>CM057226.1:16717280-18142280 GCA_029891385.1 Erythroxylum novogranatense | reverse complement strand
GAGGTCCTGTGCGTTGAGCTTAAAGCTCTCATATACGTTGGGCATAGCCCTGATCATCGAGCTGAAGCTCGGAATTACGTTGGTTCCACCGGTCACAACTGTCATTATCTGATCATGCAATTATGCATGAATGCACATGTTCTAATTTCCATTTACAATCAATTAACAGTTCAATACTTTATTTCTCATATCCTTGGACCTTCGGTCCGGTATTTCAGTCATGCACATTTACGATTTATTTCATTGATGCATTCATAGTCATTTTCACACAAGGCACTTCAATATCACATATTCAATATTTCGGACACCCATGGTCCGAAATCAATCAAATCAACACACATATATTCATCCATTATCTCCACATGGCATTAATGCGCATATAATATTAAACACATAAAGGCTGAGAAACCAACTAGGTTACTCACCTGAACTTCCTAGTTGTTGCCTGGAAGCTCCAGCAATGTCCGTGAAATCGTCGTTCCAACGGTGCCTCTACAACAGTCAAACAATTTCCAATTACTTAAATGCACAATCAAAAATAATTTAATGATGCACATGTCTTAATTAAAACGATGTACTATGCCTATTCATGACCTTCCCGGTGCTATAATGGCTCGTTTCAATTTAGTAACATATTACAGAACTCCCCAATTTCATTTCTAATTCAGTCTAATTCACGAAATCATTCACTGTAAAATATTCCTAGATAACCTCAAAATCAATGTCACTATTTTCTATATCAAAATTCACTCTTTATGCTCAATTTCTAAAACCCCAATTGCATTTTCTTAAATTCAGAAATCTCACAATTATACCCCAATTATCATAATCCAATCCTTAGGTTACTATAGAAAACCATATTCACTTTCTTTCAATATTTAAGGTCTCACTCAGTTGATTTCCAATTTTCTTTCTATGCCTCAATTGTATACCTCTTTCTCTAGATCATAACGGATCAAGAATCACCTCAATTGGAGGTCTACACCATTAGTTATGCCCAATCAACTAAAATCAATCCAATCAGAATTTCTATCCCTCGTCGCGACCTACGGCCGCTCGACGCGACGTGAAGTAGTCCGTTCGTCGCAACGTGGAGACCGCTCGTCGCGACGAATAAATCCACGCTCGTCGTGACGTCCAGCCGAGCTCGTTGCGACGAATAAATCATTATTCGTCGCAACGAAGCCCTCACACCTCTGCGCGCTCATCGCGAAGTACGAAGGCCCGATCGTCTTCTCCGATCGATTTCCGCCATTAATGCTCTTTAATCTCAACATTTAACACCCTAACTACTCAATCTTTTCCCATAAATGCATCAAACAACAATAAAACAACATTAAAGCCATAATACTTACCAATCGAATTCTCAATCTTCAAATCTTCCGAAAATTCCCCAACCCTAACACCAACGATTCTCACCCACGGTAAGCCTTTAAACTTTCACAAATCATCAATCTCTTAATGGTTCTAGTTGATCTTCAACCACAAAGAAGGAGCAAGCAAAATGTCAAAGGTGGGGGATCGAAGTCACCAACGGAAGAAGAGAAGAAAAAAAGCCCTAAATGAAAGGGATGAGCTTTTGTCAATTTTAAAAACCTAAGTATTTAAAGGGGGGTCCTCTCATCCTCAAACACTCATCAAGTTCTTCTTTGCTTTCCAAAATAATGTCCAATCAAATTTAACTCCAAATTCAATGGCTCAACAAAATAATTTCTAAAATCATATATCAAATTTTCCTTTGTCATTAGACAATTATTTCGGCACTATACGGTCATTTAGTCCGCCACTCGAAAAATTTCCGGTCCGGACATTTCTCCCGAATTTTCAGAAAATTTTCGAAGAGTCACTACCAATTAGCAATTACTCCAGAACATTTCTTATTCACATTTTCAAACCCAATTATTCCAAAATGTTCCCATAATTCATAATCAAACCTAATCATCTCCCAAATTCACAACTTCTATCAGTTTCACAATCGAATGCCGGGAAAACGTCATGAATGCATGTACCTATCAGTGCATGTGCAAAAGACTCAGTCCTCTCAAACTAGAGGCCAAATGAATACTCAGTAGATAATGCGCGGTAAAAATCCTAACCCGTTTCAATTTACCAATTTACCCATCACATTGGTAACGGGATGTTACACTACAACATATTCACAATTTAACAACAAACATTCAATACATCACTTCTTTATGCTCAAATAAATTTTTTTCCTAAATGAGTAAATTCAATGCCAAATATTAAAAATAAATTACTATTTCACAAATATTAACAATATATCAAATATCAATTAATGATTTAAAAATCTTTGAGTGTTGTGAAAGTCCCTTATAATTAACCATGAGTTGAGCTGCTGGGATGAATTTGCTTAATCAAATGCCATAGCTCATTTCTCTAAAATGCAAAGTTAGAGTCATAAATAAAAGAGATAGGTCATAGGTGTCTTATAGTTTTCTATGATGAACACAAGTAACACTGATAAGTTGATCAAAAGTAATAGTGACTACTCTCTTATCAAAAGTAATAATAATTTTCCTTTAGTGATTTAGGTATGATTAGACAAAAAGGCCCATCATTTTTTTCTAAGAATTCTAATCACTTCAAATTCTCCAATCTCCATACTAAGCTTAATCTCAATTAGTTCAAGAAGTTATAGACATATGGATAATTTTACATTTGATTATTAATTTTACATTTAGTTTTAAATGTTAATTATCAACTCTCAATTTTAAGTTTTAACAATCTTTGCATAATACATAATTAATTAATTACATACTAAGTTACTAACCCCATTTTAAATTTCCATTTTCAATTCCAATTCTAATTTTCATATAACAAATTCATAACAAAATGACATAAATTACTTACCCAATACCTATGGTATTCTTCAACTTCAATCCAACAATTTCAAATTATCAGCTTCAAAAATTCCATTCCAAAACAATTCCAATTTCCAAACATTCAAAAATTCAAACTTTAACTTCAATATTCAAAAATCAAAATCCAAATCCATTCCTCCAAAAACAAGTCCACCCACCAACAACATTTTCATCAACTGATCAATACTAATACACGACAAATCCAATCCATTTCCAATCCACAACACAAAAAATCCATTTACCAGTAATTTTTGGAAACAAAGAGAACACATGAACTCATCAACAGATTAACCAAGAAAATGAAGTATCAACAGTCAACACACACCCAAAAAAATTATTTAACCATCGGATGACTCGGGTCTTCACTTGGGTATTCGGGTTGGGGCTTTAAGTGGAGGGGTTGTTCGTTGTCCAGATCCACCCATCCACCTATGAGAGTTGGAGGGTTGGTGGTGGTGTGGTGGTGCGACGAGGAGGAGAGGTGTGGTGGACTTCGCAACAAATGAGGCCAGATCTACACGGATGAGGCGATGCCGAGGAGAACAATCGTGCGAGGAGGAGAATCGGAGAAGACAACAACCAAGCATTGGCGACAGTGAGAGGATCCAGACGCCAGCGACAGAGACGATGAGAGCGAGAGAGTGAGAGAGAGAGGGTTAGAGAGAAGAAGAAGAGTAGAAGACTGAAGTGAAGAAAGAGGGGCGGTAGCAGAGGGTCGGGGGGCTGGGTAGATTTTTTAGGTTAATTTTTTTTGCAAATAAGTCCACTTTTTAAAACTTGCGAAATGGTCTGAAATTTTCAGGTATGTTGGGTACCGGTCGGTACCCAACGAAAAATCCCGATACCGGCTGATATTTTTGGTCAGTACTGAGGTTGGGATTCAAAATCTTGTATCTACCCGGTACAGAACGGATCCCAAAATCCTGATTTTGGTACGTAATATAGGCAGTGTCAATAAGAGAAATCTTGGTTGTAACAGGAATGCCTTTTCTTCCATGGAGGGTGAGAACAAGAAGAATAGCTCGAACATAAAGATGTGTATAATTCTATCCTCTCTAAAGAGAGATGAGCTCATTTAGAGTTTTTAACTTAACATATTGCTATGTGGAAGTAGCTTTTAGACCACACTATTCCAAACGATTGGAGAGTGTAAATTCCTAAGAGGCAGGGGCCTTGAGAGTTGACATCTGCTACGGAGAAAGGACTTATGCCTTGATTAGCTTATCTAAAATTTACACTACAATCAATCTTTGTTTATTATCGATCTCTTATGGATAATATGTTCTATTAATCACTTTGACTAGTATGTAGGTTGCAAATCCATGATATAGCTCCAGCGAGACTTATTGGTAAAATATTCCACAAACCTAGGAGTCACAACAAGAAGAGCCCTTTTCGATTCATTGGTGTAAACAACACTACATACCTTGGTGATGTACTCCCTGTATGCCCTCTACCCAGGGGTAGCTCGACAGTCTTAAGTAATGTAGTCCTGGTTAAACAAAAAAACAATTATGCTTTACACTTGCCTTTTTAAGAGGATCATGCGTATCAAAAAGTCTTAACATATGTCCTGTTTGAGATCGTTGTTAAACGAAGAAAGATTGGAGAGTTTAAATTCCTAAGAGGAAGGCCTTGAAAGTTGACATTTGCTGAGGAGAAAGGGCTTGTGTTTCAGCTAGCATACCTGGAATTTACACTATAGTCAATTTTTGTTTATCCTTAATCTCTTATGGATGATTTGTTCTATTAATCACTTTGACTAATATATAGGCTAGAAATCTGTAATACAGTTTTGACGAGACTTATCGGTGAAATATTCACGAACCTAAGAGTCATAGCGAGAAGTGCCCATCTTGATTTACTGGTGTAAACAACACCAACGATGATGGCTAACATAGACAGGTTATCCATCAGGCTTGAAGTAATGGGTTGGAGTCCATCTTTGCTTTTTGTATGTGAGGACACCAGTTGAAGCATCAAAATAGGATCAGATGTAATTGAGGGTCCAGTTGATCTTCATTGGACCTTATGTATATGGATTTCATAGTTCCAGCTTGTAAGGTCTTTAATATAGGAGGAGTGGTGGTGTGGATAGAGTGCTGATGAGGAGCATGAAACACTTTTTGGTAATTAGTGATACATTCAATTATCATCAATTTTTCAAGTTCCATTGATGGTAGTTATTTTGGGATATATATGAAGGTAGTCTGATCATGAGCTCTATCTACTACCATATACAAGGCATCTAAGGTGGAATTTAGGAAATTCATATCTATGGCAGGAATATATAAAGTTTTGACAAAAGAGCTTTAATCGCAAAATCATTTTACATATTGTTTTTGTGTATGTATGTATATATATATATATACACCATAATTTAGCATGTGACAATTTTTAGTAAAAGTAAATCTAATTTTAAAATAGATTTTAATGTTAAATTTGAAGATAATAAATGCATATTATAAAATTAAAATGAATTTAAAATATAAAATAATTAATTGTTATTAAACTTTAAATATTTTAAAATATGTGCATGTTAAAGGTCTATTATATTAAAGCTATACATTTAGTTTATAAATGTTAAAATATATTAAGTATTAATACATTTGAGTCCTTTTAAAATTTTTATATATTAACAATTAGATAATAAAATTATGTTACAAATATAAAAGGTTATTTTTATTAAATTATAATTATTTCAAAATATGTGTACCTTAAGTATTTTATACTAAAATATATATTTAGTAATTACAAATATTCAAATGTACTATTATTTAAAATAAAGAATGCATGTATGGTATATTAGGGTAAAATAACTATTATCTATCACAAGATGGCAAATGTTTTATAATTAGAATATGATTTTAGCATGTACTTATAAGAAAATTATCATATTTATTAATATACTTATGATAAGGTTATTTTAAGAATCCTCCACATGTATGTATTATGAAAAAGCACCGGCAAAAAGTATTTTAGGCAACAGACAAAAGCTTAGCTATAAGGATAATTATCGTTGCCTTTGTATTAAGGCAATAAAATTCATATCGTTACGAGAAGTGGCGCTACAATAAGTATAAGACAACAAAATTTTTTGATTAGGCAACAAAATAAAAAATGTTATTTTAAGTTTTGACTAAGGCAACACATTAGATTCAAACTATAGTAACAATATTAAATAGATATTGCAACACTTTAAGTCTTTATAAGGCAACAAAGTGAATTTTTTAGGCAACAAATTTTAAAATAAAAGCAACAATTTATTCTCTCATTATCAATATTATTTAGCGTAATATCAAACTCTTGTCATTATATAGGCAATATCCGTATATTCATTAAAAGATATATATAAATACTAATGTATGTCTTAATTGAGTACTCTTTGTAAAATGTAAATGACTCAAAATTACATTTATATATAACATATAGTCTATAAGGAGTTGTAAAACTAATCTTTTAATATATTCAAAATACAAAAAAAACTCGCTAACTAAAATATTAATCTACAGTATCGTCATTCATTCCATATGGAATATAAGGAAATTAATCTAAATACTAAAACAAATATGTATGGGCACTCCAAAATCCTTCACCAAGTGTTAGTTGCTTCCTCTCGAAGATATGTAGGAATAAAAAATTTCTAGACTTGCCATTCAACTCATTGCTCAATGACGTGACTATTATTTGCTTCCTCCAGAAGGTATGCATCAATCAAAAACCTACACAGAATGAACAAATGCAGTTATAATCATGTGTATGGGCCTCGATTACATTATTAATGAGGGGGATTCCATTCATCAAAATAAAGTTTGATGTGGTACACAAGGCTTTAAGATCTCATTAGACAATAGTTAAATGGTAAACAAGTGACAGAAGTTCAATGTATTAATAGCTTTGTTTCAAAAAAGTGCTCAATTCGTGCATGTGATATATTGCTCAACTTGGAAGAAGTAATACATCAAATGATCAAGATGGCTTCATTATGACATATGTATAATTATGCTCAACTTTGAATATAATTCATAAAGGAGTCCCAATAAAGCTCCTCCTGCCACCTTAACAAAATTTCAATATTTACTCATAAAGTGTTGTAAGTGACAATCAACACATTTACATAGTGAAGAGATGAATGTGGTCAACTTACGCAGCACAATAAGCCAATGTCCAATTTTATCATGTTAATCCCTTATCTAACCTAGTGCCTAACCAATTTTATTATGAATAAAACCCAGCAAAAGGCTAGAGGATACCATAATTAGTTGATATTCCTTTTAAATTCTTTGATATTCGCAACATTGAACTAAAAATAATATTTTTGTTAAGATATAACACTATGTCAATGGTAATATTTTCCAATTGAACTTTTCCATAATCTGTTTTCAATTTTTTCAGGAGCTCATGTAACAAGGTAAAAAGCAAGAAATCATTTAGCAATAAAAAAAGACAACTTAAGTACTTCGCTGACAATGAAGTTAAGTTAAATTTATATGATGAAACTTTGCTGGGATAGATTATGGTTCTATCTAAAAACCAAATGTTGTTTATTGAAGGGCTTAAGTTTTATGCATGATTTAAGTACCAAAAGGCAAGTAATTCGTACCTATAAAAATGAAGATCCTATAACATGGAGAAGAAAAAGTAATAAGAACAAGCAATAGATGAAACTTCAGGAATATTCAAACAATACAGAGGAATATGACTTTTAACACTCCTAATAAACAAAGTGTGAGTGAGATAGAAGCCATCTCATGCAAGAACAATAAATTTCTCGTGAAACATAAAAGAACAAGCATTAATACAACTTCATGCTAGCAAATAAAAGTTAAGAATATATATAGATAATGAAGGTAACAAATAAAATATAAGGAGAAAAAAGAATGGAGTGTTATCAGAAAATTATTTTAGAGCATCAAAAAATAGAAAAGGTGATTACAAGATTAGAAGAGCTATGTATTTGAAGCCATCTCACAGAATTGTTGAGATTAGATCGTTATACCTAAAATTTTCGTTTTTTCATATATAACAAAGATCATTAGATGTTTCATGGAAGCTATTTGCATATAATTATTTTTTATTATACAAATGAGAGGGCACAGTTGGTTTGTAATTGATAAGCAAAGCAGTCTTTAGGGGTTCACCTACAATTAAAAATAAATTACGAAACTTGTCTGATTGAGAGAAAGACATAAAGACAAAAAAAAGCTTTGACCTGAAGAACCAATATTGATGGAAGCCCACTTGTCCTAGGATTTGTGAACAAAACCCCAATCCATTACACCACAAAAGATGCAAACTCCCTACTGTTTTGACTTTAGATAAAAAGAAGCAAAAGCCCAATTCAAATAAACTCCATTGACATTCCTGGACTCCAATTCCTGCAAATGCAATAAGTAAACATCTTTCTGTTGTATATACTGTAACGCCCCAAATTAGGGGTTAGCATATGAAGCAAATTTAGTCTGATTTCTGTTATGTCTCTTTGACATTTTGGCATGCATTCATGGCATTTTCCGGGTACATTGGTTTAATGACACTTGGATTGATTGGACTGTATTAAGATAATTTTAGTAATTTTGGATACTTGATGATTTTAGAAATTGTTGGTGGCGTATTTAGTATTTTTGAACAATTATTTGGAAGTCATTATTTTATGGCGGAATTTTTGGAAGTATGCAGGATTACGGGTATTTGTTTGTTCTAAGAATTCATAAGTGTATTTTGGGTAATTAACTATTCATTCAATAGTACTAATTGAATAAGTGGACGAATATATCTGGGTTGATTAATTATTTTGAGACAGGCACCGATAGCGTTCATCGGTGTTGTTCATGACTCTGTCGATCGATTTCGATCGCTTTTACTGCTGCAGATTACGAGGTTAGTCCTTTTGATAATGAATCATAGTGCATTCTTGTCCTTTATAAGATAGTCGGATGAGATCGATATTGGTAAAAGAAATTTTAGATCTATAAGATTTGACGATTTGGATGATTACGATAGGTTAGATTTGTTAAATAGGTTAGTTTTAAAGTGATGATGCTAAAAGAATTGAGAAGAATTGAGAAGAAAAGAAAGGAAAGTGAAAAAAAGAAATTTTGAACGAAAGGCGTAGTGATGAACATTGTATAGTGAATAGTGAGCGATAATAATCGTATTTGTGAATAGTAATCGTTTTTTGAGCGATGATCATGCGTATTTGTGAATAGTAATCGTATTTTGAGCAAGAGAATCGAAATTGTTCATGCATCATGTATCATCTGATAATTATGCCTGATAATAATTTGTATCTGTGTTCCTATTATAGAGGAACGACCCTTTGCCGATATTGCCGGACTTGAGGCAATAAATAGTAAGGCGATTTAAGGTCGATGTCGGGACTTTCACCATGTCAATAATTTCGATAAATGTCTACCGGTAATTTCGTAAGTCATTTCATAAGTATATCGGTAATAAGTAAGAGACCCGAGACGGTATCACTTTGATTTTTTTCATCTTGAATTGTGTCTTGGTCCCACAATGAATGTCTGCGTGCTCATATGTCTTTGTCTTGATTGTGTCTTTATTAGGATAATGAGCGTCGAGGCGATTGTTGCATGATTATTTTATTGGAAGTGCTAATTTATTGCACATGAAATGTCTGGAATGATTTGTTACTGTCAGAGTTGTGGGTAAATAGGCATGCCTAGAAGGATCAGTGGCGCTTCGTGACACTTGATGTCGAGACTTGATCTTCTGTGACACTTCGTGTCTTCGATATGGACACTTGATGTCGAGACTTGATCTTCTGTGACACTTCTGTCTTCGATATGGACACTTGATGTCGAGACTTGATCTTCGATAAGTCCTGTTACCCACTTCTATTTTATGGACTTTTGATTTGTTTTGTCATTAATGATAACATCATTATGAAGTGCATTTTGCACGAGTATTAATCTCGAATGCATGCTTATATCGTTATTGTGAAAAGAAATTGGTTAAATTAGATAAATGATTACTCACTAAGCTATAAGCTTAGCACGATGGATTGCCCGTGTAGGTGCAGAGCAAAGAGATTAAGGATGGGACAAGTCAACCGCAGTGGCCAAAGGAGTCAGAGTTTTTGTGTCACTCGAATATGTATTTTGTTTGGTTTATTTGGGCTGTACATATTCTTTGGATTTGTTTCGGAAAGTCGAGATGTATTATATGTGTGTTAAACTTAGATTTTAAAACAATGCTTATGTGTAATGTTTGATTTTGTTTGTTCTGTCTTGGGTGGCATCCATGTATCCTCCCAGGGGGTATTTGGGTGTTACATCTTTTGGTATCAGAGCATGGTTTAGCGATTACGGTTTAATCGGTAACTATTGCTTGTATTTGAATAGAAGAGTTGTATGCGCCTAATGCGGTTTGTCCCATGTTTTGGTTCTAGAATGTCCGTATGAAAAGATTCATAAGACTGTTGATGAGGTAGTTGAGAATTTGTGATTCTGGATAAGATTATAAGAATGGGTTCGATAGTAGAATGTCATGATGGTTACATATCGTAAGTGTCTGAATTGATGCGATTCAGACATGGGAAGTTGAATAGACTGTTGAACGTGCATGGACACATGCTTATTATGGTTAGACGAAGTTAGGTCTGTATGTTCAAGAAGTACGAGTTTGATTTTCGATATGTATTTTTAGCTCAGGAAGCTAAGATGTCAAATAACGTGTTCGGTATAGCATTGCGTTGTTTGCTGATGTTGGATTCCGGACGGGAGGTCCGATGATTCTGGTTATTGTGTGAGCATTATAGAAGTGCGTTTGATCATTGGAGATTTTTGGGCTGGATAAAATACGGTAGTTATCTTTCCGATTTTAGGAAAAGAAAAAATGGCAAAGTTAAAATAAGAATACTAGTTTGAAAGTGTGATTCTTAAGATCAATTTTGGTGCATTTTGAGATATTGGCAAATTTGTGGCAAAAGATTGGAATGGTTCAGTTTCTAAGTGGGAGAGATTCAGAATTTATGTATACTTATGGAAGACGAACTAATTGACAATCGAAAGATGAGATAGAAATAAGGAACGAAGAAAAGAGAAGTCTTGTCCAAGATCAATTGAGAACAAATGTTGATAAGTGAACTTGGGTGAAATCATTCATGTTTTGCAGGAATGAAGAGAAAAAAACAGTTTGTATGCATAGAGACAAATGATGTCGCGTGAGGTGATTAGTTGATACCTGATTTGAAACTTACTGCTATAGCTTTGAAAGCTTGGAGACACTGTAGGTGTAGTGACACATGTCGGATAGTTTGCGATATTGATAGAATTGAATACGATACGGAGTCAATGAATAAAAGAACTGAAGGTTTATGAATTGTTTGAATGAGTACTATCCTGGTACGTTTGTGTGTATCTGATGCTGTATAGAAGACACATGAGTTAATTGTATTACCACTGTAGCGATGTGAATGTAATGTGTTCGGAGGGAGATGCATGTGACTGTATGTCAGGAAATTGGTGGAATAAGGTGACGAGTTATATGATCGATCATAAGATGATATCTGATATTAGGTTTCTTTGATCACATTGTTGCGTGATTTTACAAGAGGGAATACGTGAAAGATGAGATTAACGATCGCAAGATATGAATTGAACCTTTTGACTGATGACAGGTATGATTATGTAAACATTGGTTTTGTGGCTATCGTGTTTTGATATGATATTTGGTGGTATTAGATGCATTTGATACGAGGTAGAATAGGATTTGATATTGGCGTTATTGATTCCGAAAGTGAAAGTAAAACATTTATTTTTCCTTTATGAAAAAAAAAATTACATGCCTTGCTCAAAGGCTATGCCAATAAGCAACAGAAGGATCATAGGAAATGCTAAGAAGAAAAAAAAAGTGCGAGCTTCATTTAGCTCGACACTAATATTAAGAACGAGATAAAGATACATAATGATAAGAATTACACAAAAGCATGTGATAGCGGATAACATTTTGAAATTTGGTTAGAAAATTTTTTGAGGTAGGTAAGAAAGAAAGAATGTGGAGGGATGAAGTAATGAGGAAGGAATGGTCTCTATTTATAGAACATTTTTGTACCGTTAACTAGCCGTTTATGACCGTTCTCTAGCCGTTACTAGCCGTTTTTTTTGTTAACCGTTACATGACCGTTACATACTAGCCGTTACCTCAGTATCCGCAATTCTTCGGATCAGATCTGAATTTCGAGGACGAAATTCCTTAAGGAGGGAAGAATTGTAACGCCCCAAATTAGGGGTTAGCATATGAAGCAAATTTAGTCCGATTTCTGTTATGTCTCTTTGACATTTTGACATGCATTCATGACATTTTCCGGGTACATTGGTTTAATGACACTTCGGATTGATTCGGACTGTATTAAGATAATTTTAGTAATTTTTGGATACTTCGATGATTTTTAGAAATTGTTGGTGACGTATTTAGTATTTTTTGAACAATTATTTGGAAGTCATTATTTTATGGCGGAATTTTGGTGAATTTTAGAAGTCATGCAGGGAATTACGGGTATTTGTTTGTTCTAAGAATTCATAAGTGTGTTTTTGGGTAATTAGCTATTCATTCAATAGTACTAATTGAATAAGTGGACAAATATATACGGGTTGATTAATTATTTTGAGACAGAAACGATAGCGTTCATCGGTGTTGTTTCGCAGCTCTGTCAGTCTGATTTCGATCTGCTTTTCTGCTGCAGATCACGAGGTTAGTCCTTTTGATAATAAATCTATGGTCTGTTCTTGTCCTTTATAAGATAGTCGGATGAGATCTGATATTGGTAAAAGAAATTTTTAGATCTATAAGATTTGACGATTTAGATGATTCTGATAGGTTAGATTTGTTAAATAGGTTAGTTTTTAAGTGATGATGCTAAAAGAATTGAGAAAAATTGAGAAGAAAAGAAAGGAAAGTGAAAAAAAAAAGAAATTTTCAGAAGTCGAAGAAGATGATGAACAGTGCAGCATAGTGATGAATAGTGTATAGTGAATAGTGAATAGTAATAATACGTATTTGTGAATAGTAATACGTATTTTTGAACAATATCTGTACGTATTTGTGAACAATAATAATACGTATTTGTGAATAGTAATACGTATTTTTGAACAGAAGAATCCTGAAAATTGTTCATGCATCATATATCATACAGTAATTATGCACAATAATAATTTGTATCTGTGTTCCCTATTATAGAGGAACGACTACTGCCAGATATTGCCGGGACTTCGAGGCAATAAATAGTAAGGCGATTTAAGGTCGATGTCGGGACTTTCGGTCATGTCAATAATTTCAGTAAGTAATACCGATAATTTCTGTAAGTCATTTCAGTAAGTATATCGGTAATAAGTAAGAGATCCGAGACGGTCTCACTTTGATTTTTTTTTGTACTGAATTGTGTACTGGTCCGAACAATGAATGTCAGCGTGCTCATATGTCTTGTCTTGATTGTGTCTTATTAGGATAATGAAAGTCCGAGGCGATTCTTTGCATGATTATTTTATTGGAAGTGCTAATTTATTGCACATGAAATGTCTGGAATGATTTGTTCTGTCCGAGTTGTGGGTAAATAGGCATGCTTAGAAGGTGCATGGCGCTTACGTGACACCGGTGTCGAGACTTGATCTTCTGTGACACTTGGTGTCGAGACTTGATCTTCTGTGACACTTGTGTCTTCGATATGGACACTTGGTGTCGAGACTTGATCTTCTGTGACACTTGTGTCTTCGATATGGACACTTGATTGTCGAGACTTGATCTTCGATAAGTCCGTTACCCACTTATATTTTATGGACTTTTGATTTGTTTTGTACATTAATGATAACATCTGTTATGAAGTGAATTTTGCACAGTATTAATCTCTGAATGCATGCTTATATCGTTATTGTGAAAAGAAATTGGTTAAATTAGATAAATGATTACTCACTAAGCTATAAGCTTAGACGGTAGATTTGTCCGTGTAGAGTGCAGAGCAAAGAGATTAAGGACTGGGACAAGTCAACCGCAGTGGCCAAAGGAGTCAGAGTTTTTGTGTCACTCGAATATGTATTTTGTTTGGTTTATTTAGGCCTGTACATATTCTTTGGATTTGTTTCTGGAAAGTCTGAGATGTATTATATGTGTGTTAAACTTAGATTTTAAAACAATGCATATGTGTAATGTTTGATTTTGTTTGTTCTGTCTTGGGTGGCATCCATGTATCCTCCCAGGGGGTATTTGGGTGTTACATATACAGTGCTAGAAAGAAAACAAATCTTGTTGCCACTACCTTTCTATGTCCAATATGTAGATCAACGTTGGAATGCACATAGAACCCTAACAGATCATGCCTAACAATGAAGAAGATTGTTTATAGGTCACTAACTGGATTGGGATTAATCTTCATGCTTTGCTCCTACATGTCCCTAAAAATGATTTCCAGACTTAAAATTAATCTTCATGCTTTGCTCCCGCATATCCCTCAAGATGAGTTCCAAATATAACAAGTATGAAGCATGGTTAAAGGGAGCAATATGACATAGAAGTTTGTATGCAGACTACAATTTCCTTACCTTTGGTTGTTGAACACGTGCGGAGGGGATATCGGCTTGGAGATATCCAGAATTTCCAACCTTAATGAGGTAAAACACGAAGAAACAAGTGTCGACGGGAGGGGGGATAGGGGTGGTTTAAACTTGAAACATTATTGTGTCTTTCTGTCTTGAGGTCTTAGGTGTCATCTTTTATTTGGTTTGCTCAGAGTTGCTGACTGCTCTCCAAATGTTGTTTTCTCTCTTATTATTATCATCAATCATTTTTTATTTTTTCAAAAAATAATTCATACATAATAAATGGTCGATTTAGGGTTATGTGTATATTACGGTACTTTTATGCATTTTGGAGCAACTATATCTTTTGATTATCTTACTAAATAAAAATTGATGGATATTTTAATTTTCTTAGACATATTCTAATTACTCATTAATAAATAGAGAAATTTTATATGTTAAACTTATATTAGTAAGTAACTATATAAATAAATATGTAACATTAGAAAATACCCTTTATTAAATAGATGACTAGTACTATATCAATAATTTCAGATGTTGCATATATAAGAATTTATTACAACATTTTTTAATTTTGATGCCTTTTTCTTAGCAACAAATTGGTTGTAGGACTTTGACCTCTTGGGCCTCTTGCCCACCTACTTGTAGATATTGTCCACTTTGGGCCTCGACTTCTAGGGCCTCGCACCCTAACGATTTTGTTTTTTCAAGACTTCCCAGGAGGTCATCCATTTTGATACTACTCTTGCCCTAACACGTTTAACTTCAGAGTTCTGATGAGATCTGGTGCGTTAGGGCATAAAAAACGTGTCTACAAGGGAGAGATTTTCATACCCTTATAAGGCATGCTTCGTTCTCCTCTCCGGCTGATATGGGATACTCCTAAGTATCCACCTCCCCTCAGGAGACCCAGCATTCGCGCTGGCATATCGCTCGGATACTGGCTCTGATACCAATATTGTAGGATCTCAACCTCTCGGGCCTCACGTTCACAGGGCCTCGGCCTTTCGGATCTTGCGCCCACCCGATTGTAGATATTGTCCACTTTGAACCTTGGCCTCTAGGGCCTCACACTCTCACGGTTTTGTTTTTCCAGGACTTTCGAGGAGGTCACCCATCTTGGTACTTGTTGGGACCCGATCCAGAAACTAGATCCCAACCGAAAAAGCGAGACGAAATGGTCGAAAGAACGGAATATAAGGTGAAATAAAAAATGCGCAACAAACATACAAAGCGGATCACAACGAAGGAACGAAATGCGAATTGAATACGAAGTCGAATCGAATATGAACAAATCAGAAACAGAATAAAAACGAAACGGAAACAAATTAAAGCGAATCGGATCAAAACAAACAAATTGCTTAATCGAACTCAAACGAGTTCCGACATCCGGGCACATACACTTACCGCGTTGAAAACATAGACTAAACCTATCCGAAATCTGGTATAATTTTTTTTTCTTTCTTATTCATTCATATCATCTTTATACCAATTGCAAAATCCCATACAAAGTAACTCACTTTTTCCATTTGGAATTTATCAATTCCATAACCTTAACAAAAAAACTCAAATCATAGCATCATCTTATCCAATCATACAAATCCCATAATCCATCTTTTAAAACATCTAAATCTTATATTTATTCTTTTTCAACATATCATCTAACAAAATTTCGGCAGCATAACGACTGCATTTCAACTAACCTAAACCTGCAAAGGGTTTAAAATACACTTCTATATTTCTCACACAAAAACCAGTATCATCGGACACCCCGTCCGGCATCCAAAACACATTCAACCACAATATCCAATAATCAGATACACATTCACATCTCAATTCAATATCCAAATCCCATACCATTTCCAAGCTATCTAAACCAAGAAACTCATCAAATCTCAACTTTAAAAAAAATTTCGAACTTACCTCTCTCTCCACCATTTTCGGCCATGTCTTGACTCCATAGGCAAGCTTTCATCATCCTCTATCTATTCCCTTGGACAACCCTCGAAAACCCCTTAAAAACAAGTAAAAAAATCGAAACTTTGAAGCTCTCCCATCTTCTTCTCCATCGTCAGCTTTCTCTTCTCCTTCTTCTCTTTGTTTTCTTCTTTTTGTTCTCATGAATTCGTGCTTCTCCTCTTATGAACAACAGCCACACTCTTTTGTCTTATTGCCATGTCATTAATGAATGGCTAAAGAGTGAAATGCCCCTCCATCAAAGCCTTGCAACATAACCTTTTAAGTGATGTACCCAATATGCCCCTAACTTTATGCTACTTTAGGATAATTTATAATCATCAATTTGAAGAAATTTGCCAAAACTTCCTTCTAGAGAATTGTTCCTCATTGTCTTAATTTCATAATGCCACAAAAATCATCCAATTTGGAGCACTATACCAAAAGTTATGCTCAAAACATTTCAGACATGTCTTATGCTAAAACATTTTCCAGCACGTTATTTCCATTCAAATATTGACATTCTTAAAGCCAAAATTGAAACTTGATTTCTTCATAACAAATGTATACCTATTTCTCTAGTTTAATCCAAATTAAGAATCACCTCATTTGGATTTCTAGATCAAAAGTTATGGCTAAAATACATTCAGATGTTCCTAATCCAAGACTGCATACGAATCCGAACTTCAATTCAGAAATTGAAAGTCTTAGGGGCTAAATTGAAATGCACTTTCTTCATATGATTTGTGGCCCCATGTCTTAATTTTATTTTTTCTTAAGAATCACTTCAATCGGATCACGACAGATCCCGAATTTCTCAAAATACTGAACTATATTTGGAAAATTTTCCAACTCACTTTGATTAAATTAATCATCCTTAATTTAATCTCATAAAAATACAAGTATCCCTTAAGAATGTAGATAATTGTCTTAGGAATCTAATGCTTCAAAAACCATGTCAATTAGATGTCAAACAAAAAAGTTATAAGCGAAGGCGAGATTCAAAGATTAGGCGTGGGTACGCCTAAGAAATTCAAAGACTATGTGTGGGCACGCCTAAAGATGAAATCTGGAGCTGCAGAAAAATTTAGAATTTTTAAATCATATCTTTTGCTCCCGAAATCCAAAATTAACAAATTTGGTATCAATAGAAAGCTTAAAGGAATTTTTTCAACTTCCATGAAGAACTCACAAATCAATTCCATCTTTAAAGAGATAAAAAACCTAGTCAAAGATACTGCCCTGTTAAACATCACCTAAACAAACTCCAAACTTTCAAATTTCATATCTTCCAATTCGCACATCCAAAAATTGCATACTTTATAGCGTCGAAAAGATTGATAGACAACCTACAATTTTCATGAAGACCACTTAGTGTAATTCATACTAAATCCGTACGACGAGTGGCCTCAAAACCGAGTATGCGCAAATGTACACTTAAAGATATTTTTACAAAACAAAGTTTGACTGATCATAACTTGTACTCCCGATATCGAAAAATATCAAACTTTATAGCGACGGAAAGATCTTAACATAAGCTACAAGTTTTATGTAGATCATTTTCTCAAATTGTGCCTAAATCAAAAAGTCAACTCTCAATGGCCAAAAAGTCAAACTTTTACAATTCTCCAAATTTTCACACTTTTATTCTTTATTACTTGATTTTCAACTTCCATTTCAATCCATTAAGTCACTTTAACTTTCATAACTATACAAATCTATTCAAATCCCAAAATTATCAAAATCCATCGATTCTTTCCTCACCACTTTCCTTTAAGTATAAATACATTTATACCTAAACATATACATAATAACACTCATTTCTTTTTACTTATTATTTCTAAATTCTACTTAAAAATCGGGGTCCAACAGTACTGCTCTTGCCCTAGCACGTTTAACTTTGAAGTTTTGATGGGATCCAGTGCATTAGGGCATGAAAAATAAGTCTACAAGAGAGAGATTTCCACACCTTTATAAGACATGCGTCGTTCTCCTCTCCAATCGATATAGGATACTCCTAAGTATCCACCTCTAGCCATACTATTGTCTTAGGAGAGGTATGCATGGGTGCAGTTATACCAACGCTAATGCATTGGATCCTACTTAGGGGTATCTCATATCAGCTGGAGAGGAGAACGAAGCATGTCTTATAAGGGTGTGGAAACATCTCCCTTGTAGATGCGTTTTCTATGCCCTAACGCACCAAATCCCATCAGAACTTCGAAGTTAAATGTGTTAGGACAAGAGCAGTACCAAGATGGGTGATCTTCTGGATAGTCCTGAAAAAACAAAACTGTCAAGACCCTAAAGGTCGAGGTCCAAAGCAGACAATATCTACAAACGGGTGGGTGCGAGGCCCGAGAGGTCGGGGTCTTGTGGACGCAAGGCCCAAGAGGTCAAGGCATGTCAACGCGAACGCTGGGCCTCCTGAGGGGGGTGGATACTTAGGGATATCTCATATCCGCTGGAGAGGAGAACGTAGCATGCCTTATAAGGGTGTGGAAACCTCTCTCTTGTAAACGTGTTTTTCATACCCTAACGCACCGGATCCTATCAGAACTCCGAAGTTAAACGTGCTAGAGCAAGAGCAGTATCAGGATGGGTGACATCCTGGGAAGTCCTGAAAAAATAAAATCGTGAGAGTGCGAGACCCTAGAGGCCGAGACTCAAAGTAGACAATATCTACAAGGGGGTGAGCATGAGGCCCGAGAGGCTGAAGTCCTGTGGACGCAAGATCGAGGTCCTACATTGATATTGTCATTGCCTATTAATATTATTAGGCAATACTTTAAAAATTGTTGCCTTATATTAATTTATAACAACAAATTTTTAAACAGTTGTAAACATGTCGTTGCCTAAAGTACTTTTGGTTGTAGTGAAGCAAATTTAGTTTTAAACTTTCAAAATGTTAAATTTTTATAATAATTAAAATTTTAAATAAAATTTAAAACTTAACATCTATTTATAAGAAGTATAATTAACTTCAAATATTATATTCACTTATTCCAAATATTATTATAATTATTCTTTATAATGAGAAGTACTTTAAGCTTTTTAAGTTTTTAAATTTGCGACACAAGATCTTCAAAATTTTCATGCATCTCTTGAAATTATTAAACTATAGTTTAATTACATACCATTATAAAGTGATTGTGATTCAATTTTTATAATATTTTAGGATGACTACTACAAGAGAAGTTAATAAAAGTACGAAAGAAGATACTTAGAACTTATCAAATATGTATATTATCAAACATAAGTGAAATTATAAAAGCTTTTAATTAAAGTTTTGTTAGTTTTATTCAAGTTTAAAATTTATATTTAAACATGAATATCTCGCATAATTATGATTAATGTTAATTATAATTTTATCATGAATTAAAATTAATTTGAAAATAATTTGCATTGGCATTAAATAAAATTATTTTAAACTTGTATTAAAGTGTTTCAATTGTCTTTACAAATTATAATTATTTAACATGATTTATTTTTGTAACATCCCGTTACCCGTGTGAAGGGCATATCGGTAATTCGGATGGTTTAGGTCTGGGTGCATCTAGAATTTGTTTTGCATTTGCATATATTCATAGCCTCTACATTAATGATAAATGTTCATGATTGCACAAGCATATGTAGGTACATGCATGTATGACAGATTCTGACTTGATTGTGAAATTGGAGGTTTTGTGATTAAGGTTAACTGTGCCTTATTTAGTGAATTAGAGTGTTAAAGTGAATTTAGGAATTGAGAATTGAAAATTGGAGTATGTGATTAGATGTTTTCTAATTTTGGAAATTTATAGAAATTTTTCTAAAATTTTCGGAGTATTAGGTCCGGACCGGAAAAATGGCTTAGTGGCTGATTAATTGTGATTCTGGTTCCGAATTTGATTGACAATTGATATGAGGTAAGTTGAGTTATGATTTGAGGAATTAGGGTCTGAACCATTGGAATTTGGGAGAAATTAGAATTAGAAATTGGATTGAGGTTGTTCGGGTTGGACTTGTGGCAAATGAATTTGCCAAACATGCCTTAGCTTAAATCTTTTATATTAAAGCCCTAGCTTTTGAACCTTGCTCCACGATGCTCTCTTATATTTTGAAAGAAATTTGGTTCTTCTTCCTCCTTCCATCATCGTGGATTCTCCTTAGACTTGCTTATTCTTGATTTCCTTCTTGCTCTTGGCTTCATCTTCTACCCTTGAATCTATCATCTAGTTTGGTGTTGAAGATGATGAAGATATGCTTAGCTTTGGGTGTTGCCGTGGGTAGTGATTGAGGTGGAAGTTGGAGATTTGAAGTGATTCTCAAAGGTTTAAAGCTTTAATCAAGTAAGTGCCTACTTATTTATGCTTTCAATAGTTAGATTTGAGTTAGATTTGAGCATTGAATTAAGGTATTAATTGTTTAAGAAATTTGAAGTTTCGGATGATTTAGGTTTTAAGGGATTATGTTGATTTTGATTTGGGTAATTGTGGAATAATGGTTATTTGATGGATTTGAGGTTAGAAATGAGTTGTGTTAAGTGTAGAATATTGTTTTGGAGTGTTTAGAATGGATTTGGATGGATTATATCAGAAAAATATGGGAATTTCTGAGTTTCGGACGTGAAACTGATGTTGCACGCCGCGACGTGTGATGAACACGTTGCGGCGAGCAAATCAACATTCGCACGCCGCGATGTGTGCTTGGCACGCTGCGGCGAGCGGATGATCTCGCATCTTGCATGACGAGCGAAGAAAGCGCCGCCGGCGCGCAAGATCATCACGCCGTAGGGAGAAACCAGCGTGCGCCGCGACGTGAAGAGAGACGTCTCGCCGCAGCGAGCGATCTCACGTCGCGGCGACGACGCCTGTTTTTCCGAAGGTGAGTTGCTTGGTTTTAAATGATTTTGAGGTTATTTTATTTATGATTGGTGAGTGATAAATTGATCTTGATTTAGGGGCTACGAATTTCAATTTAGAAGAATGGAATTTCGAAAATTTAATTCGGTGGTTCTCGAAATCGGATGGCAATTGAATAGTGAATTTGACTCTGATTTAAAGATAATTCCTATGTATTAGAATTTGACTTTGGAGGATATAGAACTTAGCCAGTTGACTTATGGTGTTAGAAATTGCTATGGATTAGTGTGAAAATGCGAAAATCGTGATAATCGGTATTAGGGTCGGAAATGTCATAACATGCATAATACAGCATTCATTTGAGACATCAGCACTTCTGATTATTGAAATCGATACAATTAGTAATATTCGGATATTCTGATTATTGTAGAGGCTCAAGTGGAGCGTCGATCCTCTGACGTAGCTGAGACTTCCCGGCAGTAGCTCGAAAGTTTAGAGGTGAGTAACCTAGTTGGTTCCTCAATCTCTGGTGTGTTAAATGCTTTGTGTGAACTATCTGTGAATATGATTGAGTGTTTCGCATGAGTTATGTTATTATGAATTGTGAACGCATGCTAGACATGAATAGAAATCAGTAATTGACAGTTGTGACTGGAGCAATTCTGATCGGAACTATAAGCTCAACTATTGTGATAAGGGAATAGTGCATACCCAGAGGGCTCTCCTATCCCTAGTGCACGTGGACAGTAGTGCATACCCAGAGGGCTCTCCTACCCCCGAAAACGTGATTTCTGTGTGATGTGTGATGTGCCCAGAAATGAGATAATTCTGACGCCCAGTCATAACACTAAAATGAAATGGAAATCATTTTGCATTCGGTATGTGATTGTGTTGTGAGTTTGAAATCAGTTAAAGGTAAATGTGTAATAGTTGTGTAGTACAATTATGATTGTGATTCTGAATGTGATATTGTGTTGTTTTGTATGCAAATTTTACGTAATGCATGAATTGGGTGAACCATCGATGATGGTTACTCATTGAGTTCGCAAACTCACTCAAAATTGCAATTATTTTTCAGGACAGCGTTAGTGACTCCTACTCCAGATAGTGAGACTTTTTTCTGTTTTGTGGGTGCCGGCGAGAGGTGCATGGCCCACAGGTCAATCAGCCGGGATCTTTTATTTTGTGGATGACCTATCTAGGAGTTGTGTTAGTTCTTTTGGATCTGTACAGTTGTATTATGACCGAATTATGCACTTATAGTTTTTCAGTGATGAAATAAGAAGTACTATTTGGTTTTAAAATTTAGTGAATGTGATCTTACTGCTTTATTATATTGATGCCATGCGGTGTATAAAATTGATCGTATCGTAGTGCACCCTCATCGTAGGGTATGTATCGGTATGACCTACGGGCGTCCAGGTGTATACTCTACGGTAAGGGGACGCTACAATTTTCATATTACTACATAAATTATAAAACATTTTGAAATATTGTAAAAATAGATGAGAAGTAGAAATTATAACATCTTTTGCACCCCTATTTTATATTGTTTTAGATTATTTACTGAGCATATTTAGGTAAAATTGCTAAATTTTACGATTAGTAACCTAAGTCATTTAGTTCCATATTTTATTTCTAAAAGGGGTTGAAATTATACTCTCTTTTTTTGTAGACTTGGTAGACTTAAGGAAAGTAATCTAGAAGAAAATCTGACCATTAGCCTAGAAGGAAGGCCAAAATTAAGTTGCAACCCACCAAAAAATTAGTTTAGAAGTAGCAAAAAAATTCTAGACAACAGAAAGAAAACCAAACCCAAAACCCAACCGTGATCCAACCTAAGTCCAAAGCAAATAAGAGGGCAAAATGACACAACCAGAAGAAGAAGAAGCAAAATGACACAACTAGAAAAAGAAGAAAAACGCAACAACAAAACGCAATAACCCCAAATCGCAATAGCCAGAGAAAAATTATTACGGCAAAGCACAGTCCAAAAACAACCATCAATAGAATAAGTGTTGCGGTGGAGAAGGAGTCCCACCCAACTGACACTTTTTACTCCAAATCCATTTAAAATGGAAGAAGATAACTAGAGGCCCATAAAAAATCCAACAACATGTGGCACTTGGAAATGTTTCTAAGGTTATAAAAGTGGCAGAGTAGTGGCGGAGAAACCAGTAACCAGTCATGAGAAGAAGGGAAATTTTCGAGAGTTTGACACCCTTCCAAGATGGTTAAAGCTAGGAGTTATAGTAAGGAGCATTTAGGTTAAAAGGAGAGCCAAATCCCACCTCACTTGAGCTGGTTTGAGATTGGTGGAGGAAAATTCCAAATCTTGAAAAGGTAGGTTCAAGGTTTGTGAAGTGGAGCAAGTCAAATGAGTTTTTTCCTAATCGCTCATTCTCTTTGTTTTTGATTTTCCAAGCTTTCATTATCATTAATTGTTAAATTTTCAATATAGAGATGTTATTTTAAGTATTTGAGATATCAATTTTTTGGATTAATTCAATTTATTTTGAGATGATTTAATACTATTAATTGCTAGAATTTATGATTGTGTTTATTCATATTCTTAATTGATTGGTTAAATCCTTAATTATTTGAATATGGTAAGTAGAATTAGTGATTCATATGGAGTTGTATGAGTTGGAATTTTGAAGATCTTCTAACAAATTTCTGTTGTTGATTATGTTTCCTTGTTCTTAACGTGTTTTGATTGAGTTGGTTCAATTTCTAAAAGTGAAAAGGAACAAATATACCAATTGGTTGGTTTTCTATATTCAATTTGTTAAATGTCTTGGATTATCATGATATTTTCAAATTGCATGATTAAACTAAAATTTAAAATATGCTTGTTCATTTGTGAATATTATATTAGCTTATGTTTTATTTATTTCATTTCTAGGCTCGATTTGAACCGCATTCTCCCTCTTTTTACATATTTATTAGTTTACTTAAATTTTTAGGTTTCGTTATTATTGTTTTGGTTTCAGATTTTTTTCATAATTTTAGCTTATTGATAAGATTACTCTTATACGAGAGGAAAATTGGATGAATATGGACAACTTAACTAAATTTCTTTTTAATCATGATTACAAGTGTTATATTCAACATAGTCTAAGTGAGATTATTAACCCTATGTTGTGAATTGAATTGAACTTTAAAATTGAACATAATGATTGATTCTCGATAAATGAGGAGTGATCAAATCTATGTTGATTTTGTACGCTGCTAGAGATTTCATCCAAGTTGTCCAAAATTTTATTTTCCTTTAGATATGCTTTTTTTATGTATGTTTAATCTCTTCTTAACTTGAAAAATAGCATAGCTTAATCTACTCAAAAGAATTATGTATTGGATATTACTTACAAAAATGTTGATTATATGGTTATGACAAATCTGTAATTATTTTATCTTAGCAGTTCATTAGTTTAGAGAAAAGGTTGAATTATTAGTTGAATTATGTAAAGATATGTGCCTTAATATAACTAGATGCTTACTACAAGAAGAAACAGGGGCTGTCCATCTGAAAATTGTGAAGATTTGCTCAAATTTTGTACTTGAATGAAGTGTCAAATGCTTTATTATTGGTTGTGAAATCATTAATCAAGTTGGTTTAAGTTTCTGAAGCAAATTAAATGTTGGAATATCTACTTAATTTGATTTTTACTGCTGCTGAGTTTAAATCTAAAAACTACAAATTTCAAATTTCATGTTCTCTGATGCATGTTGGTTATTTTGAGTTTTGAGCTCGTGATTAAGCTATAACCTAATTTTCTAGCATTCAAATAATTAAATGATAAGTTAAGTATGTAGTTGAATAAATTCGATCATGGTTTTAAGCCTAAATGAACTCTAGAAGTAGTTAATACGCAAGTGAGTTGTATTGTGCATAATCAATCACAAGTTTTGTATTCAATCTTTATTCTCCTATTTTCTTAATTTATTTTGCTCCACCACATGATCAACATTTACTTATATCTATGTGACAATTTAAATCTTAGTTTGATAAGTAGTAAGATCAAGAACTATAACTTTGAAGGTGATTTTATAGAAGGTAAAAAGATAATTTTCCTAGAAAATGCAGACTAGTCAAAGAATTTATTTTACTTATATTGGCTCATCTAAAGTTGCAAAAAAACTTGACTTAGGCCTTCTTAATAATATGAGTATAAATGAGGGTGATCTCTTGAATGATCATCCCATCATGTATTTCTCCATTATATGCATGAAGTTGTTACAGTTTGTTACAGAATAATAGGAGTTTAGTTACAGCAGAGAGATGGATTACAGAGGAATCTAGGGGATAAGATAAGAACATAGAAGAGTATAAGGGATAAGAACAACCTAAAAACTATAGTTATACTCCTGATATTACATTGCAACTTTATCTCCTAATAGACCCCCGCAAGCTCAGTGGGAGGGAACAAACATTGAACTTGGATTGAAAAAAAAACAAATCGAGCCAAGTTTAACAGCTTAGTAAAGATATCGACTATTTGATCAGTAGTTGAAATATGTCAAATACAAAGTTGATTTTGGCCAATACGTTCCCGAATATAATGCTTATCCACCTCGAAGAGCTTAGAGTGAGGATGAACAACTGGATTGGTAGAGAGAAAAATGACACTAAGGTTGTTACAGAGCAACAATGGTGGCCTACCTGTTTTTGTTATCTCGCTGGTAGTAATTACGAGCACCATGTCCAGGTTTTTCACAAATCTGACATATAATTCATTTACCCTTTGATGAATTATTAGTGGACTAAGAAGAGTAATTGACACTATATAGGAATTAGAGCGTAAGAAAGAAGAGTTAGATTTTTTCTTCTGAAATCCCTAACCAGATGTGTTTAATTATTGTGCCCCATTAGCAGACACTTCAATAAGTTGAGAATCTTCATTCAGATGCTGCTTCTCTTGAAAAAGCAAGCCAAGTAGCTCATCACATGAAATGGGCACCCGATGAATGCCAAGACTTGTACAAAATGAACCATAGCTGGAGTCCAATCCAAACAAAATATAGGAAACTAGTTCATTCTTGCTGATAGAGGTCTGCTTCAGCAAGGTTGTTAGCTAGAATTCTCTTCTTCTCGACATATTCAAGAATGTAAACGGACCCCTTCGTGAGGTTTTCAATTGATATCGTACATGCATGATGCGAAAGCATGCTTAAGTTTCAAAAACTCGATCAATAATAGTCCATGTTTCATGTTTAGTATTTGCTTGTGGCACGTAGCCAAGATTATGAGGTGATATGGTGGACTTTAGCCATAGCAAAACAAGGTGGTTCTTTCTTCTTCTAGGCTACATAGGCTAGATTCGACAGGGTTATTGGTGGATTGCTATTTGGCACCTTGATAATAACTAGAGAAACTGAATATTCATTAAGAAAGTGATCAAGTTTAAAAGCTTCAAGAGCTTGTTTGATAATTTGTTGCCACGAACCATGAATGTCAAGTTGAAGTTGTATTGAGATGTTTGGAAATGTAAGATTGGTTAAAGAATAGGTAAGAAAAGATAGGATGTTGGTAGAATTTGGTGTGGTATTTTTAGAATTTTGAGTCATTGTAAGTGGATTGATATTACTCTGATGCCAACTTAATAATATGAGTATAAATAAGGGTGATCTCTTGAATGATCATCCCATCATATATTTCTCCATTATATACATGAAGTTGTTATAGTTTGTTGCAGAATAATAGGAGTTTAGCTACAACAAAGCGATTGATTAAATAGGAGTCTAAGGTATAAGATAAGACCATAGAAGAGTTTAAGCAATAAGAACAACCTAACAACTATAGTTATACTCCTGATATTACGCTAAAGCTTTATCTCATAACATACCTGAATGGATGTAAGAAGATGATTAGAAGTTAATTTAATCATAAGAAAGGAATGAAAACAAGTTTCTTGGGCTAAAATTTTCAAACCTGCACAATTGACGTCACCATATGGAAATTCCAACATTATATCTTGGAGATGACTTAAATGTTGAAGTAAATAAAATTTTTGCCCCTAAACATTGATTGTTAGGTTTCAAAGGGTGGGTTGCAAGTTGGTTTTCCTTAAGTTTTAATGCTATGAAGTTGTTTCCTATGTTGAAAAGATAGAATACATCAGTGCATCAATCATTTGTTTGCATTTAGGAAAAAAATTCTCATATTTCTAAATTATCAAAGTTTAATCACGTTAAGTGAAAGGATCAATTTAGGAAATAAATCGAGATAAAATTAGGCTCAAGAGTTGGTATGTAAACTTGAGTTTAAAATAAAGAGAAAATTATTTGTATCTTTTCTTTTTAGCATCTTTTGTTTTCGAAATTATTTCTTTTATATTGTGACTTTCTTGTTCAAAGGTTGCCTCTATTTAATATCATAATTGAAATCTTGATACTCTTTCTAATTGAAGATATTATCTTAAATTAGATTTATTACTAAATAAACTTATTTAGTTTATGGAACTTTCCTCATGACACAGACTATTATTTTCCATATGCTAATTTGTTTAATAAAATAAAAGTAAAATAAAATTTTAATTTATATACACTTAATGACATATGTATTAATAGAAGTGACTTACTATGAATAAAACTGAGACATTGTCACATATTAAATAAAACATTGTATATGTACTTAATAAAATATTAGTTACACATTATATAATTAATTGTAGCAATTTAAACAAAGTATAAAATTTTAAAAGAATTCCTAAAAGAAAACGATACAAAACACCGAATTTAGTTCTAGTTTCATATATACTCAACAAAATCCCGATTAGTATTATAGAATTTAGGTATGTATTAGTTCTTGAAAAGCTCATTAATCTTATGTGCTTTAGCAACAATATTACACGGATCGAGCAACCGATTAAATTTCCAGCCTCACTTGAACCTCCAAACAAAGGAAAATTTTATTTCTTATTTTTGCATTATTTTATTCCAAATTTTTTAACAGACCTCAGCTTGTAGTCTCATTACTCACTCTAATTAGTAAGTTCTAAACACATGTACACTTATATATGTATTCTCATCTGTAAAGGCATCCTCTGTATGTAGGCGTCCAGTAATCTGATCCTGTGTTCTCATGATAGACCTGAGGTGTGCATGAGATGGGAACTAAACAAAGACCTCTGCTTCTGAGATCAGATTTCACCTCTCCTTTATCTTTCCTGTCCATGCATCCCCAAGGGTCCTATAATATATATGACCACACCGGGGAAAGAAAGGAAAAAAAAATCTACGTTAGACCTAATAATTTAGGAAATAACAAGTCAATAGTTAATGTGCTTTGCCTACCTTGTGTGAACTTCTCTTCATGCTTGGATTACTCAAAAGCTGAAAAAAGAAGAGATGATAAAAAGTTATGAGAAAATTTGGATCAAAGAGTGTTGTTCAATTATTGGAATTTGTCATGCTGTTACAAACTTTAAGCTTTTAGTTTCTTATCATTTGGATGGCTTCAAATGGTGCTTTAAATGAGTTCTACTTTTCTTTATTGCTCTTCTTCTTTTACAACCTAATTTCATTGACAACTATTCCTATCAATATGCCGATGTGATAAAAGATGACATGTATGACGAATAAATCATCACCTGCACTTGCTCTTGCAGGAATTTTATATACTGGATTGCTTCTAAGAGCACAGAGGCTGTGTCAGTCTGAAAACAGAAGGAAACAAGTCATTACTGAAAGTGAGACAATAATTGCATGGGCCAAGAGTTTCCATTAACAATAAAATACCGAGAAATTCAAAAGGGCACCCTATTCTTTGTTTTACCTTTCCAAATGGCGAAACAATTTGCTGAAGAGTAGTTATTCTGTCACCAAGCTTGACTTTTGGTGCCTGTGTCTGAAAACCAACAAAAGTTGTACGTTTTCACTTAATTCCATAGCATATGCATGCACCAGCTTTTACTCGTATAACATGAAATGTCTATCCTCTGAAATGCATACCTTAACAGATGAAACTATAGGAGTCTCTTGCTTAGGTTTCTTCAGGACAGTGTCTGAAGCATCTTCCGATCTTTTCTTCTTTGTTTCATTTGTAGTTCCCTGACTTCTCCTTGTCTGTACAAAACGCGCATATGTTTGACAGAGAATTATTAAAGATGATGATTGTATAACTAGAACATGAAATTATGGTAAGAAACTAGTTTGTAGAGGGGCCTACTTACCACAGTAGAAGCTTGAAGACTTTGCTTTCTACAATTCAGGGGACTGAAGGAGGACTTAGGTACTTGAATATCGATCAAGGGTTTGGTAAATCGACTACGGAAGTTTATAATATCAGTAAATTTTCTCGTACTTGTGCTTGTAGTATCTTGGGCATCGCAGCAAAGTTTGCTATTATCTCCCACTACTGACTGGCCAAAATCATTACAGCTTACTGATTTTGGAAGAAAAGTTACAGGTACTTCAATGTCCCGATGTTGGCTATCTGCTTTTGGATCATCATGATTATAACACGGAAAGATCCCTGAACTTCTACTCGTTCTCATTCCACATGAATTACTGTAAGTTTGAGGCAGCGAGAACTGAGTTAAGGAAGAAGTCAGTGATATGTTGCGTGTGAGTGGATCAAAGTACTGGCGAGTCACTTCTGGGTCGGGTGGTGCAATAGACCAGTTTCCTTCCAACCTGGTGAGTCTTTCGTTTTCAATCAAGTTCTCGTTAAACCCGTTCAAGTGCTTTTCTAAAGTATTAAAAGATGACGAGGAGCTCGTAAATTCCCAGTTACTGTCCATTTTCTTCAAGTAGTCATAAGCTGGTTCAAATATTCCCGAGGAAATGTTACTCTTGGATGACATCACATCGAGTAAATTTTCTCCAACATCTTGATTGCTGCGTAACTCTTCGTGACCTCCAACCCCTCTGCAAGTTTCAACGCAGAAGTGAAATCTCCGAAAGTTACTGGCCTACAGGTCTCACAAACGATAGATATCTTATAGGTCTTCATTATTTTAAGCTAGGTTTCGACTTTTGCCAACTAGCCAGGATAGACAAAGACAATCTTAAGCTCTTTCATGAAAAGATGAACCTTGACCTAAAAGAATGATTAACCCTGAAACTCGATACTAAAAGACACGAGGAAGTTCTTTGCAGGTTAAAATCTCGTTTTCATTAGAAGAAGAGACAAAGCAACGAACAGTATATACAAAAGTCTTGTCTATCTTTATCGATTGAAAATATCCATCCAGGGAGAAGATTGAGCTACTTGTCCACTGGCTTTGTTAAAAAATAAAAGAAAACCTAATTATTAGTGTTCATACATGCATGTCTGATTTAACTATATAATCTTTGGAAAGAAACAACTCAAAACTCGCATTTATATATATATATATATAGAGAGAGAGAGAGAGAGAGAGATATTTTACAGTTTATCATTACATGGTACGTTGAATTAAATTCCACATGCAACTTACAGGAGTAGATGCCTCCATAGCTGACAATCGGAAGCATGCTCTGGAACAAACTCGGCAGAGGAAGCCGCAGGGTCAACAAGTTGGCGAGAGGATTCGTCAACCGTGAGTCCCGACTGATTAGAAGCATTAGTGAAGGAGGTAGAAATGGAAGCGTCCTGATCTTCACAAGAAGAGTTGGAACTAGGGTTTGGGTGCTGGTGCCATGGACTGCACGTACTACTGTTTGTCCAAGGGGACAAAGAGCTTGCATGGTGAAGATCCCACCAATTAATTGATGGTGTAGAGGAAGAGATTACTTCAGTAGTACAGTCTTGAGCCATGTCTTGCAAGGTCTCCAATGGAAGAGCTCGAAGAATATATGGTTCCTGGAGGTCTGCTAGCTTTTTTTTTTTTCTGTATATGCTGGTGGCGGAAATAGGGAATGCCAATATAAGGAGGATAAGCTATACATGCTATGGTGGTGACGTAGGGTATGAAATTAATTTTATAGGTTATGTGCATCAATTATACGGAAGGAGACAATAAAAAATGCACCCTGAGTATTTCCACTAACGTTCGTGGGCAATTATTATATAGAGGACTGTGGTCTTGGCCAGCAAGAGACCTCGGGTTAGGGCTGCTCATCCATCACTCTACAATGTGAGGTTGTTGAGCACATGTACTTTTTCTTGCGTTAATGGACAATGGACATTCCTCTGTCTCTCTCTTTCTTTCTCCGCGTGATGTATGCGAACATGTCCGCTTGCTTTTCAGCTAATATAAAACAAAATAGAATGGTACATATTGATTTCAATTATGACACTAAATGTTCGTAAGCAATTGCTAAAAGGGTTTTGGACTCTTAAAGAAGACTCCAAAAAATAGGTTTTAATGATCAGTTTACTCCATAACCTGACCCTTTTAATCTGTGTCAGCTAATTTTATCAGAGACACTATTTTACAAAGAGAAGGACATAAAGGAAGAAGAAGATAAAAGCAAAATTCCTTCTTCCCAACTTTTAATCTCTTTTTTTTCATATTCCATATCAATATTTGTTTAGCAAAATCTTTTTTTCTTCCATTTTTATGAAAGCAATATCTTCCTTGACCTATGCAAATAACTTGCTAGCTCCTAAGGTGGCTATCAACATCAATGTCTGTCTATTTCCACTTTGGCCTCTTGTATTTGTTATTAGTCCATTTCTTCCCAATTTTGATTTCTTTTTTGGCTACAAAAAGGAATCATCTTGGCCTTTTGGTCTCCTTATTTAGTGAGACAAATGCACACGCAAGTTTTCTAAGCCACAAGCCTTCATTTGTTATTACGAACACCTAATTGGCTTCTAATTTGCTTTACTTGTACAATTTTTTTTAAAAAAATTTGAAACATATTTCAAACTACAATTGTTGGTTGATTATTACATAAAATAGGTATAGTGGAATCACAAAAATTACGCATTGGGACCAGCATCTTGTCATAGGCTAGGCGGCACTATCATATATATAATTAACTTGTTCTCCTTTAAATGAAATATGATAATCATTAAAATTGTGCCTAATTTGTTAACTGCATCATGATTTGTTAGGTTTTTGGGACCAACTTACTAAGCGGTGCCTTTAACAATCTCAATCAGGTTGACATAAGCACGATATTAACCATGCAAGTTTGGAAATTTGTTAACAAACAATTTCCACTTCCATCCAATTAAACTGCACTTAGAAGTTTGTAGTTGTAGACTAGGTCATCCTTAGCGATATTGCAAGAAGAAGGAATCAAGCAGTTAATCTAGAAATTGTCATATTTATATAATTTAATTTGTTTATTGATTTTATGGTAATTAAATATAATATAAAATTAATTAAGTGTTGTGTAATTTCCTTCTTTTAACAGACTTGACCCATTTTCATCATTATCCATATTTTCAGCTTACATTTGCTTTGTCAATAATCCGAGATTACAAAGGTTGAGATGAACACAAGTTGACAAACACTTAGATTTGGTGCATGAATGAGAATTCACATGTCTAACTCAACATTATTACGAGTACTATGGACTTTTTTTGTTTTTTAAGAGTTAGCAGTAGTAGTACTGTTGTCGTACTTGAACCTAACAAGACATACAACATTCCCAAACCCGAATCAATATGTATAGCCTACAAATATATGCCAAATTGCTCCAATCTTTATCGAAAGTTGTTCCACGACAAATCAAATGTGGCAAACAATTCCGATCTAGCAGTCAGAGTTTTAGGACCACATGCAAAGGATTGTGTAAGAGGGGTTGTCACTTTGTGTTGACAGCTCCAAGCAAACAAGAAATGGCCACAAAGAAAAAAATATTACCCAAATGTCGAAAGTTATGTGAACTTTCAGGTTTTTGCACTCTACCTAATGGTAATTGGTCAACACCCTCAAGTATACATGTAGGCCACTGTTGCAAAAAGTAGCTAACCGATTACTTGTACATATACCCACACACACGTATGTTCATGGAAGCTGCATATCACAGCCATAGGATTCCACCAAAATTGGAGAATTAAGCTTGGCTCCACATGAGTGGCTTCTTTTCAAGTAAGCAAAACTTGCCCACCTCAAGCACCAGACGTCTCTCAACGATGGTAAAACAATACATATATTATACTACCATTCAAAGTTAGGTGAATTATTTTAATCATTGCCTTTATGGAAAAAGCATACAATAAAAGAAGACCAATAGGCGAATAGAGCTCCATTATATCGTTAGTGGATTGCAGAGAGCCTATGCCCTATAGTGGACATAAGCTTTAACCAACTTTTTGTTATTTTTATTGCTTTGCCTTCTCGATATAGAAGGCTGATGGCAAAACGTATGTCGACACGTGCCAAAGATTTGCATGGGCACTACCCAATTTGTCATTAAGATTATGTTGGATGAAACAAGTCAAGATACCGTAATGGCACAATACCCTTTAGTCTAATGTCCTCTGGGAATTAACTATTATTATCATGTTTAGTGAAAAGGGAATAAAAAAACAAATGGATTATGTAGGTGTGTGGATCTGTAGGTGTAGAGTTCTACTTTTCTTGATACAAGTACGTGTAAAGAAAGTTCTATATTTTACTATATCGTAGTTGTCCGTACTTTATAGTGCTAAGGGCCTTATCTGGTCGAGTTTTGCTTGTTTACAGAAAATGGGCAACCTCCCAAGGAGATGAGCTTATTGCGTAAGGTGATACGATATTGTAAAGTTGACCATGATATATTTACATATATTTTTATTTCTGTTCTTGATTTCTTGTTTATCTTCTGTTGTTAAGCTTCTAGTATTCTTTATTTCCACTGGCACTTCTCTTCTGGGCCAACTAGATCCGCCAAGGGTTGTGGCTCTCTTTACATGTCAAACGACTATGTGTTTACAGAATTAGGTTACCAATCAAGGGAAGTAGAAATAACATTTTTTTAATTATCAAGATCAGACATTAACTAAATATTGTAAATTACTTAGGGTGCACTTTGTAAATATTCCTCTTAACCTTGAACAATATTTATAAAGAGTTAATGTTCAATTGTGGTAAAAGTAAGAAGAATGTAAGGGTACATCTTCTCCTGTAGAAGAGAAAGTTGTCCTTAACTCATTGAAGGAAGAAATAGTGAATTCATAAGTGGAACTTAGTCGGTGAAGATAAGTCAATCACTATAAATTAATCTTGTCTCTCTTTCTCTACTCCCTTTAATTGTTATTATATTAATAAAATGGTTAAAATTTTAATTTAGTGCAAAGTTAACCCACCATTAATCATATAATTATCACTGTTGATGTGACCTACTATATAAGTAAACCATTTGACATATTACAAATTAACAATTATATATATGTGTCTCTCTTTGTGTGTATAAAAGATAAATAATAAAGTAACCTATTTTTTTTAACCTAAACCTAATCTTAATCCATATATGAGTTCTACCAAACGCTTCTAATGTTCCTATCATATTGTTGTTAGATATTTCGAGTCATTCTAAATAGTTTGTATCCCCTACATTGGAGGGAATCTCATCACTTAATGCATTATTTTCAAGGTTTAATCTATATTGCATATTTATCAATTAACCAAGTGATGATGGGATTTCATTTCTAAACCAATTTCCAACAAATTCTAGCTTTGTAAGCTTTTAAAACTCTAATATAAAAAAATGAATGCTGCTAAATGATTTTTCACTTAAAACAAAAGTGGATAAAGATTTTCAATTTTTGAAAGCCAGTGGCATAGAACCATTTGATGAATTAAAACATACATCATACTTGTCTAGTTTGGAGCAAGTTGTTAATTACCTTGGAAGCGGAGCTTCTAATTGGTCATAGAAAAGTTTTGCGGTGACTATCTCAGTAAAATTGCCTAGCTCTAAAGGTATAACACCGATAAGCTTGTCGTGGAAAGGTTGAAGAATTATAGAAGAGAGAAGAAGAAGATAACAGAAGGTTACGGAAGAATGAATCTTCACTTACTATATTCCAGAAGTTACGAAACATCATTTTTACATAAACAGAGCACAAAGTGTTCTTATGGCAGCTGGCAAAAGTAAAAAGCTACACAAAAATAAAATAAATAAATAATTTGTAACTAGTTATATCATAACATCCCCTTCTCAAGGTAGAACTTGGTGAAAATCACGAAGAGCCAACTTGGAATGAAATCTACTAAAAGATGAAAGGGGTAGAGCTTTAGTAAACACATCTGTGATCTGAGCATGGGAAGAAACATGAGTTGGAGAAATAAATCCTGCCTTGAGTTGATTGCGAACTAGGTGACAATCAATAATTAAGTGCTTAGTTTGTTCATGAAAAATAGGATTAGATGCAATATGAATGACAGCCTTACTATCACACTAAAGAGGAATAGGTTTAGGCACTTGCACTTGTAAATCTGCAAGTAGAAAAGACAACCATTGCAACTCAAAAACTGTAGTTGCCATCGCCCTATACTTTGCTTCAGCTGAAGACCTGAAAACTATCACCTGCTTCTTAGTTTTCCAAGAAATAGGACAAGAACTCAAATAAAATTCCACGTGCAACTTACATGAGTAGATGCCTCCATAGCTGACAATCGGAAGCATGCTCCGGAACAAACTCGGCAGAGGAAGCCGCAGGGACAACAAGTTGGCGAGAGGATTCGTCAATCGTGAGTCCCGACTGATTAGAAGCATTAGTGAAGGAGGTAGAAATGGAAGCGTCCTGATCTTCCCAAGAAGAGTTGGAACTAGGGTTTTGGTGCCGGTGCCATTGACTGCACGCACTACTATTTGTCCAAGGGGACAAAGAGCTTGCATGGTGAAGATCCCACCAATTAATTGATGGTGTAGAGGAAGAGATTGCTTCAGTAGTACAGTCTTGAGCCATGTCTTGCAGGGTCTCCAATGGAAGAGCTCGAAGAATATATGGTTCCTGGAGGTCTGCTATCTTTTTTTTTCTGTTTATGTTGGTGGCGGAAATAGGGAATGCCAATATAAGGAGGATAAGCTATATATGCTATGGTGGTGACGTAGGGTATGAAATTAATTTTATAGGTTATGTGCATCAATTATACGGAAGGAGACAATAAAAAATGCACCCTGAGTATTTCCACTAACGTTCGTGGGCAATTATTATATAGAGGACTGTGGTCTTGGCCAGCAAGAGACCTCGGGTTAGGGCTGCTCATCCATCACTCTAGCTACAATGTGAGGTTGTTGAGCACATGTACTTTTTCTTGTGTTAATGGACAATGGACATTCCTCTCTCTCTTTTTCTTTCTCCGCGTGATGTATGCGAACATGTCCGCTTGCTTTTTAGCTCATATAAAACAAAATAGAATGGTACATATATATTGATTTCAATTATGACACTATATGTTCGTAAGCAATTGCTAAAAGGGTTTTGGACTCTTAGAGAAGACTCCAAGAAAAAGGTTTTAACGATCAGTTTACTCCATAACCAGACCCTTTTAATCTGTGTCAGTTAATTTTATCTGAAACACTATTTTACAAAGAGAAGGAAGCAAAGGCGTGTAAGAAACAAAGGACAAGAAGACGAATTGACGGAGAAAAATCAGACAGGTCAGTTGTAAATTAAAGAGGAACCAAAACAATCATGAAAGGCCCACAAACTTGATTCATCAGAATTCGGCTGGTTTCATGATCCATCTTTGCCTCATTTGATGCAAACAAGTCAAGGCTAGCTCGGCGCTATCTATCATAAAGGCATTTACATCTCATGTATGGCCTATTTGCTTACCATTTACATATCCTTTCTAAGTTTCAAGTGAACTAGTGGGGTTGGTGGTTTAATAGGCCTCCCTATGGCTATGGGGGTATGTACCTTGGTGAAGGTTACACATTTGCGATGTACTATATATGAAAACGTTTTATATAAATCTCTTAATTACGTTTTCCATAAAGATATATATCGTTAGATTTTAACTTTATTTTATTATTAAAACAAAAAAATTAATGATGTTTTTCAATACCAAACATGCCTTAGACTCAAATTTTAGATCATGTTCATTCAATTCAAAAATTGGAGTTTAGCCGAGTTTGAACTTTTGGTAAAATAAAATACTTGAATTATTAATGCTTTTTAAAATTGCATAATATTAGTAAATTCACATATTATAATTCTACTTATGAACAATTTACATTTTATTATTTTACAAATTAATTTAATTACAATATCTCATCTACGCTTTTATTGAAAAATTGGGACATGATTCGATCTCAATTGTAGTAGAATAATTATAAAACCGTTCAGTATTTTGATTTATCGAAAACCAAGGTCATTGTAATTATATGAAATGATAAATACATAAATCATAATAAAACATGAATCTTAATTCGTATCTTATTCTGAAATTTGATCCTTTTCTTTTCGTGTCCCTTTAACCATTTCTGAAATCGGTTTATCTTAACCACTGTAGTCACAAAAGTGTTCAACTTCTAACAGTATCCATATCCATAGAGCATGTTGAAAGAAGTTTATAACTCTTACAGAGATGGTTAAGCAAGAAGTTGTAACTCTATTAGAGCTTAAGTCTATTTGTAATAAGTTTTGATATTTTATAGTAATTTAATTGAAATTAAATTCTAATTTTAATTAAAATTTAATTAGAATTACAAATAATTATAATTAAATACCACTTATACCCAAATGAAATCCAATATTTCATATGGATCTTTGTTGATTAAATATTTTATATTTAATTATAAAGATTCTCAAACTTTACAATCAAGTCTAACTTGATTAAAATTTCTTTACTCTCTTTGACTCGTTCATTATGTGAGACCCATAAGATTCTCAAATATGATGCAATGATTATAGATGATAATTCTAATTATTAATTAGAATTAGATAAATTAAAAATTTTTAATTTATCTTTAATTTTTCAATTAAATAATTTATAATCATAAATTAAGATTAACGCCTAACAACATATCATGGCCACCCAAAGTGATATTGATGATCAATTTAGTTCTTTGCCATTAGTTATTGAATATTAATGACATTTGTAAACTATTTGCAAAACATCATTTTATCTTGGCTAAGGATTTTTTTAAATCCATACTAATCAAGAACAACAAAACATTATTGTTAATTATTTTAGAGTGATGAATCTTACATTGATCATACAAATACCTCTTTATAGTTCATTCCACATCTAATGGCTACCGAATGAACTACTTATGGTTAAAATAAGTCATAAGTAGTATTAAAATATAGTTATTCCTAAAAAGATAACTTTGAAGGCCTCAAGTCAAAGGATCACTTATACAATTATCATAATGAAAATTTTCATATACATATAAGTAATGTTTCAAATGAATTTCTCATATCAGATCAGTTTAGTGCACTTGTTCTCTAATAAATACTTACACGGTTGTTTAAGTATCTTCATAATTTAATTTATGAGATCAACTGCTTTCTTCATAAGGAAAACATAACGTTGTTAGTTTCTTTTACATTATATTAATTAGGGGTGAGCATTCGAGTAATTCGGACCCAATTTTTACTGTTCGAGCCTGGCCCGATTTACCTGAAATTTTTTTCCTTATCCGGCCCGAACCCGAACTTTCAATTACCCGAACTTACCTGACCTGATTTATCCGAATTACCTATTTACCTGACCAGATTTACCTGATTTACCCGAATTATCCCGACCTGATTTACCCGAATTATCCTAATTACACTATTTCATAATTCTTTTAAACCTAATTCGGGTGATCAGGCCGGTCTGAATTTCATCGGAGTTACCCGTCCCGGTCTGAAAATAATTCGGGTAATACCCGGGCTGGCCCGAATTACCCGAAATTTAGCATTTGCTTACTCGAATTAATTCAGGCCGGGCCGGGTAATCGGGCCAGCCCGAATAATGCTCACCCTTAATATTAATGTTCAGTCTTAGTAGAACAATGAATAAGAATAATTTAGGAATAATACATAAATGCAATATGAATCACATAATTATAATTTCATTTACAGTGTATAATTATCTTATGGACTTTATCATATACATCTAAACATGTATAAGATAAAGAATATCTTTAAATTATTTTTTATTGAACTATAACCAGTCGATTGACTGTGAGGCATAAACCGACAATTTTTGGCATATGGATATTTATATTTGGCATCTGAAGGGCACTTCTATTTTGAGACGTTGGATATGGGGAATTTGTATAGCTTAAATTATACTTTAGACCTTAACCTTATTTTGAGAGAATACTTATGTATGATTTGCTTATGTTTAAAACTAATTGAATTTAAGTATGGAACATTGGTAAATTGAATTGCAAATTTGTGTATCTGTTTACTTTGTGCATTAAAATGTAGTACTTTCCAAAAAAAGGAATCTTCCTGTACATTCTCTCTTAGAACATCTCAACTCTTATTTATTACAAATGAAAATTATTAAGGGTGATCAAACATATTAAGAGTTTAGTCTAGTGATAAGCGAATATTTTTATTAGAATTGAAATTTTTCATATAAATAATTATAGTATGTATTTTAAATATTATATGATTCATTTAGAAAATTTTAGGCCAATTAATTGGTAAATTTTGTGGTTGAATATATTAAAAGAAGACCACTTTCAACTTAAAAAAGAGTTGATAAATAATGTGAAATAAGAACAGAGCTTTTAGCATTTCATTGTGTAAGGAAAGGATCTATTAAAATAATCCATAGTTTGAACCTATGAGAAAATATAAATAATTGTCAAATAATACCCTAATTTAAGAATTAATATGAAAATAAAAATTAATACTAAAAATTCAAAGCTTAATGTATAAAATCTCTTCAAATAAAAAAATAAAACTACAAAACTAAAAAGTCCACTCAAAATAGTTTCAACATATTAAAATAGTTACAAAATTTTATCTTCAATAAGTTTAAGGCAAAAGATTCAATTTGCTCCTTAATGTTTGATGAAAAGTCTAAGATGACCCTGTCATTATCTTTGATATTAGTTTGCCCTTTAACGTTTACTAAGTAGAGTAATTTGTCCAAAAATGATCACTCCGTCACCATTTCATCAAATGAATGTTACTTCCCTGTTAAGTTGTGCCAACTGGGTATGCCAAATATGGTTATATTAATTTCTTATTTTTAACTAATTGTATTTTTAACTATTTTTTCAAAAGTTTTCTCCTAAAACCTAATTCTAATTGTATCTATCCCTAATTTTTGTTTTTTCCCTAATTTGTAGTAAAGTCCTATACCCACGGGTTTAGGAGAAGTAGGTCTTATGTTGAAGGTAGTGGGTTATGGAAGTGATGTTCATTTTTATGTTGTTTCTAGAGAAGTGTACATAGGCAAGGAGACATTAGTGCCATTTAAAGCTCTTTTTCCCGATCTTTAATCAAAAGAGACTTTAGCTAGCAAGGAGGAGTTGGCACCATTTTTATCTTGCGTAGTTGCATTGGACTTTATTTTTTGTGATGAAATTATGTTTTTGTTACAAACAACAATAAAAATATGGCCATAATTTTAATAAGATTCTTTACAGATCAAAATCACATGTTATTTATGTCAAAAATATCTACAAATTGTTTATGAATAGAAACAATATGGTATGGGAAGAATTTAGGTCAAAGGTACATCTTTTCCAAACTGTGTTTATGAGAGAGCAAAATGGGATAAAGCTTGAAAAGTGTGAGTTTCATAAGAAAAGAACCCATTGTCTTGCAGTTGTGAGGAAGGAACTCCAACAACTATTCCTCAAAATCAAAAGGTCAATAAAGATAAAAAAGAATGACGAGAGCAATGAGATCGATGATGAACATACTTTGGAAGATAAATGGATCATATGACTTAACGGATTCAAATTACATGGAGAATGGAAATGGTATAGACGGATATTGTCTCAAATAAATTACCACAAATTTGCTACAAATTAGGGAAAATATAAGAAAATTAGGGATAGAGGTAATCATGGTTAGGTTTTAAAAGAAATTTCGAGTTTTATTTTTTGAAAATAGTTAAATAAAAATAAAAAATATTTATGATAGGTGACCTTATCTGACATACCCAATTAGCACAAGTTAACAGGGAAGTAACGTATATTCGACAAAGGGGTGACAGGTGAGCATTTTTGGGCTAATTATTCTATTTTGAAAGTGTTAAGAGATAAACGAGTATCAAAGATAATAACATGGTCATCTTAAAATTTTTACCAAATATTAAGGGACAAATTGGATCTTTCGCCTTTCGCCTAAGTATAAGGAAAAAAATTGAATCTTAACACAAAAATATTAAACTTCAAAAACTTAAAAATAGAAAATTACAATTTTTTAAAAGTTTTAAGATTCGAATGGCATGATTTTATAACTCCAACTATAGACTTTGAAATTAAACAATATCATTTATAATATAACTTGATGTCTAATCTATCCATTGATCAAAAATTTTGGTCATCCAATAATTAAAAAATGCAGATCATCATTATCATCTTCATCAACACCTAGTTGAAGTCTTGCTGAATCGACAATCTAGATAATTAGAGAATGCAGATGATGCATTAAAATATATTGTTCATATTTTCATATACATGCAACTAGAAAATACAAATTATCTTAATTATTGTCATTCTTTTCACTTCTTTTAAGAACAAAAATAACTGATATGTAGCTTTAGGTCTCCTTTAATATATAAATTGTAGGTTTAAACAATAATTAATGATCTTAGATTTTTTTCCACATAAAAAGAAACCCATGAAATCCAAAAAATCTCTCCATCCTAATTATATAGATTTGCTTGACATCCCAATGAGCATAAAACAAGTTCCTATTTTTCTTGTTAGTTAGTAAAGCCTTTATCAAATTATCAGAGCAATCATTAGAGTGAACCTTTTCTAGTTTTAAAGTTTTATTAGTAAGAATATCTCATATTCAGTGATACCTCATATTAATATATTTGGACTTAACATTGAAAGTTGAACTCTTTTTAAAATAAATATCAATTTGGATATCATATAATTATACAAACTTCTCTTATGAAAAACAAAGCTTTTGATCACATTTTGTCGTCCAAAGAAATTTTTTACATGGTCCAATCACTACAATAAACTCGACTCTCACTACAAGAGTTAAGACATTTAGTGACAATTTTTTTGTGACTAACTATTATTTCGTCACAGATACGAGGTTTTTTGTGACAAAATAATGGATGGTCATTATTGTTTGGCTTAATTGTGATGATTTATTTTTTTGTCACTAATATAATAGTAATTGTGACCATTTAGTATCATTAACAATTAAGTTGTCACTATAAATATGTTAATAGTGACAACTTTTCTTTTATCACTAAGTTTTGTCATTAAAAGCTTATGCAATTTGGCACCAAAATGATTTTGGCGGGAATAAATTGTATTTGTGACAAAACATATATTTGTAGCTAATATTTTCTATTTGTTGTGACAAAAAATGTGGTCACAAATAATTTGTTTTTTTGTGATATGAAAGTTAAGACATTTAGTGATAATTTAGTGATTTATTTTTTGTCACTAATACAATAGTAATTGTGACAATTTAATATCTTTAACAATTAAGTTGTCATTATTAATATATTAATAGTGACAACTTTTCTTTATCACTAAGTTTTGTCATTAAAAGTCTGTGCAATTTAGCGCCAAAATAATTTTGATGGGAATAAATTGTAATTATAACAAAACATATGTTAGTAACTAATATTTTCTATTTATTGTGACCAAATATAGTTTGGTCACTATTTTTTTCTTTTGTTACGAAATGGTTAATCGTCACACAATATTTTATTTATTGTCATAAAAATTTTGTCAATAAATATTCAATTAATTAGTATCTACTTTATATTGTCACAATAACCGAACTATAATTACGGTCACAACTATTAGTAATTTAGTGACAATATTTTTGTGACTAATTATTTTTGTCATCACAAATACAAAATTTTTAGTGCCAAGACAATTGATTGAGACTATTGTTTGAATTATCTGTGATGATTTATATTTTGTCACTAATGCAATGATAATTGTGACAATTTAGTATCTTTCACAGTTAAATTGTCACTATTAATATATTAATAGTGTTAAAATTTATTTTATCACTAAGTTTTGTCACAAAAATCTATGAAATTTGGTGCCAAAATAATATTGGCGGAATTATTATAATTGTGACAAAACATATGCTGGTAACTAATATTTTCTATTTGTTGTAACAAAATTTAGTTTGGTCACTAATATTTTTTCTTGTTATGATGAAATGATTTATCGTCACACAATATTTTACTTGTTGTGACGAAAACTTTTGTCAATAATATTCAATTAATTAATGTCTATTTAATATTGTCACAATCACCAAACTATAACTATGGTCACTACTATTTGTAATTTGGTGACAATTTTTTTGTGTCTAAGTATTATTTCGTCACAGATATGAGGTTTGTTGTGACAAAACAATTGATTAATACTATTGTTTGGATTAACTGTGATGATTTATTTTTCTGTCACTAATATAATGAGAATTGTGACAATTTAGTACCTTTACAATTAAATTGTCACTATTAATATATTAATATTGTCAACATTTCTTTTATCACTAAGTTTTGTTATCAAAAGCCTACATACTTGTTATGACGAAAACTTTTGTCAATAAAAAATACAAAGGGAGAGGTTGCTAAATTGTGAGATCACAAGTTTTAATTTTAGAATAATTAGGTTGTAAGGTTGATTGTTTGAGTTGGTTATGAGTGATTTTGTAATTTGTGGGAGTGTTTTTTTAAAGTTCTTTTATTTTTGGCGGACTAAATTGAGTAGACGTAAAGGTTAAGTATTATTATTATTATTATTATTATTATTATTATTAACATTATTATTCTTATTATTATTAAATATTATTATAAAATTTCTACTAAATTTATCAAATTTTTATTCTTAATTATATTATTAAACTCATTATTATTATTATTATTATTATTATTATTATTATTATTATTATTATTATTATTATTATTATTATTATTATTATTATTATTATTATTATTATTCCAACTTTCTATTATTATTATTATTATTATTATTATTATTATTAAAATTATTATTGTTATTAATTTTAATTTTATTATTCTTATTAATAATATTATTATTACTATTATTAATTATTGTTATTAATTTTCTACTTATTATTATTCTTATTCTTATTAATAATATTAATAATATTATTTTATTATTAATTTTATTATACAAAATTAATTATCTTATTATTATTACTAATTATTATTATTATTATAAATTTTGTACTTATTATTATTATTATTATCATTTATTATTGTTATAAATTTTCTACTTATTATTATCATTTATTATTTTATTATTAATTTTATTATATGAATTAATGATCTTATTATTATTATTATTATTATTATTATTATTATTATTATTATTATTATTACTACTACTACTACTACTACTACTACTACTACTGTTGTTGTTGTTGTTATTATTATTATTATAAATTTTGTACTTATTATTATTCTTATTTTATTATTATTATTATTATTGTTATACAAAATTAATTTTCTTATTATTATTTTTATTATCATTATTATACATAATTAATTTTTATCATTATTGTGCTTATTAAATTTCTTATTAGTATTAAATTTCTTCCTCTTTTATTATTATTATTATTATTATTATTATTATTATTATTGTTACTATTATTATGCTTTTATTCAAATTATAAACTTAATTTTAAAAATTAAATATCTAAATTCTTGGTTACTAGGTTTGGTTTCGTTGTTTTGGGTTCATCTTCTTTGCCAGTTGTGATCCTATATAGATCTCCTGTTTTCTGCCAAAAAACCTATGTGGGTTTCTTGTTTTACGTTCTGAACTTTATCGTTCCCCTTGAACATGTTGTTCAGCTATTGCCATTTTTGAGCTTTACTTTTAGTGGGCCTTTTAGATTCTCTGTAAAGTTTGCATCTTTTATCTGGGTTCTAGGTCTATGAGGAAACAAAGGTTGAGGAAAAAGAGACGATGACCTTCTTCCAAAATGAAGAAATTGAATAATGTTTGATCATAGATTTGGGTTTTCTTGTAGGTGAAATGGTTTCAAAGAAACAATATTTGTCAAGGTAAGGTTCGAGAATCCCATTTTTGCCATTTTGTGGGTTAAAATCGAACGAGGGGATGAGTTGTGCACAGAATCACTATCCAGCGATTCAAGCAAATGCTCATCGCCGCTGAGTCTCTGAGTCGTTTAGCCCTTCCAGGCCTCGGGTAACATGAACATATACATACTTTTTTTTTTTATTTTATGGCATGCATCTAGTTTCAAGTTGTTGCATTTCTTCTTGGCCATGTACAAAGCTCCTGATTTTAGAAACCAGGTTAGTGTTTCTTCTGCTCAAACTTCTGCCCATCATCCGTTCTTAACTCAGTCCTGCCTGGATCTTCAATTGGGGGAACTGGTATTTTTGGAGGGAGAAATGAAGTGAGATTTAGCCCTGGTTCTGGTAGATATCCTCCTGTGTATTCTGGATGGCAAGGTCCAAGATCAGAGGCTTTTAGTGACCCTAATGTATATAATTTTCTTGAGGAGCTCAAATCGGAAAAGGCCGCAGATTTGAACTATCGATATTTCGGGCATATTGTTGAATTTAGGCAAGTGCACGCTTCCTATGCATTTCTTTGTTTATATGTTGTGTTTGAAAATCCAATGTTGAGACTTTTACATTTCAAAGGTCTTGATCAACATGGGAGTCGATTTATCCAACAAAAGTTAGAAAATTGTAGTGCTAAAGGAAGCCATCTGCCTTTAAAGAAGTTCTTCCTTACTCTTCCAAGTTAATGACCGATGTTTTGGTAACTATGTCATTCGAAGGTGTGCATTCAAAATAGTTGTATTTGTAGTGTATTCACAACTTCATATGTTGATCGTGGTAATGCCACATATTTGGTATCGTTTGTTTATAGTTCTTTGAGTATGGAAGCCCAAGCGAGAAAGGAGCTTGCAATCACCTTCGGATGATTTCGCCTTTGAGCTGCAGATGTATGGTTGTCGTGTAATTCAAAAGGTATAAATGATGGAATATGATTGTCTCATAATTTTTATTGTTTTCCATGTCCCAAAAATAGAAAAGGAGTACAAGAAGATGAAACCTGGATCAAATCAAGCTAATTTCTCCATATATACATGTTAAGAAACATATAATGTAATTTGCTATTTTTTTCCAATTTTCTTCAATAAGATGACCAACTTTAAGCCATAGGTTGAGACCTGAATTTACTAAGATACTTATATGGATCTGTTCTTTTATATGAGTAGTGGAATGAATCTGTCTTGGTTTGCCACTTGCTGATTGAGATGGAACTGGTTTAATCACCTTTCTAGGATTGCAAGGTGAACATATGAATGGATGAGAGAGGGTGAAATATAATGCTTCTTGTACCAAAATGCAGATTAGTGAAGTTGTCACAATTTGCTTTGATAATCTTAAGGGTTTTATTCTTTATCTCTCATCTTACTATTCTAGGATTTTTGTTCAGTAACTCTTTCCTATTCAATCTATGCCATTTTTTTTAATGTTTTAGAAATGGTATTTATATTAAGTTGACATGGTTCTAGGCGTTTGAAGCAATTGAGCTTGAACAAAAAGCACAACTCATTCGTGAGCTAGATGGACATGTTATGAGATGTGTGCATGATCAGAATGGCAATCATGTGATCCAAAAGTGTATTGAGAGTGTTCCAGCAAATAAAATTGAATTTATTGTCTCTGCTTTTGTGGTCAAGTGGCAGCACTTTCTACACGTCCATATGGTTGTCGTGTGATACAGATATATTTTACTTGCATGATGTGGTGAAAAGTGTTGCACTGCTTTTTCTTCCCTTCTTTTCTTGTCTGGAACAATCCTTGCAAACTTTGTTGGTTTGATCCATGCAGAGAGTTCTGGAACACTATGCAGATGAGCTGCGTTGTCAGTTTATAGGTGATGAGATCTTAGAGTCTGTTTATGATCTTGCCCAGGATCAGTATGACAATTATGTGACTCAGGTAGGTCTTGTTTCTTATTACCTGGAACCTTTATTTGCTCATTTTCTTCAAACAAAAAAAGTTGTGCTTTGTGAAATTATCAACATTTTAAAGAGGAAACTCAATTCTTATCGCTAAAAGGCTATCGATAATGTGCTATCCATTTGTGACAACATGTTTTAGATGGTCTATAGACCTGAACTGGACTTTTTATTTTCCATTCCCAACTCCTAGTTAGAAGAGATTGTTTACACCTTTAAGAAAGTTGAAAACATGAACCAATCTTTTGAGCTATCTTCAGTGTTGTTACATTAGCCAAAAACCTCACTTTACGTTACCTATGTCTCTTTGCAAGACCCAATTCAACAAGAAGCTGAAAAAGAGAACAATCTTCAATACCCAGATGGCAAAGTTAGCATTTCTTCATTCAACTTCCATTCGACTCTTCTTAACAGGTAATCTAGTCACTCTCGATCCTCATTTAGAAATTAGGGCTTTCTCTAAGAGTTTGCTTCTTATCCGAGGGACTTTTTGTGAGATTCCGATGTCTCAATGGGATTTTCGATCTTCTTCCATTCAACTGTACTCAACAGGTAATCTTCTCCTTCTCTAACAACTTTTTGAGATTAGGGTTTTTAAATCTCTAAAATTTTCTGCAATTCTGGAGATGAATAGGGACTCTTCGTGGGCTTGACTCTTCGATGACATTCGGAAGAGGAAGATGAGAGCTCAGTTTCTCAGCTGTACTCAACAGGTAAGAATCTCCCTCTCTATCATCTTTTTGAAATTAGGGTTTTGAATCTTTAAGCAAACTCTTCAATTCCAAAGATGGTAAGGGACTCTTCGTGGGCTTGACTCTTCAGTGACAGTCAGGAGAGGAAGATGAGTACTCAGGTAAGTTCCTTTTCATGAACTAGTATATTTCTTCTTCCTTTGATCTGTTTAGTATTGCATTATTTTGTCCCTTCTTTTGTACAAGTTCATGTATGCTTTCCCTTTCTCATTGGTCCTGCCCTATATTTCTGGATATGCAGTCACTTTGTTCAGAGATCCCTGCAAAAGGCCTACAGCTGGAGAGGATGTGAATGAAGATTGCCCGAAGGATGTGACAAACATGATTAGTGATAAATTTATTGTAACATATAATCTTTATTTAGTGACAACATTATTGTAACATATAAGTTTCATACTGGTAACGAAATATGTTAGACAATATGATCACTGATGTAAATTTTTTTACTAATATTGCAATTCTATTGTTGAATTGATATTTTTATTTGTGATAGTAATAAACATATTAGTGACAATATTTTTCTAAGGACAATTTTTCATTTTTATGAAAAAATGATGTTGACACTTTTTTCTTAAAATATTAGTGACCAAAAAGTAATGGACACTGATAAAAAAAACATAAGTGACAAATATTTTGTCACTATTTTTAATTATTTTAGTGGCGATAATGTTGTCACAATAAAATGAAGTGTTGTTACGACTTTATTTGTCACTGTTTTGAATTATTTGTGTCAACAAATTTGTCATAAGTATGTAAAGTTATTGTGACCATACAATTTTGTCACACATTCCATAAGTTTTAGTGTTGATACTTTTGTCACAATAAAATAAAGTATTGTTACGAATTAATTTGTCACTACTTTATATTATTTGTGATGATAAACTTGTCACAAACATGTAAAGTTATTGTGACTATATAGTTTTGTCACAAATTTCACAAATTTTAGTGTTAGTATTTGTGTCACAAAAGTGTTGCATAATTGTGACCATATCTTAAATTAGTCACTATTTCATTAGTGACGGAGGTATTTGTGACGGTAGGTGACGACTTCAAAAATTAGACACTATTAATAATAGTGACTAATATTACTGCTGTTAGTGACAACTTTTACTTTCACTAAAAGTACAATTTCTTGTAGTGTCTATAGTTAATAAAACAAAACTTTTTGTAGCCTTAGATTGCTAAGAAATTACTCCTTGCAAATATAAGCAACAAACCTTTTTATTAACTAAAACCCTTTACAATCAATTTAGCCTTATATTGCGGATGAGGAGCAATATTATCATGTTTCAACTTATAAATATACATGTTGTTTAGGGTTTTGTTACTTTTATATAATTTCACTTATTCAAAGGTATCATTTTCACGCAAAATTCGTTTCATCTTTCCTAACATCAACTCATTTTCCCTTCTAATTATACTCTATAGCCTCCTTACAATATTTAGGGTCTCTACCATTAGCCAATTATATATGCTCATTAATAGAGTATATAGTGATATGTTGTTGTTCTTTGATAGGCCTCCTTAGTGGAGTTACTAGTGGAGTTGTAAGAATCAACTCTTAATTATCTGTATCATCTCCAATAAGAAATGGATCCATACTCGTAGAGGTATTATTACCTTTATACTTTGTATTATCCACCTTTTTGGTTTGATCTTCCATGAATACTACAAATCTACTCTTAAAAAGTTTTTCCTTAATTGGATCATACAACTAGTACTCAAATTCATCTTAATTATAACCAAGAAAGATGCATTGTGTCTTTTGGAATCTAACTTCAATTTCTCATCCTTTGAAACATATGTAAATGCCTTACAACCGAAAACACACAAATGACATATGAAACATTCTTTTTAAACTAAACCATGTGAGGAACATCACCATTTAATGAATAATTAGGAAACATATTAATCACATGTGCAATAGTTAATATAATTCACTAAAAAGTGGTTTTTGATAACTTTTATCTTTAAATGCAAACACTTGACTCTCTTAACTATAGTTTTGTCATTCTTTCATCCAAACCATTTAATTGTGGAATTTTAAAAGGTTTCTTTCAATTTAAAATGCTTTGTGATCTATAATAGGTATCAAATGGCCTTTATACTTACCATTAGTATCATTTTAAATGCATTTTATTTTTTCCTTGTATGTCTCTCTATCACATCCTAAAATTATATAAAAGCATTAAGAACTTGATCTTTAGACTTTAAATAATAAAACTAGACTTTTCTTGAATTGTTATCATTGAAAGACATAAAGTAGGGTACACCATCACAAACATTATAATACACTAGCTCTAACAACTCTGCTCTCCTTGAAGAATAATTTCTTGAATTATACCAACCAAAAAAATGAGAAAATTTCTTTCAATTTCCACTTTATACACCTTAAAGTAAATTCGTTTTCATCAAGTAATCAAAATTACAATATTCCTCTTTTCTCTCTTAATGTTAATTGTTCTCTTCACCTCTTTAGAACATAAAATTAATTGATATGTAACCCTAAGTCTCCCACTAATTAATATATAATTTATAGGTTCAATCAATAATTAGCGAACTTAAATAATGGGTCATTGTCATTCCTATTTAAACCTCTCGTTTTTTTTCATATTCCATATCAATATTTTTTTAGCAAAATCTTTTTTTCTTCCATTTTTATGAAAGCAATATCTTCCTTGACCTATGCAAATAACTTGCTAGCTCCTTAGGTGGCTATCAACATCAATGTCTGTCTATTTCCACTTTGGCCTCTTGTATTTGTTATTAGTCCATTTCTTCCCAACTTTGATTTCTTTTTTGGCTACAAAAAGGAATCATCTTGGCCTTTTGGTCTCCTTATTTAGTGAGACAAATGCACACGCAAGTTTTCTAAGCCACAAGCCTACATTTGTTTTTAAGAACACCTAATTGGCTTCTAATTTGCTTTACTTGTACAAATTTTTTATTATTATTTTGAAACATATTTCAACAACAACTGTTGGTTGATTATTACATAAAATAGGTATAGTGGATTCACAAAAAATTGGGACCAGCATCTAGTCATAGGCTAGGCGGCACTATCATATATATAATTAATTTGTTCTCCTTTAAATGAAATATGATAATCATTAAAATAGTGCCTAATTTGTTAACTGTATCATGATTTGTTAGGTTTTTGGGACCAACTTACTAAGCGGTGCCTTTAACAATCTCAATCAGGTTGACATAAGCACGATATTAACCATGCAAAGTTTGGAAATCTATTGAACTGCACTTAGTAGTTTGTAATTGTAGACTAACTCATCCTTAGCAATACTGCAAGAAAAAAGGAATCAAGCAGTTAATCTAGAAATTGTCATATTTATATCATTTAATTTGTTTATTAATTTTATGGTAATTAAATATAATATAAAATTAATTAAGTGTTGTGTAATCTCCTTCTTTTAACAGAATTGACCCATTTTCATCGTTATCCAGATTTTCAGATTACATTTGCTTTGTCAATAATCCGAGATTACGAAGGTTGAGATGAACACAAGTTGACAAACACCTAGATTTGGTGCATGAATGAGAATTCATGTATCTAACTGAACATTATTACGGGTATCATCCTAGGTATGACCTCCTCGCAACGCTGATCGTCCACTAATTCCTCAAGTCGAAGCCGCTTTGCTGCATCTAGATATTGTTGAACAAGTGTTGACAAACTAGCAGCCTCAGTTGCAAAATATTCGACAGCATAATCGTACCCAATTAATGTCAGCTGTGAAGGAATTTCTACTGAATAAAGGACACCACTTTTCCCTAGACGCATGCAGATTGACCACCCATGAATTTTGATCTACGCGCTTAAGTAAGAATTAACTTCCATCTTGCCTTGAATTCTTCCTCTGTTTTACAATTAAAGATGTCATCCAAGCCCATTCTGAAAATAAGCTGCTCACGCCTTGTGTCTAGATGCCAAAAATTGCTCCAAGCTAGCTTTATTGGAAGTTGTTCCACGACAAGTCAAAGGTGGCAAACAATTCCTATATAGCGGTCAGAGTTTTAGGACCACATGCAAAGGATCATGTAAGAGGGGTTGTCACTTTGTGTAGACAGCTCCAAGCAAACAAGAAATGGCCACAAAGAAAAAAATATTACCCAAATGTCGAAAGTTTTGTGAACTTTCAGGTTTTTGCACTCAACACCCTCAAGTATACATGTAGGCCACTGTTGCAAAAAGTAGCTAACCGATTACTTGTACATATACCCACACACACGTATGTTCATGGAAGCTGCATATCACAGCCATAGGATTCCACCAAAATTGGAGAATTAAGCTTGGCTCCACATGAGTGGCCTCTTTTCAAGTAAACAAAACTTGCCCACCTCAAGCACCAGACGTCTCTCAACGATGGTAAAATAATACTACCATTCAAAGTTAGGTGAATTATTTTAATCATTGCCTTTATGGAAAAAGCATACAATAAAAGAAGACCAATAGGCGAATAGAGCTCCATTATATCGTTAGTGGATTGCAGAGAGCCTATGCCTTATAGTGGACATAAGCTTTAACCAACTTTTTGTTATTTTTATTGCTTTGCCTTCTCGATATAGAAGGCTGATGGCAAAACGTATGTCGACACGTGCCAAAGATTTGCACGGGCACTACCCAATTTGTCATTAAGATTATGTTGGATGAAACAAGTCAAGATACCGCAATGGCACAATACCCTTTAGTCTAATGTCTTCTGGGAATTAACTATTATTATCATGTTTAGTGAAAAGGGAATTAAAAAAAAAACAAATCGATTATGTAGGTGTAGAGTTCTACTTTTCTTGGTACAAGTACGTGTAGAGAAAGTTCTATATTTTACTATATCGAAGTTGTCCGTACTATATAGTGCTGAGGGCCTTATCTGCAGAGAAAACGGGCAACCTCCCAAGGAGATGAGCATATTGCGTCAGGTGATACGATATTGCAATGTTGACCATGATATATTTACATATATTTTTATTTCTGGTCTTGATTCCTTGTTTATCTTCTGTTATTCTTTATTTCTACTGCCACTTCCCTTCTGGGCCAACTAGATCCGCCAAGGGTTGTGGCTCTCTTTACATGTCAAACGACCACGTGTTTACAAAATTAGGTTACCAATCAAGGGAAGTAGAAATAACATTTTTTTTAATTATCTAGACCGGACATTAACTAAATATTGTTAATTTCTAATGTAAAAGATATAGAATTATTATGTGTTTTAATTATAATTGTTAAAATTGAGGAAATTACCTAGGGTACACTTTGTAAATATTCCTCTTAACCTTATTATGGTAAAAGTAAGAAGAATGTAAGGGTTCATCTTCTCCTGTAGAAAAGAAAGTTGTCCTTAACTCATTGAAGGAAGAAATAGTGAAAAGGGAACTTAGTCGGTGAAGATAAGTCAATCACTATAAATTAATCTTGTCTCTTTTTCTCTACTCCCTTTAATTGTTATTATAATAATAAAATGGTTAAAATTTTAATTTAGTGCAAAGTTAACCCACCATTAATCATATAATTCTCAATGTTGATGTGACCTACTATGTAAGTAAACCATTTGACATATTACAAATTAACAATTATATATATATATATATATATATATATATGTCTCTCTTTGTGTGTATAAAAAGATAAATAATAAAGTAACCTGTTTTTTAAACCTAAACTAATCTTAATGCATATATGAGTTCTACTAAACGCTTCTAATGTTCCTATCATATTGTTGTTAGATATTTCAAGTCATTCTAAATAGTTTGTATCCCCCACATTGGAGGGAATCTCATCACTTAATGCATTGTTTTCAAGGTTTAATCTATATTGCATATCTATCAATTAACCAAGTGATGATGGGATTTCATTTCTAAACAAATTTCCACCAAATTCTAGCTTTGTCAACTTTTAAAACTCTAATATAAAAAAAATGAATGTTGCTAAATGATTTTTCACTTAAAACAAAAGTGGATAAAGATTTTCAATTTTTGAAAACCAGTGGCATAGAACCATTTGATGAATTAAAACATACATCATACTTGTCTAGTTTGGACCAAGTTGTTAATTAACTTGGAAGTGGGCCTTCCAATTGGTCATAGAAAAGTTTTGCGGTGAATATCTCAGTAAAATTGCCTAGCTCTAAAGGTATAACACCGGTAAGCTTGTCATGGAAAGATTGAAGAATTATAGAAGAGAGAAAAAGAAGATAACAGAAGGTTACGAAAGAATGAATCTTCACTTACTATATTCCAAAAGTTACGAAACATCATTTATACATAAACAGAGTACAAAGTGCGCTTATGACAGCTGAAAAAAGTAAAAAACTACCCAAAAATAAAATAAATAATTAATTTGTAACTAGTTATATCGTAACATCCCCTCCTCAAAACAAAACTTGGTGAAAATCACAAAGAGCCAACTTGAAATGAAATCTATGAAAAGTTCAAAGAAGTAGAGCTTTTGTAAACACATCTGTGATCTGAGCATGGGAAGAAACATGAGTTGGAGAAATAAATCCTGCCTTGAGTTGATTGCGAACTAGGTGACAATCAATAACCAAGTGCTTAATTTGTTCATGAAAAATAGGATTAGATGCAATATGAATAGCAGCCTTACTGTCACATCAAAGAGGAATAGGCTTAGGCACCTGCACTTGTAAATCTGCAAGCAGAAAAGACACCATTGCAATTAAAAAAATGTAGTTGCCATTGTCTTATACTCTGTTTCAGTTGAAGACTTGGAAACTGTTACCTACTTCTTAGTTTTCAAGGAAATAGAACAAGAAATCAAATAAATAATATACCCAGTTAAGCTCCTCCTAGTATCAACACACGAAGCCCAATCTACGTCACAATAAGTAGTGAGCTGAAGAGAATTCTTAGTTGGAAAATGCAATCCCAAGGAATGAGTGACTTTGAGGTATTTGAGAAGATGAAAAACTAGCTTAAGATGAGAATCCCTTGGTTGATGAACAAATTGACTTAGTTGTTGAACTAAGTAAGTGATATTAGGTCTTGTGAACCCTAAGTGCAATAATCTACCCATAATCTTTCTATACTCTTGAGGATCAGATAAAAAAGTTCCAATACCAACGATTAACTTCACACTGGAAGGAAAAGGTGTAGGCTTAGGTTTTGCTCCAATTAGACCAACATCTGAAAGAAGATCTAAGGCATATTTTCTTTGGTTGACAAACAAACCAAAAGAAGAAGTAAAAATCGCTAAGCCTAGAAAATATTGAGCAGAACCTAAATCCTTTATGGTAAAGTTAGCATCCAAAGATTTTTTCAAGTGATCAATGGAAACTGTAGAAGTCCCACTGATTAATAAATCATCAACATACACCAATAACATCAAGAAAATATCATCCTTGGCAAAAGTAAATAGGCAATGATCATGAGATGACTGTGGGTACCCATAACTAACTAAAAAAACAATAAGCTCACAATTCCATTACCTAGATGCCTGCTTAAGACCATAAAGAGACCGCTGGAGTTTGCATACCAAGTCAGGAGTAGCTTTTGCATAACCAGGAAGTGGTGTCATATAAATTTCTTCATCCAAGAAACCATGCAAAATGCATTGTTAACATTCATCTGCTGCAAAGCCCAACCTTTAAAAGCAATAATAGTAAAAAATAACCTGACAGTGACCACTTTAGCAGCTGGTGAAAAATTGTCTATATAATCTTTTCCAACAACCTGAGTAAATCCCTTTGTTACCAAACGAGCCTTGTGTCGACTCATGAGGTTTAAGTTTCAATTTATACACCCATTTACAACCTATGGGCTTCTTATTAGGTGGTAAAGAAGTTAAAGTCCATGGTTGATTCTTCTCCAAAGCCTCAAGTTCAACCTGCATAGCCTGGACCCAATCTGCATTTCCTTTTGCTTCATTATATGAATGAGGTTCCTGAATTTGGGTAATGTTAGCTAAGAAATGAGTTGTTGTTGTAGACAAATCAGGAGCTTTGAGAAAAGGATAAGTAGGAAGTGTATGTGGTGAAGAGACAAGAACTACATTGTGAGCAACAAAATCCTGTAACTAGTTGGGATTTTTACGAACCCTACTACTTCTCCGAACAACATTCTGCTAAGGAATTACAGATACATCAATAACATTAGTAACAAAATCTACAAAAGATGACAAATCTGTAGAAACATCAGTTGGTGGTAAAACAACAAATAAATCAGAAAGAAGTGCAATATTAGGAATAGGTGTATCATATGAAGGAAGCAATGAAACTGTACTATGAAAAGGAAAATAGTCCTCATGAAAGACAACATCTCTAGAGATCATCAAAGACTGAGAATCCAAGTCAAACACCTTAAACCCTTTTCTGCTAGGCACAAACCCATAAAAATATATTTACAAGCTCTAGGAGCAAATTTATCTATGGAAGGCTTAGTGTTGGTAGCATAACATAAGCAGTCAAAAATTTTAATAGCCTCATATCAGGTGAAACTCCAAACAACAACTCATATGGTATTTTCCAACTAGTAACAGTAGAAGAAACTCGGTTAATCAAGAAAGTTTTTTGTAAAATAACTTCTCCCTAAAAAGTAGTAGGCAATGAAGCTTGAAAAAGCAAAGCTCGAGCTACTTGTAGAATGTGCCTATGTTTTCTCTCCATAGTACCATTTTATTGAGTACTATAAACACAAGATCATTGGTGAAGGATACCAAGAGAATCCAAAACATCTTGACAATACTGACTCACAAATTCACTGCCATTGTCTGTTCGAATGAGCTTAAGCTTGGCCCCAAACTGAGTCACAATTTGTTTAATAAATCTATCCAACAACTTAGGTACCTAATACTTGGACTACATCAAAAAAGTTCATGTACTCTAGGTACTATCATCAACAAGAGTTAAAAAATATCTTGCTCCTGTCAAAGAATGCTACTTATAGGGTCCCATACATCTAAGCGAACAACCTTAAAAAGAATCAAAAGAAAAAGGAATTTTATTGATTGAAGACAAATGTTTCATTACATTTAAGAAATGATGGCCTAATCTTTGATGCCACAGTGACCAAGAAATAGATGTCACATTATTTATAGAACAAGGCATTACAAGAAAAGAAGATGGAAGAATAACATGAGACTTGATTAAAGGAAGATATTTTTGTATGGTTACGGAATAAAAAGAATCATGATCAAGTATGTATAGACTGCCTTTAACTTTTCCAATAGCTAGAATGTGATTAGTCCCCTGATCTTGTAAGACACAGTAGATGGGAAAGAATATAAGTATGAAAGAATTATATCTTGTAACTTTACTAATAGAAAGTAAATTGTGTTTAAAGGATGGAATGAACAAAGTTATTTTAAGTAAAAGTTTACAAGGAAGAGACACACCACCAACTAAAGTAACAGGTTGAGTAGAGCCATCAGGTGAAATAACATAATTAAGATTGGAGGTAGGAAAACAATTATAAAAGACATGTTTGGAAGCACTAATGTTGCTACTAACACCAGTATCAATAATCCAACAATCATTCTCACCAATTTTAGCATAAATGATAGAAGAGACTTTATCAACAAAGTCTTATGCAAAGTTGACACTTTTTTTGTGTGTCACTTGTTTTCGTTTAAGCAACCGAAAAATTTCCTGTTGAATCAATTCCTTCATTTCTTATTGAGTGAAAATTTCATTGGGGCCTGTAGCAACATCTTCATCACACGAAGTTTCTACCATATTAGCCTTGTGAGCTCCAGGTTTAGGCAAAATGCCTTTTTGCTTCTGCCTTAGTTCTTGGTACCATTCAGGATAACTAATCAGCTTAAAATATGACTCCTTTGTATGACCTTCAGTCTTGCAGTGTGAACAATATCTATCCCCTTTGTTCAGAGTATCCTTCTTCTTGGATTATTGATTCTTATTAACCCCTGCATTCTTGGTTGAAGCATACAACATACTATTGTCTAAAGGCTCATTAACGGACATATTAATCTGTAACTGTCTCTCCACATTAGAAATCATCGAGTAAACCTTATCAAGATTAGGTAGAGGATCAAGAAGCGTGATCTGGTTGGCAATATTGTTATCACTATCATTTAATCCAAGCAAAAAATGAATAATCATGTCAGATTCTTGAAACTCTTGTAATTCCTTGAAGGCACCACATTTACAGCCACATGAACATTATGGTAAAGGCAAAATACACTTCAACTCATCCCAAAGTTTGGATAACTTTGTGAAATACACAAAAACATAACTATTTCCTCGAGTAGTAACATTAAGTTCTCTTTTGATCTGATAACGCATAAGACCATTGGATTTACCAAATCTCCTTTCTAATCGATCCCATAGATCTTTGGCAGATGTTGCATAAATGAAGGAATCATAGAGATCCTTTGAAAGAGAACTCAAAATCTAGGAAATCAGCAACGCATTGTTGCCACACCACTCCGCAAATCTATCAGAATCCTCAATAGGTTGAGGAATTTTTTCGGTTATAAACCCTAACTTCTGTTTAGCAGCTAGGGAAAGCTTTATAGATTTACACCATGTGCGATAGTTCGTTCCATTCAACTAAACAAACACTAAAGAAGTGCCCAGATTATTAGATGCAATAGTTGCCATAGAAGACAAAGCTTGATTAGATTTGTCATTCATCATAAAAAAACAGATTAGAAGTATGGAAGAATTGCAAATACAGGAAGAATCAAGAATCAAAGATGAAGAAGAGAAAGAGAACCAACAATTGAAGGCTTTGATACCATGAAGAATTATAGAAGAGAGAAAAAGAAGATAACAGAAAGTTACGGAAGAATGAATCTTCACTTACTACATTCCAGAAGTTACGAAACATCATTTATACACAAACAGAGCACAAAATGTGCTTATGACAGTTGAAAAGGATAAAAAGCTACACAAAGACAAAATAAATAATTAATTTGTAACTAGTTATATTGTACCAAAGATCAATAAAAATGAGATTGGTGCAATCCCATTCTTGGTGGAATTAGACCTGTGATATTATTCTTGTTGAAGTCCATATGATAAAAAAGATTTGAATTTCATGCAAAATTTGGAAGTGGCCCTAATAGCCTATTCTCATTTTGGTTCGATCATAAAAAAGATAAACACCTACCTACACCAGAAGTAATGATGCATTAAAGTTCATATTTATCATAATTTAGAACCCTCAATTCATTATTAGAGTGCAACTTTAGTGGAGTTTCACTACTTAAACACTTGAAAACATCTGGAGCCACAAACTTAGTCACAAAACATAGATTGAATTTGAATTTATGTTCATGATGATATTCATCTTTCATTTTTAAATGTAGTTTTATTTTTATTATACACAAATATCCATAATTAATTTTTATGCAATTATTGATCCTATTATTTTATAATTTGGACCAAGAAGGACAATAATTATTCAAGTGAAGGATGGAAAAGTTGTGGCTTCCAAACAATGACTTGAATAACTCCCCAGGCTTCAACATTCTTTGAAAAATACTACACTTCCATCTATGTTATCAAAACTGCCTCTGTCAAATCTACTGTATTAAAGTTGAGGAAAGTCCCATGAAAACATTTTTAAGTAGACTTTAATGAGCTCCAAAACGAAGTTCACCCACCCCGAGTTATAGCTTTTTCTTCTCGTTCATGAATCCACTGTTGGTTTGTTTTTTCTTCTTGTGCTTCACTTACTATTATTGCTTCTACTACAACTATTACTATTACTACTACTTCAGTTCATTCCACTAGTTTTTAGCCTGATAGTTGTGTGGATAAGCTAGATTTGGTAGCCGGTGATAAAATTGGGAGTCAAAGCTTTGTACTTTGTATATGGCTACTGATGTTGTTACTCGATTTGATGAATGCCAGGTTCTCGCTTTGGGCGTTTGGATTTGTAAGTTTAGCTACTTAGTTGGAATCATTGTTGGTATTTAGGCCCATTTTCTCGATCTGTGTTTGGTGGTGCAAAGCTATAAAGGGTTAAGAGCAGAGTTGCTGATTAAGAATTAGAAAATGGGAATCTGAGGATTCTTTGATTCTTGCTTGTGGGTGTGAGAATTTCTGATCTTGTTCAATCTTTTTGTCCTCTTTTTCATGATATCTCTGTGTTGTTGCCGTGTTGTTGGATAAGATAACATCTCTTGTAAACATCTACTTTCTAATTTAACTTGTTTCTGGTGAATTTGGAGTTAGTGAATTCAATAACTACTTAACAAGCAAATAGCAAAAATAATCAAAAACAAATAAGTGATCTGTTCTGAAGCAAAAAAAAACACTGTTACAGGACTAAGTCTCGAGCCAGCGTATCCTTCCAATTTGCTTGCATATATATTTGAGTCTTCTCAATTCGTGTATCTTGAGTTCTTAATGGTCTTCTAAGCTTATCACCAACTCCTCTACATCTTCCCATGTAGCATCTTCTTTTCTTCCACTCTACCAGACTTTCTTCAACTCATCTTCACCATTATCAGCCACTGATGGCCTTAGCTTCGCTACTTACTTTTTCTAAATTGAAACATTAAAAACAGTGTGAATTTAGGATCCATTTAGAAGTTTGAGTTTGTCAGCAACTTGCCATTCTTCTATCCAAGTTAATATGGACCATAGAATCGACTAGCGAGTTTCTGATACGCCCTTCTGTACACTATTTGTTATCGATTAGTCCCAGTACTTGACACTCCACATCTCTCCTAACCATCTGTGAATTGCAGCATGTACATTAGCTTTGAGTTGTTGCGAGAGAGCATTACGTGTTGCTAATGATTGATCCACTTCGTTCACAACAGAAGAGTACTGATAAATAGAACCTTGTTCTTATGGTTTTTCTTGCTTCTTTCGGCACCCTGAACATATATAGGGACCAAGTTCTTCAAATGGATTTTCTATGCAAAGTCCGAATCTTCAACCAATGTTCTTTGGCTCTTGGAAATTTTGACTTTTTTTTTTTTTTGAGCTATGGAAATTTTGACTTTAAATTGCAATATTTGTTTTTCGTAAGTTCAAAACAAAACTGAATAAAATAAGATTTATTGTATTTTTCTTTTTCGCAAATCATTTTTTATTTTTATTTTTATTTTATATTTTTAAATTTAGTAAAAATTTTGTTTGTTTGAATTTATGGTTTATGTTTTAGTTTTGATTTCTTTCAATTTTCATTTTATGAAAACCATAAAAAATTATTTTATTTTCTATGGTATGAATTATTATCAATTAAACATTTATTTTTAATTATTTAATATTAATTACTAATAATAATATTTAATAATTTAATTTAATAACTCGATTAATTTTCTATGCAAAGTCCGAATCTTCAACCAATGTTCTTTGGCTCTTGGAAATTTTGACTTTTTTTTTTGAGCTATGGAAATTTTGACTTTAAATTGCAATATTTGTTTTTCGTAAGTTCAAAACAAAACTGAATAAAATAAGATTTATTGTATTTTTCTTTTCGCAAATCATTTTTTTATTTTTATTTTTATTTTATATTTTTAAATTTAGTAAAATTTTGTTTGTTTGAATTTATGGTTTATGTTTTAGTTTTGATTTCTTTCAATTTTCATTTTATGAAAACCATAAAAATTGTTTTTATTTTCTATGGTATGAATTATTATCAATTAAACATATATTATTTAATTATTTAATATTAATTACTAATAATAATATTTAATAATTTAATTTAATAACTCGATTAATTTTATGATTAATTTAAATATCATATTTTAAAATAAAATAAAATAATTTAATAATTATTAATAGAAATAATTTAATTTTAAAATATCTTGAAAATATATAAATTTTAAATAAAATTTCTATAAAATTAAAATAAAATAAAATAAATATTAATTTATAAAAAATTAATTATAAAATTATTTATTTTAATAAAATATAATAATTTTATATTAATTTTTATAAATATTATATAAGTATTAAAATAAAATAAGCATATATGTGTATTTATAGAATAATCATCTTTAAGTTTTATATAATATATAATTATTAGACATTATCAATCAAACATGTTTTTTAAGAAAACTAAATTTTAAAAACAAAACTAAAAATCATAATAGAAAATAGAAGTAAAACTAAATTACTATAAGTCTTTTTAGAACCACATTTATCTCTAACTATTCTAAAACAAAAAGTTATAGGATAAAACTTATTTATGTTTGAGTTACTAAATGAGGCTATTGTAGTAAGTTGAGATTAATTGAATGAAATCCATCCAAGTGGGAGTAATTTAGGAGACGATGAATTAGTTTTTGACCAACGACAATTGCAATCTAGTGGGAGTTCTTTAACATTATCAAATCTGAGTGAGAGCAATATGAATGTAAAGAGATATGTTCCTTAAAATTTTCAATTGCCCATAATATCAGTGGATTAGTTCCTAGACAACTTTTTTGACAAAAAATTGGAAACCTTTATAGTAGTTCCATAAGAAAAATAATGAGTTAATAAATGTAAAAAGACTTAGGGGGTGTTTGGAACAGAAAAATATGCATGAATTGAATTCATAGGAGAAATTGAAACCCATTCTCTTTGTTAATTCAATTCAGCCAATAATTCATTGCGATTTCAATTCCTCAACGCTGCTACTCTTCTTTTTCAGGTACTTCCTTCGGCTTTTAAGCAAACATCCAAAAACTAAAGTCCTTTTATTTCCAAAATGGTCCACGTACGTTCACTTATTTAAATAACTACAAAAAGTGATTTTTATTTTTTATTCTGTTTTTTATAATTTATTATCAACTAAATATATTATTTAATTATTTAATATATTAATCATTAATACAAATTTTGAATAATCTAATTTGATATTATATATTTAATTAGCTGCAATTAATTATTAATTAAAATATGAATAATTTAATAACTTATTTAATTTTATAATTGAATTAATAAATATCAATAAATATAATTAAATTTAAAATATCTCTAAAACACATAATATAAGATATTAAAATATTGATTAAAATAAATATTATTTTAATTGATTAAAATAAATTATCTTTAATTTTATATAATATATAATTATCATTAACGAATAAACGTTAAAAAGCACGTGAATTCAATTCAATTATATTTTATAATATAATTTCTGTTAATATATTATTAAATTATTTTCAAAATATATAAACTTCAATTTATATTTGATTTAATAACTAAAATAATTTAAATAAATATTAAGTTTTATTAGATAAAACATTAATTTTACAACGTTTCTTTTATTTAATTAATAATTTATTTATAAATATTATATAAGAGTTTAAAATAAATTTAATTAATTTAAAAATTTAAAACTAAGCAAGCTCATGAGGATGAGCTTAGCATTTTTTAAACAAGCTCGCTCGCCTCATGAGCTTGCTTAGTTTTATATTTTATATTTTAATTAATTAAATTTATTTTAACCTCTTATATAATATTTATAAATAAATTACTAATTAAATAAAATGAAATATTTTAAAATTAATTTTTATCTAATACTTAATATTATTTAAATTATTTTTAATTATTCAATCAAATATAAATTGAAGTTTATATATTTTGAAGATAATTGAATTCATGTAATTGAATTCAATTATAATATTATTGGATTTGTTCCAAACAAAGTGTAATTGAATTCAATTATAATATAACTAGATTTGTTCCAAACATTGTAAATTGAATTCAATCCCAACTTCATTAATGTAATTGAATTCAATTCGTTAATGAATTTAATTCGAAGGTTTCCAAAGCCCGTTGGTTTATTCTTGCTAATGATGAGTGAGTTATAGTATTAGAAATAAGAATTACCTTTAATGAGCTCAATCTGAGACTTGGTTAATCTACCTAAAGGATGTAAAGTCATAAAAAACAAATGAGTTCTCAAAAATTAAGCAACATATTGATGATAGCTTTAAAAGATATACAAAGCATTTCTAGTGACAAAAAAATACACACAGCAAGAAGAGATTGAATATGAGAATATGTGCTCACTTATTGCGAGGTTTACATCAGTTCAATTATATCCAGCTTTAATGGTTGGAATGCATCTCAGTTTACATTAAATGGATATGAAGACTGCATTTTTAAATGGAAAATTAAATGAATAAATTTATATAGAACAACCAATTAGTTTAGTTCGAAAGGGCTAAGAGCATAAAGTGTTCAGATTGTTAAAGTTAATGTGTGGTCTTAAACAACCTTAAAGGCAGTGGTTTATGAAGTTTCTTATTATAATCATTTCATATAGTTTTAGTATAATTAATAAAGATCACTAAGTATATATTAAAAGATTCAATAATAAAGTTTTAATTTTATTATTATATATGGATGATATTTCAATAACTATTGACAATAATCAATTTGTTTAGTAAATAAATAAATTATTTATAAACCACATTTAAGATGAAGAATATAAGTAAGGTTTCATACATTTTTGGAGCTAAGATCACCAAGGATTATTCAAGAAGATCATTGTCACTTTTACAAGCTACATATATATCAAGGTACTCAGGACCACTAAAAACATATACATAATGGTGAGGCAATGAGCTCAAAATGCATGGTTGAGGATAAATGCTAGTGGAGGTTATATGACAATAAGAGAGGAAATTTTAGGAAATTAGTGAAAAAAGAGAGGCACGCATATTGAAACCCAAGAAGTAAAATCATAAAACATGTAAATTAACATGCAATATTGACATTTAGAAAGCAAAGAAGATGTAAAAGAAAATAAATACCTAAAATGACGTATCACTAAGAAGAAAGGCAAAAGGGACATTTTTATCTATAGGTCAACTTTTAATTTAAATCCTAATATTTGGTAATGTTAGAAAATAATCTTAACTTTTCAAAACCTCTTGAATTTATTCCTAAATTAATAGGATTCTTAATTTTGTTAGAGTTCTATTAATTATTAGATGATGTGAAATTTTATTTTATTTTATTTTAAGAGATCTCACGTCTATGAATATAGAGTCCAATTGGTAATGACGAGCTCCATTATTTCTCTCCCTTCTTCTTAAGTTTAAAGACATCTTTTTTCATTAATTCATCCTTATAATTGTTATTAATCTTCTCTTTGTATGAAAATCATAAATTTTCACTACTATTGTAAATTTATGTTCATTCTCACACACCCTTATAAGATTTTGTAGATCATATGTAAAAATCTAGCATCCTCGCCCCCACATGAAACTACCCCGCTATCTTTATCTGGCACACCATGTAAAAGAATGCATCTTTACGTCTCTCTCTGCCCACAAGCATGTAAGGATCCAATCATAACACCGACAATGTCAATTAACAACAATCAACTAATCTTATTGACATAGTCATTATAATTGATCAGCTTAAACAATACAGATGATATAAAAGTAAGGAACACCAAATATACGTGGAAAACCCTCTAGAGTAAAAGAAAAAACCAAAGGCTAAATTGAAATGTAAATCTACCAAATCAAATAGCAACTTACAAGACTTCAAGTTCTAAGCAGTTAACCCTTTCTCGAAATTATACCATAATATAGATACAAGTAATCCCAATAAAGTTTTAATATTGAATAGAAGTTGATATCTCATATCAATACAACTTCAAAACAACAATAACAACAATACACAGTAGAAATCCCGCTGAGACACGAGGTTTGAAGAGGTCTAGTAATACGTAGCCTAACTCCTAATTAGTAGAGAAACTGTTTTCAAATGACCAACATGAATGAATGAAAAAAAATAAATAAGGAAATAAAAGAATAATAAATAAAGAATTTTTTTTAAAAATAAAATAGACTAATAATAATAATAATAATAATAATAATATCAACCCTGAAATAATAAACGCAAAGATAACTTGTAGCTAAATAATACCAATTATGGAATAAGGAAGTCTTTTATAATCTCACACTCCCCAACTTTTTTTTCTTTTTCTTGTGTTCTTTTAGTCATAAGGATGACCCACATGTTTTGCCCTTTATATAATCTAGAGAGAATAAAGGTTTTGTAAAGGTATATCAAAGAGGTTATTTGGATTATCCTAGTCTACGTAAATAGATAAAGTGCTAAAGAGGTTTAGCAGGGAGAATTCCAATAGAAGATTCTTACTCATTTCGCATGGGATTTCTCTCTCACAGAGTATATGTCCAAAGACTCAAGAGGAGAGAGATAAAGTGGAATATATTCCATATGTTTCGGCAATTGGATCAATCGCATATGCGATGTTATGTACTAAACTAGATGTCTTTTATACTTTAAGCATAACGAGCAAGTTTCAAGCCAATCCAAGTGAGTGTCACTAGATACCTATGAAAAAGTCTATAAAAGAGCTGAATTGAGAGTTTTAGGATATTTAGATGCTAGTTTTCAGTTAGATCCTGATGATAGTAGATCACAGTCAGGGTACATATTCACTATAAATGGTGGTATGGTAAGTTAGAAGACTTCCAAACATTCAACCATTACAGATTCAACAACCGAGGTAGAGTATATTTCAATATCAGAGGTGGTAAAGGAAGTGGCTTGGATTAAGAAATTCATCACTAAACTTAGAGCGATTCCTAGCATTGTTGAGCTTATAGTATTATAATGTGACAACAATAATGCTATTGCACAGGCAAAGGAACCAAAGTCTCATCAATGATCTAAACATATACTCAGGAAGTTACACTTAATCAAGGACATAATGGAGCAGAAAGATATAACATTGGAGCGAGTTCATACTAAAGAGAATCTTATAGATCCTCTCACTAAGCGATTGTCTCAGAAGAGACATGATCGACATATGGATAGATATGGTATAAAGTACACAGGCGATTGACTTCAGTACAATTGAGAGATTGTTAGTTTATACCCTTGCAACCAATCGGTTAGCTGCAATTTGATGTATGACATTATTATTTAATTAATAAAAGGCATTATTTATATTTGTGTATAAATTTAATTACATTTGATGTTTTAATACTAAAGGTAAAATTCCTATAATAATTACTGTATAATTGAAATTATGATGAGATCATAATTATGAGATTCAATTTACATTTACGTATTATTCCTAAATGTTCCTAATTGCAATTTAATCAAGATGAGATATTGTTGAAACTATAATGCTAGCACACATTATGTTTTTTTCTTATGAAAAAAGAAATTGATCTCATAAATTAAGCGATGGAGATACTTAGACTAATGTGTGGATAATTATTAGAGAATAAATCACTACACTGGTCTGACTATGAGAATCTCAAATGAAATATTACTTATGTGTTTGTGGATTTCCTCATAATGATAATTGTATAATTGATCTATAGACTTGAGATTACTAAGGTATATCGTATATGAATTACTGTGTTTTAATGCTACTTATAAGTCATCCTAGGATAATTCAGTTGGTAGTACTTGGATGCAGTAACCATACAGAAATAGTTGATTAAGTCAATAAAGGATTCATCACTCTAAAGTAATTAGAGAGAATGTGTCTACTATGCTTGATTAGTAGTGATGTATAGAATTCTCTAGCTATAATGTATTGACATTCAAAAAAGGAGTTTTTAAATTTCAATTATAAATCAAGTGCTAATTAGCAAGAACGAACATAATTGGATGAAAAGAATAGACATTGTATCCATACTCTGTCCAATTAGAATTGGATGATAAAATGATTAAAATTATTCATCATAACCATGAATGAACAAGTTAAGTCCAACCACTTTGACATTTATGATATTTGGGTTATCATGAAAGGTTAATAGACGTTAATCTTGATCTATGATTAAAATTATTTAATTAGAGAATTAAAGATAAATTAAAAGGACTTTTAATTTATCTAATTTTAATTGTGAATTTTAATTATAATTTATAATAATTGTCAATATATTAGATCCTAATAGGTCATACATTAAAGAGCAGCTTGTAAAGGAAAAATAAATTTTAATTAAGTTGGACTTAACTATAATTAGAGTATGGATTAATTATAATTAAGGAATTTAATTTTAATAAAATTACAAAAAACCTATTGCTTTTTCTATAAATAGGAATAAGCATCAAGGAGCTGGCACTCTTGCTTATTTCTTCTCAAGCATTGAGAAGCTGCTCTATGGATACGATTATATCAGATAAATAATGCAAGATCGAATCTAAACATAGCAAAAATAATTTAAAAATTTTCATATAATCAACTTTAACAAAATTAACTTAGAAATATAAAACAAGAAATTGACAAAGCTATACTAACCTGTTGTGATCTTTCGTTACAATTTCCTGTTTCTTTGAATCCGTTAATCTACAAGTCGTTTAATCGTCTGGCCTCTAATGGTATTCATAGATCTATTCAGAGAAAACTCAAATCTAATTTGAGAGGAAAAATATAAGAAGTGCTAGCTCCAAATTTTTCTAATTTTTTCTTTTATATGAAAAATCTTATTTTTCATGTTCTTAGATTTTATTAAAATTACAACTAAAGACAAACTTTAATTATAATTATGAATTAATATTTATAAGATCAAATATCGCATAACGATCATTAAAGTTTTTTTAAACTTCTTAATTAAGTCCAACTTAATTCAACTTTCACTTTCTCTTTTATAGACCTTTTTATGTGTGACCCATTAGGTTCTTACTATGTTGGTCATGATTATAAATTTTAATTTTAATTCATAATTAGAATCAAATAAATTAAAACTCCTTTAATTTATCTTTAATTCCTAATTAAATAATCTATAATCATAAATTATGATTGACGCCTAGCAACATGTCATAACCACCTAAATATTAGGAATGCCAAAATGGTTTGACTTAACCTCTCTATGCATGACTATAATGTATAAATTAATCCTTTCAACATCTAATATTCCAATTGGAATTCGAGTATGGAATTTATGTCTACTCTAAATAATCCAATCATATTCGTTTTGCTAATTAGTAAATGATTTATAATCGATATTTGAAAATAACTTTTCCAAATTTCAATTTACTCCGGCTAGAGATTTCCAAAGTCCTTACTAATCAAGAACAACATAATATTCTCCCTAATTACTTTAGAACAATGAATTCTTTATTGATTTACTCAACTATCTCCATATAATTCATACTATATCCAATAACTACCGAATTGAACTCCTTCAAGAATAGAACATAAGTAGCATCAAAATATAGTAATTCTTATTTGAGATAACTTTGGTAATCTCAAATCTAAGGATCAAGTATACAACCATCATAATGAGATAATCCATAGACATACAAGTAATATTCCATTCAGGATTCTCATGATTGGGTCAGTTCAGTGAACTTATTCTATAATAAGCACCCACATGTTTGTTTAAGTATCTCCACACTTTAATCTATGAGATCGATTACTTCCTTCATAAGAAAGAAACAAATATGTACTAGTCTAACCATTTCATCAATACACTGTCTTGATAAAACTATAACTAGGAACATTTTAGGAATAATTCAAAATTCAATTCGAATCTCATAATTATAATCATATGATAATTTCTAATTGCATAAAAATTATTCCAGGAATTTTATGTTTATAATTAATAATTCAAAAATTAACAAATACATAAAGATAAAGAATGCCTTTTATTGAATAAAAAAATATTTTGTACAACTAAATATACAACCAAAAATTGGTTGCAAGGGCATAACCAACAATCTCTCACTTGCACTAAAGCCAATTGCTAATGTATCGAATACCATAGCCATCTATATATTTATCATGTCTCTTTTGAGATATAGGCCTAGTAAGAGGATCTGCCAGACTCTCTTTAGTGGGAACTCACTCTATCAGGATGTCCTTTCGTTCTATTATCTCCCAGATCAAATGAAACTTCCTGAGTACATGCTTGGATCGCTAATGAGACCTCGGTTCCTTCGCTTATGCTATAGCACCATTATTGTTGCAGTACACTATTATTGGATCAATAATGCTAGGAACCACTCCAAGTTTAGTGATGAACTTCTTGATCCAAACTACTTCCTTCATAGCCTTAGAAACTGTAATATACTCAGCTTTTGTTGTCGAATTAGTGATGGTTGGTTGTTTGGAACTCTTCTAACTAACCGCTCCACCACAAAGAGCAAAAATATACACTAACTGTGATCTACTATCGTCTTGATCAAATTGAAAACTAGCATCCGAATGACCCTGAACTCTTAGCTCAGTTCTTCCATAGACCAAAAAATATTTTTAATCCTTCTCAAATACTTCAAGATGTTTTTCACAGCTGTCCAATGACCCTCATCGGGATTAGCTTAATATTTGCTTGTTATGCTCAAAGCATAAGTAACATCTGGTCTTGTACATAACATCACATACATGATCTATCTAATAGCCGAAGCATATAGAACACCATTCATTCTATCTCTTTCTTCTTGTGTCTTAGGACACATGCTCTTAGAAAGATAAATCCCAAGCGATGTAGGTAAAAATCCCCTCTTGGAATTTTCCATGTTAAACCTCTTTAACACTTTGTCTATATACGAGGATTGGAACAAACCAAGTAACTTCTTTGATCTGTCTCGATAGATCTTTATAACTTGTATATAAAATGTTTCTCCCATATCCTTCATGGAAAAGTTCTTAGATAACTATATCTTAACAGGCTGGAGCATTGAAATGTCATTTTTAATGAGCAATATGTCATCCAATAAAGCATTAAGAAAACGACTGCACTCCTACTTACCTTCTTGTAAACACAAGGTTCATCCATATTTTTGATAAAATCAAACTCTTTGATTGTTTCATCAAAACAGATGTTCCAACTCCGTGACACTTGCTTCAGTCCATAAATAGACCTTTGCAACTTGCATATTTGATCAGGAAATTCTTTAGATTCAAAACCCTTAGGTTGTGATATATACACATCCTCTTGCAAATTCCTATTGAGAAATGTTATTTTGATATCCATTTGCTAGATTTCATAATCATGTTATGTAGCCATAGCCAATAAATTCCTTATGGATTTAAGCATTGATTGGCGATAAAGTTTTATCAAAATCTTCTCCTTGTTTTTGTCTGTAACCTTTTGCCTCCAACCTTGCTTTATACATATGTACATTTCTATCTATGTCAATTTTTCTCTTAAAAATCTATTTGCACCCAATAGGTACTATACCTTCAGGTGCATCCAACAAAGACCATACTTGGTTAGTGTTCATAGATTCCATTTCGAATTTCATGCCTTCTTGCCATTTTAAAGAATCGATGTTTGATATTGCTTCCTTAAAATCAGTAGGTTTGTCATTTATAAGTGAAGCATCATCACTTCCTTTTTCAACATGTAGATCTAATCTAATAGGAGTATGATGTACCCTTTCAGACCATTGCGAACTATGTGTTTCTTGAACCATTGATCGGATATTTAATGTATTAACTTGTGGGTCTTGTTCCATTTGGATATGTGTTTGTGGTTCTATAACTTCTCTAAGTTCCACATCACTCCTACTACTTTCTTTGAGAATAAATTCTCTTTCTAAGAATATAGCATGTCTTGAGACAAACACTTTTTTGCGTAAGAGGATGATAAAATTGATATCCAAAACTTTCTTTTGGATACCCCACAAGCATGCATTTATTTAATTTAGCTTCAACCTTATCAGACATTGTACGCTTCACGTAAGCATCACATCCCCAAATTTTTAAGTGTGACAAGCTTGGTCTTTTCCCAGTTCATATTTCATATGAAGTCTTGTCAACTGATTTAGAAGGAACTCTATTTAATAAGTAAGTAGCAGTTTTAAGAACATATCCCCAAAATGAAACTAGAAGAACTGCATGATTCATCATGGAATGTACCATATTTAATAAAGTACGGTTTCTCTTTTCAAAAACTCCATTATGTTATAGAGTTCTAAGCGGAGTCCATTGTGAGAGAATTCCATTCTCTTTTAAGTAACTAAGAAACTCATGATCCAAGTACTCGCCACCTTGGTCAGATCTAAGTGTCTTAATACTCTTATTAGTTTGTTTCTTTACTTCAAGTCTAAATTCTTCAAACTTTTCAAATGCTTCAGGCTTGTATTTCATTAAATACACATAACCATATATTGAATGGTCACCTGTGAATGTTATAAAATCTAAAAATCCACCTTTAACTTGAGTAGACATAGGGCTACATACATCTAAATGTATAAGCTCTAATAACTCATTGGTACGTTGTAACACCCAAATACCGCCTGGGAGGATACATGGATGCCACCCAAGACAGGACAAACAAATCAAAACGTTTCACACATGCATTTTTAAAAACGAAACGTAACACGCATATAATACATCTCATAATTTCAGAAACAAATCCAAAGAATATTTACAGGCCCAAACAAACCAAACAAAATACATTTTCGCGCGACACAAAACTCAAACTCTTTTGGCCACTGCGGATGACTTGTCCCAGTCCTTAATCTCTTCGCTCTGAACCTACACGAGACAAATCCACCGTGCTAAGCATATAGCTTAGTGAGTAATAACTAATTTATATTAACTGATTTCAATAAACAGAAAGAATGCATTTCAGAACAGAATTTTATACTAAACAGAACGGCAGAACACAGGAGATCCTTCAGAATCAGAATATAATTTAGTTTATGTCAGAATCAAATAGATATCAGAATACAAAACAAATCAAACTATAAATCCATGAACAGAAGTGGGTAACGGGACTTATACAGGAGATACCATAATTAGTATCAGTTGGAGAGACATATGTCTCAATATCAGGAGACACCAAAGTGTCAAATAACATGAGCAACTGCAGACCCTTCTAGGCATGCCTATTTACCCACAACTAGGACTTAACAGTTTTAAAACAGAACAAGGTCATTTCAGATATTTCATGTGCAGGTAAATAGCACTTCCAATAAATCAATCCTAGACATCATCGAGGTTGACTCACAAAATTTATCATAAAAAAAGTACTTACCTAAAGTACTTACTGCAATTTTCTACCTATATTACGTACTGAAATTATTGACCTGTATTACTTACCAAAACCGCCCTTACTGTTTATTGCCTTGAAGTCCCGGTAATACCCGGCAGTGGTCGTTCCTCTATAATAGGGAACACAGATACAAATCACTATTGTGCATGATTAAAAATTCACCAATGTATGATGGATATGTAGGATGCATGTTCATGAAAAATTTCGGGACCAAACCCTAAATTCTTAACTTTATTCCATAATTCACAACTTAAATTATTAAATCCTTGATTGTTAATTAAATCTGAAAATTTACAAATTTCATATAAAGAGGTAGAAAATTTTCTTACGAATCCAACGCTTCGAGAATAAAGTCATTCGGAGGTCGGATGACAAAGATATGGTCAAAAGAGTGAAGATTGCGGATTGGGATTTCAAAGATTGAAGTTTATCACACACAAGTCGACTTATACTTACACAAGTCGACTTATCCATAAAAGCACACACAAGTCGACTTATACTTACACACAAGTCGACTTATCCATTAAAACACACACAAGTCGACTTATACTTACATAAGTCGACTTATATAACACCACAAGTCGACTTACACTTGCATAACTCGACTTATTGAAGAGCAGAGATGACATTTTCATGCAAAACGTTGATCTAAGTCAACTTATACACCACAACAAGTCGACTTATAACACTGTTCATCGTCTTCTTCACCAAACCATACGAAACAGCAGACTTTTCTTCCATTTTTCTTTAACTTCATCACTTTAAAACTAACCTATTCAGCAAGTCTAACCTATCAAAATCTTCAAATACATTCCAAAACTTAGAAATCCAAAATGCCACATATCATTCTCTCACTACTGTATATTTTCAAATATTCATGTATATTTCAAAACTCACCAACTTCGACTCTCATAATTCCCAAGATAATCAAGACTAAAAATAAACATATAATTCACGATATGATATATATATTTTTATATAAAACAGAGTATGATGAATTCATCGTGTTCTTGTTTTTCTAACATAAACAAAACAGACAGATATGTATATATAGAACAAGTCTTCAAAGCCATGCATGAACATTTATATATTTACATTATAAACACAGTGGAGTTACTTACCAACTAAGCTACGAAAACCAACCGACTAAGCTACTTAAAACCACGGGATGGACAAAAGCGTAGAACTCCTTTCGGTAATGTTTAAATGTCTTTCACTTATAAAACAATAGTAGAGGAAACTATCGGGCATCTTGCATGTGAACAACGTGTATAGTACGTGTCCCTTTCCGAGAAGGCTTAGTCCATATGTATAGATATAACGGCCAAATGTCAATTGTTACTAAGTCTCTTCGCTTTTTTAGTAGTATTTTATTAATAAAATATTCTTTTAAACCAAATACATTATTTTGAATTCTTATAACAAACAAATACCCAAAAGTTCCGCATAACTTCAAAATTCACCAAAATTCCGTCATAAAATAATGATTCAGAAATAAATTTTCAACTCAAAATTAATTCACCATCAATTTCTAAAAATATTTGAAGTATACAAAATTACTAAAATTATATTACTACGGTTCAATCAATCCAAGTTTCATTAAACCAATTTACCTGAAAAATGCCATGAATGCATGCCAAAATACTTATGCACAATTTAAGCAAATCTTTAATAAGTAAATAACAAACATAATTCGTACTAAATTTCTTTAATATTCTAACCCCTAATTTGGGGCGTTACATACGTTGTCTTTTTCTACTAAAGGAAAGTTTGGTTATTTTACCCTTTCAACACGATTCCCAAGTTTTATATGATTCATAATCGAAATGATCTAAATATCCTTCTTGATGTAACTTAGTGATTCTTATGTCATTAATATAACCTAACCTACAATGCCATAAATAAGAAGGATTTTGGTCACTTAATCTCCTTTTCTTGCTATTTATTTGTAGAATTGGTCTTTCAAGATCTAATTCATACAAACCATTTGTAAGCATACCAGATCCATAATAAATATCATCTTTATAAAAAGCATAATTGTTATTCTTAATATTGAAAACAAACCCATTCATGCCCAAACATGGAATAGAAATAATGTTTCTTGTGATGATAGGAATATAATAACAATTATTTACTTCAAGTACAAGACCAGAAGGCAAAGCTAAATTACAAGTTCTAATAGCTAATGCAGCAACTCTTGTTCCATTACCGAATCGTAAGTCCACTTTGCCTTTTCTCAACGCTCTATTGTCTGTTAGTACCTGCATATTGCTACAAATGTGAGAACCACATCCGGTATCTAATACCCAGGATTGTGATACATAAGTAGAAAGATTGATTTCAATCATAAATAAACCTGAAGTTGAAGTTACGCTGAACTTCTTTTCTTTCAAGCTAGTAAGATAAGCTTTGCAGTTCCTCTTCTAATGTCTAGCTACGCCACAATAGAAACAAATGCCCTTGTCATTCTTCTTCTTGACACCACCTACTAGCTGTGCTACTTTAGCAGAAGCCTTCTGGTTCTTGTTCTTGTTTTTCTTCTTAAAGGTCTTACCCTTATTCTTGAAAGAAGATGAGCCAACAATAAGAACAGAATTGGATTCCTTCTTAAGACATCTCTCAACGGTCTTGAGCATGTTGAGTAATTCATTCAATGACATTTCGTTTTTGTTCATGTGGAAGTTCACAATAAATTGTGAAAAACTCGGGGTAAGAGATTTGGGCACTAAATCAATGCTTAACTCAAGGTTCAGGTCATATCCTAATTGGCCTAAGTTTTCGATGTAGCTAATCATCTGTAGAACATGAAGCTCCACTACTGATCCAGGAGCCATCTGATATTGAAACAGAGCTCTTGCACTCTCAAACCTCTCCACCTAACTCTGTACGCCAAACAACTCTTGAAGGTGCAGGAACATTTCCCCTGCATTTATATTTTCATGTTGTCAGGAGACATGCTGGCTAACATCGCACATCGCACTTGCTTATTGTCATCTATATGACTTTGATAATATTCCCAATCCTTAATAGTAGCATCTTGCGTAGGTTCAAGTGGAAGCTCAGTGTCAAGAACGTACAATTTTTTTCTTGCCTTAAAACAATTTTAAGGCTATGCAACCAGTCTGAAAAATTTGGTCCAGTCAATTTGTTTGCATTTATGATGCTCCTATGGGACAAGTTCATACTCATTGTTTAAATCTGTTTTGTCAAAAAACAAAAATTAGTTATTATCGTAAAACCAAATAAATAAAGACTTTAAAATTTTGGTTTCTCCTATTATTTTTAAACAAATTAATAGCTCTCACTATTAATTCGAGAAATTATCACATAATTTTCTAGTGGGATAGGATCCCATTTTAATTTAATTGCTCTTGAGTTTGCTTAACAAACCAATTAAATTAAAAATAGGTAGACAACATTTTATCAATCACATCCTATGTGATTCCTAGTTCTGTTAGGAGACAACTCTTTGCCAAAACATATCTAATAATATATTCATATCTTTGCCTCTAAATTAATATGATCTTGTGTTTACTCATCCAAATCATATAAATTTAGTTAAGTAAAACCTATCATTATAAGACTAAACATGTTCGAGTTCAAGCGGCCTTGAGTATACTTAACAAGCCTAATAATAAACAAAACCCTGGTTTAATCCTATAATAATGGAAGGCATTATTCATGTTCTAAACATGTACTTAATATTTTAATGAAGGATTTAAAAGGTCTCATTCTAAATAATATAATTTCATTATATAAATTTATTTGACATAATCTAAATATGAAAAATAAATTGAGATTTTTAATTGAAAATAATTTAATTTAATTAATCAACTCTTGAAAATTAAAATAATAATAATAAATAATAAATAATAAATAAAAGCATCTACTATGAGGGTATGCCCGCCAGGAGACTGCGTCTTCTCCAACCTTCAGTTTTTTAAAAGTTTCAGAACAACACTCTAGTAGGTTTAACCCTTTCCCTTGCTCAGCCTTCAGTTTACCAACTCCATAAGGATGAATAACACTAATATTTATACACATAAACCTCTAGAGAGATAAAGCTCTCTAGAGTGAGAAAACACCACCACCTTCGGTGGTGGTTCTCTAACCACCAGTGGCTACTTCTGCCTCCGGTGTTCCTGATCTTCATCAACCATGAAGCACAATAACACCCATTAACTAAACATATATCAACATTCATTGAAGCAAACGTTACATAAGCATCTGTTCGTACAAAATACAATGATTAAAAAAAAAAGAATAGCAGACAAACATAATAACCACCTTTATTATTAATAAAAGGTTGATTTAATGGACGTAAATGCTTGAGTAAAAGGACAGAAACCATTGTTTGTAGAAATATTAGCTGTAAATAGTTATATTTATTACTGTGAATAACTAATTGTGTAATTAGTTACAGGGTTAATTTTGTAGTTTGTTACGCTAAGTTGTATATAAGCTGACTATTGTACAGTGTATAATTAATTCAATGAAATCATATTTCCATCATTTTCCTTTCTGTTATTTTCTTAACATGGTATCAGAGACATAACTTCAATCCGTTTTTTTCGATCCTCTTTCATCTCCCTCTCCGATCATCTTTCATCTCTTTTCGATCATCGTTCTGATTTTTCATGATGGTTACTCCTCCTTCCTCAGATTCTGAAACAGTGACTCAAACTCCCATCACCATTGATTTCTCCAACCCGCTTTATCTTCATCCGTTTGATGCTCCGAGTACTGTCCTCGTCTCACATAAGCTCACCGGTCCGGAGACTTACTGTCTTTGGAGCCGGTCGATGCAAATCACTCTTCTCGCCAAAAACAAACTGGGTTTTGTTGATGGCACCTTCTCTCAATCTGATCTCACATCTACCTATCATGCTCAGTGGGATTGTTGCAATGCTTTGGTCTTATCATGGATCATTAACACTGTCAGTCTTCAACTCTCTGTCGGTATCGTGTTTGCCTCCAACACTACTGTTGTCTGAAGCGATTTGAAGGAAAGGTTCGATAAGGTTGATGGCTCAAGGATTTATCAACTACATCGTGACATTGCCTCTCAGATCCAAGGTACCTCGACTGTCTCTGACTATTTTACCAAGCTTCGACTTCTCTGGGATGAGTATGATGTGCTCGTTCCACTCTCCTCTTGTAACTGTGAGCAAGTAAAGCAACACACTCAACATCAAACACAGCAACGCCTGTTTCAATTTCTTATGGGTCTTAGTGATTCATTTGCTAATGATCGCAGCCAGTGCTTCTCATGAGTCCCCTTCCTTCTGTTAATCAGGCTTACTCCATGATTTTAAAGGATGAATCTCAACGACAGATTGCCACCACTGTGGATCTCCCTTCAGAACCAACAGCACTGTATTCCTCTACTTCTAAGAAGAAGAAATATGCTGGCACTTGTTCTCACTGTCATTTGTCAGGGCATCATATTTCCTCTTGCTATTGTCTCACAGGTTTTCCAGTAGACTTTAAATTCACCAAAAACAAAAATGCTGTTGCAAACAATGTTACTATCTCTGATGATCTTGAAGAAGGAGCTTCTTCTCCTATCTCTGCTTCTACTCCAATGCCTCAATCTGTTTCTTCCTCTGTTCAAGCTACTCCTACCTTCATTGCTGAGCAATACCAGTAGATCCTCAGTCTTTTGAACAAGGAATCCACTATTACTGCTACTGCTCACATGGCAGGTAAAATCCCTCTATCAAGACCAGTTCCCTGATTCTTGATACAGGGGCCTCTAACCATATGTCATTTGATTTTAATTGCCTTAGTTCTCCTATTGCTTGTTCATCTAACTCATTTGTACATTTGCCTACTGGAAAGCAAGCCCTCATCACTCACATTGGATCTCATTACCTTTCACCAACTCATAAGATCACTAATGTTCTCTGCATTCCAGAATTTCATTATAATCTTCTCTCTATTTCGAAACTGACCAAGGATCTTAATTGCACTGTTGTGTTTTATCCTCAATTTTGAGTTCTCCAGGACCTTTGCAGTGGAAGGATACTGGGGATTGGTAAAGAGAGCAATGGTTTATATCTGCTGCAACCTTGGCCTGGCTCACACTCATCATCATCAACCTCTATCACAACCATCAATCCTTCCTCATATCAGTCAACACCACCATCAGTTATTCCTTCTTCTTTACAAACCAATGTAGTTTCTTTTCTTTCTGTTGATTCAAATGCTTGTTTATGGCATGCCAGACTTGGCCATATTTCAGTTTCGAAATTGAATAAAATACCTTGTTTGAAATCTGTTTTGCATAGTTCTAATAACATCTCTACTTGTTCAATTTGTCCATTGGCAAAAAAAACTCATTTACCATTTCCTCTTAGTGAATCAAGAGCAACACATTCATTTTCACTCCAACATATAGATCTTTGGGGCCCTTATCGTTTTTCCACTCACAGTGGTCATAGACATTTCCTCACAATTGTGGATGACAAAACTAGAATGACATGGATTTATCTGTTGCATTTCAAACATGAAGCCTTAACTATCCTCAAGCAATTCATAGTCATGGTCAAAACTCAGTTTCAGGGAACTGTTCAAATTATTAGGAGTGACAATGGGAGTGATTTTTTTTTTACTTTAGAAGGGAAACCTTTCTTTTCTTAATTAGGAGTTATTCATCAATCATCTTGTGTAAATACACCACAGTAAAATGGTGTGGCAGAGAGAAAACATCGACATATCCTAGAAATAGCCAGGGCTTTTAAATTTCATTCAAATGTACTAATTAAATTTTGGGGAGAGTGCATCCTTGCTGCCTGTTATATCATGAATAGACTACCTACTCCTGTTCTCAATTGGAAAACACCATTTGAAATGCTCTTTCACAAACCACCAGATTTGTCTCACTTAAAAGTGTTTGGGTGCCTGTGTTATGCTACTGTCACAAAATATCAAGACAAATTTTCTCCAAAAGCCACACCAGCCATTTTCATGGGTTATTCATTGGTTCAAAAGGGATACATTTTGTTGAATCCTATCACTCAGAAATTTTTTGTCAGTAGAGATGTCACCTTTCATGAAACCATATTTCCCTTTCATAATCCACCAAAAAATCAACCTATGTTTCCTTTGGATGTCAATGCATTTGGTGCACTGCATGATCCTTATTTTTTATAGTTAACTCCAACACCATCATCCACCATCACAGATTCAACATCACCATTACCATTACTATCCTATCCTCCACCATTACCTTCATCTTCATCATCACCTTCACTTTCACTATCTTCCACAGAAACACCATCATCTTCATCTATTCCACCTCCTATTCAACCTGACCAACCTGTAAGAAGAAGTACCAGAACATCACATCAGCCTGTTTGGATGAAGGACTATGTTACCAATCCTTCCGCATCCTCTTCACTGGAAGTTAAAGGTCAGTATTCATTATCTCAATCCATTTCATACACACATTTACCTTTTCGTACACAATACTTTGCTGCATCCATCTCACAAATCTCTGAACCCCAATCCTATACTGAGGCAACTAAGTACAAATGTTGGATAGATGCAATGCAATAGGAAATTAATGCTTTAGAATCTAATGCCACATGGAAAGTGGTTTCTTTGCCTCCAAGTAAGCGTCCCATTGGCTGCAAATGGGTATTTCGCATCAAATATAACTCTGATGGCACTATTGAAAGATATAAGGCACGGCTGGTTGCAAAAGGATACAGCCAAAAAGAGGGGGTGGACTACCAGGAAACTTTCTCCCTAGTTGCCAAACATGTCACAGTCAGAGTTGTTCTTGCTATAACATCATTAAACAAATGGCCCTTGCTTCAACTTGATGTTTACAATGCCTTTCTTCAAGGTGATCTGCATGAAGAAGTTTATATGGAATTACCACAGGGTTTTAGCAGTCAGGGAAAGAATAGAGTATGCAGACTGCTCAAATCCCTTTATGGTTTAAAACAGGCTTCAAGGCAATGGAACTTGAAGCTCACTGAAGCACTCATCAATTCTGGTTATATTCAGAGTATATTCAGAGTAAGAATGATTATTCTTTATTTACTAAGAAAGTTGAAGATAAGATTGTGATGCTGTTGATTTATGTTGATGATTTGGTTATTACTGGCAATGATAATAAGTTGATTGATGAACTTAGAAGCATACTGCATAGTACCTTTAAGATGAAAGATTTAGGAGATTTAAAGTACTTTCTTGGCATTGAAGTACTTAGATCCAATGAAGGTATTATGTTTTCACAAAGGAAATATGCATCGGAGCTCATAGCAGACATTGGAATGGAAGATGCTAAGCCAATTTCAACTCCTTTGGAGCAAAATTTGAAACTGACAACAGTTGAGTGTGACAATAAAGTGTAGCAAAATGCAGATGATGAATTATTAGCAGATCCAAGTGTCTATCAAAGGTTGATTGGAAGATTACTATACTTGACAAACACAAGGCTTGACATAGCCTTTGGAGTTCACCATCTAAGCCAATTTATGCAGCAACCAAAGAAATCTCATTACACAACAGCTTTAAGGATTGTTAGATATATTAAGCACAATCCAGGGCAAGGAATACTACTGGCATCAGAAGGAGAGCCTATACTTTCAGCATTTTGTGATTCAGATTGGGCATCCTGTTCTATATCAAGAAAATCTATCACAGGATTTTGTGTGAAGCTTAGCAAGTCATTAGTTTCCTGGAAATCAAAGAAGCAAAGCACAATTTCAAGATCTTCAGCAGAAGCAGAATACAGGAGCATGGCTACAACTGGTGCAGAATTGATCTGGCTTCTTGGATTGATGGAAGAATTGGGGCACAAGCAACATCAACTAGTCGAGCTTAATTGTGATAATCAAGCAGCAATACAGATAACATCTAATCCAGTTTTTCACGAATGTATAAAGCACATTGAAATAGATTGTCATTTCGTGAGAGAAAAATTGCAGCAAGGATTGATCACTGCTAAACATGTTCCAACCAAAGAACAGTTAGCAAATTTCTTCACTAAAGGGCTGAGTATTCATCAGCATCATTTTCTGCTTTCCAAGTTGGGAGTAAAAGATATCTTTTACCCACCAACTTGAGGGGGAGTGTAGAAATATTAGCTGTAAATAGTTATATTTGTTACTGTGAATAACTAATTGTGTAATTAGTTACAGGATTAATTTTGTAGTTTGTTATGCCAAGCTGTATATAAGCTGACTATTGTACAGTGTATAATTAATTCAATGAAATCATATTTCCATCATTTTCCTTTCTGTTATTTTCTTAACATTGTTTGTATTGCAACCGTTTGCTGTTGATAAACCATGCAATGAAAACTAGAAAATTAATAGAAAATAGACTTGAATAAGAACATCTGTTTCGTTTTCTATTATTCAGTTAGGCAAATTAAGAGACCATAATAAGTTATGCAAATGAAGAGACAACAATAAAAATGAAACTCTTCATCTGGTATTCAAGGAACATCGCACAAGTGAAAAACAAGTGCATCAAGATCAAAATAAAATAAATTCCAAAAATACATGCAACATTTTTCAGATTTCTAGAAACACACGAAAACATATTCTACTTTTCCATAAACACATGTAACCATTTTACATCACTTTAAGAAATTGTTAATGCAAGCTTCAATCAACTAAAAGATTAAACATGTCCCACCTTTTTTCCAGAAACACTTTCAGATGAGTAAGAATAAGAACATAATTTTCTAGAAAATTATTTAGTCACTTAGATCATTAACACACCATAAAGGCTTTCTGAAAACACATTTTCAAATCACCAACCAAAAAAGCCAAAATATGTTCAACTTATAAATATGCAAGTTTTGAATATTAAAACCAAATCAAAATTTAATCAAGCTTATGAATCAAAATTAAAACTGTTAAAGGTGGCTTTGATACTACTATCAGAGAAATAACGCAAGATCGAATCTAAGCGCAACGGAAATAATTTAAAATTCTTCATATATTCAACTTTAACAAAATTAAATTAGAAACATAAAACAACAAATTGACAAAGCTATACTAACCTATTTCGATTTCTTGTTATAATTTTCTGGTTCTTTGAATTCGTCAATCCATGAGTAGTTCAATCATCCGGCCTCTAATGATATCCACATACCTATTCAGATAAAACTCAAATTTAATTTGAGAGGAAAAATGTAACAAGTGCTAGCTCCAGATTTTTCTAATTTTTCCTTTTATATGAAAATTCTTATTTTTCATGTTCTTAGATTTTATTAAAACTACAACTAAAGTCAAACTTTAATTATAATTTTGAATTAATCCTTATAAGATCAAATATCACATATTGATCCTTAAAGTTTTTAAAACTTCTCATTAAGTTCAACTTAATTCAAATTTCACTTTCTCCTTTATAGACCTTTTTATGTGTGACCTATTAGGTTCCTAATATGTTAGCCATGATTATAAATTATAAATTTAATTCATAATTAGAATCAAATAAATTAAAACTCTTTTAATTTATCTTTAATTCCATAATTAAACAATCTATAATTATAGATCATGATTGACATCTAACAACATATTATGACCACCAAAATATTAGGAATATCAAAGTGGTTTGACTTAACTCGCCTATGCATGGCTATAATGTACAAATTAATCCTTTAATCATTGATTGTTCCAATTGGAATTAGAGTATGAAATTCATGTATAATCTAAATAATCCAATCATGTTCTTTCTTGCTAATTAGTAATGATTTATAATTGATATTTGAAAATAACTTTTCTAAATTTCAATTTACTCTAGCCAAAGATTCCCAAAATCATTACTAATTAAGAACAACAGAGCATTCTCCATAATTACTTTAGGAAAACGAATTCTTTATGGATTTACTCAACTATCTCCGTATAGTGCATATTATATCCAATAACTATTGAATTTAACTACTCCAAGAATAGAACATAAGTAGTATCAAAATATAGTAATTCCTACATGAGATAACTTTGATAATCTGAAGTCTAAGGATCAATTATACAACCATTATAATGAGATAATCTACAGACATACAAGTAATATTCCATTCGGGAATCTCATGATTGGGTCAACTCAGTGAACCTATTCTCTAATAAGCACTTACATGTTTGTTTAAGTATCTTCACATTTTAATATGTAAGGTCCATTATTTTCTTCATAAGAAAGAAACAAATATGTTCTATTCTAACCATTTTATCAATACCCGCCTTGATGAAACTATGACTAGGAACATTATAGGAATAATTCAAATGCAATTTGAAACTCATAATTATAATCACATTATAATTTCTAATCGCATAATAATTATTCCGAGATTTTATATTTATGATTAATAATTCAAATTTTAACAAATACACAAAGATAAAAATGCCTTTTATTGAATAAAAATATTTATGCAACTAAATATACAACCAAAAAATGGTTGCAATGGCATAAATCAACATATTAAAGGCTAAACGTTGAACAACTTGTGGTTGAAACTTGAAACTTGAAAAAGTTTTCAAAGAATTTCAACAAGAAAAAATGAATTAGATACGATTTTATTTTACGATAGTGTTTTATTATTAAAGTTAATCAATTATCGAGATCCAATTGAAAATCGTAAATAATTTATTTTCCGCTACACTCATAATTTGATCTCAGTTAGTTTCCAACATAACAACCATGAATGATTTGGGTTCTTGGAGGACCAATACTTCAAAACATATTTCACCTTAAACCACTTGCATGACATGAATCCCTTTCTTGGATTGGCTTTCATCCTAAGAGGGTTATTCACTGACTTAATTCCACATAAGCAAATTATATACTGCTGATTGTTTCTTGATCACAGTACACAACTTTCCCTTTTCGAGGTGAAATTGGCATATGGAGGGTTGTGTACTAGCAAGAATTGAGGCTAGCGGTAATAAGATGATTAAGATTTGAGCTAACGTATTGATGTACAGTTGTATATATACACATTCTCTGTAATCAAATAAAACTGAGCTTTTTGATCCTCCAACCAATCTTCAAACATTTACATGGTATTAGAGCCTAATATGGACTCACTATCTTTTGTTTTAGCATATTAAAACACAACTGGTGTAGCGCCCCCTCACCGTAGGGTACACATCGGGACGTCCGAAGGTCACTCCGACACGTATCCTACGATAAAGGTGCACTACCAGAAAATTCCGCTAATAGTCCACATGGCATCGCAAATAATTAAAACCATAATATATCAGAAATCAGTAAATTTTAAAATCCAAAATAAACTTGGTACAGTCATCCAATATTAGAATAGACAAGTCTATCAGTCCCCTAAACAAAACCAAAAGGAAACTGATACAAGCATCTATCCTAAGTCATCTGAAAAAGTCCAACCCAGCTGACCGACCTGTGTGCCATCGCTTCTCTTGCCAAAGACGCCAAGACAAAGAAAAAGACTATCTCCGGAGCTAGGAATCTACTCTAACAGTCCTGAAAAATAGGTTGCAATTTTGGGTGAGTTTGCAAACTCAGTGAGAAACCATAATCGATGGTTCACTCAAATCATGCATTACGCAGATTGCGTACAGCACGGCACAGTAAGATACAACTAGTGTATAACAATTTACAGTAACCTATAGCAGTTTGCAGTATCAATTAACAATTTACAATAACATATAACAATTTACAGTATCATATCGCAATTTACAGTAAATCATGCCATCACTTAATCAATCAGTGTCACAAATCAGTTAATCAGGAAGTTGCAATGCATATGAGACTCTTTTTCAGTTATTCAGTATTGTGCCCAAGTGCTCACCAAGATTCAGATGGGGACGCGTCGTGATTTCTCCCCTCGGGCTCGAGGCGGCCAAGATGATGTTCGAGCTCGAGGCTCTTTTCAGTGATAATAGCAACTTGGGTCACATGTCCATTATCTGATCATGCATTTATGCATGTAATGCAGTGTTCAGTAATTCAGTGTATGGTTATAAAAGCCCAGTAATGCATTTCTCAGTGTCATGCAGTAGTCCAATCCAATACAATAAAAGCATGTCATTCGATCATGTACATTTCAGTAATCATGCAATTTCACATTGGCAAGTAAATCACATTGAGCATTTAGACAATCAGGAATTTGAGAAACCAACTAGGTTACTCACCTGTAATTTCCGAGCTACTGCCTGGAAGTCCCAACAATGTCCGTGGAATGACGATCCAACGGCGCCTCTATAGCAGTAAAATACAGTCCCATTACTAGATGCTCAATTAAACAATGCAGTGATGCATATGTCTCGATGAAATTATGTACAATGCATGTTCACGATTTTCCCAGCACTAAAACCCAATTTTGAACTCTTATGCCCAATTCTAACTCTTCTCTCAATTGATCAACAATAATTGATCCAATCCTAAAATCCAGTTCAATTTCCTCAATTCAAACTCCCTATAACAATTTCCTATTCATTGGATCAAAGCCTTTATTAAAAATCCCAATTAAAACTCCAATTGTCCCAATTCAATACTTAGGTTACACTATGAACCATAATTGACCTTATTCTCTATAAATCAATACCATTTAAATTAAATTCTAACTTTCATAATTATCCTCAATTGTAGACCTCTTTCCCTAGTTCATAATGAATCGAGAATCACCTCAATCGGAGGTCTATACCATAAATTATGCCCAATGAACTAACACTTATCCATTCAGAATTTCTATCCCTCGTTGCGACCTACATCCCTTCGTCGCGACGTGGGAAGCTCGTTCGTCGCAACGTGGAGACCGCTCGTCGCGACGAATAAATCCACGCTCGTCGCGACGTCCAGCCGAGCTCGTTGCGACGAATAAATCATTATTCGTCGCGACGAAGCCCTCACGCCTCTGCCCACTCGTCGCGACGTGCGAAGGCCCGATCGTCTTCTCCGATCGATTTCTGCTATTAATGCTCTTTAATCTCAACATTTAACACCCTAACTACTCAATCAACCATAAATGCCATAAATGCATGGAACAACCATTAATAACAACATTAAAGCCATAAAAACTTACCAATCACAGCCTCAATCCAAAAATCCCTCAAATCACCGTAAACCCTAAAATCTTTCAAACTCAACGATAAACCACTCTCAAACCTTCTCAACCTTCATCAATCACAATAACAAGTTAGCCTAGCACAATGAGAAGAAAACCATAAGGAAAGATCGAAGAATCCTCACCTATGGAAGAAATCGAAAATCACCATGGGAGGAGAAGAGAAGAAAACGATTTTGCCTTAGGAAAATTTCTAACTTTCAAACCTAGGTATTTATAGACATAGGTCTCTAAATCAGTTCAAATTTCAGTCTCTAAATTTCAATGGCTCAACATTTTTATTTCCTAACAGTATAACTCTAATTTCTCCTTTGCCATTGGACAATTCTTTCAAGATTATACAAATCGATCGATTCATCACTCGAAAATTTCCGATCCGGGCATTTTCTCCCGAATTTCTAAAAAATTTCCTATAAGCCAGTATCAATAGCCAATCACTCTTAAACTATTCTAAATCAGTCATTCAAGCCCACTTACTCCTAATTTCTCAATTAATCATAATCCGATCGATTCGATCGGTTTCAGCTCACAATCCAATCAATTCATACTCACAATTAAAATGCCGAAAAATCATGAATGCATGTACCTATGAATAAATGCATATGCAATAAACCTGTTCTCTATAATTAGAGGCCAAGAATATGCTCAATCAAGAATGCAATGAAACCTATCACCGACCCAATATCACCATAATGCCCTTGTTATCGATAACGGATGTTACAATTCACCCTCCTAATAAAATTTCGTCCTCGAAATTTAATACCGTCCGATCGAATAAATGAGGATATCGACTCATATGCTCCTCGCCTCCCATGTAGCTTCTTCAAGAGTGGTTCTTCCAGAGGACTTTCACCAATGGAATCACCCCGTTCTTCACCGCTGACCCGTGATCCTATAATCAGATCGGCCCTCAATATAGCTCAAATCATCGCCACCTCAATCTCCCGAGCCAATCACATGCATCGGTCCGAACGGCACCGTCGGAGCATACTAACATGAAACACGCCATGCATCCGGGACATCTCACTCAGTACGCCTAATCAGAAGTCACGGTCCTATCCTCTCAATGATCTCATACGGACCGATACCGAGGGATCAACTTGCCTCACGGCCAAACCTCAATACTCCTTTCGAGGAGACACTCGGAGAAACACTGCCTCCTACACCTGCATTTCATCTCTCGCGATGTTGATCCACATAGCTCTTCCATGCATCTCCGAGTCACCTTGTTGCGACTTGAATCAATCGCACCTTATCCATCAGATCCTGAATCACTGGGACCCTCAATCGATCTCATACCCTCTTCATCCCAATACAGTGGCGATCGACACGGTTGCCCATACAAGGCCTCATACGATGCCATCCCAATACTACTCTGATACTGGTTATTATATGCAAACTCGATCAGTGCCAAATACTGATCCCATGATCCTTTAAACTCTAATACACAGGCTCGAAGCATATCCTCAACAGTCTTAATCGTCCTCTCACTCTGCCCATCTGTCTGAGGATGAAACGTTGTACTAAAGTTTAACCTCGTACCCATAGCAGTTTGTAGGCTCTTCCAGAACCTCGAAGTGAACCTGGGATCCCTGTCCGAGACTATCGGCAACGGAACCCCATGCAACCGTACAATCTCTGCTATATACTTCTAGGCCAACTGATCGAGAGTATTGCTCTCCCTCACTGGCAAGAAGTGAGCTGATTTAGTCAATCAGTCCACTATGACCCAGATAGCATCATGCTGCCTCGGTGTCCTAGGCAACCCCATCACAAAATCTATGGTAATCCACTCCCATTTCCACTTCGGAATGGGCAACGAATGCAACTTCCCCACTGGAGCTTGATGCTCTGCCTTAACCTGCTGATAAATCAGACACCTGGAAACATACTCTGCCACTTGCCTCTTCATACCAGGCCACCAGAAATGCTATCTCAGTGAATGATACATCTAGGTCATACCAGGATGCATAGCATAGGCAGCCACGTGAGCTTCCTCCAGAATCTCACGTCTCAACTCATCAACATCTGACACACACAGTCTCTGTCCCATCCATAAAGTCCCATCTCTCAACTCAAACTCCGAATCAGTACCGGCCTGGACTCTCTCAATCAGTCTCACTAACACTGGGTCTTGATCCTGAACTCTCCGGATCCTATCATGCAACATCGGCCTCAGCCTCAGAGTAGCAATCAGAGCTCCATCCTGACCCCAAATCTATCTCAGACATTAAAACTCTCAATCAATCGCACTGTAACCTCGAAACTCGAACTCGAGCCGCACTCCCACGCGATCTCCTACTCGAAGGCATCGCCACCACATTGGCCTCCCTAGATGATACTCAATCGCGCGGTCATAGTCCTTCAAGAACTCTATCCATCTCCTCCGCTCTCGATTGCTCTCTCGACTCAACAGATATCCGAGACTCTTATGATCGGTGAAGATCTGAACGTCTCCCATACGTATAATGTCTCCAGATCTTCGAGCAAACACAATCGCGCCAACTCCAAGTCATGCCTTTGGATAATTCACCTCTTGAGACCTCAATCGTCGAGGCATACGCTATAACTCTCCCATGCCGCATCAATACATATCCCAATCCTCGATGCGAGACATCATCAGACACTACAAAGCCTCCAATTATCGTAAGGAATGCCTAACACCGTGCGATCGTCAACCGATGTTTCAGCTCCTCAAAGCTCTTCTGGCACTCCTCAAACCATCTGAACGGCACATTCTTCCTCAATAGCTTCGTCAAAGGGGCGGAGATCAACGAAAACTCCTCGACGAACCTCCGGTAATATCTGCCCAATCCTAGGAAACTCCGTAACTCTGGCACACTCCTCGGAATCTCCCAACTCATAACTGCCTCTATCTTGTGAGGATCCACCTGGATACCCTCACCGGACACCACGTGCCATAGAAATACAATCTCATCAAGCCAAAATTCACACTTAGTGAATTTGGCGAACAACTACCTCTCTCTCATGATCTGAAGGACAATCCTCAGATGCTCAACATGCTCCTGTCTACTTCTCGAGTAAACCAGTATATCATCAATAAACACTATCACGAACCGATCCAGTAGGCTGAAAACTCTATTCATCAAGGCCACGAAGGCGCGGGGCATTAGTCAACCCAAACGACATCACTAGGAATTGAAATGCCCGCACTCGCTCTAAAAGCACTCTTAGCACATCGGCTCTGCAATCCTCAATCGATAATTACCGATCTCATATCCATTTGGTGAACACCGAGCTCCTCGCGAATCGATCAAATAAATCGCCAATCCTAGGCGGTGGATACTTATTCTTCATCACACCCGATTCAACCGCCTATAATCAATACACGGCCTCGGCGTCCCATCCTTCTTCTTCACAAACAATCGGAGCTCCCGTGGCGAAACACTCGGTCTAATGAATCCTTATCCAAGAGTTCCTCGCAATCGAGCCTTAAGCTCTCTCGCCCACCGGTGCCATCCTATACGGAGGTATCGATATAGGGCTGCATCGAACGAGATCAATCTCAAACTCGCCTCCGCTTCTGGCGGCAATCCCAGAACTCCTCAGAAATACTTCGAAATTCCCGACTACGGAACATCCTGCAATCTCGCCGACTCTAGAATCCACTACGTGAGCCGATAGGCCTCATAACCTCCCCGCATCAACCTCGGGGCACTCAAAAGGAAATCATCCTCACTGCATTTGCTCGACCGACTCCTCGACACAGATCCAGGGTGACCAGAGATTCCAAGACAACCTCCTTGGTATAACAAATCCATAATAGCCCTATGTGCAACGAACCAATCCATCCCCAATATCACGTCAATCTCCCTCAGAGACAAAATGATCAGATCAACACTCAGAATCGCTTTCGGTCGATCCGAACCGGACACCCTATATGCACCTCTCCCAATACAACAGACTACCTAGAGGTGTACTCACCTCTAACCCATATCAGAACCTCTCGCCATCCCCATGCAGTCTACATGCTAAATGCGGTGCAATGAAAGAATGAGTGGATCTAGGATCCAACAATGCATATGCTTCAAAATCAGAAATCAGAAGCATACCCGCAACAACATCAGAAATTATGTACCCGCAAAATCAGAAATCAAAATCAAAATCAAAATCATGGCATAGACCCTAGCCTGTGACTGTTGTCTGCTGCTCGGTCCCTCTGACCTCACTGCAGAACCCTCTGCTCGGCCTCGGCCTCTCCATCCTGATTCACCTCCATGGCTCTGCTGCACCGTGGTATTGTTGCCTGATCTTCCAGTCATAGTAGATTGGGCTCCCAAAGTCTCAGGCGCTTCTCACAGTGGTCCATCGAGCCACACCTCAAACAGGCTCCAGACAGCCATCGACACTCTCCACTATGCCTTTTGTCACAATGCTCGCAAATTGGAACAGACTGCCCTGAAACTCTGGCACTACCGCCACCACTACCAGTCTGTACAAATCTGCCTCTCTGCCCATGACTAGTCTGTCTAGCCCCTCCTGCGGACCTGAAGGGCCTACTCTGACGCTTGCTGTATCCTCTGCCAACACTGCACTGGCTATCACTAGATCTCTTAATCTCGCCCCCGACCACTCTCACCATATCTTTGTCAAGAATGCTCTATCCTCACAACAGAAGCTCTCAGCTCAATGAAATTACCCATGTCAGACCTAGCCAATAGGGTACGAATCTCCAGATTGAATCCGCCCTCAAAACGCCGACACCTATCAGCCTCAGTAGCAACCAATGTAGAAGCATAGACCATCACCGTTGAATCCGCACCTCATAGTCGGCCACGGTCAATCGTCCTCAGACGACTCTAAGAACTCTTGCAACTTCATTTCCAGATAGACCTTGGGCATGTAATTGTCCTCAAGGCCCTCGAAAATCATCCCATGTCACAGTATGGGCTTGTGGTACCGCCCGGACGGTCTTCCACCACTGATATGCAGGACCCTGTAACAAAGAGACGGCATAATCAAATCTCTCCTCAGGGTCACAATCCATCTGATCGAGGACTCTCTCAGTCCTCTCTAGCCATCCCTCAGCCTCCGCAGGATCGGTGTTGTCATAGAAGTCAACAGCCCCCTGCTTATGCAGTCGATCAAATCTTCGTTCCCATCTCATAAGAACTCGAGGAGGCAACTCCTCTGAATGAGGCACGGGAGACTCCCTACTAGCTCCTACCGAATCCAGGTCAGCTGGTAGCTCAACTCGATCTCCAAGGACGGATGACCTAAAACAGACAAGAGATTCCGATCAGTTCTGCTATTCTTACAGTGATTCCATCCTAAAATACACTATGCCCAAAAGATGCCAAATCATGCTCTGATACCACTTAATGTAGCTCCCCCTCACCGTAGGGTACACATCAGGACACCCGAAGGTCGTTCCGACACGTATCCTACGATAAAGGTGCACTACCAGAAATTCCGCTAATAGTCCACATGGCATCGCAAATAATTAAAACCATAATATATCGTAAATCAAGAATTTTAAAATCCAAAATAAACTTGGTACAGTCATCCAATATCAGAATAGACAAGTCTATCAGTCCCCTAAACAAAACCAAAAGGAAACTGATACAAGCATCTATCCTAAGTCATTTGAAAAAGTCCAACCCAGCTGACCGACCTGTGTGCCATCGCTTTTCTTGCCAGCACGCTTGCACGGCAGGAAAAGACTATCTCCGGAGCTAGGAATCTACTCTAACAGTCCTGAAAAATAGGTTGCAATTTTGGGTGAGTTTGCAAATTCAGTGAGAAACTATCATCGATGGTTCACTCAAATCATGCATTACGCAGATTATGACAAAGACGCACAAGAAGATACAATTAGTGTATAACAATTTACAGTAACCTATAGCAGTTTGCAGTATCAATTAACAATTTACAATAGCATATAACAATTTACAGTATCATATCGCAATTTGCAGTAAATCATGCCATCATGTAATCAGTCAGTGTCACAAATCAGTTAATCAGGAAGTTGCAATGCATATGAGACTCTTTTCCAGTTATTCAGTATTGTGCCCAAGTGCTCACCGGTATTCGATGGGGACGGATTGAGCCAAGTTTATACTATGAATTATTCGCATTTTATATACTGTTTGTGCACGTGTTGACTCTAATTGATAATTTTTGTGCTTAAATTGGTTCCTCATACCGAGTTCTTTCAATTTTAATTTGTCAAGAAATTGTCATGATTTGATACTTATTTCTCTACAATTTTATTGGGACAATTGGTACCGCAAATTGTTGCTATCATCTTATCAGCGAGAACAAAGGAGTCAACGCCGAAAGTCAATACCATAGGTCTTTCCGCATCGCGATGCATGGCATCTCACACGACGCCATGCGAAGCACAAAGACTTCCGCATGTCCCGACGCACGGTGATGCACACGACGCGACGAGCAGGCGAGTGCACACGTCGCGACGAATTTAATTTATTTATTTTATTCGTCGCGACGTACGAGCGGATATCCAACTTTTTATGGAAAGTTCGTCTCACTGTTCCGACCCGGCCCGCGCTCCATCATATAAAAACTTGCCGTTTTTAGGTCATACGGAGACGAAAGATAGAAAAAAAAACTCTGAACACGCAGACTCGGGAAGCAGAAGAAGGAGACGACATTCGATTCCATCTCCACGTTTTCATCATCGTCTACCATCATCACCACCGTCAGCGTCTTCTACCAAAAATGAGCATCGTTACATCTCCACTATCCGAGGGATCAACCAGAGTCATGCGTGGCTGAGTCAACTTTCCTCTTGAAGATGTAGCAATGGCTTGAGTTCACAAAAGCTTCGAAGGGGAGTTATCACATAGTATCTGAATTCTAGTTATATTTGTGTAACTTCTGAGTTAGAGGATTGCATCGATATTTCTAGATTAGCATTGTTATAGTTTAACCGTTTGCTGATAACTATGTTGAGATTTGGACTAAGTAATTTGTAGAACTTGTGATGCTTAATATATGAAGTCTCATATATGTCATTGAATATTGCATTTACGGTCTTTATCTGCCTAGTTGTGTTTGATTGAGATTGTTGTGTTTTATTCAATAAACCAGTTGCAATTGCTTGTCTATTCTCACACTAAGGTTTTTAACAAAGATTTAAATGATGGAGTTCATTAATTAAATCTTTGGACCTAAAGAGTCCTTTAGAGTTGATCTTTCGAAACTTAGTGGGTTGTATCCCTAAAAATCATTTTTGAACTGTGATAGCCTGAGCCTCATTTTCAAGAGGATTTTATCAATTTGATTTTTACCTGATTCTTCCTTTATTGCATTATTTCAAAAATCTCAAAAATATTCTTTTATACTTTTTGTTCGATTTTGATTACTTTATCGGTTTTGACCAAAAGACCAAACCCCCGTTTATCAACTTCAATTGCAATTTTTGACATTTAGGCTAGTTTAGACCTTTTTCACTTGGTTCCAGTTAAGTGAGACGACCCGAGAATTGCAACCTATACCGCAATCTTGGAATCTATTTTATTTGACCGGTTTCCAAGGATCGATCGTAAGATCGCATCAACAGAGCCGCAATCAGGACGCGTCAGGGATTTCTCCCCTCAGGCTCGAGGCTCGGTCAGTACAGTGTTCGAGCTCGAGGCTCTTTTCAATGATAATAGCAACTTAGGTCACATGTCCATTATCTGATTATGCATTTATGCATGTAATGCAGTGTTCAGTAATTCAGTGTATGGCTATAAAAGCCCAGTATTGCATTTCTCAGTGTCATGCAGTAGTCCAATCCAATACAGTAAAAGCATGCCATTCGATCATGTACATTTCAGTAATCATGCAATTTCACATTGGCAAGTAAATCACATTGAGCATTTAGACAATCAGGAATTTGAGAAACCAACTAGGTTATTCACCTGTAACTTCCGAGCTACTGCCTGGAAGTCCCAACAATGTCCGTGGAATGACGATCAAACGGCGCCTCTATAGCAGTAAAATACAATCCCATTACTAGATGCTCAATTAAACAATTCAGTGATGCATATGTCTCGATGAAATTATGTACAATGCATGTTCACGATTTTCCCGGCACTAAAACCCAATTTTGAACTCTTATGTCCAATTCTAACTCTTCTCTCAATTGATCGACAATAATTGATCCAATCCTAAAATCCAGTTCAATTTCCTCAATTCAAACTCCCTATAACAATTTCCTATTCATTGGATCAAAGCCTTTATTAAAAATCCCAATTAAAACTCCAATTGTCCCAATTCAATACTTAGGTCACACTATGAACCATAATTGACCTTATTCTCTATAAATCAATACCATTTAAATTAAATTCTAACTTCCATAATTATCCTCAATTGTAGACCTCTTTCCCTAGTTCATAATGAATCGAGAATCACCTCAATCGGAGGTCTATACCATAAATTATGCCCAATGAACTAACACTTATCCATTCAGAATTTCTATCCCTCGTCGCGACCTACATCCCTTCGCCGCGACGTGGGAAGCTCGTTCGTCGCAACGTGGAGACCGCTCGTCGCGACGAATAAATCCACGCTCGTCGCGACGTCCAGCCGAGCTCGTTATGATTTAATAAATCATTATTCGTCATGACGAAGCCCTCACGCCTCTGCTTGCCTTTCGTCATGACGTCTGAAGGCCCGATCGTCTTCTCCGATCGATTTCCGCCATTAATGCTCTTTAATCTCAACATTTAACACCCTAACTACTCAATCAACCATAAATGCCATAAATGCATGGAACAACCATTAATAACAACATTAAAGCTATAAAAACTTACCAATCATAGCCTCAATCCACAAATCCCTCAAATCACCGTAAACTCTAAAATCTTTCAAACTCAACGATAAACCACTCTCAAACCTTCTCAACCTTCATCAATCACAATAACAAGTTAGCCTAGCACAATGAGAAGAAAACCATAAGGAAAGATCGAAGAATCCTCACCTATGGAAGAAATCGAAAATCACCGTGGGAGGAGAAGAGAAGAAAACGATTTTGCCTTAGGAAAATTTCTAACTTTCAAACCTAGGTATTTATAGACATAGGTCTTCAAATCAGTTCAAATTTCAGTCTCTAAATTTCAATGGCTCAACATTTTTATTTCCTAACAGTATAACTCTAATTTCTCCTTTGCCATTGGACAATTCTTTCAGTACTATACAGTCAATCGGTCTGTCACTCGAAAATTTCCGATCCGGGCATTTTCTCCCGAATTTCCTGAAAATTTCCTATAAGCCAGTATCAATAGCCAATCACTCTTAAACTATTCTAAATCAGTCATTCAAGCCCACTTACTCCTAATTTCTCAATCAATCATAATCCAGTCAGTTCAGTCAGTTTCCAGTTTACAATCCAATCAATTCATACTCACAATTAAAATGTCGGAAAATCATGAATGCATGTACCTATGAATAAATGCATATGCAATAAACCTGTTCCTCTATAATTAGAGGCCAGTAACATGCTCAATCAGTGAATGCAATGAAACCTATCAGTCTGACCCAATATCACCATAATGCCCTTGCTATCAATAACGGGATGTTACAACTGGAGTCTTGATCAATTCCAGTCTATCTATTGCAACAACACTTCCACATGCTTAACTTTCTTTCTCGGTGAAATTGAAACTGACAAATTATCTAGCTTGGAAAACATAATTCAAGCCTATAATCAATTGTTATAATCTATCCAATCACATCGATTGAACACCTGCACCCAAACCTTTGATCCAATCAAACACCTCAAAAACTCTTGAACCAAATCCTGAATACATTCAGTGGTTCCAGCAGGATCAGTTACTCCTTAGTTAGATTTTGTCATCCTTGACAGAAGAAGTTTTTCCTTATATCACAGGTCTTGAAACTGCTAGTGAGGCTTGGAACGCATTAACTGACGCGTTTGGTGCAGGTTGCAGTGCAAGATAAATGCAATTGCACAAGGCATTGCAAAATCTCTCACCTGAAGAAAAATCTATGGCCCAATTCTTTAAGGAAGCCAATCTATATATAATAAGTTGACTGCAATAGAAACTCCAATCAGTACTGCGGAGTTCAATGCAAACATTTTTAGACTTCTTCCCATTGATTATCACCCAATTGTAGCTACTCTTAGTGCCAAAAAGTCACAGGCATCGTTCTCTGATCTGTCTGGCAAATTGATCTCTCATGAAATATTACTGCAGAACTTAAGGAAGTCAGGACCTACAGTTACAAACATGACACGACAGCAAAGCTTCCAACCCAAATAGAACATTGTTGGATATAACAAGAAAAATAACAAAGGCAAAGAAGGAAACTTTAACAAAAAAAATAACAAACGGTGGTTTCCCAACCTATGTCAGATATGCAACATTCATAATCATCAAGCAAACACTTGCAGGAAGCGCTTTGATCATAACTATGTTACACCTATGACAAATGTGGCTAATGTCAATCAAGCTTCATGAAAAAAATGATTGGTTGGCTGACAGTGCAGCGAGCCATCATATGACTCCTGATTTGGCTAGTCTGAGCATTTATGAAGATTACAAAGGCCACGATAATGTGATATTAGGTAATGGTTCAGGTATATCTATTCGTCACATTGGACAATCTTCTCTTATCACTAAAACTCGTCCATTGCTAGTAAAAAGAATTCTTCATGTGCCTGCTATCACTAATCAACTGCTATTCGTTAATAAAATTGTCAAGGATAACAAGTGCTATTTTGAGTTTCATGATTCTCATTTTGTTGTCAAGGATCAGTTATGTAACATCTCATCACCAATGGAAAGGATAAAATAGTAAATTTAGATTGGGTTGTGTTTTGGTACACAAGATTGTGCATGCACTCGTGACAATTCCCGACTTTGTGTCTTTGTGAAAATGTGAATTGTGTGTGTTGATTGAATTGGTGTGATTTATGTGTATGCAACATTAGATTGCAAAGTGGGTATCGATGAGATTTTCGGTACTGAAAATGACTATCCAATTGACACTCCAATTAATGACAGGATTTAGACATATTATTTTATCATGAGCATCGAAATTTTGGAGAGGACTGTGAAAATCAAAGTTTATGGATTGATTGAAATGGGAATTGATAGGTATGACTGAAACAATGAAAGTGTGTGAATCCGAAGGACTTGAATCTTAATTCAGTCCCTAAGAGTTTGGATTTCGAACTGAAGTAGTAAGGTTATAAGAATTTGTATAAGGGCAAATTGGGCAAGGCACATAAGATTTTCAAAACTTAAGGTTTAGTGAAAGGGGTAAAATGGACTTTTCACCATTCTTAATGATATATAAAGAGGAAAATATGGATTTTTGTTTGGGAAAGGAGGAGGAAGCCGTCGAGGATGAAGAAGAGAGGAGAAAGGCATGATTTTTGGGAAATCTTTGAAGATTTTGAAAGCTAAAACAAGTAAGTTTAAACTTCTTTCCTCTTGCTTAGATGATTGATTCATGTTCTAAGTGTTAAAAGTTAAGGATTTGGGTTATTTATATGTTGGGTTTTAGGGTTATCGTTTTTGAGGGATTTGGATTCGTTTGATGAAGGATATTGGTTTAAAGTGGGTTTGAAGTTGAGTATTAGTGATGTTTAAGAGTTTGAAATGAATTAAGTGTGAAATAGATTGGAAATTTGGTTTGAAAAGGGTGAAGATCGGATTCGGGAGGCAAAGGAGGGTTCGTACATTGCGACGTGTTCATGTGCACGTCGCGACGTGCGAATTTTCGCACTTCGTGGCAAGTGAAGGGCACACGTCGTGGCAAGCGAAGGGCGCACGTCGCGACGTGAAAAAGGTGAGGACTCCTTTTCTCCGATTAAATTTTGAATTTCAGAAATGATTTGACTGATTTGAGTAGATATATATTGAGTTCAGATAATTGGAGAAATTATTGTTGGGGAAATCCGTGGGTTAGTGCCGGGATTGTCACGGAAGTGCATGATACGTTGATTTTAGTGAATTGCTATATGAGTATTATTTCTGATTGAGCAATGTGTAAACTTACAGTGTTTGAATTGTGATAGGGGCATTTGGAAAGTCAACCTCAGACATTACTGAGACTTCCAGGCGTTAGTGCGGAAGCCAGGTGAGTGACCTAGACGGTTCTCAAAGTATTAAATGTTATATTTCAGTGATTTAAATTCTTTGAAGTAAAATGATGAGATAGTGTTGTATGTGAACTCCGGATAGTAGGTTCGGAGTATTGAAGTGATAGTATACCGAAATGTTATGAGAATGTGATAGTGTAATTGTATTTGTGATGTGAAAATCTGGAATAGATTAGAAGTGACTGTGATATACTGATCAGAGCTTTAAACTCGACTACTGAAAAAGAGCCTCAAGCTCAAAAGGGAGTAGTGCATACCCAGAGGGCTCTCCTACCCCTGAGACAAGTTTACTGATTAATGAGCCCTTGATGGGACAGTTTCAGAGCGAAAAGCTCAACGATTAATGAGTTAGTGCATACCTAGAGGGCTCTCCTACGTCTAAGACGCGTGGGAAGTAGTGCATACCCAGAGGGCTCTCCTACCCTCAGACGCGTTCAATGATTAATGAGCCCTTGACGGGATAGTTGCAGAGCGAAAAGCTCAACGATTAATGAGTTAGTGCATACCCAGAGGGCTCTCCTACCTCTAAGATGCGTGGAAAGTAGTGTATACCCAGAGGGCTCTCCTACCCCTAAGACGCGCTCACCGATTAATGAGTCATAAATGAGACAGTTTCAGAGCTGCAAGCTCAACGATTTATGAGCCCTAAATGGGGCAGTTTTAGAGCTATAAGCTCAACGATTAAACGAGCCCTTAAAGGGACAGTTCTAGAGCCTATGGCTCAACGATTGATGTATACCACTTTGATTTGATATACTGATTGAATGACAGGCAAAATGCCATATACTGATATAATAACGATCATAAGATACAGTAAATTGTAAAATGTATGACATATCGTTATATGTCTAGCGTTGTGTAAGATATTATGGCTGTCGACTAGAGTCGCCACCGATCAGAGCTGTTAGCTCAACGTGCGTAAATGAGCTTCAAGCTCATAAGTGATTAGAACCTCAGGCTCAACGTTTGGTGAGCCCTGTATCCAGCATTAGATAAGGGACAGATTTCAATGAGCCCTTCAATGGGACAGTTTAGGCACTAGGTCACAACCAAATGATAATTGAATAGTAAGTGAGTGAAATACTCACGTATCAAAAAATGGGACTTATGATTATAGATTTCTGTAAATGGGTAGATGGGGAACTTTTGAGAAAATGTGTTACGAGATAGAGATAGATCTATGGGAATTGTAAAATGAGGTCAAAGAGAAAGAATGAGAACATGATTTTGTACTTGAGCGAGCGGACCATCGATGATGGTCACTCATTGAGTTTGCAAAAAACTCACCCTCAATCTGCAATTGTTTTGCAGGACTCAGAAGAATACATCGTTGGGCAACGGGTGTATTGTGATCGTGGAGTGCCAGATGAGGACGGGATCAGTTGCGTCTGCATTAGAGTGAGGACTTTGTATATGTATTTTGGGTATTATAAAGGGACCCTTATGGTCATTGTAATTATCAGAATTGTTATGTTACTATTTTTCGCAACATACATATATATGAGTGTATGATTGTTTCCAAAACAAATTTTTTGGTACCGTGTTTTAACTAAGAGAGGTAGCATTCCATCCTCGCAGGACGTGGATTCGGATATCACCATCGATGTCGGAGTGGGGTGTTACAAGATAACCAGACAAACAATGCTCAAGGGTCCAGCTAATGTAGGAGTTTGTAAACTTTCTGGAGTATTCAAGCAACTACATGCATTTGTCACACAGAAAGTTGGCATGCTAGATTGGGACATGCTCCGTTTGCTAAAATATCATTCAATATTCAACGATTTCATTTACCTTGCTCAATAAAAGAGATCCCTAAACAAAAGTGTGAATATTGTTGTTTAGGAAAGCTCAGTAGAATAAACCTACCTCTTATAGACACTGTGACTTAACACAAGTTTGATCTTGTTCATGGTGACGTATGGGGTCCTACTCCACAAAATTATGTTAATGGATACAAGTACTTTTTGATATTGATTGATGATTTTTCAAGATTCTCTTGGCTATATCCTTTAAAATTGAAAAGTGATGTCTTCCAAATAGTTGTTCAATTCAAAGCCATGGATGAATTACAATTTAATTCTAAGATTAAAGCCTTTCAATCTAATTGGGGTGGTGAATTCATAAATGTCTCTCGCTTTCTCAAAGATTGTGGCATTATTCACAAATTAGCTTGTTTTCACACACATGAGCAAAATGGCACTGCAAAAAGAAAAATCACACATGTTATGGACACTGGTTTAGCCTTATTAGCTCATTCGAAGGTTTCTTTATGTTTCTGGTCATATGCCTTTGCAAAAGGTATTCATGTTATCAATCGATTTCCTACTACTGTGTTGGGCAATATCTCACCTTTTGAAAAATTATTTGATGATGTGCCTAACTATACTACATTGAGAATTTTTGGTAGCGCAATTATCCTTTGTTAAGGCCATATCACCTGCATAAATTCTCCTTCAAGTCTACACCTTGTGTATTTCTTGGCAAATCTCCTGATCATTTGGGTTATTTTTGTTGGGCACTAAAATTTTTTCTAATTTATGTTATTAAACATAAATTGTCCAAATTGTGTGTTTATGACTTAGTTTGATTAAATAGGGAGTGTTAGTGGATAATTGAGGTTTATTTGAGTTTAATGTGGTTTAAATAGGAATTAAAAGGTAAAAGTTTATGAGGGCATTTTGGGAAGATTACTTAAGTCTGAGAGGTTGAGGCTTTGCAAGGGGGGGCAATTTGGTCATTATCCATCCTTTAGACTTAAGTAGGAAATTTAGAAGGGAAAGAAGGAAATAGAAGAAAGTAAGAAGAGAAAAGAAGAAGGAAAAGAGTGAGAAAAGAGAGGGAGAGAGTGTCGTAGGAAGAGGAAGAAGAAGAAGAAAAGAGAGGAAAGCTAGAGTCTTTGATTTTTGAAGAAATGAAGCTCTCCAAGTAAGTATAAGCTTCTTTACTTCTTGTTTTGGTTGGATTAAACCCTAGTATAGCTTGGAATGGTGTTAGAATCGATAGTTTAGAGGTTTTCAGAAAAATGGGTGAAATTTTCTTGGGTTGGTGATCTTGATGATTTTGTGACTGATTTTAAGGTTTGAATGAGTTAGAAATATAGTATTGGACTTGAATCAAGGTTTAGATGTGTTGCATTTGCAAGATGGAAAGTTTGGGGATTTGAAAAGCTGGAAATTCAGGTTCGGGAGGAGTTCTCAGACCCGCATGTCGCGGCGTGCTCATGACGTGCTCATGAGCACGCCGACGACGGCATTAAAGTGTGCGCATCAAGATGCATATATATGTACCATTGGCGTCTTGAAAAAGGATGTACCCCGAGGCGCGACGATGCATGCACGCCATGAGCTTAGCAAGGATGTATTTTGGCAGTTTGGGCATATCTTTTGTTGCAAAAGCCCAAATGAGGTGATTTCAGATCCGTTATGGACTAGAGATAGAGGGCTACAAGTTTTATAAAGAAGGGAAGTTCAGAATTTGCTTCTAGATTCAGGATTTTGGTTGGAAGTCGAATGTAGACTCTTAGTGCTTTTACTTTCGATTTTCAAGTTTTTGAATATTTTCTTTGAATGGTATTTTGAATGAGAACTTGGTTTGTTATAGGAAACCAAGCCGACCTGATCCAATCGCAAGAGGAAGGATAGCAGTGAGTAGGATTCTAAAGCGATATTAGGTGGGTAATATATTTATGGTCGTTGTGTGTATGGGCAAAATGCCTTGCTTGATTGCATGTATGTGTGGTTTGAATTGTTAGCATGTATTGTGATTGTGCTTATGTACTGCCTTGTAAAGCATTGTGGCACTTTTGTACGAATGAAAAAGAAGCATGATGATCATGAAAGATATGAAAGCTTGATAAAATGCTTTGAGCATGAAACGAATGATTATGTGCTTTGTTTGGGCGAGAGAGGAAAGTATCGTTAGTCACGTGCACGTCGACGTATAGCCTTCTCCCGGCTGCCAGCTTGAGGCCACAAGATCCTGAGAAATCGGACTCGGATAGTTTACGGTATAAACTTCGATTTATCCAGATCGTTCCAAGGAACTCTCGAGCCATTTTTTGTGCATATATTATTGATTTGTTGGGCATGACGTATGTTAATTTTCATATCGTGAAATCGCATGACATATTATTGTGATGATTGTAAATTGATAAGTGTTGACTTGTTTATGCTTGTATATATATATATATATATATATATATATATATGCTTGATTGTGTGGCTCGTTGCCAATGGCTATAAATGTATATGCCACTGAGCTTAGCAGCTCACCCTATTATCTCCCACTCCTCAGGTGCAGAACGAGACGATCGTTGACCCTTGCAAGGCATCGGAAACTCCAAGATAATTAGGAGCTTTTGTCTTAAGTTAGTATTTTTGGTTGGCCCTATAGGCATATCATTATTGGGCATTCTCATGTATTTTGGATTTAGATTTTGACATGTATCGTGTTATGTTAAGAATGCTTGTTTGAACTTCCTTCGGATTGTAATGCCATGAAGTCCCTTAGTTTATAGGGTGTTTAATTTATAGATGGAATGTCTGAGTATGTGTTTGTATTGAAATTGTATGGATGTTGAGATCGGGTCCGAATGTTTGGGAGCTCGCCGCGGCACAGCTCGAGGGGCCATCTTGAGAATAGGGATCTGAGACCCGGGCCCAACATGTTTGGTATAAAAGCGCCTAGGTTTAGTGTCCTCGGCTTAGAATGCATAATATGATGAATTGTTTGCTATATGATTATTTGTTGAATTATTAATTGATTGATTGCATTAAGTGACATGCATATCATGCATACATGTAGGAATTAAGATTTACATGTAGCTAATCCTTAGTGTCTATATTTGAAGGAGTACGATGCCACCTTGTAGAACGACACGAGGAGTTATGCAAGGATCTGTTGCACCTGACTCTCCGACCAGAGAGGAGAGGACTAATGAGTCGGTAGCCCCAGGAAATGCTGAGGCTTCTGTAGGGCTAGGTAGTGAGTCCATTTTTTCGTAGACACAGGAGTCGCCGGTTATGCAGGAGCAAGTGCCTCCGCTAGATCTGAGGTTGTTCCAGGCATTCACCCAGGCGTTTGTTCAAAGCATGGGTCGATGCCACCACCTTCCGATTCATTGAACTAAGAAGGGCAGACGGTTTGACAAGTTGAGGAAGTATGGAGCAGTGGACTTTTACGGGACCACTGATCCTGAGGAAGCTGAGACCTAGTTGAGGAAGACCAAGAGAGTCTTGGATCATATGGAGTGTGAGGATGATGAGAGGGTTATTTATGCTGCCAGTCTGCTTCATGGAGATGCTCTGCATTGGTGGGAGACCGTGCCAGGGAGTCAGATGAGACCAGTAGGGTTGGCATGGTAGGACTTCCTTGCTACTTACAGGAAGAAATATCTGTCTGAGGTATACATTCTGTAACATCCCGTTACCGAAGTGACGGGTATATTTGTAAATTGGATCGGGTCAGGTTAAAGTACAGGCAAATGTGAATTCTTCATGCATTATAGTTTCTATAGTCATCGATAAATGATTATTGATGGCATAAGTATATGAATATGCGTACATGTATGACATTTCCCGATTGAATTGTGGAAATTGGAAATTTGTGCGAAAAGTGTATAAATGAGTTTTGTATATGAATTGGAATGAGAAAAATTTGAATTTAGAGAACTGAATTATGAGATTAGAGTGTAGGAATATGCAATTCCTAATTTTGTGAATTTATGGAAATTTTTCTGAAATTTTTAGAGAATCGAGTCGGATGGAAAAATGGTATAGTGGTGATAAGCCGGATTTGGTCCGTGATTGATTGGCAATTGATATGAGGCAAGTTGAATTATGACTTTAGGATTTATTATTAATTGTTATTGCGTATTGGGAGAAATTAGAAATGAAATTGGATTGAGGTTGTTCGATTCGACCGGTGGCAATTAATTGCCAAACAAGTCTTAAGGTATTCAGTATATATATATATATAAGCTTAAGATAAGCTTAAATGTTCATTGTCATCATCGATGGTCGTGGGTGTGCTTGAGCGTGGAGTTGAAATTCTTGGAGGATTTTCAAGGTTTCTAGCTTGAATCAAGTAAGTTTATACTTGTTTATGCTATTTGATCATAGATTTGAGTAAGAAATTGTTTAGAAATTGGAAAATGTCGATGATAGGGTTTCGTTGATTTTGATTTGGGTTTTTGAAGAAAAGCGAGTTAAATGATGAGTTGAGGTTAGAAATAAGTTGGGTTTAAGGTTTAAAACTGATTGAGAGTGTTTAGAATGGTTTTGGATGGAGTTGAATCGAGAAATCTGGAAATTTCGGGTTTAGATGCGTTTAAGGATCGCACGCCGCGTGCGTGATGAACTGCCTTGTGGCGAGCCAATCCTTCTTCCGCACCGCGAGGCTTGCAAGACAGGCCGCGGTGAATGAAATTTCGTCGCACGCCGCGGCGAGACCAGACGCACGCCGCGAGCGAGCAGACGTGTTTACGCCGCGGCGAGGAGGTTTAGCGCACGTCGCAACGTCGCTGCGTCGTCGCGACGACCAGCGCGGTTCGCCGCGACGAGGCGAGTTACGCCGCGGCGAACGTGGCGAGAAATGGGAGCTCGCCGCGGCGAAGGATCTGATGTCGCGGCGAGGAATGCTGATTTTTTCCAAAATGAGATTTTTGAGGTTTTAAATTATGGGGATCTAGGAATTTGTCAGTTCAATTACCTATGGATTAAATTCAATGTGGAGATTATGAATTTGGAGGATTAGTTTCTAATGGATTGACTATGGATCAATTGAATTTCTGAGACTAGGAATTTCAATCTGGGAGAATGAAATGAAGTGATTTTTAAGATGATTGTTACAAGTAATGAATTTGAGATTTGATTTCAATTGAATTGTTTTCTAAGTGATTAATTGGAATTTAGAGATTAAGAATTTGAATTGATAAGATGGAATTTGGATTTTAATTCGATGATTATAGAATCTAGTGACAATAAATAGTGATTGTGATTTTAATTGGAAGGTGACCGCAGAGAATTGGATATTAGTCTATTGACTCATGGTAATTAGATTTTGCTATGAATTAGAGTGAAAGTGATCGAATTGGGAAAATTTAGGAATGTCATAACATATACGATCTTTAGTGTATTTGCTATATTTGCATTTTGAATATTGAAATTTGTGCGATGAGTGATATTCGATTTTTTATTGTTTTAAAGGCACAGATGGAGCAATTCCACAGGCGATCTTTGAGACTTCAGTGTGTAGCTTCGGAAGTGCAGGTGAGTAACCTAGTTGGTTTCTCAATCTTTATGTGTTTAATTTTATGCAAATATGTCATGTGGAGTTAAGGACGGATTATATGTGTTTGATTTGATTGATTCGGACCACGGGTGTTCTGATAGTGGACCGTGATATAGAAGTGTTGGTTGTGCATAAATTGTTCATAATTGATTTCAAATGGTGAGAATTAGGTATATGGAATTCTAATATGATGCATGTATTGTAAAGTGAACATGTGCATACATGCATAACAAGATGATCGATAAAAAGGCGGTTGTGACCGTGCGACCATTGTATATGAGAGCTTTAAGCTCAGCGCTTGCGAGCTTCGTGCCCAACGATTATCGAGCTATATGCTCAGCGTATTAGGGCTTTTAACCCAATGTTTCCAGAGCCAATGGCTTAACGATATGAGCTCGGTATGCGGTCACAACAACGAAAGAAAATGAAAGAGTCACATGTACATTGCATATATGAATATTTATATCGAATTATGTGAAAGGCGTCGCCTTATATGTGTGAATTTGGTAATGCATGGATTAATTTGGAATGTGATATTATGTGATACAATGTGAATTGATTGTGAATGCGTGAGTTGGGTGAACCATCGATGATGGTTTCTCATTGAGTTCGCAAACTCACCCAACATTGCATCTATTTTTCGAGAATTGAAGAGTACCCGATTAGACTAACGGGAGTATGATCGTTACTAGCAAGGCGCAGTAACGGTGGGATCGATGTCGTCACATCTGCATGAGTACAGAGTGTTTTATTTGGTGGGCCTTAGCTTAATAAATGTAATAGTGTGTTGAGATTTTGATTCTTGAATTGTGTTGAAATGGCATCGAGCCCAGTTAGGTCATGCCTTTACGCTTATGTCTTGATTGAGCAATCGTTGAGTGCTAATTAATAGCGAAAGTGTTTTGTATCTGAAAATATTTTTGTGATATGTCGGCCCAAAGTGTGTTTTGATTTCATGAGTTAAAGCGTTTTGGAAGAAAAATTTCATAACGAGTTTTAAATTGTGATTGATCTCTAGCATGCCACCCTCGCGGGTCACGGGCTCGGATGTCACTGTAGATGTCAGGTTCAGGTTTCGCGGGAGTTGGGGTGCTACATTTGTGGTATCAGAGCCCAAAAGTACAATCTTACATGGGCTTTCTGAAAAGTGTGTCAAATTGCATACATTTAAGTCATGTCATTGGCAGATAGTGACAACTGATCCCCAGTCTAGCATATGAGTCTCATACATGAGCCTGTACTAGTGTTTAAGTGATGAGAAATAGTGAGGAAAAAGATGATATGGAATAATGTGATAATGAAAGTTATGGGTGGAAATCAAGGAATAAGAACGAGTATATGGTATGATATAATAATTGGAGAATTGGTGTATTGGTACTTATGGGCGTATTATGAAATACGACATTAGAATGATATGGGAACAATTTGTGGATGTAAAATAGATGTGAACATGTATAGGAAAAGTATGAAGATATGTGAAAGATGGCAAGATTGAAAGTGTATAAGGAAAGTGAATGGAAATAAAATGTTTTATGATCGAGTTACTTGTGGCGTGATGGGAGTTTTGATTGTTGTGATATGGATTTAAGTGTGATTGCGTAAAGCGAAATAATGAAAAGATTGAAAGGTAAGAAAATGATATTGGTAGATGAAAAAGTTGAGCAGTTGTTAAGGTCGATTGGATTTGCCTATCTGAATGCACACGATAATGGAAATGATATCGAAATCAATTGGTGAGTTATTGGATAACCGCCAATTTTATAGTTAAAATTGAGATGGAGTAAGAAATGAAAGCACGATAGTGATTATTTGGGAATGAATTGAGATTGCAATCAGGATATTGGTATGGTAAAATCCTCATGATCAAGGATAGGTGCAAAAAAAAAAAGTGTGGTCAAAAATCGAATGAGATTGAGGTGCCTTTAGCGTAAGTGACTAATTGGTATATTGATGTAATAATTTTGATGGTATGTACCCCAATGAACGGTATTAAAAAAGATGTTCTGGTTATGTGGATTATGACATAGATTGAACTTCACGGGATAGCGTGAATAGTTGAAATTGATTTCCTGAGGTATTGAGAAAAGATTGTGAGACAAATTGTTTCTCATTGGAGACGTATGATATATATAAAAAGTTATGCAAATAGATTATAGGTGTAAGGAGTTCATTATTTTACTGAAGAGTGAAATATCTAAAGTGTGTTTTAAGTGGACGATGACTATGATCATCGATGATCGACTGAATACAATTGAAAAGTGAAGAAGATAAATTGGCACAGTTGAGTAAATCGTATAGTATGCAAGTTTTATAAGAGACAATTAGATCTTGATTGAAAATTTAATGGATGAATTATTATTCGAACACGGTATCGGAGATTAAATGCAAATAGAGGTGTTGTTAAATGTGAAATTATAAAGGGAAGGTACCTGAGGAATTTGGAGTTATTTTAGGATTAATTGTATCTTGGATACGTCGAAAAAAAAAATTGGTAAAGGTCTTCTGACCTTAACTGATAAGGAAAGTGTTGGAGGAGAGATATGTGAAATATATGACTAATTATCGTAAGAGGAGACATTTGAAGAAATGTTCAATTTGAGTATTGATCGTATCATTTTGAATTGGAGATGTTAATATATGTAATGAATTGTAAAGATTAAAAGTGATTGATTGAAATAGTGTAAAGAGATTCTATATGTATGGAGATCGTTATAAGCTTATGGGCTGCATTGGTATTTGATGATTTGAAAATTTATTGTATTAGACATTGTATTGGAAAGTGTTGTGAAAGCTTGGAAATTCTGTTCGTACATAAATTGTTTTGGATGTATATACGTTTGTAAAGCAATAATGATTAAGTTATATGAGTGAATTGGGAAAAATGACTATGCATTTGAGTGTTTTAGAAATTTCGTTAATGGAGCAAATAATGAGGCAATAAGGTTATGATACCCAACGTAAGAATGAGTGTAAACTGTTGAGTTTGGTAAAGCGCAAAAAGAATGTATTAGCGATTGGAATTCCAACCCAAATGTGCAGGTGTGTATTAAAAGCATGGCAAAAATCTGAATTGATTGAAATAGTGGACCTTATCGAGAAAATTTGTGAATAGCTTAGCTATAAAGAGAATGAGTAATGTGACTGACTAGACTAAGAAATATGAGTAAAACTCATTAAAGGAACTGTTAGTGAAAACTCAAGGAATAATCGAAGTTATCGAGAGTGTATTAGAAGAGTAATAGAAAGTAAAATATGACATTAAGAAATGATGAGTATGTTGGACCTCCATAGTTGATCGTGTGTTATCAATCCAAACTAATATATGTTTGGAGTCCATAGGATTATGAGATTGATGTATAGGTAAGATTGATTGTGTTACATTGGAGATATCATTTGAAAAGTGTATAAAAGGTCTTATAGCTAAAAGGGGTTGTTCATCCCGATAGTAAAATGAACAGGACTAATCTGATCAAAGGCCCCAATGATTTGACTTAAGATTGATAGGTGTTTTGAATCGGTAATAGGAGTTAAGAAATTCAAATTGACGAGAATGAGTCAAATTGATGATTATCGAGATTGTTGAAATCTTATGAGATTAGTAAATTGATATAGGAGAGATGCAATATGATAAGCGATACATGCAATGTTTTTAAATGTTCACCTCGGCCAAACTAGGCATTGATTGAAAAAAAAAGGTAAATGGGAAATTAAGTTCGTTATTAGTGACCTTGATGTGACCGTGGTGTGACTAGATAATAACCTAAAAGATGAATTGGATTTGGAAAGTGTCATATGGACAGAAATAGGAAATATCGATATGATCTGATGTGTATGTCATTGGTATTGTATATAAAGAATTACGAGTAATCGAAAAGAAATCGTTAAAACAGTATAAAGTTTGAGAAAGGAAAAAGAGGTAAGTAAGTGATTGTAGTGTCATTAAGATGGCAAGTTAGTCTAAAATCCTAAAAGATGATTCGGATCCAAAATGTTACATAGACTGGATTAGAAAATATTGTTAAGATCCGATGTATGTGTTATCGATATTGGAAGTGATAAATTGTGATTAATAAGGCAATGTAGAGTTAAGAAAGATTTGGCAGAAATTATGCGTATAGTGAAATAAGTGGAAATCAGAGGATCAGTGATCGAAAAGACTCCCCTATTTTCTTGACAAATCGTATATAAAATTTCGAGGACGAAATTTTTATTAGGAGGGGAGAATTGTAACATCCTGCTACAAAGTAGTGATTGGTATATTTATAAATTGGATCGTTAGGGTTAAAATACGAGCAAATGTGAATTCTTCATGCATTATAGTTTCTATAGTCATCGGTAAATGATTATTGATGGCATAAGTATATGAATATGCGTACATGTATGACATTTCCCGATTGAATTGTGGAAATTGGAAATTTGTGTGAAAAGTGTATAAATGAGTTTTGTATATGAATTGGAATGAGAAAAATTTGAATTTAGAAAACTGAATTATGAGATTAGAGTGTAGGAATATGCAATTCCTAATTTTGTGAATTTATGGAAATTTTTCTGGAATTTTTAGAGAATCGAGTCCGGACCGAAAAAATGGTATAGTGACTGATAAACCGGATTTCGGGTCCGTGATTGATTGGCAATTGATATGAGGCAAGTTGAATTATGACTTTAGGATTTATTATTAATTGTTATTGCGTATTGGGAGAAATTAGAAACAGAAATTGGATTAAGGTTGTTCGATCTGGATTGGTGGCAATTAATTGCCAAACAAGTCTTAAGGTATTCAGTATATATATATATATAAGCTTAAGATAAGCTTAAATGTTCATTGTCATCATCGATGGTCGTGGGTGTGCTTGAACGTGGAGTTGAAATTCTTGGAGGATTTTCGAAGGTTTCTAGCTTGAATCAAGTAAGTTTATACTTGTTTATGCTATTTGATCATAGATTTGAGTAAGAAATTGTTTAGAAATTGGAAAATGTCGATGATAGGGTTTCGTTGATTTTGATTTGGGTTTTTGAAGAAAAGTGAGTTAAATGATGAGTTGAGGTTAGAAATAAGTTGGGTTTAAGGTTTAAAACTGATTGAGAGTGTTTAGAATGGTTTTGGATGGAGTTGAATCTGAAATCTGAAATTTCGGGTTTCAGATCGTTTACGGGATCGCACGACGCTGGCGAGTGATGAACACGCTGCGAGCCAATCCTTCTTCCGCGACCGCGAGGCTCATGAGACAGCCGCCGCGAATGAAATTTCGCCTCGCGCATGGCGAGCATCGTGTTTATCTTGCATGCGAGGAGGTTTAGAGCACATCGCATAGCGTCTGCAGCGTCGTCTGTAGCGACTCAGCAAGTGATTCGCCATGACGAGGCGAAAGTTACGCCGCTTAACGTGAGAAATGATTCCTCGCCGCGAGGAATGCTGATTTTTCAAAATGAGATTTTGAGGTTTTAAATTATGGGGATCTAGGAATTTGACAGATTCGATTACCTATGGATTAAATTCAATGTGGAGATTATGAATTTGGAGGATTAGTTTCTAATGGATTGACTATGGATCAATTGAATTTACGAGACTAGGAATTTCAATCTGGAGAATGAAATGAAGTGATTTTAAGATGATTGTTACAAGTAATGAATTTGAGATTTGATTTCAATTGAATTATTTTCTAAGTGATTAATTGGAATTTAGAGATTAAGAATTTGAATTGATAAGATGGAATTTGGATTTTTAATTCGATGATTATAGAATCTAGTGACAATAAATAGTGATTGTGATTTTAATTGGAAGGTATTGCAGAGAATTGGATATTAGTCTATTGACTCATGGTAATTGGATTTTTGCTATGAATTAGAGTGAAAGTGATCGAATTGGGAAAATTTAGGAATGTCATAACATGTACGATTACTCGATGTATTTCTATATTTGCATTTTGAATATTGAAAATTGTGCGATAGTGATATTGATTTTTCCGATTGTTTTAAAGGCACCGATGGAGCAATTCCACGGGTAGTCTTTGAGACTTCGGTCAGAGCTTCGGAAGTGCGGTGAGTAACCTAGTTGGTTTCTCAACCTTTATGTGTTTAATTTTATGCAAATATGTCATGTGGAGTTAAGGACGGATTATATGTGTTTGATTTGATTGATTAGGACCACGGGTGTTGGGATAAATGGGGTATGATATAGAAGTGTTGGTTGTGCATAAATTGTTCATAATTGATTTCAAATGGTGAGAATTAGGTATATGGAATTCTAATATGATGCATGTATTGTAAAGTGAACATGTGCATACATGCATATGATGATCGAGATAAAAAGCGATTGTGACCGGTGCGACCCTTTGTATATGAGAGCTTTAAGCTCAACCTTACGAGGCTTCGTGCCCAACGATTGTCAGAGCTATATGCTCAACGTATTAGGGCTTTTGAGCCCAATATTTCCAGAGCCAATGGCTCAACGTATATGAGCTCAGGCCCACGGTCACAACAACGAAAGAAAATGAAAGAGTCATATGTACATTGCATATATGAATATTTATATGCGAATTGTGTGAAAGGCGATACGCCTTATATGTGTGAATTTGGTAATGCATGGATTAATTTGGAATGAGATATTATGTGATACAATGTGAATTGATTGTGAATGCATGAGTTAGGTGAACCATCGATGATGGTTTTTCATTGAGTTCGCAAACTCACCCAACATTGCATCTATTTTTCAGGAATTGAAGAGTACCCAGTTAGACTAACGGGAGTATGATCGTTGCTAGCAAGGCGAGTAACTGTGAATCGGGATCGATGTCGTCACATCTGCATGAGTCTGATGTTTTATTTGGTGGGCCCTAACTTAATAAATGTAATAGTGTGTTGAGATTTTGATTCTTGAATTGTTGAAATGGCATCGAGCCCAATAGGTCATGCCTTTACTTATGTATCTTGATTGAGCAATCGTTGAGTGCTAATTAATAACGAAAGTGTTTTGTATATGAAAATGTTTTTGTAATATGTCCGGGCCCAAAGTGTGTTTTGATTTCCGCGTTAAAACATTTTGGAAGAAAATTTTCTTAACGAGTTTTAAATTGTGATTGACTGCTCTAGCATACCACCTCGCGGTTCACGGGCTCGGATGTCACCAGAGATGTCGAGTTCGGGTTTCATGGGAGTTGAGTCTTCACATTCAGCAGAAAACAGAGGGAGTTCCTTAGTCTCACCCAGAGGAGATGACGAGTTAGTGAGTATGAAGTCGGTTCTCACTCGATTGACGAGTATGCTTGGATCGATCTTTGAGTGAGGTCAAGAGATGTCGCCGGTTTGTGTCCTGTCCGCACTTGGCCATCGAGAGAAAGTGATAGTGCAGAATTTACTGTGACTTTCAGCGAGTTGGTTGAAAGCGACTTTGAGGTTGAGAATATAGAGAATATCAAGAGTGCAGTGAACAAGAAAAGAAAGGGGAGAGAGCAGTTCAAGAGGGGAGGTGGTACTTCTATGCCTGAGAGGAGTGCCAGAACCTTCCCTGTGCAGTCCGAGGAGAGGAGCAGTGGTGGAAGCCGATCTCGACCTATGAAGACTTCTACTGTTTCTCACCAAGCCTCAACGATGGGCGGCAGTAGAAGGGGAGATGGGGATAGGCCATTTATTTCGAAGTGTGAGCACTGCGGGAGATCCCATAGAGGAGAGTGCTACAGATTGACAGGATCTTGCTTTAACTGTGGGGAGAAGGGGCACATTGCTAAAGAGTGCCCTCAGCCTCCACGACAAGAGAGAAGCCAGATGCAAGTTCCCAAGAGATCTGAGACTGTGGGACATAAGACTTCTACAGAAGTGGGTAGTTCTGATGCTGCCAAGAGGGTAAACATTCCAGGGGGACCCAGGGGGCAGGCAACGGCTAGGGTGTTTGCAATGACTCGGGAGGATGCTGAGACCGCTCCAGATGTTGTCATTGGTATGGTTAGACTCTTTTCTGATGATGTGATTGCTTTGATTGATCCGGGTTCTACTCATTCGTTTGTTTCTTCGAGTATAACTGTGTGTGGTAACTATTTGAGCCCAGTGAATACTCCGCTGATGGTGAGTACTCCAATCGGCGAATATATTATTGTCAGTCAAGTATATAGAGGTTGTGAGCTATGTGTTGGTGGGAAACTTCTAGTGGTAGATTTAATGTCACTGAAGATGGGAGGATTAGATGTGATTTTGGGTATGGACACGTTGGAGAGGTACAATGCCTGTCTGGATTGTAAGCAAAAGACAGTGGAATTTGAATTGGATGATGGCAGAAGAGTGGTATTTTCAGGGGAAAGAAAAGCAAGTCCGCCCAGAATTGTTTCAGCTTTGACAGTAGAGAAGATGATGAGGAAGGGATGTGAGGCATTTTTGGCCTATGTGGTAGACACAAGGGCAGACAGAGGGAAGCTAGAGGATATTCCAATAGTCAGGGAATTCTCGGATGTCTTTCCCGAGGAATTGCCAGGACTACTGCCGCCTAGGAAAATTGAGTTTCCCATTGAGCTTCTTTCAAGTACTGCGCCGATTTCAATTCTGCCTTACCGGATGGCTCCAGCAGAATTGAAGGAGCTTAAGGAACAGTTGGAGGATTTGTTGGAGAAAGAGTACATAAGGCCGAGCTCTTCACCTTGAGGAGCTCCGGTTCTTTTTGTGAAGAAGAAAGGTGGATCGTTGAGGATGTGTGTAGACTACCAGAAGCTGAATCAGGTCACAGTGAAGAACCGATATCCGCTTCCATGCATAGATGATTTGTTTGATCAATTGCAAGGGGCGAAAGTCTTCTCCAAGATAAAGTTGAGATCGGGTTACCATCAGTTAAGGATAAAGGAGTCTGATGTGCCAAAGACTGCTTTCAGAACGCGGTATGAGCATTTTGAGTTTTTGGTTATGCCTTTCGGATTGACAAATGCCCCTGTAGCATTTATAGATTTGATAAATAAGGTCTTTAAGCCTTTCTTGGACCAATTTATCATTGTCTTTATTGATGATATATTGGTCTATTCCAAGGGTGATGAGGAGCATGAAGAGCATTTAAGAATTGCTTTAGAGACATTGAGGAGAAACGAGTTGTATGCCAAATTCGATAAATGCGAATTTTGGTTGAGGGAAGTTGCATTTCTTGGACATGTGATCTCAGAGCAAGGAGTGCATGTGGATCCAAAGAAAATAGAAGCTGTGGTGAATTGGGAAGCCTCGAAGAATGTAGCAGAGGTGAGGAGTTTTCTGGGTTTGGCAGGTTACTACAGGAGATTTGTGGAGGGATTCTCCATGATAGCCGCTCCGATGACTAAGTTGTTGAGGAAGAATCAGAAGTTTATCTGGAGTGATGAATGCTAGAAGAGTTTTGAGGAGCTCAAGTGCAGATTGACAAGTGCTCCAATTCTGATTCTGCCTTCTAAAGATGAGGGTTATGCCGTGTATAGTGATGCTTCGAGGAAGGGTCTTGGTTGTGTGTTGATGCAGGGAGACAGGGTGGTAGCTTATGCTTCAAGGCAATTGAAGCCATATGAGTTGAACTATCCGACACATGATTTGGAGTTGGCAGCGGTGATCTTTGACTTTAAAATTTGGAGGCATTATCTATATGGAGTTCAGACGAGGATATTTACCGATCATAAGAGTCTCAAGTACTTGTTGAGCCAGAAGGAATTGAATTTGAGACAGAGAAGGTGGATCGAGTTGCTTAAGGATTATGACTTGCTGATTGAGTATCATCCGGGCAAGGCCAATGTAGTGGCGGATGCCTTGAGTAGGAAGTCTTCTATTGCTCATGTTCAGACACTTTATCTTCCTCTATTGGAAGAGATGGCTAAGCTTAAGATAAGCTTGAAGCAGGAGGAGACATATTGCCTTCTAGCTAATTTTTGAGTAAGATCGATACTCAGGGAGAAAGTTAGGGAATTGCAGACACAAGAAGCAGATTTGAGCAAGCTCAGAGAGGAAATTCATAATGGTAAGATTTCTGAAGTAGTAGTGGGGGATGATGGACTTATGACAGTGGGGAACATGCTGTGTATCCCAGATGTGCAGGAGGTTAAGGATGAGATTTTGGATGAGACACACAATGCGTCTTATGTCATGCATCCAGGTAGCACCAGGATGTACAGGGATTTGAGAGAGCATTTTTGGTGGAAGGGCATGAAGAGGGATGTAGCAGAGTATGTGAGTAAGTGTCTAGTGTGTCAGCAAGTCAAAGCTGAACATCAGGCACCTTCAGGCAAGTTGAGGCCATTGTCCATCCAGGAATGGAAGTGACAAAAGGGTGACCATGGATTTCCTGATGGGATTGCCTAAGACCAGTAGGAAGCACGATGCCATATGGGTTGTTGTGGATTGGTTGACGAAGTCAGCTCATTTCCTGGCGATTAAGCAAACTGATTCTTTGCATGTATTAGCAAAGAAGTACATCGATGAGATAGTGAGATTGCATGGGATTTCGAATTCTATAGTTTCTGACAAAGACCCTCGGTTTACTTCGAGGTTTTGGGGAAGTTTGCAGGAAGTTTTAGGGACTAAGCTGAATTTTAGTACAACTTCTTACCCTCAGACGGATGGTCAATCTGAGAGGACCATTCAGACACTGGGAATGCTCAGGGCATGTGTGATGGATTTCAAAGGAGCTTGGGATGAGCATTTGTCATTGGTCGAATTTGCTTATAATAATTCGTACCATTCGAGCATTCAGATGGCTCCATATGAGGCATTGTATGGGAGGAGATGTAGGACTCCGATCTATTGTGATGAAGAAGGAGAGAGGAAACTGCTAGGACTAGAATTGATTCATACAACAGTTGATAAAGTCAATCTGGTTAAGCAGCGACTTAAGGCAGCACAGGATAGGATGAAGAGTTACATTGATGCACACCGAAAGGAGATGGAGTTTGAAGTCGATGAAAAAGTGTTCCTTAAGACATCTCCTTGAAAAGGAGTAATGAGATTTGGCAAGAAGGGCAAGTTGAGTCCGAGGTATGTGGGTCCTTATGAAATTCTTGAGAGGATTGGACTACTCGCCTACAGGTTGGCGTTACCGCCGGAATTGTCTCAGATCCATGATGTCTTTTATATTTCCATGTTGAGGAGATATAGATCAGATCCTTCTCATATCATTCAGACTAGTGAGGTTCAGTTGCGGGATGATCTGAGTTATGAGGAGCAACCAGTTGAGAATTTGGATACCAAAGAAAAAACCCTCAGGAACAAGACGGTTCAGCTAGTCAAAGTCCTGTGGAGGAATCATTCGGTGGAAGAGGCTACGTGGGAGCCATTGGAAGCCATGAAGGAGAAGTATCCGTGTCTCTTCGATGATTCAGGTAATAATTTCGAGGACGAAATTTTTTTTAAGAGGGGGAGAAATGTTGGGCCCCAAAATTTTTTCTAATTTATGTTATTAAACATAAATTGTCCAAATTGTGTGTTTATGGCTTAGTTTGATTAAATAGGGAGTGTTAGTGGATAATTGAGGTTTATTTGAGTTTAATGTGGTTTAAATAGGAATTAAAGGATAAAAATTTATGAGGGCACTTTGGGAAGATTACTTAAGTCTGAGAGGTTGAGGCTTTGCTAGGAGGGGCAATTTAGTCATTGTCCATCCTTTAGACTTAAGTAGGAAATTTAGAGGGGAAAGAAGGAAATAGAAGAAAGTAAGAAGAGAAAAGAAGAAGGAAAAGAGTGAGAAAAGAGAGGGAGAGAGTGTCGTAGGAAGAGGAAGAAGAAGAAGAAAAACGACGAAAGATAGAGTCTTTGATTTTTGAAGAATTGAAGCTCTCCAAGTAAGTATAAGCTTCTTTACTTCTTATTTTGGTTGGATTAAACCCTAGTATAGCTTGGAATGGTGTTAGAATCGATGGTTTAGAGGTTTTCGAAAAAATGGGTGAAATTTTCTTGGGTTGGTGATCTTGATGATTTTGTGACTGATTTTAAGGTTTGAATGAATTAGAAATGTAGTATTAGACTTGAATCAAGGTTTAGATGTGTTGTATTTGCAAGATGAGAAGTTTGGGGATTTGAAAAGCTGGAAATTCGGGTTCGGGAGGAGTTTCCAGACCCGCACGTCGCGACGTGCTCATGAGCACGCCTCGTGCACTAGCTGTGCACGTCGCGGCGTGCAAAAGTGTGCACGCTATGACAAAAAGGAGTGTCGCCACGGCGCGACGCGTGCGTGCCGCCATGACACCTGCGGGCCGCTCACGGGCGTAACGCTTTTCTCATGGCGAGCTCCAGTTTTTCAGCAAGGATGTATTTTGGTAGTTTGGGCATATCTTTTGTTGTAAAAGTTCAAATTAGGTGATTTCAGATCCATTGTAGAGATAGAGGGCTACAAGTTTTATGAAGAAGGGAAGTTCGGAATTTGCTTCTAGATTCGGGATTTTCGTTGGAAGTCAAATGTAGACTCTTAGTGCTTTTACTTTTGATTTTCAAGTTTTTGAATATTTTCTTTGAATGGTATTTTGAATGAGAACTTGGTTTGTTATAGGAAACCAAGCCGACCTGATCCAATCGCAAGAGGAAGGACAACAGTGAGTAGGATTCTCAAGCGATATTAGGTGGGTAATATATTTATGGTCGTTGTGTGTATGGGCAAAATGTCTTGCTTGCTTGCATGTATGTGTGGTTTGAATTGTTAGCATGTATTGTGATTGTGCTTATGTACTGCCTTGTAAAGCATTGTGGCACTTTTGTACGAATGAAAAAGAAGCATGATGATCATGAAAAATATGAAAGCTTGATAAAATGCTTTGAGCATGAAACGAATGATTATGTGCTTTGTTTGGGCGAGAGAGGAACGTTTCGTTAGTCACGTGCACGTTGATGTATAGCCTTTTCCCGACTGCCCGCTTGAGGCCACGAGATCCTGAGAAATCGGACTCGGATAGTTTACGGTATAAACTTCGGTTTATCCAGATCGTTCCAAGGAACTCTCGAACCATCTGTTGTTCAAACATTATTGATTTGTTAGGCATGACGCATGTTAATTGTCATATCGTGAAATCGCATGACATATTATTGTGATGATTGTAAATTGATAAGTGTTGACTTGTTTATGCTTGTATATATATGTATATATCTATATATATACATATATATATATACATATATATGTATATATCTATATATATATATATATATATATATATCTATATATATATATAGATATATATGTGTATATATATCTAGATATATATACACATATATATCTATATATATATATAGATATATACATATATCTATATATATATATAGATATATATGTGTATATCTAGATATATATATGCTTGATTGTGTGGCTCGTTGCCAATGGCTATAAATGTATATGTCACTGAGCTTCGCAGCTCACCCTCTTATCTCCCACTCCTTAGGTGCAGAGCGAGACGATCGTTGACCCTTACAAGGCATCGGAAACTCCAAGATAATTAGGAGCTTTTGTCTTAAGTTAGTATTTTTGGTTGGCCCTCCAGGCATATCATCATTGGGCATTCTCATGTATTTTGGATTTAGATTTTGACATGTATCGTGTTATGTTAAGAATGCTTGTTTGAACTTCCTTCGGATTGTAATGCCATGAAGTCCCTTGGTTTATGGGGTGTTTAATTTATAGATGGAATGTCTGAGTATGTGTTTGTATTAAAATTGTATGGATGTTGGGATCGGGTCTGAATATTTGGGAGCTACATGCATGGCCAGGGTCCTCGTCATGACGCACTGAGGGGCCACCTCGGGAATAGGGATCCGGGACCCGGACCCAACAATTTTGCTTTGATCATAGTCACAACAAAACATATATCTGCAGGCATGTTCAATTTGATGAAAGCAGGTTTTTGTATCACGAGGCTGCCACACAACAACCATCCATATTCGAGCCTACTGCTATCACAGACACTTGGCTAACCATCTCTCCACAATCAACACTTCAGTCTCTGGTGCCAACTATCTAGCTTACCGAGTTGCCATTGTTGGCTACATCTAGCTATACTTTGTATGTTCAACCTACCACGTCCAATCTTGCTTTGTCACCTTTAGCAGGAATGCCATCAGAACTAGTGGCAACCATTGCTGCCCCTGACCTGCCAGCTGCACTATCGCAACATGAGCCCCTACGAACTCATCCCATAGTCCTCCGCCCTCACCCTAAAAGGAAAATATTAAATTCAGCAGTTCTGGCCAGCACTGATTCTATCATAGACTTTTGTTAAACCTACATCCTTTACACAAGTCGTGAAATACCAAGGTTGGCGACAGGCTATGAGTACTGAAATTTCTGCTCTTTTAAGGCATGGAACTTGGGAATTGGTTCCTAAAACAGCAACTACAATGTAGTGGACAATAAATGGGTATATCGTATCAAACATAATGCTGATGGAACAGTGGAGAGATTGAAAGCTAGGACTGTTGCAAAAGGCTTCACTTAGCAATAGGCCTCGACTATTCAACAACCTTTTCATCCATAATCAAGCCAACTACCATTAGGTTAATTCTTTCTCTTGCTATTTCCAACCACTAGTCTCTTCGACAATTGAATATTTCTAATGCTTTTTTGAATGGTGATCTTGAGGAAACAGTCTACATGTGACAGCCACAAGGCTTTGTCTATCCTAGTTATCTTGATCATGTTTGCAGGCTAAGAAAATCCCTATATGGTCTCAAGCAAGCTCCATGCGCATGGTACACCTGCTTGTCTCAATTTCTGGTGCAACAAGGCTTCAACGCATCCAATACTGATATCTCCCTGTTCATTTTACATCAAGGTAGTCACGCCCTTTATCTTCTTCTCCATGTAGCTGATATCATCTTGATAGGAAGCAGAAATGACTTGCTCAAATGTTTTATTCATGTTTTGTCCACAGAATTTGAGCTGCGTGATCTAGGACCTCTAACCTATTTCTTAGGCATTGAAATCAAGCAGCATGGTAATGACATTTTGCTATCTCAATAGAAATATCTTCAGGACTTGCTCAAAGTCACGCATATGGATAGTGCCAAGCCAGTTAAAACTCCATTGCCCACTTCTTTTCAACTTGGTACTACTGATGGCGAGCCCTTATTTGATCCTTATATCTACAGGAGAACCATTGATTCATTGCAATAAGCTTATCTTACGAGACCAAATTTATCTTTTGCAGCCAATCGACTTAGCCAATTTATGTTTTGTCCAACGAATGCTCATTGACAACATTGCAAGTGAATGTTGAGGTATGTCAAAGACACCATTGCTCAAGGTCTTTTAATTGTTCCTAGTTCTACCTCCACACTCCAACTTTTCACTAATGCCGATCGAGCTAGATATCAAACCAATAGAAGATCAACAGGCAATTTTGTCACCTTTTAAGGCAAAAATCTAGTGGCTTGGTCGTCCAAGAAACAAGTTGCTAGATCATCTACTGAGGCTGAGTATCAAGCTATGGCTAATGCGGCTGCTGAGTATCTATGCCTAAAGTCTCTTTTAACTGAATTGGGACAATAATGTTAGGATATATTTTATATATTCCTTATTTAGTTTTGGCATTTTAAATTGGACATATAGGATCATTGGAATTATTATATGGATTGACGATTGCATATGCGACAGTAATTCAAAAGGTGAAATCTATTTTGATTATGCCTCCTATTTTAAGTGGATTCTTTGAAATATATTAAGATATGTGAATATCTCCTTGGCGAGGAAGGAGTCTAGGTGAACACACAAGTTGTAAAATCTGGCAGTGAGTGTTTACGAAAGTGTGGCTGTTGGGCATAGCGGAGTTGCGTGAGTCACATATGAAATAAGGTTTTATTTTGTCACTGGCTGCGCATTAATTGATTTTGTGTAGATTTGGTGTTGGCTTTATCAAGGTTGTAGTGGGCATATATTTATAAAAAAGAGGAAGCTTACGTGATCTTGTGGAAGAGAAGACAAAGGTGTGGCCTTGGGGTTGGTGTTTTCTTTTGTGTGTGAGGGATTCTTGTGTGCACATCCTCATGCCATGGTAAAGTCTATCTCTAGGTGTGTGCAACTTTTGGTGGAAAATGTGTTGGTGCGGAAATGATGGGAGTAATGATATTTAGTGGGTATTAATGACACATTGAAGAAACGTGGGTTTGTCAAATGAAAAGATATACTGTTTGCGGCACATGTTATCTACACAGTTGAATAACACGCCTTTCATGTGAACCAAAGTGAAGTTGATTTCCTATTGTTGTTGCGACAACTTTCAGATCTATTTCAGTGGAGCGGAACTTATCGAGAAGTTGTTTTTTTTTATATATATCTCAAGTGTATTATTATTTTGTTCTTTATTGTTTTAATCACTTGAGTTATTTGTTTATTATTTTTTCGTTAAAAGATTGATTGAGAAAATCCTCTATTGAGGTTAGTACGAGGCGATCGTACTATTGGATGTGAATTCTTTCACGAGAAGTAAGGTTGAGAGATAGTGCTAAGGGTTGAGTGGTGTCGACTCAGTAAAACCTTGGGTAAAACTATTGTACTTCGGTGAAAGTGATTAAGTTAGGTGAGGGCCCCGCAGAAGTAGGCAAGGTGTGCCGAACTGCGTTACTAAATTTTTGGTGTTTTTATTATTTTAGTTTTGTTTGTTTTTATATTTTATTGGTGTCAAGAAAATTTTTGAAAAGTTTGCGAAATTATTAACCCCTTTCGGTTTTTCAAATTATTACAATCTCCTACAATCATCTGGTGTAACAATATGGGTGATGCCTATCTGGCTCATAATCCTACCTTCAAGGCTCGTACTAAGCAAATCGTATGTGATTGTCATTTTGTGTTGGAGCAGTGTAACATTGATCATTTGCGTGTTTGTCATGTCTCCACTCATGATCAACTTGCAGACATTTTCACCAAGTCTCTTTCAAGCACTCGTTTTGTTGACCTTAAAGGCAAGCTACGAGTTCTCACTGATACCTCTAGCTTGGGGGGGGGGGGTATTAACAGTAGTCCACACCAGCAGACGCAGAACCACCAGACAAATGCAAGCAGGCGATATGCTCATGATCACAGCCTCCAGATGAGCTAATCACACCTATCAAGTTAGCACAATTTCAGGGATTGCGTCAAAGTCAAACACATGTGCTAAAACTAAAAAATGTAAAAAGGAAAGACATGATTTCAGGAACAAGATTTGAGCTAACGTATTGATGTACAATTGTATTCTCTGTAATCAAATAAAAGTGAGCTTTTTGATCCTTCAACTGATCTTCAAACTTTTACATTTCCTTTCCATAAGGCTAATCCCTTCATTGAATCGTAGAACGAGTTCATAAAAAATCTGTAAACACTGCATGTTGGGTTTTAAGTTTTGCTATTTCTATAATAGGGAAAGATGATTAATGTTGTGTGTTATAGAGAAGTTTAGTTTTGAGACTAAGAAGCAAAGAGTTGAAGAAGAAAGAGTTCAAAGAAGGGTTATTGAGTGTTAAAAAATCCATGGATGTAAAAGACCAATGGCCTCAAACAATATTTGAAGGGAAGGTTTAGAGTTAGAAAGAGAAGTGAAAAAGATGTTGCTGTCGCTAAGAGCAGGAGAAGTTCTTTATGGTTCAGAGAAAACCGACCGATTTATTATTTAACTGATTGGTTTTCAATCATAAAGGTTAAAAGCCAAAATCGAATGAAAAATCAATCCACTCTGTACTTAATCTAATAAAACCGGCCAGTCCGGTCTGGTTTTTATATCATTGATTCATAACATGTATCTTATATCTTTTAACTAATAAGTAATAAGCTCATTCAACATTATAACAACTTACATGACATAAACATAATACGGAACTTACATCTTTATAATTGAAACTAATAGTTATATTTGGCATCATTTTGAATTGAGGGACATTGTTAATTTTTGTTATTCTTAATATTATTTAAAAAGATCTTAAAGTATAATGCAAATAGTTAATAATTCTTGTTATAATTAATTTAAGATAAATGAACTTTAAGTATAATTATCAATAAATTATTTATAAAAAATTAGAAAATATTGAATAACTTTTAAAACTTAACATTTTACGTAGTCATGATATGATTTATTAACAAATATTTTTATATTTGATTTATGCTTGTTTGATTTAACAACGTCGTTTTGTCATTGCCTTGGATTCGAACCCTACCCAAAGCCCAACGGGCCCAAAGCTTGGACCAAGTGCCATAGTCGAATTTTACTATTATTAACAACTAATGCTCATGTGCATGCAATGTCCAAGTACACACATTTGAAGTTCATTAAAGCATTAAAGTAAAATTAAGAAAATAACTCAAACATTATTGAAAAATTGGGTTCCATGTTGAAATAAAAAAACAAAATAAACTTGGACCAAATCTCAATGACAATTCTGTAAATAACATCTGCAAGCATAAACTAGTCATAAATACGGTCCGTTTCTTGAGTTGTTGATCCTTATATAAACAAAACGCGAGCTAAGCAACCTTTTATCTCCTTCACGCCTCCTCCACTGAAAGCTAAAGGTGACTTGAATTCTGGACTTCTGGGGTATACAGAACCATGGAAGGAATGTTATCTCCCAGTGATAAGCAGAGGATGGTCTCTTCGTTCCTCGAGATTGCCGTTGGCCAAACTGCCGACACTGCAAGACAGTTCTTGCAGGTACTTGCAAAAGAGCGGTTTTCTTTTGGTTATGACTATGGATTGTTAATTGGATTTGCTATTTAGCAACAGCTTTAAAATCGGTGCCTCCCTTTTTCTTTTTTTCTATAAAGTTCTGATCTGTGTTTGTAGTTGTGGTGTTTATGAATCCTATGCTCGATCTTTAAATTAACTTCATTGGTGTTTTATTTTTGTATAGATGATGGGTTGTGGAACAGGTTGCTGCTGTCTCCGGATTTGCGGTTGACTTTTATGAGAAAGATTTTACTTTTTCAATGACTCATGATTTATTGATATTTTTATGTTCCTATAGGATGAACGGGTGTTTACCTGATCTACCATTGCTTCTTTAGTTAATATTTTATCAATCGACTTGGATACAGCGTTCTGTAGTGTTGGCTAATTCTATTATTTTGGAGTTTTATTCACTTCTGTAGCATCATATGCATTTTGAACTGCAGTAATATAGTTGTACCTCGTAGACTCTATGTATCTGACATTGATTAAAGAATATATCTTCTATGCTTCTAATAGGCCACTAGCTGGAAACTGGAAGAAGCCATTCAACTATTCTATATTGGCAATGAAGGTGGGGTAGTTGCATCTACACAACATTCTCCACCAAGAGATAACACTCATCCCTGGGAGGATACCCATGCTGGGTACGCCCTTTATTTCTGGATATGTTACTTATTTAGCTTTTCAGTTCCTGATCCTATGGCTTTGATTCTTGTTTTCAATTTTGGAACATCACGTTTCACATATTAACTGAGCAGATTGAAGGACTTTGAAAATGAAAATGAAAATGAAAATGTTGGACCTGTTGGCGGAGAGGAAGTCCGACCTCCTTTACCTGTTGTAAGGGACACTCTTTATGACGATGCCATGTTGTACAGGTGCACTATCAACCTATCCATTTATAATGATTTTCTCTAATAATGAATTATAACAGTCAAAGTTTCTAGGTATGTTGTGGTTGATCCATGCAGCTTAGTTTCTCTATTGCCATGACTACCTACCTCTGTCTTGGCGTGGTTGATTATTACTAGAACTATAATTGAAGACTGAAATAAGAATGACATTGAAGTTCCTACATTTTGTCTGCTTTTCAGAGTAGATTGATAAACAAAGGGATCGAGAGAAAACTTTTCATTAGATGATTTCTGCAGTAGCATAATGTTTACTTCCCATCCTCAGTTTCTGATTCTTCAATTTAACCAATCAATAATGCCATAACGGCAACTTTTCTTGAAGTCATGCTGATAAGTGTTCTGAATATTAGTCCTCCATAAGTTTGTGTATAATGTTTGTCAACTATTATTTTCAAATGTTTCTTTCAGCATGGAATTCTGTTGTAGATTGAGATGCAAAATAGTACTTTGATGTATTTAGAAACAGTATTTATTGATAGTCCTAGTGTAGGAGTCAAGCAGGTCCCCTTGGAAAGTCCTATTTCGAAATATTTTTGGCACCCTTCATCATGAAGGGAAATTTGTTTCTGATCTTTTTGATATTTGCATACTTTATTATTTTGTTATGTGCATTTTTTTTGTTTGAAATTTTTTCCTCATCTTTCTCTTTATGGGATGCCTGCTTATAAATACCTTGCAATTTAGCGACTGAAAATTACAAGTACGTGTCCAACTAAAAGATAAGAGATGCGCTTTTTGTTTCCTTTTTTTATTTTGTTTTATATTTCTGTATATTATTCCTTTTCTGCTTTCCTTCTCAAACATGCTCCTTGTTTCCTTTTTGCTTAACATAGAGCTTCAAGGGTTGGGCATCCAGTGCACGAACCCAGTCCAATTGTTGCATTTCGTAATTTTGACGAGGAAATGAGACGTCCTGGAGTTTGGGAATCTGACCAAGGAGGTGCAGCTACATCTGAAAATCCTCGAGATAATCTTGCTTCATTATATCGCCCTCCTATTCATTTAATGTTCCAGGGCTCATTTGAAAAGGTAAAAATTCTTTTTTACTTCTCTTTCCGCATTTATGAGTGCTGATGAGTTTTTCTTTTTTGGTTTTGTTATTCCAATTTTGTTCCATTCAATGGCTGTCATTATTCCACAGATGGCACGTGATTCTATGTTCATTTGAACATTTTCATCATCTTTATCTTTCATTTCTTCTTTGGTTACAAGCTTTTTTCTTCTAGTTACAAAATTGGATTTAAGGCTACAAAGTATTATCGAATCATTCACCTACCTATCTCCCTCCCCGTGACTAGCTATGACCAAAGGGAAAAAATGAAGAAAGAAATATGAATAATCAGATTGTGATGCTGCCTGTAGGAATGCTGATTTGCAAGAAAAATGGTCATACTGCCAGAGCTTCCTCTGGCATTGCGAATCTGACACTCAAGTTAGCAAGGGGTGTAAGAAATAGAGGAATGAAAGGGACCTGTAGGAATGCTGATTTGCAAGAAAAATGGTCATACTGCCAGAGCTTCCTCTGGCATTGCGAATCTGACACTCAAGTTAGCAAGGGGTGTAAGAAATAGAGGAATGAAAGGGTTCTTTTTCTGTTTTTGACAAGAGTATTGATATGTATACCATTCTTATATTGTTTCTCTTTCCTATAGATGATATGTAGTAAAGTTTCAATGCAATTTTAATATGAGATGTAGTATATAATAGTATATGTGATCATTCTCATTCTATCCTTTTCTTGTGAGAATAAAGATTTATTGTGATCCTTATCCAAAAACAGGATAATCTGTATTGTTAAAGTCACATCATGTGAAAAATATAAAGGTTGCAACCTGAACATGACAGGTCTGACATTTAAGGGTTTTGGGAGCTTTGTATCAATAATCTATCATATTATTTTCTTAGTATCTGATAGCAATATGGATCCTAAACCCATATTGACTTATTCTAGGAGGAAGAGGGAGAAGGGTCCAGATATGAACCCGAAGCCCATGCTCACATATGCTAGGAGATTCCCTAAGGCTAGGAGGAATGAGTCGACTACATGTAATGAAAGCAGTTAGAATAGAAGTTAGTTAGAAGAGAGAGAGAGCTATATGTAATGGAGAGGGGATTGTTGGGGTATCGAATCATTTTACCTTTGTATTCTTTGATTCTTTGAAGGGCCATTAGTGGCTGGAAGCTTTAGCTCTTGTGGACTATACTACAAGGCTACTGCTAGTTATCAATAAAACTACCTGATTCTCATCCATTGCTATCATTGGTGCTTTCATTGAGAGACCGGTGTATGCAAACTAGAATGGCGTCGCAAAAGTGGGAAGCAATGGATTCTCGGTTGGTAGCAGTAGAGACGAAGCTGTTGGATCATTCGGCTCAACTGGGAAGCTTGCATAAAGGGGTTGACGACCTCTCTAGAGCGTTGGCAGCGATGCACGCTGAAATGAGGGAGGGGTTCCAACGTCAGACCTCTCATCGGACGCTAGAGGTCGGATCGAGCTCGGTAGAACGCGGGAAGTCGATCCAGACAGAAGGCGGCAGTGGTGTCACATCCTTGGCGTCGGAAGAGTATCAGCTCCGAGCCAAGAGGATAGAGCTCCCTCCATTCCAAGGAGAAGACCCGATTGGATGGGTCTCTCGGGCGGAGTTGTACTTCGCCATTCAGGGAACTCCACCGGAGCTCCGTGTTCAGTTGGCACAAATCTGTATGGAAGGGATGACATGGCACTGGTTTAAGGTCCTTCTTGCGTCGAAACCAGAACTGGATTGGGAGACCTTTAAGAGAGCTCTGTTCGACTGGTACGGTGATCATTTCAACGGGAATCCCTTTTCCCAGCTGAAATCACTGACACAACTTGGAACGGTGGACGAGTATGTGGAGACGTTCGAAATGTTGATGGCCCAGGTTCCACCCCTTCCGGAGGATCAATACATGGGGTTATTCATCGGTGGATTACGAGAGGATACAAGGTTGGAGGTTCTGGCTCTGGATCCTTCCTCCCGATGTCGTTTAATAGCAGCACCACGTGCGGTGGAGCGTAAGCTGACGCCATCGACACATGCCAAACCAGTATCGGGTTGGAGACCCGCGGGTGTTCCACGAGTCGGGCCTCCTAACCCGACTCTGGCTGGACGTGGTTGGGTCGATACGCGACCCGGCATGGGTCGTCCCCAACCACCAGCCAACGGAGGCGCCAACCAGTGGGCGCGCCAGGAAGGGGATCGGCGACCAGGCTTGGAGAGACCGGTAGAGGCACGACCAAAGGGAACTCGGAATTTGTCGTATCAGGAGTTGTTAGATCGGCGAGCTAAGGGTCTGTGTTTTAAATGTGGGCAACATTTCGGACCAAGACATGTCTGTCCTGATAAGCACCTGCGTCTGTTGATCTGGGAAGACGATGATGGACAGCCGACTGGTTGTGGGGATAACGATGAAGCCACTGTGGGAGAAACCGAGGAAATGCTCTGCCAAGTAGCCGAATATGGGGAGATAGCACAGACCAAGACCCTCAAAATCGAAGGCAATTTGGCTGGAGTCCCTATCTTGCTGCTCATTGACAGTGGAGCCAGCCACAACTATCTGTCGTCTGAATTGGTGGCTTCCTTGGGCCTGACAGTGACTCCAACCGAGACATATGGGGTCAAGCTGGGCAATGGAACTAGGTGCTCTTCACAAGGTCGGTGCAAAGGGCTGATGGTGAAGGTGGGAAATGTCGAACTCATGATTGATGCATATATTCTTCAGTTAGGAGGAATAGACCTGGTTTTGGGAGGGGAGTGGTTAGAAACTTTGGGAGAGGTACGGTTGGATTTCAGGCAGAAGACTATCAGGTGGGGTTTTGAGCAAGGGAAGGAAGTGGTCACGTTGAGGGGGCAGGGCTGTGAGCATCCCCAACAACTTTCTGCCTTGCAAGGGATGCTTCAGTCCATTGCCATGGACTCCCATACTGGACAGCTGAGTAGTGACGATGATCGAATGTTTACGGGTGTAAGACTACCTACTTCCATTGATGGCGAGAATTAACCTTAGTGTTGCAGGCTAACCAGCTGGTATTCCAAGAGCAGAAGGGGTTGCCTCCTTTGCGAAGCCATGACCACGCTATTAATCTGTTTTGTGGAACAAATCCGATCAGTGTAAGACCTTATAGGTATGCTTATCATCATAAGGATGAGATTGAGCATCAAGTCAGGGAGTTGCTGGCCGTAGGAGCTATCCGACATAGTACCAGTCCCTTCTCTAGCCCGGTGATCCTGGTTAAAAAGAAGGATCAATCGTGGCGGATGTGTGTAGATTACCGAGCTCTAAACAAGGTAACCATTCCGGACAAGTTCCCTATTCCTACTATCAGTGAGCTAATTGATGAATTGTATGGTTCCAAGTATTTTTCTAAGATTGATTTGAAGTCCGGGTTTCATCAAATCCGAATTAAGAATGAAGATATTCACAAGACCGCCTTCCGAACTCATGAAGGCCACTATGAATACTTAGTCATGCCCTTTGGGCTTATGAATGCCCCATCCACCTTTCAATCCACCATGAATTCGATCTTTCGACCACTATTGAGGAAGGGAGTGTTGGTTTTTTTTGATGACATCTTGATTTACAGCAGCAGTTGGCAGGAACATCTCAAACATTTGGCACAAGCCTTGCAACTCTTGATTGAACATCCGTTCTTTGCTAATCACAAGAAGTGCCTATTTGGACAGCAATTTATTGAGTATTTGGGACATGTTATCTCGGCTGAAGGGGTTGCAATGGATCCCAACAAGGTCAAGAGTGTTAAAGACTGGCCGGTTCCAAAAAATGTGACAGGGGTTAGAGGATTCCTTGGTCTAACTGGGTATTATAGGAAGTTTATCAAAGACTATGGAAAGATTGCTCGACCCCTCACTGAACTTACTAAGAAGGATAATTTTTCTTGGGGTAACGAAGCTCAAAGAGCCTTTGAAGAGATGAAGCATTGCCTAGTCTCCTTCCCGGTTCTCACCTTGCCGGATTTTTCTAAGGAGTTTGTAGTGGAGTGCGATGCATCGGGCTATGGTTTAGGAGCTGTCCTTATGCAAGAGAACAGGCCCATTGCCTATTTCAGCAAGGCTTTGTCAACTTCAGCCAAGGCCAAATCCGTGTATGAAAAGGAAATTATGGCTTTAGTACTGGCCGTCCAACACTGGAGGCATTATCTATTGGGCAGAACATTTAAGGTGTATACTGACCACAAGACACTGAAGCATCTCCTCCAGCAAAGGTTAAATACTCCAGATCAGTATCATTGGCTGTCCAAGTTGATGGGTTTTCAATTTGAGGTGTTCTACAAGCCAGGACCCGACAATAAGGCAGCAGATGCCTTATCACGAGCACCAGTGGAACCAGAATTTCATCATCTGGTTTCATTCCCCAATTGGGTGGATTCGGCTAAGTTGCAAGGGGAGTATCATGGAGATCCTTGGCTGTCCAACCTGCTGCAGCAACTTACTTCTGACCCCGCAGCAAATTCTGACTTCAAGTTGCTCGGAGGATTAATCTTCAAAGGCAACAGGTTGGTTTTACCACAAACTTCCACCTTAATTCCAGAATTCTTGCATGAATTCCATTCCACTCCTATGGGAGGACGTTCGGGGTTTACTAAAACCTATAAGAGGATAGTGGGATGTTTATATTGGGCTGGAATGCGAAAGCAGATTTGGCAATTTGTAAAGGAATGTGATGTGTGCCAGAGACATAAGTATCAAACTCTAGCTCCAGCCGGCTTACTTCAACCTCTTCCTATTCCCAATTCAGTATGGGAAGATATCTCCATGGACTTTATAACAGGATTGCCTAGAAGTCACGGATTTGAGGTAATTATGGTAGTGGTGGACAGGTTGTCGAAATATGCCCACTTCATTCCTCTCAAACACCCTTTCACAGCCAGGGTTGTGGCTGATTGTTTTGTCAAGGAGGTGGTTAGACTCCATGGCATTCCGAAGTCCATTGTAAGTGATCGGGACGCTATCTTCGTTAGTAGTTTTTGGCAGGAAATTTGGAAGATGCAGGGCACGGTTCTTCGTATGAGCACTTCATATCATCCGGAAACCGATGGTCAAACCGAGGTGGTCAATAGGTGCCTTGAGACTTATCTTCGGTGTTTTGTTTCTGAACAACCTCGGCAGTGGCACATTTGGCTTTCTTGGGCTGAGTTTTGGTATAATACCACCTTCCACTCAGCCACAGCCACTACCCCTTTTGAGGCGTTGTATGGTCGACCTCCACCTCAGGTTCCTCACTTTCTCATTGGCGAATCACCAATTGATGCTGTTAATGGAGTGTTGGTTGACAGGGATGAAGCCTTGAGACAGCTCAAATTTCACCTTGTTCGAGCTCAACAGCGGATGAAATCCGCAGCTGATGGGAAACGCAGGGATGTTCACTTGGAAGTCGGAGATTGGGTCTATATCAAGCTTAGACCCCACCGTCAGACATCCTTGGCTAGGCGCATCTGTCCTAAACTTTCTGCCCGGTTTTATGGCCCTTTTCAGGTGTTATCTAAGGTGGGTTCTGTGGCCTACAAGCTAGCTCTTCCAGACACCTCCAGAATTCATCCGGTGTTCCATATTTCTCAGCTTAAGAAGGTGATTGGCAGCCATGTGCCTGAACCTACTCTTCCATCAGGTTTAGAGGTGGATTCCACTGAACCAATTGCGCCTGAAGCCATCCTTACGGAGCGGACTGTTCAGAAGGGTCAGGAGCAACTAGTAGAGTGGTTAGTTCTGTGGAGGGGCAGACCTATCGAAGAGGCTTCATGGACAGCAGCTGTCTAATTACAGCAGCAGTTTCCTTCCTTCTGCCTTGAGGACAAGGCGGCTCCTGTAGGGGGTGGAATTGATAGCAATATGGATCCTAAACCCATATTGACTTATTCTAGGAGGAAGAGGGAGAAGGGTCCAGATATGAACCCAAAGCCCATGCTCACATATGCTAGGAGATTCCCTAAGGCTAGGAGGAATGAGTTAGCTACATGTAATGAAAACGGTTAGAATAGAAGTTAGTTAGAAGAGAGAGAGAGCTATATGTAATGGAGAGGGGGATTGTTCGGGGGTATCGAATCATTTTACACTGTATTCGGCTGATTGCTGAAGGGCCATTAGTGGCTGGAAGCTTTAGCTCTTGTGGACTATACTACAAGGCTACTGCTAGTTATCAATAAAACTACCTGATTCTCATCCATTGCTATCAGTATCAGACTGCTCATAGATTTTTGTCATGATTATGTTATGACCTACAATTTCATAATAAACCATCTGGTGGTTGGGCTGTTGGTGTACGGATAAACTTCCAGATTGATTATTTTAATGATTGTTAACTTGGTAGGTACTTAACCTTATGAATTCATCCTCAATTCTGATACTTTTTCCCTCTCATTTTCTCCATTCTCTCAAGTTATTGTTTTCATAATGGAGAATTATTACATTTCTGAAAATGCTGTTACAGAAGCTATATCTGCTGTCTCGTATTTGCCCATCTTCCCTCAGAAAGGGAGATATATAAAGTAGAGTTCATGTAATTTTCTTACTGATTTAGGTACTCCCCTCCGTATTTTCCAATTACATATTCATGCATTTTACATCTTCTCTATCTTCCTGCAGTATATATGTGGGTCTTCTGTTTGTGTTTGCTTAGTTATATGTTGCTCGCTTCTTATGGTTGTTCATAGTTGAATGAGTTTGACATATGATTGTGGAAATTTGGCTTCTGTTCTTCATTTCTTTCAATTCTTCTGTGGGTATTACTATTGCTTCAGCTTTACTTACAACTTCTGGAGCTTTGAAATCCAGGCAAAGGGTGCTGCTTCTGTTCAGGACAAATGGCTGCTTGTGAACTTGCAATCAACAAAGGAATTTAGCTCACATATGGTAACTTTATATTGCTTTATTCACTACTCCAGATTTGAAATCCTTTTATCATGTCTAAATGATTAATTTACAGTTATTTTGTAATGTTGCTTTTTGAAGCTTAATCGGGACACTTGGGCAAATGAAGCAGTTGCTCAGACTATCGGTACAAACTTTATTTTTTGGCAGGTTAGCATCCCCCTTGAATGAGCATTAGTTTCTATATGTATATTATCTCAGAAATTGCCATTAAAGTGTTATAATGCTGAAATATATCAATCTCACAGTACATCCATTGCCGTGGAAGTCTTCAAAATTGCATCACATAGAGATATTTCTTTTATGATCGAAGTGAGTGGGTACTAAAGATTGTCTTAACTCATGGTGAACTTTGCTATAGTCGTAGTTGTTCGGAAAATATAATGATGAACTCCTGTTTTGTCGATGAATGAGATTTACTGTTACCATGTGCTGTATTTTCTGAGCTCTACTATTGCTTATAGGTATACGATGATACAAGTGAGGGCAAGAAAGTTTGCACCTATTACAAATTGGATTCTGTTCCTGCCGTTCTCGTTATTGATCCAATTACAGGACAAAAGATGCGTTCGTGGAGTGGAATGGTACAACCCGAGAATTTGCTGGAGGTATGCATTTACTTCATAATAATTAGAGTAATTGCTGGTGTAAAGAGAGTTCTTGAAATTAATGAAAATGTTTGAATCCAAGTTTTGTTGATGCACTGCTGAACTTGACATTCTTTTGACTGTAGGATCTGGTAGCATTCATGGATGGTGGTCCAAGGGATCATCATAAAACCCTCTCTCACAAACGTCCAAGGGGAAGCTCGTGGACTCCAGATAAAGACAAAGGTAAACTATGACTTCCCCCCACTGTGTTTTACGATGCTGCGATTAGATGACATCTGACTCATTTGATATAACTTTTTTTAACATAAAATTGAATTAAATTTCCATATTCTTTAGATGCATCTGTTCTTTTTGCAACATAAACCTGAGTTTATAACCTATAATAACTGCAGTTGAAACTAATGAAGAAGATGAGGAAGTGCAACGAGCATTGGTTGCCTCGATGGAGTGCATGAAAGAGTCAGCTACAGCCCCTTCCAATGATAAAGATGTGACCAGTCCTGAGGTGCAGGAGAAACCAGTTTCACCTGGGAAGCCCACGTATCCACCTTTGCCTGAAGAACCCAAGTGTGACAGGAGCCTTCTATGTCGGGTTGGAGTTCGGCTTCCTAATGGAAGGAGGATGCAGAGGAGTTTCCTGAAATCTGACCCAATACAGGTAAAGAAAGCCTGTGCCTTTTATTTTAGCCTTTGAAACCTTTTTAAACTATCCTTCAAGGGGAGATTTAGCATGTAATCACCTGTGCTCGTCAGGCATTCCTGAAATATTTTGTTCCTTTTGAACTCTTTTGTCAGACACTTCATGGTTAACACGTGTATCAAGGGTTTTGGCTACTGAACTTGCCCACCTTGACACAAAGAGGGGATCTTTATGCTGAAAGATTGAGCTGTATTATATATAGATATGTAGATGCTAACTTACATTTTACTTTCTTAGGAACTGATCTAATTGATTGAAGCTACTCTGATTTAGCCCTCATTTAAGATTGTGGTGTATTAGTTGGGTGAAGCTTGTCTCTTAGGCCACTTAAGAATCTGGAATTCTGGGTTTCTTGATTTTCATGGACTAAGGTCTGAATGACCGGTTATGTTCAAACTTAGGTTTGGTCATCTCGAATTATAGTAAAGAGATTATTTGTGAATTTATTTCATTATAACTTCTGCTGTCTGTAAGTTAGAGCAAATGTACAAACTTTAAGTCCTTCTGTTCCCGCATATTCCCTTTATGTAACTGATGTCAAGCTTGACGCTCTTAGACATGGTTTGTGGGCCAATATTGATGTAGTTATTCTGATTGAATTAGTGGTGCTTTATGTTCTTTTGGTGAAACTAAAGGTTAGCTAATTGTCTTGCAGTTGCTCTGGTCATTCTGCTATTCACAATTAGAGGAGCCAGGGACAAGGCGGTTCCGCTTGACCGAGGCTATCCCGGGGGCAAAGAATCTGGATTATGAGACTAAAATGAGCTTTGAAGAGTCCGGCCTAGCCAACTCTATGATCTTTGTTGCCTGGGAATGAGATTTGGAGATTCAAGATTCTGGTTGTTATGGCTAGCTTTCTAGGCTTTTTGTTTCTTCAACTTCTTACTTTTCCCAGAGCTTGTGTTATAGAAACTTTTTGATGTACATACTTCAGGAATGGCGCATGACATAACACAGATTTACGGGGTACTATTTCAATTCAATTGTTTTGTTACTGTTTGCAGACTTTAATTTCACTGTTTTCAGACTATGTTTTAGTAAATAATTAATTTAACCATAGCCAAAACTCAATCATCAACGGGAATGTAAATTTCATTTTCAATGTGATTCTACAAATTACTCCTAACCTAATATACGGAGGGCGAAACTTGGAATAACTAGTAAGGTTATTTTTTTATAACGCTCCAGTCACAGAAATTACCTTTTTGTAAAATATAATAATCCAAGAGTTTGTTAAATTTTATGTTTAAATTATCATTATCATCATCTTCATGTTCAGTTTGAAGTTTGGCAGTGAAGCGAAATTTGAAAATATTTGATAATACGATCTTTACATAATAGAGAGGTTGTTTTCAATAGACCCATACGTAAGTTTTTATACAAATTGTATATTCCAATGCTAATAACAAAAGTATGATATGTCATATTTTCATTGATGCATGACCATCATAGTTGGCCACATTTATTTCTCATTTTCATGCCTCCGTTTGGAAGACAAACTAAACGACAAATTTCAACTCACTCCCGTTTCTAAATACCATACAATACAACTAACTCTTCAGTCTTCATCACTTACCCTCTCCACTTCTCTTTAATGCTGACCTCTTCTACTACATAGCCATGTCTGAACCTCCATTAACACCTCTGCTGCCACCAACTGCGTCAACACCACCGTCACACCTCCCCCTCCTCCCCTCTTCCGCCACCACCACTACCAGTAGCAACCGTGAATATCGCAAAGGCAACTGGACAATTCAAGAAACTCTAATCTTAATCACAGCCAAGAAGCTTGACGAAGATCGCCGCTCCAAACCTAACAACCTTCCTTTGTCGTCTTCATCACCCAAACCTGCGGAGCTCCGGTGGAAATGGGTAGAGAACTACTGCTGGGCACATGGTTGTTTCCGAAGCCAGAACCAATGCAATGATAAGTGGGATAATCTCCTACGAGACTACAAAAAAATCCGAGATTATGAGTTAAGGTCATCCAATGCCAGTTCTAGCGGTTCATTCACTCCTTCCTACTGGAACATGGACCGACATCAACGTAAGGACCATAATCTCCCGTCCAACTTGTCTCTCGAGGTTTACGAGGCTCTCCACGAAGTGGTCCAAAGGAAATACCACAACATTACACCACAAATGCTGATCAGTACCCAACAACAACAGCAACATGATCGACAAGAACAACACCAACGACAAGAGCAGCAGCTCCATGTAGTGTCATCGGCAATAACTCCGGTGACTGTCCGGCCTACTGCTGCTCTGCCGGCTACGGAGGTGGATGCCCCGGTTTCAGGTACTTTTTTCCTTTGCTTTTTCTTTCCCATTGCATTTTTGGTGTGTCAGTCCCACATGAAACTCTATTTTGTTTGGTTTTGTGTTTGGGGTTATCAATTTAAATGATTTTGGTCAAACTTGCAGGGTTTGAAAACCCTGTCTCTGCCACCACTGTCCATATTATTCTGTTACGAGCGTACCCTTGGTTGTACAATAATACAGTACAACTAAATTTGCATGGACCCTTGTATCAGGATAGCCACTTTGACCATTCCATTCTCTTAGTTAACATTTTCACTGATAATCCTATCCTACCCAAAACATATGTTTTTAGAGGTTGATTAATCATAAAGTTGAATATGCACAATCATGCATGCCATGGTTCTGAACACTAGCTAAATGATATCTGTGATTACTTCAAGGAAAAAAGGAGGTGTTAGAAGGTGATATGAACTCATTAACCCAGGTGGTCCATCATCATATCATCCAAACTAAGTGTCAGATAAAGAAAAAGAGACATATATCATCCACTGTATTAGTTCATATAAGTTGGCAGTGATGACGAATCAACCATTAGTATCATATTGTATTTTCGGCTTATGAAATCAAAATGAAATGAACAATCAGAGAATGCAGAAAAGAAAACTGTCAGCAGGACTATATATAGGCCACATGCTTACTAAAACCTGACCTTTTGAGTCGAATTGTTTGTACCACCAAAAAGTGCTACATATAAAGGATCCCACTGCAACTTTATGGGATTCTCATGTGGCACTCCTCCAATTGCTTTCCCAAATTATTGTGCAAGTGTATATGGAACAAACACTGTTAATCCAACTTCAAACTTTGTAAGAAAGCAACACCATTATTCCTTAGGGATGCTCTATATATATATATATATATATAAAGGTTCTGCTTTTGTTTTACAGCCATTTTGCTGAGCATTAGAGTGCCTGTAACTTTTACATGTATGTATGGAAGTAATATGCTTTGTTTGCGGAACCAGGAGAATCGTCTGGGACGAAAGAAACCAGCGAGAAACTTGATACAAAGAGAAGAAGGGGGGATAAAAAAGTAGGGTCAAGCATCATGAAGAGTGCAAAAATCTTGGCAAGAACAATCAGAAACTGTGAAGAGAAGAAAGACAAACGACATCGGGAAGTGATGGAGATTGAGCAACGTAGGCTTCAGATCCAGGAGGCTCAAATTGAAGCCAACCGTCAAAGTGTATCCAACCTTGTCAATGCAGTCAACGATCTTTCAACTGCAATTCAGTCCTTTATTTCGCGCCAATCATGACAAACTCATTTAATGACTCCAATGCCACATTTTGGCTGTAGGTTGGGACCCATAACGCCTAATGATCAGTATATAGATAGGATCTCAGTTAATTAATTAGTACATTTCCACTGTAATCAATGGAGATGTAGGATTTAAATTGTTTAAGATCTTAGTGACAAGATGAGGAAGACGACTGATGAGGATGTAAGCCTTCAATTCTTTTAAGAATTTATGGCCTTTCAATGGTTAATGAATTTGTTCACGTAAAAATATCATAAATGAAGTGACCATTTGGTTGTGTTGCTACTTTTGCATAAAAACAAAACTCTATTTAGTTTTCAATGCCATATTTTACTATTGATAATAATTAAATATTAGATAAAATTTAAAGATAAATTATTTTAATTAAATAAATTTATTTTAATATATTATATAATATTTATTAACAAAATATTTTATTTTATTAAAATAAATATTTTAAAATTAACTTTTATTTATAAATATATTTTATTATTAAATCAAATTTTATTTGAAATATATATATTTTAAATTTAATTATATTATTAATATTAATTTAATTTAATTTAATTACAAAAATTAAATAAAATTATCAAGCAAAATTAAATTATTCATAATAATTATTAATAATTAATTTTAAATAAAATTAAATTATTCATAATTCTTATTAAAATTAATATATTAAATAATTAAATAATATACTGTTAATAGCAATGTTATGAATATCATATTGGTACCATACCGATTTGGTTACGGTACGTATCAAGCACCATTTCAAACAATGTTTAAATTTTATTAAATAGTTCTTAAACTTTTAAAATTTTGCAAAATAGTCTATTAATATATTGTTAAAGTATGCGTTATAATTTTACACCAACCTTGTCTCCAAAAATCATGATAATAAAAATTTAAAATAACAACAATTTATTTATTTTATAAACATTAATTTTCAAGTATTTCATATATAAATAATAATCGTAATTAATATGAAAAGATCATTTAATCATCATTCAAATATAAAATTAAGAACAATACAAATTATTTAAAATATTACAATTTCATCATATAATAAATGATAATTATATGAAAACATCAAATAAATAGAATAGTAAATATCCTTAGCTCTCTAACTGTTACAATTTATAACAAGAGTTCGTAATGATAAAACAACCATGAAACCTTAAACGAAAACATTTACAATTAAATTGCATATATAGAATTTAACAAATAAATTAAATATAAGTAAAATTAAAAGAAGATCAGAAATAAAAATTTGGAACTTCATTCAATCGTCACGGTGGGATACCCGCTATAACTGCATTAACCCCAAATCTCATTTGGTACAAAATTCTCTTCATTAAGATGAGCCTCATCATCACTATCATTCAAATTTATTGTACCAAATGACATGTCAATGCTTTCTCATCCAAGTCACTCTCTTTTATCAAGCTTGATTCTTTATGCACTAGAAAATTGATATTATCAATGCAAATTAGATCTACTGAACTACTTATTCTATTAAGAGTCTTCGTAAACAATAAAATTAAATTATTAAAAAATTATAAGAAATTACATCTAACTTAATAATGATAATAATATACCTTTCTCAAAGATTTAAACTGTACCGAACAAGTACCAAGTCATTCAATTTGTTATGCTCTAATCTATTCCTTTTCTTGGAATTGATGAATTCAAATGTGCTACAATTCTTTTAATAGCCTATTGCACTCACACATTGACTTAGAATTTGAATTGCAAACCTTTGTTATTCTGGAACACTACTTCTGAATTGGTCCCACTAAGAAATTGTAAGTCTTGAGATAACAAAAGTAGCGTTATAAACAAAATAAAGTGATAATTAATTTTCAACAAATAATAAAAATGAAAAAATATATACCTGGATTAAGTTTGACTCTTTATTGAATAGAAGTTGGCATCCCAAAATCTCCAGAAGACTCTATATAAATCTCCATTTATGAGCTTAAGAGATCTTGCATCATCTCATGACAACAATTGTTGTAATATTTAATAACATTCTCATATTAACTTCAGCTTTCTTTGTAAAACCTAGTATAAAATAGACACTAGGATTCAAAAATGCCCCAATTGTAAATAATAGAGAGTAAAGTTGCTTTTCTCATCTCTCATTGATGATTGCAAAATAAGGTGTGTACAAATAAGGCATATTTTTCATATTATCCTTGATTGCTTCTTTCACCCTCTCCAAGACATCATAGAAATAACTTATTGTTGTCTTTTCATCACTATTAGCCAAACGAAGTACCCTCACCAAAAGTTCACAAGCTCATATGAAAAATTGGCATTGAGAACAAAATTTAGTATCTTCAAATATAATTATGAAAACCTCCAATATAGCATTAAACCTAACATGCTGAGATGCAACCCACTTATCACTTGTAAACTTCTGTTCCAACTTTTTCTTTATCTTAATAAAACACTGAAGTGATAAAAAATTTTATTGCAAATCTTGTAACAGCAGGACAACACAAATTACTACCATTGGTAAAATCATTTCTCATTGAATTCAAGACCCATGCATGATTAGAGATGAACTTGGTCATCCTTTTTGCTTTCTGGATAGTCTCATCAATAATAGGAAAATATGTAACATCCCCTATATTTTCTAGCTCTAAGTCAATACAATGTGCAACACATGAAGTTAAAAGAAAGAATTTTACTTGCTTTGTAATATTCTTCCCGTTGCTTTATAAATGAAATCACTGTCAGTAATGAGCTAAACAATATTTTCTGGTCCTACTTCATTCACAACTTCATCGAATATTTCAAATAAAGTATCAACATTTCTAACAAGCCAGATGCATCAATAGACTTTAAAAACATTAAGTCATTTGCAGAATAAAACAAAAAATTAATCATAGGCTCATACCTACTATTTTTCCAACCATCACACATGATTAAAAACTCATAAATATTCCAAGTCATTTTTATTTCTTCTAAATAACTTTTTAATTTCATAAACAGAGCAACTCAAAAGTTTTTCTCTGTATTCATCAATAGAAGGAGGTTTGTATCCCAGATCGTAAGAGGCTATAGAATCCACCGCAAGCTGATAATAATAAGATTGGGAAGTATTGAATGCTTCACTTGAATCATGCCACCATCTAGCTATTGTCATATCTACATTATGAGTTGCTTCTTTTGATTACATGACACTATGAATTAAAGGCTTAGCTCCAGGAATTTTTGCGGTGCAAAAAGTTTTGATACCTGCCTTCTTCTTTTCCTAGCATTAGGTTCAGATGCAATGTTCACTTCTTGTTGGGTAGGAATACTACTAACTTCAAAATTTCCACTATCATCCTAAACACTAACAAATGAACTTCCACAACTAATTTCATAATTTAATCTCTCCCTTTTGTCTTTCTTGTGTTGATACTCTTCATACAAAGTTTTCATTTGTCACTTCACATAATGACTTAGTTTTTCATAAGGCTTCACATCTCTTTTAACCCCAGTTAAATGCTTCTTTAATATGGAGATTCCTCCACCTTTTAAATGCTTGTTACAAAACAAGCAAATAGTATGTTTCTTCATACCAGGGATCAATGCAACATGAGCCCAAGCTGGATCATTATATCTTTCTGAAGCGGTTGAATGATCAGTAGTACTTTAACTTCCTTCCATTTATCTATAAAAATAAATAAAGACATATATAAAAATAAATAACACAATTTTATTATCAACTACTATCACAAAATATGTATTGTTTAACTCAAAAGTCCAAACTGACACAATTACACAATACAATTATACATTTTTTATAATATAACTCATTTTATATGATTACTGTTAAGTCAAAATGACTTTACATAAATATGATTTTGATGTATAACAAAAGAGAACAAATAAAAGAAAAACAAAAGCAGGCGAAGTCGGACACGAACGAACTTCGAGACCTGAGCAAGTTGAAATAAGCTGAAGTCGAGACGCAACGAACACAGACGAACTCAGACATAAACAAATTAAGACACAGACGAAGTTGAAACAGTTAAAGTCAACACAGACGCAGAAGCAGATGTAAAGTCAACACAGACGCAGTGCGAGATGCAAAAGCAGAGCCAGAACCGAGGCAGAGCCGAGATGCAAAAGTAGACGCAGAGCCAGAAAAAGAAGCGAGGCAAGAGTCGATTCGAGTTAATTCTGAAACTCAATAGCTTAACCGCTTCTTTAAAGATTCAAGATTCAAGAATCAAGAAGCAGTTGGAGACGAAGGCTATAAATACAAGTCGAAGTCGAAGATTGCAAAGTTACAAAAAAGTGAGATACACACATACAAAAAGTTACATACTTACAGATACTTATACGAAATAGCGAGAAAAATTACTACGTGAAAAAAGTGATTTAGCTAAGTGCTATTTTTCTGTAACAAGTGTTCAAATATTTTTCTGAGAAGAAAAGTTGTACAGATAGCCTGCAGAGGCTAAGTGTGAAAGAATACTGGTTGTAGAGACCAGAAAAGGCTCGCGGAAAGAATACTTGTAACGATTGAAGAGATAGTGAAATCTCATAAGAAACTCTGAGGACTGTACGTAGCCTACGGTTTGGGGTGAACCAGGATAAATCTCCGTGTCTACCACTCTTACTCTCTATCTCTATTTTAGTTTCAAATTTTATCATTACTTAGTTTGTATATATATAGTATTGAAAAGTTTGATTAATCAGAATCTATAAAAATTCTATAAAGGATTTTATTTCTAACAAATAGTTTTCAAAAGATTTATAAAAAAAGGGGAATACACAATTCAACCCCCCCTTTTCGTGCATTCTAATATCGTTTTCTAAGTGCTGTATTAACGTGTGATTCACTTCAATTACATCATACACAATTCAATTTCATCCAACACAATTCACTAATAAGTCCAAAACCAATAATTCAAGTATTCAACATACACAATTACAAAATATGTATGCCCATCTTATATAATATAACTCATTTTCTATTATGACATCATACACAACTTAATTTCATCTAATACAATTCACTAATAAGTCAAAACCAATAATTCAAGTATTTAACATACACAATTACAAAATACATATGTCAATCTTATATAATATAACTCATTTTGTATGATTACCTCATACACAATTCAATTTCATCCAACACAATTTAGCAATAAGTCAAAATCAACAATTCAATACATCTTATATAATATAACTCATTTTATATGATTACATCATTCAACCATAAACTAAAGACATACACTCGAACTATAACATTTTCATCTTCAACCATAACTCACTATAAGTTTACAACTTACTTTTACAATCTCATAATTCAACTATAAACTAATATATTTTGTTTATTTATATGTTTCAATTGATAATGCTTATAATTAGTTTTCTTTCTTAACTATAATCAATATTGTTACTAAAATCCTAATTCCCTAACTTTGATTTAACAATCTTTGATTCACCAATTTTAATTAACATTCTTAGCTTCTTACCCAAATTTTCCAAGAATTTCACACAGACAACACCAACTTACACAAACAATTCCAAAATTTTCAAGAATTCCAACAATTTCAACAATTCCAATTCCCAACAATTTCAACAATTCCAAGTTTTCAATAATTTCCAACAATTTTAAGTTTCCAAAAATTCCAACAATTCCAAGTTTCCAACAATTTCCATCAATTCCAAGTTTTCAACAATTCCAACAATTCTAATTTCCAACAATTCCAACCGTCATAAAACATACTTACACAACCAAATATAATACAACTGCTATTCAAATTTCAGATAAAAAAATACACCCAAAAAATAAAAAAATGTAATTAAATGTTGGATCGATTTGATTCAATTTGGTTGGGTTTAAATCTGGATCAGGAATATTGAAATTCCAGATCTAGTGATTCTAGCAATGGTGGAAGGTTGGAAGTGATGCTAAAGAGCAGTGGTAGTCGTGGTGGCATGGTTTGACAGCAGTAAGGAGAGTGCAAGGACAGTCACTAGAGATAGAGAGGAGAGTTGTCGTTGGAGAGGGAGAGGAGAGTCGAAACTGCCAAAGAGGAGAACAAGAGAGAGAGTGAGAGTGTGAGACAATGAGAGAGAAATGAGAGAGGGAGGCAAAAGTAGTCAGGGGGAGGGGGAGGGATTTTTATTAAAATTTTTATTTTTGTAAAAAGGCTTATCTAACTATTGAACAACCTAAAACAAGCTCTCTAGATTTAGTCGGACAACCACATTACAAGTTAGGAAAACGAATTCATCAAAGTAATAATCACATAAGCTCAAGTCATTTAACCTAGGTTAAGTTATCCTTAATAATTTAGAACCAGTAGTTACTACAAATGAATCCAAACACAACCATTACGTATTATATTTAATATTCAAACAATGAGTTTACATAAAAATAATCTAATATAACATTAAAATCATTCTTACATAACACCGAATTCAATAAACAACGATAACACAAACAATCTATAAGATATAAAGAACACAATACACAATGGAGAGATGCCAAAAACGTGTCTTTGGCTTTGATTTCACTTCAGAACCAGAATGGGGAAGCCTATTCCTTTATGGGTCTCCAAGAATGAGTTCTCTACCCCTCATTTTCTCCCAAAACCAATTCATGCATCTTTTTCCATTAAAATGTTCTATTTATATGAAAAATTAGGTTTCTAGGCATATAAACAGTTTAATGCACGACTATATGTCAAACCATGTATGATAAGAAAGCTACCTAAATTGTGACTACACAGTTCGGTACACGGCAGTGTATCCAATCTTGTAGGTCAAAAAAATATCTTTTGAATACATACACGGCTGTGTGAATAGATACAAGGTCATGTATCTTCCAAATCATCTTGAAAGCTTCATTTCCTTGGATTTTCTTGCTCTAACTTCACCCCGATTTGTCTCCTTCTTATTCCATAAGGACAACTGAGTGTGAACATCAAGAGGATGGATCAAAGAATATTCTTTTAACTCACTTTAGCTCTTGTGCTTTCAAATTATACCAAAAACCAAATATAAACCAAAATGAGTTTCTTAAACATTTCATAGCATTAATCACTAAGTGTTATGGAATAAATGTACAATCAATTAAGCATATATCACTCATGTTGGAACATTATGTACAAAGTGATTTCAAAGATTATAGTGAGGATATTGAAGGAAACCTTAAAACATATAATTTACTACACACAAGGAGCCTTCATACCAAGTAGATTAATCTCAAACAATATATTGATGGTGTAAGAACTGATGAAAGATCATGGGACAAGGAGGCCTATCAAGAACTATGCTATCAAAGTAGACTTTTCCAAAGCATTTGATATATTAAACAAGAACTTCATTCTCATAAGCTTGGAATGGTTTGGCTTTCCTGCTAAATCCATAAGTTGGATTAAAGCCTGCATCTTAACCACTTCATTTAGTTCTCTAATCAATGGTACTTCGTAAGCTCTTTATGGGATTTGGTGACCCCCTTACTTATTTATATTGTTAATGGAAGTGTTATTTAGATAATCATAGAAAATTTCCTAACTCAACCCTATTTTCACTTATCACCATAAATGTAGAGATCTGAAACTTACTCTTCTTACGTTTACAGATGAATTTATGATGTTTTGTGGAGTTGAGCATAGTACCATTGACTTAATGTCTAACTCATTTAAGTTAGTTTGCAGGCTGTCAGTTTTGAGAATTCATCCTCAAAAGAGCTCAATTTATTTCTCATCTGATGTGAACAATGCCCCTAGTTTGAGTGCCATCACAGGATTAGATCCTAAAGAAATACCTTTCAAATATTTAGGGGTTCCAATCACTTCAAAAAAAAACTAAGATATCACGATTGCTTACCTCTACTATAGATGACCAAGAAGAGAACATATGCTCTGACAAAACAGATTCCTGTCCCAAGCTGGAAGACTCCAGCTTATAATTTTAGTCTTAAAAAATCTAAATTCTCGTTGGAGCTCTTATCTCTTTATTCTAAAGAAGATAAACAAAGAACTAAATAATTACATAAAAAACTTCTTATGGTCAAGAAAATAAGAAATTCCAAAAGGGGCTAAGATTAAATGGAATAACTATGTTGGAGTAAGCAAGAGGGAGGTATTAGAATTGTTTATTTAAAATTAATCCAGTTAGTGCAGGTGGCTAAGAGGATTTGGAGACTATTTAGTGATAAGGAAGCCTTATAGTCAAGATGGGTGAATGAGTATTATCTCAGACATCAATGTTTTTGGCAGATTGGGGAAAAGTAGGAGACTTGGTTAGAGTTTGATAATCAGATAAACTTGAGCCCCCTTATGGTGAGAGATCAATTGAGACAATTCACCTCAAGATTTCCTCTCAATGCTCAAGTTAATCTCATTATTCTAGAAAATGTATTGCGTTGTAACTTTAGGGTCTTAAACATATTAGAAATCTATTTCCCTAACTACCCTCATTGATGATCCTTAGATAGACATGTTTGGCTACTAAAAAAAGTGAAGAGTTTTTAATAACTCTTCTTGTCTCAATCTATTTAGACCTCTTAGGCTAAATATTGAGTGGTACAATATAGTATGGAAAAGAACCTTGACACCTAAAGCCTCTTCAATTACTTGGCTAGTAGCAAGGGGTAGATTGAAATTAAGGACAAGATCTATGGCATGATAGACCAACAATTCTCACTTTGTTATCAAACTACTGAAACTATTCCCCACTTATTTTTTCAATACAGGTTTAGCATGGTCATTTAGTCAAAGATGTTTTAAATTTTGAACCTGAATTATCCACAAACAAATTGGGATAGAATTCTTAACTGGGCTAATATCTAATATAGGAAAATGGGAAAATATTAGGTCTACTTAGGCCTAGCATTTAATTATGTTGCCTACTCCATTTGGCATGAAAGAAACTATAAAATATTCAAAAATCAAACAATTAAAAAAATATGCACTATCTCGTATAATCTACTGCTAGATTAGGGAGATTTTGGTTGTGAAAATGTTGGAGAGGGATTCAATAAATCTCTGAAGCAAAGGTAGAACCTTGAGACCTAAAACAAGATTATATCAAGTAGGAAAATAATTGGTGTTTATTGTCTGAAGTTACTCGAATGATGTAATGTTTTGTGTTATGTGAGGTCTTGATGTTTGTAAAATTACATCTTGTATTGATGCTTTTTTTAGTTGATAAATGATATTCTATCAATTTTTCAAAAAACATTAAACTCAAATATTAATAACTATTCATGTACAAATCAAATATGAAGTTCATATAATAAGCTGACATTCTTGTTAAACTTATTATCTTTGTGTTTATCTTCGTCACTTTTTTTGTAGCTTCCAATGCATTATGAATGATAAGTGCTTAATAGATGATTTACATATCATCTAGTACTTAATGTAATGCTTATGTAACAAATGGAGCAAAAGAAGCAAAATGAACTTAATTTCATAGTTTTGGATGGTTTGATTGCTTTTAGTTTTTTTTTGCTTTAACTTTCTCATCTGAACTTTAACTGATGAGATTCAAAATGATTTGAAAATCTTAAAAAGATAGCTAAAAATTTAATTTATTTAGTATTTTTATAATTGTAACATCCCGTTACCGATGGGATGTGTACAGTTCATTGCATTGTTATTTGGCATGTGCATGCATTATAGAGTTTGTGTAAAATTGGCATTTGTACGTACATACATGTATGACATATTTTCGACTTAATTTAGACAATTTGAATTTGGAGATGATTAGGTCATGTGTGGAAATTAGGTCATATTAGACTTGGAAATTGAATTTGAATGGGAAATGAAAGTTAGGAAGTTGAATTATGAAATTGGAGTATATGATAATGAGTTTTCTATTTTTGAGGATTTATAGAAATTTTTCTGAAATTTTCGGAGAAATAGGCTCGGACCGAAAAATTTGATCGAGGACTGATTAATTGGATTTTCGGTTCCGAAATTGATTACCAATGGCACGGATATGCTAGAAATTAGAATTGATGAATTAGGGCTTAGTCATTGGAATTCGGAAGAAATTAGAATTAGAAATTGTCTTGAGGTGGTTCGGATCAGACGAGTGACATTTAAATTAGCCAAACAAGCCCTTGTTTCTTTTTATATATATATATATAGCCTCACCTTTGAAAATTTCTCCACGGTTTTCTTCTTGCTTTCGACATAACCTTCCTCTTCTTTCTTCCTTCATCGTGGATTCTCCTTGGAGTGTTGCTGATTTCTTTTCCCAAATTGCTCCTTCTTCCATCCTTAATAGATCCCTTTGGTTGGTGTTGGAAAAGAGTTGAAATGGGTTTGAATTCTGTTGAGAACCGTGGGTATCGTGGGCTTTGATTTGGTGTGATTCTTAGAGATTTGAAGTTATTAATCAGGTAAGTTATTCCTAACTTGTCTCGTATAGTTTGATTGGTTAATTTATAGAGTTATCTGGAGGATTAAACATGAAAATTTGAGGATTTGTGATTTAAGGTTTTCGATATGTATTTTCGGGGATTTTAGGGTTGAATTTTAGGGAATTTAATTGTTTGATGAAATAAAGGTTAAAGAGTAGTTGTATGATAGGTATGGAATTATTTAGGAGTGATTTGTGAAGTGAAAAATAGGATTTGAAGAAGATTTCAGTCGAAAATCTGGAGATTTCTGGATTTTCTGGGCGTGTCCGTGGTTATGCCTTGTGCGCATGCATGACGTAACACGCCATGGCGAGCAGATTAGCCAGACGCCGCGACGTCTTGCGTAAAGCGCGCCTTGGCGAGAGACGAATGGGACGTGGTTCGCCGCGGCGAGGACGAACGGCGCGCGGTTCGCCGCGGCGAGGCATGTCTACGCCATGACCAGGTAGGAGGCCCAGGATTCTCCTGAGGTGGTTGCAGGTTTGCTTCTACTCTCAGATATAGAGGTGTATTCATTGATAGATCCAGGGTCCACGCATTCATTTATTGCACCGCATGTGGCATGTAGATTGCAATGTGGATAGGGAGATGCTACAGTATGGGTTGCAGGTGAGTACACCTTTGGGTAGTACTACTGCTTTAGGAGAGATCTGCAGGGGATGCCCGATTCGGTAGATTCAGCATATTAGTCTGATTTGATTGTGTTACCCCTTCAGGAGATTGATTTGATTTTGGGGATGGACTGGCTCACTGCCCATAGGGCTATTTTGGATTGTTATACCAAGGAGGTGGTATTGGAGTCTCCTGGTCAGCCAAGGGCTATATTTTGAGGTGTTAGTCAGGCAGTGTCAGCCAGGATGATTTCGTTTGTGAGTACTTTGAGGTTGATGAGAGGTGGCTGTGAGGCTTATTTGGCGCATGTGGTGGACTCTAGAGTGCAGCAGAGGTTGCAGGATGTCCCTGTGATTAGAGAGTTTCCCGATGTGTTTCCCGAGGAGTTATCGGGGTTACCGCCGGATCGGGAGATGGAGTTCGAGATTAACCTCGTTTCGGGTACCGCTCCTATATCGATACCTCCGTATAGGATGGCACCGGTGGAACTGAGGGAGCTTAAGGCTCGATTCTGAGGAGTTGTTGGATAAGGGTTCATCGGTAGAGTGTTTCGCCGTGGGGAGCTCCGGTATTGTTTGTGAAGAAGAAGGACGGGACTATGAGGCTTTGCATCGATTACAGGCAGCTCAATCGGGTTACTGTTAAGAATAAGTACCCACTGCCTAGGATCGATGACTTATTTGATCAGTTGCAGGGAGCTCAAGTGTTCACCAAGTTGGATTTGAGATCCGGTTATTATCGATTGAGGATCGCGAGGCCGATGTGCCTAAGGCGCTTTTAGGAGCGGTATGGGCATTACGAGTTCTTAGTGATGCCGTTCGGGTTGACTAATGCCCCGGCAGCCTTCATGGCCTTGATGAATAGGGTTTTTCAGCCATACCTGGATCAGTTTGTGATCGTATTCATCGATGACATTTTGGTATATTCGAGGTCTAGACGAGGAGCATGCGAGCATCGAGGATAATCTGCAGATCATGAGGAATGACGAGTTATATGCCAAATTCACTAAGTGTAATTTTGGCTCGATGAGGTGGTGTTCTAGGCCACATAGTATCTGGTGAGGGTATCGGGTGGACCCTCACAAGATAGAAGCGATGAGGAGTTGGGAGATTTCGAGGCGTGTCGAGTTGAGGAGTTTCCTCGATTGGTAGGATATTACGGGAGGTTTGTCGAGGGTTCTCGGTGATCTCCGCCCCGATAAGACTTCGAGGAAGGAGTAGCCTTGATTGGACGGATGAGTGTCGAGAGGAGTTTCGATGAGTTGATACATCGGTTGGCGACGGCCGGTGTTAGCCCCATCTGGGCGGGAGGATTTGAGGTATTTAGTGATGCTTGCAGCGGGGTTTAGGTTGTGTCTTGTCTGACATGGGAGAGTCATAGCCTATGCATCGAGACAATTGAGAGCCCATGAGGGTAATTATCCTGTGCATGACCTGGAGTTAGCAGCAGTTGTATTTGCTCTGAAGATCTGGAGACATTATCTGTATGGGGAGACCTTCCAAATCTTCACCGATCATAAGAGTTTGAGGTACTTGTTGAGTCAGCGAGAGCTGAATCTGAGGCAGAGGAGGTGGTTAGAGCTGCTTAAGGATTACGACTGCACTATCGAGTACCACTCAGGGAAGGCCAATGTGGTGGCTGATGCATTGAGTAGGAGATTGCATGGTAGTGCAGCTCAGATTCAGGTTTCGAGGTTGCCGTGCTTGGTTCAGTTGAGAACTCTCAATGTGCAGATGGATTTGAGTCAGGAGGGAGCTCTGATAGCGACTTTGAGGCTGAGGCCAGTATTACATGATCGGATCAGGAGAGTTCAGGATCGGGATCCGGTATTGGTGAGACTGATGGATAGAGTCAGATCAGGATGGCTTTCTGAGTTTGAGCTGAGAGATGGTACTTTGTGGATGGGCGGAGGTTGTGTGTTCTGATATAGATGATTTGAGGCGGAGATTTTGGAGGAGGCTCATTTGGTCTGCTATGCCATACATCCCGGTGTCACCAAGATGTATCGCACTCTTAAGTTGCATTTCGGTGGCGGTATGAAGAGGCATGTAGCGGAGTTTGTTTCGGTGTTTGACGTGCGGAGAGTTAAGGTGAGCACCGAGCTCGATTGGGAGATTGCATTCGTTGCCCATTCCGGAGTGGAAATGGGAGCGTATTACGATGGATTTTATTATGGGGTTGCCCAAGACGCCGAGGCAGAGTGATGCTATCTGGGTCATAGTGGACCGATTGACTAAATTGGCTCACTTTTTGGCAGTGAGGGAGAGTAATACCCTCGATCAGTTGGCCCAGAAATATGTAGCAGAGATAGTACGACTGCATGGGGTCCCAGTTTCGATAGTGTCAGATAGGGATCCCAGATTTACTTCGAGGTTCTGGAGGAGCCTGCAGTGAGCTATGGGGACCAGATTGAACTTCAGCACAGCGTTTCATCCTCAGACAGATGGGCAAAGTGAGAGGACTATTCAGACTGTTGAAGATATGTTGAGAGCCTGTGTATTGGAGTTTCGAGGTGCGTGGGATCAGTATTTGCCTTTGGTAGAGTTTGCTTATAATAATCAGTACCAGAGCAGCATTGGGATGGCACCGTATGAGGCGCTTTATGGGAGACCGTGTAGATCCCCTCTTTACTGGGATGAAGAGGGTATGAGGATATTAGAGGGTCCGGTGATCCAGACACAGCAGATAAGGTGCAGATTGATTGAGTCGCATTAAAGCGGCTCGGGATGAACGAAGAGTTTTGTGGATCAGCATCGGAGAGAGATGGAGTATGCTGTAGGAGATAGAGTGTTCCTCAGAGTGTCTTCGTGGAGAGGAGTTCTCAAATTTGGCCGTAAGGGCAAGTTGAGTCCTCGGTATATTGGTCCGTATGAGATTACCGAAAGGATAGGACCGTTGGCTTACAGGTTGGCCTTGCCGAGTGAGATGTCGCAGCTTCATGATGTTTTCCATGTGAGCATGCTTCGGAGATATCGATCTGACCCGACTCATGTGATTCCGGTTCAGGAGGTAGAGATTGCCAGCGATTTGAGTTATGTTGAGGAGCCGGTGCGGATTATTGGATCGCGGGTCAAGCAGTTGAGGTCTAGGGTGATTCCATTGGTGAAAGTCCTTTGGAAGAACCACTCATCAGAGGAGGCGACTTGGGAGACTGAGGAGCACATGAGGAGGCAGTACCCTCATCTGTTTGATCAGTCAGGTAAGAAAATTTCGGGACGAAATTTTTATTAGGAGGGGAGAATTGTAACATCCCGTTACCGATGGGATGTGTACAGTTCATTGCATTCGTATTTGGCATGTGCATGCATTATAGAGTTTGTGTAAAATTGGCATTTGTACGTACATACATGTATGACATATTTCCGACTTAATTTGGACAATTTGAATTTGGAGATGATTAGGTCATGTGTGGAAATTAGGTCATATTAGACTTGGAAATTGAATTTGAATGGGAAATGACAGTTAGGAAGTTGAATTATGAAATTGGAGTGTATGATAATGAGTTTTCTATTTTTGGGGATTTATAGAAATTTTTCTGGAATTTTTGGAGAAATAGGCTCGGACCGAAAAATTTGATCGAGGACTGATTAATTGGATTTTCGGTTCCGAAATTGATTACCAATGGCACGGATATGCTAGAAATTAGAATTGAGGAATTAGGGCTTAGTCATTGGAATTCGGGAGAAATTAGAATTAGAAATTGTCTTGAGGTGGTTCGGATCAGACGAGTGGCATTTAAATTAGCCAAACAAGCCCTTGTTTCTTTATATATATATATATATAGCCTCACCTTTGAAAATTTCTCCACGGTTTTCTTCTTGCTTTCGACATAACCTTCCTCTTCTTTCTTCCTTCATCGTGGATTCTCCTTGGAGTGTTGCTGATTTCTTTTCCCAAATTGCTCCTTCCATCCTTAATAGATCCCTTTGGTTGGTGTTGGAAAAGAGTTGAAATGGGTTTGAATTCTGTTGAGAACCGTGGGTATCGTGGGCTTTGATTTGGTGTGATTCTTAGAGATTTGAAGTTATTAATCAGGTAAGTTATTCCTAACTTGTCTCGTATAGTTTGATTGGTTAATTTATAGAGTTATCTGGAGGATTAAACATGAAAATTTGAGGATTTGTGATTTAGGATTTTCGATATGTATTTTCGGGGATTTTAGGGTTGAATTTTAGGGAATTTAATTGTTTGATGAAATAAAGGTTAAAGAGTAGTTGTATGATAGGTATGGAATTATTTAGGAGTGATTTGTGAAGTGAAAATGGGATTTGAAGAAGATTTGATCAAAACTGGAATTTCTAGATTTTCAGGCGTGTCGTGGTTATGCCTTGTGCGCATGATGAATTAACACGCTTGTGGCGAGCAGATTAGCCATGCGCGCGACGTCTTGGCGTAAGCGTGCTGGCGAAGACGACGGCCTTGTGATTCGCCATGCAAGCGAGACGAGCAGCCTTGTGATTCGCCATGCATGAGAGCATGTTCTGTGCCATGGCGAAGGTGGTTTGAGAGGGGAGCTCGCCGCGGCAAGGGAGCTGATGCCGCGACGAGGAATGTTTGTTTCTGAAAAATTGAAATTGAGGTTTTTAAGTGAGGGGATTTGCGAATTTGATGATTCAATTATTATGGATTAAATTCAATTTGGAGATTAGGAATTTGGGAATTTAGAAATTGAGATCGGAAAATTTGGAATTTGTGTCGGGAATGTCATAACACGTATAGTACGTACATTATTCGATTCTTATGCATCATTGGACATTAGAATTGGTACATTTTATAATGTTATTTATAATTTGATTGTTATAGCGGCTCAAGTGGATCGCCGATCATCGACATAAGCGAGACTTCCGGCGATGCTTCGGAAGTTCAGAGGTGAGTAACCTAGTTGGTTTCTCAACCTTTATGTGTTTAATTTTATGCAAATATGCCATGTGGAGTTAAGGACGGATTATATGTGTTTGATTTGATTGATTTGGACCACGGGTGTTGGGATAGTTGAATTTGTGATATAGAAGTGTTGATCGTGCATAAATTGTTCATAATTGATTTCAAATGGTGAGAATTAGGTATATGGAATTCTAATATGATGCATGTATTGTAAAGTGGACATGTGCATACATGCATATGATGTATGATCAGATAAAAGGCGGTTGTGACCGGTGCGTACCATTGTATATGAGCTTTAAGCTCAGCATGTGGCTTCGTGCCCAACGATTGTCGAGCTATATGCTCAGCGTATTAGGGCTTTTGAGCCCAATGTTTCGAGCCAATGGCTCAGCGTATATGAGCTCGGCATGCGGTCACAACAACGAAAGAAAATGAAAGAGTCACATGCACATTGCATATATGAATGATTACATGTGAATTGTGTGAAAGGCATATCGCCTTATAAATCTGAAATTGATTGCATGTGATTTCTTGAATGTGATAATATCGATATTATGTGATTATGCAGATATGCATGAGTTGGGTGAACCATCGATGATGGTTTCTCACTGAGTTCGCAAACTCACCCAACATTGCATATATTTTTCAGGACAGAGGTAGTTTGACTTCTAGCTCCGATCAGTGAGACTTATCCTGCTGTGTGTACCGGCGAGAGGAGCATGGCCCACAGGTCTGTCAGCTGGGGATCTTTTGGGGGTATTTTGTGGATGACTTATATAGGAGCTATGTTAGTCCTTTTTGGGTCGTACAGATGTATATATGACTGATGATGTATTGACGGTTTCATGAATGAATGGAAATGAATCTTTTGGTTTTAAATTCTAGCGAATTTGATTTTACTGCTTTCTTTGTATGGATGCCATGAGGTTATAGAAATGATAGTTTGGTAGTGCACCCTCGTCGTAGGTTGTGCATCGGTACGACCTACGGGCAACCCGGTGTATACTCTACGGTGAGGGGGCGCTACAATAATAAAAAGTATCAAGGTTGAAATCTCGCTTGAAGCTACTGTTATCATAAGTTTCCAAATTAATCAGTTCAAAAAATATGGATAAGATATATGGCTAAAGGCCCAAATTAAGGCTTAACTTTTTTTAATTTGATAAGTTTAGGACTTAAACTTGTAACTTACTCATAGAAGGTCTAAAATTTCATGAGTTTGCTCAATTTAAGACTTTTCTGGACAGAAATTAAGGTGTGTTTTACATGTGTCGTTACATGCAGGTCAGTTAGTCTAATTTCTTGCATGGATAAAGATTAACCTCTCTAAACACAAGATTTCTTCTCTACACTTATATTTAGTCAAAGCTTCAATTAAAACAAATCTTTTGATTATTTACAATGCAAGTAATTCGTCCTTTCTCTATGTTAGAGCTATTGTTGATCATCATTTTTCATATTTTTTTGCCAATAAGTTTCTTTAGTGAAAAAAGAAGCATAGAGAACTTCTGTTATTTATTTAGCTTCTTGGTCATGATCTCAAAAATGAATACATGGCTAAAAGAATCTACGACCAAGATTCTTGTAAAGTTAGTATAGATAATGCAATAGTTCAACCTGCTTTCTGGTGTATATAAATTCCTACAAGATTTTATGCTACACTACTACATCCCATTATCTATGGTGGGATTAAGAATGGATTTTTGTTTGTTTGGCTTTCTTTCTTTGCTACCTAAGTTTTAAAAAGACTAGCTAACAACTTGTCAAAGAGAAACCTATAATCTCGAAAAACCAAATTCTTAATGAATAACTTCTCATTTCTCTTAAAACACTCCATTAGGCACACATTTCAAGGAGATAACTACTCTATGTTAAGAGAAAACAAGATCTACATAGACAATAGACATTATAACTAACACATGGACTAATAAATAAGAGAGAAAAGAATGACCTAAATCTACTGCTAGGATTGTGGTTTAAAATGAATGGATGGATGAAAGGAAAAACAAATAGACTAGTTGATAAGGAGGGGAGTGCCCCTTCCTTATCAATAGAGTTTGATTCCCCTAGGTAGGTCAATTGGAGTAAAACCCTGAAAGTGCTAGGTTGCGGGGTAGTGCACCCTCATCTGTAAAGCCATTTACATGAAAAAGAAAAAGACAGAGATGAAATCTTTTCATATAAATGATGAAAATCTAGTAGCTGATGCCCCTGCATAACCTAAAAGGTTTATATGCATGACCCAAGAATGGGGATTTTAGAAGCGTTCACTCACCATAATTAGCATTTTGAGGTGAATAACGTTGAGATGAGTAATAGTGTAAAACTATTGGCGTCTTATTGAATTTGCATTCACATGTAGGTGCAGGTGGATATATTTGCCACAATAATGCTGCTATTGGGATTGTCATTAGCATATTATGGTGAGCATTTGTCATTTTGTTTATCTATGTTTCTATTTCATCTACCTTCAACTCTTCACCTTCTTTTTCTTCTTTATAATATCTATTACTTTTTAGCATCTGATGCTATTACTACTTAGTGTAATGAGTTTTGCATTTTAGTTAACATTAGACTACAATATTATTATGATAAATAGTAATTTGTTTGCTGGAATTTTTTATGATGGATTCTTATTTTTTTTTTCTATTAGGCATAGCATGTTATTAATCTTCTTTCCACTTTTAGCATATACTTATAGTGTGTGTGTGTGTGTGTGTGTGTGTGTGTGTGTGTGTGTGTGTGTGTATCATGCAAGATTGTTTGCATTTATGTGTACATTTTCATCTTTGGGATTATGTTTTCAAGACTCATATTATGGTTGAAAATGAGAAGAGTTAAAGGTATTTACATTTTTCTATACTTCCTCATAGATCTAGCATGGTGTCAAATAAATGCTTACATATTTATTTCAAGTGCTTGGAAGATTCTCTTATTAGTGCAATAATCAGGTATAAAGGTGAGAAAAAATCACCCATCCTGTTCACCAACATATAATTAGAAGAAATGAAATTGATAGTCTTTATAGAATAAAAAAGTTGGTTTTTAAATTAAAATTCAATGATTTAGTTCAGTTTTTGATTTTAATCTAACTCAAACCAAACCAAACCAATATTCTTAAGTTTACTTTTTTGTATTACTAATTTATATTTTATTTTGTTTTAAAATAAGTTATTTGTAGAAGTGTAATGGGTATTATTTTCAAGAGCATACCACCTGTCAAACAATTTATTTAATTTCTTTCTTTTCTTCTATTATTAAATTTTCTTTCTTTGATGAAAATAAAAATTTTAAATATGGCATTCTTATTTACTTAAATCTTTGTGGTAATGATGCTAAACCCAATCTTTTTAAAGAATATTAAACTTTAAATTTTTTATTTAATATTACAATCTTATACATTTTAATGGCATTAGATAATTGTTTTGATTTTTAAAAATAAAATCAACTAAATAATTGCCCTTGATATAATATAAAGTGCTCTTTTATATATTTAACTTTTTTAACTGTTAGAGTTCAAATTTGTTGGCCCAAAGAGTGTTTTTTGTTGGCCTAAAGAGTGTTTTTTCTTTTTTTCAAAAGGTAAAGAATAAATTGACCGGAAGAAATTAGAGTAAGGCTAGTTTAGGATATTAAAAGAAATTAGACTAACTAACTTGCATGTAATAACACGTATAAAACACGCCCTAATTTTCGTCCAAAAAAGTCTTAAATTGAGCAGACTTACGAAATTTTAGACCTTCTATGAGCAAATTACAAGTTTAAGTCTCAAACTGATCAAACTCAAAAAGGTTAAGCTCCAATTTGGGCTTTTAGCCTAAGATTTATTTTAGATGCTTTTGGAACACAAAGCACTAAACATGTAGCCAAATACTCATTTTTATATCTGATTTAAGAGTCTTATTTTATTTTATTTGGTAGGATTATTTTAGGACTTCTATTTTTTTTAATTTCTTATTAAAACCCTAGGAAATTTAAACCTTATTTTCTTGTTAAAGGGGCAACACACAATCATATTTTCACTTTTTGCCTTTGTTTTGGATGTGTGTTTAAGAACTATGTAAGGATAGATATATTTCTTCTAGTTTAATGGAATGTTTGAGCTTAAAACCTCTTTTATACATTAATCAATTATAACAACATTATTCTTTATTCTTCTATGGAATTGATTATGTTATTTTGAGAAGAATGTTTATAATTTGTATTTGTTTGATTACAGCAACATTATTCTTTATTCTTCTATAGAATTGATTATGTTATTTTGAGAAGAATGTTTATAATTTGTATTTGTTTGATTTAGTTTAGGCCTACTAGATCATTCACATGAAAATTTATTGCTAGAATTAGAGCTTTAATCCGTAACTGTTATGGTCCCTAATTCATAAGTAGTGAACTAGTGGTTGTGCATCACTAAGGGTAACACAACCTAAGTTAAACAATTCAAACTTGTGTGATTGCTATTTAAACTAACCTATTTTCCTAGTGTGATTGTATCATGGTAGTGACTTTCACACATATGCTATCGAAACCTTAGTTTTTAATATAAATAGACATGTGACGACAGAGAGGGGATGAAATATTTTGAGTGTTTTTGGTTAGGAGAGTTTCGGGAGCCTCAAGAGAGCATGAAGAGGGCAATAAACTCTCAACAGTGAGAGACCCATGAAGGGGTAGCTTTCCCGACACAGGTTCAAAGGTGCAACTGCCATCGATGACCCAGTTAAGTGAATTTCTCCTTGTATTTGTTGTTTTTTCTCTTTTAGGAATTGATTATGTTATCTTATGTTTATTAAATTGGGTATTGTGTAAGAATGATTGAGTGCTCTATTTGATTTTTTTTGTGCATGAACCCATTGCTAGAATCGAATGCAATCTGTAATTGTTATGTTTCCGATTCATTTGTGGCAACTAATGGTTGGTAATCACTAGGGATAACATAACCTAGGTTAAATAATCTGAGCTTGTGTGATTATTACTTATATTAGTCTTTTTCTTATTCATAAGGCGGCTGTCCGTTTATATCTAAATAGCATCTCCTAGGTTATTCGATAGATAGGGTTAATTAACGAGCTCCTTTTAATTAACTATAACCTAAGGAAAAACTGGGATTAACAGAGCTTGTTGTTAATCTACGACTAATAGTTCAAAGAGAGATGTGAAGATAACAATTCAATGAAATATATTTAATTGGGTGTAGGCTGAGATTGAATCAAAGAACCGGGACCTTAACGAATTCACCACTTTCATCATTTTTTCAGGTTTTTTTAAATTTCCTTTTGTTAGTTTGTATTGTTTTATTTTCTTATTTCAAACAAAGCACCCTTTAAAACCTAAAACTAATTATTTTCATAACAAAACCTAACTGATCACTCTTTGTAAGATCGACATAGACTCACCACTACTATAGTAATAGGTTTAGTTTATTTTGTGTAATGTTACGACACGCTACCATAAGGTAACCTTATAAATATCCCTGTATCTTCTTAAGGACCATTGAATTGGTGTTTAATGAAATATGAAACACCTTTACTTGTTACAACTCTAGGGACTTTGAGCCTTGATAGAGTCACTTTTTTAAAGAGCTTTACTACTACTTTGGCATCACTATTTGGGAATGTCGCAACTTCTGCCCACTTGGACATATAATCCACCTGTAACACCCCCTATATGGAGCCTACAACCATCCACACAGATAGCAACCAAATTCCTATACATGCGTTCAAAGTATATAATTCTATTCAATGTTATACATATACACATTACAAAATTCATATCATTTAACATTATCATTTAAAAGTATTATTACATCTTTATATTATCATTTAAAAGTATTATTACATCTTTATATTAACATGATAATCTAAAAAGAAAACATATAATTTCCTTTGTTACATATACAACCATTCTTTTATCAAAAGATACATCCAAAGGTAGTTTTACTCCTAGCTGTTGGTCTTGATCCCTGCAGATATTCCTTGTACCTCACTCCTATGACCTAGACCTATATGGATTATCACATATGCTAAGCTTAAATTCTTAGTAGGGAAAACACTTAGTTTGAATGATGACTCACAACAATCATCCGCCAAGTAAATACATTCAGAAATATCACAATTCATATACCATAAATTCACATTCATGAAACAAACATTGATATTCAATGTTCATGTAAACAATGATGACATACTTAAGCAAAGTACATAATGCAAATATGTTTCAACATATTATCCATATACCAAAATGCACATTTATAAACCAAATATTGATATTCAACCCTCATTGATACAAATTATCAGTATAATGGCACATCATTACAATTCATCATTACAACCAATACAAATGCTCATCAATACCAATTATTTCATATTATCATGTTGTATTTCTTATTTATGATAGTTAAGTTTCCTTTTTGTGGTAAGCATGCACATTTTCTGTAGGTGTGGATAACAGGAGCTGTGGATATCCGAAGATATCAAACTATGAATACACGAAGGCATCAAATGTAACATCTCACCCTCAATTGGAAGGGTAGAATAGTAAATTGGCATAGGATGTGCTAGATTGGGATTTCATAGGACTGCTCATGCATAATATGATTGCTACATAGTCACAATTGTGCACATGAACTTACTGTACATGCATACATGACATTCCCGGTTATCGTGCCTAAGACAATTTTATTGGGATTAACGAGATTTTTGGGTTTGGAAAATTATTCTGAGTGCGCCATAAATTGTTTTCTATTTTAAGGGATTTTCAGGAATTTTTCTGGATTTTTCCGGAGAAAATTTCCGGACCGAAAAAAAATCACCAATTGGCGAACCGGTCGATTTTCGGTAGCGAAAATTGCTACCCAATGGCACTGTATTATTGAGTATATTACTTTGGGATTGAAATTAGGGTCATTGGAATTGATTGGGTTAATTTTGGACTAGGTTTAATTGATTAAAGTATTAATATGTTGACTTTTCCTCACCATTTGTTTAACTAATCCTATAATGCCACCTTGCCTCCATTTAATGCTTTCTTACCTTTTTAATTTCGGTGATGTTGCCTATAAGAAGATGGAAAGAATGAATTATTTTGTTGAATCACCGAAAATTGGATTTGATAAAAGAATTGTAATTGATTTTGTTGACTTTTCTTTTTCATGGAACCAATGACCTCTTTCCACCTTTCTCCTTCATTTAATGTCCACTTATGGCTTTTCTTGGTTTTGCCTAGTGAGCCTTCGGTTATGCCTTAATCAAGTGATGAAAGAGGATTTGAATAGCTTGTATACTTCTTATCCGAAAGCAACTCACCCCTCATTCTTACCTCCATCGATTTCATCCTTTCACTCATCCTTTCTCCCAAATTCAAGGTTTTCTCTTCTATACAATTAAGTTCTTGCCTTGCCTTGATGATGATGTATTTACTTGGAGTTAGAAGAAGTGGTTAGCAAGGGTAGTTAAGAAGGAAGTAAAGATTGGAAGCTTGATAGGTAAGGGTTTCTTTTAAGTGTTTTTTTTTAATGATGTTTTCATTAGATATTGAATGCCATAGTAATTGGGAGCATTTAATGGGAGGGCTAGTGTATTGATTATGATTCTTGATGCATTAAATTGATGACTATAATGGCTTGAATTAATGGGTATAAGGTTAGGGTTAGTTATGAATTGAAAGTAGTATGATAGAAGTGGTTGTAGCTTGAGTGACATGGCATTTTGATGATGAATTGTGCATATGAATTGAGAAATTTACGTGCTGCAAATTTTTAAGTATTAGTCCTAGTGAATGTATGAATGTTATAAGAACTGATTTGTGTTCATTTAGATGCTTAATGATGTGCTAATGGCATAGGAAATGATAGAAACTAAGGTTGAACCAAAGCTGGAAATTTAGGGTTTTAACCAATTGTACTGTTGTGAGCATAACTCATTGTGTAGGAATGAAAATGAGGTAAGGTTTGTGACCACTTAAACTTTGGGATGTTAGCTACATTTTTGTGTGAAATAGTTGTTGTCCAATATTAGCTTTAAGATGGTGAATTTTTGCATGGAAGGTTACTGCTATTGACTGGAATGAACAGTACCCAAAATCATAACCTATGAGTTTTGCTAATTTTTCTAAATTAATTGAGAAGGAATTAGGATAAATGGACTAAATGAAAGTTGAAGCCTATTAAGTTAGCTTTCCAATGCCACTGATTTTGCAATTTTTAGATATGTATATTAGGAGTTATGGACTGATGGTTGTTGGCTGTTTTCATGCATTGAATGAAACCTAGCTGGATTGGCGGATTTGCTGTACATTCTGATTTGGAGGAATTTTAGTACTTTTTGTGACTTGAATTGGTTCTAGGGATCTACTGAAGAGTTATAGATGACACATTGATCTTGAAAATGGTATATGGCATGTAATATTTGGAGATCATATGTGGGAGTTATGGATTTTCAAGTTCTGAACCTCCATTAGGATGTTAATTGCTGATCAGGTCAGAAACTTGCACAATAGATTTGAAATTGTTAGAAGTTGAATTGGAGTCTGGTTATTTCATGAAAAATTGAATTTTGAGGTTTTATCTTTTCAGGGATATAAAGTAGTGATTTTTTTGACTTGTGTACAGAGAGTTATGGTTGATACAAATTTACTGCTCAGATTGAGTGATTTCAGGGACAGCAGTATTGAATGAATTATTTGACCTAGTTAGCAAGAGAATTGAAATTTTGGTTGTACATGAAAGTTTTAGATAACATTGTGAGCTTGATGAGCATATTTAGTTTATAATTTCTGACTGCATAGAATGGAAGTTAGTGAATTTCCAATTACTGTTCTGTTTTAAGAGGTGAGTGTGTGGGCAGTAGCTTCCATGGGATTTTTGACACCCTTCGGGATGAAATTGCTAGTTCGGGGCTAAATAAAACTTGTAAAGGGTTTCATTATCTTTCCAACAAGGTATAGTTTGCATTTTTCTAAAATGTGTAGAAAGAGATATGATAGATTGAATTTCAGTTGGAAAACAGGAAAAAGAGAAGGAAATAAAGGCTATATATATATATATATATATTAATTGTTGAATTTTGGTTTCTTTCGTGAATAACTTTTCCGTCCGACGTCCGATTGACCTGATTCTTGAGACATCGGATTCATAGAATATTGAATTTCATTTTCTGAGAGATTCGAGATTTTTGGACTGGAAATTGACATGGGTCCGGGTAAAGGTCTGTTTAATCACTGTTTTGTTTAATTGGGGACCTATAGAGGTCCGAATTGCGCACCGTCAGCGCCAATAGGTTTCTAATTTTTAGAAGAATTTTTATGATAGAAAAAAATGGGATTAGGGCCAGGAATTCATGAATATGCATATTTCACCTACATGTGCATCAGTACTAGTTCGAATTAAATATTTAGTGACTCGTACTTTCTCTGATTCTTATAGAGGCCCAAGTGGAGCGTCGTTCGACCGACAGGGCGGAAACTTTCCGGCATTAGCTCGGAAGTAATAGGTGAGTAACCTAAGTGGTTTCCTCAATCTATGTGTTTACTGTGACTTGAGTGCCCTACGGGGACTACTTGGATTATGTATGGCTTAAACAGTGATTACTTGGGAAATATTGACTGTAAATTACTGATCCTTGTGAATTATATACTGTTACGTGACTGTTCAAATGGGCATGTGCATTCATGCACAGATGCATAAACTGCTAAAAGGAAAATTGTGAACCGAGTCGTCACTGATACTGATACTGCGAGCTTCGAGCTCGAAGGGAGATAATTGTCCCTAGACGCGTCTACTGACTACTGAACACTGCTAAAGCACTCGGTCACAATACTGTAATAAACTGCAAAAGAGTCACATGTGCATTGCATACTGGACTGAATATTTGACATGGTACCTGACTGTATGTATACTGTAATATGACTGTACTTGTGTTCTGTTTACCGTGACTGTGTTGTATGCCTATTACTGTGATTGTATTAGCATTGTAATTGTATGATTACTGGATGCATACTGTATCATGCTTATGTAATGCATGAATTGGGAGAACCATCGATGATGGTTTGTCATTGAGTTCGCAAACTCATCCAAAATTGCAATCTATTTTTCAGGCTTAAGTGTAGACAGATAGCTCCCTCAGGATTTGTAGAGTCGTATCGTGGGATTGGCGAGAGAGGCGATGGCTCAAAGGTCGGTCAGCTGGGCTTTCTTTTGGAGACTTATAGTTAGATCTGTTCTTTGTACATTACTGTATGGTACGTAGTGTACGGTGTTTTGGAACATGTGCAGACTGAAAATACTTACAGTTTGTAAATTTATGAATTTTGAGTGAATGAAATGAAATCCAGTTTGGTTTTAAAAATTTTTCAATTTCTTCATACTGCTTTATGATTGTGATGCCATGAGGAGTTTAGTGGTAGTTGTCAGTAGTGGTCTCTTATCGTAGGATATGTACCGGAATGATCTACGGGCGTTCCGGTGGGTACTCTATGGTAAGGGGGCGTTACATCAATGTTAGAACCCGATCCAGAGACCGGACCCCAACTGCTTATAACTTAATACTCTTATTCTTGCTTTAATTCCACATCTATTGGACCCAAATCCAGAGCCTAATTCCGGAGTCCTAAAGCCTTGTGCTTATTTCTTTACAGGATCCTTAGCTGTACCTCTATATTCGTGGCGAGCGCACGCTATTTAAACACCAAAATCATAAGTTGACTTATTCATATGAGTTGTAGCTCTATGCCTCAAGTTCGTTTCGCAACAAGAATCACCTCAAACGGAGTTGTATAACTCAAGTTATGCTTAAAAATCTTAAAAGAGCTCATACTCCAAATATGATCTCCAAACCGACCTCTCACTTACTTTAATGTAAAATTTTTCAATTTGACTCAAAATGATACCAATTTTTGTGGATCGGAAGATATATGTCTTAGGAATCTAATGGTTCAAGCCTCACCTCAATTGAAGGTCAGATGGGGAATTTATGCCCAAAAGAGTCAAGTATGTTCATGCCCTAAATCAGTTTGAAACTCTTTTGGCGCGATCTTTATAACGTTTGATCCACAAATCAGAATTTGTTCGTTTTTAGACCATTAGCAAGTAGACATCTAGATCTACAACTTTCATGAAGACCAAAAAATGAGATTTGGCCTCTATAAATTCGAAAATTCACCATCTTTCCCGTAGCTGTCCGTTAAACGGACAGCCATGTCTGTTTAACGGACACATTCAGGTGAAAGTGTCCCAAAAGCTTCGAAAATGTCCGCTAAACGGACATGCAAGTCCGTCTAACGGACATGGGCAGGCCAAGGGGTGTTTTTGCACCCGAGGCTGTCCGTTTAATGGACATCCATGTCCGTTTAACGGACATGCCATTCTTCCCAACTACAAAACCTCTTCCAAACATCTCACCTTCAATCTAACTTCATAACCACTTGCATTTTTCACAAACTTAATTTATTCTAAAGTATAAACACTTCATAACACCTTAAACACCAAGTTCAACTCACCAAATTCACAAATTACAACTTAAATGGTTAATCAAATCCATGAATTCAATCCTTAGTCCTCAAATCTAACTTAACCTCACAAGCTATATGAACAACAAAATGACTTTAACTGTTTACTTCCAATCTTCATAAATTCTTACTCCTAACTCCAATGCTTGCATATTATACCTCATTGGAAAGATAACAAGATGCTCTACAAATTTTGTTAAGGATGCAAAACTCAATTCCATCATTAAAGGTGGTAAAAGCTCACTCAAATGTGTTACACCTATAATGACCAATGGAATAGTAAAAAATATCAGCATGAACAGTAACTGAATGTGTTTCTAACACTATAACTTCTTCATCCTAAGTCCAAATGAGACAAATTATATACCCTTAGAAAGTTCTGAACTTCTACTACAATCTTCACGAAGACTTCCAGATCCAATTCAAGCTCTAAGAGGGATTAAATCCTAAGTGAAGTTTCTATCAAATTTTTGGAAAATTTGACAGCACTTCTCTTGAAAATACAATTAGCCAAACTTTAATCCTAGCTTCACCACCTGCATAAAACTTCATATTCACAAATTTCAATCCTCAACATCATCAACCCATCCATATAAACCTATGATTTAACTCAAAAATATCAGCAAACGCAATTCCCTTCTTTTGCCAAAAAATCAAACCATACAACAATATCTTGATATACAAAGCACATGAAATTTGCACAAAGAACCTTAACTCTTAAAACTCTTGTACTTGCATTAACAATATGAGATATTACAACGCATTAGGGGGCATTTAGCCCGATTACAGACCAAAAGATCAATAGTCAAGAAAATACAAAGTGGATCAATTCTCCAAAATACAACCCAACTCTTTGTTTCCAAAAAGGACTTCTAAATTAGAAACATTGAAGTGATGCCTCAATCAAGTACTGTAACTTGAGTTTCCGCTCGTTACCTGTGGAGGGGGAAAGGGGTGTGAGCTCGACGGCTCAGTGGGTAACAGCTTAATAATTAAGAAATAAGCAAAAACGTTCTTAATTCCCTCATTTTTAAAGCAACTTTTAGATTGATAAAAATCTTTCAAACTTATCAAGGCCAATTTACATTGCTCAAAATGCTTTTACTTCATCAAAACTCCTTGATTTCAAAGCCAATATCACCTTGATGAAAACCTTTGCAATTTTTATTTAAAACTTTTCACACATCAAGCTATCACATAAGCACATATAAAGTGGTTTATCAATTTATCAAAGGCAATTACCAAACAATATAACATACAAAAACAACTTAATCAAACATATCACATAATCACATAAAAGATGGTTTGGGTGGATCCAACAGACGTACTACACATTTCATGAGAGCGGTCATGTAGTAGTCAGTGAACACATGAAGGAGTCCGTGAGGAGCTCCATTGCCACTAGCGGGCAGCCGGAAGAAGGCTATAATTTTGACAGATGCACCTATCACACATGAGGGACCACCACAAACCCAAACAAGCATGCATATCACATAATTCACACAATTCATAAACATTAGCCAAAATTGACTCTTGCAAATATTCACTTTCACATAATTTTCCAAAATGTCGTTTTTCCAAAATCAAGTATCCAAATTTTTTTCACTTCACAAATCATTTCACAATTACTTCCCAAAATGTAAACCATCTCATACTAGTTCAACCATCACAAAGAATCATTTATACAACTTTATAAATCATTTGAAAACATTAGATAACATTTATTTCAAAACAAATGAGTAGCCTATTATCTCAATCATTAAAACATTACCCACCTTACTCCTTTAGCCTCGAAATGAGTCAATTGACCTTGCTTCTAGCTCTAATAACCTCTCCTCACCTTCATTAAGAAATAACAACCCAATTAACATGATGATAACCTAAATTAAACGTTTCTAGGAGAAGAAAGCATGGAGGAAAGCCTATCCAACTTTACCCATGCCTAACTTAAGCTATTTTCACTAAAACCCATCTAAAATTTCAAAAGAAATCACATTTTCTTACCCTTGGGATGAAACCCACGAAAATCCTCTTTGGTCTCTAATGGAAGCTTGATCCTTTCCTCTATTTCTTCCTTCTCCTTTCTAAAGCAAGATGAAGAAAAGCCTAACCTTTCTTCTTCTCTCTTCTTCTTCTTCTTATTCTCTTCTTCTTCTTTCCACCGAAAATCTCCCTTTCTCTCCTTTCCTTTGCAATTTCGTAAGCCTCTTTTCTAATAGCCTTAGGAACTTGTTTTCTTAAACCTTAAATACCTAACCTAAGTCAATACGACGTAGTTTTAATAAAGCCCTCCTTTTGCATACCATTCTTTGTTTCTTCTCTTCACCATACGAAACACCCCCATTTGCTTCTCTTCCTTTTTATTTCATGTAAGCTAAAAGACCCATGAAGCCCTCCATGAAAGCCTTAAGCCTTAAAAACATATGTAAACTTCCCAAAATGCCCTTATATATGTCTTGTTCCTTTAAGATCAATAACATACTCCACTCAATTTAAACATAATCCATCATTAAATTTTCATCTTCTTAAGTGCTAAAACCCCATAATAATTTAGATAAATACCTCTAAATAATTTAGACGTGCTTAATTAAATAAAAAAAATTCAGGGGCCAACAATCAAACTATAGATATCAGAAAATATCAAACTGTGGATACCTGAAGGCATCAAATTGTAGAGACATTATAGTCTCAAATGAAGACACCATTGGTGTCAAACTGTAGCAACTGCACTATAACTCTATAGGCATGCCCATCTATCCACAACCAAGACAATAGAGCAAGCACTATAACATTTCCTTTAACTATATTCCAATTTTACAATTCGTATATTGACAAATCATATGATATACATTTCGAGTCATAAAATATGTATTTGTATTCATACATCCAATTCTTGGCTTACCACCATTAGAATGGTATCAAAATCACACTATACATATATGATTAATGAATATGCATACAAATCACTTATGCACATGTAAATTTTCTTCGGAATGCATTATGCTTAATCTTATATTCTAATGTTCAATCGTACAATTCACATATGGCAAGTCCTATTTAATTTATTTTTATGTGTTTGAAAATTTTCATACACATTCAAAGATGTTCGGATAAGATTCGGTAAAAATCATACATAAAAACAATGTCTTGATCGTGACAGACACTTTCTCTATTCATATCACTAATTGTTCCTTAACATTCATATACAAAATGTTAGAACTGGGTTTCTAGGTATTCTAGACATCTTCCCTCTATGCCTCTCGTTTCTATATCACTAACAATCAATTTGTTTCGACTCCTGACTCATGAGATATAGACCAAATATCACAAGTTGCTCCAAAGTAAGGGTAGTATCAGGTCCCCATTTTTAAATCTCAATTTTCAAGACCCTAAAGTCAGAATTAAGTTAGAGTCCCTTCTAAAGATGTTTAGATCTATGTCATAGGTTTCATATGCAATTAAAATTACACAATTTGGAGGCCTGTATGTTGATTTATGACTCAAACAATATGAATGGTTCAAACACTAGACATAATTCCACTACATGATAATCTCTTGTCATATTCAACCAATTCTATATTAGATAACACCAAATACCACCAAAGTATCATCCCATCATTCCAAATCCAAATGACACTTTTTACACATTCAGATGTACACAAACACATAAATTAACTAAGTGAAATCCCAAACCTTAAAATTGACAAAGTAGTTCTTCTAATGCTTTTCCTTCCCTTCATCTTTGGCTTTGCTTGAATCAATAAGTGACAAATGATGGGATAAAGAACGTTAAATGGAGAGAGAAAAATCTAAAGTTAAGCCATCAAAGTTTCTTCTATCTTCCCTCTCCATGTCTTTTCATAAATTTTCTAGTCTTAGATACATGTTTCAATCCTATTGGACCATATGTCACAATCCTATTAAATCATGTGTTACAATCTCATTAGACTGCGTGTTACAATTTTATTAGACTAGGTGTTAAAATTATATTGGACCATGTGTTACAATTCTATTGGACACCTATGCTTTAATCTTATTGGTCTATGATTTGACTTTAGGAAAATTACATATTGGTCCTTTTTTCCTTTAATTCCCACATTGGCCTTTAATCTTATCAATTTATTTCATTCTCCTATGTCTAAAGTTTCTAATGGAATAAATTTCATGCAACTTGGTTGATTACATTAGGAATTATAACCCAAAACTACAGGTTGTTAGAAAACAAGGATAGCAGCCAGAACTCAACTTCAAAACAGAATTCAAAACTTTCAAAGGTAGAATCTGATTTTGATTCCTTTATGAAAGTTTTAGACCTATGCCTCTGTTTTAATCTCAAATTAAAATTATCTAATTTGGAGGTCTATAGGCCAAGATATAGCCAAATTATAGAAGTCTATTTAGTGGAACCTATCCATCCAATGAGGTACACATCCCAAATCAACTAACTTCGGTCTTATCATTCAAGAACAACACAAAAATACATCCAATTTAACCAAAAACATCCCATTTACTTATGGAATACTTCTTTTATCAATTCCCCTCACATCACATTCATAAATCTAAGAAAACATATCAGAAATTTCCATACATATTTCACGTCTAAGTATGTATGTCTATGCCGAAGCGAACAAATTATCCATTTACCCTTGTCTTTTACATCAAGTACTATTATATCTCTTACTATACTTAGATTTACTTCATTCATTATGTTAACTAGTTAATAAACCCTAGACATGCTATAATACTTCTAGGGTATATGTTGGGGCGTTACACCACCACTATAAGAATATATTTGTTGCCATATGAAAATAGAAAAGGACCTATGAAGTTAATTCTCCAAACATCAAATATCTAATCTTTTAAGATGTTGTTCTCCTCAAAATGTTCTCAATTTTTTGAAACAAGACATAAGTGGCCATATACCTATGAACATCTTTAAATAGAATTGGGTAATAAAAGCTTGCTTAGAGAATCTTGGCAGTTGTTTTTGAAGAACTAGCATGACCACTATAAGATGAAACATGGCAATGATAGATTATACTCTCCATTTCATCTTTATAAACACATATTTTGAAAGTGCTATCTACACCTGTTTGTTCTTAATGGCATCCAAAAGTATATGAATTAGTTGTTTATAAAAATTAACAAAATTTTATAACTAATGTACAAAATTTAATAACAAACTATATATACAAGGATAAAGAAATTGTTTAAAATAAAATAATTTAATAATAATTTAATAAGATTGGGAAGAGAGAATGGAAAATGATTTATAGTGGTTTGACAAACAATCCTTGCCTACATCCATTCCTAAGGCTTTTCTTAAAATTCCACTATGATTATTCTTTTAAGGTGAGGAATAACCTATGTCAATGTTTTCTTAGTAAAGAGGAACTCTTTTACAGTCTTCCTTCATGGTGAAGTGGAACCATGATGTCACTTAAACACCCCCAAGTATAATATATAAAAACCCAAAAAAAAATTACAACTCAAAATTTCTCACTTTCTCACTTTAATAACTCTAAAGAGGCTCACTCATACAAATATGAGATAATGATGCTCAAGTGCTTAATAAACACTTAGAAACATGTGTAATACAAAAACAAATGAAAAAAATTATATATTTATAGGGTTTTAAGACTCCTACTAGTTGTTAGAGCAAAAAACTAGCCATTATAACAACCATTTGTAGAGTACTAGTCAACTAATATAGCATATTGGCTAACCCATGTACATTGAACATATAAATTCACTAGCCATTGAGATATTGGTCAACAATTATAATATATTAGGGCTTGTTTGTTTCTGTTTCTTTTTTTCATTTTTTTTGTGATTTTCATGAAAAAATAAACAATTCATTAAAAACACGTTTGGATGGGTATTGTTCCCATTTCTTGTTTCTAAATATAAAAAATCGCAACAGGTTTATAGAAACGTAAAAAAAGACATTTTTGTAAGATTTTAAAATAGGTTTTTTTCTCGTAAAAACTACATGTCCTGATTTCATTATCTTTTGTGTTTTTTTAGCCTTGCTCTACTTTCACTGCTTTATGCTTGCTCCTTTATCTTTGAGAAAAGGTTAACAATGGAGGCAATGAAGACGAATCTTTTCCTTGATGTATTAATGTTTGTTTTAATGGTGTTCTCCACCGTCTAGAAAGCACCAGCACCAAGTCCAATGTATTTTCCATGTCTCTTAGAATTTGAAGGTGTGGGTAGTCAAGTTAAGCTGATAATTGTACTCATCATTGAGCTTTTTTTAGTTGCAAACCAATATAACTTCTTCATTTATTGGTTTTTTCATTATTCCCTAAATCATATGGTATTCTCTTGTTTTTTCTTCTATCACACCTCAGCTTGAGGCTCCTTGCCACTGACACCTCCTTGGTGTCGCCATGACCAGTGACATCTCAAGTCGCCGTCGGTGTGCATCGCCGCCGCCTCCCATTGTTTGCTTCCACATATGGGTTTCATAAACCCACTCCATGCTTCAACATTCAATATTTCACCACCACTAGTGATTTTCAACAAACGTGGGCAACAAGGACAGATACAGAAACCATAAAACAAAAACACTTCCAAAAATGCAAAACCAGAATAAAGGACATGAATAAATTTCCAAAATGCATAACTATATTATAAGATTTTCTAATTAATATAATTTTGTAATATATAATTAATATGCCAATTTCTTTAATTATATAAATATTCATATATTTTATTTATAAACATAAGAGCATAATTAAAAATAGAAACAAGATAGTAAAACTAAATATGTTTATGTTTTATTTTTTTTTACAAACCTCAACCAAACAAGTTTTTTTCAATTTTTATATTAAAATTTCCAACCAAACATGTTTTGTTTTTTAATTAAAAAACAAAAACCTAAAACTAAAACTAAAAACTACATCAGAATAAAAGAAGTGGAACCAAATAACCCCTTAGTCTGCCAATGTGTCCACCAAATCAGATTGTATGCTTCTTTTACAATCTTATTTATAAGAGTACCAGTAGCAACATCATCTATTGAGATTTTGGTGTTATAGGTCATCACATTATAAAATGTTTGAATAATGAGCTACTTATATTGCTTATGATATGAAAATAACCTCCAAAACTCCTTGTATCTCTTCTAAAATTGATATAGTGACTTGCCTTCCCTTTAAGAAAAAGTAGTAATATGATTTCTAATCTGAACAGTCTTACCTGAGGGAAGTACTTGGCATGGACCATTTAGGACAATTTATCCCAAGTAGTGATGGAATCTACTAGTAAGGATTATAAACATGCTCTTTCCTTATCCATTAATGAGAAAGGAAATAACCTTAACTTAATGGAATTATGTGAGATATCATTAAGCTTCAATGTGTCACAGTACTCCAAAAAATATAGATAAATGCAAGTTCAAGTCTTTAATATGGAGACCTCTAAATTGATTATGTTACATTATGGAAAGAAGATAATACTTTAAGTCGAAGTTATTGGTTTTGATACTAGGCCTCGTAATGGTTAAGTTGATGCTTTGAATAAATGGTGTGGTAAAATCCTTCAAAGATCTCATTTTTTTGCAACCATCTTTGCTTTTTTGCCTCTATCCACCTTTAGAGTCTTCTTCTTATATATAGAGTTTTTTCAACCAGTTTAATAAGATTCCTAAGAGCTTTGGATTGTCACATATAAGAAGTGAATTGTAAAAGAGAAATCTAAAAAATAATAATGAAACTAAAATAAAATAAACAAAAGGTCTAATTTAATTAGTTTTCAAATTAAATCAATATCAATTATGCCTAGTCCTTGGAGATAATGCAAAAAAATTGATAGTGTATGTTTTATATGCAAATGTATGGTATAAATATAGCTATACTGGTAAGTATGAGTCAATCCCACAAGGACTAGTTGTTAATTACCAATTATTCACAAACTTAAAAAGAATCAAAATAAATTTGATTGAGAATTGCAATCATGTTCAAGAAAGAAGGCTACTAAATACTTGAAGAGAGAAATTAATTGCTTAATTTTGAAAGAAACATCCCTAACTTTATCTAATTTTGAAATTTTCCTACTTTAATATTGTGCCTAAGTAAAAAAAATCAATTAAAGCAATAAAGGCAAGTTTCAACAAATTTAGGGGTTGGACTTATAACAAATATAGTTTTAAAGAATTTATAATTTTGAAAACCCTAAAATGAAAATATGAAAAGGTGACCAAAATGTCAAAATTGGAAAAATTAAAGATATATCAATATAATTGAAAGAGAAACAACATTTAGTCTTTTTACAAATTAATTATGAAATTATCAATTTGAAAATATAACTATTGATTAAGAAAATTTTAGAAAATTCCCAAATTTGGAACTCAAGAATGATAGGTTTTCAATTTGGTGCAATCTAATGAGATTTTTATGAAATATGGAACGTTGTTTTTCAAAGAAAATGGTGAATTTTTAAGGGTTTTAGAAGATATAAACAACCATGATGAAAAAAGAAAAGAAGAGGTGAAGAAATGATAAAACTAGGAGGACTTGTCAACCATATAACTCGACTGATCAGGTAGTGTTAGTTTGTGGTTGACCATACTTGCAACCAAACAAGTTCTATAGTCACTAGAATGGAAAGTTTCATAGAAATGTGACATTGGTTGACCACTTTAAGACATTAGTTAACTAATGTGCATAGATGGTCGATCAGAGGAGTGATTAAACTCTTTACAAACTGATTAAAATATTTAAATTTCATAGAAAAAAGGAAATTGGTAGACCACTCTAAGACATTAGTAGACCTATGTGTTCTAAAAAACTGGAAAGCAATATCAAAAGTTGAAAAAAAATTGTTAAAACACATAATCAATTAAGTAATTATTAATAAAAACAAGTTAAAACATATAAGAGGCTTTATCATATAGAGTTCTTATATAACAAAATCTAATTTATCCTCATTCAATAATTTAGAGAACCTAACTGATGTTAAGTCTAACTTAATATCTTCATTTTGTACAAAGATCTCCAAATCTAAGTACTAAGATCCACACTATGACAAGAATTACTAAAAAATATTCATAATTCAAACTCAAATAATCAACACTAATAATTTATAGTCGATTGATAAATAAAAGTAATATGTGGCAAATTTCTAAAGTACAAACTAACAATAACTTCTTATTGAACATCATTTATGAATGATTTGAATAAAAGTTCTTCTTGAGTTTACAATCCATTGGAGGCATCTTATCCTTCTTATCATCCTCACTTGGTTCAATAATTTTTTCTTTTGAAGAGGATATGATCGTTCTTACTCTTTTTAAGGACTATTTTTTCACATTTTACATAACCATTTTCAAGACTTTCTTCGATATAAGAAGGTAAGATTCATCAAGATAAAAGTATAAACTTTTTAAATATAATACTCATTTCAATAACTACCATCTTTACTACATACCTTTTTTCTCTTTTGGAAACTTACAAAAAAAACTAATTAATGTGTTTTAGGTATCAAAATAAGCATGGTTCCTTGATTTTTAGACTCTCTCTTTTCAACCCACACTTTCAAGGTTTTACTTACCACCCTTTACTTAAGAAAACATATCAACATGTCTATACTTACCACAAGAAAGACATATCATGCAGTGATGATGATGCATAATGTATTACCTTATGTGTTTGCATAATGAGGAACTTCCATTGGAAATTAAAGATGTTGAATAGTTTCCTAGGATAGTGAAATGAGTTGCCATGATTATATGTATGAAGTTTACTATAAACGAAAGCTTAGTGTATGCTTTTTTTACGCCTAAATGTGTATAAGTGGCTTTGCATGTTATCATATATACCTATTCTTCCCTTGATAATATTGAAGTATGTGCTTAGTTTGTGAGCCATATATGAAAGAACGATGCTTACGTTTAGATTAGTCAGAGTGGATTTGGAATGTGGATGCCTAGGTTTAGATATGAATGCTCTATACTCATTTTTCACATTAGGCTATGGTTCTTCACTATGCAAATAATTTCTCTTGACAAATTTTGTTTAAGAATTGCCTTCACTTCCAAGGTTATATCTTATTTTATGCCTATCATTAGAATTATTTTAAGTTCCTAGCTTTTTTTTTAGTTTTTCACTCCTTTTAGTAAACTTGGATAATGAGTCCTTAAGGGAATCTACGACCATTGTTTCATTCTTATGCATTAATGCATCTAAGTCATGATTGTCACTAATAATCATATTTTTTATGCTTAGATGTTATGCAATTCATTTTTCATCTTTTTGTTATAATTCATATATCCATCTAACTCTTTTTAAATTTCCTAGAGTTTGGAAAACAATTTCTTCCTTTTCTTACTTATGATTTTTAAACTTTTGACTAATTCATCATATGTCAAATCACCATCACTCATCATATGTTAAATCACCATCACTATCATATAAGTTAGGGTTGGATGTTACCTCATCATCACCCATAGGGGGAAAATGCATATAAGCTATCTCTTCTTTCAAATGCTTGTTTTTAGATTCACTTTTGTCATCCTAAGTTGATGCTTTAGGCGTTTTCACCTTCTCCTTCTTTTAATTTCTTTCGTACTTCTCACTATCTTTGAATAAAGGACATTGTAACTTTATATGGCAAGGTTTTCTAATTCAAAGTAAATACAGTTAGAGGGTTCATATTTTAAATCACTTATACCTTCTTTGAAGTCCTTTCTTTTAGATAATTTCTTCTTTAAGAATGTCTTGAATTTTTTAGTAATTAAGTCAATGTCTTCTTTAATGTTTTCACTAGTTAATGTCTCTCTCTTCACTTGATTCTTTCTTTAAGACTTTAAATGTCAAATTTTTTTAGTTCACTAACTTAATATCAACAATAATAAATAAGGTAAGTTCCAATCATAACAAAATATAAATGTAAGAAAAGCAAGTGATTAATTATATCCCATGACTATCAAATGAAATTAAGACTTCAATCACTTATTTGGTTACTCCCACTATTTTATTCAAAATAACAGCCCTCTCTACTATTTAGAGAGATTACTTTAATCTTTCTAGTGGGCTAGGATTCTATTCAAATTTAATTGATCTTAAGTTTTCTCAACAAACTGACTAAACTTAAATTAGGTAGATAATAACTTTATCAGTCACATCTGATGGGACTCCTAAATTTGTTAAGTAACAAATCGTTCCAAAGCATATCTTATATGTTATTCCTAACTATGCCTCTAAATTCATATGATCATGAGTTTGATCATCAAAATCACACAAATTTAGTTAAGTAGGACCCACTATCATAAGATTAAAACATATTCGGGTTAAAATAGACTTAAGTTTTCTCAACAAGCCTATCTATAAACATAACTTTGGTTTATCCTTATAAAAATGGAAGGCAACAATCACATTTTTAAGTATACTAAATATTTTAACGAGGGATTTAATTTCATTCATCTCATAAAACATAAAATGCATATAAAATATTACACATATAAAACGTATAATTTAACATGCATCTAATAGATATATATATCAAACATATAAATAAAGTATGCAACTTATGCACTCACAATCAAATTATATGCATAAAATATCAAGCTTCATTTGATTTTATTTATTGATCTTCATAATCTAAAATAATATTTCCAACTCTTTGAAAAATTAAATTAGATCAAACACGTTGATTCCTAAATGAATTATATTCTTATTTCAAATAGAAATTTAATTTGATTTGAAAATAATTTTCAAATCCAACTGAAAATGTAACATTCCATTACTTGTGGGAGGATTAGAATAGTAAATGTGAGTGATTAATGAGAGTTAGAGATGCATTTCCATGTTCATGCATATAAATGTCATGCACTTATACATGAATAGTGAATGAATTTGCACATGAAAATAATTGTACATGCATTCATGAATAATTCTGGGTATAAATGGATGGATCTATGAATTTTTAGAGTTATGGACATTTTTACATTGGAAATATTAGTGATTGGTGGAAATATTATACTTGTATATGTTGGTGAATTTATGGAGTATTGAGATATATATATATATATATATATATAAAACAAGAAATTAAAAGAAGCTTGGTAGTTGGAGTGTAAAGATGATAGTCAAGGGAGTTAGTTTCAAAAGAAACTAAGTTAGAACTTGGGTATTGGGTAAGTGACAAGTGTCACTTAGGCTTTTATACTCTTGCTAGAAGTAGGTTACTATTCTTTAAGAGTTGACAGGTTAAGTCTTGTCTAAATCCCTTCTTTATTATCATCTTTCTAAAACTTCTTTTTGAAACACAGAGTTTTCCATCAAATATTCTCTAAGAGACTTCTGTGTTTTTCCTTTCTTTCACCAAACCTACTTTGCCATTGTGTACTTTACCCTAAGAAAAACCAGAAGCTAATCATTGCACTCAATGAAGTATGAAAATTTTGTGGAGATTAGGGCTTGAAGATTTTGGAGTTTTCAGCAGGTAAGTGGTGAAGAAATCCCTTAGAGTTGGGGATTTGTAAAATAAATTTGATAAGTTACTATCATCTACATGAAAAATAGCATTTAAGTATTTGTTCATAAATAGTGGGTAGTTGGGAAGAAATAAATTCAGTTATAGTGTTAAATTAGTTTTTGAAAAATTTTTTTGGTGTTTTTGTGGTATAAAATATTGAAAGTTTGAAAATCTAGAAAATGTTCACTGAATACACTTCAGTATTTTAGCCATAACGTTTTCTCTAGTTGTCTAAAAGAAATGATTCTTAATTTGAATTAAACTAGAGACACATGGATACATTTTGTATGAAGACATCGAATTTCAGTTCTATCTCTAAGAGTCTCAAAAGTTGTCATGAAGTTGAGAATAGGGTGCAGGGCGTTGAAAGCTGATTGTAAAATTCGTGTTTTAATTTTGGGAGAAAATATGGACTTGATATAGATAGATTTTGGCAAAGTTTCCTTTTATAAAGTTGTAGATCTTTCTTTTATCTTTCCAACTGTATATAGCATAAAAATTTTAGACATCGGAGTCAAAAGTTATGATCCTTATAAGTGGAGATGTTCTGGGCAAAAAATCAGATGATAGAAATGAGACGGAAGAAAAGCAGACGATAAAAATGAGACGATGGAAATAAGACGATAGAACTAAGATGAAAGCAAAAACAGACTGGACTCTTTTGGTCATAACTTCTTCTCTAGACCTCCAAATGACCTGATTTTTGAAGCATTGGATTCCTAACACATTTCTTTATCTCTCCACAAAAATTTATGATTTTTGGTATTAAATTGAAAATGATTGATTGAATCAAAGTAAGGGTATCGGTGGAAGGAGCTTGAACTAGATATTTTACTGAACATATTTCAGTATTTTGATCATATCTTGGTCTGTAGGATTCCAATTGAGGTGATTCTTGATTTGTAGTAAACTAGAGTAAAGTGATACAAATAATATGAAGAAGCTGAATCTTGATTCAGTCTATAAGGTGTTCAATTTCTGGATGGAATTTGGGTATAATACATTGTTTTGGAGAGGAACAGTCTAAAAATGTTTGAGGCATATCTTCCAAATTACTGAACCAAATTGAGTGATTTTAGTATCAATGGAAAGATAAAAGATAGAAGAACACTTTTCTAGAAGAGAGTGGCTCAAATTTCACAAGTTTTTCTTTCTTATTGAATGTGAACAGTAAACCCGAAAGGGGTGTTTCAGAAAGTCTGAAGGTAAGTCAATGAGTAATGAACTGTGTTTTCAATGGTTCTAATGAGGTACAAACCTAAGTGTTAGTTATACTTAAATGAATTTTTGTATGGGGATAATGTTAAGAAGAATCGAGGAGAGATACTCGAGATTTATCATGAACATGCATCGTACATAATTCATCTAATGCATGTGCATTATTGAACACTCTTAATGGTGCAAATTGTGATACTATGCCATTGGAAGTGAATGTAGTGACCGAACGTAGCTCACCCTTGTCGTAGGATATATGTCAAGGTGATATTCGAGCATCCCGGTATGTACCTTAGGTAAGGAGGTGCTATATTTAGGTGATATCAGAGCATGGTTTAGCATCTGTTGGGATATATAGGAATGATAAGCATGAAACATCTTGAACAATGCGGATAATGATTGAAGTTATCACTTGTTATAGGTCATCCGCCCTAAGTGATCAGATTGATCAACCAACTGACCAAGGATCGGTAGGAGCCAGTAGAGAGTCCTCGATACCTCGATCTAAGGGGTCGCCTCCTAGAGTTCCCGAGAGAAGGGAGAGGAGATATGATAGGCTGCAAAAGCAGGGAGCTGAAAACTTCTATGGCAGCACTGACCCAACTGAGGTCGAGGGATGGTTAGAGAGAACAGAGAGAGTCTTCGATCAAATAGAATGCGAGTCTGATGAGAGGTTTGATTATGCAGTATCATTACTGCAGGGCCCAGCTTACTAGTGGTGGAGAACTGTTCCAGGCATTACCACCAGACCTTGTCAGTTGAAGTGGGAATACTTTCTAAGGGTCTTCAAAGACAACTATATGCCCAAGATCTACCTGGATATGAAGATGCAGGAGTTTTTGGAATTGAAGCAAGACAAGATGTCAATGGCTGAGTATGAGGTCAGATTCCATAAGTTGATGGGTTATGCTACTGCTTTAATCCCCACAGAAGAAGACAAATGTAGGAGGTTTGAAAATGGACTTAATATGGAGATCAGAACAAGGTTGGCGAGGTCAGATATGGGCACTTTTACTGAGTTAAGAGCTGTCTCAATTAGAATTAAACAGCTGATGAGGGAGAAACAAACAGAGATCGAGCAAGGGTCCGGAGGAAGGAGGCCTAGTGAGAGACACGACAGTTCTGGAAGGAGTTTCAGCAAGCGCCAGAGTAGATCATTCAGATCATCAGTTGGACCTAGACAATCAGGAACTGCAAAGAGGGGTAGATTTATACAGACTGGTGGTGGACAAGGTACAGTGTAGATGATGGATCCCAAATCTGAAACCCAACTACTTAATCCGAAACCCTCATACCTATATACAAGTATAAGGTCAATGAAAGTCCTCCGCACAAAACTCGTAGGATTCATCGTAAATAACCTCCAATTAAAATAATCTTCTTAGGACCCAAAATTAAAATCCAATTCCTAAGCTGATATGAAATTTCATGCTGTTATAAAATTAGCAATAAAAATCACTTCAATCGGAGCTTCCTTGATTTCGCTAGAATTTTCTAAAATGTGGACTCATGTTCTAAAATTTTCAACCAATTGCTTCACTTTGATTGAATCCATAATTTCAATTTAATTCCTAAAACTCTCAAATTTTTATAATAAAGGGAACAATGAGTTTAGAAAACTAATGTTTCGAAAATCGAGAGAATCGGAAGTCAATTGCAAAAGTTATAAGAGGAAAATCGGAAATGACCAAATGAATAGTAATCAGCCAAATTCCGACCCTCCTAGCTTCTTACTCCTAACTCCGAATAAGACATATCATACCTCATTTTAAAGATAGAAGGATAATCTACACTTTTCATGAAGAAAGAAAAAACCAAATCAGTCTCTAATTGGGTGAAAAATCCCTCCGAAGTTGCTGCAAAATTTCAGTCCCTCATAAACAGTAGCTGAAACCTTTCCACTCTCATAACTTTTTCATCTTAATTCTAAAAATGACCCATTTTACCTCGTTGGAAAGATAAAAAGATGTTCTACAAGAAACAATCATTTATAGGGGTAAAAACACAGCCAAAGGTTCAGCCTAAAAACTAGTCAATGAAACAGTAATTTACCATAATGAACAGTAACTGTCAATATTCCCAACCTCATAACTTTTTATTCCTAACTCCAATAATTGCAAACCATACCTCATTTTAAAGATAGAAGGATAATCTACATTTTTCATGAAGAAAGAAAAAACCAAATCAGTCTCTAATTGGGTGAAAAATCCTTCCAAAGTTGCTGCAAAATTTCATGACTAACAACAGTGGCTGAAACCTTTCCACTCTCATAACTTTTTCATCCTAAATCCAATTGAGGCAAATTTTATGTCGTTGGAAAGCTATAATCATGCTCTACATTCTTCAAGAAGACCATCCAAACCAATTCAAGCTCTAAACCAGTCTAAAATCAAATGGAATTTGCTGCCCAATTTTTGGAAAAATTGGACAGCACCTCCCCTATTTTATTCCTAACCCAAATCTTCAATCCAATGCTACAACCTGCATAATAATTCAATATTCAAAAGCAACAACACACTCCTAGCATTCTAATCATATCCAAACTATAACACAATTACATTTCCCCCTTTCTTGTCAAATTCAAACCATACAATGATGCAATTGTTTTAAAACATGCATGAATTGCACAAAATACATTAGAACTGAACATTCTTGCATTCATATGAAAATATGAGTTATTACAAGGCTTTAGAGGGCATTTTAAGCCACTACATCAAATCCCAAAATACAAGCTTGAAAAAGCATCATTTGCCCAAAATGCATCTAAAGCATTGATTTACAAAAATAACTTGAAATACAAAAATTATCCATTTCTGGAGCAATGAATTTAAGCTCGATGGTCGATCTCATGCTCCTCACCTGGAGATGGGACGGAATTGGAGGGGGTAAGCTTACGCTCGTGGGTAACATGTTTTTATTTATGAAAACAAGCTGAATTTATTTCATTCTCCATACTGCTAACAAAATCTCTCATCAAACAATTTTACAACTTTGCATTTCACAAATTCATCAAGCTAAAAGCATAACTTTCATGATTCATGCGTCTATCATTCTTGCAAATAGATGCTAACACATAAACACATAGCTTATGGTTCGGTAAGATAAGTCCACAATAACTGACGAACTACACAAGTGTAGTCGTATGCTGAGGAGTCCAAAAAGGAACATCCTTGCCACAATCGAAAGTAGTGAAGCTTAATCGCGCAACGATATACGTGACTCATTGGGTGGACTTAATTACCCCACATAACATGAATTCATGTATCAAAATCTGGACTTTTCTTGTCCAACTGGCTGATTTCTGAAAATGGATTTTTCATGCATCCAAATAGCTGATTTTTGAAAAATGTATTTCATGCTTAACTCACATTTCATGATTTCACTAATATTCATGCTCATTCAATTCATGAACTTGTCAAGCAATATCAAGCAATGTCATATACTGTTCAAACTCTCAAATAATGGCAATCATAAATCAATTTATACACAATCAAAACTCAATCAATGCTCATCCCAAAATAGTTGGAAAACATTAATTTCATTTGTTGAAATAGTATTTAAAACTTCCTAGCATAAAGATAAAAATGAAACCCACCTTATATCTTGCTTAATCCTTGCTTAGGAGTGCTCTTCTCCTTGCTCTTCTCCTCTCTCTTGCTCTACTTCAAGAGAAACAAAAACCCATTTCAACATAACTTCACTTGAAAATCTACATAACCTCTTACATGAAATTAACTTCAAAATCACTAAACCCACTTCATTTCTAAGCTTTCTACACCATAACCTAACTAAAAGCTAACACTTGAAATCATGACTTACCTTGGTTCTTGACTCAACCAAAGAGTTTCTTAGTTCAAGGTGTAGCTTAGCTCTTCCTCTATACTTTTCCTTCTTGAACTTTCTTCAAACACTTACTTAATCTCTTGGAAACTCAAGACCTAGCCAAGCTTTTCTTTTTCTTCTTCTCCCTTCACCTTCCACAAACTCTCCCTCTCTCCCTCTAATTTTCGTAACTTCCTTCTCTTCTTCTACTAACCCACTTAATTCATTCGCTTTTTTACTACTTACTAACTTACTTAAGCCTATAGGCCTAAAGCCCAACTCACTTCTTCTTCCTTCCTTCTTATATTCTCTTTAAACTACTCAAGCCCATTTATCTTTTAAGCCCATCTTATTCTCCTTTCCTTTCCTACCTCATTAAGGCCCAACTAACACATTTAATCTCATTAACTCACCACCTAACTCTTTAATGCTATCACATACTAATTAATGTCAACTCAATTAATGCTAACATAACTTACTCAATTAATCTAATCATGCTTAATTTAAAAAAAATTATGGGGCTAACAGTAAAACCAACGGCCCCCATGTGAGCATTGTGAGAAAAGGCACGGTGGAGAGTGCTGGACTGTGTCAGGAGCTTGTTTTGCATACAGCTCTTTAGTACACAAAGTTAGAGATTGTTTGGTTGTTACTGGAGCCCAGTCTGGTGTGAGTGGGAGATCCAGTAGTGATGCTACAGTCCAGCTGAGCAGGGGTGGTGGATCCAGACAAAGAGGCCTAGGAAAAGAGAGAGGGAGAGCTGGGAGTTCTTCCATGAGGCCTGAGGGACAGGGCAGTCGACCTCAGTCCCAGGCTAGGGTCTATGCTATGACCAAGCAGGAGGCCCAAGACTCACCAGATGTGGTTGCAGGTGCGCTTCTTGTTTATGATTTGGAGACATTTGCACTACTAGATCCAGGATCCACACACTGCTTTATCGCACCGCATTTGACATGTAGATTGCATTGTGATAGGGAGTTACTGTAGTATGGGCTAGAGGTGAGTACACCTCTAGGTAGTACTACTGTTATTGGTGAAGTATGCAAGGAGTGCTTAATCAGGATTGATCAAGCAGAGTTTGAGGTAGACTTGATAGTACTGCAATTGAGGGAGATAGATGTAATTTTACGTATGGATTGACTCACTACTCATAGGGCCATCATGAACTGCTACACTAAAGAGGTAGTATTGGAATCTCCTGGTCAGTCGAGGATAGTATTCAGAGGAGTTAGTCAGGCAGTGCCAGCTAGGATGATATCCTTCATGAGTGCATTGAGGTCAATACAGGGAGGATGTTAGGCTTATCTAGCCCACATTATTGACACTAGGATTGAGCAGAGTGCACAGGACATTCCAGTGGTTAAGGAGTTCTAGGATGTGTTTCCTGAAGAGTTACCTTGGTTACCACCAGATCGGAAAACAGAGTTCACAATTGATTTAGTTCCAGGTGATGCTCCTATATCTATTCTTCCATATAGGATGGCACTTATGGAACTAAGGGAGCTGAAGGCTCAGCTTCAAGAGTTACTGGAAAAGGGTTTCATTAGACCCAGTGTTTCACCTTGGGGAGCTCCAGTGCTATTTGTAAGAAAGAAGGATGGGACGTTGAGGTTATGCATCGATTATAGGCAACTAAATCGAATGACAGTGAAGAACAAGTATCTGTTACCTAGAATTGATGATTTACTTGATCAGTTGCAAGGAGCTCAGGTATTTACTAAGCTAGATCTGAGATCAGGGTATTACCAATTGAAGATAGCCGAGAATTATATCCATAAGAATGCATTCAGGAGCAGGTATGGGCATTTTAAGTTTTTAGTGATGCCGTTTGGGTTAACTAATGCCCCGACAGCTTTTATGGCCTTAATGAATAAAGTGTTTCAGCCCTACCTGGATCGCTTTGTGATTGTGTTTATTGATGATACCTTGGTATATTCGAAGAGCATAAAGGAGCATGCTGAACATTTGAGAGTCATCTTACAGATTATGAGGGAAAAAACAGTTGTATGTCAAATTCAGTAAGTGTGAATTTTAGCTGGATCAAGTTGTATTTCTGGGACATATAGTGACTGGAGATGGCATACAGGTAGATCTGAAGAAAGTAGAGGCAGTGATGAATTGGGAAGCTCCGAGAAATGTGTCGGAGATTCGAAGCTTCCTAGGATTAGTCAGATATTACCGAAGATTTGTCGAGGGGTTTTCCTTGATCTCAGCCCCTCTGACAAAACTTATGAGAAAGAATGTAGTGTTCAGTTGGAATGAGGAGTGTCAGAAGAGCTTTGAGGAGCTGAAACATCAGTTGACTACTGCACCGGTGTTGGCCATTCCATCAGAGACCAGAGGATATGTGGTGTATAGCGATGCTTCGCATCAAGGATTGGGATGTGTATTGATGCAGTATGACAAGGTGATTGCCTATGCATCGAGACAATTAAGGTCTCACGAAATTAATTACCCGGTACATTATTTAGAGCTTGCTGCAGTTATCTTTGCTCTAAAGATTTGAAGACATTATTTATATGGAGAGACTTTCCAGATATATACTGATCATAAGAGTCTGAGGTATCTATTGAGTCAGAGGGAGTTAAACTTGAGGCAGAGGAGATGAATTGAGTTACTGAAAGATTATGACTGCACTATTGAGTACCACCCAGAGAAAGCTAATGTGGTGGCAGATGCTTTGAAGCGTGAAGTCTAATATCGATCTGTACTCGATTCAGCTTATCAAGGTTACCTAATCTGATTCATTTGAGAGCTCTAAATGTAGAGCTGAATCTGGAGCAAGATGAGGCACTAATTGCTACTTTGAAGTTGAGGCTAATGCTACATGATAGAATAAGAAAAGTTCAAGGAAAATATCCTAATATGGTAAAGCTTATAGAGAAAGTGAAGGCAAATCCAGATTTTGAGTTTGAGTTGAGGGATGAAACTTTGTGGTTGAGACATAGGCTATGTGTGCCTAATATAGATGATCTGAGGAAGGAGATTCTTGAGGAAGCTCATATGGCCGCCTATGTTATGCACCCTAGTACTACCAAGATGTATAACACACTGAAACAGCATTTTTGGTGGCCAGGAATGAAGAAGCAAGTGACAGAGTATGTATCTAGATGTATGACTTGCCAACAAGTCAAGGCTGAGCACCAAGCTCCAGTAGGGAAGTTACATTCGTTGCCCATTCCGTAGTGGAAGTGGGAACGAATCACTATGGATTTTATTATGGGATTGCCTAAGATTCTGAGGCAACATGATGCTATATGAGTCATAATGGACCGGTTAACTAAATCGGCCCATTTCTTGCCAGTGAGAGAGAATAACTTACTTGATCAGTTGGCCCAGAAGTATGTGAATGAAGTGGTGAGACTACATGGGGTTCTAGTATCTATAGTATCAGACAGGGATCCTAGATTTCGAGGTTTTGGAGGAGTTTACAGTCTGCTATGGGTACTAAGTTGAACTTTAGTATAACATTTCATCCTCAAACAGATGGACAGAGTGAGAGGACAATCAAGATTGTTGAGGATATGCTCAGGGCTTATGTATTGGAGTTTAAAGGAGCTTGGGATCAATATATGGCATTGATAGAGTTTGCCTACAACAATCATTACCACAGTAGTATTGGAATGGCACCGTATGAGGCATTGTATGGTAGAAAATGTCGATCACCATTATATTGGGATGAAGAAGGATTGAGAATGATTGAAGGTCTAGAGTTAATATAGGATACCGTCAATAAGGTGAAGTTGATCCGAAGCCAGATTAAAGCGTTTCAGGATAGACATAAAAGTTATGTAGATCAACACCGACGTGATATGGAGTACAGTGTGGGAGATAGAGTATTCTTGAGAGTGTCACCCTGGAAGGAAGTTTTGAGATTCGGTAAAAATGGCAAGTTGAGCCCTAGGTACATTGGTCCTTATGAGATCATTGAGAGGATTGGACCTTTGGCTTATAAGTTAGCTTTACCGAATGAGATTTCTCAATTGCATAATGTGTTTCATGTGAGTGTGCTTCGAAGATATCGATCAGATCCAACACATGTGATACCAGCTCAGGAGATTGAGGTCGCTAGTAACTTAAGCTATGTTGAGGAGTCGATTAAGATTGTGAAATCACGGATTAAGCAGTTGAGGAACAAGGTTATTCCATTGGTAAAAGTCCTTTGGAGGAACCACTCAACTGAAGAAGCAACATGGGAGACAGAGGAGCATATGAAGAGGCAATATCCCCACCTATTCGAGCAAACAAGTAAGAATTTCGATGACGAAATTTCTTTAATGAGGGGAGAGTTGTAACATCCCATTACTTGTGGGAGGGTTAGAATAGTAAATGTGAGTGATTAATAAGAGTTAGAGATGCATTTCCATGTTCATGCATATAAATGCCATGCACTTATACATGAATAGTGAATGAATTTGCACATGAAAATAATTGTACATGCATTCATGAATAATTCTGGGTATAAATGGATGGATCTATGAATTTTTAGAGTTATGGACGTTATTACATTGGAAATATTAATGATTGGTGGAAATATTGTATTTGTATATGTTGGTGAATTTATGGAGTACTGAGAAAGATATATATATATATATATATATATATATATATATATACACATATAATAAGGAACAAGAAATTAAAATAAGCTTGGAGATAGTTGGAGTGTAAAGATGACAGTCAAGGGAGTTAGTTTCAAAATAAACTAAGTTAGAACTTGGGTATTGGGTAAGTGACAAGTGTCACTTAGGCTTTTATACTCTTGCTAGAAGTAGCTTACTATTCTTTGAGAGTTGACAGGTTAAGTCTTGTCTAAGTCCCTTTTTTATTATCATCTTTCTAAAACTTCTTTTTGAAACACGGAGTTTTCCACCAAATACCCTCTAAAAGACTTCTGTATTTTTCCTTTCTTTCACTAAACCTACTTTGCCATTGTGTCCTCTACCCTAAGAAAAACCAGAAACTGATCATTGCACTCAGTGAAGTACGAAAATTTTGTGGAGATTAGGGCTTGAAGATTTTGGAGTTTTCAGCAGGTAAGTGGTGAAAAATCCCTTAGAGTTGGGGATTTGTGAAATAAATTTGATAAGTTACAATCATCTGCATGAAAAATGACATTTATGTGTTTGTTCATAAATACTGGGTAGTTGGGAAGAAATAAATTCAGTTATAGTGTTAAATTAGTTTTTGAAAAAAAAATTGGTGTTTTGGTGATATAAAATATTGAAAGTTTGAAAATATGGAAAATGTTCACTAAATACACTTCAGTCTTTTAGCCATAACGTTTTCTCTAGTTGTCTAAACGAAATGATTCTTAATTTGAATTAAACTAGAGACACATGGCTACATTTTGTATGAAGACATCGAATTTCAATTCTGTCTCTAAGAGTCTCAAAAGTTGTCATGAAGTTGAGAATAGGGTGCAGGGCGTTGAAAGCTGATTGTAAAATTCGTGTTCTAATTTTGGGAGAAAATATGGACTTGATATAGATAGATTTTGGCAAGGTTTCCTCCTATAAAGTTGTATATCTTTCTTTTATCTTTCCAACAGTATATAGCATGAAAAATTTGGACATCAGAGTCAAAAGTCATGATCTTTATAAGTGGAGACATTCTGGGCAAAAAATCAGACGATAAAAAGCAGACGATAGAAATGAGATAGAAAAAAAGCAGACGATAGAAATGAAACGGAAGAAAAGCAGACGATAGAAATGAGACGGAAAAAAAGTAGACGATAAAAATGAGACGATAGAACTAAGACGAAAGCAAAAACAGACTGGACTCTTTTGGTCATAACTTCTTCTCTAGACCTCCAAATGACCTGATTTTTGAAGCATTGGATTCCTAACACATTTATTTATATCTCCACAAAAAATTATGGTTTTTGGTATTAAATTGAAAATGATTGATTGAATCAAAGTAAGGGTATCGGTGGAAGGAGCATGAATTGGATATTTTACTGAACATATTTTAGTATTTTGATGATATCTTGGTCTGTAGGATTTCAATTGAGGTGATTCTTGATTTGTAGTAAACTAGAGTAATAGGGATACAAATCATATGAAGAAGCTGAATCTTGATCTAGTCTTTAAGGTGTTCAATTTCTGGATGGAAGTTGGGTATAGTACACTATTTTGGAGAGGAACAGTTCGAAAATGTTTGAGGCATATCTTCCAAATTACTAAACCAAATTGAGTGATTTTAGTGTCAATGGAAAGATAAAAGATAGAGGAACACTTTTCTTGAAGAGAGTGGGCTTAAATTTCACAAGTTTTGCCTTCTTATTGAATGTGAACAGTAAACTCGAAAGGGGTGTTTCAGAAAATCTGAAGGTAAGTCAATGAGTAATGAACTATGTTTTCAATGGTTCTAATGAGGCATAAACCTAAGTGTTAGTTATACTTAAATGAATTTTGGTATGGGGATAGTGTTGAGAAGAATCAAGGAGCGATACCTGAGATTTATCATGAACATGCATTGTACATAATTCATCTCATACAGGTGCATTATTGACCACTCTTAATGGTGCAAATTGTGATATCATGTATGCTATTTGTTATAGAGGAGCAACTGGAACGTCAACTTCCAGACGTTGCCGGATCTTCCAGGCATTAGCTTCGGGAGCAACCTGTGAGTAACCTAGATGTTCTCACTCAAGTAATTATCTACTTTAGAATGTGGTTAGAATGAGTTATTTAAGTGCTCCAAATTGTGAATGCGTATATGAATGCAAAAGCGTGCTCAGCATTTCTTCTGAATGCCAAACTAAGGTCCGATGATGAATGTGATCTAAATGTGAATGTACATCCATGTGATTGACTAAGATTATGTTATGTGAAACATTCATTACATGAATGCATATAAGATAAAGGAAGTTATGACCGGAGTTGCTAGGATAAAGAGCTTAAAGCTCAGAATGTGAATAGAGCCTCGGGCTCGAGTGCGACTGTACCCGATATCCATTAAGGGATATAGGATGTTATACGACAAAGCTCGACATCCATGAAAGGATGAGCTGGTAAAAAGGCACTCGGTTATAACAACAATAATAAATGAAAGTGAGTCTCACGTGCATTGCCAATTATAATTGATGTGTGTTTTGTATGAACAATGTGATATGTTGTGAATATGCAAATAGGTGAATATTATGTTTTGTGTAATGATGTGATGCATGAATTGAGTGAACCATCGATGATGGTTACCTCATTGAGTTCGCAAAACTCATCAAAATTGCAACGTTATATTTTCAGGACCGAGAGACGATTCTAGCTACTGAGAGGCTCTACCAGCCGTGTGGATTGTGTGTTGACAAGTGAAGTTATGGCTCAAAGGTCAGTCAGCTGGAATTTGTGGACAATTTAGATATACTGCATATATTTTTCCTCTCTCATGTAGTCCTTTTGTATTAGGTTTTGATGTGTTCCTAAGGGAAATGTTGAAAGGCACAATGTAGACATTCGGTGATTATAAAACGTTATGAGAAAAAGTGGATTTAAAATATTGTGATCTTCTTATGATGCTTTTTAAGTAAATTGTGACACCATGCCATTGGAAGTGAATGTAGTGATCGAACGTAGCTCACCCTTGTTATAGGATATGTGCCAGGGTGATCTTCGAGCGTCCCGGTATGTACCCTGAGGTAAAGGGATGCTACAGAAAACTATTTCCAATTATTTTTTACTCCTTTAACAAAATTTAATTTTAAAAATAAAATAAAATATGCTACTTACTTATTATAGTTTTAAAAAACCCTTTTTAAAATTAGATAAGTAACATTTTTAATTTAATTATAAAATTATTTCGATCTAATTAAAATTTACTATTTCTAATCTTGGCTGAAATTACTTTTTCTTAATTAGAAAATATTTTCTAATATTAAAAGGAAACTACCTTCAAAATTAAATAAAACACTTTTAAATTTATTTAAGAAAGTCCTTTACATTATTTATTTAGAGATTGATTTCTTAATTAATTAGAAAATCTTTCTTAATCTTTGGAAAAATAATTTTACAAAATTAAAATTTTCAATTAAAATAATAATAATAATTTTAATAAATCAATAAACTTATTATTTATAAATAAAAACAATTTCTAAATAAATTGAATAATGATTCTCTAAATAAATAAAGTTATAAATTTAATTTATCTCAATCAAATTAAAATGAATAAATTTAATTAAGAAGCACCTTTCTTGATTAATTAAGAAAATACTTTTTAATTTTAAGTAGTCGATTAATTTATTTTTAATCTAATTCAAAATAATTTATTCTAATTTTAGAAACTACTCTTCTAAAATTAATTAGAATCTATATAATTATTAATCTTAATCATATTAAGAAAAATAATTACTTTAATTTTGAAATTGAATTTTGATTTTAAAACTACAATTAAAACATTATTAAGATTACATTAATCATAAACACAAACAAGCCTTAAACTAGGTTTGGAATAACTTATTCCAATACCCAAACATGCTTATTCTAACTTTGAATTACACTAATCCAATAACCAAACATGTGTTATTTTAATACTAGAATAGACTAAAAGAGTATCCAAACACCCTTTATTCTTAATTTTAGGTTAGGAAATTCTTATGTCTAAAAAATACCTATTCTACTATTAGAATATGGTTATTTATGTATCCAAACACATAACCTTAAACATGTTTCCAGTCCTTTGCATCACACATCCCTTTTATTGGAGGATACACGTTAGCAAATGCCAACTAATTTACAAAATTAGTTAGTTATGATTTCTGGACATTCTGTTAGAAGGATGTAGCTTCTATATATATGAAACATTCTATATAGAATACGAATAATAATATTCTTTCTGTTTCTCTTTATTAAGACATAAAACCAGAGGGATCAAAAAAAATTTCTATGTAACAAGGGTTAAAGACTTAAAAGGTATGCTCTAAGAAGATAACTGAATGTTGTTTTTTCTTTCCTCCTACAAAATGAAATTGTAGGCTTCATTGACATTTGGTAAAGGCTTCATCTGTTACCCCTTGCATTCTTATAATCTTTTCTCAACCCCAAAAGAAACTTTATAAGTTGTTAGTTCTATAGAAGCTTAGCTATAGCAGGAGTGGCCACACATTTGCATACTGGAATATCAATCAACATAGTATACTCATCCCATAACTTCTTGAGTTTGGTATACTCATAAATCGAAAGCTTCTCTTGATAACAACTATAGATGTTTTGTCGTAACTCAAAAATACTTATCGCTTCACTATTCTCATATCTCTATGCCAATTTATCCCAAATTTGCCTAGTAATAGAACAATATAACAAGCTATCAAAAATATCATCACTGACAGACCTCAACAGCCAAGACATAACCATACTAATTCAATGACTCCAGTAAGGAAGTAATGGTAATTCAGAATAGGTTTTGCATATGTTCCATCCACGAATCCCAGTTTGTTGCTAGCAAGAAGAGAAATCTCACAAGATTTATTCCAGTTTCCATAATTTTCCCAAAAAAGAAGTTTGGTTGAAAGTTTATACTCAGGATGATCGATTGTAACATCTCATTACTTGTGGGAAGGTTAAAATAGTAAATGTGAGTGAGAGGCTTAGAAATGCTTCTTCATTCTCATGCATAATATGTCATACACATATACATGAATAGTGAATTTTGTTGCACATGAAAATAAGTGTACATGCATTCATAAATAATTCCGGGTATAATTATTTATAAATGTGATTGTTATTGAGAATTGAGGGTGGTTTGTATTAAAATTTGAATTGGAGAGTGTATTTGCGGATTTAAAATTTTTGAAATTATTGGAGAAATTTTTAAAAATTGTTGTGGACTAGGAAAATTTGTCAAGTGGCAAAACTATTAATAAATGGTAGTAGAAATTACTATCAAATGGCAATGAAAATTTTGATAAGTGACTTTAGGATTTATTTTCCAGTGTCATTGAAAATTAAGGGACAATTGAAGTAGAAATCAAAATTGATTGGACTAGTTAAATGACGGAACCTATTCTTATGCTTTAGAAATTGGAGCAAGTTACACATGTCTTAAGTTGACTTTTTAATTAAAGGAACCCCTTTCTTATTTGCTCTCTCTCACGATGCTTCTCTCTTAAAAGCCATTGGAGTTTTGTTTTTGGTCTTCTTCTTCTTCTCCTTCGTGACTATCCTCTTCTTCTTCATGTCATTTGGTTACTAACCTCCTCCAACACTAAACCTAGCTTGCTCATCTCTTGCTTCTCTTTCACCTTGCTTTCTCTTTCATTCTCACCATAAACCTATCCCTACCACCTTTGGAAGATGATGATGATCGTGGGTTATTGGTGAAGTTAGGGATTTTTGATATTCTTGAAGATCTTGGAGCTAAACCAAGTAAGTAGGGCATTAATCATTATGGGTTGGTTAAATGAAACTAGAATGATGAGTAATGTGTGATTGATGACTTGATTTTGTGAATTTTTATGTATGTGTCGTAGGTGATAAGAAGTTGATGTAATTTTCTTACTTTTGGATATGTTTAATGATGCTTGATGAATATTAATTCATATATTATTTAGAGATGTGTTTTGAGGGTGAATGATCTTCATGATGGGGTGAGAAATGAGTGCAGAAAATTGGTGGGTTGATGGATATATTTGTGTTTTATTTTGGGTGTTTATGATCAAGCATGAAATTTAAATTGTTATGAATGATAATGAGTTGAAATAAAGTTGTGAATGAGGAGTAAATGAAGTAAACAAGGTAAGCTTGGTATGAGTTGTGTTAGGGTAAGAATTGGAAACAAAAAAAAATGGTAGTTAAGGTAGAAAAAGTTGCAGCAAATTAATCTCTGGGTAGGTTTCTGCGAAAGTTCGTCGCGACAAACTTTTGAATGTTCGTCGCGGCGAACTTGAAGAACTAAATGAGAATTTTTTCGGGTAAAGTTTGCCGCGGCAATCTCTAGGTTTCATTGCGATGAACTTGTGAATTTTATGCGGGAATTCCTCTCTGGAGAAGTTCATCGCGGCGAACTTTTCTTTGCACTGAACATGGTTCAGTATTTTAGGCATATCTTTTACTATAGTTATCCAAATTGACTGATTCTTAATTTGAAGTAAATTAAAGACATAGGGTTACAAATTATATGAAGATAGAAAGTTTTGAATCGTACTTTAACAATTTCAATTTCTAGGTGGAAGTTGAGTATAGAGTGTTGTCTCCGAATAAAAGTAGTCCGAAAATATTTTGAGTATAATTTTCACATTACTGAACCAAATTGAGTGGTTTTGGTATCAATGGAAACATAAGACATGGAGGACCACTTTTCTAGAAGAGAGTTTAACCAAATTATATCAGTTTCACCTTCTGATTGAACATGAATAGTAGACCTGAAAGAGTGTCGTGGAAAAATCTGAAAGTAAGTCAATGGGAAATGAATTGTGATTTTAATGTTTAGTGAGGCATAAATCTAAGTATAAATTATACTTAGATGAGTTTTGATATGGGAATGATTTTGTAATGAAAGTAAAGGAAAGATACTCGTGATTGTCATGAACATGCATTGTACATAATTTGTTTCATACATGTGCATTATTGAACAATTATAATTGTGCATATTGTGATATATGCATATGTTGTTTGATATAGAGGAGCAACTGGAACGTCAACCCACAGACATTGCCAGAACTTCTAGGCATTAGCTTCGAAAGCAACTGGTGAGTAACCTAGATGGTTTCTCTCAATTATTGCTTGTTTAAGTTATGTTGTGAATGATAAATGAATGTGAAATGAATATGTTTGATTGTGGATTCCGGACAAAAGGTCCGATGAAAGTGAATGTGGATTGAGATGTTGAAGTGCTACTTGAATGTGAATGTGAAGACCTAAGTGCTTATAATGTGAGTGGTTATGGTACATGCATTCCATACATGAATGCATAATCAGATAATGATAGTTGTGACTAGAGTAGCCACCGATCAAAGCTTAAAGCTCAACGAGTGAAAATTAGCCTCGAGCTCAAAAGTGATTAAAATCCTAAGGCTCACTATGTATAATGAACCATGTATCTCCTAAGCAGATAAGGGACAGTTATTAATGAGCCCGGTATCCAAAATAGATACGGGACAGTTCAGGTACTCGGTCGCAACAACGTAATAATTGGAAAGTATCTCATGAGCATCTCATATGCATATTGTTAAGTATATTTGTTAAAATGAAATGCCTATGCTTAAGTGAAAATGTGAAATTTATGTGGAGTCCACTATGTGATTATATGTTATGTGAATTGTTATAATGCGTGACTTGAGCGAACCATCGATGATGGTTACCTCATTGAGTTCGCAAAAACTCACCAAAATTGCAACATTGTCTTTTTCAGGACCGAGAGACAACTCTAGTTACTGAGAGACTTTACCAGTCGTGTAAATCGTGATTGGTAAGAGAAGTCATAGGTTAAAGGTCAGTCAGCTGGGATTTTTAGACAGATTAGATAGGCTTTGAATATTTTCCTCTTTTATGTAGTACTTTTGCATTAGGTTTTGATGATGTACATATAGAAAATGTTGAAAGACACAATGTAGACATTCAGGTTTTATGAAATGAAGCGAGGAAAAAGTTAGTTTTTAAATTATTGTGGTTTTTTACTGATGCTTTATAAGTGAATACTGATATGATTCCATGTGAAGTGAATGTAGTGAGTAAACGTAGCGTGCCCTTATCCTAGGTTATGTGTTAGAATGACCTCCGGGCGTCCCAGTGTGTACCCTGCGGTAAGGGGGCGCTACATCAATATTTGACAAATAATACGGATGAGAAACATTAATATTAGCAAAAGTGTATTCAGAGAGTGTTTGTAGCAGGCTCCAAATATGAAATTTTGTTCAAAAATTTTAACAAACACCTTTTGTGCAAAAGAAAAATGTAGATGAATTACTTCTCTAATACCATGTCAATGGTGATGAAACTTCTGTCTCCATTATTGTGTTTTAATGAAGAGAAAGAGAAAGAATATTATTATTTGTATTCTGTACATAATGTTTCATATATACATAAGCTATATCCTTCTAACAAAATGTCCAGAAATCATAACTAACTAATTATGTAAATTAGCTGGCATTTGCTAACGTGTATCCTCCAACACCTTTAGCACCATCAACCACCATCAACCACTACCACAAACGTTAGCTTCTAGTGTCTCCTTCCGTCACTAGATGGCATCTCCTATGACCTACCATCACACCTCATTACTCACAGCTACAAGTCTGACCATATTTCTAGACCTCAGTACCGCAAACATCACTGAAAAGCAGCGACCAACAAGCATCTCAATCATGTGAAGCTTATTCCAAAACCAATAACCATAAACACAATACCAGTAACACGAATGCAGAGGTCAACCACACAGTTAAAATAACTAACTACGAAGATTTACTACCAAACAATGAAGCAACACTTGTAAAAGCTATACCTAACCAACCAGTATTAGTTATTCTTGATGCTGGAGGTAATTTCCAATTTTGGGTTTCACGAAAGAATAATTCTAAATTTTTCTTTAGGGTTTTTTTCTAAAAATTAATAGATTTCATTATATAAATATATATATACAATTCAAATTACAAAAAGTCTATAATAATCCAAAAGATCTAGATTACAGGGAGTTTTTATTACTAGTAATTGTCTACAACTTGAAATTGAAAGGACACTTGTGAGACCATATAGACCAGTGGTACTTCAATCCCCATCTCCTCTTTATGTTGCTCATTAGATTTGGAGCTATTCCTCTTGTTAATATGGTCAATCTATAGTGGAATAAAATGTCCTGAAAACAAACTCAATGCTTTTACGTTCTTGATTGAAAATTCTACAATTACACTTTCTATATATAGTACACCAAAGCTACCCAACTTAACTTGATTACTTCGAGATCAACTGCATTATGCACTCTAAGTTTCCCCAACTAAGTAATATTTTCAGTATAAATGTTCATTAGTCTATCCAAGTAGAGAATAGGTTGCATCCAGCCCCAGACTTGTCTGGTAAACCTATATCTTATCATCAGGTGTTCCAGATTCTCCAGTTTAGTACTACATAACTCACAGCTCAAAGTGTTAATGGAGAACTTGATCTTATCTCTCTTAAGCAATCGTCCATTGATTCCTATCCACAAGATGAATGAGAGAGTTGGATTGATGTCACTATCCTATACTAAGACTGCCCACTCCTGCCTTGTGTTTTGGGTAGTCTGTAATAGTGTTTTTTAGGTTTTTATGCTGAACTTCCTTGATTTGTCGACTAGCCACTGAATTTCATCTTACTATCCTTCCTGGCATCTGAGCAACTCTTCCATTATGAGAATGGCACTTCTATTATTATGGAAGGGTCATATCCACTGATTATTACTAATTAACATACTTACTTTAGTTTCTGGATTCACCACCATTTCAAGAGTTATACCTCCTCTACCTTATATAGGGAACCTTTATAATGTCAATTATCATAGCAAAAAGACGTGCTTTAACCATTCTCAATCATGTGGAACACCTGATTTTGCATCCACTATCTTATCTCTAGAATGACCTTTAGAGTACCTGGCATGTCTTACCTTGGCTTTAAGATCCAAATACTCTTATGCTTTATGAATACATTGAGTTTCCATTTTACCCATAAATCCTCCTTTTGTAGCAGAACCACCATAAATTCCGCCCTTTGCTCACCTTATGTATCATCCTTGCAAAATGGATGCCCAAACCCCCCTTGTTGATTAGTTCTGCAAATTTTATCCCAACTAATTTTCGTTTTGGTTCTACCTTAGTTTGAGTCATTCCACAAGAAGTCTTTAAGTCTCCTCTCTATTTCCTTGAGAATACTTTTTGGATGGATAAGTGATTGATCCAATAAATGGTAAGCTTGCTCAATATTGTTTAAATCAGTTATAGCCTATTTCCATAGCTAAGGAATCGATTACTCCATTGGTTAATTCTTCCATGAGTTAAGTCCAAAAAAGGTTTGCAATCCACAACATCAATTCTTCTTTGAGAAATTGGTACCTTAAATATTTAAAGGGTAGATTCCCTTGTGTTAATCCCATCTCAATAGCTCTAGAAGCTACCTTTCTACTTGAGTTGCAGGATAAATAGAAACAACTCTTCTGAGGGTTGCATCTTAGGCTTGAGATCTCTTGGAACTCCTTCATTGCTTGCAAGAGTAAATTTATTGAATTTTTCTCAGCTCTAAAAAAGAATGGAAAGTCATCTACAAAAACTAGACGTGTGAACTTCATACCTTTACATCTGCCATAAAATTGGAATTATGGGGGCCTCCAGATCTTATTCTCAAGGAGAGTTGGCAACACCTCCATTTAAAGTACAAACAAGTAAGGGGATAATGGATCCTCCTTCCTCAAGCCCCTCCTTGCTTTGATCAATTTTGTAAGTTCCCTATCCATTATGATTGACATAGAAGCAGTGGGGACACATTCCTCAACCCGTTTTCTAAATAAAGGAGGGTAAGCTACTGCTTCCAATATAGTAAAGAGAAAGCCCCAATTGATTGAGTTATAGGCCTTTGTAAGGTCCATCTTTATGGTGCAATTCCTCATTTTCCTTTTAGAATTATATCCCTCTATCAATTCCTGACATAGTAGGATATTTGTTCCTACTGATCTCCCATTGATGAATGCATTCTGTTCTGGGTTGATTAACTTTTCTAGGGTCACTCTCAGTTTATTTGTCAAGATCTTCATGATGATTTTGTATAGAAAGTTATAACAGGCTATTGGATTGAATTATTACGCTTCTGTGCATTACTTTATTTAGGGATAAGTTAGATAAACATTTTATTTCATTCCTTGAGGATTGTTCCTCTCTTATAAAACTCATCCACTGCTGCTGCTACTTCTTCTCCTACAATATCCTAATGTTTTTTAAAAATGTTTTTGAAATAATCTCCCATTGTATCCATCTGGTTTAGGGGCTTTGTCAGGGTTTATTGAAAAAATAGCATTTTATATTTCTTCCTTTGTTATTTCTCAAACCAATGCCACCTTATCTTCTTCATCAAGCTTTTTAAGCCTTACTAGAACCTTTGCAGGTATATCTCTTGTTGGTGTTGCAAGCCCATACTGTCGAGTAAAGTACTTTAAGGTAACCCTCTTTTTACCTTTTATGACCTCAAGGATCTACCATGTTTCATCTTCCAGCATTTGGATAGAATTATTATTCTACCAAGCCAAAATTGAACTCATAAAATAGTAAATCTCTCACCCTCCTTTATCCAGAGCATCTGAGATTTTTACCTTAATAGAGTATTTGTACTATTCAGTAATTGATTAGACTTTTCCACCAATGCATATTCCTATTTCCTTAGTTGCAAATCTTGCGATCTATCTAATATTCTCTTTTGACATTGCTTTAGCTCCTCTAAAGCATTAGTTCAGCTTTTAAATCCAATTATACCATTTTCTTGCTAAACAATTTCAACTTGTTTTGTAAGGCTTTTAACTTTATGGTGATCTGATACCCTTTTGAACCTGGAATTGCCCCTTGCATTTCCTCCATAAATATGTTTTTGAATTCAGGATTGTCCATTAAATCATTGAATATCCTAAATGGGGTCTTCCTCTTATTATCGCCTGTTAACAATTCCACTACTATTGGACTATTATTTGATATAGTTGGATCATTAAACAAAGCACTACTTAATGAGTAGGTCTCTATCCACTTGTCTTCAACCATACATCTATCAGATTTTCTCAGTAAAAACCAATCCCTCAATTGCTTATTATTCTAGGTATAATAATTTCCATACCATTTCAAGTTAGTCATGCTCGTTCTCTCCACTATCTCCTAAAGCTCTCTATGATCTACTTGGTTCCAATACCTCCCACCTATTGATTCTTTGAACTTGAGAATACAGTTATAGTCTCCTATAATCTTCCATGAACAACTCATGATATGAATAGTTTTCTCTAGTTCATTCTAAACATGTAATCTCTAAAACTTATGATTAACTGCATACAATACCGTAATTGCGATCATAGTCCTAGTAGCTTCAATTAAGACATAACAATGGATCAATTGATTAGTTTCAATATATTGCACTACATCCACTTTATGAGGATTGAAGCCTATTACCACTCTTCCATTAAAATGATGATCATGGTTACTCATTACCCTCCATCATTTGTCTAGGAACCATAAACTCTTCACAAAATGCTCCCTCTTTATTTTGGTTTCTAGTAAACCAACAAAATCTAACTTGCTATTTTTGATAAATTCCTAAACCGCAAATTGTTTATTTGGGCTATTAGGCCCTCTAACATTCCATGCTACTACCTTAATCATTTTTTCTTTTTAATGGCCCTTCTTCTCTTATACTTCCTATAGCATCCCACTTTCATAGATCACATATCCAACATTCTAGAGAACGTTCGAGCACATATCCCATGGAAGCGGCATTTTAGAGCAGTCACATCACTTATCGTGACATCATATAGAACATAAACATTTCAAAAAAACTAGGTTCTCTCATTTCATTCATAAACATAAGCATACATTGTCATCACATTCCTTGCATTTGATTTGTAAACATAAATATCCATTGTGTCATTACACTTATAACTCTTGTTTATACAATACATGATATGTCAAAGTTCACAACTCTATACAAAGTGTACAATATAAAACTAGATGCTGGACCAAAATATTTTATCTAGACGCTTTAGTATCAGCTGACTAGAACTTTGAGCCATTCTTGGTTCTAAAATAGACAATGCTAGGATATTACTAAATTGTCTTAGAAACTAGGTTATCTCAATACCTAAAAATCAACAAAGCAATTTTGATAAGTTTGTGAACTCAATGAGTGAACCATCATCGATGTGTTCACTCAAGTCAGGACACAATATTGCAAACATATATAATCCAAGTTTTCAAACACATCACATTATTTAAAATCAAATCCCAATTATCACATCATTTAATTGCCTACCAAATCATAATATACGTATCACACACACACACACACACACACACACACACACACACACACACACATACACACGCGAGCGCGCGCGTGCACCCATACACATATACATATATATGCAAATGGACATGTGACTCCACTTTCTTTTTAATTTTTTGTGACCAAGCGCCTATTTAAATGTTCCATATTCGTTGTAAATATCAGGGCTCATTTCAAATGTTGTCCCATATCCATTGGATACCAGGCTCATTAATCGTTAAATATGTGGCTCTATGCGCACATTTTTTAGCTTTAAGCTCCTTTTTCACTTTGATCCCCTGGTCACAACTCCTTTATTTGATCATGCATATCAATGTCATGACATGCATCATTTCACATAATATGTTAGCAATCAGTTTCATCTAGTATACACAGTCATTTATCACATTCGTCGGACCCAAGTTAGAAATTCAACATTCAGTTAAGCATTTATTTCCCACATTCATATACATGTAGTTGACACTCCCAATACAGTTCCAAATATTGAACTCCTCAGACAATCAATTGTCCATAATCATCAATGTCACAATCATATCAAAATCATTTCAATCTATATATAGATATAAGGATTAAACAAAAACAATTCAAACAGAAGCACGTATCAAATTGAGATCACACTTCTAGGTTACCCACAATTTACTCCAGATTAGCTATTGCATTGACGATCTGGCAATGTCTGGATGTCGTCGATCAATTTATGATTTTATATCATACAATAAACACATATTTACAAATTAATAAGTTATTTAATCAAATAAGTGCTCAATCTTACACATGTATATATGTTATGTTCAATGCATGCTTAGGTATGTAACCTTATACATAAATCTTACTCACTCATTCATCTTAGCTTGTGTTTGTAAGAACATCCTTATACTGCTGACATCTTATACTTTCCAATTCATATGCATTGATATAAAACAACTCATTTCTTGAATTATAACATCATTTAAGAACCTAAACTCTTCAAACACTTAATCAATTGATTCAACATCAATTTAAGCTCATTTTAAGACTTAATCAAGTCTAAAAGTATCAATGTATACTATTTTATCCTTATATGACTCAACCAGAACACAGAACACACACTCTACTTTCTGCTAAGCATTTCCAAAATTGTGGAAAGGAACCATACAATTCTCACAATCGTGGGATATGTGATCTGAGACCCACCTTCCTTTTTCTTCAAATTTTCTTCTAAACTCTAACTCCTTCCTGATAGTTCTTCAACTATACTTCAAGGATACTTCAATTTCTCATCATTTCATCTCAAACTCCAAGCCAAAATCATTCAATTGACAATTCATAAACATTTATCTCGTAGGCATCATCAATCAAATAAATAATTTTATTTTTAATCTTACATGTTACACCCTAGTTCTTTTCCACTCCAAAAACATTACATTAGCATCTTTTTTAGCATAAATTCATCTTTAACATACCTCTAATCTCAAACGAATTCATTCTTAAAACAATCTATAGCTTAGGGTTTCCATACATCAAGACAAAATCAATTCATTCATTACATTTCAAGCACATCTCATCATCAACCTTACATGCAATTCATCTCAATTCATCCCTAACCAATCTTTATGGATGTTACGCTCACATATAACTCAATATGGTAATCGAATACTTGTTTGTTTATCTCAATATTTCCTCAATCAATAAGCTAACAAGTCTCCTAAGCATTCAAACATACTCCAAGAACAAGATGGAATAAGAAGGATTTCTAAACATAAGATGAAGACTACGAATTTTTTGCAAAAATTTAAGGTTTATAGAGGTTTTGTGAGGGTGTCGATGGTGTGGAGAAAGAAGAGGGTAACAAGTTACCAAAACATGAAAGAAGATGGTCTTGCAAGTGTGAGAGATGTAGGTGAGGTGTGTGGTGAAGAAAATGGACAAGTGTCATGCTAAGTGTCAAGCTAAGAGCTATGCTATGTGTTTTTCTCCTACACTGACAATTGTCACTCCCTTATTAGTCCATTTGTCATTTAATCTCTCAACCACATGTCACTTAACTATACCTCCATTTGTCACTCTTTTATTCAAACTAATTGTCACTCCATTATTGATGACACTTATCACCATCCCATAGTCTCATTTCTTAGACTAAATGCACATACCACTTTATTAATCACTCAATTAGAACAATAAATTTTTAATTCATTAATTATAATTCATCAAATAAAATTTAAGACATAATCAACACGCAAGCATGTCATTTAAGATCTTTCGTACCCTGGGATATATAGTGAGTGCATCAACTATTTTTACAATGTCCTTAGATCACGATTCACATGTATATGCAAATGAAATGCACTTCAAATTCTCATATGATGACTCCATCTAACAGTTAAATTCCTAAGTATAAGAATGGGCTACTACACATCCTTTGCAAACCCATGGTTATAGTTGTTGGGCCACTCTTGGTACCAGAAGATTCCCCCCTTTCCATCACAGGAGTGTCGATTATCCCTTTTATTGATCATGCTTCCTTATCCTCATCTATCTATGGTACATTGATTGACAGATCAGTCATTACCAAACTCAACACCTGTTTCCCATTTCGTAATCTTTGATTATCCCCTATTATCGATGCTCTAATCGCAATCATATTATTCTCGTCCTGATTATTTTTCTGCTACCTATGTTCGATCACTTGATTCTCCATCCAAGTCGTGTTATGGGTACCCTACACATCAAATGGTGTCCCTTAGTCAACTAAGAGCCCCTTCTCTTGGCTTGGACATGCCTCATTCATCTGCCTCCCCTCTTGCAGCTCTTTTCTTTTCCAAACCTGCTTCTCTTCTTTCATCTTCAGTTTCCACATATATGTTACTTTGATTAAATCCTCTACAAAATCTCCATTCTCATCTGGCTTCATGATTCTCAGTGTATTCGAAAGCTTCCTTGATGAATCAATATCAATACAAACTATAAAAAACCCAATCCTCTTCATTAAGGTAGTATTCTCATCTAATCCTAAAGTTTTGTCAATCTTACTACCAATATAGCTCATACCTTTTGCAGACCAATGCTCTAAGAGAATCTTGTGAATATTCATCCATAAAGATACTGAAGTAATTCTACTTCTATCCAATGTAACTCCAGGTTACCACTTCATAATCAGAATTGGATGCCCCCATGTCATAGCCCTACTTCCAACACTTTTTGTGAATTCTCTTCAGTGTTGAATTTGAAGATAAAGAGTTCATCTTCATTTACCATCATATTCACCAATCCCTTAGTCCTCCATACAGCATTTTCCCACTTGCTAATAACTAGAAAAGCTAGCCTCTTCTCTAGAAAAAAAACCCCACAAGAGAAGTTCTCTAGTTTTTAGCACATTGTTGTAACACCTCAAGAGGAGCTTAGATTGGTTTGTCCCCGTCTATCTTCACAAATCTAACTCAACCTAGGTTTCCAAAATCACCTACAATGGAACTCCATTTGGTCTTCTCCTTCTCTAGTCCCAGTTGTTTCCTTTCTGAGGTTTCTCCTAGAGGTAGAAAGTCTACTAAGTTTAAGAGTGGAGAGTACATAACGGCTTGGGCTGTGAGAGGTTCCATTTCTATAAGATCAGTAAGATAAAGGGAGGACAATCTATCAAATGGGTGAACAGGGTGTAGAGGTGAGGGGTTGTCAAAAAACAATGGGAAGTGAAAAAGGGGTAAGAACATAAAGAAGGCAGACGGATAGGAAGGGTGCAAGACGAAAAGCACGGGGGAGGGGGAAGGGGGGAAGGGAAAGGTGCTTCACGGAGGACAAGGATGTTGGCGAGAGGGAGCTGTCGAAGAAGAAGGGAGCTGTCAGAGAAGAGGGTGATGTTGGTGAAATTGAGGGTCGAAGTTGTCAACCAAAATAAAGTGTTGTTGTCAAGTTATTGGAGAAAAATGAAAGTCGTCTTTTTTTGTTGGAGAAGAAGGGTTAATTTTGGGTTTTTGGATAACTTTTTTTGTCAGAGAAAAAGGGTTGATGTCGGGTTGTCGAAGAAAAGTGGTCCACTGTCAGAGAGTGTAAGGTGAAGGTTGTCGGCATGAACAAGATAAGTGGATGCTGAGTTAGATGGAGGAATGTAGGTCAAGGTTGTTGAAAAAGGAGAAGGAAATTTGTGGATCAAAAATGGTTGAAGATGGGGGAAGGATATGGGGGTGATGTTAGTTATTGAAAGGAGACTCTCATGGGGAAAAGGAAAAAGTTGCAATATTTGCTTTCTCCAATACCATGTATCGACTTAGAATAGTAAATTCTTTATTTTTTAATTGTCTTAAATCTAAACTTTTCAGTTTTTTATTTCTAAAATTACAACTCTTCAATCCTAAATTAAACAAATAGTTTAAGAATACTCAATCCAAACTTTTCATATTGTTCAATCATGTAACAGTTGTGATTTTAATTTCAAAATTAATCAATAACAATCAAACATGTTTTAATCAAATTATGGAATTAAAGCTTCTTTGATACCATTGTTTGAAAATCGAGATAAAATTCAATCTCAGCTACAGTGGAATAATTACAAAACTTTCCATATTTTCATTTTTCAAAAACCAAGATCACTTTAATTTTATAAAATGACTAACAAATAAATCATAATAAAGTGTGAATCTTAATTTGTACCTTATTCTGAAGCTTGACCATATTCTTATTGTATTCCTTAATTTGTTTTCAAAATTGATCTATCTCAACCACTGTAGTCGCATAAATGCTAACCTCTAACGATCGCCACAAAATAAGTTGAGAGAACTACGTAACTCTTACAGAAAAGATTAAGCAAGAAGTGCTAGCTTCATTAGAGCTTAAGCCTATTTATAATAAATTTTGTACATTTTGGTAATTTAATTGAAATTAAATTGTAATTTCAATTAAACTTTAATTAAAATTACAAATATTTCTAACTAAATATTGATTATGTCCAAATAAGATCTAATATATTATAGTCATCTTTATTTATTAAATATCTCATATTGAATCACAAAGTTTTTCAAACTTTACAATCAAGTCCAACTTGATTAAAATATCTTTACTCTCTTCAACTCATTCTTTATGTGAGACTCATTAGGTTCCTAATATGCTGGCAATAATTATAAATTATAATTCTAATTCGTGATCAGAATTAGATAAATTAGAACTCATTTTAATTTACCTTTAATTCTCCAAATTTATATTCACAGATCATGATTAGCGTTTAGCATGATTAGCGTTTAGCAACACATCATAACCACCCAAAAATTTAGAAATATTAAAATGGCTTTGACTAACCTTTTCGTGTATGATTTTTTGTATAATTTAGTCCTTTCATCATATAAAATTCTAATTAAACATAAAACATATAATTAATATGTACTCTGTCTTGAGTTCAATCATATTAATTCTTTGCCATTAGCTATCAATTTAATTAATGACATTTATAAACTATTTACAAAATATCATTTCACCTTAGCCAAGGATTTTCAAATCAATAATAATTGAAAATAATAGAACATTTTTCCTGATTACTTTAGGGTGATGAATCATATCTTAGTCTCTCAACCACCTCCATATAATGCTATATCTAATGACTACCGAAAGAGCCATCCATGATTAGAATAGGTCGTAAGTAGTATCAAAATATAACACTCTCTATACAAGATAATTTCAGAAAAGGTCAAAGTATCACTTATACAATCATCACAATGAGAATTTTGATAGACAAGCAAGTAACGTTCCTTATGAATTTCTCATATCAGGTTAGTTCAGTGTTAAGTATCTCCATACATTAAGCCTAATTCAGTGTTAAGTATCTCCATACATTAAGCCTATGAGATCAACTTCTTCTTTCGTAAGGAAAAAAATGTGTGCTTATTTTTTTCCATTCTATTAATATCCAATCTTAACAAAACAATGATTAGGAACAATTTAGGGATAATATATAAATGGAATATGAATCTCATAATTATAATCTTATTGTAATTTCATTTATAATGTATAATTATCTCATGGACATTATTAAATACATCTAAATGTGTACAAAATAAAGAATGCATTTAAATTATTTTGTCACTAGATTACAACCAAGCGATTGGGTGTAGGGCGTAAACCAATACTAACATCGGTAATAATAAAAAAAAGCAAGTGCAGAACATCAATAATAGAAGAAATTTTGTGAACTTTTTGAATTCTAAACTTTTAAGTCCCAGCAATGCAAGGAATATGGGAAGAGTTTGGCCTTTCATGAATTTTTATGTTCCATAAAAATCAACACTTAGTATTATAATCAGGGTCTTTTATATTTGAATGATGTTAACATATCATAATTAAATTCTTATAGTGTTATGATGTTAACATATCATAATCTTATGCAAATAAATTATGAATAGGTATGTTAATAGTCTGGAATACCAATAATATTATAGATGCAATAAGTCTTCTATTTTCTTTAATTTGTTTTAAACCAAGACATCATTCGAAATTTTGCTTACATAAGGCAATATGATAATCTAATAATAGTCCGATAGTATATCTAATATGTAAATTTGTGTTAGGTAAGGGACTTTGTCCCATATTGAAAATGAGAGAGGGAGGGGGTGGCTCATCAACTATAAATAAACCCCCTCCCTCTCCCATTTATCCCATCCAAAAAAAAACCAAAGAAAATTTATTAACTCTTAGTAAGAGTGGTAAATTTTGGTGAGTAAATTTTTGGGGTGTATTGGGATAAAGGTTGAGAGAGTGTGAAAACCCTAGTGAGTTGAGTGTTGAGTGTTGAGTGTAAACACTTGTAAGTGTTGTTTTTCTCCCTAATAAAAAGGGTGTGCAGTAGCCCCGGAGACGTAGACGCCATTTGGCCGAACTCCGTTATCAAATTTTGTGTTGTTTTACTGGCGTTTTTCGTTGTGTGGAAATAGTTTAATTTCCTAACAATTGGTATCAGAGCCTTGGAGCAGTGAGTATGCTCTGTAGTCGCCACAGTAGTAGATCTTCTACATCAGAAAACTTTCCTTAAGTGTGTTGAAGCTTGGAGTTAGTATGCTCTACAGTTGCCACAGGAGTGGATCCTCTGTATCAGAAAACTTGCCTCAACTTGTGATAAATACACTGTGCACGTAACTTCTGTCTAGGAGGCCGGGTTTTAAGTGGGACCGTTTGTGACCCCTTCGTCCTTTCCTAGGATTTTACGTGGAATGGTAATACTGTCTAAGGAGTCTGTTTGACGGTCTTTCCTGGGTATTACCAAATCGGTTTACTTCACTAGTTGTTTACCTCAAAGGAAACTAGAAGCCAGTGGCAGTGATGGCACCAGACGATATGCTCATCAAAATCGATAAGTTCGATGGCACAGATTTTGAATACTGGAAGATGCATATAGAGGATTATTTGTATCAGAAGAACTAGTTTCTACCGCTCTTTGGAAAGAAGCCAGAAAACATGTCAGAAGAAGAATGGGTTATTCTTGATAGGCAGGCCCTTGGAACAATTCGAATGACCTTATCCCGAAATATAACCTTTAATGTGTTAAAGGCAAAAACCACAAAAGGCCTTATGGAGGAACTGACGGAGTATTATAAAAAACTGTCAACAATAAACAAAGTACATTTTATGCAGCGTTTGTTCAACTTGAAGATGGCGGAAGGCACCTCTGTAGATCATCATATCAATGAACTCAACAAAGTCTTGAATCAGTTGAGTACAGTGAATATTGATCTTGATGATGAAATACAAGCCTTAATACTTTTGTCATCCCTCCCAGAGAGTTGGAGTGCTACAGTCACATCAGTGAGTAACTCAATGGGAACCAATAAGTTGAAGTTCAAGGATGTTAGTGGCCTGATTATTAAAGAGGAAACCCGAAGAAAAGAAGTAGGTGAAACCTCATCCTCCTTCGCCCTTGCCTCATAATCAAAAGGAAGAAGTAGAGGACGTGGAAAAACTAGATATCGTGATAGATCAAAGGACAGGAGGTCCAAGTCACGGAATCCTACTACTTCCCAAAACTCAAAAAATATTGAGTGTTGGAATTGTGGAAAGTTTGGGCACTACAGAAATCAATGCAAGAATGGTTTAAAGAAGCAAGATTCAAACAATCAGGAGGCAAATATAGCTTCCACCTCAGGTGAGGATGACGCATTGATATGTGTCTTAGAAAACAAGCAAGAGGCATGGATATTGGACTCTGGAGCATCATTCCATGCAACTTCTGAGAAAGATCTTCTTGAGAAGTATGTGCCTGGAAATCTCGGTAGTGTGCATCTTGGTAATGATCAACCTTGCAAGATTGTCGGTAAAGGTGTTGTTAAGCTCAAGTTGAATGGAGCCATATGGGAGCTGAAGGATGTCAGACATATCCCTGATCTGATAAAGAACTTAATCTAAGTGGGACAATTAACAAATGAAGGCTACATCACAACTTTCCGTAGTGATGAATGAAAGGTATCAAAGGGAGCAATGATTGTAGCACAAGGAAAGAAGAATGGTACTCTCTACCTAACAGCTGGAGCATGTTGTTCAATTGCAGTTGCACAAGGAAGTAGAGATTCCAACTTGTGGCATCAGAGACTTGGCCACATGAGTAAAAAGGGAATGAAGTTAATGCATTCCTATGGAAAACTATCAGGTCTACAGTCAGTAGAATTTGATACGTGTGAAGACTGCATTCTTGGAAAGCAGAAGAGAGTCAGCTTTCAAACAGGTGGTAGAACGCCAAAGAAGGAGAAACTTGAGCTCGTGCATTCTGATGTTTTGGGACTAACAACTATTCCATCCATTGGTGGAAAACACTACTTTGTGACATTCATTGATGATCACTCCCGTAAAGTGTGGGTTTACTTTCTGAGACACAAGTCAGAAGTATTTGATACTTTCAAAACATGGAAGGCTATGGTTGAAAATGAGATGGGTCTCAAGATAAAGAAGCTCAGAACTGACAATGGTGGAGAATATGAGGACACCAAATTCAAAAAGTTCTGCTATGAACATGGAATCATAATGGAGAGAACTGTACCAGGAACGCCACAACATAATGGTATAGTGGAGCGTATGAATCGCACCTTAACTGAAAGAGCTAGAAGTATGCGGATGCAATCAGGTTTACCAAAGCGCTTACAAGGCGTATAGCCAACACAACAAACTTATCTCATCAACCGAGGTCCATCGGTTCCATTGAGTACAAGATACCGAGGAGGTTTGGAGTGGAAAAGATGTGAATCTTTCACACCTCAAGGTATTTGGCTGTACAACATATGTGCATATCAGTGATCAAGGCAGAAATAAACTTGATCCAAAATCTAAGAAATGCACATTTATTAGCTATGGCGAATATGAGTTTCGCATTTGGGATGACAACAACAAGAAGATCATTCGGAGTAGAGATGTGGTCTTTAATGAAAAGCTGATGTATAAAGACCGACATGCATCGGAGAACGCCCATCAGAGAGACCCTGTATTTGTTGATATCAGCAATATCCCAAATTTTCCAGTGAGACAAATGGAAGTAAATCCTCAATCAGAGGAAACTGTTGAAGAAGGAGCTCAACTTGACTCACCACAGCCCATCTCTCCTGTTCCTGAGTTAAGAAGGTCTTCTCAACCTCATGTGCCAAACAGGAGATTCTCAGACTATCTATTGTTAACTGATGGAGGCGAGCCTGAGTCTTATAAAGAGGCATGCCAAATAGAAGATGCCAGCAAGTGGGAGCTTGCAATGAAAGATGAGATGACATCGTTAATCTCAAATCAGACTTGGGAACTAACAAAGTTACCAAATGGAAATAAGGCTCTCCACAACAAATGGGTATATCGGGTCAAAGAGGAGTTCGATGGTTTCAAAAGATACAAAGCTCGGTTAGTAGTCAAAGGTTTCCAGCAGAAGGAAAGAATAGACTATACCGACATTTTCTCTTCGGTGGTGAAGCTTAATACCATCAGAACGGTGTTAAGTATTGTTGCAAGTAAAGATCTCCATCTTGAGCAGCTTGATGTGAAGACAACATTTCTTCATGGAGACCTGGACAAAGAGATATTTATGCACCAGCCAGAGGGTTTCCTAAAGAAAGGAAAAAAGCATTTAGTGTGTAAGTTGAAGAAAAGCTTGTACGATCTGAAACAAGCTCCAAGACAGTGGTACAGAAAGTTTGATAATTTTATGCATAGGGAAGACTTCCAGAAGTGCAATGCCGACCATTGTTGTTATATCAAGAGATATCAGTCCAGTTATATCATTTTACTACTTTATGTCGATGACATGTTAGTAGTGGGTTCTAATATTGATGATATCAAAAATTTGAAGAAACAATTGTCAAAAGAATTTGACATGAAAGATCTGGGTCCAGCTAAGAAGATTCTTGGGATGCAGGTCAACAGAAATAGGCAGAGAGGGGAATTACAGTTATCTCAAGCAGAATACATTAATCGTGTTTTGCAACGGTTTAACATGGCGAATGCTAAACCAATCAGCACTCCCCTTACCATTCATTTTCTCCTATCACAAAATCAATCACCTCAGACAAATGAAGAGCGCGACTTGATGAAAAAAATTCATTATGCATATGCTATTAGGAGCTTGATGTATGTCATGGTATGCACAAGGCCAGACATAGGCCATGCAGTGGGAGCAATTAGTAGATTTATGGCAAATCCGGGAAAAGTCCACCGGGAAGTAGTAAAGTGGATTTTAAGATATCTTCGATACACTACCAAGAAATGCCTGTACTTTAGCAAATGAGAAATAAAAATACAATGTTATGTTAACTCAGATTATGCAGGAGAAGTTGATAGAAAAAGGAGCACCACCAGTTACATTTTCACTGTAGGTACAACAGCTGTGAGTTGGATATCGCAGATTCAGAAGATTGTTGCCTTATCTATTACGAGCCAGTTTAGTATATAGCAATAATCAAGCTAGCAAAGAGATGATTTGGCTTCGAATTTCTTTGTCGAGTTGGGTTTTATCACGGAGAAAACGTGCTATACAGTGACAATCAGAGTGCAATTCATCTGGCCAAGAATCCAGCATTTCATTTCAGAACTAAGCATATCGGTGTTCGTTATCATTTCATCAAGTCCTTGCTAGAAGATGAAGTGTTAACACTTGAGAAGATTCTTGGAAGCAAGAACCCTGTAGACATATTAACTAAGGTGGTGACAATCGACAAACTGAAGTTGTATGGCCTGCAAGAGTAATAAAATCTAGACGAGCTACTGCATCAACCAGGTGTGAAGATATATTGAAATCAGTCTTCAAATGGGAGATTGTTAGGTAAGGGACTTTGTTCCATATTGAAAATGAGAGAGGGAGGGGGTGGCCCATCAACTATAAATAAACCCCCTCCTCCTCCCATTTATCCCATCCAAAAAAAACCAAAGAAAATTTATTAACTCTTAGTAAGAGTGGTAAATTTTGGTGAGTAAATTTTTGGGGTGTATTAGGATAAGGGTTGAGAGTGTGTGAAAACACTAATGAGTTGAGTGTTGAGTATAAATACTTGTAAGTGTTGTTTTTCTTCCTAATAAAAAGGGTGTACAGTAGCTCCGAAAATGTAGGCGCATTTTAACCAAATTCTGTTATCAAATTTTGTGTTATTTTATTGACATTTTTCGTTGCGTGAAAATAATTTAATTTCCTAAGAATTTGTGCAATAGGTTATGATAAGTTGTGACATTGCATCGTATAACAGGACAGAAAATGTTCGTATTACACGTTACAGTAGTGGACTGCGTTCTTTGTACCCATCATCTGTCTTACCTGATTACTTTATTTTGGCCTTTTGCATCCTTGAGCACGAGAAGAAGGTAAGTCTTACAATGGTGGTTCGGGTTCGTAGAATCTCTTTAATGTCTCCAATATATTAACACTGAAAAAAAAAAAAGAAGTATTCATGGAAAAAAACGTGTGGCTTGCTCATGTACACGCAGGAGATATTCCAATCACGGGTTTTGGCAGATCGATCATCAGTCTGACACATGGGTGGCAGCGGAATGGCCGTGGAGGCGTGGATGCATGCAGTAGTATCCTATAGCAATAAACAGAGAAAAAAATGTAAATGCGCTGTACTGGCAAAACTGGCAATCCATTCAGAGATGAAGTGACCAGACACTGCTCAAGAAAAGAAAAACGCTTACACAGACACGATTGGTGGTGGATATGGAAATACGTCCATACCTTGCTGTTAGACTGAAAAAAGATTAAATAATTCAGGAGGATAATTTACAGATGTAGGGACTACTGGTGCGTTCTGACCAAGAAATAATTCATGTTTAAAATATTATTACGGGAACATGGTTTTGTCTAGCACACACAGTAACTCTTATTTTTTACTTGGACCTTCAATCCTATCCCACCCTTCTATAAGAACAAACTCGCACCCCTCACTTCACTGCACTAAACTCACTCGTTCTCGCTCAGAAGCATCATAATATGGAACGATCTATGCGTCTTCTGTCCATCGTTTTTCTCTCGCTCCTGCTCTTCGTTTCTACTGGTATACAGTGCTTACATATGTGGCATTGAACAGCTCTAACTATTATGTACACATATCTGTGTTATTTCGTATGTTTGTGTACTACAGTTACTGATGGATATGTATTGATGTAATGATAGGGCCAATGATGGCAGCAGAGGCAAGAACATGTGAGTCACAGAGCCATAGGTTCAAAGGGATATGCGTGAGGAAAGCCAACTGCGAGGCTGTTTGCCAAACAGAGGGTTTCTCAGGTGGACAGTGCCGTGGCGCTCGTCGTCGCTGCTTCTGCACCAAGAGTTGTTAGCCATATATAATTGCAGTTCCGGTAGCTGCGTGAATGTACGTGCGTGCGTGTGTGTGAAGAAGAGAGGAGAACACTAAGGAGTTGACCTCTTAATTGGGTCATCTATGTCCTTCGTTGTGGTTGAGAAATAATTAAGGTGGCCTCGTGCATGGGGTTTCTTATGATTTAATCGCGTTATGTTTGATGTTCTGCATGTGCTTAACCTTATTATATCGGTTCTGCAAAACTAAACTATCACCTGCAACATCTCAAGTGTTAAAAATGAAAATTGCAAAACGATCATCAAACTCCTTTAATGACTTCACCGGAGAATCGCTTCCTCGACTGCCTCCTGTAAATACTTTCAAAGCATATAAAACATAAACTCTTGTGAGCAAGTCACAGCATCAGCCCAACCTTGTTTTCTTTATTAAGAGTTTCCATTACTTTTTTATGTACAACTTTTTTTAAGATTCCTATTAGCCTGTTTACAGAAAGGTGTTCTTGTCATCCAAACTTGTGACCTTTGAGTAAATAGCCTGTCCGTACCGAGCTCTTTTTCGGAAAAGAGTCACCCCATCTAATCCCAAAAATAGAGATGATTCCAAGTAATTTTGCTTACACTCAAACAATTGATTAGCTGATGAACATGTGATATAATAATTATTTTGACCAAATTTTAGTACAAGTTACTATAACTTAATTAAAAAAAAATCTTATATTTATAATATTATAATATGTTTTTTAGGTATTTTAAAATAAGTAAAACAGTAAACAGGTTAATATGTTATTTAAAAATAATTTAAATTTTAGGCAAGTTTTTAAAATGTATTTTAAATATATATAACGTGAAATTAATAAGTTCATACTAAATCCACCTTTAAAAGAAAGTGGACCAAAAGATGTTATATGAGAATTATACTCATTTAATTAACATAATTGTTAACAAAATGGGTATTTTAAAATATATGTGAAACGTACATAAAATTTTAAAATAAATAAGTTCAAATTAAATCTATTTCTAAAGAAAGTGAATCGAAATATATTATATGATAAATGTGATATTCATTTAACTAGCACAATTGCTTAATAAAAATTTTTAAAATAAATGTATCTATTAAATATACACAAAAATTTTAATGAATAAGTTCAAATTAAATTTATTTTTTTAAATGAACCAAAAGAAGTTATACGAGAAATGTCGCATTTCATTTAATTAACACAATTGCTTAACAAAAATATGTGTGTGTTTAAAAATATATATTAAATACACGTAAATTTTTGAAATAAAAAGTTTAAACTATATTTATTTTAAAATTTTATATGAAAATGTCACAATCATCCGATTGATACAATTGCTTCCAATTAGTCATACTTAAATGTATTTTGCTCAATACGATATTTTAATCTGTGATAAACCTTAACTTATCTCAATTGTAAAGTTGTTATATCAAATAAATATGGTTGAACCTATTTAGAATATAAAAGATAATTAATAGAATCTTTAAATCCTTAAAACATTCTTAGCTATAAAATAAATATCCATCCATATATATAAATAATCGAACACATGTATTTTAGTTTTTGATATTAGTTTGGATTTTAAATGTTTTTGTCACTGGTTATACAATCTATGCATACATATGATAATAATAATAATAACAACAACAACTAGAGAGGTTCAATAGTACTTATCATTGCTCCTATTTAGTAGAGAGGTTATTTTCGATAGACTCATTAGCATACATATGATAAATACTATAAATTTATGTGTCTACATAAGCGTGAAACAAAACAGAAATATTATAAAATAATTTTATTATAAAAAACAGATCACCGTGTTAATATTATCTAAATTGTTTAATGATACAATCTTAAAAAATCAAAGAAAGTTATCAATTATAGCTGGATATTGAGAGTAGAAATTGAAGTTAAGTAAATAAGCAAAGACAATAGTTTAAAACCAACATAAAAAACACAAGTGAATAATTATATCTTTAATTATAAAAACCAAAGCAATCACATGAAAATAAGTAAATCTAGGAACAAAGATTAAAGATAAATAAACACATAGTTAAGGAAAAAGGGTAGATAATCGTTATAATCAAAATCATTAATAGTTCGACTACATCTACATGTAATAACATTATTATATAAATTATACATGATTATGCAATAATTGTATTAAATAAATATTAAACACGTAATAATTAACAATTAAATATACTTCTATCATTGAATATTTTTCAAAAACAATTTCAGTTTAATGACTGGTCTCCTCTTTATCAATATCTATATTAATATAAAAAGACAATTTAAGACAAGATAATATCATATAAACATATTGGGTTGTCGACTCTAACATTTTGAAGGTTAAATTTTATCTGGTAGGACAATCCAATACCAATTTTTTGTGCATGAAATGCTTAGTTGTCATGTAGTTTCTTTAAATTTTTAACTCTTTTGGGTGTTACGCTCTAATATGGTATGCTATTCTAGATCGACTATATTGCTTCCTTTATCACCTCCAACATGTTTTCAAAATCAAATTTAGAATATAGACAAAACAATGCACATTGAATAATCTTCCACCAATTATTAAGCTCCCAACTCATAACTTTTTCTTCAACTTTTCGATCATCGCATCATTCATGCTACAATTGTCGAGTATTATGGTAGACATCTTAGTATTGATATTCCATTATATTAAACTGTTGACTAACACATTTGTCAACCTTTTGCTTGTATGTAGTGTCGGTGCATAAATGAACCTACAGTTTATAAATATGAACAAATATCAATCATAACATAATCAAAAAAATAAACGATAACTATATTAAAGAATATAATTTACCTTAGTAGTCTACTACATAAAGTCCAATCATTGTCAATATAGCGTGTCATATCATCATATAACCCTTCTTTTAGTTATTAATTGTCCATATGTCTGATGAGATGGCAACCTATCTCTCAATACTCCACTAAATTTTTAATATTTCTTTGAATATGGCTTTCTTTAAGATAATCTAAATTAGGATCTTGAAGTTCGGTGATCAACATCTTAAATTTTTTGTTATCGACTTTGGAGAATGGATGTGCATCACACGACCATACTAGTTAGTAAAAACTTTGATATATATTGTTGTCACAAGCTATAATAGTCATCTCATTATTCGCTCTTAATTGATTAGAGGTTAAAAATGTTTAACCTCCTGATACGAGCTTCTTTCTATTACACGACTTCTATTTCGCCTATTGATAAAGTTTTGTTCAAGTGATTCCAAACTTCACTTCTTAATAAACTTGGTCCTTCAAAGTGACTTTATTATTTACTTAGTCTTGAATTATAAGTCTCTGCTAGTGTACACTCGACATCTTTGGATTAGAATCCTCCATTAAAGGAATATGTTTATCTATCTGAAATAATCAACACATATGATTATATAAGTTAATCGTAAACATTTAAATGTGTGTGTATATATATATTATAAACACTTTGGAAATATTTAATCATATTTCATGTTATAATTGATAAAGTAACAACTTTCAAGTAAGCACACACGTATAAAATAATAATAAACTTAAAATGTACAAGATGATTGTTGTTTCAAATTTTGATAAATTATCTAGCAGATTTATTATTATTTCAATTTAGATGCATGAACTTGTACAATGAGTTATTATGTTCATATATGCTTTGGTAATGGTAAGTTTGAAAGTTTGGTTACTCATTTGAATATGATGTTTAATATTGCATTCATCTATGTGACATTGCTCTATATTTTAAGCTCATACATAAACTTAATCATAGATCTTATAACACTCATAGTTTCAAATTAATTATAGTATGTCAATTCCTAATTTGTATGACTATGTATCAATATTCACATAACTTAATCAACTATGTGTTATCATATTATGACCCTCACATTTAGTTTGTTTAGCCACTTGTTGATCATAATACTTTTACATTGTTGTATATGTTGTACTAAATTTCTTTACAACCTGTTTGGAACCAGATGAATTGAATCCAATTACAACATTGAATAAGTCACCTGTTTGGAACAAAAAAATAAAGATGAATTGAACCCATATGTGTAATTGAAACCCACTACTCCTTATAAATTCAATTCAACCAACAATCCACGTGAATTCAATTACAAATGACTGCTACTCTTGTTTTAAACGTTGAAATTGGAGTCTTCCAATAATAACCACATAATCGCGTGTAAGAGCGCTAGTGAAGGTTCTAGATTCTATTATCTTACAAAACGTTGATTGCTCCGATATTGACGGGACGACACTTTACTACACGTTCTATTGACTTGCCATCCTTTTTGTCTTCTTCGGCATCCTTGTGTTGTTGGAAACCAAAATTAGTGGTACTAGGGCTCACGAAGTGATACGCATGTTAGGTTTTGATTTTACCTTCCGAGTAGAAGCTGAAGGATTTGCGGTGGGATTTGGCTGTTGTGGAAGAGTGAATTTACTATTTTCATAGTATTTGCCCACCATCAATTCATTCATACCACAGTCCAGTATGCGGATGACTCATTTGATTTTACCACAGTTTATGCGAGTCCCCAACCATCTTCTCAAAAGCATCTATGGCCTGCTCTAGAATGGATCAGTCGATCCATAAATAAACCATGGCTAATAGGGGGTAACTTTAATGTGAAACTGGAACTAGTAGATAAGAGGGGTGGAGCCACGGCCCCAAGGATTGTGAACACTCATTTCCAAGCTTGAGGGCATGCTAGCAGCCTTCATGATCTGGGGTACGTTGGTTCCAAGTTTATGTGGTGCCAAGGCATAGTACAAGCTCGATTGGATCGAGTTTTTGGATCAACGGATTGGATCCACACCTTCCCTCAAGCGGTTAATTACCACTTACCTTGCCTAGACTCGAACCATAGACCTATGTGGATTCAGTTACACCCCCCATCTCCCAGAAAAATAGGATCCCCTACTTTTCGTTTTCAAAATGCTTGGCTTACTCATCCAGGCTTCGATGAGGTAGTAGTAAAGCATTGGTTACCGGACGGGGAGACAATGAGCCAATCGTTAGCCCTCTTTTCTCAATACCTCACCAGATGGAATTGTGCAAAATTTGGGAATATCTTTCATTACAAGAAAAGATTGTAGGGCATTCAGAGGTTCATGAACGAGGATAATTTGGACTCCCTGCTTGCGTTGGAAGAACAGTTCAGTGGAGATCTAGTCCAGGTTTTGAGTGAAGAAGAAATCTTTTGGCATCAAAAAACCCGGTGTGAATTGATTTCGAAAGGAGATAGGAATACAAAGTATAACCACACGCTAACCCTGTCAAAAAGAAAGAAAATGTGAAGCGAGAGACTCAAGGACTCCCAGGAGGCCATAGTCTCCGACCAAGGTCAACTGCGCCGACTAGCACAGGAATACTTTGCCCAACTGTATACGAGAGAGGAAGGGCAACCTTATCAAAACCTGCTAACAGGAGCATTTCCCTTAATTTTTGCAGAGAATCTCTGGGACTTAGCAAAACCCATACACCCCATCGAGATTAAGCAGACGATTTTTGAAACGAATCCGATTAAAACCTCTGGGGTAGATGGCTTCAATGCTCTGTTCTTTCAAAAACAATGGGAGAGGGTCGGCCCTAAAGTGACAGAGTTCATTCAGGGTGTATTCAAACAAGAACAGTGGGAAAAGGAATTAAACCAAACCCTTCTAGTTCTTATCCCTAAAAACCCTTCTCCGACTAGTTTTACCCAGTTTCGTCTGATAAGTCTCTGTAAGGTTCTGTACAAAATCATCTCTAAAGTCATCGTTAATCGATTGAAAAATCACCTGGGCTTTCTTGTGAAGGAGAACTAATGTAGTTTTATTCCGAGCTGACAAATAACTGATAATATCATCCCAAGGAAGTTATCCATTCGACACAACGGAAGAAAGGAAAGAAGGGCTTTTTAGCAATCAAAGTGGACCTAGAAAAAGCTTATGACCGCCTACGTTGGGATTTTATACATAACACTTTAGAGGAGATTGGATTTCCAGCTCAACCTATCTAGGTCATTATGAAGTGTGTTACAATGGTAACTATGCAGGTGGTTTGGCAAAGTTCGGTCTCTGATCCTTTTAGCCCCTCACGTGGGATACGACAAGGCTATCCGCTCTCACCGTACCTTTTTGTGTGTTATGCATGGAACGCCTAGGACATCTTTGTTGGATCGCATATGGTCCGAGTATTCACAATACGCTGCGGAAGAGACCATACAAAATTATCAAGTATAATCGAAAACACGAGGATTAATGAAAATACCTTATTTTCGTGGATGGATTGCTTCTTTTCGGATTCCAAGACACTGCAAATCGCTAATGTCCTCTACCGGTATCCACACGAGCATGCACGATCCAGTTTGGTCGGTAGTAGTGTGCTAAGACGTCTGAAAACCTTTCGAACGCCGCATGCGATCTTTCTCTTGGCGGTAGGGTTTCTTGACAACAGTTGTGTGCGTTCACCTAATGAGACCTAAGCTTCTCTATTTATAGAAAACCCTAATCTCATTCAGTTCTATTAAGTTTCGCCCATTATATCATATATATAATAAAAGCCCGACAACTTAATTAAATCTAGCCCAATAAATATATCTAAATATATTTATTTAACACCTAATAAATTAGGCCCAAGAGAATAAGCCGGATCACATCACTCTTTGTATGCGACCACAGAGGCTCATTTGATGTTGGCAATGGGCTTGATTACACTTCAAGGCCCATAAGTCATAAGCGCCTCTAGCAAGATATTATGACTACCCAAATCAAATGAGGATCGATAATCCGATTTAACTCAGTAATCATGATTATAAGCTCAATCCTTTTGTAACACGATATCAAGATTAATCACAAGGCATGGTACATGTCAACCTTTGATTAATCATAGTTTCTTGATCCGCAAGTTGACCGATTATAACAAATGACATTGATGACTCTTCATCAATTCATTTGAGCACGCCATGCATTTCTTCACCACACTTGTCAAGAGGCCCAAATGATATCTCTCTCACTTAAGAGAGGTACAAATCCGCTCACGCTATTCATCCCTCCGCATGATTCATTTAGTGTCCAACATAAGACTATTTATTATTCGGTTAAAATAACTTAGTCTAATATCAAAACACTAAATTCCTCATGTAGGGAACCATGATGACTTCAGTCAAAGGACTAAAGTCAAACCATATTGAGAATCACTAATGACATGAAACCATGTAGTATTCTCTTTTGGTCGATCCAATATATGTTCTCTAACATATATCTATGTTTCGATTTGATATCTCATATCCATGATCAAGAAACGTGATCATCAATCGTAACACATACTAGCCTTAATTCATTATTGTTCCACCAATAATGATCGACTAGGACGATCTAGAATAGTATTATAACACTTATGGTTTTACTATCAAGTCACATACTTGATGACATAAGTTTAATACCATTCATGGAATGTAACTCACATTACATAAATGAAATACATGCATATATAAAATGAATACCTCATAATATATTATTAACAAATCATAATGTTAATACATGAATCACAAATGTTTATTGACCTAGGGCACACTACTAACAATCTTATCTCAAGAGAGGTGGGATAAGGAAGTTGGCTCCCGATATAGTTGAGCCCTACAGGACCACCTATATCCCACCTTTAGTTTGCAGACGACCTGGTATTGTTCGCAGAAGCAACAGATTCCCAGGCACAAGTCATCGCGAAGACTTTGGACGAGTTCTGTCAGGCTTCAGGGCATAAAGTAAACACAGACAAAATGAAAATTTATTTTCCAAGAACGTTAAGACGAAAACGGTGCACTGTATCAGTCAAGCCCTTCACATCTAGAGTACGAACAATCTGGATAAATATCTAGGCGTCCCTTACTCCATGAGCGTACCACGTGCATGACTTATCAGCACATCCTAGATAACACCCAAAGGAAATTAATAGGATGGCGAACCAAGCAGTTGTAACTTGCGGGCCGTGTTACCTTAACTCAATCAGTGATTTAAGCCCTCATAGTTTTCATAATGCAAACAGTGCGCCTACTAAGACAGCTCTGTGATGACTTGGAACAAATTATGCGTAACTTTATCTGGAGTTCCACGGGAGAGCAAAGGAAAATGTCCCTTGTCAGTTGGGATGATATGTGTCAACCCACAAGGGCCGAGGGACTAGACATTAAGCGTATTCGATCTTCCAATGATGCCTTACTAACCTAAATGGGCTGGATCCTTATTACAAAACCTGAGGCCTTATGGGTCAGAATTGTACGGGCTAAATATCGGATGGACCCGTACCACATCCCTAACTCGATTAAAAGGCCAGGGGCTTCGAGCTTTTAGAGGGGAATTGCGGCCATTTGGCAATTTTTCATCCAAGGTATCCAATGGCAACTAGGTAACGGTCGACATATCTACTTCTGCCAGGATAATTGGGTGAAATATTGGGGACCGCTACTCAATGTAGCGACCTCTCCAATACCAGAGAGCGACCTGTACGATAAGGCAGCGGACTTGCAACATGAGGATGGCCACTGGAAGTGAAATTTGTTTCAACACTACTTGCCATCCTCAGTCTGGATGAATTTAGCGGAGATAACCCTCATGTGACCAATGCAGAGGAAGATATCATAAGATGGGGATACACGAGTCATGGGAGATTCACAGTGGCATCAGCCTATGAATTGATCGAAGGGCAAAACTCGGACAGTCATCAGAGTCTCTGGCCCTAAATTTAGAAATGGGGGGGTCCCCAGTGGATCAAAGCCTTCCTTTGGCTCATGACCAAGGAGAAACTCCTAATGAACTCAACAACGAGTGGCGAGACACATTGCGACCGATAGCAGCTGCCACGTTTGCGGACAAGAAGAATCCACTTTACATGTCATTCGGGATTGTCCGAGAGTGCTTGCTTTTTGGAGAAAATTTCCCGCGGAGATAGTCGATACGGAATTCTTCCATCAAGATGTGGCGTGTTGGGTGAAATCCAATCTTCTGAAACACTCCTAGGAGCTACTAGGGGACTGGACTACTATTTTTGGAATCGCGTGCTGGATGCTTTGGACGAGATGAAACAACAGTCTCTTCAATGAAGAGTTTGCTTGTCCGGAGGATGGTACGAAGGCAATTTTGGAGTATGTGGAGTGGATCGTAAGGACAAGGGCAGTGGAAAGCCGTATGTACCCGCACTAGGGCCTATTGTTAGGCACTCGAGTGGGCTGGACAAAACTGTCAGAGAATTGAGTTAAACTCAACACGGACGGAGCTTTTAAACAAGGAACGCGCATCGCTATCGTTGGTGGACTAATTCGGGATTGTCAAGGGCAGTGGTGCGGTGGGTTTTTTTAGCATATTGGTAGCAGCTCGCCATTAACAGTCGAGCTCTGAGGAGTCCACTCGGGCCTCACGTTGGCTTGGTCCTTTGAGTACCACCGGGTCTTATTAGAAGTGGACTCATTAGAAGTTATTAACATACTTTCCTCTCCCATTACCGAGCTTGATATTAATAATTTTTTGTTGGCAAGTAATTGTGGATTACTCATGCGGGATTGAGAGGTACAAATCACGCATGTACACCGTGAAGGGAATCAGTGCGCAGACAACCTGGCCGCCCTTGCAACCATGGCAAGCACCGGACTTCATATTCTTCAAGAACCTCCGTTGCCCATCCTGGATTTTATCCACAGGGATAAGATTGGAGCTGTGTACTGCAGATCTTTGCGGGTCATATTAGAAGTGAACTCATTAGAAGTTATTAACATACTTTCCTCTCTCGTTATCGAGCTTAATATTAATATTTTTTTGTTGGCAGGTATCCGTGGATTACTCATGCTGGATTGAAAGGTGCAAATCACGCATGTACACCGTGAAATGAACCAGTGCACAGACAACCTAGTCGCCCTTGCAACCATGGCAAGCACCGGACTTCATATTCTTCAAGAACCTCTGTTGTCCATCCTGTATTTTATCCACAGGGACAAGATTGGAGCTATGTACTGCAGATCTTTGCGCTAGTTAGTTTTTTCATGTTGTAGCTTTCCGTTGTATAAAAAAAAAACTCTTACCTTACTGTCTCCGCGGCTTTGACCTTTCTTATTGTCCAAGTCTTATGGAAATTATCACCACATTGCCGGACATGGTTTTGTCTAACACACACAATAACTCTTTTTTTTACCTGGACCTCAATCCTATCCCACCTTTTTATAAGAACAAACTCGCACCCTTCACTTCTCTGCACTAAACTCACTCGTTCTCGCGCAGAAGTATCGTAATATGGAACGATCTATGCGTCTTCTGTCCATTGTTTTTCTCTCGCTCCTGCTCTTCGTTTCTACTGGTATATAGTGCTTACATATGTGGCATTGAACAACTCTAACTATTATGGACACATATCTGTGTTATTTCGTATGTTTGTGTACTACAGTTACTGATGGATATGTATTGATGTAATGATAGGGCCAATCAAGGACGGAGACATGTCCCCAAGTTTTTAAAAAATAATTTTTTTAATTTTTAATATATATATATATAATATAATATAATATAATATAATATAATATAATATATCAAAACCTAACCTATAAGTTGCCGTAAACTTCAATGAAACGAAGAGCAAGTTATCTATAATATATATAATATATTAAAAACTTATTATAGGTTCCTTTGTCGTCATCTACAATATACATAATATATTAAAACCCTATCATAGGGTTACTCCTTTGGAAGATCTTAATAGAAATCGTTGTCCTCAGTTCCCATCTATTCTTCAGTGGATTATAGACAATCAGCTCTTGGATGGTTCATAGGGTGACGACTGACAATTGAAAAAGGTAAGACAAATACAAAAGTGATAATGCGGACAACAGATTGATTAGTTTTTAATGGAAAAATTGCATTTTGTTGTTAAATAGAAAAGTGATTACGGATTAATTAATGTTTAATGGAAAAATAAATTTTATAGAATTCAGAATATTGGTTCTAACTAATTTTTTATTTTGCAGTTATGGAAAAATATTTTAAAAAATTAAGACCGACTCTTCAGTCATCATCGTGTGATTTAAATCAGAATGTTAATACAGCACCTCCAGCATCGAAGGAGGTTATTATTGAAGAACTTGTGATTGACTTAGAAAATCCTCCTTCCGATCCAAGATTGAGACCTAATATAATGGAGTATCCTCCTGAAAAACGAGATCAAAAGAGAGCTTATTTATTAAAGGTCCTTATCAACCTCGAAATCATAACTTTCCTCAAACTATGGATGGAGATCGTAAGCGGAGATTTATTGTATCATGGTTTGATGATTTCAAGGATTGGTTGGAATATAGTGTTGAAAAAGATGCTGCATACTGCTTATATTGTTATCTTTTTTCAGCCGATCGTGAAAGAAAGCATACTAATTTTGTGTCTGAGGGTTTTAGTGCTTGGCGAAAGAAAGCAAGATTAAGAGAACATGTAGGAAATCATGACTCTGATCATAATCAATGTCGAATTGCTTGTGAAAATTTAATGAACCAATCTCAATCGATTCAGTCAGCTTTTTCAAGGCAATAAGAGAAATCAAAAATTGAATATCGATGTAGGCTAAATGCATCAATAGAGTGTCTTCGTTATCTCTTGATGCAAGGGCTGCCTTTTCGAGAAAATGATGAGTCTGAGAATTCAACAAACCAAGGGAATTTTCTAGAATTACTAAAATTCATAGCTTCTAACAATGAAGAAATTAGGAATGTTGTTCTAGGGAATGCTCCTGAAAATCTCAAACTTACATCACCCGATATTCAACGTGATATCATTAATGCAACTGCATTTGAGACAACAAAGGCCATTATTTTAGATATAGGTGATGATTTGTTCTCTATTTTAGTGGATGAATGTCGAGATGTATCAGTAAAAGAGCAAATGAGAGTCGTCATTCAGTATGTTGATAGTTTTGGATGTGTCATTGAAAGATTTCTTGGTCTTGTGCATGTACGTGACACAAGTGCAACTTCACTTTTAAAAGGTATCAAGTCATTATTCTCTAACTATGGCTTGAGTATTGCCAGCTTGAGAGGTCAAGGCTATGACGGAGCTAGTAATATGCGAGGTGAATTTCATGGTCTTAAAAGTCTAATTTTGAAGGAAAATTCTTGTGCTTACTACATCCATTGTTTTGCACATCAACTTCAGCTTACATTTGTTGTTGTTGCTAAAAAGCATTTAAATGTATGTTCCTTTTTCAATACTATTACTCGTTTGTGCAATGTTATTGGAGAATCTTGTAAGCGTAGGGATATGCTTCGAGAAAAACAAATGGAGAAAGTGATAGCAGAAATTTCACAAGGGGTCAAGAAACTGGACAGGGGTTGAATCAAGAAATGACACTAAAAAGATCCGAAGATACTCGTTGGGGTTCTCATTTTGATACGCTCATTAATTTGCTACATTTATTTTCTTCTGTCATTGAGGTTCTTGAGTTTGTTGGAGAAAATGAGAATGATGATTCACAAAGGGCTGAAGCTATTGATTTAATTGATGTTATGCTTCGCTTTGAATTTCTCTTTGTGTTGCATCTTATGATAAAGATCTTCGGAATCACAAATGAATTATCTCAAGTTTTACAGAAAAAAGATCAAAATATAGTGAATGCAATGCATTTGGTTAAAGTCTCAAAATGTCATTTGCAACAAGTTAGAGATGATGGTTGGGAGTCTTTATTGAAAAAAGTCGTTGACTTTTGTGGTGAAAATAATGTAAATGAGATAGATATGCAAGATATGTTTATAGTTAGAGGGAGATTAAAGAGTAGAAGCGAAGACATGACGAATCTTCATCACTATCGTGTTGAGCTTTTCTATTCTGTGATTGACATGCAACTTCAAGAGCTTAACAATCTATTTGATGAAGTCAATACAAGTTTGCTTTTATGTATGGTATGTCTTGATCCTAAAGACTCCTTTTCCGCATTTGACATGGACAAATTGATTGAACTTGCAAAATTCTATCCATCAGAGTTTCCTCCTATTGCTTTAATTGAGCTTGAATATCAGCTAGGGAATTTTATCATTGATGTACGTATGGACAAGAATTTCTTTGAATTGAGTGGAATTGGAGACCTTGTTAAGAGAATGGTGGCTACAAGAAAACATCATGTATTTCCTTTGGTTTATTTGTTAGTCAAATTGTCATTACTTTTACCAATTATTCTGACCCACAAGGGAAAGAGCTTTCTCCGCAATGAAAATTATCAAGAGTTCACTTCGTAATAAAATGGGAAATGACCTATTGAATGATTGTTTAGTGTGTTACATTGAAAGAGATGTATTTATAAATATTGGCAATGATGTTGTTATGAAAAGATTTTAATCTATGAAAAGTAGGCGAGGATCATTGTAATTTTAGCTATTTTATATTCTTAATAAAACTTTGTTTTTATTTAGTTTTGATATGAAATTTTTTGTGAAATTTATATTTTATTTGAGCCCCGCATATCTCCGTCCTTGGCTCAAATCCTTTGGTTGGATGTCGATCGCGAGGTCGTTTGCCAAAGAGAGGGTTTCTCAGGTGGACATTGCCGTGTCTTGTCCTGCTTCTGCACCTTTAGTTGTTAGCCATATATAATTGCAGTTCGGGTAGCTGCATGAATGTACGTGGCGTGCGTGTGCGTGTGTGTGAAGGAGAGAGGAGAACTATAAGGAGTTGACCTCTTAATTGGGTCATCTATGTCGACAAAATTGCTCTAGCGACCCCTGTGTTATACGAAAGTAGCTAATTAAACCCTGAGATATAAAATGTTACTCTATTAACCTTATGTTTTCAATTTTGCTGCAAAAAAAATCCTTAGCCGTGTGTTGTTCCTCCACGCTTAAGGGGCTGTGAGTTAATAAAATTTCAACTCATGATTTTTTTTGCTAATTTTTATATGTCAAGATTTTTTTAGCAACTTTTGAATAACACAGCGTTATTAAGACAATAAATTCCATATGTCCTTCGTTATGGTTGAGAAATAATTAAGGTGGCCTCGTGCATGGGGTTTCTTATGATTTAATCGCGTTATGTTTGATGTTCTGCATGTGCTTAACCTTATTATATCGGTTCTGCAAAACTAAACTATCACCGCAACATCTCAAGTGTTAAAATGAAAATTGCAAAACGATCATCAAACTCCTTTAATGACTTCACCGGAGAATCGCTTCGACCGCCTCCTGTAAATACTTTCAAAGCATATAAAACATAAACTCTTGTGAGCAAGTCACCGCATCATTCAACCTTGTTTTCTTTATTAAGAGTTTCCATTACTTTTTATGTACAACTTTTTAAGATTCCTATTAGCCTGCTTACGTAAAGGTGTTCTTGTCATCCAAACTTGTGACCTTTGAGTAAATAGCTTGTCTGCATCGAGCTCTTTTTCTAAAAGAGTCACCCCATCTAATCCCAAAAATAGAGATGATTCCAAGTAATTTTGCTTACACTCAAACAATTGATTAGGTGATGAACATGTGATATAATAATTATTTTGACCAAATTTTAGTACAAGTTACTATAACTTAATTAAAAAAATCTTATATTTATAATATTATAATATGTTTTTAGGTATTTTAAAATAAGTAAAACAAGAACAAAGTTAATATGTTATTTAAAATAATTTAAATTTTAGGCAAGTTTTTAAAATGTATTTTAAATATATATAACGTGAAATTAATAAGTTCAAACTAAATCCACCTTTAAAAGAAAGTGGACCAAAAGATGTTATATGAGAATTATACTCATTTAATTAACATAATTGTTAACAAAATGGGTATTTTAAAAATATATGTGAAACGTATATAAAATTTTAAAATAAATAAGTTCAAATTAAATCTATTTCTAAAGAAAGTGAATCAAATATATTATATGAAAATGTGATATTCATTTAACTAGCACAATTGCTTAATAAAAAATTTTAAAATAAATGTATCTATTAAATATACACAAAAAATTTTAATGAATAAGTTCAAATTAAATTTATTTTTTAAAATGAACCAAAAGAAGTTATACGAGAAATGTCGATTTCATTTAATTAACACAATTGCTTAACAAAAATATGTGTGTTTTAAAAATATATATTAAATACACGTAAATTTTGAAATAAAAAGTTTAAACTATATTTATTTTAAAATTTTATATGAGAAATGTCACAATCATCCGATTGATACAATTGCTTCCAATTAGTCATACTTAAATGTATTTTGCTCAATACGATATTTTAATCATGATAAACCTTAACTTATCTCAATTGTAAAGTTGCTATATCAAATAAATATGGTTGAACCTATTTAGAATATAAAAGATAATTAATAGAATCTTTAAATCCTTAAAACATTCTTAGCTATAAAATAAATATCCATCCATATATATAAATAATCGAAAACATGTATTTTAGTTTTGATATTAGTTTGGACTTTAAATGTTTTTGTCATTGGTTATACAATCTATGCATACATATGATAATAATAATAATAACAACAACAACTAGAGAGGTTCAATAGTACTTATCATTGCTCCTATTTAGTAGAGAGGTTATTTTCGATAGACTCATTAGCATACATATGATAAATACTATAAATTTATGTGTCTACATAAGCAAAGAAACAAAACAGAAATATTATAAAATAATTTTATTATAAAAAACAGATCACAGTGTTAATATTATCTAAATTGTTTAATGATACAATCTTAAAAAATCAAAGAAAGTTATAAATTATAGCTGGATATTGGAGAGTAGAAATTGAAGTTAAGTAAATAAGCAAAGACAATAGTTTAAAACCAACATAAAAAACACAAGTGAATAATTATATCTTTAATTATAAAAACCAAAGTAATCACATGAAAAATAAGTAAATCTAGGAACAAAGATTAAAGATAAATAAACACATAGTTAAGGAAAAGGGTAGATAATCGTTATAATCAAAATCATTAATAGTTCAGACTACATCTACATGTAATAACATTATTATATAAATTATACATGATTATGCAATAATTGTATTAAATAAATATTAAACACGTAATAATTAACAATTAAATATACTTCTATCATTGAATATTTTTCAAAAACAATTTCAGTTTAATGACCGGTCTCCTCTTTATCAATATCTATATTAATATAAAAGACAATTTAAGACAAGATAATATCATATAAACATATCAATGTCGACTCTAACATTTTGAAGGTTATATTTTATCTGGTAGGACAATCCAATACCAATTTTTTGTGCATGAAATGCTTAGTTGTCATGTAGTTTCTTTAAATTTTTAACTCTTTTGGGTGTTACGCTCTAATATGGTATGCTATTCTAGATCGACTATATTGCTTCCTTTATCACCTCCAACATGTTTTCAAAATCAAATTTAGAATATAGACAAAACAATGCACATTGAATAATCTTCCACCAATTTTTAAGCTCCCAACTCATAACTTTTTCTTCAACTTTTCGATCATCGCATCATTCATGCTACAATTATCGAGTATTATGGTAGACATCTTAGTATTGATATTCCATTATATTAAACTGTTGACTAACACATTTGTCAACCTTTTGCTTGTATGTAGTGTCGGTGCATAAATGAACCTACAGTTTATAAATATGAACAAATATCAATCATAACATAATCAAAAAAATAAACGATAACTATATTAAAGAATATAATTTACCTTAGTAGTCTACTACATAAAGTCCAATCATTGTCAATATAGCGTGTCATATCATCATATAACCCTTCTTTTAGTTATTAATTGTCCATATGTCTGATGAGATGGCAACCTATCTCTCAATACTCCACTAAATTTTTAATATTTCTTTGAATATGGCTTTCTTTAAGATAATCTAAATTAGGATCTTGAAGTTCGGTGATCAACATCTTAAATTTTTTGTTATCGACTTTGGAGAATGGATGTGCATCACACGACCATACTAGTTAGTAAAAACTTTGATATATATTGTTGTCACAAGCTATAATAGTCATCTCATTATTCGCTCTTAATTGATTAGAGGTTAAAAATGTTTAACCTCCTGATACGAGCTTCTTTCTATTACACGACTTCTCTATTTCGTCTATTGATAAAGTTTTGTTCAAGTGATTCCAAACTTCACTTCTTAATAAACTTGGTCCTTCAAAGTGACTTTATTATTTACTTAGTACTGAATTATAAGTCTCTGCTAGTGTACACTCTGATACTGGATTAGAATCCTCCATTAAAGGAATATGTTTATCTATCTGAAATAATCAACACATATGATTATATAAGTTAATCGTAAACATTTAAATGTGTGTGTGTATATATATATTATAAACACTTTGGAAATATTTAATCATATTTCATGTTATAATTGATAAAGTAACAACTTTCAAGTAAGCACACGATAAAATAATAATAAACTTAAAATGTACAAGATGATTGTTGTTTCAAATTTTGATAAATTATCTAGCGATTTATTATTATTTCAATTTAGATGCATGAACTTGTACAATGAGTTATTATGTTCATATATTCTTTGGTAATGGTAAGTTTGAAAGTTTGGTTACTCATTTGAATACGATGTTTAATATTGCATTCATCTATGTGACATTGCTCTATATTTTAAGCTCATACATAAACTTAATCATAGATCTTATAACACTCATAGTTTCAAATTAATTATAGTATGTCAATTCCTAATTTGTATGACTATGTATCAATATTCACATAACTTAATCAACTATGTGTTATCATATTATGACCCTCACATTTAGTTTGTTTAGCCACTTGTTGATCATAATACTTTTACATTGTTGTATATGTTGTACTAAATTTCTTTACAACCTGTTTGGAACCAGATGAATTGAATCCAATTACAACATTGAATTCAAGTCACCTGTTTGGAACAAAAAAATAAAGATGAATTGAACCCATATGTGTAATTGAAACCCACTACTCCTTATAAATTCAATTCAACCAGCAATCCACGTGAATTCAATTACAAATGACTGCTACTATTGTTTTAAACGTTGAAATTGGAGTCTTCCAATAATAACCACATAATCGCGTGTAAGAGCGCTGGTGAAGGTTCTAGATTCTATTATCTTACAAAACGTTGATTGCTCCGATATTGACGGGACGACACTTTACTACACGTTCTATTGACTTGCCATCCTTTTTGTCTTCTTCGGCATCCTTGTGTTGTTGGAAACCAAAATTAGTGGTACTAGGGCTCACGAAGTGATACGCATGTTAGGTTTTGATTTTACCTTCCGAGTAGAAGCTGAAGGATTTGCGGGTGGATTTGGTCAGTGGAAGAGTGAATTTACTATTTCCATAGTATTTGCCCACCAAAGAATTCATTCATACCACACCCCGAAAGATGGATGACTCATTTGATTTTACCACAGTTTATGCGAGTCCCCAACCATCTTCTCAAAAGCATCTATGGCCTGCTCTAGAATGGATCAGTCGATCCATAAATAGACCATGGCTAATAGGGGGTAACTTTAATGTGAAACTGGAACTAGTAGATAAGAGGGGTGGAGCCACGGCCCCAAGGATTGTGAACACTCATTTCCAAGCTTGAGGGCATGCTAGCAGCCTTCATGATCTGGGGTACGTTGGTTCCAAGTTTATGTGGTGCCAAGACATAGTACAAGCTCGATTGGATCGAGTTTTTGGATCAACAGATTGGATCCACACCTTCCCTCAAGCGGTTAATTACCACTTACCTTGCCTAGACTCGAATCATAGACCTATGTGGATTCAGTTACACCCCCCATCTCCCAGAAAAATAGGATCCCCTACTTTTCGTTTTCAAAATGCTTGGCTTACTCATCCAGGCTTCGATGAGGTAGTAGCAAAGCATTGGTTACCGGACGGGGAGACAATGAGCCAATCGTTAGCCCTCTTTTCTCAATACCTCACCAGATGGAATTGTGCAAAATTTGGGAATATCTTTCATTACAAGAAAAGATTGTAGGGCATTCAGAGGTTCATGAACGAGGATAATTTGGACTCCACCTTGCGTTGGAAGAACAGATTCGGTGGAGATCTAGTCCGTGTTTTGAGTGAAGAAGAAATCTTTTGGCATCAAAAAACCCGGTGTGAATTGATTTCGAAAGGAGATAGGAATACAAAGTATAACCACACGCTAACCCTGTCAAAAAGAAAGAAAATGTGAAGTGAGAGACTCAAGGACTCCCAGGAGGCCATATAATGGAGTATCCTCCTGAAAAACGAGATCAGGTGCGTAGAGCTTATTTATTAAAAGGTCCTTATCAACTTCGAAATCATAACTTTCCTCAAACTATGGATGGAGATCGTAAGCGGAGATTTATTGTATCATGGTTTGATGATTTCAAGGATTGGTTGGAATATAGTGTTGAAAAAGATGCTGCATATCGCTTATATTGTTATCTTTTTCAGCCGATCGTGAAAGAAAGCATACTAATTTTGTGTCTGAGGGTTTTAGTGCTTGGCGAAAGAAAGCAAGATTAAGAGAACATGTAGGAAATCATGACTCTGATCATAATCAATGTCGAATTGCTTGTGAAAATTTAATGAACCAATCCCAATCTATTCAGTCAGCTTTTTCAAGGCAATAAGAGAAATAAAAAATTGAATATCGATGTAGGCTAAATGCATCAATAGAGTGTCTTCGTTATCTCTTGATGCAAGGGCTGCCTTTTCGAGAAAATGATGAGTCTGAGAATTCAACAAACCAAGGGAATTTTCTAGAATTACTAAAATTCATAGCTTCTAACAATGAAGAAATTAGGAATGTTGTTCTAGGGAATGCTCCTGAAAATCTCAAACTTACATCACCCGATATTCAACGTGATATCATTAATGCAGCTGCATTTGAGACAACAAAGGCCATTATTTTAGATATAGGTGATGATTTGTTCTCTATTTTAGTGGATGAATGTCGAGATGTATCAGTAAAAGAGCAAATGAGAGTCGTCATTCAGTATGTTGATAGTTTTGGATGTGTCATTGAAAGATTTCTTGGTCTTGTGCATGTACGTGACACAAGTGCAACTTCACTTTTAAAAGGTATCAAGTCATTATTCTCTAACTATGGCTTGAGTATTGCCAAATGAGAGGTCAAGGCTATGACGGAGCTAGTAATATGCGAGGTGAATTTCATGGTCTTAAAAGTCTAATTTTGAAGGAAAATTCTTGTGCTTACTACATCCATTGTTTTGCACATCAACTTCACTTACATTTGTTCTTTGTTGCTAAAAAGCATTTAAATGTATGTTCCTTTTCAATACTATTACTTGTTTGTGCAATGTTATTGGAGGATCTTGTAGCGTAGGGATATGCTTGAGAAAACAAATGGAGAAAGTGATAGCAGAAATTTCACAAGGGTCAAGAAACCGAACAGGTTGAATCAAGAAATGACACTAAAAAGATCCGAAGATACTCGTTGGGGTTCTCATTTTGATACGCTCATTAATTTGCTACATTTATTTTCTTCTGTCATTGAGGTTCTTGAGTTTGTTGGAGAAAATGAGAATGATGATTCACAAAGGGCTGAAGCTATTGATTTAATTGATGTTATGCTTCGCTTTGAATTTCTCTTTGTGTTGCATCTTATGATAAAGATCTTCGGAATCACAAATGGATCATCTCAAGTTTTACAGAAAAAAGATCAAAATATAGTGAATGCAATGCATTTGGTTAAAGTCTCAAAATGTCATTTGCAACAAGTTAGAGATGATGGTTGGGAGTCTTTATTGAAAAAAGTCGTTGACTTTTGTGGTGAAAATAATTTAAATGAGATAGATATGCAAGATATGTTTATAGTTAGAGGGAGATTAAGGAGTAGAAGCGAAGACATGACGAATCTTCATCACTATCGTGTTGAGCTTTTCTATTCTGTGATTGACATGCAACTTCAAGAGCTTAACAATCGATTTGATGAAGTCAATACAAGTTTGCTTTTATGTATGGTATGTCTTGATCCTAAAGACTCCTTTTCCGCATTTGACATGGACAAATTGATTGAACTTGCAAAATTCTATCCATCAGAGTTTCCTCCTATTGCTTTAATTGAGCTTGAATATCAGCTAGGGAATTTTATCATTGATGTACGTATGGACAAGAATTTCTTTGAATTGAGTGGAATTGGAGACCTTGTTAAGAGAATGGTGGCTACAAGAAAACATCATGTATTTCCTTTGGTTTATTTGTTAGTCAAATTGTCATTACTTTTACCAGTTGTTACAGCCACAGTGGAAAGAGCTTTCTCCGCAATGAAAATTATCAAGAGTTCACTTCGTAATAAAATGGGAGATGACCTATTGAATGATTGTTTAGTGTGTTACATTGAAAGAGATGTATTTATAAATATTGGCAATGATGTTGTTATGAAAAGATTTTAATCTATGAAAAGTAGGCGAGGATCATTGTAATTTTAGCTATTTTATATTCTTAATAAAACTTTGTTTTTATTTAGTTTTGATATGAAATTTTTTGTGAAATTTATATTTTATTTGAGCCCCGCATATCTCCGTCCTTGGCTCCGTCACTGGTTGGATGCTGACTGCGAGGCTGTTTGCCAAAGAGAGGGTTTCTCAGGTGGACATTGCCGTGTCTTGTCCTGCTTCTGCACCTTTAGTTGTTAGCCATATATAATTGCAGTTCGGGTAGTGCATGAATGTAATGGGTGCGTAAAGCGTGTGTGAAGGAGAGAGGAGAACTATAAGGAGTTGACCTCTTAATTGGGTCATCTATGTCGACAAAATTGTCAGAATGACCCACATGTTATACGAAAGTAGCTAATTAAACCCTGAGATATAAAATGTTACTCTATTAACCTTATGTTTTCAATTTTGTTGCAAAAAAAATCCTTAGCCGTGTGTTGTTCCTCCACGCTTAAGGGGCTGTGAGTTAATAAAATTTCAACTCAGGATTTTTTTTGCTAATTTTTATATGTCAAAGTTTTTTTAGCAACTTTTGAATAACACAGCGTTATTAAGACAATAAATTCCATCTATGTCCTTCGTTATGGTTGAGAAATAATTAAGGTGGCCTCGTGCATGGGGTTTCTTATGATTTAATCGCGTTATGTTTGATGTTCTGCATGTGCTTAACCTTATTATATCGGTTCTGCAAAACTAAACTATCACCTGCCACATCTCAAGTGTTAAAAATGAAAATTGCAAAACGATCATCAAACTCCTTTAATGACTTCACCGGAGAATCGCTGCCTCGACTGCCTCCTGTAAATACTTTCAAAGCATATAAAACATAAACCCTTGTGAGCAAGTCACCGCACCAGCCCAACCATGTTTTCTTTATTAAGAGTTTCCATTACTTTGTTATGTCATTACTTTTTTTAAGATTCCTATTAGCCTGTTTACAGAAAGGTGTTCTTGTTATCCAAACTCGTGAGTCGTGACCTTTGAGTAAATAGCCTGGCCGTACCAAGCTCTTTTTGGGAAAAGAGTCACCCCATCTAATCCCAAAAATAGAAATGATTCGAAGTAATTTTGCTTAGACTCAAACAATTGATTACCTGTTGAGCATGTGATATAATAATTATTTGGACCAAATTTTAGTACAAGTTATTATAATATTATATAAATATGTCTTATATTTATAACATTATAATATGTTTTTAGGTATTTTAAAAACAGTAAAAAGGTTAATATATTATTTAAAAATAGTTTAAATTTTTAAGCAGCTTTTTAAAATGTATATATTAAATAAATATATAATTTGAAACTAATAAGTTCAAACTAAATCCACTTTTAAAAGAAAGTGGACCAAAAGATGTTATATGAGAATTATAGTCATTTAATTAAAATAATTGTTTAACGAAATGGGTTTTTTAATATATATGAAACGTATATAAAATTTTAAAATGAATAAGTTCAAATTAAATGTATTTATAAAGAAAGTGAATCAAAGATGTTATATGAGAAATGTGATATTCATTTAACTAACACAATTGTTTAATAAAAGTAAATTTTAAAAGAAATATATATATATTAAATATACACAAAATTTTGTAATGAAAAATTCAAATTAATTTTTTAAAAAATGAACCAAAAGATGTTATATGATAAATGTCACATTCATTTAATCAACACTAAAAAATGAACCAAAAGATGTTATATGATAAATGTCACATTCATTTAATCAACACAATTGCTTAATAAATATATATATATGTGTGTGTTTAAAAATATATATTAAATACATGTAAAATTTTGAAATAAAAAATTTAAACTAAATTTATTTTAAAATTTTATATGAGAAATGTCACAATCATTTAATTGACACAATTGCTTCCAATTAGTCATACTTAAATATATTTTGCTCAATACGATATATTAATAAGGGATAAACCTTAACTTATCTCAATTATAAAGTTGTTATGTCCAAATAAACATGGTTGAACCTATTTAGAATATAAAATAAAATTAATAGAATCTCTAAATCCTTAAAAACATTCTTAGCTATAAAATAAATATCCACCCATATACATAAATAATCGAAAACAAGTATTTTAGTTTTGATATTGGACTTTAAATGTTTTTGTCGCTGGTTATACAATCTATGCATACATAAGATAACAATAACAACAACTAGGGAGATTCAATAGTACTCATCATTGCCTCTACTTAGTAGAGAGGTTATTTTCGATAGACTCATGAGCATATATATGATAAATACTATAGATTTATGGTTCTAGATATGCAACAAACAAAATAGTACTATTATAAAATAATTTTATTATTAAAAAGTATCACCATGTTAATATTATCTAAATTGTTTAATGATACAATTTAAAAATCAAATAAAATTATCAATTATAATGGATATTGAGAGTAGAAATTGAAGTTAAGTAAATAAGCAAAGGCGACAAGAGTTTAAAACCAACATAAAATGCACAAGTGAATAATTATATCTTTAATTATAGAAAAGCAAAGCAATCACATGAAAAATAAGTAAATGGGAACGAAGATTAAAAATAATAAACGCACATTGAGGAAAAGGGTAGATAATTGTTATAATCAAAATCATTAATAGTTTAGACTACATCTAAATGTAATAACATTATTATATAAATTATACATGATTATGCAATAATTATATTAAATAAATATTAAACACATAATAATTAACAATTAAATATACTTTTATCATCGAATATTTTTCAAAACAACTTCAGTTTAATGACTGGTCTCCATCTTTTCAATATCTGTATTAATATAAAAAGATAATTTAAGACAAGATAATATCATATAAACATATTGAGTTGCCAACTCTAACATTTTAAAGGTTAAATTTTATCTGGGAGGACAATCCAATACCAACTTTTTTGTGCATGGAATGCTTAGTTGTCATGTAGTTTCTTTAAATTTTTAACTCTTTGGGTGTTACGCTCAAATATGTTACGCTATTCTAGATCGACTCTATTGCTTCCTTTATCAACTCCAATATGTTTTCATAATCAAATTTAGGATATGGACAAAACAATGCACATTGAATAATCTTCCACCGACTATTAAGCTCCCAACCCATAACTTTTCTTCAACTTTTCGATCATCGCATCATTCATGCTACAATTGTCGAGTATTATGGTAGACATCTTAGTGTCGATATTCCATTCTATGAAACTGTTGACTAACATAGTTGTCAACCTTTCGCTTGTATGAGTGTCGGTGCATAAATGAACCTACCATTTATAAATATTAACAAATATTAATATAACACCCCACTCTCACAGGACATGTACCCGACATCCTGAATGATATTTGAGTACGAAGCCTGCAAGAGTGGCATGCTAAAACAGTCATCGGTTAAAACTCATTACAAATTGTTTGAAATGATGTACATATTATGCGGAAAATCAATAATCAATTTTGATCCAACTTATTTATAAACAATTTCAGTCACGAAAATTACAATCATTATTGAACTCATCAAAGTTTCAGTAATCACTTGGGCCCATTACATAACAAAACACTTGCAATCATAAAAGTCATTTCATTACTAAATCATAAACATATACTTTGTACAATTCTTGCGGAATATAATTCACACACATAAAATTCACTGAAGACATGCAGGTGCACACTGATTCTGACCTGGAACTCTTACTCAGAGCCTCTCTGGAGTTCTTTACAAAACCCTGAAAGCCACGTTGCAATTTTTTATGAGTTTTGCAAACTCAGTTGAGTAACTATCCTCAATGGCTCACTCATATAACAAACACAATCATTATATAATCACATAGTTCATATCAATTTATCATTACATTTTAGCTTTACAAATCATTCAATGAATTTCAACCATATATGAATGTTATATGCATGAAACTTACATTCATTTTTATTATTGTGACCAAGAACCTATCGCATATATATACAGATACTGGCCCATTTAGCTCAACCAGAATAGGATCACGGAGCATAGCTCTACGTGCAAAAATAGTAATCATGGAGCAAATCTCTACGTGTAAGTGCTTTTATAGTGGCTACTCCGGTCACAATGTCTTTATCTGAGCATGCATTTATGAAATGCATCAAATACAAAATTAAGTCATGTATAGCAAACATTCATAATTTATAATCAAAATCTCATAGTTATCGAACCTAAATCCGGCATTCAACTTTCGTTGAGAATTCAAATATCATTTAGAGGTCATCAGACATAAATCTGGCATTCAACTTTCCAGTTGAGAATTAAAATATTCAAGTAGACAGTCTCATTCACATACAAGTAGCATTTTTAATGATATTCACATGCATCGAACGCCTCGAACTATTATTGTCTGGAATTTTGTACACATTCATCAATATCAAATTCAATTCAGTAATAAACAAAACAAATCAAAGTGAGACCATCTTAGGTTACTCACAGTACACTCCAATATGCTATTGCCTATATGGTCTAGCAATATCCGACTGGCATCTAATTTGCTCCTCTATATCATACAAAACACATTTACATATATCACAATTTTGCACAAATGTATAAGTCTTTCTTTATGCACATCAATGTATAGACAATATGCACAATGCATGTTCAATGACAATTTCGGGTATCTTATTGAGATTTTGTCACCATATCATTTAGATAGCAAAACCCTCATTAATATAATTTGTACTTAGGGTTTGGACCATAACAAAACAATGTGAAATTAATTTCATAACCTAATTGATCATTTCAGATTGTTTTCTCATAATATGCTTTTAGGTCAACTTTACATAATAATTTTGATAAGGTAAATGACAAAATTAGGCAACACTTCCTTTTGGAAACTTATTCTCTTATGTTTTAAGTTTCTAATGATACCAAGATCATTCAATTTGGTTGATTATTCTATGAATTATGCTCAAAATACCACAAACTATGTACATTTGCAATTTTGGCTAATGCATGATCATGTATTCAAGTTGTACACCTCATATCTCTCAATTTCAATATCAAAAAATTACAAAATTTATACCAATCAAAAGCTAAGAGAATAAGCTATAACTTTTGTGAAGACATCTTTGTCTGATTTGGTCTATACCAGTACAGTTTATTCAATAACAACAGGACCTGATTTTTGTGCCTGGTAGTGCTACTGCCTAAGCCAAGACTTACTTTCAAGCTCAATTTCAAGACCCTTAAGGACAGAATTCAATTTAAATTTCTCTTAACATTTGTATCCAAATGTCTCTAGTTCAATTTAAATCAACATTCATTTTATTTGTAAATCTATAGATCAAAATATAGCCAAAATATCAAAGCATGTTCAGTAAAAACATTTCAGTTGTCAAATTCCAGCACACATCAGCATTTTCATCCTAACACCCTCTTTCGAGATAACTTTTGTAACATCTTGTTACCTATCTTAAGGCTAAAACTGTAAATGTGATAGATTATAGAAAAATTAGGAATCACATTTCATACTCGTGCATTTCATGATATGCACATACATATAAATAGTAAATTTTGCACACATCAAAATGACTGTACATGCATTCATTGACATTTTCGGGTATAATTGTTAGTAAATGTGGTTTTATTAGAAATTGTGGTTTAATTGTATTGAAAATTTGATTAGGAGATTAGAATTCTTGATTTAAAATTTTTGAAGTCTTCGAGAAAATTTTCTGAAAGAATTGGGATGATTCTTAGACTAGGAAACATGTCAATTGGCAAAACTATTAATAAATGGTAGTAGAACTGTTAAATGGCAAAGGAAAATTTGAGAAATGACTTTAGGATTTATTGACAAACGGCATTGAACAGATAGAGACGATTGGATTAGAAATTGGAGACAAAATGGACTAGCAGATTAAAAGTCTAAAAAGAGACCTTGAGCGAGTGACTTGTGGCAAGTAACAAGTGTCACTTGCCACTCCACTTGTTTAAGCCCCTAAATTCTTAAGTGAAAGACCCATATTTAGGGTCTTTCACTTGTCTTTTACGAGACATGCTCCATTTCTCTATCTTCTTCTTCTTTTCTTCATCTTCTTCATGTGTTCTCTTCCTCACTCATGACACCTCACTCTCACCCTCATCATGTTGGTGTTTGTTCAACTATTTCACCCTGCTTCTTCAAGAATTATGTTCTCCTTCTTATTGCTAAAAGACCCAACCTATTCCTCCATGAATATTGATGATCGTGTTTGTTGGAGGAGCTAGGGTTCACGGTGATTTGAAGAATTTTGAAGCTAAATCAAGTAAGTTAGGCCTTAAATATTATGGGTATGGTTAAATGAAGCTAGAATGAATTGAAGCTAGAATTGCAGAAAATTATTTCTGAATGAGTAAACATATATGTTATGTTTTTGGTTAATGATCAAATATATATTATGAATTGTTTGTGAATGATAATGAGTTGAAATAGAGTTAAGAATGAGGAGTAAATGAAGTAGAAAATGAGATATTAGTATAAGTTGTGAATGGAAAAAAATATGAACTGAAGTTGTTGAAAAACGAGGTTTGCATTTGTGTATTAGTGAGGATTTCTGTCGTGGCAAACTTGTAAAATTTTCTTGAGAATTCCTCTCTAGAGGATTTCGCCACGACAAACTTCTGTGAGTTCGTTGCGGCGAACTTTTTCTGCACTGAACATGTTTCACTATTTTGGGCATATCTTCTTCTTTAGTTATCAAAATGGACTAATATTTGATTTGACTTAAACTAGAGGCATATAGCTACAAATTGTATGAAGATATTGAATTCGAAATCGGTATTTAAGAATTTTAAATTCTGGATGGAAGTTGAATGTTAGGCATTGTCTCAGTATAAGAACATTCCAAAGATGTTTGTAGTATAACTTTCAGATTTCTGAACCAAATTGAATGATTTTTGTGTCAAAAGAATTATAAGACATAGAGGAACATTTTTATAGAAGAGAGTATAACCAAATTACATTATCTTCACTTTCTAATTGAATGTGAACAGTAGACCCGAAAGTGTGACTTAGAAAAATCTGAGTGAGTTAATGAGAAAGGAATAGAGATTTTAATAGTTTTAGTGAGGTATAAACCTAAGTATAAACTATACTTAGATGAGTTTTGATATGAGAAGGACTTAGTAATGAAATTGATGGATAAATACCCGAGATTATCATGAACATGCATTGTACATAGTCCATAAGTGTGCATAAATAAATGTTTACAATTATGCAATTATTAATGTGTGTATGTGTGTATTGTATAAATGAGATGTGCAGGTTAAACGTCCGCATTCAGGCATTTCCAAAATTTGGAAGCTCTTGCTAATCTGGAGCGTATTATGAGTAGATCGAGATGGTCTCACTTTATTGTTTGTTATTTGAATTTTGTATTAACTGACTACTGAATCATTATGTGAATGTGAATGATTGTGTTGATTTCCGGACAGAAGGTCCGATGATTGTGATGTTGATTGGGATATTGAAGTGCTACTTGTATGTGAATGAGAAAAAATAAGTGTGCATAATATAATTGTTAAATGCCAGACCACGGTCCGATGACAAATGTGTTTTGACTGTGCATTTGGATGTAAATAAAAAGTAATACTCAACTCTAATGTTGAATGTCAGACTACGGTTCGATGATATATGAATTTGGATCATGCAAATGTGACTGATGTATTTCATTTCATGAATGTATGAAATATAATGGCTGCTGTGACCAGAGTAACCACTGATAAGAGCTTAAAGCTCAACGAGTGAAAATGAGCTTCGAGCTCAAAAGTGAATCAGAGCCTCAGGCTCAACATTTAATGAGCCATGTATCTTTTAAGTGGATAAGGGACAATTATTAATGAACCATATATGGGATAGTTTAAACACTTGATCACAACAAAGTAACAAATGGAAAGTGGTCTCATGTGCACTGCATATGTATAATATGAGTGATTAAATTGTATTGAATGTGAAGTGTGAAATGTGTAATGATGTGAATTATGTGTTACGTGATTGGGTGAGTCATCAATGATGGTCACTCATTGAGTTCGCAAAACTCACAAAAAATTTGTAAATATTTTTCAGGATCAAAAGAATACCCATTAGGCTAACGGGAGTATACCTACAGCATTCAAGTGAAGGATAGAGGTCGGGATTAGTTTACGTCTGCATTGCGTTTCTCTATTTTGTAATGAATTGTATATTCCATAACTTTTTGTATAAATTTGTATTTCAAAATGACTAAAATGTTTTGTATTTGTGAAAGAGCCCAAATAACTATTGAAAATTTTGTTGATTGTATTGTGTTGATTGAAAATGTTTATAAAAAAGCGAGCCTGAATTTGTAACATCCCATCTCCGATGGGAAGGGTATTTTGGTAAATTGGGATGGACTAGGAGTAATGATTTATATCGCGACATGAACATACATTTTACAGCCTCTATAAATGGTGATTCTTGCCTGTGCACATAGTCATATATGCATTCATGATATTTTCCGGCTTAGGTTTCAAATTGAGATCTTATGTGAAATTTATGGGATAATTGTACTTGGAAAATTATTTGGAGTGCGCCATTGAGTGTTTTACATTTTTAGGGATTTATAGGAATTTTTCTGGAATTGTCTGGAGACAATTCCTAGACCGGCAAAATCGCCGGTAAATGGCCTAAATGTGTTTTTGTTGTGAAAAATGTGGTTTTCGTGTTTGAACAATTATTGGGAGTGGACTGTCATATGTTTTACAATTTTGGGCAATTTAGGTAATTTTCAAAAAAATGATTCGGGGAAATTCTCGGAAATTTCCAGACCGGAAAAAAATTCGCCAAGTGATGAACCGGTTGATTTTCTACTGTTATTTGGTATTTACCCATGAATTATTTTGGTGGGACCCATAAGTGGACCCTTAATATGTATAGGAACCGAAATTTGGCTTGAATTGCTTGGTCTTTGTTTTAATTTTTCAACAAATTGAATAGGTCTTTGACTTTTCTTCATTCTTCCTCCAATGGCCAAGTGTCCCACCATTTAATGCATTGTTATCCTATTATTTCGGCAACTTTCACTTGAAAGAGGGGAAAAAGAACCTTGTTTTGTATATATTCTCCTCCCATCCGAAAACCCTCCTCACTTTGCCTTCTCCATCAATTTTGTTCTCCTTCTTAAAGTAATCTTCCCTCTAGATTCAAGAGCTCTTCTTCATGCATCCAAGCTACCTTCTTACCTTGAAGATCACCATGCATAGGATGGAAAAGAAGTAAAGAAAGGAGAGTAGGAGAAGTGAAGAGTTGGAGTGGAAGCTAATTAGGTAAGTTTTTAAGTTAAGCTTTAATGATGTTTTGCTTATGAATTTAATGCCATGGTAGTTAGAAGCATCTAATGGGAATTGTGGTGTTATTATTAAGCTTATTGATGCATTATTTTGATGAGAATTATAGTGTAAATTGATGGGTATAAACATATTGTGTGTTAGGATAATGAATGATTATAAGTGAAGTGTTGTGCTTGATTTTGAAGTGATTAGATGACTAATTCTTAAAAGAATTTGATAAGAACATGATTGTGTATGGTGCTGCCAAATTGAGGTAGTTTTTCCTAGTGAATGTAGGCATGATATAGGGACTGATTTTGTGTCCTATTGAGATGCTTATGGTAGTAGAAATTGAATTGATATGATAGAAAGTGTATGTTGAAGATTAAAGCTGGAAAATGGATTTTTACCTAATGTACTGTTTTGAGCATAACTCATTGTATGGTTATGCAAATGAAGCTAGGTTTGTGCCCACTTAAACTTTGGGATGTTGGCTTCAACTTTGTGTGAAATAGGTGATGTTAAATTGTAATGTTAGAAGGGTGAATCTTTGCATGGAAAGTTTCTGTTTGTAGGGTCTATGAACAGTATCCGCATATATGACCTGATTACTTTGTTGATTTTTCTAAATTAATTGAGATGGAATTGGGGAAAATGGTCTTCATGAGAGTTGAAGCTTACATTATTAGCTTTCCATTGCCACTAATCTTGATAATTTTCGAGTTGTATATTGGGAGATATGAACTGATTTCTATTGACTGGTTTTGAGCTTTTTGATGAAACCTAGCCTAAGTGTTGAGTTTGTGAGCTTGCAGATTGGAAGCAATTTTAGAAATTTATGTGAACTGAATTGGTGTGAGTGATCTTCTGCAAAGTTGTAGAGGAAGAAAGTATCTTGAAAATGATATATGGCATGTAATTTTTAGAGGTCAGATTTGGGAGTTATGATTTTGCAAACATTGGACCTGCATTAGGTTATGAATTGCTGATCATGGCAGTAATTTGCATGACAGTTTTGAAATTGTTAGAAATTGAATTGGAGTTTGGTTATTTCAGGAAAAATTGAAGTTTGAGGATTTATCTTTTCAGGGATATAAAGTTCTGATTCTTCTGACTTGTTTACAGGGAGTTATGCTTGTTATAAGTTTACTGCTCAAATTGAATGATTTCAGGGACAACAACATTGAGTGAATTAATTGACTTGTTTAGCAATGGAATTTGATTTTGGGTTGTTCATGAAAGTTGTTGATGACATTGTGAACTTATTGAGCATATTTATGTGGTAATTTTTGGCTGAATAATCAGTGAGTTCTTGAATTTGCAAGGTACTGTCCTGTGTTGATGGGTTTTGAGTAGGCAGTAGCTTTGATGGGATTTTTGACACCCTTAGAGGTGAAATTGATTTTTATGGTCTTCTTGAGAATTGTAGAGGGTTTCATGATCTTTTCAATGAGATATAGTTGGTAATTTTCTGAATTGTGTGCAATGAGTTGTTGGTGTTGAAAATTGGATTGGAAATCAGAAAAAAAGGAAATGGGAATGTGGATTCACGCCCGGTCGCTAGGGCGGGTTTGTTTCTTTTTATTTTATTATTATTTTGTGATTTCTTGTTTCTTTTATTAATTACTTTTCCGTCCGACGTCCGATTGACCTGATTCTTGAGGCATCGGATGCATAGAATATTGAATTTCATTTTGTGAGAAATTGGGAATTTTTAGACGGAAAATTGACGTGGCCCCGGGTAACGGAGCCTTTAATCACTGTTTTGTTTGATTGGGAACCTATAGAGGTCCGAATTGCGCACCGTCAGCGCCAATAGGTTTCTAATTTTTAGACGGATTTTTCTAATAGAAAAAATGGAATTAGGGCCGGGAATATCATGAACATGCATTGTGCACCTGTAAATTGCTTCATATGCATTATTAAATAGTTCGATTGACAAGAGGTAATGAGTATATTTTCGATTATTATAGAGGCACATTTGGGCGTCGATCACCGATGTTACCGAGACTTCCAGATATTAGCTCGAAGTACAGTGAGTAACCTAGTTGGTTTCTCAATCTACGTGTGTTTAATATGACGATCGATGCCATGTGATAATGGAGGGTTTATGTGTTTGATTTTGATTGATTTGGACCATGGGTGTCCAAATATTGAAATGTGATATTGAAGTGCTATTATGTGTAAATGATTATGATGCATTAATGCAATAAATTGAAAATGATATGATTGACATACCGGACCAAAGGTCCGAAGGAATAGAAAATGGCATGAAATGTAAATGAAAATTGGAACATATGCATTCATGCATATTGGTATGATCAGATAAAGGCAGTTGTGACCGGAGTAGCCACCGTATCGGGCATATCACGCCTAACGATATGAGAGCTTTCACCAACGCACAGACCTCAGGTCCAACGTATTCAGAGCCTCAGGCTCAATGTATCAGGGCTTCAAGCCCAACGAAATTTCAAAGCCACTGGCTCACCGTTATTGAGCTCAGGTGCACGGTCACAACAACGTAATGAAAATGGAAAGGGTCTCATGTGCATTGCATATATGGTATGATTAAATGTGGACTGTATGAAAGGCGATGCGCCTTACATTTGTGAATTGTGATTGTATGTGATAATTGGTAAATTGTGTGTTTATGCATGAATTGAGTGAACCTTCGATGATGGTTTCTCATTGAGTTCACAAACTCACCCAAAATTGTAAATATTTTTCAGGGATTGAAGAGTACCCCGTTGGGCACGGGAGTATGATTACCAATTGCAAGTCAAAGTTAAGGTCGGGATCAGTTCACGCCCAGATTTGTGTCATTTAGAATTATGTAAATTTGTATTTCCGCAAGATTAGTAATCATTATCATTGAGTGCCCCAATTGATTAATGTCAGATTGTAATTTGATCCTCGAAATAGTGTTTTGTTGAAAATGATTTCAGATAGAACGGCCCAAATTGTTTATCGATATTTACAAGACTCATTGTTTCAAATATATATATATATATATATATATATATATATATATAAGATACCACCTCATGGTCGCGTGGCTCGGATATCACCGTCGATGTCGGGTTCGGGTCTCGCGGGAGTGGGGTGCTACAGAATTGGTTATGGATTTCTGTATATTGTGTTTGTATTTTAAAAAAATTATGCCGATTTATGAATGATTGAGTGCTCTAGCATGCCACCCTCGCAGGACACGAACTCGGATATCATGCAGGATGTTGGGTACGTGTTTTGCGGGATTGGGGTGCTACAACTTTCATGATCATTATGACAAGGAAAATTGTGTATTTTAGTAACACTTTCTTTTAGACAATTGTTCCACTATGTTTCCAATTTCTAATAACACCATAATCATACAATTTGATTCAGTATACTGAAAGTTATATCCAAAAGAGTTCAGACTGTTTTTAAACTATAACAAAACTCCTAACTCTACTTCCAGCCATATTTTGAAATGCTTAGAAATAGAATTAAAATTCGGTTTCTTTAACAAATTGTTGACTTATGTCTCTAGTTTAATCTGAGTTAAGAATCAACTCATTCAGAAATCTACAGCTCAAGTTATAATCAGAATACTGAAGTCTATTTAATGAAAATTCTTCAGTTTATAACATTCCAGTATACATCCTCATTAACAACTTATACAATCTTTCATAATTCAATCATCATAATCACATGCCTTAAAGATCAGATTTCTACTTACTTGTTAAGCTCAAAATCTCCTTCAAAACCTCAAGTTAATCTAGCCCTCCAAGCTTGCGAGATTGTCACAAAGTTAAGGTAAAAAAATGAACAAAAATCTGGTTCTTTGACTATCTTGTAAAGGTTAAACATATGTAGTTGATCTGGTCATTTAGCAAGGTTGAACCCAAACTACAGAGTTGTATGTTAGCATCAACTTTCGGTGGAGAAAGGAGAAGATATTGGTGGATTTTTCCAGCAGCAACTTAGCTTAATTCAACTAGGTGCAAGGTATCTCCAAACCACCTTAACATGTGTCATTTGGCATGTAAGCCATTAATCTCGTCCTTAAGCTGCCACATGTCTTATAATTACTAGTTCATTTGACATTCACTCATGTTGTCATTTGTCAACTAATTAAGCAGCCTACATGTTACAAAATAATTGGTCCATATTTATACTTTTTTAATAAAAAAATACTCCAAATTTTTTTCATAAATTTCTAAAATTTACCAAAAATTTCGAAGTAATGCTAATGGTCTCCAAATAAATTTTTAACGCGAATAACTCACGATTCATATTTTAATCACATTTATAAATCAATCATGTTCGGAAAATATCAATGAATGCATGTACAATCATATTCTTGCGCAAAAATGTGCATGACATATTTAACTAAAGCATGATGTGCATTTCCTAATTTCTCATTACTTTTTCATAAATCACAATTCTAGCCTTAACATGGGTAATAGGATGATTATACAAGAAGATTGTTGTTTAGCAAGTTTATTATTATTTCAATTCAAATGCATGAACTTTTATAATAAGTTTTTATGTTCATGTATGCTTTGGTAACGGTAAGTTTGAATGTTTGGTTACTCATTTGAATATGACCTTTAATATTATTGTATTCATCTACGAGACATTCCTCGTACATAAACTTAATCATATATCTTACAACACTCATGGTTTCAAATTAATTATATTATGTCAATTCCTAATTTGTATGACTATGTATCAATATTCACATAACTTAATCAACTACGTGTTATCATATTATGACCCTCACACTTAGTTTGTTTAGCCACTTGTTGATCATAATACTTTTACATTGTTGTATATGCTTATACTAAATTCCTTTAGCAATTTTAGTGTAGCATAGGAGAAGAGAGGCGCGATGCAAGAAGAGGCAGACCATAGTCGGTAGTGGGTAGTGGGTAGTGGCAAAGGGTCAAACTTCATATACAACCCGACCGATTCGGCCCATTGCGTCATCAATACTTTGATAATCTTCACAGACTAGTGGCGGAGTTTGGGGGGAATTGAAAAGTTAAAAAAAGGGTTTGAAAGGTATTAAAATCCTCACGCATCAATCAATCAATCAGTCAAATCCCGCCCGTCTACTTAACTTATTTTATTCAAATCCCGCCCATACGCCAATCTCTCTCCATCGCGTGTTCTTAAAACAATAAACAAACATATCACCATCAAACTATCCAATAGCCTTTTACTTTCTAAAGCCTTCCCTTCCTTCTCATCTTCATCCTCAATGGAGCTTCCATGCGACGGCGATGGGAACTGCATGATCTGCAAGAACAAACCCCCCACTGAAGAGATCCTCACCTGCAAGACATGCGCCACTCCCTGGCACGCTTCTTGCCTATCCTCCCCTCCCCCAACCATGGCCGCCCTCCTCAACTGGGACTGTCCTGACTGCTCCAACCCCAACCCCAACCCCATCCCCGTCGCACCAACGCAAGCGTCGTCCACGTCCGACCTCATTGCCGCGATTCGCGCCATCGAGAATGACTCTTCGCTTTCCGACTTGGACAAGGCCAAGAGACGCCAGGAGCTTCTCAGTAAAGGAGCGCCTTCTTCATCGGACTCAGCCAAAGTCAACGCCACAAATAATCATATCCTCGATGTTCTTAGCGGAAGATTGAACTGTTCGTTTTGCATGCAGCTGCCCGAAAGGCCTGTGACGGTATCAATTTCTCTCATTTCTTCGTTTAAAGTTAGCTAAAATGTGTATATGATGCCGTTGTGAACATGTAGCTTAGTTGTTTATTTAGATCCTTGAACTGGAACGTATATCTTAGCTGTCGTTCTTGTTGTGGGTTTTATTGCAGACGCCATGTGGTCATAACTTCTGCCTCAAGTGTTTCCAGAAGTGGATTGCACAGGGGAAGCAAACGTGCGCAAATTGCCGCCATCAAATCCCTCAAAAGATGGCACACAATCCTCGTATCAACTCCACGCTTGTTTTTGCCATCCGTATGGCCAAATCTTCACAATCTGGTGCTACAAACGCACCCCCTAAGATGTATCAGTACGTGCACAACCAAGACAGGCCGGACAAAGCATACACTACAGAGCGTGCGAAGAAGAGTGGCAAGGCCAATGCTTGTAGTGGGAAGGTGTTTGTGACTGTACCTCCTGACCATTTTGGACCAATACTTGCTGAGAATGATCCTGTGAGAAATATGGGTGTCTTGGTTGGAGAGTGTTGGGAGGATAGGCTTGAGTGCAGACAATGGGGTGCCCACCTTCCTCATGTTGCGGGCATTGCTGGTCAGTCTAAGTATGGTGCTCAATCAGTGGCTCTCTCTGGAGGATATGAAGATGATGAGGACCACGGTGAATGGTTCCTGTACACTGGGAGGTACGGGTCACATTTTTGTGTGCTGGAGTATGTTTGTGAGCTGGATTATAATGACTGAACTTTACAGTGACTGATCGTAAGAGATGACGGGCTAATTTTATGCTTTAGCTCATAATTTTTGGAAGTAATATTTGGTAGTTTCTCTGTTTTTATGTATGATTTTGTTTTGGCAATTTTGTGTGTCCAGTGGAGGAAGGGACCTTAGTGGCAATAAGCGTACAAACAAATCGCATTCTTTTGATCAGACTTTTGAAAAGGGCAACGAAGCATTGCGACTCAGCTGTAAGCTTGGTTATCCTGTGAGAGTAGTCAGGTGATTTTGATTTTCTGTATAAACTATGGCAGCATACCATGTTAGGATTACTTTCAGTATGTTTTCTTCAATGCCAATGATTAGTTTACCCAAATTTGACTTCCATTGTCATTTCCTGTGGTGTGCATTATGCAGCAGCAGCAGCAACCTTATTCTTTATAAGAAGCATATTTCTTGGATAATGGAAACTTGTTTTGAATAGCGATTTCTGCTATTGATGATAACCAATGATTACAAATTCAAACTGGTTTAATCAGTTTAATTGTAAATTCTAAAATCAATCAACTTTTTGGTTCAATTTATATTTATAATTTTATTATTAAAATTAGTTATTAATGAATTAGTCAATTTTTGTAAACTAACTAATTTTTATAAATTATAATAAATTAATTAGTTTTATTTAATAATCTCTTGTTTCAATTAAGCTTTAACTTCTTTAACGAGTAATGATACTTTTTAACCACGTTAATTTTTTTAATTTTGTTCAATTTTATTGTATACTGGTATTATGGCATTTTAATAAAGGATGAACTTTTAAATATTAAATTTCTTATTAGTTTAATTTTTGGTTTGATTTTTAAAACATTGATGGTAACATAAAATCATTTCTCCATTTTGTGGGCAGGTCCCATAAAGAGAAACGTTCTGCCTATGCACCTGAGAAGGGTGTACGCTATGATGGGATTTATAGAATTGAGAAATGTTGGCGAAAGAGTGGAAAGCAGGTTAATGTCATAATAAACTTTCCATTGAGGGTAACCAACTAAGCTTCATGTAAGCTGAATGATGTTTCCTAACCGGTATTTTCTTTAACTTTCTTGTTATGTCAGGGCTTCAAGGTTTGCAGATATCTTTTTGTTAGATGTGACAATGATCCTGCCCCTTGGACTAGGTTTGAATGACTTCACTTTTACTCTCTTACCTTCCTTGTCTTCGTTTATGTGCTTATTATTTTTAAAATCACGTTGCAGTGATGTTCATGGTGATCGCCCCAGGCCTTTACCAGCCATCAGGGAGTTAAAGAATGCAGTTGATTTAATTGAAAGGAAGGGATCCCCAGCCTGGGATTTTGATGTAAGCTAATGTGGTGTCTTTGCATTCCATGACTGAATGCTCATTGTATATCTTACCAGCACTAAAACACTTGCATGAAACGTTGTCCTAGATTGAATTTTATGCATAATTTTGCGCCTAGTAGAAGGATACACCCCCATCCATTGCATACCCTTCTCAATTGTCTAAAATTTTCTTGCTATAGCAAAATATGCTAGCTAGATATGTGCCATTGGTTATATATGTCATAAATGCTTCTGTTTTTAGGATGAGAAAGGTTGCTGGTTGTGGAAAAAAGCTCCCCCATCTAGCCAAAAAGGAGTCAATTGTGCAAGTCCAAAACAGGGCATGATAATCAGGAAGAGCAAGAAAGGGTTGAAATTGGCAATGAAAGAAAAACTTCTAAAAGGTTGGATAATTACTAAGTACCTGCTTGCAGGCTTCAGACTCTTTTAAATGCTTACTATTTAGTTTGGATGGTCAACTGTTTTACTATGATATCAAGCAAAAGTGTGTATCTGGTTATTGCTCCTGTAGAGTTTAGCTGTCAGATCTGCCGGAAGTTGATGGCTAATCCCTTGACTACACCTTGTGCACACAACTTTTGCAAAGCATGTTTAGAAGGTGCTTTTGCTGGTCAAAGTCACATTAGACAGAGGACATGTGAAGGAAGACGAACTTTAAGAGCACAAAAAAATATCATGAAATGCCCTGTGTGCCCAACCGACATAGCTGATTTTCTTCAGAATCCACAGGTACTGCAAGCAATCAGTTGCGTTCATTTTGTTGATGTAATGTAACAAGAGGTTTCTTTTGTTCTGGTTGTTCATTGCGATGGCTTCAAATTATTATTAAATTGTTGTTTTTTAATTTGACAAGGTATCAGCAAAACTCATGAAATCTGCGTTGCATGACAGGTCAATACGCAATTGATGGATGTTATTGAATCGCTGCAGCAGAAAACTGAAGAGATGGAAAATTCAGAAGATTGCAGTGAGGAAAGCAATGATGCTCATGAGACGCCAAAAGCTACTTTTGATACTGCTGATTCTGCTGAAACCTGTCCAGTGCAGGTGAATAATAACTTGAAGGAACAAGTAGAATCCAAGCCGCACCTGGAAACCCAAAAGCACGAAACGAATGGTGTCCATGACATGCCAACTGTTGACGAAGGATCACCTGAAGGACCTGATATGGATGACTCTAAAGAGCTACCAACTGCACACAAACCCAGGCAAGGCAATAAGCGAAAGAAGGGTAATGATGGAGACAGTGAGGCAAAGGAGGATGATGGTGTTAAGACGAGGAGCAAGAAGGCCAAACCTGCCGTGGCCTAGTTGTTTGATGCCATCATCTCGGGTTATGCGGATGGCGAGGAGTTTATCGTGTGGAAGGGTTGATTGATTGGCGTCCTTGTCCAATTGTAGTGTATGTAGTATGGGATGATTGAAATTATTGAATCACAGATTCTATTCCTGTTTTGGTTGGCACGACGATGCCTTTTTGCGCAAAATCCCTCCCATATCTTTAGATCTCAGATCCTGTCACCAGTAATACTTTGAGCGTAGGATTTGACATCAATTCTATTTTGTTTTACCATTAGAAAAAAAATCTGGTTCATATGAAGTCCAGTTAACAGGCTGGAGTTGCGGATCCGAATCCAAATGTTGCAACAAGCTGAGGGTTTAAAAGCTTGCAAAATTGTAGGAATTTAGAGCTTTGATATAAGATAGGTAAGATCTTTATTAACTTCTCTAAGTAGCTTACTTATTGGGAAGTCTCCTTAGTGAATACGTTGGTGAATAGTTTACTTAGTGAATAGCTTGGTGAGGTTGTCAGCCTGTTGATTAGTGATTGAATGGAGAATGAAAGACCTGAGTTGTTGGATGGTTGAATACTTGCCTCTTGGTGCATCCTAACATGTTCTTAAAATAGTAAGGGCTATATCAGTTACCTTAAGCTATTAGTGTTGCACTTGCTGAAGATTAAGGAGTGGAAGAACTTAGTGTTCAATCACCATCTTTTAGCCTTTATATTCTAAATCTCCGTCTTAGAGAGCTGTGGGTGTTAAAGGCATAAGGTGACTAACTTTCCTATTGGTTCTTGAGATTTGGGATTTTATGATGCAAGCCTAATTAGTTTAGGAGATTTCTTATTTTCATTGTTTAAGGTAGAATCAAACGTAACATGAAATTTTCTACTTTTACTTTCGCTTCCGTTTTTTTCCTATTTTATTATATTCTATTATGAAACTTTCAAACAAACAATGAAAGTGTGTTACATTTTATTTTCTTCTATCTCAAACTTTTTAACCAAACATGATCTTAAGGAATTAAATAAAAATTTGAGGCAAAATTTGCACCTTTGGTTGAATACGGGCTGGGACATGCCCCTCCCTAGATACTGTAGTGAAGTGCATAGCCCAAATTGTGTCCATATTCACACAGGTTCAATGTCACTAGAACAAGCATGGATATAAATAGTGCCCTGAGAACATTGAAAGTATCTATAGTCAACACCCTTTGGCCAACTCTCATGACCCAAACTATGTCCAATTAACCCTTAGTTTTTAATGAACAGAGAGAATTTGGTGAATGTGCTTATTATGAAGCAAATGTCGTCTATTTTGATGTCATAATGCTCGTAGCACCGAATCACTAAGTTTGGATAGCATCCTTATGATCATAGTGTATAACACTAATCACAGCATAAAGGGTTGCACCATGTCCTTGATAAAATTGAATCTGTCAACTTTTGTTCTACAATGAGCATCCCAATCACCATTAATAGAACTCCAAATGACAGCAATTCAGGCCACAGCACATGGACTCAGAATCAAGAATGGAATGGAAGTGAATAACTTTACATCGGTGGACTCTACAATGCCTTGTCGAAGATGTTAAAAGAATCGAATACATAAAATAAAGCCGCCACGCATGTACCTGACCCACTCAAATACTCGAATGTTCTTCCCTAGGCAAGCTTAGAACCGTATCTGACCATCTTCCAGGTGAATGGTCACTACTATTCGATGAAACGTGAGCTTCCGCCCTTGCATCTCTTATCATCTTCAAAACATCCCTCATTGATGGTCTGTTCTCCGGTGCAAGTGACACACAGGTCATGGAGACGTTTATAAGAGCCTCAAGTTTCTCCTCTGCAGCTTCATTGCTCGAGGCAGGTTCCTCCCCAGACTCCGTTTCTTCCTCGCGTACCGACCTTACCCACCTAGGAATATCCGAGCCATGTTCTTGAACAAGGTCTTGGAATGGTGTTTTACCCGTAAGGAGTTCCAGAAGCAGGACGCCAAAACTGTAGACATCAGAGGGTTGTGTGGCTGGCTTCCGCGTGTCCCGATTCTCGGGTGCTCGGTAAAAGAGAGAAGTAGCACTTGGTTCCTCCTGTGAATCAGGATCTCGGAACATTGTTAAACCATAATCAGTGAGGCAGGACTCAAATTCAGGGCCTAACAGCACGTTGGAGGATTTCAAATTTCCATGTGTTAAGCCAGGATTCTGATGAATATAAAGCAGTCCAGTTGCCAAGTCCTCAGCTATTTTGAGGCATGATGTCCAATGAAGAGGCTTTCCTCCCCCAGAAGTCCTTGCTCCTGCAGAGTAAATGTATTCAATAACAATCTCCATTCCATTTTATATTTTATAATACGCAGCCTTCTTTTTATATTTTATAACGAGACTATTTTCGGTCATAAAGAAACGATCTTATCAGTTGCTCCAAAGCTTACCGTATATGTAAATTATATGATACAAGGGCATAAAAGCATATTCATAAGAGTAGATAGTAAAGAGAATAATAAATTTTCAATGAACCAAGCGACAAAATTAGTATTTATAAATCTAAGCAATATGATATTGTAAACTTTGAAAACTACACAGATGAGTTAATAAGGAACTTTTTGGCTTAAATGTCACCGGTTTAAAATCTCTTCGTATATGTAGCCGTTTAAAATTTGAGGTAAGAGTCGATTATTTTAGGTATAGATAACTTAAAAATACTCAAGACTCTTACTTTGTGGAAAATAAATGAAAAAAAAATGGAAGGTCTGTTTTGAAATTATTGCGTATCGGATTCGGTGTTGGGGTAAAATGGAGTGGCACAGTTTGGGGGAGGCAGAGAAAGGGACAGCACAAGTTAACAGTGGTCGGGTCCGCTTAAAGAAAGAAAGGTTAGACCAGCCACGAGGTACAGGTGCCTGCTTGGTCAACCATTTGGGGTTTCAAATTATACTCTCACGTGCCCACCTACGTCACAAACAACACACCGTCTATGACTATCACTCCGACCGTTTTTGTCACACTCATTTGAGTAAAGTCTGAATAAGTCCTAAAATCCTGAATGGTTGAGATGAAATAGAACAAAATCGACGGTTTGAGTCGGGCAAAAGACGGAGAGAATATGAGGTTAAACTTCTTAGCATTCTTATCAAACACTCTTAACTACTACTTTCTTTTCATTACTCTCTTAACTAATTGCAATGTTGCATAACCTAATTGCATTGAAAAAAGTATAGACAAAGATCAAAGTAATATTTTTGCATTCACAAGGTGGAATCGCCCACTCTAGACGTCCTCACACTCCAATTCAACAAAATTGTGAGGAGAGTAAATAACGGTTTAATCTCACTCAAAATAATATTAAATCAATGGAAAGCAAACATATTAGTTAAGTGAGTGATGTGGACATACCGTGGAGGAGGGAGAAAAGGCTGCCGTTGGGGAAATAATCGTACACAAGCAGGCGCTCCTCTTTAGCCTGGAAGTAAGCTCTGAGTGGGACCAAGTTCGGATGTCTTAACTTGCCCAGAAGTTCCATGTGTCTCCTGAACTCGTCCACCCTCGTATATCTCGAATCCTTTAGCCTCTTAACGGTCACGATGAACCCAGACTCCATCACGGCTTTGTAGGTGCTGCCCATTGTACCTCTACCCAGGGTCTCGGCTGATGCTTTCAGCAGATCCTCCAGGCTGTAACTCATCTGCTGATCCCCTGCGCCCAGGAACACCATAGTTCCTAGACCCTCACTCTCCCATGAAAAAACTCCCTGCTTTCCTCCGGTATTACTGCTCATGCCACTGTTCCCTCCACTCCCTTGTTGCTGGCTTCTCTCTGATCTTTCGATTCCTGCTGTTGCACCACTCCCACTAACATTTGACCCTTTGCTTTTTCTTTCCCCTGTTTCACTCCCCTGCTTCTTCCCACTTTTCTTGGCACACAAACAACACAGCACAACCAAGCATATCAATATAATCACCAACCCGCCAATACTAGGTGCTATGATCTTCGCCAATTTGCTCCGTTTCGATGATGGGGTTGTTGCTTCAGGATGTTCAGGACTCGGCGCTGGTCCTGACGGCTCTGTTTTCGTGCAAGGACTCTGAATCTGTTCACCACAGAGATCAACGTTACCGGAATAAGACGACCTGTTGAACCGAATTAATGCTGAAGTCACCGGAATCTGACCCGATAGGTTATTGTAAGAGATGTTGAAGAATCTGAGACTGGTTTGGTTCAAAGGTGGGATTTCTCCATTGAAGTTGTTGTTCTCCAGGAACAGAACATACAGCCTAGTGAGATTGAGTAGAGAGGCTGGGAGTGGACCAGAGATGTGGTTTTGCGCTAAAACTATCACTTTCAAACGGTGTAGGTCAGTAATGGAATCTGGGAAATTGCCGGAGAGATTGTTGTTGTTGAGGAAAAGGGATTTGAGATTGAATAGACCGGAAAGATCTGGGATTTGGCCTGAGATTGAGTTATCTTTGAAACTCAAAACTCGGAGTTGATTCAATTGATTCAGACTTTTGCCGTCAATAGTACCACTCAGGTTTAGGTGCTCAACAACAAGCTTTGAGACCCTTCCATTGAGACACTCTTTAACACCTTGCCATTTGCAGACATCACTTCCTTGTGGCCATGGCAACGAGTTTAAAGGATCAACCGACGATTTTAAGGCCAACAAGGCCTCCATGTCGCCTGACCTAACCGGATAAATCAGAGAAAGGACATTGATAATGAAGAATAGCAATGAGAAGAGAAAAGGGTACCTTGAAATTGAAACCGCAAAAGGTTTCATCTCCTTCAAAACAAGTTTCTTAAGGCCAGAATTGATATGCAGAGAGGAACCAAAAAAAAAACAGGGAAGTTGTGAAGAGAAAGGAAACAAAAAAATCGAATCTTTTTCAGATCATGGTCTTAAAGATCTATAATTATTAAATGGGGGTATAATGCGGGATTTGATCTTTTTCTTACAGTTTCTATAAGTGTAATATAACAACTTCCAGAATATGGGAATCTTGGAGCGTAAAATCCTTGGAAGATCAAACCCAAACGCCAAGACAAACTCTTTATTGGCTTGCGGTTTATACTGCTTCCTGTTTTTGGCGCTTATGAATCGAGTTAACTTTCAAAACCCCCCAAAAACTTCAGATCTACCCTTTTTTCCTCGCAAACTGAAGAAAGAGTTGAAAACATCCCCATCAAAGAATCTGCAAAAAAAAAAACGCCAATTCGAGTCATTTTCAATGCTTAATTGTTATTCCTTTCGAAGAAAGGAATGCTTCAATTCAGAGTACAGAAATGAAAAAAAAAAGGGTAAAAGAAGATCATCTACTCACTCGGATTCAACCTCAAAACTGGAGGAGAAGTAGTTGCAGAGCCATTGAAGGACAATGAGAAAACAATAACCATTGGTGACACTCTTCAAAACTCTTTAGTTCAGTCAAATAATTCAAAGCTCTGTCACTGGGCATCGTTTCTCCAACTCTTTGCTTACAAAACTCACCGACATCTCTGCTCAGGCCTCACGTGAACCCATCTCAAAACTTGCAGACGATAAAAATTTAATCTTTTCTTTTCTCCTCTCTTATAATTTCTATATTCTTATAACTGCAGCCATTATTGAAGAAAATAAAGTAAGGCGGCCTTTCACTCTTCAATTTCTTGGGCTGCTCAAAGGAACTCCTTAAACTATTATTCTACTGGTTGCCCCTCTTCAAGCTGAGCTGGTCATGAAGCTCTAAGTTCATGAACAGATCCCTTAATGGACTACTGTAACTCATCGGCACAAATCTGAACCTTTTTCTCTTTCTTCTCCAAAGGAATCAATAGACGAACTTGCAAAGCCGATTATAGATTCAGAGCCCAAGAAGACAAACGTGGCTAAGACAAAAACTTTTCCTTTTATGCAATATATAAGATGGAAAAGATAGCATAATATGTGATCAAGCAAAGAGTAGCAAGTGGGAAGGGAACAGAATACCCAAAAATTATAAGTTCCAGCCAAGAACAAACAATGCTCTATGGATCTACTTGTGCTATTTGTACGTACTCAGAGAGATAATAATTCAAGAAAGAGAGTGTGCATGTGAGCTTTAAGGAGTGCCCAAAACCAAGAGCACCTTGCATCTGTATCCTTCACTCCACGTAAATTACAGACTACGGTGAAGGGAAAAGCTTTGGGCAATTAATGGGGTCATAGCTTTTACACTTGCCATTGGGCATTGGAGACGTGTTGGCAATAAATGGGTCTGGAGGTTGCTGTAGGGTTGGGTACGATATGGTTGAGTTCACGTTAAGGCTATGCAATTCAATCATGTGGTTAGGAGTAGGAGGTTTATATTTTACTAACTTGTGAAGAGATATCAGTAGTTAGTAAGTAGCTACCAACTCTTTAGTGCAAGCTGTCTTGGGGGCAAAATCTGAAGAGGATAGCGGAGAATCACCGGTGGACTTATGGGACGTCACGACAGTCCCGAAGACATTGCCGGAAGTTTAGGCCTAAACCAGATTTGTTGGTTGTTGTTATTGGACTTCGAATTAGGTGGTAATGGATGGAGGTCACGGAGGGTCAGTCAAGTGTTACACCACACCACGTTGAACGGCGGCCGTTCCTTTTTATAATTTTGTGATGATTGCACGCTCGACTTGACAACTAAAGCAAAGCAACAAATCAAATGTTCTCGTAGAATCAATTATGGATACTCGCTTTGAATGATCGTGTGAAAGTTGGAGCTGTTAGAAAATTTAAAAGTAGATGGAACTTGATGCTGAATAGAGGAAGCTAGTGATCAATCATCAAATTAAATAATCTAAAGTATATGAAAACTCCTTATGTATAGAAATGTTCAGATTCGTTATGTAGAAACATGAGGATTAATCTTACTAAATTAGGATACCTAATGTAAAAAAAAAAATCAAATTAAATGCCTCCAAAGGATGGATTCGAGAGGTGAAGGGACATTTATTCAGTTCCGGGGCAACTTGGATTCTGATATCATCACCATTGTTGTATCTTGTCGACCACCACCATGCATGAATCTCACTTTTTCTTTTTTTCTCTTTTGTTGGTTGATTGCATTTGGCGGACATGATCTTCTGTCCATCACCACATAAATATATATATGGCTGAATTGAAGTGAAGTAAAGTTGAGATAATGGAAGCGTAACTAAATGCCTCCGAAAACAAAACACAGTGCCAATGCTATCTCATTAATGAACTCTTTTTCTTTTTTGGATCAACGTACAACTAGGCCTTTATTGACCTTCAAATTTCTATGTTTTTTGTAATTTACTTCACAGCATGCAAAGCCCTCTTGTCCTACTCTTTTGAGAACATAGAAAAATAAATAAAAAACATTTTTAAAAAAAATTGAAGCTCGACAGATAATCAAGAGCAAAGAACAACTATTTTACTATTGTGATGGATACAATAACCACATTTACAACTTATATGCAATTAAACCGATATAAAATTGGTATATATTAAATAAAAATAAAAGTTATAAAAATAAGTAAAATATAGTATAAACAAATATCTTATTGAAATAAAATACATTAATAATGTTTATTAATATGTAATAAACTAAAATAAATTTAATAATTTAAACTAAGATTAAATTTAACATAAATTTAATAATAATAATAATAATAATATTATTATTATTATTATTATTATTATTATTATTATTATTATTATATTTCTGTATTATCATTTATTTAAAACTTATAAAAGTTGAAGAATGTTAAAAAATCAATAGAGATGACTATAACTTTATTTTAATTTCCACTAAACACAATTCTTTATAATTTAAATATTATTTTTAACACATTCTTAAATTATCTAAAGCAAAATCTCTTATATATACTAATTAATAACTAAGTTTATTAAAATTTCATGGTAAAATAATAATTAATTTTAACAATAATAATTTTAAAATTTTAATTAAAATATAAAGTGATAAATAAAGAACCTAAATTTTGATAAATATAATTAATTAGTACGATTAAATAAATAAAATATTATTTATTTTAACAATAAAATTTAAAATAAAATTTAATTAAAATAAAATAATAAATAAAGAATTTAAAATTAAAATATAATTTATTAATTAAATTGTGTAAGGGAATTGAAAAGAAAAAAAATCATTGAAAAGTTAAAAAATTTCTCAACGTTAACGACTTCAATTTGCATTAACGATAGTAATATGTGTTGGTGCATTATGTCAAAAGGTGTATGGGTTCATGTGCAAAACTTGCTGATGGCCCCACATCTAACAGATTCCCAACGTGTATTGGCCGGTTTTTCCCCAAGAACTGACCGAATTTTTAAGAAAACTGGTCAGGAAGGGTTATAAATATAAACTGGATCGAAAATAAAGCTGGTTTATATTTATTCAGGTCAAACTTATCGGTCTAGTCTAATTTTAAAAATACTAAGGTCCCGTTTAGTTGACGAGAAAATAAAGTAAATTTAGAATACAATTCTTTGAAAAATAAATATATAAAAATAAAAATATCCACATACTTATAAGAATTCTAATAGAAAAGTTAGATGGATTCTTATTATAATGTTTGGTATGCAATAGTATTTTATGAAATGTAATTTAATTTCGACTTATGTTTTCAATTATATCCCTACAAACTAAATAAAATTACAATTGTTAAATAAGAAAAAAATTAAATTGAAGATTATCGATTAAAACTTTCGAGCAAAATATTCAAAATCCTACTAAGGAGAGAACAATAAAAATAGTTGAAGACAGTATTATAAATACTGATATGTACAGGATCAAAATCGGTACAAAATAAATAGTGAGTCGTATCGGGTTTAAATACATATTGGTATCGACCCGTTTTAAATAGTATTGATTGGTATTCAAAATATCGGTCAAATACTGATTTATATCGAAAATTTTAAAAAATAAGGGACTTTTTTTGTAAAATTTTCAAAAAAATTTAAAATTCCCTCCCTCCCTCCCTCTTACCTTTCCTTTCCCCTTTTTTTGGAAGTTTTTAATTAGTTATTTTATTTATTTCAACTGTTATAATTATTCGAATTTTAATTTTGTTTTAAAATAATAATAAATATTTTTATTACTAATAATAATTATAAATTAAATAAAACTTAAAATAAATTATTTTATTTAAATTTATGTTAATATTTATTAAATAAAAATATTTTATTTTTGAAATAAATAATTTAAAATTATTATAAACTAATATTTATTTTATATATTTTAATTATTAAATCAATCCGATACTAAATCGATACAATATTCGTAACATTAGTTAAAAATGAGGTAGATTTTATAAAAAAAAGTTGTCGTAAAATTGTGAGAGAAAGAAGGGTTAAATTGGTCAATATAATTTTTAGATTAAATTCCTGAAGAAAGTAATCTAAATACCAAGGAGGATGCTAGGATTTAGAATCCAGAGAAAGCGCTACTACTTTCCCTAAATTAGGAAAGTTCCTAACTACTAAAAAAAACAAACCAAATGTAATAATTTAAATTTTAGGAAAAAGATTACTTTCCTAATCAATAATCCGTGCCAATCAAACGGGGCCTAAGTGTAAAGGCTACCGAATCTCCTCAATTGTATCTATTTAATGGCCTAATAGTACCTCTCACTTTATCTATTCTTCTCTTAATATTAATTTTTTAACTAAAATTTTCAACCTCTTTCAAGTTTGTTTTAAGTTATTCCAACTCCACTTGTACCTCTATTTATTGATCCCCATTGATGTTGGTGCATCCACTTCATATGTTTACCTCAACATATGGTATGTATCAAACACTAAATCCTTATTAATCACCATCTTTGATGCTGATTTCCAAAACTTGCATACCTTCACACCTTTAGGATAATCAATAAAGATACAATTCTTTGATTTTGGATCAAGCTTTAACCTCTTATTATTGGAAAAATGCATATAAGTAGGACAAACGTCCAATTAGAGACGGACCCACATTAAAGACAAGTAGGGGCACTTGCCTTCATTGCCCCCAAAAAATTTCATATAAAAAAATTATTTTAAGTTTGATCCCATTAAAAAATTATTTTAAGTTTCATCTTCATCTATTTCTTTGTCATTTTCATCAAGAGAAGAAACATTAGCTTTTAAAGCAATTGATTTTTGTAACTTACCTCTTCCTTCTCTTGATTTGAGAATGATCTTATAGTTTATGAGAGATCTCACCAAGGCATTGAATTCTAAATGATTGAGATCCTCAGACTCCATGATAGCGGTGACTTGAGAGTCTCATTCTTTCGGTAGTGAGTGAAGAATTTTTTTCACCTTCTCGCTATCCGTCATATGTTTTTCAAGGTATCAATTTCATTGCTTTTGCATTGATGTAGGCTTGCTTCCAATCATTGTCATCATATTCCAGCTCCGTTTTCACCTCGCCATTTTCTTTTCATGGAACATGTGGATCGAAGATGATGATCTTCCAATACTCCACTCTTTCGCTTATAATATGATACTTCATAAGATTTTTTCAAGAAGAATAGTTAGTACCATTAAACAAAGGAGGGTGATTATTTGTGTTACCTTCTTCCGCTAGGTTATTGTGTGTCATCCCTGGATACTTCTGCTCTGATACCAATTGTAAACGATCTAGAAGGGGGGTTGAATAGATCTTTGAACTTTTTTCGCAAAGAGCTACAAATAACAGATAATTAGAACACACTAATTTAAACAATTAAAGACTGAAATGTAAAAGAGTAGGGAAGAAAGGCAAACACTATTTTTATAGAGGTTTGGTGCTAAGACCTACATCCTCTACCTAAGCTCCCACTTAAGATTTGACAAATCACTTTACTGCACACTTTTTAGTTCAGTGTGAACTTTTACAACACCTCTTAATTTTCGGCTCAAGTTATCCTTACAATTGATTTGTTTTCTGGCACAAATTCTACCTCACAAGTGATTTTTCACCAATCACTCAACTCACAAAAATAACAATGATAAAGATGAAGGAACAATGCTCTATACAGATTTGAAACAAGCTAAGAGTAATTTAGAGCAAATTTAGAATAATAGTGATATGCTTTTTGTTTTTTGACTTCACTAATCGATCCCTTGATGTTTCTCAATTTATTTGCAGATTCTAAGATGATTGTAGCCGTTGGAATCCTCTACTAGCCATTGTTAATTGCTTATAGATGTTGCTAAATTATTTCCTTTCCATTTGTGATTGATCCAGACAAATTTTGTTCAGCTCCACCTGATAGTCGACTAGTCGAGATGTTATAGTCGACTAGTGCCTTATAGTCAGCTTGTCTTCAAAGCATCAGTCGACTAACTCTTATGTGATGATAGTCGACTAGTGCGATGATAGTCGACTTATGTGATGATAGTCGACTCATGCGAGTTTTATCTCCGCTTTTCGAATAGTTGACTTATGTGATGATAGTCGACTAGTGCTCATATTCACTTGATTAATAGTCGACTTGTAACAAGTTGGTCGATTTATTTCATGTCCCACTTACATATTTAAATATTATTAGTCGACTTGTCACATTGTAGTCGACTAGTGTTGACTCCAACGGATAGATTTAACATGATCTTCCCATAATCTTCATCTTTGAATATCTCTAGTATTTTTAAGGTAATTTCCATCTTGATTCTACAATGATTAATCTCTTGCTCATCAAAGATTAATGCTATCTTGATTTGCACAATTCTTTTATTGAATATCAATCTCAAAATACCTGAAACAATTTCTTAACTAATTCTATACATTTTATTATTATCAAAACATAAAAAGATTTAATTTGTCAACCACCATTGATCCAACAATCATCATCAAAATCATTTACAATAACCAAAAAAATCAAAAAACACAATTTACTTGATTTCAGAAAAATTCCAGCAGTGATATTGAAGGACAAGTTTCAGCCGTTGGGGAAAATCAAAGATGAATGAAAATAGAGTAATATATGGACTGTAAAAATAAAAATATTGACCAAGTGTTTCGATGATGAATGTTCAAAGAAGAGAATTGGATAATGTCTACAGAAGAACACCGAAAAAGTTGAAGAAGTGTTCTTCTTCTCTCTTTTTTTTTTTAACAAACATGTGGCACCCATGCATGTAATCCATTTGTCATGCATGTGAGGTTGCCACGTGTCACACTCCCATATGTTTTTTTTTATTCATCAAAAATTTTGAAATAATAACTATTATCACCAAATATTTTCAACTCAAATAATTCACCAAAATTTTCAAAATATTCGAAATGTACAAAAATTGTTAAATTACATTAAATACATTTCAATTTAATCCACAATTTTCATTTATAAATCAATTTATCCGGAAATGTCAATAAATACATGTACAATCATATGAACGTGCAAAATAAATATATGTCACAATTAATTTATGCATGACGTCTATTTTTCTAATTTTACATAAATTTTTCATAATTTTCTATCCTAGTCTTAATATAGGTAACGAGATATTATATGAAATCTCGAATATTTATCGGTTTATCATGCTTTACAATGAGGACAATAAAAGTATGAGAAATGGAAGTAGGGACTGACCGTTACATAGCCAACATTGACAGCTCCGCACAACATCTTTCCCAATGATAGGCCAAAATTTTTGGTGAAATGCTGCATTAAATCCATCCGATCCTGGCGATTTGTCTCGATACATTGGGGCAATTGCCACTTTGAATTCATCCTCCATAAACAATACCGTAAGAAAATGATTGTCTTCCTCTTCAACTATTGCCCTTATCGCAGAAAAAACCCCAACATCAGGATCATCATTGTCCGAGTATAACGTGGAGAAATATTCCCTGACTATTTTAGCCTTGCCATTCTTATCAGATATCAAATGACCATCATTAGATTGAAGAAGTGAAATCATGTTGGTCCGTTTTCTGTTAGATGCCTGCGTATGAAAATATTTTGTGTTTCTATTCCCATTTTGTATCCAAAAATACTTACCCCTCTGCCTCCAATGCGCTTCTTCCTGTGCCAGCATATTGTTCAACTTCTCTTTAATTTTGTTAACATGCCCTCCAAAATCAGCGTCTCTTTAGGCTTGTTTGAGAATTCCTTGTAAGTCATTCTTCTGATTTGTAAAATTGTCAGAAACTGTCTTGCTCCATTCAACTAGCTCCGCATTACATTTGGTTATTTTATCCGTAATGGGAACCGAAACATCATCTGCCGACTATTTTTGACCACATCTTCTATGCCATGTTTCAATAACCACCGATTTTTGAATGAAAACTTTCTTCGGGGTTACTTTTTTTTGACATACACTCTCTGGATATCACCACTTTTTCACTGAGGATCAATCAAGAACTTATGTCCCACGCATTATTTTGTAATTAGTTCCGACTTTCTCTTTAAACAAAAAAAAAAAAACTACATCGAAAACTTTCAACATTATCGGGTTATGATCCGAAACACTAGCAAGAACATTCAAAAGACTATGGTTTGGGAACCTTCCCAACCACTTATTATTCATAAAAATCCTATCAAGCTTGTCAAAAATAGCAAAGTTTTTCCTGTGCTCTTCTCCCATGTGTGGAAGCATCTAATTTAGTAGAGATACCCTTAAGTAATAGGCCTTCCACATCTTAAAATCCTTTCAAAATTTAAAACCCACCTAAAATCATGCTTTTAAATAAGGTTGACACACAATCTAAAGTATAACCGTGCCTAAGTTACAAGTCTCACCAACTAATTCCAAAAAAAACGACATAGGCCCTAATACATTCATATCTTTAAATCTTGGATCATCCTATTTCTCTGCACACCAAATAAATGACCAAAGACACATCCATGTCCTATTTCTCTATTCATTAAATGCGATGTGATGTAACATACCCATATCTTCAACTAGTTCTTTTAAAATGCCCAAATTAAGACGCCATAGGTCACACTCGTTCTAATTTATATCTACCAAAAAGCTTCCATGAAACGTCAATTTCCATCCTGATCTTCCAAACATGCATCAACATACTCATTTACATTTCCCAATTTTAAAAAAAAAACACCTGCCAACATACTTGAAATTTATTTATGGATTAATAAAAGAATCATGACACATTTGAACATTAAAAGGCATTCAATTATCAACATTATATTGCATTATTCATTCCATTACCTAATGAAAATTACAATGCAATCAAATTTCACATTCCAAATAGTTATAATACAATGACTACTAGAAGGATTGATGTACCTTTCATATCATTGCATCCCCTATTCTTTTTCAATACATTAAATCTTATCAAACATTGCGTTAATTTTGTTGGTACGAATTTAAAAGCTCGATAGAACAAACCGAGCGGACGCTACTTTTGGAGTGAATGTTTGTTCAACCCAAAAGAAATTATTAAATGGAAACAAAACCGGGAGAGAGCAACAAAACAATAAACGGGCAAGTTCACTGTAGTCGAGCTGCAGCTCTCTCTAATGCCTTCAACCTGTTAGCTTCCATTCGAGCTCTTTGTTCATCTGTGATAAGAGCTTCCGTGCAGCTGGTTGTTCCAACATTCTGATCTGGCAACTTCACAGCGCCCTGTGAGGTGCCGGTTGGTTCCTGTTGGATGAGAGTTGTCCATTCAAATTCAATGGTTTGAACAAATAGTTCAATCGCAACATGCTTGTTATTCAGCAGTGTACGATCATTAAACCAGTTTCGGCTAATCAAAGAATGAGTGCTTGTAAGGTGCTCCCAAATTTACTTTTGAGGCAGAAATTATCCGAAGTATCATTAGCCATGAATGCAACGACATAATTCCTCTAATTATTCATTGAGAGGTAGTAAACTAGTTAACCATATTGATTACTGCTTTAAAAAACACAAGTTCTAACGGCATAAAATAGATGCAAACTAAGAAATGAAACTTACTTCAGTAACTTTCTCATAAATCTCATGAAGTAGATCTTCTTGTAGAAACTCAGAGTCATGATTCTGTGTTGGAGCACCCTGCTCATGAACTCCATCATAGTTCACGACTTCTGCAGGATTTGAAACAACTATAAGAATGAGAGCAGTCACTACAAAATAAAGGAATGATGGTTTCTCTTACAGCACAAAAACGTCTTATCATTTACTTGTGATTGTTGCTGAAATGGATACAATCACTGGGATGAGCTATTGTCAGCAAATCGTAATAACAGTAAAGGAAAATCTCTTACGACAAAAACCAATTAGACTATAGAAACACAAGTCTTTTGGTCAAAAGTTTTAATATTTAACATAAAGCATTAATTGATTATTTTCCCAATCCTCAAGGATAGTCCTGGAGTTCAAGCACGAGGAGTTGCTTCAAATGCGTTTCTAGTAGCAAGCCTTTTGTTTTGAGAAAATGGATATGTTAATATAACATACAGATTAAATTCAAGCACAGTGAAAAACTGGAACAAAATTAAACACAAATTTGAGAGATCAGCCCGACAAGGCCTTGTCAAACTCAGCTAGCAAAAAGACAAACTTTTTATGATAGAAGCAAACCTACAAACTTAAATTAACTTAATTTTTACTGATTTACCTGACATGTAAGATGATCCCAAAATGACTTTTTCCTCAAGAGCAATAGAGACTTCACCAGGCAATGTCATAGTTTACCAACAATTTTCCAATACTCTTACCATTTTAGCTTTTACTGACGCAAATTGCAAAACTCTCAAGATTTTATCTTATCATGTACAATGGACATAGATCTTGAAATGCCGAATTTGAACATACAATTTTCATGCACTATTTATTAAGTAATCTAATTATTCTTCAACATTACAAATTGACATTACACAATTGAAATGCATGAACAAAAGACCCAAATGACTTTTGGTAGCAAGACAGCCACTGTACCTTGTTCATCGTCATGAATCACGTGCTCAGGTGGTGATTCACGCAACTTTGTTGGATCCCCTCCTCTAGCAACCCTCTCTCTTAAATCTTTGATGCATGTCTGTTCAAAAGAAATCAATTTCTTGAAAGATTCACTGCTTTGCATAAATAATTTTTCTTTTTCTGTGTATATTCTTGTGTTGAACAAGGCAGGAATCTAAAATTATTTTAATTGTCAGTCCATGTCTTTTCGGTATGTTCTTGTGTTAAACAAGGCAGGAATCTAATAACAGATATCCGTTCATAGACACTAGTACGACACTAAAAGCAGATAAGAAGTCAACCCGGGTGGACATATGATGATAATGAATGGGAAGAACTCGTACTAGCAGATAAAGTGGAAAGACCAATATCCATCCAAGCTCTTTAGCTAAAAGAAAGGGACTGACAATCAAAATATAACCATTTCTGACTAAGAAGAGCAACAGAAAACAAGACTGAAATATTCGCAATTCATTAATGTTTTATCTGCAGAGATCTCCAGTGTCAAGTCATGAGGACGACTATGATGAAAGCATTCCATGCTTGACTAACATATTTTTTAGGGCCAAAATGTGCACTGCGTATGATAACTTCTGTCAATCAATACGCTAATAACTAATCACAGATCAAATTAGAATATATATTATGTATTGTCCACATTTAGTCAGATGATTTCATGCGTAAGATTACATAAGAATTACAGGTTAAGAAGACCAGTCAAAACATCGTGTGTACAAACCATCCTCCCCACTAATAATGCAAACTTTATCGTATTTTACCAAAATAGTCAGTTAACAGAAAAGCTGAACGGATACGAACAATGGGTCTTATTACCTTTACATGTTTTGTGGCAGCAACTCGTTCGACCTTATTTACAAATTGATCAAAGGAGTAGTAAGGTAACATATGGGAGTGCCATTCACTATACAATCGAATCAGGTTCCCCAAATCTTTCACCTACAAAAACCCCAACTCATTTACGATTTAAATCACTCGACACAGAGAAGTCGTATCAAGAGAAACAGTGGTAAATTGCCGATGGGTGAGGTTCAAAGTACCTCGTGTCCGCGGCCGCGATACTTGAAGTGACGAGGGAAATAGCGAAGGACATATCCAAGGCCGTCGTCTCCAAGGAGGAGCTCAGGAGTAAGCTTGGGTCTGGTTCTGGGCACTTTCTTGGGCTTATCGGCGGCGGCAGATTTAGGAATTTCGGTGTTGAATTTGTTTGAAGAAAAACCGGCGGTATGATTGGGGTTGGGATTGGGAATGGGATTGGAGTTAGGGTTCGAATCAGGGCAGTCACGAGACCAGTGGCCTGGACGCCCACACTTGTAGCATCCTGTAGGTGCTGATTTCGTGGTCTCCATTTTCTCTCTTACCAAACAAAACTGAAAATTTACACGCACGTAAATACGTATCCATTTGATAGAAGTGTTGGAGTTTTGCTTCATTTTTGGCGGGAACAAAAGGAGGGAAATTTTTTATTTGGGCTGTCAGAGCTCATTGGGCTTATTTATTTCTACATGTGATATATTTTATTTTTAAAAAATTGGTAATAAATTCATTTGAATTTTGAATAAGAGAATATTAATTTTTTTAAACCAAACCTTTGAACAACCGGGAAGATTAGGTCACAATTTCGAGTCATGGAGATAATTTTTTTATAAAATGTAAAAGAAAAATTGCGTATAATTGATGTTTCTCTCTGGACCTTTGCAATACAGAAGCCTTATGTATTGAGGGGTATTTATTTCCATATTTTTAGTTTATTGTTTTTGTTTTCATATTTAAAAAATCTTGTTTTTTGAATTTTTAGTTTTGTTTTAGTTTTGGTTTCTTTCTATTTTTCAAAATTATAAAAACCATAAAAGTGGTTTTTTTTGTTTTATAATATGATTTACTATTATTTAAATATATATTATTTAATTATTTAATAAAATATGAATAATTTAATTCAACATTATATTTATATATTTAATAAATTAACATTAATTATCAATAAAATTACGAAAATTTAATTTAATTTAAATTTTATAATTAAATTATATATAATTTTTTGAAGGTGAAATTATATATAATTAAATTTAAATATGTCAAATAAAATTTGATTTAATAATTAAAATACGTTTCAAATAAACATTAATTAATAAATAAAATTTTAAACTTTAAATTATTTATTTTATTAAAATAACATAATTTTATTATTAATTTGTTAATAAATATTATACAAGAGATTAACTAATTTTATTTAATTAAAATAATTTATCTTTAAAATTTATCTAAAATTTAATTAATATCAGTGATAAAAATATAACTATAATAACATTAACAACCAAGCAAGTATTTATTTTATTTAAAAATAGAAACAAAAAAACTAAAACTAAAACTAAAAATGAAAACTACAACAGAAAAACAAAAGTAGAATCAAACAGCCCCAAAATTGTTATTATTGTTGTAGTAGAATAAATTTAATTTTTCTTTAAATCAAGTAATATTTACCATGATACCACTCTGTTATATTTAATATGATTGGTCAAAATGCAAAATTAATATTTATTGATTAAAAACTTGTTGGTTTAATCATAAAAATCTTAAATATTCTTAATTTTTGAGATAATTTTTAACCTTTTAATTCGATTTACATTTATTTGTCAGTAAGATTTCAGGGTCATTTTGGTTTAACAGAAGTTAAAAAAAACTCTCCCTCAACTAATTTCAATGACATTACAGGGTAAGGCAGTATTTACAGAACACAATCTTATCCTAGTGATGGTGTATGGACAAGTGTAGCTTAGTAATTGATAGACCAATCAAAATTTTGATAGACAATGCTAACAGGGCCTCCATCTCCCAACAGATGTGTGAGAAGGCCAGCCTTATTTGCATCCAAGAAGTTGATTACCCACTTGAGGATCTCTTTCTCTTGTCCGAAATCCACACTAAACCTGCAGAACAAGCTATCAGTGACCAGCATGATGTTACATTAACATGCAGAGACAAACAGAGAGACAAGACAGACAGACCACTTGAAGATTCTTGTAAGAGAAACTGCCCTCTTTTCCAAGTCCACTTCCACTCCACCTCTTTGGAAAAACTCTCTCGCAGCACTTCTTAACCCGGCGTCAATCCCTTGAGCTGTGAAGAACTGCACCACGGGGCTCGACCTTGTCCCGTTGCAGAGCCCAAAATGGACCAATGGGTTCATTTTAGGAACACCAATCTGTCGGGTCACGGTGCATTTCGACTTTCAGAAATATTGCGTGTCAACAAATAACAAAAACCAAGCCAAAACACCTATTCAATCCTGTTACTAAGAGAATTATGTGGAGCTTACCTCTAAGCGTTTGTCTCCACTCCCCAGGGGTTTGACTAAAGAATATGGTAATCTTCTGTTATTTCTGAGAATTCCATTCTTGATCGTATCCAGGGAGTATGAATGCCCTCCCACAATGTATTGGAACTCGCTATTAAAGGTTTTCCTATCTATGACCCTTTGGCGACCCCTAAATCTTATTACAGCATGGATGGTCATGGCATTGTACAAGTTCAAAAAGAAGGCCAGCTTCTCATCCGCTGTGAGTTGTGTCAGATTAATCCTCTGCAGGTCTTGAGTCGAATTCACGTATCTGCATTCATGGATATAAGAGAGTTGATCCCAATGACAATGAGGTTTGTTTAACATAAATCTAAAATCAAGGTCAATACCTTCGAAATTCTTCGCTTTCGCTAATGGCAGCATAATCAACATGGAGCCTGTCACCAGTAGCATAGGACTCCAGAATGGCAGACATTATCTTGTAGATTCTTTGGCCAACTACATTGGCAGGTTTAGGCTCATGGTCGTCTGTAGATCCTCCAAAGTTGAAGATTTTGGGGATATACGGTTCGTGCTCAAGAAAGCGATAGAAATGGTTTCCATCTTCAAAATCATTTTCCCTGTAAGATTTACAGAATCACTGAGAAACAGAGTTTTGGGTGAGAGCAAATTTCGAAGTCCAATGGATGCATCTTACCCAAAGACGTGATGGATAAAGTGCTTTCTGGCTATTTTCTTACCAATCTCAACAGCCTATACATATAATTACAAGCATCAGGGTTAGCAGGTTCATGAAACAAAGGTAAAATTTGCAGAACAGTTAAGGCAAAGAAATTACTTTAGCCAATCACACCTACACCTGGTGAGAAACTAACAAATAGAAGATTGAATAAATCTCAGAACCATCTTGGTTCTCTCTAATGGCTTAACTGAAATGAGGTGGGATTACTAACTCGAACTTCTATCAATAGTCTAACACTTGGTCACTAACTTTCTTGTCAAATTCAACTATAATACGACGGTCATAAAATGATCATTAAGTAATATCAACGTAACTCGCCTGTTTTCTGTCGCAACCCAAGTGATGCACAAGAACATCGACCATGGAGGTTCCGGCGAAGCAGTTCTTGACGAGTTTCATCTTCATGAGACGATCTTGGATTGGCAACCTCTGTCTCAACAGTTTCACACTCCCCAAAATCTCGTCCGGCGATTCCGATTGATCAGGGTCGTCGAAACCATACACCGGCGGCGAAGGAGCGTCGCCGGAACATTTGTTCCCAAGCAACTCCTTTAGCCTCTGGTCAAGATACCCACTATTCCTTAACGAGTTTAAAGCCACCAAATCTCCGAACAACTTGTCGTTGAAGAAAATCTGAGGCACCTGACAAGTCCCTGTTTTTTCTATCAACTCTTTTTCTCGTTGTGGGTACACGTCGACGTTGATTTCTACGAACCTTAAACCTTTTTGTCTCAGAAATGTCCGAACCGCGGTGCAGTCTCTGCAATTCGACCTTGAGAAGAAACTTACGCGACCTTTCAGTTCTTGCTCCAAGTAGTCGTTTTTTATTCTTACGACAACGTTGAGACCCGATATGTTGAACTCCGTCACGCCATCCATTGCCTTCGACTCGTCGGGTCTGGCTTGGTCTTTGAAAGACGTCAAGCGCTTAACAATGGAAGTCGAAAAGCTGTTACTTCGTTCTTTAAAGAATCTCCCTATAGAGGAAGGCACGTCCACCACTAGATTCTCCGAGAATGATTTCGTCCGGAACGGAACGTCTCCGGAGACGACGTGTTTCGACGGAGACATCGAGAGACCGGGCGGTGCCTCTGGCTTTGGAAGTTGACAATGAGGCTGGATCACCTGATCATTAGCACCCTTTATTTGGTGCCCAACTGGACTGACCTCTCCGTTTTCCGGTAGCAAGCTTTGAACGTCCTTCTGGCACATATCGGAGAAGGCAGAGTCTTTGTTGAGGATGACTTGGGAGACAACTTTTTGTTCAGGCTGCTCTGGGGTTTGACGATGGTTTAAATTATTGGGATGATTCTTCTGTTGATCGCAATCCTCGTAATCCTTGATATTGTAATCTTGAAAAGAATGGAAGGGGTCGGAGAGATTCGCGTAAGTAGTTGTGGCTGGACTACTACTATCCTCCACAATGTTACCGTTAAAGTTGTTGTCCACCACCACCACCTTATGTTGTTGGCCGATAGATAGCGCCATCTTTGGTTATTATTATAATAGTCACAAGAAATGATACAGATTGGTAACTTCACACTCAGAGATATAAGATTGTGGTTGACACTATATATAGAGAGAAGACAAATCTTTAGAAATAAAGCAAGGAAGGAGGAAGAAGAGAGGATATGGAGAGAGAAGAAAACTAATCTAGTCCTGAAAGAGAAGCGATGAAGTCGGAGAAGTTTCAATTTAGTGGGAACCAAAGATTTGTTTTCTTTTTTCTCAACTTCCTATATTGGCTTTCGACGTGAGTGAAAAGACTAATATACTCTAGGGGGATAATTGGAGCACTGAGTACAATCAAGATCTTTTGTAAAATTTTACGACGTTTTATTATATTTTATAAATTTTAACTATTTATTTATGTGAGTATTGTGTAAATTTTGTATAAATAAATATAAATTTTATATAAATAAATGACTAAAATTTATAAAATATAATAAATATCATAAAATTAAAAGAAAGATCTCAAGGATCCGGGTGTAATTTGACTGACCGCCGCAATAGTCAAATTCTTGGAGCAATAGTCAAATTCTGACTCAAGGTCAAGTGCTTGTAAGACACGACAGGCCAATTCGCAAACCCGAAGTCATGCGAATGCAATGCTAAGGGCCGAAGCTTCCACCTTCAAGATGCTTTGTTTGAACATGTCAAAGCAAAGGTAAGGTTTCAAGTTAGCAGGGAGGGAGCCTCCGCTACGCTTTTAAGTTTTTAACGGTTAATTATTTTTAAAAAACTCAAAATTTTCAAATAGTTATAGAATGAATTAAAAAAGTTTTAATTAATTAATTAAATTTTCATTTTTCAATTTTAACCCGACATTAATATTTTTATTAACGTTTCGACTTAACTTATTATATAAAATAAAATTTTTAAACAATTATACACATCAGACTTAATTAAGTTTAACCAAACTAAGTTATTTTGATATTGAAATTCCTAATTAAACTATATCGTCTCAGTGTGAGACGATAACGATATTCTATCGTGCTACTATGAGATGACAACGACACCATTTTTAACAATCTAAATGAAATATCAATTTACCACCTTAGGGCTTTTTTTTTGTTTGAAGAGAGTTTGATTTAGTATTAGTTAAACTTAATTAACTATGACGTGCATATCTGTTTAAGATTTCTGCCTTATGCGACAAACTATATCAGTGACATTAACTAAAAATACTAACATTGGGTTAGAATTAATAAAATTAAAATTAAAGTATTTAGGAAGTGTTTGTTTCTATTTTTATTTTTATTTTCTATTTTTATTTTCAAATTTAATAAAAATCTTGTTTGTTTGAGTTTTTAATTTATGTTTCTTTCGATTTTCAAAATGATGAAAACCATGATTTTTGTTTTGTTCTCATTTTTTCATAATCCGATTTATTATCATTTAAATATATTATTTAATTATTAATTTTATTAAAATTATGAATAATTTAATTAAATATTTTATTTATATATTTAATAAATGTAAATTTATTATCAATAAAACTATGAATAATTTCATTTTATAATTGAATTATATATAATTAAATTTAAAATATATAAATATTCAAATAAAATTTGATTTAATAATTAAAATATATTTCAAATAAATATTAATTTATAAATAAATTTAAATTTATTTATTTTATTAAAAATGTAATTTTATTAATAATTTGTTAATAAATATTACATAAGAGGTTAAATAAAATTATTTAATTAAAATAATTTATCTTTAAGTTTTATCTAAAATGTAATTATTATCAATAATAAAAATAAAACTACATTAATATTAATAATTAAACACGTTTTGTTTTTATTTGAAAAAAGAAACAAAAATTAAAAATTAAAAATTGTAATGTAAAAGCGTAAAAACCAAACGACCACGTAATTATTATTTTTTAAAATTTAGACTGTAATCATAAAATAGCAAAGTTTTAGATTTTTATAATTATCCTAAGTTTTAATCAATAATTGAAAAGTTTTGGAGATTTTAGATTGGGCACAAAATAAAAACTTTATTATTAATCCTACGAACTACTGACTGCTCAAATAATTAACTCAAGCCATACATTATGTTAGTGATTCATAGTTGTAAAGAGTAGTTAGTTAACCATAGTTAAATGTACATCTGTTTATTATATACTAAGGGTTAGTTGTATAGTTAGAATAACACAGCTGCATAGCATTGTAGGTTATACAGATATTCTTTGTATATAAAACACGATAGATGAATTAATAAAGTTAATGATTCAGTTTTACCCTCTTTCTCTTGCGATTACCTAATTGTTCATGGTATCAGAGCTTTTAGGGTTCTTGATTTCAGCGGCAAGATTCGTGAGTGACGACGGTGATTTTGACGCAGTTTTTTTACTTGATTGTTGAAAGTTACCTCAACAATGGCAGATAGAGATGAACTTCGTCCTCGATACGGCGTCGTGGTTGATGATGATCCATATTTGTTGCACCCTTCCGATCATCCAGGAATGGCATTGGTGCTTACACCATTGACTGGGTCCAATTATTTTAGCTGGAGCACAACTATCAAAACATCTCTCGAAGCCAAAGATAAGCTCTGTTTCATAGATGGAACGCTGGATCCACCTGCTGATAGTGTTCGGTACAAGAAGTGGAAGAAGGTTGATTCAATTATTAAATCTTGGATTCGCAACTCTATTTCTAAAGATTTGGGTGATAGCTTTGTCTATTCTCCTAGTGCTAGGCATCTGTGGGAAGTTTTGGAGAAGAGTTTTGGGGTTTGTAATACACCCCAAATGTATCAAGTACAGAGAGAAATGCTTTCTACTGAACAGGGTAATAGTTCCGTCACTCGGTATTTTAGCAAGCTTAATAAATGTTGGGATGAGTTTGACAGACTCATGCCTTTGCCGACTTGTGGATGCATTGATTGTTCTTGCTGTGCGAAAATGGTTGACAAGCTTAAGGAAAGAGCAGATGCTTCTAAGTTAATGCAGTTTCTCATGGGGTTGAACAAATCTTTTGATAATGTTAGGAGTCAAATTCTCAATTTGGATCCAGCTCCTGACATTGATAGAGCATACAGCATGGTGTTGAGAGTGGAGAGTCAACAGGAGGTGAATTTATCATTTTCTGTTGAAAGTCCAGATATTGCTTTAATTGCTAAGACTTACGGTTTCAAAGGAGGGGATGATAAATCTAGTAGTAAGAAGAGGGATTTTATAAAGAAATCTGATAAGATGTGTGATCACTGTCACAATGTGGGACACACAAAGAATACTTGTTTCAAGCTTCATGGCTTTCCTGAGTGGTATGGAGAATTGAGGAAGAAGAGGGGATCTAAGAAAGCTAGTGATAATTTGGCTACTGAGATTGTTGATACACCTTTTGATGCGTCTACTGGTCGAGATTTTGGGCATTTGATGATGCAAATGCAGATCATGCAGCAGGAATTGGCTCAGTTTGTGAAAGGGAAACTGCCAGCAAATGGAGGAATGGGACGTGAGTTTTCTAATTTTGCTTTTGCAGGTAATGTTGTTTCTACATGCATAGCATTACATGCACTAAGCATTTCTGGTAGCAATGTCAGGATAATTGATACAGGGGCATCTAACCATATGTGTTATGATGATAAAACCATGAACCACAGAAGACCACTTAAGCATACAGTATCGGTTCAGCTACCTGATTCTAGTATTAAGATTGCTACTCATGAAAGTCGTGTAACGTTACACCCCAAATTAGTTCTTGAGCATGTCTTGTATATACCCACATTCAAGTTCAACCTACTATCAGTGCAGAAACTTGCCTCTAGTGCTGATACTTATTTTACTTTCTTTCCTTCCCACTGTATCATACAGGACCTGAGGAGTAATAGCATCATTGCTGTGGGAGCCGTAGTGGGAACTTTGTATATACTTACATCCAGTTCTTTTGATTCCCTTGTAATCAATAGTTATACAAAAGCTTGTATTGATAACATACCTGTGAGTAGAGTTGACAGTAGCCTTTTCTCCAAACTTGCATTGTCCAATTCTTGTATTTCCCCTTCCCGAATAAATACACATACTGAACTTTGGCATTCACGACTTGGACATGCTTCATTACATGTGTTAAAGCACATTGATTGTATTGGTGTTAAGGAGTTGAATGTTCATTGTGACATATGTCACTTGGTAAAGCAGCAACGTTTACCTTTTCCAGTGGGTGCTGGTAGTGCAACTCAGGCAGTGGAGCTATTGCATGTGGATATATGGAGACCATACAAACAGGCAAGTTTTACTTCTTGCCATTATATTTTAACTGTTGTTGATGACTTTAGCAGGGCTACTTGGACCATTCTGTTGAAATATAAGTCTCAAGTACCTGATGCATTGCGTGAATTTGTTACTATGGTGGAGAAACAATTTGATGCTAAAGTTAAGAAGGTGCGATCTGAAAATAGAACAAAATTTGTGAATCAGGCTTGTGATGTTTTCTTTGCTGAAAAATGTATTATTCATCAAAGAACATGCCCGTATTCTCCACAGCAGAATGGCGTGGTGGAGCGAAAACATAAACATCTGCTGCAAATTGCTAGAGCTTTGTTATTTCAAGCAAACATGCCTAAATGGTTTTGGGGGGAAGCCATTTTGACTGCTACTTATCTTATTAACAGATTACCAACGGTTGTTCTTGGATGGAAGACGCCTTTTGAGATGCTGTATAATAAGAAACCAGATTATGATAGGTTGAGAACTTTCGGCTGTTGGAAAATCCCGGTGTGAGCATCACATGCCCACGGTGCAGAAAACAAAAATTTTTGTTCCGGGACCTTCCCGAAAGCCAGGATCTATGTGTCTATACAACAAACTCAAACCATAACGGCTAAAGGAGACCGTCTCTAACGATATCCACGCAGAGATCGGAGAACCTAACTGGGACAAACCCTTTGACCCGGGAATAGCTACAACAAAGTAAAGAGTGCTAGCTCCTACCTTTGTCCTTGGAGAGCTTGAAAAACGATGAAGAAGATGAAGAAACTTGGAGAACTAGAGAGGAAGATCGTTGATGGAGAAAGAGAGGAAAACACCTTTTTCTTCAAAACTTTTCTCCTACTTTCAAAAGCCAACGATGATCATCAATGAAGGAGAGGAAACTCTTTCATTTTTTTTGCTTCTTCTTTCATAAGCCACGATCATCCTCTTCATCTTTTAATTATTTTGTCTTTTGTCATTAAATGCATTAATGACTAAGCATGAAAGGAAAAGCTTCCTTTCTCCTTTCCACGTATATGGCACACACACACACACATATATATATATATATATATATATATATATATATATATATACATACGAGGGTAAGGAGTAAGGTAGGTATATCCTTTTTTTACAGAGTCTATCTTACAGAGTACGAGGGTAAGGAGTAAGGTAGGTATATCCGCGCGCAGGTTTAATCGAATCCAGGTGGTGTTCCAGGTGGTCCAAATGGTTCTCCATTTTCTTCTAGGTCAAGAAGTGTGAAATCTATGAGAGTTTTAGTCTCATATCGACAGTTCCTGATATATTCTAATATCTGAAGTTGCTTTGTCATGAAATACATGATAGCTTTCAAATCTGGCCTTCTTATTTCTCTATTGTTTTCAAGTTCAGCAGCATATTGTAATCTGATTTCATTTATCAAATGGTTAATACTATCTTTTGATCCTAAATCTAACCGAACTAAGTGTTCTCCATATGCTTCAACGTCCATTGGTGGGTTTAAGAAATTTCTTACATCCATTCTATAGGCATCACAAACATGATATAGAGAAATAGGTCCAACACGCTTCCTTACCTAGTTTTTGGATTGACCAAAATATTGCGGGTCATACCATGAAGCTTTTCACGGCGTTTAAATTTCAACCTTAATCCTTGAACATAGGGTCAAGGTAACTCTTCTATAGTTCCTTCAGCAATACTCAGCACAGCCTTGTTTCGTTTCCTACCTCAAGGCGTAAGAAAATAGGTAAAGGAGTTTGAAGGAGTATAGTCTAAGTGTTTGTGAGCTATAGAACGAATATAAGAAAAGGGAGTTTATTTATGATGCATGGGAAGATTACGAGAAAAGTTTACTGAAGAGGTTGTGTTTTTCCCGTGTCCCCTCCACCTTCCTAAGAGTACATTATATAAGCGGAAAAGTAAAATACTATGCTTGATATTTTGCTATATTACAAAGATCGAGACATCGTTTTATTTATACCGAACACGTAGGGCATCTGTTTTTTAGTGACGTGCTTTAGTCACTTTATCATCTTTAGGGGTTCTTGTTATCCTTCTGATTGGCTTTGTATCTTTTTACGTGTACATCTTTGGACAAATATCTTTCGATGTCTTGAACCGACAAATCTTTTGTTGAAATTTGTGAAACTTGATTTGATTATGCCCGATTCGAGTAGTTTCATCTTTGTGCATAGATAATTGTGGGTCACTCTTGGAGTAGTCTTTGGGTGATATCATTCTTGAAGAATGTATCTTTTGTCCGCCATATGTCCAAATCCTTCTTGAAACTAGCTTCATCCTTGGAGGACTATCCTTATTCCGATTGCTCTTCCGTAATGAATATCTTTTCCTCAAATTTTATAAAATCTTTAGATTTGTTCGGTTTCTGATATCGAAAAGACTACGCTTTTCCAAATTGAATTAGATGATAAGTCGGTATTTACCATCGATATCAAAATCGGGTCCTGCAGATAAGAATTTTAAAACCAAAATATCTGTTGGAGTTATAGTGGGATTATTGAGATAACAATTTGAACCCATCTTTTATCCACTGTGGCAGAAAGTTTATTTCTGGAAAATTTGAAGAAGATAGATAGATCGAATTGAGGGCTCCAAAATCATACCAGATGTCAATTTCTTGTGGGTCTGATTCTTGTAAATAATTGATTCTTGGGTATATTCCCGAGAAATCAATATATCGGGTTTCATTATTTGAGAAATGAAATAAGTCTCTCATCATTTTTTGTTGTTGCTCCACATCTGGTGAGATCATAGCTAATTCTTTTATTATCTGTGGGGTAGTAGAAGGTCCAGGGAAAGATTGGGTCTTAAATCCACCTTTTTTCTTTAAGAAATGTCTCTCGGGTGATTCCTTAGTTATCGGTGTATCGGGTTTATCGAAGATCCAAAGAACATATTCATAAGCTTGAGGCTTATATCTTCACGATTTCAATATTTATCTGCATGAGTTCACTTCCTCGTTTTAAAAGGCTTGAAACTTCTCGAGACATACCGGAAGATTAGCAATATCGATAAAATCAAATATTATCTTTGATATGACGTATCTCAAAATCCAATTTACTGAACTTCTTTCAATATCTCAAGTTGAAGGTCTTCCATCCCGAGTAAGAAAGTCTGCTAAAATATTTTTGTCAGTTTTAACAATTTCAATATCAAAAATATATTCAGAAAGCAAGGTTTGCCATCTAATTAATCTTTTATATTCAGGTCTGCTGGGCAAATTATTTTTAATAAAGGCCTTTACCTGAGTATTATCAGTTCTTAACAAAAATCTTTTTGGAAGTAAAAGTAATAGAATTTTTACAACTTTTACTACTGACAAGTAATTCTTTTCATTTATATGGTATCTTGTTTCGGTATTTGTAAACATTCCTGAACAATATCTACAAATACTTTCTCCTATTTTTTCTGTATTATTATAATCTATTTTCTTTAATACTCCACTCCAACATAGTTCAGAAGCATCAGTTTCTAATATTAAATCATCATTTTCATTTGGTAAATATAATTTGGGTAACGTACAACATAAGTCTTTTATCTGTTTTACTTGATTTTCTAACTCAAGTGTAAAACTAAATATCTTATCCTTTTTAAGTAAATCTTGAAAAGGTTTTCTTAACTTTGCTAAATCTTTTATAAAATCAGAAGCATAAGTTAAAACTCCCAAAAAACTTTGTACCTGTTTTTTATCAATTAATTTATTAGGGAATTGAGAAATTTTTTCTAAAATATGGTTTTGTAATTCTATTCCTTGGCCATCTAGTTTCATACCTAAAAACTCTACATTATTTTGCAAAATCTTTGATTTCTTTTTTGATAATCCTAAACCATGTTTTATGCAAATATCAAGAAATTTATCTAACTCTTTTAAGTGAGAAGACATATTTTGGGAGGCAACTAAAATATCATCAACATAAACATATATAAAATCATAATTCTTAAAAATATTGTCCATTTTTCGTTGGAATATTTGGGGAGCATTTTTTAATCCAAAAGGCATAACAAGCCACTCATATTGACCTTGAGGAGTAGAAAGCGATAAAAGTAATACTATCTGGATGCATTTTATCTGCCAAAATCCACTTTTACAATCAAATTTTGAAAATATCTTTTGTTTCGGTTCTATTTATAAGAGTTTCTTTATGGGAAGAAAATATCCATCAAATCTTGTATTATCATTTAATTGTTTATAATTTATGACCATTCTAGCTTTTCCTCTAACTTGTTCTCGCATGTTTTCCACTATAAATGCGGGGAACTATGAGGTGATTGGCTAGGTCTAATAAATTTAGCATCTAATAATTCTTTTATTTGTATATGAAATTCCTTCCGATCTTCCTCATTATATCTCATTGGTTTTACTCTTATAATTTTAGTTTTGTCTATCATTTCTAATTTAGCATATATCGATTTTATCCCAAAATTGTAAAGGATTTTCAGATAACATCTTTCTAGTTTTGTTGTTACATTATCTATGGCTAAATCAAGTTGTCTTAATTCAATCTGGTATTGTAATAAAGGCTTTATTTTTGGAAAAATCGGTTTTTCCGTATATCCTAAAGCACCACGCTGGGCTGGGCGAGGGATAAAGGAAATAGGAAATTGTTTAGCATAAGCATTTTTAAGTTTTTTAACTGTTATCAAATGATGAATATATATATATATATATATGTATGTATATAACTGCTGAAGTGGTTCAGTCACACTGGGGTCGGTCCTACCGGCCTATCGGGTCCCGGTATGGGAAAACCCACCGGAAACGTTTTTCAGCAATATCGATATCACGATCTCATCGGGATATATCTCGATCTCATCGGGATCCATTTAATCCTTTTGCTCTCCAAATATTGGATCTCTATCCAAAACTATTTTACGAATTCTCCGAGACATTCTTATGCGTGTGACCCATTAGGTTCCCGGTTATGTTGGCCACTTAGATTAATACTTAATCTGAGCAAGTCATGAGCGGTATCTAGCAACACATCATGACCCCCAATTGACCGGAAAGTAATTGGTTTGACGAATGAACATGTATTCATCATGAACCATATCACGAACCTTTCCATAGACAATTATCGTGCAATTCGTCCTTTCACCATGCTATACCCCACTTGGTTATGAGTATGGGCAATGTGTCAACTCTTACTAGATCGACTACGTCAAATCTAGTCCAGTGATTTCGATTCTCGTCCGGGACTCATTACTTTATATGTCAATGAAGACATTCTTCATGACATATATGCTCCGACCAGAGACTTCCAAGTAATGACCTGACAAGAGGCCGTGTGTATCATCTTCGCTATCACGAAGTGGTGAATCCTCTATTGGCTACTCAATTATCTTGAATACCTCAAGTCGTACCCAATCACCACCCTATGAGCGACCTCAGTAAGGCAACAAGGAATGGAGTCAAAGCACGAATCATTATCCAAGATATCCTTGAGCACCTCAAGTCTAAGGATACTTGCACCATTCTATGATGAGATTATCACCGACATTAGAATTGGACATCCATGTGATGATCTCATAGCAGTCATCCAATGTACTTACTACCTCTAGTAAGCATCCACATCTCAACCCTAAATATCTCATATTTACGACCGAGATCCACTACTTGATCAAATCAAGGAGCTTGAGATGTCTTAGTCTCTCGGATTACCGATGTCCGGTCTCGAATCCTATGACTAGGGATAATTTAGATCTCGACATCATTGCACATGATAGGAATCTCGTGAATACGATCACATCACAATTTCCTTCATGCTATGTCATATATCATGGACTTCATTAATTTGCTTATAGATCAATATCCATTCATAAATAATGAACAGCAAGTTAATGAAATATGTCTTTCTTTATTTATTCATAAAGTATGTACACAACTTTGTACAAAATGCGCTAAAGACGATTACCTTCAGGGCACTACTCTAACATCGGCTGCCTATGTTATGCTACAAACACTGCTCCGAAAAAGGACAAACTTGAGGCAAGAGCATATAAATGTGTACTGGTGGGTTTTGCTTCAGGACAGAAAGCTTACAAAGTGTATAACTTGGAGACTCGGGTGATATTTAGCTCAAGTGATGTGGTTTTTTATGAGAAGATATTTCCCTTTGCTGAAACAGAACATAATAACCATGATGCTACTAACATTTCAGATCCAGTTTTGAGTTTGCAGGATGCTGATTATGTTAACTTAGAACTGAATCAATCTGCTGAACATATTGATTGTGCAGAGGAGACTGAGGCTGAGGCTGAGACTAGGTGTATTTCTGACATTTCAGCTGATTTGGTTGACGATCATGCAGTACATGCAGTACATGCAGGAGATGAACCAGAGATAACAGATGAGTTCATTGAAACTATGCCTACAAATGTCATGCCTGCACAACAACTCCGATTAAGTTCTAGGCAGAGGAGACTACCAGTATGGATGCAAGATTATGTTCATTGCAGCACTTCTGATTCTGGTTATGGTATTTCTCCCTCCTATACTGCTTTTATGGCTAATATCAATAGATTTGTGGAACCACAATCATACAATCAGGCTGTCCAGTATCTAGAGTGGGTCGAGGCTATGAATGTGGAGTTATCAGCTCTTGAACAAAATCAGACGTGGGAGATAACCAAGCTGCCAAAAGGGAAGAAAACTATTGGGTCAAAATGGGTTTACAAGGTCAATTTTAATTCTGATGGAACTGTTGAAAGGTGTAAAGCTAGATTGGTGGCGAAGGGGTATAATCAAATAGTTGGAGTTGATTTCTTTGACAGTTTTTCCCCTGTTGTTAAGTTAGTCACTGTCCGAACCTTTCTTGCCTTGGCAACTATGAAAAACTGGTATGTTCATCAGTTAGATATCAATAATGCATTCTTGCATGGATATCTAAAGGAGGAGGTTTATTTAGTTCCACCTGAAGGTTACACAAAAGTTGCAAATGGCGAAGTGTGTCGATTGAAGAGGTCTCTGTATGGCTTGAAACAAGCCTCTAGGGAATGGAATTCAGAGTTTACTACTCAGATTTTGGAATATGGATTCTCTCAATCTGTGAATGATCATTGTCTGTTTACTAAGGAAAGTAAAGGAGGATTTATGGCTCTCTTGGTTTATGTCGATGATGTGTTGATTGGAGGAAATTGTGAGGCTGACATTATTGCAGTAAAGACATTTTTACACTCTATCTTTACCATTAAAGATCTGGGAAATGCTAAGTATTTCCTAGGTATTGAGATTACTCGGACTCCTACAGGTACTTTTCTTTCTCAGCGGAAGTATTTGATGGATATTCTTGCTGATTGTGGTCTTGTTGAGTCTACAACTGTTGTAACTCCATTGCCTCGCAATCATAAGTTCGATGAAGCAAGTGAGTTGTTTCCAGATGTTGACAAATATCGGAGGCTAGTTGGGCGGTTATTGTATCTAAATATGACTAGGCCGGACATTACATTCAGTGTGCAACAACTCAGTCATTTTGTGGCTTCTCCAACACGAGCTCAATGGGAAGGTGCTTTGCATGTTTTACGGTTTCTTGCTGGGACTACTGACAAAGGATTGTTCTACCGTAGTGATAGTAACTTGCAGATGACAGGATATTGTGATAGTGATTGGGCATCATGTCCAATTTCCAGGAAATCCGTGAGTGGTTATTGTGTTTTTTTAGGGAGTTCCTTGATCAGCTGGAAGAGTAAGAAACAAATACAGTGTCCAGGTCTAGTTGTGAAGCAGAATATCGAAGCATGGGTACTGTTGTGTGTGAACTTCAATGGCTTGTTTACCTGCTCAAGGATTTCCGAATCATCATCCCACTTCCAATTGATCTTTGGTGTGATAACCAGTCTGCTTTGCATATTACAGCCAACCCAGTTTTTCACGAGCGGACTAAGCACTTGGAGATTGATTGCCATTTTGTGCGCCAAAAATTTAAGGATGGTTTTGTTACTCCTAGATATGTTTCAACACATGAGCAAGTTGCTGATGTTTTTACCAAATCACTAGCAGCTCCTCAATTCAATGCTATTAGTGTCAAGTTGGGATTACTTCCTCATCCATTCCCAACTTGAGGGGGGAGTGTAAAGAGTAGTTAGTTAACCATAGTTAAATGTACATCTGTTTATTATATACTAAGGGTTAGTTGTATAGTTAGAATAAGACAGCTGTATAGCATTGTAGGTTATACAGATATTCTTTGTATATAAAACACGATAGCTGAATTAATAAAGTTAATGATTCAGTTTTACCCTCTTTCTCTTGCGGTTACCTAATTGTTCAATAGTATATTTTTAACGGCATTCAAAGTCACCAAAAAGATTTCCAACACGCCATGAATGACGACTCCAAGCATGGTCAGGGTCCTCCGACTTTATACAATGGTCTAATTGGTTAACTTCGATCAATTATATTTATATGTCACCTTTCGAAACTTAGAGCGAAGCGAAGCAAAGCAATCTAATTTTAGATCATTTACAAATGATACAAGGATTAACATACATTGGTCCATTGGTTTTATTTATGTTTTTTTATGTTGTAATTTTTAATTTCTATTTTTTAATGAAATAAAATTTATTTAATTATTAATATCAATATAGTTATATTTTTATCACCGATAATTATTACATATTAGATAAAACTTAAAAGTAAATTATTAATTAAATAAATTTATTTTAATCACTTGTATAATATTTATCAACAAATTAATTTAAAATTAAAATTTTACTTTAAAATTAATATTTATTTTAAATATATTTTAATTATTTTCAAATTTTATTTAAAATATATATTTTAAATATATTTTAAATTTAGTTATATTTATTAACAATTATTCAATTTAACTATTTAATATAATTAAAAATTAAATTAAATTATTATGTAAACAAATTATTCATTATTCTTATCAATAATTAATCTTAATTGATTAAATATATACAATTAAATTAAATTATTCATAATTCTTATTATGAATTAATATATTAAATAATTAAGTAATATATATTTAGTTCATAGTAAATCAAATTATGAAAACAGAGAAAAATTATTTTTATAATTTCTATAATTTTAAAAATATGAAGAAACTGAAAGCAAAACATAAACAAAAATTCAAATAAACATTTTATTTTAACGAATTTGAAAATAAAAGTAGAAAATTAAAATAAAATAGAAAATTTTCAACATTATTTTAATTTCGCTTATCAAATACATCGAAACTCATCTGTATCAAGTTTAAGTTAGATGAATCAATTAGAGTTATACTTGATACTTTAATTTAAATATAGTTTTTGAAATTTTTATTTGGTAAAACGAAAAGTTATACCATAGACTGTTTTCTATTAGTAAAATCTTTAATTCGTTTAGGTTGTTCAGTCGAAGAACTTCATAATTATCTAACTTTATAGTTTTATTTTAACTTTTAATTTAATTTATCATAATAACTCTTATTATTTAAAACCAATCAATTTATTGATTATTTAGTCCATTTTATTAATTAATAAATTATTATAAATTAAAATAAATTAATTAATTTTTATTTAATAATTTATTTTTGAGTTAAGCTTCAAAATTTTCGATATGTAAGGACAATATCTTTTAATCATATTTTAAATTCTTTAATTTTATTTAAAATTTAGTTAATTTTATGACAATATAATACCGGTTAAATTATTTAAATCTTAAACTTTTATTTTGTCAGCCTAGCTTCCATTTCAAAATTTAAAATATTGTAAAATACAATTTAAAAAGTTCTCATATACAAAGAGGAAGATAAAATCAGAACGGGCAGGAATCTCCACAGCATTCAATGTAAACAACTTCTAAATCCGTTGCCCTAAACACAATTTATATAATGTAAATGTACAACTATTATAGTTAAGACTTGGGCGATGGGCATAGGTATGGAAAGAGGCGGGAGGTTTGGACTGTCGTTCCCAATGCCTGAAGCTCAGGTGCGGTCTCAGGCTTGGATTTACTCTTTTCTCTTATCTATCTTTGGACAGCCGTTCATAGCTCTCTCAGGACACGAACTTCACTTCCCTCGCACACTAAACACAGTCTAGAGAAATAGAGATTTGTCTCAACAATGATTCAAATCTTCTATCTGCATAACCCTAACCATCTCTTCTCTGATTCTCCTTTCCTAATCTCAATTTCAAGCAGGAGGGGATGTAAAGTTGATGCAGAATGGGGACTAGGGTTCCAGTTCAACATTACAACTTGAGATCAGCCACTTCCTTCATTGGAAGCTCTCTGCATGATCTCAACTCCGCCGATTCTCGACCTCCTGCTCCTGCTTCTGCTTCTCCGCGTACTAACATCGACTCTATTCGTGAGGGTGACGCCGCTGATAGATTGGAAGCCAACGATGATTCCACTCCTGTTGTAAGACTCTGTCTCTCCTCGGTTTTTCTTTTGTTTTGTTTTGTTTAGTTGTTTGTTTGTGGTCAGCTCCGGGTACCTTATCTCTGGGTATACTCAATTTCACTTAAAATAGTGTTTTTTTTTAATAAATGGGTAATTTTCTAGGACTGCATGCACGATACATATAGAAACTCCTTGCAACTTGATGCTGTTGGAGTGGAAGAGGATCGTTCAAGCTTAGAGAATAGTGGGACTTCTAGAGGTGGTGCCTATGACATTTTAACAGCTGACGGTAGAGTCACACTTATTTCTTGTCTTCATTGGTCTTAAAAAGATCTCATTTTTTAATCTATGTATCAAACTATTCTTGCCCAAGTTTGTCCTTGCACGTAATTAAGGTTCTTCATTTTCATTCGTCAACCAGATGTCTCACCTATTGAATCTGCAAGAGCAAGGTTTTTGCAAATAATTGTGGATTACTTCATCAGTGATCACGTGATTGAATTGGCTGGTAATGAAGGTGAATATGTTACTCATCCGGCCCAAGAAAAATTGGGCAAGAGGAAATCTGGGGATGTGCAGTATGAGGGTGACCCAAGATTTTCTTTGCCCTTGATGTACGTTGCAAATATGTATGAAACACTTGTCAATGATGTAAACGTTAGGCTAGCTTCATTGAATGGTATTCGTGATAAAACAATTGGAGTAGCCCTTGAAGCAGCCGGTGGTTTGTATAGGAGAATGACCAAGAAGTTTCCAAAGAAAGGTATAGAAACTGTTTCTTCCTCATGGACTTGTGCAGTTGAAATATTAAAACATGTTTGCTTAGGTTTTTGCGCTACAAGACATGATCTCATTCTTTGCCTTTATGAAAGGGTTGGTGGTTCATGTTGCACTAGTTTATCTTAGTTATTAACTCTTAGATCTCGACTTTTTTTTCCACGCCATAGGACTTTTGAGAGATGAAAGACTTTATTTCTAGGTTGTTATTTATTCCGAAACAAGTTCATTTCATGTTTTTTCCTCAAGGTTCTTGCGTGTTTAAAAGAAGAGAATTGGCAACTTCTCTTGAGACGAGAACTAGATTCCCTGAACTGGTAATCCAAGAAGAGAAGAGAGTTCGCTTTGTCGTTGTCAATGGTTTGGATATAGTTGAGAAACCAAATAATATGCCCGTGGAAGATGCTGAATGGTAATTATCTCTATTGAACTTTAAATTATTGTTAATTATGCAGATCTCGATTGTCTTCATATTTTGAGCTTAACTAATTCCTATATTCCCTTTTCATTCATACAGTCTTAAGAAGTTCATTGTAAACATCCCATAAGCATGTCAATGTTCACTTGCAGTATTTGTTATCTGTATAAAAATTCAGACTGGACACTAATTTGATTTGATGCATGATAAGGTGATGATTTTGCTTATACATTATTGCGAAAGTGAATGATATATATCTGCAAATCCAAAGATTCACCTTTGGGGAACAGGTGCAATTTTTTGAAGTTAGGGATACAGCAAAAGGGTGGGGAAAAGAATTTTAATTTGGAGTTTGTAGATTCAAAACAAATAGAAAATCAATGGGAAGGCAGGAAGCAAAATCGTTATCACTACAATGTTAATATGTTACTTCACTGCAGACGCAAACTATTGTAAGACCTTTTGCTCAAGCTATAAGGATGGATACATGCATTAACCTTGGCTATGTGGTCCGATGGCTAAGATGCTAAATTGATTCTTCTCTTGTGTTTTCATTTTTCTCCTGATTGAAACTAGTTTGTGACTGAAGTTACACAATTCTTGGGTCCATGTGAAATAGAATATTTGAGGTGTTTGTATGTTTGCATTGTGCTTTCCATGCGTTTCAATCAGAATCAACTACATGGAAATGTTGATACATGTTAACAGTAGGAAAATTATGTGGTTGGGTGATAATTGATATTCAGTTATATCACAGGTTTAAACGATTGACTGGTAGGACTGAAGTGGCTATCTCTGCTCAAGACTACAAATTTTATGCTCCAAGGCACAAAGCTAGACGCATGGTGTCTAACATTCCTGGTTTACCCGTGAGTTTTGACTCATTCTCTGAGTTTGATAATGCATGTATGGGGAACTAAACTTTAGATTGAAGCTGAAGTGTACACTCAAGTCTAAACCGAGTTTGAAGGAGTTGCACTTACATGCTTGAAATACTTTTGACATCACTTACAATATTGGAACACCAATATCTATTGAGAGCTTAAACACTTTTATATTATAAACAGCCTTAGTTTTGAATATAAAGGTGATTATCTTCATTAAATGATGTTCCCAGGCACTCCATAGTACTGATAATTCTGTACTGGTTGCTGCTCAAGGATTTCGTTCTGTAAGTGATTTAAGATTTAACTCACCTTTTAGCAATTAGCATGAGCTTCGTTTATGTGGATTTATGAAATGTTTTGGTTGTACATTAAATTATCACGTGTATGTATTATTTTGAATCTAACTTTTGGGCTCAAATGTTCTCAACTATCAAGAGCCATGTGTGAAAAAATTGCACTTGGTTGAAAGCATTTGAGATTGGTCACTTTTATCACTTTTTGATTGTTTACCGTTTGTAGGCACGAACTCAACTTGACTAAATTCTTGCGTCCAAACTATATGGATTTGGTTAATCGAGCTTTCATGTTCCAACTAACTATAGGCAGCACATTCTGGAATTAGAATTGATATAGGATTGCAAACAGGTTGTATGAAATGTAGTATCAGATGTCTAAAACTGGAAGATGATTTTGAAATGGAAAGAGGAAAAGAAGCGGACCAGAGGTGCATATAGTACTTGCTCCGAAGTTGGTGATAAACTTGAACTTTAAATCATTTAATTTGTTAGTTGTGGGGAGGGAAGGATGACTGAGTCTTACTCAGCTCTGACCTTGAATTTCTATAAATTTGAGGACAGTTGCTTTGTATAGAGTTGGTTTTGAATGGAACTTATATGCGGATTAAGTCAATTGGTAAGAAAAATGCCATTACATGCTTGTTAATACACAGCAAAACATTTGCACACATTTCAGGTACCTTAGACAGGATTAGGAGATTTATCACGTTACAACACTACTGGGTTGAACTACATGATGAGCCCATTACCCCTATTGCTGGAAAGAACAATTTTTGCCTAGTATATGTGCGTGTAGTATTGTAACTCTGGATCATGCTTGTGTGCAATTTCTTATAACAGAAAAAGAAAACTTTAGCATCAACTCTACTGGTTGGAATTGAATTCAGTTTTCATGTTTCTTGCCCTTTTGTTATTGCAGCCAGAAACCCAGCAGACGCCTTCTTCAAAGCATCATGTACAGGCGATGTCCCATCAGCCTCAGTTTCATCCTATTCACCACAACCATCATCAAAGTCAACATGTAACACACTTTTCTCAAAACCATCAATGTGGATCACCGTCACATATGTCTGACATTGCTCATGCAAATCAATCTCCTACCATGTCTCAACACATGGCATACTTAGGAGGCCACGTTGGAGGGCGGTTACACTTAATGGTGATTTTCCTGATTCCCTTTTCTCCAACTATTTTGAAATATTGAAACTTGTGATTGCCACTTAGGTAGATGTGCTCAAAGTTTGTAAAAATGCTTTTACTGATTATGGTCCCTTTGGTAGAAATGCTAGGCAGGAGCTGTGAAATAATGATCTCCAAAAGTATTGCAAATGGAGTTCTTAAAACCTTAAATCAACTGCTTAGTGACTGCAACCTATAAGATTCCTGGCTTTACAGCAGGCAATTCTGAGTTTATCTGCTTGATTAAAATTATCAAAAACTGCAAATTCATTTAATCCATTTTACTGAAAATATGTTTTCAGTGCAGAACTAAAGTGTTATGATCCTTTTATATGCGTGTAGAACACAAAAGCAGATAATAAATTGCATACACGCACACAATTTACTATTGAAATACATAGCATATTTTCAGTGCAGAACTAAAGTGTTATGATCCTTTTTTATGCGTGTAGAACACAAAAGCAGATAATAAATTGCATACAGGCACACAATTTACTATTGAGATAGATAGCCTGCATAAATGCTTCTTCCTGTGAGTGGAGGTTCCCTTTAGTAGTAAGACTACTTTGGATGGATGAGAAATGCTGTGGGATGGGTGAAGCTGTTATTGATTGTGAACTAACAGGTGATCCAAATTAGTGCTCAATGATGTGATCTTCCTATTAGTTTAGGCCTTCTAAATTACTGAACTTGCAACTGATACATGAATTAATCTGGTATAAAATGTTATATGGCAAATTGTAGTTGACATTATAAAAGCTTCAATGATAACGTCATTTGAATTATTGTTGGGGTGGGTCCTGTTATTGAAACCATCTTTGATGTTTGTTTTTGTATATGTAAGATTGGCACCGGTTTGGTATCTCATTACAACTACTAACTTTCTGAAAAAGAAAACAGGAAAGGAAAAAGAACTAAAATCAAATGTCTTTTGATATTGAGACTAGAATAATTTTGTTGTTAATTCAAAGATATAGCCCAAGCAGGTCAACATCTTATGTATATTTAAAAAATGTTTGATGTGACAGTGCTGGTATACATGTTCTAATGTTTCACTTGTTCACTCATTGTTAGCTGCATGTTCTAATGTTTCACTTGTTCACTCATTGTTAACTGATTGCAGCCAACAAGCCCTGCAAAGTTTTGTGATGAATGTGGTGCTCCATATTTGAGAGAGACCTCCAAGTTCTGCTCGGAGTGCGGTGCAAAGAGGCTAGGAACGTAATATTAATTTGTTGAAAAAACACCATCAGTAAAAGGGCCTGATGGATTCCTTTTTATGTCCTTTTTGTATATGCATCAAAGGGTAGTCTCTTTTCCTCCGACTTCCGATGAATATTTATCAGCAGAGATGAATTGATGTTTTTGTCAATGGTTGAAAAATGTACACTATTTGCCATTTGTGGATACCCCTGTCTTATGACTATTCATCTTATCAAAGCATGCCAATACCATATCCTCTGCTTGGGATGTTGTTACTGTTGGATCACCGTCCTTTCTGAAAGAGGTACTGTACTACTTGTTAGTTATCTTGGGACAATGTTGGATGTTGTATTGTATTAGAAAGTCCCATCGCCGCGGAATAGGTTAAATTATTTAAATTCAGATTTTACTTAGTTTGTAATATAAAAATTACTAATTAAATATAAAATTTTTAATTTGTTGTCAAATTAGCATTTTTAACTTTGCAATGTTCTAGGAAAGAAATACATAAAATCATACTGTCTAGTGTTGCTATAAGAAATACATAAAATCATACTGTCTAGTGTTGCTATAAATGCCTTTGTTTGCAACAAACTTGTACACCATGTGAACAGATCGTCGCCTGTTAAGATAAGGAGAGGACTCACATGTTCCGTTAAAGAAATTGTGGAGTTGGCACCGGTGGTAGGAATTGATGCCGCGTTTGGTTGTTGTCTCTGGTATCTGGAGATAGAATAGAACATGACAAAACGGAACAGAAATTAGAGACAGTGAAGTGTTTGGTTGTGGTGGACATAACAAAATTTTTTGTCTTCGTCTCAAGGACAAAATGTGTTTAGTTGCAGTGGACAGAACGAAAAAATAGTGACAAAGACAAAAATATCCTTGGTCCTTAATATGATTAAAAATATGTAATTAATTGATAGTTTTATTACGAACTATTTGTGTTAGATGAAAAGCTAACAAATAATAATAATTATAAACTATTATGAAATATCGAATAATATTAGCCCATAATAATAATAATAATAATAATAATAATAATAACAACAACAACAAAATTAATAACAAGAACAAAATAAACACAAAATGTCTCATAGTAATAAATATGAATTATTATAAAGATAAAATATACAATGATAATAACAATAATAATAATAATAAATACATAATGATGCTTGATAATAGAAATTGTACATTTACATCTACGACTAATAATAATAATAATAATAATGAATTTGTCATAATAATAAAAATGCAAATTAAAAGATAACAATACTAATATAATTAATAATATTGTGGTTTGTTAAAATAATATTGTGATTTGTTAAAATGAAAACGTAAAATTGATGAAATAATAAAGAACTAAAAACAATAATAATAATAATAATAATAATAATAACAACAAAATTATAATATGAATAATTATAAGAATAATAATGATAATAATAATAATAATAACAACAACAATAATAATAATAATAACAAAATGTATAATACTAATTAAGTTTTACATGCTATCTTTTAAGATTTACGATTGAGTATTGAAATAAAAACAAGGAACATTACATTAAAGTTGCATAATTTGTATCAACATATCTAAATGTTTGCTTTTAAATGTTCTAAATCAATTAGATGCCTTAAAATTTTGGGATAAAACTTTAAATAGAACACTCAAAATATAAGCTTTGACTGTGGTAAGGTATTTATATTCTCCCTCATTATTTGTCACTGAGAGTAAGGCAAGCCAGAATTTTTGCAAGACAGCACACTGACATTATAATAAAAAATCGTGTCTTTATTAGAATTCAACAGAGCTAGTTAATTGCCCAAAAGAGTTGGTACCAAGCGTTTTAAGTTGAGCAACATAAACATTCTCTTGCAAAGAACAACATAACAATTCCATAATAAACCATTGAGGACTTTTGTCGAACATGTTATGGGCAATCATAATTGAACTCAAGTATACAATCAAATCTTTCTGTTTTCCCTTCATTCAACAACAACAACACAACTTCTGCACCAATCGACCATTATCATCACTAACGAACGCAAACAATTCAATAAGAAACTAAAAACATAACACAAACCATGTATAATATATTTTCGAGTTCAATGACAAATGCCAAAAAAATTTGCAGAAGCCAAAGAGTAGAAGCACTTCAACTTTCACTGATGGTTCCTTCGGTGGTCTAGCAGCGAGGTAGGCCGACGGTGGTGGGAGTTCCAGATCCGGCGACGGTGAAGCTCTCCGAGGCACCAGGTGGGGAGAGATCGACGGGGCGTGGAGGCGGGGAGCGTTGGTAGGCGTCCTCGACAATGTGGACTTCGCAGGGGAGATCCGAAGCTGCTCGGTGGCAATGCCTTCTCCGACAGCTCCAGGAGCCGTGGCAGTGAGAACAACGCCGAGAGAGTGGTGCTAAGCCTTCGTCAGTGCAGCTGGAGTCGTCGGCGGTGAAGGGACACCAGAGGTGTGCTTGGGCACGGTGGCGGGGGAGGGAGTAGTGAATATGGGAAGATGGGAAGGAGGGCATGCCAAAGAGAAAGACGGGCACTGCGTTTCAGAGGAGAGGGATAATTTTGAGAGGTAGACAAGACGCAGTATCTTTGTCCTACGATTTTCGAGTGAACAGATTTTATTGTCTTTGTCTTCCGATGTCAGGGGACAAAAATGCAGGGATGTGAACCAAACACTAACAAGAGACATGATTTTATTATTTTGTTTACTATCCCCGTGCATGGGGACAGTAACCAAACACTACATGAGGGTCTCTTCCCACCATGATATGTACACAACTCACTCGTCTTGGGCATTAACGAATTACTCCACTAAAATTGGGTCGTTTTTTCTCGATACACATACAAAGAGGGAAATCGGTGTATTGATTAGCTCGCAAACTTTGTAATTACTTTGGATTTCGGATTACCACTTTTGATAATACACCTTCTAGGTGTGTCAATATTCTTGTAGAGGATATGACGAGGGTTGGCCTTTTTCGAGCATCTTGTAATTTTATTTTTTCTTTTCGTTGTTAAAAAAAAGATTGCATAATCGGTATTAAATTATGCGAGTTTATCAAGTTGGCATTCATAATTATTTGCCGCCTTTGGACTGAAGTTCCACCCAAAATTACTAAATAAGGTCAGTCACTTATTCAACACCTACCACTCTTGCACTTTCCTAGGCCAATTTGAAACACCACCAAGCAGCAGCCCATCTTCTTCTTCTTCTTCTTCAATCCAGTCAACCATGAACTCCACTCTAGCTGCTTCCTTCCTTCATCTCAGGACACCTTCCTCTAACCGCTCTTCTTCTTATTCTTCGTCTTCGTCTTCGTCTTCTTCACTTTCCTTTTTACATTTTAACAAACCTCTAAAGCCCCACTTGTCTACTAGCCAGACCATCACTTCCCTTAAAATTGTCAAGGCTTCCTCAAATGTTGCCAAACCCATTTCCCAAAACCTCAAGAATCTTGCCAAAGCCGCAATCTTGATTGGTGCTACTGTTTCTATGGCTACCAAATTCTCCATCTTGCCGGCTAAGGCCCAAACCCCTGCGACTCTCGCCGAGCAGACATCTGAACAAGTCTTGGAAGACGATCAAAAGGAAGCGGAAAACGAAAGCCAAAACAAGACCGACCCTTTAGGCCAATTCCTCAATTCGAGTACTGAAGCCGTTGAATCTTTGAAGACCCTTTTGCAGAAAAAGCTCGAGAATGGAGAAGACGGTGAGGCTTTGAAGGTACTAGAGCGCTTGGTGTCTGAGCAGCCGTCGGAGGTGGAGTGGAAGTTCTTAACGGCAAGGCTGTTAAACGAAATGGGTCAAACCCAGAACGCGCGCCAAATGTTTGAGGAAATTCTCCAACTGAATCCTTTATCTTTTGAGGCATTGTTCGAGAACGCCCTCCTTATGGACCGTTGTGGAGAAGGGCAAGGCGTCATTAGTCGGTTACAGGAGGCTCTAGACATTGCGCAAGAGGAAAATAAAGTGAAAGAAGCGAGGGACGTGAGATTGATTATGGCTCAAATACAGTTCCTGCAAAAGAACGTGGACGAGGCATTGAAGAGTTATGATCAGTTGTCCAAGGAGGACCCATCTGATTTTAGGCCTTACTTTTGTAGAGGAATGATTTACAGTTTGCTTGATAGGAATGAGGAGGCAAGAGATGAGTTTTCCAAGTACCGTGAGCTGTCTCCTAGGAAGTTTGAGGTGGAGGGGTACTTGAGAACTCCATTATCAAGGATGAAGGTATTTGGGTCCAATGAGGATAAGTAGTTTTGGTTTGTGGAATTTGGATATTTCAATAATAAAGATTGGAGAGTTTAGTTTTTTGGTTGCTGTGGGACTTTCCGGTAATCCTCACATCTCCTCTGCTCTGCCTCTCGTAGTTTAATGTTTTCAATACTAAAACCATGGTTCATGGTTGAACTCTTTACTAGACATGAATAAGGAGAAGAGAACCGATCCTTTGACACTGTAGTTCTACATATGCTAATGACAGTCATATGCTTCTCAAAACTGCATTATTAATAATGGTTATGAATTGGTGGAATCTTGATCTGCATTGCATTCCTTTGATTGGCAACTTGGTTTAGCCTTACTGTCTTCTTGTCTGAAAAGAAGCAGAGCAGCTTCCCATTTGCAAAGTTTGGAACTTTTGATTGTGGTTGGGTAAACATATACAAAAATCATCATGGACTGGTGAGGCTGCTCTGATCTCAACTTGGGTTCATATGTACTGCAAATTTTCATACATCAAAAAGTAATCCAGCTTAGCAGTGGAGTTGAGTTATTTTAGTCACCTTATATTGTAGAAGCAAACACATGTTATCAACACGATCACAAGGAGTTAGGTCAGTTCTAAGCCATCAACTTTTTCAAAGTATTGTACCCGCCTCTTGGTTAAGTGCCTTTTGAGAGTAAATTCAATTTGTCTTGAGCCAAAAGCACATAAGAAATAGCCAATTTATTGTTAACATCAATATATATGAAGTAGATCATTTGTTAAGGTGATGTTAATCGGGCGTTCGGTCCTGGGCAAAGTAAAAAGAATAACTTTACCAATTACTATAACAGTTGCTAAAATTGGTATCCACTCAAGCAAACCAACGATAATGATAAAATAGAAATTGAAAAGGGAAAAGGAAATAAAATGTGGGGAGGAGAGGAGAGTCCACAATAATTGGCATCAAATGCTTGTGGGGATTCGCACTGTTGCTGAATTCCAAGATCTGAAAGTATATTTTATTTATAAATGGCTTTTCAGGTACTAAAAGGAGGAGGAGAAGAAAGAAACCAACAGAAAATCCATTTTTTTCTTTTCTGTTCTATAAACTATCGGTGAAGAGGCTCTGCCTCTGAGAGTGAGCTGCTATCCCTTGTTTGTCTCTCCCTAGAGAGTTATATCCCACGAAAAGTAAGAGTAGCGACACCCCATGTACAGTGTGGTTTTGTTTTGTAGGTGTTTGTGTTTTTGTGTGGGAGGGAAGGAGAGAGAGAGAGACAGGGAGAGAGGGTGGTGCTGAGTGAGCAAGTAGCAAGCGTTAAGTGATAGAGAAAAGCCAAAAGCTTGGGGTGGCTGAAATAACCCAATTAGAACTTCGTCGGCTCAAAAGGTAACCCCACCCCCACCATCTTTCTTCTTTCTCTACAGTCACACACGGTCCTTCTTTTTATTTTCCTTTTTTCTTGTTTCTTGGGTTCTGTTTGAGGCTGTCTCTTTTCTCTGTTTTTTTTTTTTGTGTCATTTGGAGCTTTGCTCTTTGGACACTGATTCATTCCGTCAGAAGTACATCCCATGTTTTTCTTTTTGAGGGAATCTAGGGGTGTGTTTTGTAGGGTTTTTGAGATGTTCTTATGTTCCTTTGTTTTGGGTGTTAAGTTTTTGGCGGTTGCTTCAATTAGTTATCTTTGTTGTAGTTATTTTAATGATTTTGAACGTTCAATTCTTGACCATTCTTATTCTCTATGAATTTTAATTTCATTTACAGAGTTTTTGGGAACTAATCCAAAGTGGGTTACATATGAATTTGAATCTTCTGGTTTATTTCGTTAATGGGTTTTGTCGGGTGAGCATGGCGTTGTAGAAAAGAAACAGACCTTTTGGATAGGAAAATGGCTGCGGAATCAAATACAGGGTTTCTTCAAGGTGGAACCTTGAATTCCGCTCTTCTACGACATGCTATAACTTTTCAATCGGGCGCAATAAATAGCAACTCTGTGTTGAATTCTATGGGGCGTGACTTTGGAATTGGTAGAGTTAGCTCTTCTTCGACGAGCATGATGATTCCTGGTAATTCAAGCATGATTAACAGCAGTACTGGATTGGTTCAGGTCCAAGCTAACAATTGTTCTGGTTCTCCTCTTGTTCTTGATTCTATTCCTGAGTTCAAACATGACACTGGCTTGGCCGTTGAGTGGTCAGTTGATGAACAATACAAATTAGAGCAAGGCCTTCTCAAGTGCGTAATTTCTTTCGGGGTTCTCTCCTTTTTTCATCTTTTCCATACTATACTCTTAAACGCATCTTGTATTTTGCATGTATGACTTTTTTTAGTAAGCTCTGTGAAAATCACTGATAGGTATCGTTTCTATATGATCTTAATTCAAAACTCAAAACCTACCCTTCTGGAAGGGAAAACAAGCGAAAATTTAAAAGCTGAATTCAACACAGCTTTAGATTATATGTTAATGGGTGCAAGTGTTACTGTTTTGCTTCACTGGCACATAGTGGACAGGATACGTTAAGATGGGTATTTATACTGGCTTTTTGAAGTATATGATGCCTATGGATTGTTGGGGAAGTTCTTCTTGCGCAATGATTTTGTAAATCTGGAGGTGCCTCTTTTTTAGCGGATCTTGGATTTCATACTCTCCAGTTACTGTCTGTGGTGAAGTAGTCGGTATCCGGGTAGCAAAATTCTGGCTCTATTGATTCAAAAGTATGTTGTATTTGCTTTTTCAGATCACACATATAGAACTTTTTGCTTGTAGCTTCCAGTTATGATCATAATTTGGTAAACTGATTCATAACATCTGTATCCATACTGGCCATTTGATCAAGATTTTCGTGATTTGGTTGATACAATATTCTAGACAAGTTTTTATTGCATGTTTGTCTTACAGGATCTTAACTAGAATTACTTTTCTGAGTTTGTAGTTTAATTTTCTTTTCTGGATCTCTTTATACTTCAATACTCAGATATGCTGATGAACCAACTATTATGAAGTACATAAAGATCGCAGCCACATTGCGTGACAAAACTGTACGTGATGTTGCATTGAGGTGTAGATGGATGACGGTAGACTATCTTGTTTTCTCCTCAGAGATACTGTATTTTTGATGCTTTATTAACTCCGTTCGACTGCCAAAATGTTTCTGCTTTTGATAGTTTAAATCTTTAATGATTTGGCTGCTTTTGATATTTTAAATCTTTGATAATGTGGTTCTTTTATACTTCTCATATTTTTAAAAAAAATTCATAACCTCAATTTCCTATGGAAGTTATGTTGCAATATCTGCAAACTTCAGGTTCTACCAAACTCAATAGGTCATTAGCTCATTATTATTATCCTTTTCTTTTCTCTTTCTTCCCTACTCTCCTCTATCTCTGTCCCGCCCATTTACTTGCAGACGGTTTACATGTAAACTGCTGCTATTGTTTGCTGCCTTAAAAAATTCTTCTAAATGATACCTTTAATTGGGAGGTTCAAATAGTAGCCATTTAGTGTTGTAGAAATCGAAAGCAAAAAAAAAAAAAGATTAAAATGGATATTACGTTTTTTATTTTTTATTTTTTGTGTCTCCAACAGAAAGTTTAGAGTCACCAAATATTTTAGCATTTGCATCATTGCAAAGGAACTAAGATCAGTCTATTCGATTGTGATGTAACTCTGAAAACCTTTTTGATGCAGGAGCTGGATTAATTCTAATCAGTTTTTTTAATAGGGAATAAATATCAGAGATTTGATTCCTCATCCAATAGGTTCAGTTTTCTTGTGTTTTTATTAGGCTTGGTTTCTTATATTTACTAGTTAGTTAGATATCCTTTTCATAGTTAGTTCCGTTTTTATTAGGCTTGGTTTCTTATATTTACTAGTTAGTTAGATATCCTTTTCATAGTTAGTTCCTAATAGGACAGATGAACATAGGTGTACTCATTTTTTGAGGTGAATTCTATTACGACAGATGAACATAGTTTTCCTTGGACATATATATATCTTATTACTTTTTGTTCGAATTAAACATAGTTTTCCTTGGACGGCTATAGTCCAAACTTCTATTCCAGTTCTAATAACCCAGTTCGAGCTATTTGTTTGTTAAATCTGTTGTTTTAACCCTTTTCCTTACATCAAGTGGTGTTAGAGCAATAGTTCTTATTCACTTTCAGGGATTTTAGCTCAACAACTATAATAGACCGTGGTAGATGTTGTTGTAGAGATAACCAGTCACAACAAACAGATATGGTAGAGCTTCAAAGCATGATTTTAGGCTTAACTCGGGTTGTACAAGCCTTAAGATGTCAGGAATCTATGAAAGCCTAGGGAGAATTTGGAAGGCAACTACGAATCACTTGAAAAATTGGAAGCTTCTGAGACTGAGGAGGCAATGGAAGAAGATAACCGAATTGGATTCACATACTGAGCGGCACAAGGTGGATTGGTGGATGGTTGCTCCATGCCCATGAATTGAATGGTGGAGTAATCAAGATTGTAGTTACTGATTTTCATGGTAAATTGCATTTGAAATATTATTTAGATTGGGAGGCTAGCTTAGAAACTCTTTTTGAATGGAAAACCCTGGAAGAATGTTGAAAGGGGCTGTTCGAAGATTAAACTGAAGGGTACTGCACTTCAATGGTAGAAGAGAGTTAAAGAGCAACATGCACGAAAAGGCAAGCCTTTTCAACACTTGGAAACAAATGAAAATGAAGTTGCGAAAACAATTTTGATCAGCTAATTATATGAAGGAGTTGTAAGTTTCATTTTCTGCGGCAAGAAACCATGAGAGTTGAGGATTACACATCTAAGTTCAACAAATTATCCATTAGGGTTGGATGGAGCAAGAGCAGTGAACAACTAGCTTTGCATTATGTTGCTGGTCTAAATTAATCTATTCGAGATAAGGTGGAAGTAACTAATTTACACAATATTGAGGATGCTCAACATTATGCTTTTGGCTGCTGAAAAATGTGTTCTTATGTCATGGTGCTATGAAGCCCACTCATGGAAGCAATTGTGATGGCAATTTGGGAGCTGGACATGCTTCTCAAATGAATAAAAAAAATTGGGAGCTACCACAGTGGTGAAAGGGGAAAATGGCTAGAGTACAGTGTCATATATGGCAAAAGAGTGCTGGTTCACAGGAACTAAAAGTAGCAGCAATGCCCAAGTTCAGTGTTTCACTCGTGGAGAGAAGGGTCACGTTTCTTTCACTTACTCATAACGTAGGGTAAATTGGCTGAACTTGAGGAAGAAATAGACTCAAATTATGATGAAGATGATGGAGAGATGGAGGACGTTGAAGTTCAGCCAATGAAAGTGGAGTCTTTAGTGGTTTGACAACTGATGAGTACGACGATTATTGAGGATGACAAGGATTTTATGATTTTGTTATTGGTAGTGGTAGAATGGAAAATATTATTTCAAAGGAGGATATAGACAATTTGGAGTTTTCAATAACTTAACATCCACATCCATATAAAATTGGTTGACTAAAGAAAGGACGTTGACTACCCGTCGTATCTCAAAGTTTGGTGAAATTTTCCTATGGGAGACAAGTTGAAAGGTGAAGCTTTATGTGATGTGGCACCAATGAATGATGGGCATGTTTTTGCTGCTAGGTCATGGTTATTTGACCATAACATGATTCACAAAATGACACGTATTCCTTTTATTGGATTAATAAGAGGCCAACTTTGTATCCTCTTAAATAAAAGGGTATGCACTGACCAGGTAATGTCAAAAGTAAGAAAGTAGGTGACTATGTGAAGAATGTAAGGAGAATGAACATGGAAGAATTGGAACTGATCTAACTTCTGATTATGTTTGTATAATGAAGGCCACAATGATTCCAGTGATTCCAAAATAAACTTGTGGATGTGATGGAAACATGAATGAGAATTTACTAGTACTGCAGTATGGTGTTAATAAGATTCTTGGTGATGGTATGCGTGCTACTCAAAATAATGATCAGAATCAGTTAGTTTCGGCAACAAATATCTCTCCAAATACATTCATGCAATTTATGACCGAGGCTCTGCTGAAATAATGAAATATGAGTATCGTAAGAGGTTGCTTTGCTGAATGAACAGAAGAAACAAGGTACTCATTATGGACCAGTGGAGGAAATTCTGTGAGCTCATCAGGAAGCCCAGTATAAGGTTGCATATGCTTTGAAATCTCTTGTCATCTGGTCTTCCGCTAATGAAATTACCGAGTACTTTCATGGGCCTACTTATCAGCTATGTTCTATCATAGAAGATTTGCGTATTAGCTTCTGTCGGCTTTAAGACAAGATAGACCTTAAGCAATTTGTTAAAGCTGAATTTTATTCGCAGGGGCAAATTGAAGGAAAAGGTTTCTTATCCTCTTAGAGTTCCACACCCCTTAGCTTTGGCACTTCTCTTGGTTCGTGATTAGTTGCAAGAGATGCTATAATGAATTTTGCTGCTGTTTGACGTAGCATCTTTCAACGTCAAGAAGAGTTGAAGGCAATGGAGAAATATGAGGAAACAAGAAAGGCACTTAGTTGCGAAAGTAGGATATTTGAGGATTGAAACATGAACATGTATTTGATTCGGTGTCATTACCACGAGAAGCGAGGGTGAGTTATGAAGGGGAAGTTTTTTCTGACCATATTCAAAAGATTCATGAAGGGCTCCCCTAAAAGACAGTAATTCAGCCTACTCTTCCTGCAAATTAACATTAATTTGAAGGTGAGCAAGTGTTTATGCACTTGAGGCAAGAAAGATTTCCTAGATATACTGAACCTAAGATTGAAACTCAAGCTCAGCAGCTGTCCCTTGCAAAAGCTATTTAAAGATGTATTAGATGTCAAGGAGGCAAAATCAAGGCGTGGCAATTCATATCGAAGATTTTTGTTAAAGTGGCTGAAAGCACTTGGATTGCTAAAGACGAGCTGAAACAAACTGATCCAGACATTTGACAGGAACATGTAAAGTTCTACTCGTCAAAGCGAAGTTTTTCTCAAACCTGAGGCGATTGATGCTGGGCTGAATTAATTCTAGATTGAAATATGGAATAAATTTTGGACAGATTTAATTGGTCGCCCAATAGATTCAGTTTTCTTGTTTTTTTTTTTAGATTCTGTTTCTTATATCTTATTAGTTAGATAAAGTTTCCTTTTCATGGTTAGTTTCCTAGTAGACATGAAAACCCAAGTACCTAGAAATTAGACGGTAGCCTGGTATCTTGTTATTTTTAATTTGGAATAAGCACAGTTTTCCTTGGACATCTATAGTCCTACATCCGTTCCAGTTCTAATCACCCATTTTAATATATTTGTTTGTTAAATATGTTGTTTTAACCTTTTCCCTACATCACTTCTGCAGAGAAAGAGAAGGAAAGCAGAAGAATGCCATTCTGGAAAAAAAGTCAGTAATCATAAGGTATGTATGATTCCTTGACGAATAAACTTACTCATTTCTCTTTTTGTTGTGTTCTGTATGTGCTTTATTCCATAGTTGAATGCATTGAAATAATAAAGTTGCAAATATATTGTTTAAGCAATTCACTCACCACTGGTATAGGGGTCCACTGGTTGAAACAAGACAGAGCAATCTCGTTGAAGATCTTAGAGTGAAATGGTTGGTTGAACTGAAACAGAAGGGACCCAGATAGTGAGCTGGTTCAGGAAACACCCATTTTCATAATCGACAAATTTTTAGTTGAACACAATATCTGAGAATTTGTACATATTTTATTTTTGCCTTTATGAGCAATTTAAATTCTTCAAATATGATATAAAATTTTAATTGACTGATAATGTTTATTATTTTATGTTAGATTTCTCAGAGTGTGCAACCCCCCTGCTCCACATTTTCATCACTGGAATTATACAATTATTGGAAGTTACAAAATACCAGATTATATGTTATTACAAACTGAAAACATGAGCAATGTAGGGTAAAAGGAAGGAGGGACAGAATTAGCAATCTTTTCTATGTATGGTTGCATGCATCACAAAACTTTTCTAACTTGTATAATAGAGATCAGATACTTGGTCTATGACATCGATTTACCTCAAGGGGCCAAATCTTTAGGATTCAACTAACACTTAATTTTCTCTATCGATAGGTATGGCTATCTGGTTATAAGTACAAAATAGCCATTGATGTCTGTTTTGAACTACATATCATATAAGACACTTTTTTAATATCCTTACCTCTTAGTTTTCATTTTCTGTTATCTCCAAGTTATCAACATAGGATGGTGTTTGCTTTTTGACCAAGCTTAAGGTGCCATGCCACGTTAAGACATAATTGTTATTTGACATATGTACTTTGATTTTCATTCTGTTTGTTATTGCAACAGAGTTCTGGTTATTGTTGGCATGAGTGTTTGTGCTAAGATTAACTAAACTGGGTTCTTAGTATGATAATTTTCTAATATAAGCAGTGCATATCTGATTTATTCTTTAGTTCATTGAACCAATCATCGTGCTTAGGATGTCATATTGATTTAAAAACCAGTAGCCTCAAGATCGTGCTTCTTCAGGATAAGATGGTGGAATCATCTTCAAAGATGAATTTGAGTTCTACCGTGCCACAGAGCATGACTGGTTATTGTCTGCATATGGACCAGAGAGAGGCTAACTTTTTTGAAGGTAAGAATTAACAGCTGGAACATTTCATTAAATGTACTGTTGAGTGTGTGCTTTTGCATTAGGTAGCTCATACTCTGCTGTCAATTTTCACCTCTCTATCCCTTTCTCAGGCTCTTTATTTTTTAAGTTATCTAGTTATACCTTCTATACTACTGAACCAGTGCCATAAAGAGTATAACTTTGCATAACAGGGACAACTGGCACACAGATTCAGTGCATTATGTGTCCTAAGATATAACTCTTTGCCCTTGTTTTTCTGTCATTTTTTCTCAGAGTAGCATAACCTTGGAGTGGTGAACTCCCGGGATGCTGATGGGAATTAGTTCAAGTTCTAATATGGAAATCTAATTGTTTGCTTATTCTTTTTTGTCCTATATTGGACTCATTTAGTTATTCCTTTTACAAGTATCAGTAAGGTAAGGACTAAAAATCTATGGTCCAATATCTGAGCTGCAGTATTATTGTCTCAGTGCTTCCGTTGAAGCTGAGGACAACTGGTCTTGATCTGAATGTACCTGGTTCTCTTTTGTGGCGAGGATACTCTTGTATTATTATTGTGACCCTTTTGCTAGGAGGCAGTTTGACGTGGATAGCAGAGCAATTTAAGAGGGGAAAGTTTAAACTGAAGAGGAAATTATTTGATTTCGAGTTTCAATGCTAAGAGATCATGTTTGGCTGATTTTACAATTTGATTTGGAACCTATCTTTACTGGGTTCTGGTTCCAAAATATATTACCTTTTTACCTTTTCCAGCTATCACTGGAGTGCCATGTTACGATTTCATACTTTACCCTCACTGGCTACACTAACTTTTTGGCTGATAACTAGTTAGTCTTCAAGACTGAAAGTTAGTTTGGTGGTCAATATGTTCAAAAAGAAATCGATGTTTAAGTGTCTTGTGTTGGATGCAGAAAAGGAGAGTGAAAAAGTGTTCATCGATTGGCTGTAATTGAATGTCTTGATTGCTGTATATAGTTCAATAACCCAATTTTTATTTTCTTAATTTTGTTCTGTATCACCCCCTTTCTGTTTTATATACTCACTTTTCTGGAGAGCATCTATCATAAATTCATTTGATTTCTGAATATTTGGTTGAAAATAGGTTGTGTTTGTTGATGTATTTACTTACTCCTGTGTCTCAGGAATAAATCGTACAGCTAAGCATCTCCTGGAACAGAATGCACAAGCTTTTAGTCAAATTGCAGCTAACCTTTCTATGTTTAAGGTGAGCATGAGGTAGAAATACTCACTGTTGGATCAAGTGCCAATGATTCTTTGCTAAAATCTAGCATTATTTTGTAAACTGTGATGCACAAACAAACACAGTGGCCTTGCTTTTCTGCACTGTTATCTTGTTGAGCTTTTTTTGTCTTAAAAGCATCCTATCATTTCCCCGATGAAGTAACTTCCCTCTTAAATGAAACACCAGATTTCTATAAAGTGATTTTAACATGTTTCTCAGTGGTGAAATGAACACAATGAGACTATTTTTTTCAACTAAATAATGCCATAAAATGGTCTCATCTTGTCCTGAATTGTTGAAGAGTTTTAGGATTGCCTTAGAAATCGAATTTGAATTTCATCCATTATTTGGCATTCCTTTATTTCTTTGGTCATAATAGTCAAAGTGCTTTTCAAATAAATGAAGTAATTTCTCCTCCTTGGTCAAGAACCAATGTTGTTTTTACTGGTGTGCCCATAACTGTCTCTTAGTTGAAAGAATTATATCCCACAACAATGTCCATTCAGTCATTAGGTAAAATTAGTTGAGAACATTTCAAAGCATGGATCACCATTGCCTTCCTTCAACTGAAGAGTGGTCATCAATGTATGACTATATTATATATGAATATCTTGTCCATAGATGCATGCAAGAAGTCTGTTTCCACATAATCTGAAAACAAAGTTGTTTAAAAAGATAAGTGCCAGATTTACATGTACTCTTTACCTTGTAACATTGTTTCTGAATCAGTTTTTTTCCTCTTCATAGTAAAAAAGACCTGTTTTCTTGTGTTTCTAAATGCATTTTAGATAAGCAACATTTGTAATGCCAAACTGTGTTTCATACATATTTGCTTATCTTTCAGTGAAATGAAAATTGATGATATTGTTTTGTTTGCTAGATGTAACTATACATCTGATCAACTGATTGTTTTTCTTATTTTGATGAACATCACAACATAAAATCACAGTTAACGTCTTTTAGAAGACTTGCTTGTTTTCTCATGTACTTTTATTAGCAGCCCAACTCATGGTTGTTTTATATGATGCTTTTTACTTACAGTTACAAGATAATATCAACCTTTTTTGTTGCGCAAGGAACAATATTACTGCCATCCTCAATAAGTATGTGATGGCTCTATTTTCTTTTAGTTGGTCCAGTCTGTTGATTGGCACAATATTTTTGTTGCTTATGCTGGTGAAAACCTTATTATATCCTTTGCAGCATGAGAGACATGCCTGGAATAATGAGCCAAATGCCGCCTCTTCCTGTCGACATCAATGAGGATCTTGCAAATTGTATATTGCCTAATACAACACAGGTATTCTCCTTGCAATTTAATTCAGTTTATATTGGGATGAGCTGTCTTTAGACTGTCATTTAGTTTGGTGCTTTATGGACATTAGCTAGATTATACAAAAGAGATGCTATACACAGACAGAATCGCTGTGTATTATAAGTTTAAGCAGATGAAAACACCAAGCCTTGTTGAAAAACCTTTCATTGTCACTTATTTTCACTTTTTTCTAATTAGGTCTAGGCGCCTATGAAACATGTTCAGGTTGTTAGTTACATCAATTTCCTCCTGTTTTTTGCTTTTGCATGTCATATGTCGGAATCCCAATCCACAATCTTCGCTCTGTGCACTCTATTGTCAATTTTTTCTCCTTTTTCCTGTGTGTTGAGGGGCTTCTAGTATTTTCCCACAGTCTCACGCTTTGGACTTTTTTGACAGAAGTAATAAATTACTGTTTAAAGACCTGTCTTTAGCCCGCCCTGTCCTAGTATTGGAAATCTGGATTTGCTTCCGACAAGGCCAGATCTAGGCGAACCCTTGCCTGCAAATTCCAGCGTAGTTTTGGCACATATCTCTGTAAAACTGCGAACTGGGAATTCCAGCCCATATAACTGAGCCGTTCACAAAATCTCAAAATGAAATGGTGTTGAAACTATAGGAGACGAAAAATCCTCATTTCTTGGCAAAGCTTACTACTGAATTTTCATTCATAGGACTCATCTGAGTTGACCCATAGCCCATAGATAGATTCCATGGCTCAGATCTCAAAGCATTGAAAATAAGTTCAATGAATTGATATAATGTGTTTGATCATCCTACTTAAGAACCGTGCACATTTGAGGCATTGCCCCCATGGTTTTCTGGTGCTAGATGTGCAGATTAAAAAGTAATGCATGTTTCAAGTCTAATTTCTTTTCCTTTGCATTTCTAGTCCATGATGTTTGGCCCGCCTCGTGGGATACAATTGAAGCAGGAGCCAAGGTGCTGATGGGACCTTTTGAGGTAAACTCAGATTTATCTGACCTCTGTAAGTACAATAATTTTACTGTAATGCTAAAAATCTGGTAGGAGGTGGTTTTTCTTTATGTGTACACGCTCATCATTTATTGGTGGCACGAGAGGAAAAGTGGTAGAGATCCCATTTTTGTAACGTAAAATCCCAAGCACCAGATAATAAGAAGCCAACTCCTTATGGCTCCTATGCTCCAGGAAGAGAATGTCTAACCAGAACAATGTTTATTTTTCACTTAAATTGAATTGCATGTTTCTTTTGTACAAATTGATTAGAGGAACTCCTTAGAGTGTAACATTGGGTGCTTGATCTATGCATATTTAATGGCTATTATCCTGACAGTTTTTGATGTTACTCAATGACCTCTTCATCAGTATATGTGCTTGATAAGCTTGCTTTTGGTTTTGACTTGGATGGAAACGATTCTGTACATACCTTCTTTTTGCTTCTTACAAAATCGGTCAGTAACTCCTCTAGGTCAATATGCGTCACTTACTGGATTTAGTGAAATTGAATTTCCCTAGTTTGATGGATCTAATGTGCATGTTTTTCCTCAGTTGCACTTCATTTAGAGGGAATGACATTAGAATAACACCAACTTTATGCGAGGAACAGGGTGTCAAGTGAGGAGTTAAGCTAGGTAGAGTATGTGGCTGCTTTACTCTTAGATGTTCGGTGATTAGAAGTGAAACAACTAGGTGTTGCAAGGGATTACTGTTACATGTTTGATCGATGTTTTCACATCCTTAATTCCAGGGGTGATTAATGATCAAATGAATGTTATTAAGGGTAGACCCCAAAAAAAAAAAGAATGTGTCTTAATAAAAAGAGTTATTTTAGAATTAGATCTTAAAATATTTTATAGATTTGGAAAATTTAAGATAAAATAATTTTAGATGTGAATTTAAAAGCATTATAAAACGTTAAAAATAAAACATGCAGTTATGTTTCAGCCTTATCCTTTCCTTTAAATGACTTCTAACTACATGTGCAAGAAGGACATGTACATTCTGTATGCTTTATCTTTTCTATACCTCATGATTAGATCTTATATTGTCTCTTTCAATCATGTTTATTTTCATTTTCACAAAAATTTCTGCAACCAATAGGTTTGAAATCCTTGTTTAAATGTTGCCTTTGTGTCAAAAATAACAGTTTTCATTAATATTATTTTCACTGTATTTAGAAAATTCTTTTCGTAACTTAGTATCTACATTAATGGGAAAATGTTTTGCCTTTCTCAAAGTAGTAAAATAATAAGCATCTTTTATCGAGCGTTTCTGCTCCAACTTTAGAGTAAGATAACTACCTTTGATGCTTCCTTTAGTAAAGTCTAGTGCAAATTTAATTCGTTTCCTACGGTGTATAGTAAAGATTTTAGCAGAAAAGTATAGTTTTAAGATAGAAGATGTAAATTGTGACTGTAGAATGGAGAGATTTTATTTCATAGTGAAAGATATGACAAGGAACAAATTCATAGAGATTGCTTGATGTCATGACTATTCTTAGGAGCTTATTTATACAAGTGGACTTGAAGTTTGGATTCTAAAGTTAACAGAAATTATATCTTATCAACTTTATTAAAAAAAGTGGGTTTTATCTTTTTTTGTAGGGTGATTCACTTGCATATGAGTGGTTAGCGATATTTCTGTCTTATCTTCTTATCTTTCTGATTCAGAATCGTCATTGTATGCATAGATGCTAGATGTTTCAACTTTATCTTTTTCTTTAAATGACTTCAAGTCACTCATACAAGAAGGATAGACATTTTTGTATGCTTTCAGAGATGACTTAATCTTTTATGTGCTTCAAGACTAGATCTTATCTTGCCTTTTTCAATCATGCTTATTTTCATTTTTACAAAATTTTTAGCAGCCAATGGTGTCTTTTTGGTTGGGGTAATCATTAAAGAAGAAAAATTGCTTTTTCTAGCATAGGTTTGAAATCCTTTTTTAAATACTGCCTCTATGTTAGAAATAAGATAAACCACTACAATTATTCAGAACAAAAATTTTATAGCCTAGTCAATAGAGCTAAGATAGTTTGAAGATATATTATCCACTTGCTATTCTTCATTGATAAAAGAATTTATTGGTTAGCAAATTTAGCCCCAGATAGATCCAAGAAAGATCCAAGAAGGGGTTAAAGGTTGTTATCTAAATAATTATACAATAATTTTGAAAGATACTTTGGTATTAAAGATATTATCTACTAGTCCAAATTTTCGTGAAGAAGAATGATATGATGCTTATCATTTTATTACTGAGCTACAAAAATATTTTTCTAAAAATGGTGAAAATGATATTCATTACAGAAGAGGAATCGAGACGAGATTGATATTTCTATGCCAAAAAAGGCAATTTTTTTTTAATGATAGCTCCAGCTAAAAAGACACCACTAGTTAAAATTTTTGTGAAAAATGAAAATAAACATGATTGAAAGAAGCCAGATAAGATCTAATCATAAGCAAAGAAAAGATTTTGTCATCTCCAAAAACATATAAAATTATATGTTCTTCTCATACAAGGGGTTGGAATTTATTTAAAGGAAAAGATAAAATTGAAGCATCTGACGTCTATGCATATAGTAACGATTTTGAATAAAAATCATAAGAAGATAAGATGAGAATTTCTCTGATCACTCAGATGAAAGAGAATCCTTCTGTAGAAAAACATATAATCTACTTTTTTTAAAAAAGTTAAGATCTAATTTTGTTAAATTTGAAATCCAAACTTCAAGTCCACCTGTATAAACAAGTTCTTTAGGTTCTTTAGGGTAGTAATAAGGTCATCAAGCAATTTTATATATCTATTCCTTGTAATATCTTCTATTATAAAATAAAATATATCATTTTGCATACAATTTATAACTTCCATTTTAAAACCACACTCTTTTGCTAAAATCTTTAGTATACGCGTGAAGGTAAGAAATGAATTAAGACTACTATAAAACTGTTATGCATATAATTAAATCACTACTTATTTTTTGGAGAAATTTATATATTTATCTAGTGTTTCAACTCTAATATTAAAGTAACTACTTTTGATGCTTCCTTCAACAAAGTCCAACACAACCTTAATTCGTTTCATACTGTAAGGCAATATACTAAAGATTTTCGTAGAATATGTTTTTTAAAATGGAAGTTGTAAATTGTACATATTTTATTTCATAGTGGAAGATATTTTATTTTAAATTCTTTTAATCTTCTAAATTAGATCTCCTAGCAGTGACTTTAATAATCTTTTGTTTATATATCATTTCTAAGTTTGTTTCTTTTCTGTTTTATCCCAAAATTGTAGGGTGAGAGTAATTTTTCTTTATTTTCTGTTTTACTAATTCTAAGTCATCATTGATGGTTTTATCTGTTGATACTTATTTTTAATAATATTTTCTATTTTAATAAAGGTTTTCTTTTCAAAAAGCAAAATTATCTTTATCTATAGGGAATATTTTTACCTCGAGGGGATTTTCTCTCATCTTAGTGGTTGGATAGATTTTCATCTTATCTTTCTGATTTGGAATTGCCATCTTCACAACACAACATAAAATAACATATCATAACAAGGTAAACTCAAAATTTTACAACATAAAATCACTAAATCAAAAAATATAAAACACATATATCTTAATCCCGAGAAGAAATAAAATATTTTATTAAACCTAAGCTTTTAAGAATATCAAAGATTAATGAGATTAGGAACGAATCTTCATCCTCCATGTTGTCACTATTTGTTATAATATTAATAAATTCTTCAAAAGAGATGTAATTATTTTATTTATCAATGCTACAAAATCTAAATCTACTCCAGATAATCCATGTATAAATTTCTCCATAAAATAAGAAGTCATGATTTAATTGTATGCATAACAATTTTACATTTTCAAATTAAAGGTCCATTATGCTTTCATATCTGTATTTTTTAGTGTTTTTACCATAGCTTTACCAGGTTTTTGTCGAGTTTTTTTATCAAGTATTTCAACTCCAACTTTAAAGTAAGGTAACTACCTTAGATGCTTCCTTTAGTAAAGTCCAACACAACCTTAATTTGTTTCCTGCCTGAAGACGTATACTAAAAATTTTAGCAGAAGAGCGTGGTTTTTAAAATGGAAGTTGTAAACTGTAATTGTAGAAAGGAGAGATTTTATTTAATAATGGAAGATATTACAAGGAAGAGAAACATAGAAATTGCTTGATGCCACCATTACCACCTTAAGGAGCTTATTCATACAGGTAGACTTAAAGTACGGATTTTAAAGTTAACAAAAATATTCTATCTTTATCTGTAGGGGATTTTCTTTTATTTGAGTGGTTGGAGAGATTTCCGTCTTATCTTTTTATCTTTCTGATTCAGAATCGTCACTATATGTACAGATGTCAGATGTTTTAGTCTTATCTGATCCTTTACATGGCTTCCAACCACTTGTACAAGAAGGATGAATATTTTCTGTACGCTTTTGGAGATGACATAATCTTTTTTGTGCTTCAAGAGTAGATATTCTCTTACCTCTTTCAATCATGTTTTTTTTTATTTTCACAAAATTTTCAATAGCTAATGATGTTTTTTTTGGCTGGGGTTATCATTAAAGAAGAAACTTTGCCTTTTTTGGAATTGGTTCGAAATCCTTTTTTCAATGTTGATTCCATGTAAGAAATAACAATTCTTATTCAGATTCTTCTTCTGTAATGAGTAACATTTTCAATGCATTTAGAAAATTCTTTAGTATCCACAATAATGGAAAAATGTTATGCCTTTCCCAAAGTATTAAAATGATAACCATTATATTGTTCTTCTTCACGAAAATTTGGACCAACAGATAATATCTTTAATACCATGCTATCTTTTGAAGTTATTGTAGGATTTTTTATATAACAATTCTTAACCCCTTCTTGAATCCATACGGGAAGCAAAGATATCTTAAGCAATCATGGGTTAGTCAAATATAGAGCACTTATGTTTGAAAATCATGCCAATCTCAAATATTTTGAGGATGAGCGCCTTGCAATCTAGGATATATCTTAGAATAATTAATATAGCAGGTATCATTATTTTATAGAGATGGGCGTTGTGCGTATCGATCCGTGCAGTGCTGTAGCTAACGTGTTAAATATCCCGCCTAGGGAGTATGTTCGCAAGAATGAAACTCAAAGGAATTGACGGGGGCTCGCACAAGCAGTGGAGCATGTGGTTTAATTCGATGCAAAGCGAAGAACTTTATCAGGGTTTGACATGTCGTGAATCCTCTTGAAAGAGAGGAGTGCCTTCGGGAACGTGGACACAGGTAGTCCATGGACACAGGTAGTGCATGGTTGTCGTCAGCTCGTGCCGTAAGTCTCTCATTACCTCTTAATGCACTTTAACAACAGGATGACCCTTTGGAAGGCTATCAAACATAATATTTTTCTGTATCCTTAATTTGCACGTAGTATCAGGTCTTAAGTAGATATTATTACGAGTAACCGTTTTTTAGCCAAATCTGCTGACTAATATATTATTTTATCGATGAAGAAGAGCTTGTGGACGATGTATCTTCAACTATGTTAGCTTTATTGACTAAGCTATAAAGTTTTTGTTTTGAATAATTGTAGTGGTTTATCTTGACTTGCCATAACTGACAAAATGAAAGAAGTAACTCTGCAACTTCTTTTGGTATCGAGTTAAAATTTACAATATTTAATAAATTTTTTATTTGTGCCTGGCATTTATTGATATGTTTAGACATTTATTCTAGTAAATCAAATATATCTTCAATGAGGGTGATCAAAACTTGTTAAAAAATCTACAAAAGCATTATTATTAGATTTGATTATCTTAATATCAAAGGTATTTTTTGTTACTAAAGTCTACCATTTTATTTATCTTTGATATTCAGGTTTAGAAGGCAAATTATTTTGAATAAAAGCCTTGATGCTTCATTCAGCAAAGTCCAGCAAAACCTTAAAGCATTAGCATATCATTTACTACTCGAAACAACAATTTCTGAATAAGATAATCTAGGTAACAATTTATAGTCAGAAGTTAGTAAGGTTTTTGTTGTAAATCTAATGAAAAATCATCTTCAAAGGGAAGGCTGCACATAATTGATGACCCTCTCTTGGCTCTCACAAAGCAGGGAGCCTTATGCAATGGGGCAGTCCTTTTTAAGAAGATCTTGACGATAATTTTTCATTAGATTTACAACAAAAACCTTTATTAACTTATGACAATAAATTATTACCTATATTATCTTATTAAAAAAGTAGTGTTTCAAGTAGTAAACGATATCTTAACGCTTTAAGGTTATACTGGACTTTACTGAAGGAAGCGTCAAGGCTTTTATTATAAATAATTTACTTTCTAAACTTGAATATAAAAGATATTTAAAATGACATACTTTATTAGAAGAGTACACCTTTGATATTAAGATTATCAAATCTAATAATTATGTTCTTGAAAATTTTTAACAAGAGATGGTTAACTTCAAAGAAGAGATATTTTATTAACTGGAACAAATTTCTGAAGATATCAATACATGTCAGGTGTAAATCAAAGATTTATTGGATATTGCAAATTTTAACTCAATACCAAAAGAAGTTGTAGAGTTAAATCTTTCATTTTGTCATATATAGCAAGCCAAGATGAACCACTACAATTATTCATAATGAAAAGTTTGTAGCCTATTCAGTAAGACTAAGATAGTTGAAGATACATCATCCACTGGCTCTTCCTCACTGATAAAAGAATCTATTAGTTAGCAGATTTAGCTAAATGAGATTACTCATAATAATATCTCTCTAAGACTTGATGCTATGCACAAATTAAGGATGTAGAAAAAACATCATGTTTGATAGCCTTCCAAAAGGTCATTCTATCAAGTGCATTATGAGGTAATGAGAGATACATATTTTTTACAAAATAATGATACTAGCTATATTGATTTTTTCAGAATATACTCTAGATTGAACTTTTTGTGAGGCATTCCTCCTCAAACTATTTGAGATTGATATGATTTTGAAATGATAAATGCTATATATTTGACTAACCCATAGTTTCCTGAGATATTTTTACTTCCTAGATTGATTCAAGAAGGGGTTAAGGATTGTTATCTAAGTAATCCTATAATAACTCTGAAAGATACCTTGGTAAGGTCTAGATTTTCATGAAGAAGAAATGCTTATCATTTTATTCCTTTAGGAAAGGAAGAACATTTTACCATTACTCTAGATACTAAGTTAGGAAAATAATTTCTAAATATCTAAATATAATGAAAATGATATTCATTACATAAGAGGAATTAGGATGAAAACTGTTATTTCTGGCATAAAGGCAATATTTAAAAAAGGATTTCGATAAAAAGACACTATTGGATGCTAAAAATTTTGTGAAAATGAAAATAAACATGATTGAAAGAGGCAAGATAAGATCTAGTCCTGAAGCACATAAAAGATTATCATCATCACATCCAGTTCGAAGTCTCCCAATAACGCAGGATTTGGGGAGATCTGATAGTACACAGCCTTACCCCTATATAATAGAGAGGCTATTCTCGATAGACCCACTTGCAAATGTGACAATAAAAGAGTGATGCAGGTTGAAGAGTAAAAAAGTAAAATTGGCTCGCTAAATCGTTATGTAAATAAAATTACAATAAATACATAAATAAATAAAAATAAAATAAACTTGACTTTTAAAAAAATATTTTAAAAATAAAATATAACGAAATATATCATCTCATTATCTTTAAAAAGCAACAATACCCAGATGATAAGAGAGCAATAAAGCATCAAAGAACTCAATTTTGAAAAAAAATGTAGAAATACAAAACGTCTGAAATCATAAGATATTAAGTATAAAAATTCAATCTTGACATAAACCTAACAATAACAGATGCAAAGAGATCAACACAATAAAACCTAGAAAGCATTAAACAGTAAATCAAACAAAGAAGCTAATATTAAAAGCAAAAAATCATAAATAACAAAAATTTCAAAAAACCCAACCTAAAAAACACCAAAACAGAAGAGGTTGATTAATCAAGAACTATACCCAAAATGAGAAGGTTGTGGAGAAGGAAGAGAAAGTGAGAGCGTCAAAAAAGAGGGAGAGCAACACAGAGAAACTTACGTGTTGAATACTAATATTAATATCAAAACAATAAAAATTACAACCAATCGTCACTTTGCGATCTAACATTTTATAATCAATGACAACAAAGAAAGTTTCTATTTTTTTCACCAAAAGAGGAAAAGAAAATCTAACCTGTTTGCTGTAGATAGTGAAGTAGATATTGAAAAGATACCAGAGTCTACACAACAATCCAAGCACCGAACTCTTTCCAAAGCTTGTTGTGAAAAACTAACCTTGAGCTAAAGTACTCCAAGAGCTTGCCAGTTGCAGAAAACACTATGAAAGCAATTTCAGCATCGCAGAGTGTTGAGAGCTCAGAAGGATTGAGGAGCACAGACATGAACATTATAGAGTCCTTCACAAACCAAAGCTTCAATAAGAAAGACTAAACCAGGGTACTCAATCCCATCAACATTGGTGACTAAAACAATAGGCTTTGATAAATCTTTCTGTGTCCACAGAGTTTTCAACACAGGTAGAAAATATAGCATATTCAAACAAACCAAAAAATTCACTAGCAATACATCATCCTAATATGTGTCTTCAACTGAAGCCATTTAGCACTTGACTTCAAACCAATAAAAATAAGAAATATAAGGAGGAAAGACAATACCTTTTTCCTAACTTCCATGTTACTTACACATTTATCAGAGAATTTCTAACTGAGATCAAGACTAAGAATGTGCTAATGATCACAAAAGAATAAACTTAGAAAGATCACAACATAATAACCAACCAATAGCGAAAAGCCCATGAGAAATGATCTTCAAAAAGATAAATAAAGCAAAAACTCATCAAATAGCTCGACTATAACTGCAGCAGTGAAAGCAATTTACTACAAGCCTAAAAGTTAATAAATAGGACCATCATCAGATCTTGTCCAAATACGGTTAATCGCTAAGCGAACACTACCCTTTGAGACGTCAAATTGACCACACATTGCCATATTTAATATAAAAGTTTGAAGCGCAATCTTTTGCAACCAAACTAAGAATATGCAAGTTTAAACTTTTATCACCTACCGCATTAGCTTCAAATCTGCCCATTAAGCCATAATATTCAAACAGAAAGGGACTAAAAATGACAAAATTGCTGTAGCGACCCCTGTGTTATACGAAAGTAGCTAATTAAACCCTGAGATATAAAATGTTACTCTATTAACCTTATGTTTTCAATTTTGCTGCAAAAAAAACCCTTAACCGTGTGTTGTTCCTCCACGCTTAAGGGGCTGTGAGTTAATAAAATTTCAACTCAGGGTGTTTTTTGCTAATTTTTATATGTCAAGGTTTTTTTAGCAACTTTTGAATAACACAAGGTTATTAAGGCAATAAATTCGACTAAAAATCAAATCAAACAGCAAAAGCTAGAAAACAGCCGCTAACATAGACTTCAATGACAAAGAAGCTGAAGAAAGCAACATTATAAGACCCACAAACACCGGATCTGAGAGTAACTAAGCAAATTTGCAAAACACTAAGCATACCATTTCAGGAACCATAACCGAACAAAGTATGACAAAAGATTGAATCTAGAAAGACTCAATCTTTTAGATTGCAAAGCATGTATAAGATAAAAGATTAAAAAAAAGCTTTGTGCACCCACGAAACGGTTTATCCCTTGGCTTCTCCTCTTTTAAGCACAAAAGAACAGGGAGTGTAGAGCTTCTGCTTGGAATTCAAAAGAATACGAATCACAAACAACTGAAAAATTATATTAAGAAACAAAAAACAATTACTTGGATTGAGTTGGTTGTTTTGGTAGGAGATGATTCGATCAAGTGATGAAACGTTGAGAAGATTATGTAAACTCTAAAAATGTAAAGCAAATATCTGTCCTTTTGGCATAAGTGATTGGAAGCCGTTTAAAGACAAGATAAAACTGAAACATTTGGTGTCTATACATATGGTGACAAACTGAATCAGAAAGATAAGAAGATAAGATGAAAATCTCTTTAATCACCCAGATAAAAGCGAATCCCCTATAGATAAAGATATAATCTAATTTTTGAAAAAAAGTTGGTAAAATATAATTTTTGTTAACTTTAGAATGTGAACTTCAAGTCCACATGTATAGATAAGCTCCTTAGGGTAGTAATAGGAGCATCAAGCAATCTCAATATATCTCTTCCTTGTGATATCTTTCACTATGAAATGAAATTGCTCTTTTCTGTAGATACAATTTATAACTTCTATTTTAGAAACCATACTTTTCTGCTAAAATCTTCAATATATACCTTAAGGTAGGAAACGAATTAAGGTGCTAGACTTTACTGAAGAAAGCATCAGAGTAGTTACCTGACTTTAAGGTTGGAGCTAAAATGCTTGATTAAATACTCGACGAAAACTAGTAAAGATATAACCAAAACACTAAAGATATAGGTATGGAAACATAATGAACCCTTTAATTTGGAATGTAAAATTGTTTTGCATATAAATTAAATCATGGCTTCTTATTTTAGAGAGAAATTTATATATGGATTATCCGAACTAGATTTAGATTATGTAGAATTAAAAATGAAATAATTATATCCCTTTTAAAGAAGTTATTAATATTATAACAAATAGTGATAACATAGAGGATGAAGATTTGTTTGAATCTCACTAATCTTTGATATTCTAAAAGCTTATATCGATAAAATCTTTTATTTCTTCTTGTGATTAAGATATATGTGCTTGATACTTTGTTGATTTGGTGATTTTAGGTTGCAAAATTTTGATTTTACCTTATTATGATATGTTATGTTTATGTTGTGTTGTATTGCAAAATGGTATTAGAGCCATGACTATTTGATAGACAACTTGTGAAGATATCCATCAGCAGATTCATGAAAATGATATTTGATATACTACAAAATAGATATATAAGAGAGCTAATGAATATTTATTCACTGAAGAGAACTTATAATTTTGTTCCATTAAATACTTTATTAGATTTTAAAGCTATAATTGTTAAATATCAACCAGAAAACCATCAATATACAAAAGAACATAGCAGTGATACATCCTAGCTTTTCTTAGCATTATAGATTACACCTAGATAGAGGCTATTAGAAATATTACAACTTATGTTATTAACTATAAAAGAGTGTCCTTATTGTGATCATTTACTTTCGAAAATAAATAAACTTCATACTCATGTACAAGAGGCCCATATTGAATTACATCATCATACAAACATATATAATTATATTTTATTTACAAATTGTCGTAAAAACTATAAAAATTGCTAAAGCAATGATGGGCAAATCAGAAAGAATATATTAGAGATGTAAAAAATATAGATAGAAACTCATTTAGAAATGACTAGGAATTATGAAACTTATCATCTATGTGGCGGAAGATACATACTTAAAATAAAAACTTGAAGTACTAAAAATAGAAACTGATTTAGTAGAAATTCAAAAATGATAAAGTATTATGGAAATAAAATTCTTCTGCATATAGGAAAACTTCAAAAACAAGTCATGGATATGCAAGATATGATAGAAAAACTGAACAATCTGTCCATCTTATTTTCTTATCTTTCTCATTCAAAATCGTCACTATATATACAGACGCCAAATGCTTCAGATTTATCTTTTCATTTAAATGACTTCTAGCTACTTGTACAAGGACAAATATTTTCTTTATACTTTTAGAGATGACAAAATCATTTTTGTGCTTTGAGACTAGATCTTATCTTACCTTTTTCAATCATATTTTTTTTAACAAAATTTTCAGCAACCAATGATATCTTTTTTTTTTTTGGCTAGGGCTATCATTAAAGAAGATTTTTTTTTCCAACATAGGTTTAAAATCCTTTTTTAAATCCTGCTTTCATGCCAGAAATAGCAGTTCTTCAACTATCTTAGCCTTGTGATTAGGCTATAAAGTTTTTGTTTTGAATAGTTGTAGTGATTTATCTTAAATCCTTTTTCAAATGTTGCTTCCATGCCAGAAATAATAATTCTTCAACTATCTTAGTCTTGTTGACTAGATTATAAAATTTTTGTTCTGAACAGTTGTATTGATTTATCTTGGCTTGTCATATATGGCAAAGTGAAAGAAGTAAAAATCTACTTCTCGAAAAAGTTTATTAGATGTAATTTTGTTAACTTTAGAATTTAGACTTCAAGTCCATCTATACAAATAAGCTCCTTAGGGTAGTAACAGGGCATTAAGCAATCTCTATGTATATATAAAAAAAGAGTTCGAACTTGATTATAGAATATAGAATGTGTTAAGTATTATTTTTATTACTTTAAAAGGTTTTTAGATCTTAAAATAATTTATAGATTTGGAAAATTTTAAGATAAAATAATTTTAGGTGTGAATTTAAAAACATATTTAAAAGTTAAAAATAAAGCATTTGGTTAAATATTTAAAATTATGATATTTTATATAAGGGCTAAAATAAATAGAAACAACTAGAGCTTGATCTTAAAGCTTTGAGATAGAAAAAATGTCTGGTGACATTAACTTGAAAATAAAATGAGTTTAGCTTTTGTTTAATTTAAAAAAGTTAAAATGAAGGTAACTTAAATAAAATGGACCTAAATTAAAAGACATTTTTTGATACAATAAAATGAAGGTTACTCATTTTTTAACTTTAGGTCCATTTAACTTAAATTAAAATGGACCTAAAGTTAAAATGAAGGTTACTCATGAATAGTCACTTTGTAAGGACTAATTAGGATAACAAAGCATAAGAAAGAGTATCTGTCAAACATATTAATTTATCGTATTTATATATTAACTAATTACTACATTTAATAAATTTTAATAATATATTTACTAGTTTAATATGATAGTAACCTAAGTCTTTCATTAAAATTTTATTTATTATTATAATAACATTATTAAATAAAATAATTTATTTTTATTTTATTAATATTTCATATTAATAATTAACTTGATTGGCTTTTATTATTAATAAATGAAATTAAAAGTCTTATTATAGACATATCGCAAAAATCTTCTCCACCCGATTCTTTTCTCCATCACCCGATTCTCTTCTCATTAAATTCTTAAATCACGTCACTCTTTATAATTATATGTTTTAAAGAAGAATTAATTATATAATTATTATTAGATATTTTAGTAAATATTATTATTCAATAAAACATATTTATAAAATAAAATTTTATTATTTATAATATTAATAACAATAATGTCATTTATAATTAACTTTTTTCCTTCAAATATAAGCAGATGGTTTTTGAAAATCCTTTGCCAGCTGAATTAACAATTATTGCTTGCCATTTCTTAATATTGAAATCCAACCATGATCAAATCATAGGAGCAGCGGAAAACAAAATTTTACAGATTTTGATAATTATATAACCTGAATAACAACACGAATTGTAAAGTATGAATCATATCTAATTCGTGTTTCCTGTTTAAATCTTTTGACAAATTCTTTACCATGTCAACTACGATCTATTTAATCGTTCAATCTTTAACGATATCCACAAAAGCAATTTCTTAAGACTTTTGAGAAGAAGAAAAGAAAAGTTCAAGCTTATAAACTTTATTCCTATTAATAGAAAAATCATTAGGATTTTTATTTTATTAAAATTACATTATTTAATTGTAATTATAATTATAATCAAATTCTAATTCTAATTCTAATTAATTTAATTTTAATAAAATCAAATATCTCATATTTGATACCTAAAGTTTCTCAAACTTTATAATTAAGTTTAATTAATTAAATTAGTTTTCTTTCACAAATTGCTCTTTTATGTATGACCCATTAAGTTCCTAATTTATTATAATAATTATAAATTCTAATTCTAATTTACAATTAGAGCAGATAAACTAAAACTTCTTTTAGTTTATTTTAATTCTCAATTAAATATTTATAATAATAGATCAAGATTTATGTCTAGCAATATGTCATAACCATCTAAATATTAGGAATATCAAAGTAGTTTGACTTAACATGTCCATGCATGGTTATGATGTATAATTTAATCCTTTCGTCATTTAATATTCCAAGTGGATTGAGTATGAATATAATGTCTATTTTTGGTCCAATCATGTTCATTCATACTAATTAGTAATTGATTTATAATTAAAATTTAAAATGACTTTTAAAATGTCAATTCACTTTGATAAGAGAATTTCACAAATCACTACTAATAAAAAACAGAGAATATTCTCTCTAAATACTTTAGAGTGACAAATTCTGTATTAACTTATTCAACTATCTCTGTATAGTTCATATTGCATCTAAGTACTGCCGACTGAATCATCCTAGGACAGTTCATAAGTAGCATCAAAATATAGTAATTTCCACACGAGATGCGTTGGTAATCTCAAAGCCTAAGGATCAATTATACATTCATCATTATGAGAAAATCCATAGATACATAAGTAATATTTCATTTAGGATTCTCATAGTCGGGTTAGCTCAGTGACTTATTCTTTAATAATCACACACACATTAGTTTAAGTATCTTTATACTTTAATTGATAAGATCAATTACTTTCTTTATAAGAAAGAAACATAATGTGTACTAGTTTTCCCGTTTCAACAATATCTCTTGATGAAACTGCAAATAGAAGCATTTAGGAATAATACGTAAATGTAAATTAAATCTCACAATTATGATCTCATCATAATTTCAATTACATAGTAATTATTTAAGGATTTTATCTTCATTATTAAAACATTAAATGTAATTAAATAAATACACAAAGATAAAGAATACCTTTTATTAATTAAATAATAATTTCATACATCAAATTGCATCCAAATGATTAGTTGCCAGGGCATAAACTAATAATCTCCTACTTGCATTAAAGTCAATCGTCTATGTATCTAATACCATATCTATACGTATGTCAATCATGTCTCTTCTGAGATAATAACTTAATAAAAGGATATGCAAGATTCTCTTTAGTGGGAACTCACTGCAATACTATGTCTTTCCTCTCTACTATTTTCCTGATCAAGTGAAACTTCCTATGTATATGTTTAGATTGTTGACAAGACCTTGGTTCCTTTGCTTGTGTAATAGCATCATTGTTGTCACAGTACAATACTATAGGCTTAATAATGTTAGGAACCAATTCAAGTTTAATGATGAACTTTTTGATCTAAACAGCTTCTTATGCCGCCTCTAAAATTGAAATGGACTTTGCTTCAGTCATTGAAGTTGCAATGTTTGGTTGTTTGGAACTATTCCAACACCACCATTTATTGTGAAGATGTACCTTGACTGTGATCTGTTATCATCAGGATCTGACTGGAAACTATCATCTTAATATCCTTGAACTCTCAGTGCAGCTCCTTCATGGATCAAGAAAATATCTTTAATTCTTCTCAAGTACTTTAAGATGTTTTTCACAATCGTTTAGTGATATTTGCCAATGCTAGCAACACTTGGCGTTGTGAGAAACCTAGTGGGTTGTTGAGGATGCGACGCTTTAATTAGTCTTAACCAGTGCCAGATCGCGACTGGTTTTAAGATCCGATGGTGATTTTCAAAGACACAAAGCAAAGGTAGTAATCAGATGGGAGAAAACGAAAAAGACACAAAATACATTTCCAGAAAAGGAACTTGAATATGGAAGTCTAATTCGTCAATTCCAGAACACAACTAGACAAGCAGTAAATGTATATACATTCTTTCAAGAGTTCAGACTTTCATAGATGCACTCATGCCTAAACATAGGCAGCAATAGAAACAAGGAACATACAAGCATAATCCTAATTTTTAAGTCAAATAAGAGAAGCTAGAATATACACAAATGCCTATAGAAAGCAACTCTCTAGAACAACAGTGGCATATACAGACAAAACAGTGGCATATACATACTCAAGATCTTAAAACTGTAATTTTTTAAAATCAAAATCAACAAGAATCAAGCACCATATCTAAGTTAAACAATTAACGGAAGCTCTGAGACTATGATTAAAGCACATGTGCAGTAAAAAATAAAATTTTATAGATTCGAATTGGATCTTGATAATTGTATAACTTGAATAACAACACGAATTGTAAAATATGAATCATGTTTGATTCACGTTTCCTGTTGAAATCTTTTGACAAAATTTTCATTGTGTCAATCACGAGCTATTAAATCATCTAACCTGTAAAAGCAATTTCTCAAGATTTTTGAGAGGAAAAAAAGAAAAGTGCTAGCTTCTAAACTTTCTTTCTATTAATAGAAAAATCATTAGGAGTTTTAATTTTTATTAAATTAAATTACTTAATTATAATTAAAATCAAAATCAAAATCTAATTAATTTAATTTTAATAAAATCAAATATCTCATATTTGATCTCTAAAGTTTCTCAAACTTTATAATTAAGTCTAACTTAATTAAATTGATTTTCTTTCACAAATTGCTCTTTTATGTGTAACCCATTAAGTTCCTAACACATTGGCAATGATTATAAATTCTAATTCTAATTCTTAATTAGATTCAATTAAATTAAACTCATTTTAATTTATCTTTAGTTCTTCAATTAAACAATTTATAATCATAGATTAAAATTGACATCTAACAATATGTTATGACTACCCAAATATTAGGAATGTTAAAGTGGTTTGACTTAAACTGTCCATGCATGGTTATGATATATAATTTAATCCTTTTGTCATCTACTCTTTTAGTCCAATCATATTCGTTCTTTCTAATTATTAATTGATTTATAATTGAAATTTAAAAACGCCTATTTCAAATGTCAATTCACTCTAAAAGGAGAATTCCATAAATTACTACTAATCAAGAATAATTAAATATTCTCTCTAATTACTTTAGAGTGATGAATCCTATATTAACTTAGTCAACTATCTCCGTATGGTTCATATTGCATCCAAGTACTATGGACTGAATAATCCTAACACGATTTATAAGTAGCATCAAAACACAATGATTCCTATATAAGATATTTTGGTAATCTCTAGTCTAAGGATCGATTATACAACCATCATTATGAGAAAATTCACAAACACATAAGTAATATTCTATTTGAAATTCTCGTAGTCGAGTCAGTTCAGTGACATATTCTTTAATAATCACTCACACATTAGTTTAAGTATCTTTATATTTTAGTTTATGAGATCAATTACTTTTTTTATAAGAAAAAATATAATGTGTGCTAGTTTTCTCATTTCAACAATATCTCGTCTTGATGAAACTGCAAATAAGGGAATTTAGAAATAATAGGTAAATGTAAATTGAATCTCACAATTATGATCTCATCATAATTTCAATTACATAGTAATTATTCCAAGAATTTTATCTTCATTATTAAAACATTAAATGTAATTAACTAAATAGACAAAATAATTATTCCAAGAATTTTATCTTCATTATTAAAACATTAAATGTAATTAACTAAATAGACAAAAATAAAGAATGCCTTTTATTAATTAAATAATAATATCATACATCAAATTGCATCTAAATGATTGGCTGCAAGGGCATGAAATGCCACTTGAATTAATTCTCAAACTTAAGGGAGTTTTTTGGTACTTGCCATCAAAATTTATCTTTAAAAAATCTAGCGAAGGCTTACAATCTTAAGGAGGGTTAAAAAAAGAGCAAATTTATCCTAAAGTAACATTATATTTTAGGGTTAAGGAAAAATTGATTGATGCAGATTAAACAGTAAAAATTGGGATTTTGACAATATTAGAGTCTAGATTATGATTAATTATATTATATTAGTGTAATTAATTTAATTTAAGATTGATAAAATAAATAAAATTTGTTTAAAATAATTTAAATTTGGCTAGTTTTAAATTAGATGAATCTCACACACATGTAGATATTGTGAAGTTATACCATTAATGACATGACAGAAGATTGATGGAATCATGCCTCTATTTGTTTTATGTTTATAAAAGATTCAATTTGAATATTTTTAAAGTGTTGGGTTTTACTTTTGATCATTCTGAAAGGTTAGTCTAATTTGTATTTAAATGGAAATATTATGATCAAAATGGCCCTTTTAACAAAGGATTAATTATAAGAAGAGTTTCCTGGGAAAATGAGTTAGCTGCAACAATTACATAAATTCACTTAATCTAGAGTGGCAGTAGCAGGATCAAAACTAATAGTGTTACACTGAATGCCATTCGAAAATACCATAAAAACCAAAGGAAGACACGACAATACCGTAGGAATCTCATTTTAAGCGTTGAAACACAGTGAGCAACCAATATTTCACTGAACTAATTTGAATATTCATTTGCGTGAAGGCCTAAGAAAGATGTATACGAACTTAGCCTTGTCAAATCAAAGCGCCATAAGCACTGAAATGCATATGTAATTTTATAATTATGGTTAGATCTTGTAAGTAATTAAGACAAAGAGTTTGTGGAAGAAAAAACTTTTTCTCTCTTACTCGTTTCGTTCATGCTGTGGTGCTCATATACAGAGCGTACAACCAATGAATAAAAACAAAAACTGTAATAAAAGCAAAAGCTTTACATAACAAACTTGCTACAGTCGACATAACAGAGAATGCAGTGTGCAATGTACGGTTGGTGAGTTGGTGGTGCCTGCAGGTGACTGTGTTGCTGTGTAGCTGCGTTGTTGTGTGGTGGTACCTGCTGGCTACAGTCGTGGATTCTACAGCCCCTCCTCAAGTTGGAAGGTGAGGAACCCCAACTTGACAAGAATGGCAGAAAGTGTATGTCGGGGAAGTGCTTTGGTGAAGGCATCGGCTAGTTGATATTGGGAAGATAAGTGCGTGGTGTGAAGAAAACTATCGCGGACAACGTTGTTGTTAGAGTAGTGCCCTGAAAGCAATCGCCTTTAGCGCATTTTGTACAAATTTGTGTACAGTCTTTATGAATAAATAAAGAAAGACATATTTCATTACGTTGCTGTTCATTATTTATGAACTGATATTGATCAATAAGCAAATTAATGAAGTCCATGATATATGACATAGCATGAAGGAAATTGTGATGTGATCATACTACTGAGATTCCTATCATGTGCAATTATGTCAAGATATCTAAATTATCCTAGTCATAGGATTACCGAGGCGGACATCGGTGTCCGGAAAGACTAGCACATCTCAAACTCCTTGATTTGGTCAAACAGTGGATCTCGAAGCGTAAATTTGAGATATTTAGGGTTGAGATGTGGATGCTTACTAGAGGTAGTAAGTACATTGGATGACTGCTATGAGATCATCACATGGATGTCTATTCTAATGTCGGTGATAATCTCATCATAGCAATGGTGCAAGTATCCTTAGACTTGAGGTGCTCGAGGATATCTTGGATCTTGATTACGTGCTTTGACTCCATTCCTTGTTGCCTTCTGAGGTCGCTCATAGGGTGGTGCTTGGAGTGCGACTTGAGGTATTCAAGGTAATTGAGTAGCCAATAAAGGATTCACCACTTCGTGATAGCGAAGATGATACCCATGGCCTCTTGTCGGGTCATTACTTGGAAATCTCTAGCCGGAGTATATATGTCATGAAGAGTGTCTTCAGTGACATATTAAGTAATGAGTCCCAGGATAAGAACTGATATCACTTGGACTAGATTTGACTTAGTCAGTCTAGTAAGAGTTGACACTTTGCCCATACTCATAACCAAGTGGAGTATAGCATGGTGAAAGGACGAATTGCACGGCAATTGTCTATGGAAAGGTTCGTAATATGGTTCACGATGAATATAAGTTCATTCGTCAAACCAATTACTTTCCAGTCAATTGGGGGTCATGATGTGTTGCTAGATACCGCTCATGACTTGCTTGGATTAAGTGTTAATCTAAGTGGCCAACATAACCGGGAACCTAATGGGTCACACGCATAAGAGTGTCTCGAAGAATTCGTAAAATAATTTTGGATAGAGATATATTGATCCAATATATGGAGAGCAATAGAATTAAATGGATCCCGATAAGATCGAGATATGTCCCGATGAGATCGCGACATCGATATTGCTGAAAAGGGTTTCCGGTGGTTTTTCCCATATCGGGACCCGATAGGCCGGTAGGACCGACCCCAGTGTGACTGAACCACTTCAGCATTTATATATATATATATAATTAATATATATATATATATATATATGTGCATCACGTGGATGGATGGAAGAAGGGGGGAGAAGCTTCTTTATTAGCTTAGTCATCAAATTATATTAAATGACTAAAAGACAAAATAATGGAAGAAGAATAGAGATGATCGTTGGTGTTGTTTTAAAAGAAGAAAAGAAGAGTTTATACTCGTTGGTTTTAAAAGGACCAAATGAAAAGATGAAGATTGATAATCGTTGGTTTTAAGGAGAAGAAAGAGTTTCTTTCTCCTTTATTTTCATACGATCATCTTCATCATCTCTTCAACTTCCAAGTTTCTCCTTCCTTTCATCGTTGATCATAGCTCTCCAAGAAGAAAGGTAAGATCTAGCAGTCTTTAATTTGTTCTAACTATTCCCGGGTTAAAGGGTTTGTCCCGGTTAGGTTCTTCGATCTCTGCGTGGATACCGTTAGAGACGGTATCCTTTGGGCGTTATGGTTTGAGTCTGTTGTATAGACACATGAATCCTGGCTTTTGGGAAGGTCCCGGAATAAAAATTTTTGTTTTCCGCACCGTGGGCATGTGATGCTCACACCGGGATTCTCCTACAGTGGTATCAGAGCCACTTGTGTCGTATATAACGAAGAAACCATGACTAGGTCGGAGTTGCCTATTGCTTGTGACGATGATGCATGTTGATTGTGTGAATTTCGAATTCAGTGTAGAAATATTGTTTTCAAAATTTTCTTGCCCAGATATGTTCACAAAATGTTGTTGCATATGTCTGTGGATGCTTGGAATTTATCAATGTGATTTGATATGGTTTTGCTAATTTATTCCCTAATGTTCTGGTTGCTGTCTTTGTGCACATTCAATGAACAAGCATGCTTATAAATTCGAGAATAAATTGTAGAAATTTTTTTGTCGGATTTGCTTTCACCAACATGTCTCTAAGATGTTTATGATTGTCTGTGAGAATGGAAAAATGTTTTCAATGTGATTTACTATTTATTTGAGAATTTATTGTGTGCTGCTGGGAATAACTGTGTTGAACTACACAGATTCTACATTGGCTTTGTTGCTGAGGTTGGATGAGTTTTTGTTGGAAGTACATCCTGAAGAAATTCATGAAGCATGTTGGGAACATGTTGTAATCTCTGTAATTTTCTCAGAATTTATTGAAATTGTTTCAATGAGTTTTTCAAACAAAACACAGAGCTTGGCAGTTTTGAGAAAGTTGCTGGAGCTGTTTTGTTTGAAATGAAAAATTTTGTATTTCTCAATTCCAATGCTTTGGATCATTTTTAATGTGATTAAAAATGTGTTATATTGATGTTGTATGCTTGCCTAAATGATTTTCTTGAAATCGGGTTTCCAAACAATTTAGGATGTCAAATGTGTCTCATTAGCGTCTCGTTAGTATATTCCCTTATCTTGATTGTTTTGGCCGTCACAAATTTTGTGACAGGTGCCGAAGTAGTCTTAATAAAGTGTAGACTACCTAGAGATACTTAGGGTGATAATTTGATATTCTCAGATTATTTGGAAATCTAAATGAATAAGAGTGTATTCATCAATTTCAAGTTTCATGTATAGTTTGACTATATATGGTAAGCATGGTACAATGAAAGTGTTTCATTGGTACATCATAATAAAGGATATTACACTTGGTATTGTGAATTTGAACTACACGGATTGAGAAATTAGCCGATTAGATAGCAGGCCAAAAACCAGTCGACTGGCACATCCATTCCAGTCGACTGGAACATGCACCAATCGACTGGAAAGTGCACAGTAATCCATCCCAGTCGACTGGAACGTGCACAGTAACCTATAGTAGTCGACTAGCATAAGTTCCAGTCGACTGGCACATGTACCAGTCGACTAGAACATGCACCAGTCGACTACAACAACATACAGAGGTGGGATGATGGATGATTTTAGGTATAGACTCAATGTGATTGATGAAATACCCTAAATCATTCCATATAGTCATGGTGACTATAATCCTACAGCTTGGAGAAGAAGAAAAAGATGAGACCAGAAAACCCTCACACATCATATGAAAACTAACGCCTTCCATTAATATGGGGAGAACCATAGTTCTTATAGAGGTGAGTTGTTGGGTAAACCCAAGCTCACTCTATACGGATATGTTTGAACCATGGAAATAAGATTTTTGGATTAATGGGTCGGTTTTCACTAGAAGCGTTGATTTGTTGAGTAAACTCAAGGTCAACGTGGACAAAGGCAAAATTGGGTAGTGTACATCAGATGTACACGCATCAAGAGTTGATAATCCAATGAGTGTGCATACATCACGAGTTGATAGCATTAGTCGATAGTTGCATCTATGAATCAACTGGTATGACCGATACCTGCCGATAGATCTAAGGTGGCTTGTTGGGAAAACCCAAGGTCATTTTGGTAATGTCGGATATCTATGATGCAATTGGTATGACCGATACCTACCGATTGACCTAAGGTGGCTTGTTGGGTAAACCCAAGGTTATGCTTAGCAATGTCAGATATCGACCCACTATAACATTTTGTCATAATGTTTCTTGGATTCATACTGAGGGTTATGGATTCTTTGAAACTAGTGGGAGCCATATGCATGTCATGCATGTCCTTATGATCATTCATGTAATTCTATTCTAACATTCTTTATCTCTTTCCCTATAGGTTATTGAAGATGACTTCCAGTGTGAATTTGCGCTCACTTATGGACTCCAACAAATTAACTGGACCTAACTTTCAAGATTGGCTGAGAAATCTGATAATTGTTCTCAGGTCAGAGGAACTAGGATATGTCCTAGATGTTTCACTTCCTGATCCACTTGCTGTCGATGCTTCTGATGAGGATCGGAAAGTTTATCGTAAGCATCTCAAAGGAAGTGCAACCAAGAAGAAAACCAAAGAAACTGTACCAAAAGGAACTTGCTTCCATTGTGGCAAGACTGGCCACTGGAAGCAGAACTGTAAAGTCTATCTGGAAGAATTGAAGAAGAAGAAGGCATCAGATGCCTCGACTTCTTCAGGTATGTTTGTCATTGAGGTTAATACTGTTTCTGACCATAATATATAGGTATTAGATACCGGTTGTGGCTCACACATATGCAATGATATCAGGGGCCTCGGGGACGATGAGCGACTCATGAAGGAGAGATAGACTGCGTGTGGGAAATGGAGCAAGAGTTCTTTGCATTAGCGTAAACACTTACTTTTGTCACTCCCCACTGGGCTTGTAATTAAATTGGATGAATGTTATTTTGTACCGTGTTAACAAAGAACATATTATGCATTTCTTGTTTAAATAGATTTGGTTTCCATTTGACTTTTAGTAACAATGGTTGTTCTATTAGTTTGAATGGAATACTTTATGGTACTGGTACATTATGCAATGAAATTTACATATTAGATATGTCACATCCAATTATGAATGTTAATGACACGAAAAGACATAAACGAGATAATTTAAAATCAACTTACTTATGACATTGTCGCCTTGGCCATATAAATGAGAGACGCATAGCTAAGCTCCATAAGAATGGAAGTTTAGGGTCATTTGATTATGAATCATATGACACATGTGAATCTTGTTTATTAGGCAAGATGACTAAGTTACCCTTTAAGGGAAAGGGTGAACGAGCGAATGGAGTATTAGACCTAATACATTCAGATGTATGTGGTCCGATGTCCATCCATGCCAGAAGTGGTTGTCTTTACTTCATTACCTTTATTGATGATTATTCTCGATATGGGTACCTTTATCTGATGAGATACAAATCTGAAGCATTTGAAAAGTTCAAACAATTCAGAAATGAAGTAGAAAACTAACTTGGGAAAAGTATCAAGACATTACGATCTGATCGTGGTGGGGAATACTTAGACCAAGAGTTTTTGGATTATCTAAGAGATAATGAGATTTTATCTCAATGGACTCTTCTCTTTACACACCACAACATAATGGTGTGGCAGAAAGGAGAAATCGAACCTTGTTAGACATGGTACGATCAATGATGAGCTTTGCAAAGTTACCAAAATCCTTTTAGGGGTATGCAATCGAGACAGCTGTTTACTTGCTAAACAGAGTTCCATCAAAGACAGTTGATGTTACTCCATATGAGATGTGGACTAACAAAATATCATATCTTACTAATTTGAAAGTTTGGGGTTGTCCTGCTTATGTGAAGCGGACACAGTCAGATAAACTTGATGCAAAGTCTGACAAGTGTTTGTTTTCGTAGGATATCCTAAAGAAACAATGGGATATCAATTCTACCATGCTGAGGAACAAAAGGTATTTGTTTCGAAGCATGCTGTCTTTTTAGAGAAAGAGTTTCTTTTACAAGAAGACAACGGGAGCAAAATAGAACTTGAAGAAGTTCAAGATGCTCGAATGACGCAGATCAATCAATTGCACGAACTCAAACTGACTCATACGATGAAGTAATAGATTCAACCTTCTACAACACACGAAGTTCGTAGGTCACGTAGGATACGCTATATTCCCGAGAGATATAGATTTCTCGTGAATGAACAGAATGACGTATTGCTCATAGAAGATGATGAGCTTACCACCTATGAAGAGGTTCTGAAGAGTTCAGAGTCTCAGAAATGGCTTCACGCCATACAGGCTGAAATGGATTCCATGTATGAAAACCAAGTGTGGACTTTGGTTGAGGCACCCGAAGGAATAAAACCTATAGGGTGTAAATGGGTTTTCAAAAAGAAAACCGACATGGATGGTAATGTGATTACCTATAAAGCAAGGCTTGTGGCTAAAGGTTTTCGTCAAAGACAAGGAGTTGACTACGACAAGACCTTCAGCCCAGTAGCAATGCTTAAATCCATTAGAATACTCCTAGCCATTGCCACTCATTATGATTATGAGATATGGCAAATGGATGTGAAGACAGCTTTCCTAAATGGAAATCTAACTGAGGATGTGTATATGACACAACCTGAGGGCTTCACCTCCTATGATGGTGAAAAGGTATGCAAGCTTCATAAATCTATCTATGGATTGAAGCAAGCATCTAGGAGTTGGAATATCCGTTTTGATGAGGTAATCAAAGAGTTTGGTTTCTCACAAAATCTGGATGAATACTGTGTGTATAAGAAGGTTAATGGGACTGCAATCGTATTCCTTGTGCTGTATGTAGATGACATATTATTGCTAGGAAACGATGTCTCTATGCTACAATCAGTCAAAATTTGGTTGTCCAAACAATTTGCCATGAAAGACCTTGGTGAAGCAACTTATATCCTTGGGATAAGAATCTATAGAGATAGATCAAAAGGTTGCTTGGTCTTTCACAATCAACGTACATAAACAAGATGCTAAAGAGGTTTAGCATGGAGCAATCCAAGAGAGGGTACCTTCCCGTGACTCATGGGATAAACACTCTCGAAATCTATGTGTCCTAAGAAACAAGATTAGAGGATGCGCATGAATATGATCCCGTATGCATCTGCGGTAGGATCTATCATGTACGCTGTGCTATGTACGAGACCCGATGTATCATATGCTCTAAGTGTTACGAGCAGATACCAATCGAATCCTGGTGAGGGTCATTGGGTGGTCACAAGAATATCCTCAAGTACTTGCGAAGGACTAAGGATGTTTTCTTGATATATGGGATGGAGATCTCGGTGGCGGGTATCTGAGATGACAGTTTCAATCGATAAGGATGATTCCAAATCCCAATCAGGTTATGTATTCACACTGAATGGCGGGGCGGTCAGTTGGAAGTGTTCCAAACAAGAGACGACTGCTGATTCAACAACCGAGGCAGAGTACATTGCCGCTTCAGAAGCAACAAATGAAGCAATTTGGATCAAGAAGTTCATTCTTGAACTTGGTGTGGTTCCTAGCGATGATGGGCCCATCTGATTGTATTGTGACAACAATGGGGCTATTCATGCAGCGAAGAACCAAGGTCTCATCAACGATCCAAACACGTACTCGCAGATATCATCGATCGGGAGATCATAGGGCGAGGTGATGTCGGATCGAGAGAATTCCCACGAGCAAAATATTGCGATCCGTTGACAAAGCCATTATCACAAAAGAGTTTTGATTCTCATGTACTACTTTATGATATTAGATATCAAGGCGATTGGCTTTAGGTCAAGTGGGAGATTGTTAGAGTAGTGCCCTAAAGGCAATCGCCTTTAGCGCATTTTGTACAAATTTGTGTACAGTCTTTATGAATAAATAAAGAAAGGCATATTTCATTACGTTGCTGTTCATTATTTATGAACTGATATTGATCAATAAGCAAATTAATGAAGTCCATGATATATGACATAGCATGAAGGAAATTGTGATGTGATCATACTACTGAGATTCCTATAATGTGCAATTATGTCAGTATCTAAATTATCCCTAGTCATAGGATTACTGAGACTGGACATCGGTAATCCGGAAAGACTAGCACATCTCAAACTCCTTGATTTGGTCAAGCAGTGGATCTCAGAAACTGTAAATATGAGATATTTAGAGTTGAGATGTGGATGCTTACTAGAGGTAGTAAGTACATTGGATGACCTGCTATGAGATCATCACATGGATGTCCTATTCTAATGTCAGTGATAATCTCATCATAGCAATGGTGCAAGTATCCTTAGACTTGAGGTGCTCAAGGATATCTTGGATACTGATTCTGTGCTTTGACTCCATTCCTTGTTGCCTTACAGAGGTCGCTCATAGGGTGGTGCTTGGGTATAGCTTGAGGTATTCGAAGGTAATTGAGTAGCCAATAAAGGATTCACCACTTCTGTGATAGCAGAAGATGATACCCATGGCCTCTTGTCAGGGTCATTACTTGGAAATCTCTGGCCGGAGTATATATGTCATGAAGAGTGTCTTCAGTGACATATTAAGTAATGAGTCTCAGGACAAGAACTGATATCACTTGGACTATATTTGACTTAGTCAGTCTAGTAAGAGTTGACACTTTGCCCATACTCATAACCAAGTGGGGTATAGCATGGTGAAAGGACGAATTGCACGACAATTGTCTATGGAAAGGTTCGTAATATGGTTCATGATGAATATAAGTTCATTCGTCAAACCAATTACTTTCCGGTCAATTGGGGGTTATGATGTGTTGCTAGATACCGCTCATGACTTGCTTGGATTAAGTGTTAATCTAAGTGGCCAACATAACCGGGAACCTAATGGGTCACACGCATAAGAGTGTCTCGGAGAATTCGTAAAATAGTTTTGGATAGAGATATATTGATCCAATATATGGAGAGCAATAGAATTAAATGGATCCCGATGAGATCGAGATATGTCCCGATGAGATCGCGACATCGATATTGCTGAAAAGGATTTCCGGTTGTTTTTCCCATACAGGGACCCGGTAGGCCGGTAGGACCGACCCCAGTGTGACTGAACCACTTTAGTATTTATATATATATATATATAATTAATTAATATATATATATATGTGTGTGTGTGTGTGTGTGTGTGTGTGTGTGTGCATCACGTGGATGGATGGAAGAGGGGGGGAGAAGCTTCTTTATTAGCTTAGTCATCAAATTATATTAAATGACTAAAAGACAAAATAATGGAAGAAGAATAGAGATGATCGTTGGTGTTGTTTTAAAAGAAGAAAAGAAGAGTTTATACTCGTTGGTTTTAAAAGGACCAAATGAAAAGATGAAGATTGATAATCGTTGGTTTTAAGGAGAAGAAAGAGTTTCTTTCTCCTTTATTTTCATACGATCATCTTCATCATCTCTTCAACTTCCAAGTTTCTCCTTCCTTTCATCGTTGATCATAGCTCTCCAAGAACAAAGGTAAGATCTAGCAGTCTTTAATTTGTTCTAACTATTCCCGGGTCAAAGGGTTTGTCCCGGTTAGGTTCTCCGATCTCTGCGTGGATACCGTTAGAGACGGTCTCCTTTGGCCGTTATGGTTTGAGTCTGTTGTATAGACACATGGATCCTGGCTTTTGGGAAGGTCCCGGAATAAAAATTTTTGTTTTCCACACCGTGGGCATGTGATGCTCACACCGGGATTTTCCTACAGTTGCGAACGAGATGCAGTCGATATCAAGGTGTTTGGTGCGTTCATGAAACACGGGGTTGGTAGAAATGTGCATGGTAGCCATGTTGTCACAATGGAGAGGAATAGGGAGTGGAAGATGAACCTGGAGGTCGCGAAGAATGAAGCTGAGCCACTTAAGTTCGTAGAGGGTGCTGGCCATACTGCGATATTCAGCTTCGGCGGAGGAGCGGCTGACGGTGGCATGCTTCTTGGTTTTCCATGAGATGAGGGAGGAACTGAAAAAGACACAAAAGCCAGTGAGGGATTTGCAGGTGAATTTACAGCCGGCCCAATCCGCGTCGGAGAAGGCATGTAGGGAAGGGGTAGCGGTGACTGAGTAAACCAAGGCTTTGGGGATGGTTCCGGATAAGTATCGGAGGAGATGTAATAGAGTTGTCCAATGAGAATCTCGTGGGGAAGCGGTGAATTGGCTGAGTTGTTGAGTAGCGAAAGCAATGTCGGGACGGGTAAAGTTTAGGTAGAGGAGTTGGACAACAATACGGCGGTATTTTTCAGGATTAGTCAAGAGGGGGCTATCATCAAGGTCAAGTTTAGTGTTAGGAGGAAGGGGAACATCAGTGGGCTTCAGGTCGGTTAATTTGGTGGCAGCCAAAATGTCACGGATGTAGTTCTGTTGAGAGAGGAGCATGCCAGTGTGAGAACGAGCAATTTCAACTCCAATAAAGTATTTCGCTGGGCCCATGTCCTTAATGGTGAATGTGCTATTTAGAAAACACTTAACATCACGGATGAGTGCTTCAGAAGGACTGAGAATTAAAACATCATCAACGTAGATGACTAAAGCGACGAAGTGAGTATCGGTACCTTTAGTGAACAGAGAGTGATCGGATTCCATCTGAGTGAAGCCGAAGTGTGTGAGAGTGGAAGTGAAGGTCTTGTTCCACTGTCGCCCTGCTTGTTTGAGGACGTAAAGGGATTTGCGTAATCGAAGAACCTTTCCTAGCTGCGTTTTGGTGTACCCTTGAGGAGGAGTGATGTAAAGTTCCTCGTCGATGTGGCCGTGTAAATAAGCATTGTTGATGTCGCAGTGGTGGACGGGCCATATGTTGGCGGCGGCCATGGCAAGAACGGTACGGATGGTGGTAGTCTTAGCAACTGGAGAGAAGACATCGAAGTAATCAATCCCAACTGTTTGTTTAAAACCTTTCACCACGAGGCGCGATTTGCGGCGGGCAATGGAGCCATCGGGGTTGTGTGTGATGCGTTAAACCCATTTCGTTGTGAGATGAGTTCAGTCGAGCCACTTGGACCTTCCTTTTAAACAGTAAAGCCCAAATCCACCATACAATCCACCTCTTTATCTCCATGATTGAAACACAATTCAACCAAACTATCCAAACAGTTTTAACCGATAATGGAACCGAGTTTGTTAACATTCCTAATCAACAATTATTCGAGACCAAGGGGATCATTCACCAAAAAACTTGTCCTTACACACCCCAACAAAATGGAGTTGTAGAATATAAGCATAAACACCTGCTTCAGATAACTCGAGCCCTTATGTTTAAAGCTAACTTACCAAAAAAAATTTGGGGGGATGCGATCTTGACTGCCACCCACATTATAAATCGCTTACCTACCAAAGTCTTATCCTGGGTAACACCCTATGAAAAATTATACCTCAAATCCCCAAAATATGATCATCTTCGGATGTTTGGTTGTTTATGCTATGCCACGAATACAAAACCCCATAAAGAAAAATTAGAACCTAGGGCCCACAAATGTCTACTTCTTGGATACGAGATTGATAGAAAGGCTTATAAACTGTTTATCATCGATACACGACAAATAATATTTAGTCGAGATGTCACCTTCCATGAACATCTATTCCTTTACAACCAAACAACAACCCAACCTAACCTTCCCCTTTTTAAACCCACGCCCCCCGCTCTGATACCATGTAAGTAATTAAGACAAAGAGTTTGTGGAAGAGAAAACTTTTTCTCTTACTCGTTTCGTTCATGCTGTGGTGCTTATATACAGAGCGTACAACCAATTAATAAAAGCAAAAACTGTAATAAAAGCAAAAGTCAGACATAACAAACTTCTACGGTAGACATAACAGAGAGAATCAATTAATGCGATGTACGGTTGGTGAGTTGGTAGTGCCTGCAGGTGGCTACGTTGCTATGTGGCTGCGTTGTTGTGTGGTGGTACTTGCTGGCTACAGCCGTGAATTCTACAAATCTAGAAATCTATAGAACTCATATATATATTTAGAATTTTACTTCAATACAAAGACAATTTTTAAATACTGACCTTTTTTCATCACTCAATAATGCAAAAATGATTACAGACATAAATTGTTTAGTCAACCTCTTTCCCATCCTTCCAATCTCACTTATGTTCTTGATGGTATACAATGAGAAAAGAACTCCATAGGCAGACATGGAACTTAGACTTTACTAATTGACGTCCATTAGTCAGTTTAAAACTTCCCATCACAATAGCCAAAAGTCCCTTTAATGAATTATTTGATCCCCTAACTACCTTTTAACACATAAGTCACTTAAATGACTAAACATTCTCCTATTGACTTTATATAGTCTGTCATAATCATAATGTATAAATAGTCATCATTCACATATACTGGTATCATCAATAATCATAATCAAGTTTAAGATTAATAAGGATTATGACTGTCATACACTATTAATTCAACATACTCCTTACTATTGGGATTTAACATTAATGCCCCTTTTTTTAAAGGACTCATTAATTTTTGTTTTCGACAACATACATTGCAATCAAATACATAAAGATGAAAAAAAATCAGAAATAATATATTCATTAATGCATAAAGAGTATCAAATACATAATAAGAGCCAATGTGAGATTATTATCTAAAAATCATCAGTACACATAATGTCCATGCTCTTTACATGACTAGAAAATATTTTGGGCGGTAATCATTTTGTTAAAGAACCAATTAATATAAGATTAGTAATAATATGCTATATTGGCACTCTACATTTTTTTTGAACCTCCTCTTTAATAATAAAGTATTTTAGTTCTATGTGTTTAACCTCTTTGGAATACTTGTCGTTCTCGGAGAAAAAAAAGAGCTACAAAATTATTATAACAAATTTTCAATAGCTTGACTATACTGTCAACAATCCTAAGCCCTGAAATAAATGTATACAGCCTAAATCATGGCTTTAAAAATGCTACAAACTCAGCATCTATAGTAGATGTAGTAATTACAAACTGCTTTGTGCTCTTCCATGAGATGACTCCTCTAACTAATAGATAAATATAGTCAAATGTGGATTTTCTTGTATTTATACAGCTAACAAAGTCTGAATTTGATTATCCAACCACCTCAAGGTGATCAAACCTCCGAAAAGTGAGCATATGTTCTTTAATTCAATACAGATATCTCAGAACTTTCTTTGTAGTTTTCCAGTGATCCATACTAAGTTTACTTTGATATCTCCCTAACATTCCCAATACAAAGCTTATAACTAGTCTCATATATGTTTGAGCATACATTAGACTTCCAACCACAGATGTGTAGGGAATTTATTCCATTTGCTTTTGTTCTAAATCATTTTTTGGACATTGCATGAGGCTAAACTTGTCCCCTTTCTAAATTGAAATGGGTGATGTCGAACACTTGTTCATCCTAAATCTCTCTAACATTTTATTAACATAGGCTTTCTGATACAAACCCTGTAATCCTTGTCATCTATCATAAAATATTTCTATCCCCATCACATATCTTACCTCACATATATCTTTCATTTCAAAATGATTAGAGAGAAATTTCCTAGTCTTACTTAATAGTCTAAGATCATTAGTTACAAGTAAGATGTCATTAGCATACAAGAGAAGAAAAATAAACTTGCTCTTAGTCAGCAGTGTTCTCTTTAAATCCAATGAAAGAAATAATATCATTGAATTTAAGATACCATTGCCAAAAAGATTGTTTAAGTCTATATATTGATTTCTTCAATTTATACACTATGTGTTCTTTTTTAGCCTTTACGAACCTGGTTGGTCCATATAAACTTCTCCCTTTAAATCTCCATTTAGAAAGGTAGTTTTGACATACATTTGGTGCATCTCCATATCATAATAAGCCATTAAAATCATAATAATTTTAAGTGAATCCTTTTTAAAAATTGATGAGAAAGTATCCTTATAATCAGTGTTATCTTTATAAGTAAATCTTTTAGAAACTAATCTAGCCTTGTAACATTCTAGATTACTAAAAGAGTTATATTTGTTGTTCTTTATGATTATTAAATGGTTTAATAACTCATAAAACAACAAATTGAGTAGATGTATACGCCACAAGAACTTGTACAACTATAGGAATTTGCACTCCTATTTCTTGAATATCCACTCAATGTGGTGTTTCATTGGCACTAGTCTCACCACATTTAATAAAAATGACTTCAATGACTAGTCTCACCACATTTAATAAAAATTACTTTTCCAGGTTCCATAATTTTTGTAGTATAGATATGATAATAAAATCTAAACTCTTTAGACTTCTCTAGATAACCAATAAAAAAACAATGACTATTTTTGTATCTTTTTTTTTATGTGGATTATAGTACCTAAATTTTGCCTCGCAACCCCAAACAAGTAGATGCCTCAAACTAGGTTTCTTCCTATTCTACAGTTTAAAAGAAGTCCTTAGAACTACTTTACTAGGAACCCTATTCAATACATGTATAGTAGTTATTACAACATATGTATAAAAATAATGGGTAAAGATGAATTGCACATCATACTCTTAACCATATCTAATAAAATTCTATTATCAAATTCTAATGCACTATTTCATTGTGGTGTGTCCGACATTGTGTATTATGCATAAATATCATGTCTTGTAAGGAATTTAATAAAAAGACTAAGATTATTGACCACTTTAATCATACTTATTGTAATATTCACCACCCATATCAGACCTAACTATCTTCACCTTTCTATCTAATTATCTTTCAACCTCATTAATATACACCTTTAAGGCATTTATAGCTTGAGATTCACCATGGAACAAATAGACATATCTATAACATGAATAGTCATTTATAAAAGTGATAAAATATTTTTCTTTATTAATATAGGTGTATCAAATGGTCCACACACATCAATGTGAATTATTTTAAGAAGCTGGGTGCTTCTTGTGGTTATGTTCTTTATTGTGTGTTTTGTCTATTTGCCTTTAATACAATCCACACAAAAGTTAAGATTAAAAAAATACAATATCATGAAATATTTCATTCTTTACTAATCTATCAAACTATTCTAAACATGTGTCCTAAAAGTTTATGTTATAAGCATATATATTATTAATCAAACTATGTTTGATACGAATATTAGGATTCAAAGTCAACAAAGTATCAAGATAAATAATATCAAAGTTTAATTTATATAAATCATCACATAGTACACCAATTATGTGGTTATATTTATACAAAATGAAACTACCATAACTAAATTTAAATGAGTATCCAGATCTATCAATTTTGGATAAAGAAACTAAATTCCTATATATAGTAGGTCCACAAAAAGTTTTGTGTAAGTCCAAATGATATCCAATGTCTAGGATTAAGCAATAAATCCTAATGGCTTCCATTGGAAACCTCATTTCTTTGATTATTTAGCCAAATATTTCATTTTGATCTTATGGTTTAGTTAACAAGTAATCCTTGTATGGTATTAGAAATATGAGTGGTGCAACTAGAATTAATCCACCAAGTATTAAAAGGAACTTTTAGCAAGGTTTGTTTCGTAACATACATAAGCACTAGGCTTACCACTCTTTTCAAACCATGCCTTATGTTTGGAACATTGATTATGGAAATGCCCAACCTTCCTACAAAAATGACATTTTCATTCATCTTGTTCTTTTTTTTTGTGAATTAAGCGGATTCCCTACTAGCTTTCAGGGGTTCCTTTACTTTCTTCCCATGCTTCTTTCCACCTTTTTTACTAGCTCCATGATTCTTGATATAATTAATGGCATAACTTCCTTGGTTCCTGAGTTTAATCTCTTCCTAAACAACATATTGTGCAACTCATGCATATTCTATTTGTCCTTCATGTTATAATAGTTCATTTGGAAGAAGAGACCATACTCAGGTGGTAACGAGTTCAACATGAACTACTTAAGGAAGTTCTCATCCACTTCCATTCCTAAAGAATTAAATCTTTTTGCAATGTTTGTCATCCTAATGACATGTTCATGTATAATACGTGGTCTATTAAAGTTTCACATTGGTCATCATACCTATAAGAGTCCCACAAGAGACTAGTCAGTAGTCTGGAAGCACTCTTCCACAAATTGTAGCAATTTCTTAGCGCTTTCAGTTTTTGGAAGAGTAGACTTAATATTGCTAACAATTTTCTTCTTCATATACATCAGACTTAACCTATTTGACCTTTTCCGGTTGCTAAAATGGACTTTATCCTCATCATTGCTCAAAACATTTAGAGTTGCTAGTTTTTTAATTACGAGCGTCAAATCCAAATCCAAAACCCCAAGGTAGTATTGGATTTATTTACTTCATTCAAAGAAGTTTAGTACATTAAACCCCAAGGTAGTATTGGATTTATTTACTTCATTCAAAGAAGTTTAGTACATTAAACGCTGTAAAAGAGAAGAGATTTGAGTACATAGCAATAGTGTTGCAGGAAAATAAAACTTAGTATTAATGCTTTGAATCATTCAACAACATACTACATATATAACTTTAGAAATTGTATATTAATATTCACCTTTGGGTAATCTATTAACATACCATACAACACATAACGATGCTTAATTTATACATAATTCGATAATTATACATAGACCAACTAGAAATATGTACTATCTTTGCATAACTAAACACAACTAATTGTGTACATACGTTACTTACATTCATGCTTATTAATTATAAAATAAACAAACCACCTTTGGGCGTTATCAAAACATTATATAACAATGATCTTTAGTTTATTCATAATATTATGGATGTCAATTCTTAGCCTATATGCTTAAATTTAGTTGTTTTCAATAGGTCAGCCTATGAGCTAGCCCTAAGCTTATACTGACTCGAGGTCCATTTACTATAACCAAAACAACATCGCTTTATTTAAAAGAATTGAGTCACAGATAAGCCTGTGCCTAGGTAGGCTAGAATTAGACCCAATTAAAAAAAATTATTGCATATTTTTAATTTTTTGAAAATATTTTAAAAATTGGGGTCAATCTATTGCCATCCTTATTGATAATATTACTATTCATTAGCATCAAATTATAACTAATTGAAATTTAAACATAATATTTGGAATTGAATAACATAATGATTCAACCAGTTTTGTGATTAACAAATCTGACATTGTGATTAACAAATCTGACATACTTTAGTTCCAAATTATAAACTTTGTTTCTTTTTTTTTTTTTGTTTTGTTTTCAAATTTTGTAGAAAATTTTATTTGTTTGAGTTTTTTTCTATTTTTAAATTTGATTTTTTCGATTTTCAAAATTTATAAAATCCAAAAGTGTTTTTATTTTTGTTTCTGTTTTAATAATCTAATTTACTATCAACTAAATATATATTATTTAATTATTTAATATATTAATTATTAATAAAAATTATGAATAATCTAATTTAATAAATTAAAAGTATTTAATAAAATTATTTAATTTTTGTAATTAATTTAAATAAATTATTTTTGAAAATATTAATAAATATAATTAAATTTCACATATCTTCTAAATATATACATTTTAATTTTTTGATTTAATAACTAAATTATATTTAAAATAAAATTAATTTTAAAATATTTATTTTAATAAATTTAATTTTAAAAGTATTTATTTTAATATAATAAATTGATTTTATTAATAATATTGTATAAAAGTTTAAAATAAATTTAATTAATTAAAATAATTTATTTTTAAATTTTATCTAATAGATAATTATTATTAATAATAAAATATAACTATATCAACAATAACAATTAAATATTTTATTTGAAAACAAAAGGGGAACCAAAGTTAAATTAATTGTTATATGTTGTCATCAGCACCTATCCCTCGTCTTTTAGCGGTGGGCGATGAAATTACAATTTTGTTTCTTAGGTGGGCTAGCGTTGGCGTTAGGCGCCCAACATCCAACGTCTGATGTTGGCTCTCTGGTGTTAAAACACAAATTAATCTTTGGTTTTGTCATCTTTCAAGGCTTTATGTGGCTGTTAAACTTTGAGATTTGCTAGTAAATAAGGGGGGAGGTGTACGATGTTTGACTTTTGTTGTTCCAACTTATCTCATCTGCATATTTATATAAGTCTCACATAAATGTATAGATAAGATGAATTGAAATAGAGTTGGAACAACAAAAATAGAACAGATGATCTGATCTCGTAAAGAAGTTAATCTGTCTTAAGTTTTTCAATTAAGTCTTGCAAAATAATTATTGACTTAATGATAATAATGTATCCTAAAACAAGGTTTGTGCATTAACTAACTTCTCATCTTCAGCGCTTGGAACTTATACCCACCCAAACTCTGTGTTTGCAATGCTTGGAAATTATCAACTCAGACACGAACTTACTGTCAAGGCTTCCAACTAATCACATATGAAACGTAGACTTTCAAAGTAGTAATACCGTAGAACAGACTATCGACTAAACAGGACGTAATCGCCGTAAGGTGAGGAGTTGAACCTACCAGATGAAGTAGATTTCTTATCAGCTACCACTTGATCTCTACCATTTTCCACTTCCCACTTCTATAAAATCACACAACATGTGCTAAACAACACACTGCAATCACAAGAAAACATTTGACTTAATTTGCAATTTTCCCCCAAGTGTCAGTTCTCTCATCCATCTTCAGCTCCAAGCTATGGCCAATCTTCGCTTCCCATCCATATTCTTACCTCTCCTGCTCATCAACTTGTCACTGATGACTTCACAGGCTATCCGAGTGAACACCCGCAATCTTCTCGAAGCAACACTGCCGGAAATACCTGAGCTTCCAAAGCTTGACATACCTGCAATTCCTAAAGTTGAAGTACCTGAGCTACCAAAACTTGAGATACCTGCAATTCCTAAGGTTGAAATACCTGAGCTACCAAAACTTGAGATACCAGCAATTCCAAAGTCGGAACTTCCAAAACCTGAACTTCCAGTTTTACCAAAACCTTATAATGAGATTCCAACTATACCAAAGCCCGAGTTTCCAGAAATCCCAAAACCTGAAGTTCCAGGATTGCCAAAACTTGAGCTACCAGAAATTCCAAAACCAGAAGTTCCCAAATATCCTGAATTGCCCAAGCCCACACTCCCATGACTCCCGTCTATACCAAATATTCCACTTCCACAGGACTTCACCAAGCTCAGGCAACATCAAACCGCCCTTATGTATACATATGGCATTATGAATTAATTTTTAACACTTCATCGATGACTGGTCTTTCAGCTAATTGTTCCTAATCTTATATCATTTATGACAGCTTGGGACGTCAGCTCGAGAGTTTCTCTTTGGAAGTATATGTTTAATTTACTTTTTTTCCATTATGTATTTTCTCCACTGTTTTATTATAAAATATTTGTTTGATATGAAATTATCGCTCCAGGGAAGTGCAACATATTCACATTTTTAAGTCTCCACATTAACTTAAAACACTCACAATGCTAAATTAACTTCTTCTTCATTTTTACAGGAAGTTCTTATTAACTAATCATGAAACATGTGAAATGGAAGCGGATTTTATCCGATTTTAAAAATTGGATCAAAATTTAAACTGATATAATAAGAGATTTAATGTTTAAAATTAAATAAGATTAAGGAAAGAGAATATAAAATTTAAAGTTATAAAACGTGATCATTAAATAAAATTAATTGATTTGTTTTAATTTATAAGAATTTATTAATTTAAAAATTGTTTGATTAATTAACAAATTGATTGATTTTAATAACAAAAGTTATTAAAACAAATTGAACTAAAAGTAAAAACTGAACCAAAAAGTTAAACGGTTTAAGATTTTTATGATTAAAATAGCCAAGCTGGCTTTTTTAACCATTGATTTTATCTTTTCATATGCAAGTTTTAAGTAAAATTGGATGCTCATCAAATGTGTTCATATTATATTTAAATTGAATTATGATGTTTGTTAATTTTATAAAAATAAAGGTCATAAATAGCTTATTTTGGAATTTCTATAAAATATACTATTTTAAGTATAAATCTCTACATATCTTTTTCTATCACAATTTTATCTTCTCATTTATTTAATTAAGTTGGAAAGTCAAAAGATCTGATTCTTAGAATAGGTTTATAGGTTAAATTTATTCCCCAACCCCAAACATCCTGGACTCAGCAAGCATGTGTTCTTTCATATCAATTCAGTCAACATCAGAACCAACAAGATCGCCAAGTTATTTCCTGTCCCCGTTTGTAAATGAGGAAAACGATAGAAATGGAGCTTCATGAAGAGATAAACTTGTCCCAAAAGTTGGAATCACCCATTTAAGGTGCCCCATACTCTGGCTCGACAGAGTATTGAGGGGATAAATTACGGTCTGATCTCAGCCAGCTTTTTAGTAAGGCGGCCCACTCCTTTTGTTGTCAGGATTCAAACCCTGATCCTTGTCTCAAGTTAACCTTGTTAATAACAAACTAAGTTATCCGTGCGGGCAAAATCAAATGATCTATGAATTGAGTAAGAGTCTTAGTTGTATTCAGAATTATATGTTAATAAGATGTTAGGAAACCAATCGTGGTATATATACGTAGCGAAAAAATTTTTAACGGTTTTTTGTAATGTTTTAATAATTGAATAATTTAAAAAACACGAATCATAAAATATAAAATTGTATCTGATTTGATATTTTTATTGAAATACTTTTGAAAAATCTCTAACAGTATCCACAAAGCAGTAAAAGACATTCAACTCTTTGAGAGGATTAACAAAATGTTAGTTACCTTATGCTTATTCCAATAAATAAAAAAGAATTAGAATTTTATTTTATTGAAATTAAATATTTCAATTATATTTAAAGTCAAACTCTAATTATAATTTATTTATTTTAATATAGTCAAATATCTCATATTTGATTCCTAAAGTTTTCTACAATTAAGTGTAACTTAATTAAAATTAATTTTATCTTTTAAACTGCTCCTTATGTGTGACTTATTAGATTCCTAATTTATTGACAATGACATAAATTATAATTGTAATTGTAATTAATATTAAATAAATTAAAACTTCTCTTTAATTTATCTTTAATTTTAAATTAAAATTAATAATCATGGATCAAGATTAATTAACATCTGCTATACGTCATGACCTCTCAAATATCAAGAATGTCAAAATGATTTGACTTAACCTGTCCCGGCATAATTATGACGATAATTTAATCCTTTTATTAGTCAATATTTCAATTGGATAGTATAAATATATCATCTACTCTTTTGAATCCAATCATATTCGTTCTTACTAATTAGTAATTGATTTATAATTAATATTTAAAATATCTTTTAAATGTCAATTTACTCGACCAAAAATTTCTTAAACCACTATTAATCAATAACAGAAACGTTCTCTTTAAATAATTTAGAATGAAAAATCTTTTGTTAACTTATTCAACTATCTCTAAATGATTCATATTATATCCAAGTCTTACGGAATAAGCTACCCTAAATAGGAGGCCATAAGTAGCTTCAAAATATAGTAATTCTTATATGAGATATCTAGGTAATCACAAGTGTAAGGATCAATTATACAACCATCATAATGAAGAAATCCTCAAATACATAAGTAATATTTCATTTAGAATCCTCATAATCAAGTTAGTTCAGTGAACTTATTCTCTAATAAGTACTCATACGTTAGTTTAAGTATCTCTACACTTTAATTTATGAGAATAATTAATTTCTTTATGAGAAAGAAACATAAAATGTGCTAATTTTACTATTTCGTCAATATTCCGTCTGATGAAATTACAGTTAGGAAAATTTTAAGAATAATATATAAATGCAAATTGAATCTTACAATTATGATCTCATCATAATTTCAATTACACAGTAGTTATTCAACGATTTTATCTTTAATATTAAAACATCAAATGTAATTAACATAATATATGAAGATAAAGAATGCCTTTTATTAATTAAATAATAATGTCATGCAAAAATTGCAACCAATCGATTAGCTGTAAGGGCATAAACTAACAATCTCTCACTTGCACTAAAGTCAATCACCTACATATCTAATATCATATCCTTCCATATGTCAATCATGTCTCTTCTGAAACAATGACTTAATGAGAAGATGTACAAGATTCTCTTCAGTAGAAATTCGCTCCAATGATGTCTTTTCGCTTCACTATCTTCCTGATCAAATAAAACTTCTTGAGTACATATTTGGACAGTTGATAAGAACTTAGTTCCTTTGCCTATGCAATAGTGCCATTGTTGTTGTAGTATAATATTATAAGCTCAACAATGGTAGGAATCACTTCAAGTTTAGTGATGAACTTCTTGATCCAAATTACTTCCTTTGTCACCTCTAACACTAACCCGATTCAAGTGAGCCTATATACAACCATGACAGAATATCTCAACATAAAACCTTAAAGTAATAAGTTATGAATTCTATCTTTATATATAACTTACTTCATCCTTATGTCTTTTTTCGATGTGAGATTACTCAATTTCTGAATTTCCAACATCTCCTCCTCACAAGTGTATCCATCTATAGGAGGATAACTCTTGCTCAACTCATAGCTCATACCAAGCCGTTTGAGTCAATTCATGAATTACCCAGTCATCTGACCTAAATCCACGAATCTTTATTCATCGGACTTTGCCAACCTAGCTTTGATACTGGGGACAAACTAGACCGAATCCAAACGAACCCATATACAACCAGGATATCATATCTCAAAATAAAACCTTGTATATAACTCACTTTATATTTATGTCTCTTTTCGATATGAGATTACCCTACTTGTAAATTTCTAACATAAGAGTCATGCTCATACTATACTTGGAAACTGTCAGAAATATAAAAATGTAAAAGAAGGGCAAAAGAAGACAAAATATCTAAATTACCTTAAGGCACCTTGTGCCAAATCATGTCTTCTCTAATCATCAAACAAATTGCTCAAATGACTATCTAGAAATATATCCAAAACTTTCCAGATTATGAATTCAAAGAGAATTCAATCAACATTTCATTGATGATTCATTTTTGAAGTCAAAAGGTCAAATAGAAAAGTTATGTGATGTTGTGGAGAGAATTTTATCCCATCATCATCAACAAAAAATGCTTCTCTTAAGTTTTACCTTGATTTCTACACCCCAAGATGACATCTACTATAGACTAATGGATTGACTATGCAATCAAAACCTATGTTCAAGAGTTGCAGATTTCTATTAGCAATGATCATACTAAAGGACCAAAATTGCATGTTCCCTTCTAATCTTTTTGTCTTAAGTTCAATACCAACTTATATCCGCAACTTTATTGCAATATAAGCATATTACATTACTTAATATGAAAAACCTATCACTTGGCAAAATCAAGGCAAATGATAACTTATTTTAAAATTTTGTTAAAGGATGCCCTCTAACAAATACTATAGAAATGCTCGATTGTTATGGTTTGAGAAGTCTGCACTTGTTTAATCTCAAATCAAAGAAATCAAGTTATTTCTTATAGAGATCTTGTGAGAATCCACATTAAAGCCATAATTTTGCTTCAATCATCAACAACTATTTAAGAATTAACTTTTTGATAGAGGAATTTAAAAAATTGAAGCCTAATAACATACCTGATGGGCTGCACTTTATGAGAGATACCTAACAACATATAGACCTCATCTTAGGCATGAACTTGTCTAATATGCCAAATGAACCTAAAGGAAAGTGAAATTATAAAAGCAAAGGTGGAAGATTTGATGTGAAAGAGATTTATTCAAGAAAGCAAGAGCCATTGTGTTTTTTCTACCTTATTAACACCAAACAAGGGGAGCTAGAGGGTGGATAGACAATAGACCATTAACAATATTATTGTGGGTTATAAATTCCCAATTATAAGGCTAGATAACTTGATGGACAGATTGTATGGTGCCCAGTGATTCTCAAAGATTAATTTGAAGAATAACTACAATCAAATTTGGATCAGATTTGGAGATGAATGGAAGATAACTTTCAAAATAAAAGAGGGATTATATAAGCGGTTAGTAATGCCATTCAAATTTTCAAATGCACCCAACAAAAGCATGAGGTTGATATCATTTATTAGGCAAATTTGTAATGACATAATTTGATGATATGTTGATATATAGCCCCACTAAGGGAGAATATTCATTACAATTAAGACAAGTACTAACAACCCTATAAAACAACCATTTATATATCAATCTTAAGAAGTGTAGTTTTCTAACTAATAAGATGTTATTCTTAAGATATATTGTGTCTGCTAATGGAATATAGGTTAATATATCTAAGATTAAGGCAATAAGAGATTGGCCTACTCTAAAAAAAACTGTTAAAATTGCATAGCTTTCATAGCCTAGCAATCTTTTATTAAAGGTTCATTAAAAATTTTAATAATATTGTTGCTCCAGTGAAAAAAGGGTTAAAGAAGGACAAGTTCCAATGGGAGAAAGAGGCAACCAACAATTTTGCAATTTTTAACGAGAAATTATGTATTTCTTTGATAAACTATTCATGGGAGATTGTGATGTAAGTAGAGTTCGAATAGGAGATGTCTTTGAAACAAGGATAATTTCTTTTTAAATATTGAATAATTATTTCATTGAATTTATGCACCCTTATATATACAATAATGTACCAATTATAAAATGGAAATATCTTAATCAATCGTTCATAATCTATATAATAAAGAATGGCAGGTAATAGAACTAGTAAAAGAAAGTTTAACTTTTAAATTTTTACACTCAGATAATTAAAATCTTTACGCTCCTCCTTTATAAAATTTGGATCAATTTTGATATGTTTTATATGATCATGTTGGACTAGATAATTCACTATGCTAATATCTAACTTGCTATCACTATATAATTTGGGAAAACTTGTTGTGAGTTACAGGTATTGCGTCAATCTTTCCATCTTTCCAGCCAAATTACTTCACAAATTTCCTGTATAGTAGTGCTAGATATTGTCTTAGCATTGTAATTGTCTACTTTTTACTCGTCCATGTAACTAAATTCCCCTATAACTTAGTACAATACCCAGAGATTCACTTTTAATCTTCACTTCCAGCCCATTCAGTATCAATATACCCTTCAATTCCTCTATTTTCTATGTTTAGAAAAATTAGTCCCTTCCTAATTGTTCCCTTGAGATACCTTAGGATATGTTTGGGAGTTTAGGATGGAATAGAATGGAATGGTAATTAATGGAACGGAATGGAATGAAGTGGAATGGAATGGAATGGAATGAAATGAACCACTCCATTGTTTGAAAGTTTTAATAAAATAAGAGGGTTTGGAAGGCAAACCATGTCATTCCATCCCTGACCCTCCAATTTGGGAGGTCACAAAATATTAGATTTTGGATGGCAAAGGATGGCTTCCAAAGCTATCAATTGTCATTACATCCTGTTTCAAAATAGACTCTCAAACAATAGCCTGAGTCATTTGGGTCATTCCATTTCTTTCCCTTCTATCCCTCCACCCACATCCAAACATACCCTTAAGATATGATTCATAGATTCCATGTATTTTTAAGTAGATGAGTGCATGTATTGACGTACTACACTCACAACATGAGCAACATCTTCCTACGTAAGGGACAAGTAAATTAGCTTCCTAACCAAGTACTGGTATCTACCTACAGCCACTAGAGAATCTTAACTTGATTATTTTCCTTTGCACACCTTCTCAAGTGGAGTCTCACAAGTTGCAAAGAGAAATGAAAATACCTTCTTTAATCCTAGTAACTACTATTTCAAGAAAGAAATTCAATGGTCTTAAATCTAACCTTAAACTCTTCCTTCAATTTGCATTTGAGCTTCATAATTTCCACTTCCATCATCTCCTTTGAGTATTATATTGTTTACATATGCCATGAGGACACTTCGCTTACTTAATTATCCAATTTAATGAATGCAGTATGATCAACTTTTACTTGATGATATCCCAATCAAATCAAAGTTGAGCTAAATAGAGTGAACTATATATGCTTGAGGTGATTTCTCCAATCCATGTATATACTTCTTCACTTTTCAAACTTTATTTACTCTTTATATGTTTCAAATCTAAGTGGAACCTTCGTATACACTTTATCCTTAAGATTACCATGAAAAAAAAGCATTCCTAACTTCGAGTTGGTGTAGTTTCCATTCAAAGTTAGTTGTAATAAAAAAAAGGACTTGTATGGAATTAAGCTTCACCATTGGAGCAAAAATCTCATTATTTTCAATTCCATATGTTTGTGTGTATCCTTGTACTACTAACAGAGTTTTTATATCTTTCCACTTCCCTCTTAGCTTTATACTTCATAGGGAAGATCCATCTATTGCTAACTATCTTCTTTCCTTCTAGTAAGTCAACCATTTCCCAAATTTTGTTTCCTTCAAGGCTCTCATCTCCTCCAATACGACTCCTTTTTCATCTTAGATCAGTCAATGCTTTATAATTGTTTTTTTTTGGAATCTCAACATCATCAATTTTTGCTATAAAAGCCTTAAAACCAGAAGACGATTGTTTACTAGGTAGGAAATTAGAAATTGGATGTTTGATACAATTTCTTACTCCTTTATGATGTGTAATGACAAATCTAGGTCAATGATCCTATTATGACCAAATTCCAAGTTGAATCATTAACTTGATGAGGAGCTTTTAGCCTGCGTGCATAAACCTTCAAAGGGCTTTCAATGATAAGCTCTTCCCTCTGACGACCTAGACTAAGAGTTGGGTTAGATTCTAATATTGGTGTTGATTGTTTAGGGGTTAGAATAACAAAATTATGGGACATAGATTTTGAAATAGAAAGATTTCTTGACTTATTAGAACAGAAACTGTTGGATCCCAGTGACTTTTCTCTTATAAATCTAACCACCTTGGAAAAATGTTCTTGGAATAGTTAGGTTGATTATTAAAAAAAGGTTACATTACATGTCAAAAAGATTTTTTTTAGATTGGAGAGTAGCACTTGTACTTTTTCTTGGACAATAACCACAAAGATATATTTAAAATCCTTAAGAACAAATTTACTTTGGGATGGGAAGGTTTCTTATTGTGAACAAATTTAGTAAAACCAAACACCTCTAGGGACAAAGAATTAAACAAGTTAGAGTTTGAAAACAGACAATGAAGGGTAATCAAAGGAGTCTTGAATAAAGGTTTTTTAGTGCAGTGTCAAGGAGGGAATTTCCGAAAGGTTTTAGGTCGGAGAGAGAGGTGTAAGAGGAGATTTGGTAGTTGCAGTAGCAGATCATCACCAGTCCAGGTAACCACATACGAAAACAACAAATAATAGTCGACTAACGGTTTAGAAAATACAAATAACCACATAAGAAAACAAACCTGAAAATTGTGTGATGTGATGAGCTGCAAAAGATAGCAGAAGACGATGAAGTTGATTTCTATATGCAAGACTTTTTAACAGAGGAAGAGGTTGAAGATGCAGAGTTGGCGGCGCAGGAAACATGAACTACGAAAACCTGTTTTAAAAATAAACGAAAACAGAAAACTTGTTTTAAAAACATACGGAAACGTTATTTTCTCGTTTTTGCAAAGTTGTTGCAGTTTTCTTATTTTTGAAAACGAAAAATCGCAACATCCTCGACCAAACAAGTTTTAACCGATTGTTTCTTTTTTAAAAAAACAAAAACCAAAAAAAAAAAGAAACCAAACAACCCTAAATTACTGTAAGGATAGCTTCCCCCAAAATACAAAGTAGAAACAAAACTTGCAAACACATTATTGCTTTAGTTACTTTCATTAAATGGCAGTTTTTTTCTCTCAACTACCCCATTTTGTTTGGGTTTATCCATTAAAAAACTTTAGTGATATATCCTAACTTCTCCCATGTACTGGTTAAACTTATTTAAGAAATACTCCCCTCTATTATTACTTCTAAGGGTCTGAATATTTGACTGAAACACATTTTGGACAAATTTATGAAATTGTTGTGCCTATCGAGACCTGAGAGAGTAGGTGATTCAAGATTTGCATGGAAATGGTTTAGTAGATAAAACACTTGCAACAGAGACACAGGTTTTATTACAGATTTGTTAATGTCTTACTTGATGACAATCCAAGAATACTAGATTGTATGAGCCTCTACATGTGCCCAAACTATATATATATTTAGGAAGATGCCTCTGCTGATTCTCTTTTTGTAGTTGTTGACAGGGTTTTCAAAATGGCTCACTTCATTGCTTGCAGAAAGACTTCTGATGTCGTAGGAGTAGCTAGATTGTTCTTTAAAGAGGTAGTTCGCCTGCATGGCATAATTTGTGATTGTGACAACGAGTTTCTTAGCTATTTCTACTATTTTATTCTTCCTTGAATTTCAGTATCACCTCCTAGACTGATAGGCAAACCGAAGCTGTCAACAGGACTCTTGGCAATTTAGGATCTTGCTTTGCCACAGGACAAATTTGCATACAACAATATTGTTCATAGCGCTAATAGCAGTTCTCCATTCTCTGTTGTTTCTACCAAGGCGTCTCAGCATACTCTTGACTTGATCAACCTCCCAAATGTGAGAGGACAAATATTCCAGCTAAACACGCATGGCTAAGCAGATTGTTGATATGCATAAAGACGTGAAAAAGAAACTGGAAGCATCGAACCAACAGTGCAAGAAAGTAGCAAACATAGAGTCGTGAGACATTAAAAGATATTTCATATTTGAAATTTCTTCATTTACTCTCTCAATTTTCACGTTACGTTGCGTTGACCTTGGGACTCCTTGATGCTTGTAATCATACTCCATTCTAATATTGCAGGCGAGAAAGATTGGATACCATATTAAGTGATTCAATCAATCCATGGAGGGCAATCTGATTACGGTCAAGTGAACAGGGTGAAGCCTTGGGTACAAGTGAACAGGACAAAGCCGTAAGTGCCCTTACCATGCAAGTGAACATGGAACATGAAGACAACGGGGTCTTAGGAGTGGACGTGTTCTCACTTCAAAAGATATCACGATGCTTACTTCCCTCGCAATTGCCTTCGTTCGCTTCTTTTGTTATCTGTACCACGTCTATCATCACTTAATTACCTGTTTTTGACAACATTCCATGATCCGCACTTAACATATGGCCTTCTTTAGACAGACATTTATTGAATCCATAAAATTTCTAAAATTATGAACACAAAGAGTTCCAATTCCTCGACATGTAGCTGCTACAATCAAGCAATCACAGAAGTGACTGAATACTTTAGGCAAAAAAGGGCAGGAAAAAGAAAAGGTGAGACAGACACAGCGAGTATGACTGTTCCCTCTTATACTAAATATGAAATAAAATGTTATCATCCAATAAACCAAGTCCCTGGAACAACATAACAACAGATACTTTGTCTTCTATTACATGTGATGGAAGGTTCATTAAACACTGAAGGTGGAATCCTGCGTAGCGACAAACAATGAATTAATCTTGCTCAATTCACAATCTCTATGCCTGTCAAAGGGGCCCCAGCATGAAGTTGAAGGGCAACATCTCCTACAACCTGAGTCAATACGATTATTAGACATCATGTTTAGAAGAACGGTCCAAACAGGTGTTGCTGTTAAAGCAGGTGTTACATAAGACGTCAAAATTTCACAAACATATAGTAGGAGGTTTCACCAAGTTTCTTCTTGTATTAAAATTCTGACAGTAGCAGTAAAGGCTTTAAAAACATTTCTGATGCCATGCAACAGTTTTCCTGCCTCTTTCAAGGAATTCACGGTATTGAAGCAAATGCAGGCGATAAAAAGCAAGAAATTTATGTTCAAACAACAATTTGATTGGCGTAATAAAGGCATTCCAGATACAAGAATCTGATCGTTCCCACCAATTGATGCTTGCCATCAGTTTCTGCTAACAAGAAATTGAGTGTTCCATCTTTTGAAAGTTTTAATAGATTGATCCTAAGTTGCGTGTACTAGAGGTAACCTTCTCTAGTAAGTGCGTGTTGCATCATGTTTCACTAACAAGTATAAATAAAGCTTAACCGATGACTAACAAATCAGGTGACAACTGTTTGACAGTATCTTTCTGGCAGACAGTAGGGATTAAAAACTGTTGGCTTATCATTCAATTTCATTTTCAACTTTCTATGATAAAAAAGAGTAAACACATGCAAAAGTAAATAAACAAGCCAGGTTATTCATCAATAAAGTCAAGAATCTTGATTCTTTTGTTATACTAGCATACCTTGGCCATGGATCTGTACGAATGTTCAGTCACCCCAGCAACATGAGGAGTTATTAGCACATTGTTGAATCTTAGAATATGATCTTGAGGATCAAATGGCTCAGTCCAAGCTACGTCAATGCCTAAGCCACCCAAATGGCCAGAATTAAGGTGGTGCCTTACAGCATCATAGTTCAGGAGACCTCCTCGGGCAATATTAACCAAAATAGCACCCTGAAATAAGTAATTTGCGTGTACAATTCGTGGATGAGGTTGCAATATGGTCCCCAAGATGCATTAACTACTTTTAAGATTATATACAATAAACTTGGCAAAGCACATTAATAACCTCCATTTCTCAACAAGAATTTTAAACAAGGCACGCAAGGTGCAAGGAGAAGTTAAATTCTGTGGTTCATTCAACCACATATTCTTACCATAGATTTCCAAAAGAGATTTTGAGCATCCTTGTAAGACTATATGTTAACTCTTTTTTGTAAGAATCGGATAAATGTGGCATAGCAGAATATCAGATAACAGCCGTCTGAAGCAACTTTTAGTTTTTTTTCCTAGTTTGTTTGACATTCGCACGGTAAACTTCACTGTCTGATAGTCTTTCCATAACTCAACTTTGACATGTGAACCTTGAAATTTAACCAACCAAATAGTTCTCAATTCTTACCTGATTGCCAGTATCTCTCTACTTTTTCATTTTCTACACCTAGTAGCTTACATCCTTGATCTTTAACTAAAATGTTGACATTATTCCTCCCATTCAATTAATTAGTTTTACTTCAGCATCATCGTAGTTTAAGTTGGTATTGTTAAATGCATATTTCTTGCCTGCATCTGCATAAAATAGTTTGATTTTGAATAAGCTACAATACGATGAAGAACAAGAACTCAGCCACTTGCAACCACATCATTCAACCATACCTCAAAAGTTTTACCATCAGCACTCTAGGAATCAGCAGACACTGAATTTGAGCAACTCACTGATCTGACACAAAAACTAAATTTGATAGTTTTCAAATTAAAAATATTTGTCATATGACTTTTACTATGTTATTTGTTGTTCTTTAGAGGAAAAAGAAAAGTAAACTAATTGGTGATCACTCCTCATTGACAAATTATGAATTCAAATTTTCAACATAAAAAATAGAATACAATCAAAGAAATCATTCAATCCAAGCTAAATCATTTAACGTCTTCCTTTTCCATGTAACCAATGTTATCCAGCAAGATGTTGAGTAAATAAAATTCCATTACTTGGGAAATTATTTGTACACTACTTGAACATTACTATTCCTTGTGTTTTCTTTTACTATGATAGTCTTTTATGTTGCCCAAACATTTGGAAATAAGCTTGGGATACAATTGTCTCATTCAAAACAAAGTTATCTCCCCAAACTTGACCTTGTCCAAGTACGATCAAATAAAACCACGATAGGAATAAAAATTCAGTCCAAAGTAGCTTAACTTGCACAAAAACATTACGAATTTTGGAAAGCATACCATCTTATAAAATCAGCACACAAAGATTTCATCATAAAAAAAAATTGTGGTGAACAAACCTTCCTCATTGAAGATAAGAAGAATCCATCAACAATACCTACCTGAAAGTACAAAATCCAAGAACTGTAGGTCAAGTTTTTAAATTTGTAGCATTGACATTATGTTGGATAATATTATGTGAACAGAGAGTAATACGAATAACAAGTGGGTTAGAAGAAAGTCTAGAAATACACTTGCCATGACCCCCATAAAAAGATGTGCTTTATGAACATGTTTACGTGGATCAACGTTAGAATAATAGGCATAAAGTTGTAAAACAAAAGAAATAGATTCTTACTGTCTCTTTATTCATCCTCAAGCAACAAACAACAATATCTGCATTGCCAGCAAACTTGTGAATATCTTCATGACTGCCCTTCTCGTCAACCAAATCATCATTGATGCCATTTTCAACTGGAAGTACTATATGCTAAAGTTAGTCAAACAAAAGTTCCCTTAGTATTAGTTTTGCCTCACAATAGTGAAACGTTAATACCATAGGGTTGATGAGAATTTTCTGAATGCAATTTCCAATTCCTTTTTGTGGCAATAATTTTTACACCAAATGGCCTTAAGCGTTTTGCCAGTTCAATCCCTATATTTCCAAAGCCCATTATAAATACCTGCAGCGGCAAAGAGATTTCTTTTAATTCAAAGAGAACTAAGAATTGGAATGAAGAGAACACTAACTCAGGGCCACAAATTTCTAAGTATAACAGCCCACATATACTGTGAACCAGATAAACCATAAAGTAGACAAGGTGAGTGCAGATATTTAGACTGTAACTGCCACATAATTTAAACTTGTATTCGTGGACATCCTGAGACACAATCTTTGAATGCACTCCTCCCTTTACAAGTAAAATAAATATAGCATGCTATATATAAGTCTTTCAAATCCAAGTGCTCATCAACATAACAACATAAGTATGATAGGCATCCTCACACATTCATTTTTATGTTAGCACCAAATATTTCTCATCAAATAAAATTCTGGGGAAACATAATTACACCCCTTCGTATTCAACTTTTTATCAATGATCCAACTTAGAATATTTAAAAGCATACTCATCAAAGCTATGTAAGATTCTTTGGAGAAGTATTGACAAATGATACATAAGCTGAATGTAGATATAAAACCAAAAAGAAAAATAACTGAAGCTAGTGGAAAATGTTAAAATTATGATACACACTTACAGTCTTGCCAAGAAGTGTATCACCAATTGGTTCCCCAAGCTTTTTTTGCTTTACAGATGCTGAAATTTCATTCTGCTCCAAAACATGAATTACTATCAGTAGCATAAAGATGTTGCCCTTGGAAGGGATAAGTAGATCAAATCATCATAGGGTGTACAGGTGGATTTCAAAAGAAAGAGAGCCAGCTCAATGAGTGGATGGACAAAGCCAAATGCTATGTAAAATGAGAAAAGAATCTGCTCATGAAAAAACAGTGATAGCCAAATAGTCATAATCATCCCCGAGTTGGTGTAAAGTTCATATTCAATTAAATGTTACTTCCTGTTTTGAGCATATATGAGACATCAGTTTGTAACTATATTCAATTAAGTGTAACTTCTCCATGTACAATGTCATTTACGATACTGTCACTGCATTGATGTAAACAGTGAAGGGCACTTTCATACTAAAGGAAAAAGCTTATAAAATGTTGAAGATATTATTCAAAATATCCAAGAAAAAAACTAGAGAATAATTTGTGCACACCTGTCAACAACAAACGAACCACTTTTGTAGTTCCACCCTTATAAGACCCTAAATGTATAACATGATAACCATTTCCCATTAGGTGACCATCCAATAATGTCATAAAGGTTAGAAAGCTTTTAAATACTTAACATTATGCTTTACAATTTTGGGATTGGGGAAGCAAAAAAAATTTCTTCCTTTTTAACCCTAACTATTGTATCAAATCTTGTATATTGCCGTGTAAAATCACGTATCTGACATATTTAATGTAATTGGAAAGAAAATTAAATTAAACTAAATTCCCAAATTAATTTCCATTTTATGTGATTGGGGACTAAAAACAGAATTAATGTTCCAAATTGTGGGACTGAAATAGAACATTCATTAAGTGTAGGGATAAAACTAAAGGTCCAAGTGAACAAAGTAAATGTGGGCTTGGCTCATATAGATGTTCCTACATATATCTAAACTATTCTGATCCAGAAGTCATAACAGATTAGTTCATGGAAAGAAGCTCTCTACCAAAACAGGGGGCAGTAAACATCTGATCCTTCTCACAGCACACTGCAATTTAATTTCATTTTAAGGACATCCAAAACAGATGCTTAAAGAGTTCAAATATATTATGATAAGTTACGACATTTCTAGATTACAAGTTCATCGAGCCTTCACCAGTACAACGCTATAAACATTAGGAACTCTGACACAAAAAGAGTCAACATTGGTATCCCAACTCATCTCCAAAATGTAATCCTGATGTCACCAAATGCAATAAAAATGCAACTAGGGATGTGTTGAAGATCTTAGAGATTATTTTAATACCACTATTTTTATGGAATAGTTTAGGTAGTATGTATTGTTCTATTTGTATAAATAGATGAGTTCTAGGTAATAACACATCCTAATACTCTTGTGGTCATTTTCTCTGCCGATCTGGGCCTTATGGATGACAATGCCGAGGGTAGAAAACAGTATAAAGCATGTTTCACCTTGTTTCTATTATATAAAAATGAATACTTCCATCGTTATAAAGTTTCAAGGCAGCATAAACTGCACAAATATAAATGGATACCCATTGCAGGCAACTAAATGATAAGATTAGTAGATGCAGCAATAGCAAATTAGAATAGTGTAAGTAATCTCAAAAACCAGATCTATGAAGCCAACCTGCCTTCTGAGAAGACCTAACATTAAATATATCGCCATTTCTGCACATGATGCTGCATTTCCTGTCTTGTCACCAGGAATTCTAGCAACTTTTATTCCAAAATTTGTTGCAGCAACAATATCGACACCTTCAAGCAAACATAAACAAGTAATAAATTCTGATAGTCAGGGTGGGTGGTGGGTGGTGGGTGGCGGGTGATGGGGGGTGGGTGGGTGGCCGGTGGGTGGAGTGTTCTGAGAATATATGATACCTGAAGCAGAAACTCTGGAAATTTTAACATTTAAATTAATTGTTACCTTCCAATCCAACACCAAACTGCATTATAAGCTTCATCTGTTTTGCACGAGATAGTATATTGGAATCTAGCTGCATGTTTTTGACTACACAAATATCATACTTTTCTATAACATTGGGCACGTCACCAAGAGGCACAACATCAACCTACAAAAGCATGCATCAGGAAAGACACCAGCTGCATATATGTAAGTACGTATATAAGATCAATCCATACAAATATATGCAAACATAGGCTTGTTCATAGACAAACACACATAAAAACCATAAGGAGTTTGTCATGTCGAGGAAGTAGGATTTTCTCTCGATCTAATATGGTGTTAATCCCAATAAGAGTATATATATGTGTGTATATATATATATATATAGGCTTTCCAGTGTACTAAAATGAAAACATGCATAGAAAAGGAGAATACCTCAATAAAAGGGTGCTCTTGCAAGTATTCTCTGGTATAATCATGAGAAGCAGGGAAATATGGTCCACAAAAGAGAACACGGGTATTGTGTTTGTCAATTTCCCCAGTCATTTTCTTCACCTTTTGCAGACTGTCGGCACTGAAAGATCATTGAATGTACTCAAAAACATTGTACACTAAATATATATAATAACCAATTTTGTTGGTTAATAAGAATTTAGCCATAAAGAAGAATATAGCATTTCATGTGTTGAAATATAAAAATAAAAGAAAGAACGTAAGAGAGAAAGACAGGCATTGTTTATGTGGTTCAACCATACAAGCCTATGTCCATGGACACAACAACCAAAAGCCTACATGGTTTCTCATTGATATTATGTGTATGTTCTATAGTAAATGAAGCCTTTATTATAGGAAGGAACAATATACATATTAGATAATAACAAAACATGAATTAGGGAATAATATCTTATTTTTTGATAAATTCTAAATCTAGTAAATCAAAGATGATTACAATTAGTCTAAAAAATTTTAATGATTCCTCTCAAGTTGAAGCCCGGATGCTTTAACTTGTTAGTTGTTGATATTAGTTGATTCTCTATAGATAATTAGTTGATATTTTTAACAGGTCTTGTGGGAGAGCTCAACCCCAAAAGCTAGCTCAAGGGGTGGGACTTGGGAGAGCCTATAAGCCTATATGAACCCCACATCAGCCCCCCATAGGACCGATGTGGGAATTGGACCGTAACAATATTCTATCAGTTAGTAGTTAAATTAATGGGATTTTATTGCTTAGAGAACAAATAGATTCTCCTTAATTTAATAAGGTGATTAAGGTTGTATTGTCCTATATATATTCCTTGTACTATTCACAGAAAAAATAAGGAATAACTTCTTTTCCCTATTTCAGAAGAAAGCCTTTACCCTTTATCAAACAGATTTTCTCGAAAGTAAGGAGAGAGGAGATGAAGCGGAAAGTGATGATTTGCAACACAGATCAGAGGCTAAAGGTTTTGCATTCATGTTGAAAGGAATAAAAGCCGAGGGAAAGAGCAAAAACAACAAAAAGTTGTGGTGTGATCACAGTAACTGTGATTTACACACATGGGAAACATGTTGGCAAATTCATGGGAAGCTGAAAAATTGGAAGTAAAAACAATTTGAAGACAACCATACCTCCTAAGCCAACATTATTGAATTCGGGCCCAAAACATCTTCTGGCATGTAGCCTTTCACTAAGGGACAAATAGAACAAATCTATAAAATTCTTCAACCTCAAAATTTCAATAGTTCAAATCCTGCTGTTTTTTAGTTCAGAAACGTAATGATCCAGTTGTCACTTGTTTCAGTGTCAATTCAGATAATTCTTGGATAATTGATTCTGGGGCAACAATTCATATGATTGGGTCCTCTAAATTATTTTCTTCCTACAGTCCTTGTGCAAGAAATCAAAGAGTAAAAATAGTTGATGGTTCCTATTCAACAGCAGCTGGAAAAGGATCAATTGGTCTTTCCCCTGATCTTACACTCCACAATATTCTTCATGTCCCTAAATTGTCCTGCCACTTGTTGCCAGTCAGTAAAATAACTATTGATCAAAATTGTTGAGCTAATTTTTCTTCATGTGATTGTCAATTTCAGGATTTAAACACGGGGAAGATGATAGACAATGTTAAACAAGATAGAGGTCTCTATTCCTTCAAAAATGGATATGACTCAAATACGCAATCCAAGAGAACTTGTCTTAATTCTATTTCAATACTTTGTGAGAATAAAACAATATTATGGCATTTTGGATTTGGACATCCAAGTTTTCAATATGATGCAGAAGAACTTAAAGTTTATAAGAGAAATAAAAGAGGAAAGATTAATCAATTACAAGCTTTAATTTGGTGGGATGAAGATTAGGAATTAAATTGACATCAAAGATAAAGGTTGAAATCCAAATTGTATTAGGATTCCTTATTATATAGGATGTAATAGTGTTACGTTATCCTACTTTAAATAAGATATCCTAGTTGTTTAGGACTTATAGAATTTTTACTATAATAGGATTTAAATTAGCAATCATTTTCATACTAGAATAAGGATTCTAAGAACACTATATATGTCTGTACTCAGCCTTTCATTAAGAACATGCAATCTGAAATGTTTTTACAAACTTGAGTTTATTTAATAGAAGTTGTGATGCTCTCTTCTAAGAGTGATTCCTAGTTTTCTACCTTTCATTCTTTGTGTTTCTTACTAAATTCCAGCAAACCTAACCTACATTCAGGCCACTAAAGCCCAAATTCTAGCCATATTAAATCCTAAAATCCTAAGCCTGAAGTCCCAGCTTCACAAAATTCTGAAAATTTTTCATTCCTTGCCAAAATTCAACCTTCAAGCCTAATATTCCATCAACCTAATATTAGTCATACTTCCTAATTTTGAGCTTTTAGCTACTAGTTAATAATTCTTCTATTTGTCCTACATCACAATACATGAGACATTTGTTTCCGAAGTTTTTGACAAAGAAAGATCTATCTTCATTTCAATGTGAAATTTGTCAAATTGATAAACATCATCAAACACCTTTCCCAGCACAACCTTACAAAGCCATTTAATCCATAGCGATATTTGGGACCTTTGAGAATAAAAGCAATAACTAAAAAAAGATGGTTCATAACTTTCATTGATGACCGTACTAGAATTACTTGGTTATTTTTAGTCATGTCAAATGTCAAGAGTGTATTTTAAAACTTTTATAACATGATCCAAACACAGTTTCAAACTAGAATTCAAGCTTTTAGAAATGATAAGGGAAAAGAAGACGTCAACAAGGTTTTAAAGCAATTTTTTGTTACAAAAGATATTGTTCATCAAAGCAGATGTACTGACACCCCAGCAAAATGGAATAGTACAAAGAAAAATAAACATATATTAAAAATTGCAAGATCTCTAATGTTTTCAACTAATACTCCTAAGTACTTATGGGGTGAGGCCATCCTTACATCTACATATTTGATCAATAAGATGCCTTTAAAAGCTTTAAAATTTCAAACACCTCTTAATTGTTTTAATAAAAGTTTTCCTTCATCTCGATTATCACATGATCTCCCTCTTAAAGTGTTTGGGTGTATTTATTTATATTCATGACAAAAATTAGGGAATACTTTATCCTAAAGAATGAAAAATGTGTTTTTGTTGGTTATCATTCTCCTCAAAAAAGGTAGAAGTGCTTGGATTCAATAATCAAAAGTTTTTTAGGGAAAGACACGTAGCAAAGATTTGTTTTATGATATTTATAAAGAAAATGAGACTATGTTCAACACTAACAACGATGTAGATATTGTCTATAATCCTGATTCAAATATTGATAATGTCTCAAATAATGAGAATAAAGATTCATCTTCTATGCCTTTACAAATTCAATCACAAGAAAAGAATGAAATGTGTGCAAGACAAGATAGAAATCGTTTTAAAGGGGAAGTGTTTTTGAGAAAATATCCATAACAATAGAAAAGCACAGACAACTTGTGGCATAGTCAAAAGTCTTAACTCAAAAACCAATCCAAAAATTGGAGATCAACCAGGTAAATCTCAATTTGAATCTATTTATATTTAGTCAGTGTCAATTGAACCAATATCTATTCTAGAGTCGGATGAAACCTTAAGATTTACCAATTGCTCTTAAAAAAGGTTCTAGAACTTATACCAAATATCCTTTGTATAAATTCTTATCATATCAAAGTCTATCTCCATCATTTCAAGAATTTACTTCTAAGTTGTCCAATGTTTCCATTCCTAATATACAAGAGGCTCTGAATATTCCTGAGTGGTGGGATGCAGTCTTGGAGCAGATGAGAGCTTTGGAAAACAATACAACGTGGGAGTAAGTTGATCTTTTGGGAGGTAAATCATTGGTCGGATATAAATGGGCATTCACCATAAAGTATAATTATGACGGATCACTTGAAAGATATAAGGCTCACCTCATTGCTAAAGGGTTTACTCAAACCTATGACATTGACTAGTCATAAACTTTTTCACCTGTTGCTAAGTTAAATACTAGGATATTGTTGCTTTCTATTACAGTTAATATTGATTAAACTTTACATCAACTGAATGTAAAAATTCCTTCCTAAATGGAGATTTAGAAGAAGAGTTGTACATGGAGCCTCCCCCAAGATTTAGTGAAAGCTTCTAAAAAAAGATATGCAAGTTAAAAAAACTTTATATGGGCTTAAACAATCACCAAGGGCCTGGTTTGACAGATTTACAAGATTTGTGAAGTCTCAAGATTTCTTACAAGGGTAGTCTGTCCATACTCTACTCATAAAAACTTCTGCAGAAGGAAGGACCGCAATTATAATTGTGTATGTAAACGACATTATTCTCACAGACGATAATTTTGAAAAAATTGAAAATCTTAAAAAGAATCTCTCAAGGTCTTTTAGATAATTCCTAGGGATGGAAATTGCTAAATCTAACAAGGGCATAGTAGTCACACAATGAAAGTATATCTTGGACCTTCTGGGAAAAAACTAGGATGAGTGGATGTAAACCATTAGATACTTCGATAGAATTCAACTCAAAGCAGGGTGAAGTTGAGGTAGGAGTTCCAGTGGATACAAGTCAATATCAACAATTGGGTGGGAAAGCTAATCTATTTATCTCACACTAGACCAGATATTTCCTTTGTTGTTATTGTGGTAAATCAGTTTATGCATACTCCCTATAAAGAATACTTGGAAGCAGTATACAGAATCTTAAGATACTTAAAAGGAACTCCAGGGAGAGGATTATTCTTCAAGAAAAGTGATCAACGGAGAGTTGAAATCTACATTGATGTAGACTGGGCAGGGTATCTTACTGACAAAAGATCAACTTCTGGGCATTGCACATATTTGTGAGAAAATCTAATAACTTGGAAGAGTAGGAAACGAAGTGTGGTAGCTAGAAGTGGTCCGGAGGTGGAATATAGGGCAATGGTTCAAGGAATGAAATAATTTGGCTTAAAACAGTAATGGAAGAACTTAAGAAATCAACGGAGCACCCAATGAAGTTGTTTTGTGCTAACAAAGCAACTATCAATATTGTCAATAATCCAGTTCAACATGATCGGACAAAGCAAGTGGAGATTGACAGACATTTTATAAAAGAAAAACTTGAAAGCTGACTCATTTGCATACCATTTGTACCTACAACACAACAAGTTGCTATTGTCTTCACCAAAGAGCTAGTAAGACAGAATTTTGAGTTCTTTATAAGCAAGTTGGACATGATCAATATCCATGCACTAACTTGAGGGGGGGTGTTGATATTAGCTGATTCTCTATAAATAATTACTTGATATTCTATTAATTAGAACCTGAATTAATAGAATATATTACTTAGAGAATTAAAAAATTCTCCTTAATTTAAGTACATATAGTCCAGAAAAGCTACACTCATACTTTTCCAAATTCAATATTCACGTAAATGATCCAATAGATCAACTACTCCAATAAAAGAAACTATATTAGACTTTCAAATGTATGTTGTGATTTTATTGTTATTAGCTCATACTATTTGTTTCCATAATCATAAGCATCCCTAACACACAAAAAGCAAGATGAGTACTTGCTTAGATAGAAATGCAGCAACTTTGAGAAAGAAAATGAAGGAGATCTGCAAACCAATATTGGAGGATATGGAATTGCATGTCTATACAATTCAATATCCCAAGTGTCTAGTAAATGAAAAACATATCTCCAACTTACTAGGAACAGTAGACGTTTTCTCCAACAATGCATTGAGCTCAAAGGCATCTATCATACAACTCCACTATTTATATTCAAGGCATGTACTTTGAAAATCGCCAAGAATAGTTCTTTAAACTTGTCAACAGGTAGAGATAACTACATGCATAATAGACCGTAGGATTGACATAGTTTCGTTCTTTCCTCTTATTTTGTAATTCAATATTCAAATTCAATTATTCCATTAGGCTAGATATATGTTGTGTATTACTATTAATTTTGACGCACGGTGGAAGATGTTATATTGATAAGAAAAGATGTAATATTTTACTAATTAGACAATCCAACAAAGCCTAAATTTCAATATCAAGCAAGCCACAACCTCCCAAAGTTAAGCTAATCAGGTAACAAGCCAACTCCCAAATCCCAATGTGTCGAAGTCAATGATAGTGACCCTCAGCCATAATGGTGCAAAGAAGCACGTACTAACCAAAGACAGAAAAATTCTCCTTAGATTATCACATGTCAAATCCTCTCGTGAGTCTCTTCCTTAGTGAAAAGTCACCTCAATGGACAGTAAGTTTCCCAAATTACAGTCGAGGAGGAGAAGACTTAATAAGAATCAAAACTGAGTTGCAACATAAATAAACTCTTTCAGAAATTCTAGTTCCCATTCTTGAGCAGCAAGATTACCTACATGCAACCAACTACTTCCATTTGAACCACAGGTCAGTCATTAATTTAATCACTTCATCTCCAATCAACTCAACTAGGTGTCAACTCTAAACAATTCCACTTAAAGAAGTCACGGACAATATGTGAACTATGATCAAAGCATGGAATGATTAAACCCAAAGAAGAACAAAAGCCAGGATGCAAGGACAGAATTTGCAGGCTGAATCAACGGAAGGTATAATGGTCCATGACTACCTCAAAGCACCTAAAAAGATGAAACCTCGCACTCAAGAGGAATAAATTCCTATGGTCAATTACAATGCTAATATTGAATTCCAAAAGAACCTACAAAGTACCTTAAGTTTCAATTTTGTATTACCCCTTTTTTGTTTCTTCTCCCATGATTCTTTTGCCACTACAAAACACCAAGCAGCCAAAGTTCTAGCATTCTAATAATGAACGTGAAGAGAAACAGAGAACCAGAACATATATGGCATCATTTCCCCGAAATTTTTTTGCAAAAAGTTGGACCCTCAAACATGTTTAAGCATAGCATTGCCATTCCAAGCACACAATCCAATCGAGCAGTAATGTAGTAAAGATTAACGTAGAATCAACACGCGTTTTGAAAACGAAAAAAATACAAATGTGCAAGAAAAAGGGAAAGAAGACATGAAATATAATATAGGGAAGTAAAATTTTGGAATAAACCCAACCCAGTAACTAAAAACAACATTGAACTCAAACAGCTTCTTGCAAGATTAAGCAGTAAAAATCTAAACTTGTAAGGCAAAATTAATCTATCAGCCAATGAAACACGGAAAACAAAGACAACAAACAAAGAAAAAACATATCCTTTTGAAAAGGAAAAGTGAAGTGAGATTGGAAATAACCTGGGAATCGAAGGGGAGGTAAGATTGGAAAATCTCTGAATACCCAGATGGCGCAGTGGTGTTCTCGTGACAGTACGAGTAAGCAATGTCTTCCCAAGAAAATAGCAGCGATAGTGCATCACTGCAGTTGGTTTCTAGTCCCAACCCACGACTTTCAAAGGCCACTAAAGACGATTATAATATTATGCCACTGCTCGTTTACTTAAAAGCCTGTTTGGTTGAACGTTAATTAATAAAATATAATGTAATAAAATAGTTTATAATAAAATAGAATGTAATATAGTAAAAAATTGTTTGAAAAGGATGGAAGGGTTCATAATATAATGTAGTGAAATATTATTTGAAAGATGGATAAAATGAAATGGAATGTATAATAAATGACTTTTATACCTTTTATATTAAAGTGGTTGTTATAAGAGATTTATTATTTTATTATTAATTATATAAAAGTATTAGTATTAATTATTTAATATATTTTATTTTATTTTATGTGATTTATATTAAAATAATTTATTTATATAAAATATATAAAACATTTAAAGAATTTATTTTTTACATATTTTCTATTTTCATTAATGAAATTTTTATTAATTGTATACAATTTATTATTAATTATATAAAATATTATTTTAATTATTTAATATATTTTATTGTATTCTATTCTATTCTAGGTGATTTATATATAAAATAATTTATTTTATTTTCATTTATATAGAAATATATACAAACAATTAAAGAATAATTTTAAATATATTTTCTATTTTCATTAATAAAATTTTATTTATTTTAAATTATATACAATTTATTATTAATTATATAAAATTATTATTATTAACTATTTAATAAAATTTTTATATTAAATTTTTATATAAAAATAATTTATTTATTTATTTTATTTATATAGAAATATATACAAATAAGAATAATTTTAATATATTTTTATTAATGAAACTAGAAAATATATAAAATTATTATTTAATTGTTTTATATATTTCTATATAAATAAAATAAATAAATAAATTTTAAATATAAAATTTTATATTTTATATTTTATTATTAAATATATATAATCTATTATTAATAATATAAAATATTATTATTAATTATTTAATAAAATTTATTATATTAAATATTAATATATACAAACAAGAATAATTTTAATATATTTTCTATTAATGAAACTAGAAAATATATAAAATTATTATTTAATTGTTTTATATATTTCTATATAAATAAAATAAATAAATAAATTTTAAATATAAAATTTATATTTTATTATTAAATAAAATAATTTATTATTAATAATATGAAAAAAATTATTATTAATTATTTAATAAAATCTATTATATTAAATATTACTATATTCTATTTGATATATTAATATTATGATTTAGTCAGAGTTGATATTAAGAAGAATTATTGAGAGTATATTAGGTAGTATGTATTTATTAGGTTACGTTCCATCCCAAACCCCCCAAATCGGAAGTTTCTTATTTTCATTGTTTAGGATGGAATGGAACGTAACATGAAACCCTCCGCTTCCATCTCATCTCATTCCATTCCATTATGAAACCTTTAAACAAACGATGAAAGTGTGTTACGTTCCATTCCATTCCATTCCATTAATAACCCTTGAAACAAACAGAGCCTAAGGGTATGTCGGGAAGTTTAGGATGGAATGGTAATTAATGGAACGAAATGGAATGGAGTGAAATGGAATGGAATGAAATGAAATGGGCCACTCCATTGTTTGGAAGTTTAAATAAAATAAGAGAGGGACTCATTTGACCATTGTTTGGAAGTGATACTAAAAATGAATGGAATGTAATGACTTGTAATTTTTTTTCCAAAATTACCCTTGTAATAAAATATGCATAGTTGCCATGAAACTATTTTAGTAACCCTAAAGCATTTCAAATTGTAGGATGCCCAGAATATAGTTTTATCATTTTCCTATAAAAGCAATCAACTTTCTTGTTCTTTTTCATTAACGTTCATCACACTGTACTCTTCATTAGGCATTTATTTATGTGTCTTGTTATGGTTGATAATCATTCTTGGCGTTGTAAATCTATTTCTACATTTTGCAGTGTATATTAATAATATATTTAAAATTTATGAACATTCACAATACTAGCTTTATCAAAAGCATAGTATTTGTAGGGGAAAACGTTCGTCAATGAAAGAAGCCAGTTGAAGGAGAAACACAATGGACGTAGTAATATGTAGTTGCGTAAGTATTTGCTGGACTAGGGTTGTAATTTCATTAATTTTTTTAGGATATTTTTGTCATTAAATTAGGGTTTGAAAAGCAAGTCACGTCATTCCATCCCTGACCTCCCAATTTGGGAGGTCACAAGATATTGAATTTTGAATGACAAATGATGGCTTTCAAAGCCATTAATTATCATTCCATCGTGTTTCAAAATAGACTCCCAAACAATGGCCTGAGTCATTTAGGTCATTCAATTCCATTCCATTCCCTTCCATCCCTCTACCCACATCCAAACATACCGTAAAGGCAATGAATGATATGGTGTAGGATGCTCATGTGAAATTCAGATCCCAACTTGGTTGGTGATAAGCCGTTAAAAAGTGTGGCAATGGGAATAAATATAACGCTACGTTTGATTACTATCTTCAATACGTAGAGATGGAACGAGATGAAAATTTAGAGACATAATAAAACAAAAATTAAATATAGTGAGGTATTTGATTATGATGGACAAACCGTAAAAATAGTGTCAATGATGAAAATACTCCTGCAGTATAATATGATTGTAAAGAAATAATTCATTGATTATTTTAAAACGAATGATTTGTATTAGTAAAAAATTAACAAATAATAATAATAATAATAATAATAATAACAATAACAATAACAAATTAATTTCATATAATAATAATAATAAATAAATAAATAATAGAAGAAAAGAGGAAAAAGTAATAATAATAAGGAATTTAATAATCACAATAATAATATGAAAATTAAATATAAATAATAATAATTATAAAAAATAAAATTAATTTTGTATAATAATAATAATAACAACAATAATAATAATGATAATAATAATAATAAGTACAAAATGTATAATAATAATAGCAATAGCAATAATTAATAATAATTATTACAAAATTTATAATAATAATAATAAGATAATTAATTTTGTATAATAAAATTAATAATAACAATAAAAATAATAAATAATAAATAATAATAATAGGTACAAAATTTATAATAATAATAATAATAAGATAATTAATTTTGTATCATAAAATTAATAAAAAAATAATATTAACAATATAAAGAATAATAATAAATAAATAATTTATAACAATAATTAATAATAATAATAATTAATCATAATAATAAGTACAAAATTTATAATAATCAATAATTAATAATGATGATGATAATGATGATGATGATGATAATAATAATAAAAATAATAATAAAATAATAAGAAGAAGAAGAAGTTCAAATTTCATATAATAAAATAAATAATAAAATAAATAATAATAATAATAACAATAATAATAATAATAAGTTCAAAATTTTGTATAATAAAATTAATAATAATAATAAATAATAATAATAATAATAAGATAATTAATTTCAGATAATAAAATTAATAATATTATTATTATTATTATTATTAAGAATAATAATAAGTAGAAAATTTATAACAGTAATTAATAATAATAATAACAATAATTAATAATAATGATGATGATGATGATGATGATGATAAGATAATAATTTTGTATAATAAAACTAAATAATAATAATAACAATTGATAATAATAATAATAATAATTTCATACAATAAAATTAAATAATAATAATAATAATACTAGTAAGTTCAAAATTTATAATAACAATAAATAATAATAATAATAACAATAATAATAATGATGATGATGATGATGATGATAATGATGATGATAAGTTTAATAATATAATTAAGAATAAAAAATTGTTTATATAGAGGGGGGTATTTCTAGAACTTGCTTATGTGTTTTGTTTCGGAGACGGAGGCAAGAAATCTTGTACCACAATCTTAAAAGTAACAAATTTTTGTTCCTGTATTTTAGAGTCGGGACAAAAATAGATGAAGAAAACAAACAAATATTACGGAGTATAAGACTTTTATGTCTCTGTCATCTGTCCCAATATATAAAGACAACAACTAAACGCTACGTAAAGGTGTTACATTTTATCGTCTTTGAAGTTTCGTGCGGGTTTGATAAGCCAAAAAAGATAGCAGAAACAAGTAGTTATGTGATACTGTCATCTGTCCCAACAAGGCCCCAGGATTTGACAGTTTTACAGCCTTATTCTTCCAATCTCAATGGGAGACTCTAGGTCCTTCCTTGGTCCGCGCCTTCCAACAAATCTTTAGCCACGAAGTTTGGGAGACTGCTCTCAACCGCACCATCCTGGTCCTGATCCCCAAACGTCCCTCCCCGACATCGATCACTGAATTTTGGCCTATTGCTTTATGCTCTATCATCTATAAAGGCCTTACCAAAATCATCATCAACCGGCTGAAACCTTTCCTTGACAACTTGGTTTGCCCGAATCAAGTCCCGGGCCGATCCATCACTGACAACATCATCATAGCTCAGGAAGTTATTCACACGATGCACAACAAAGTGGGGACGAAGGGTTTCCTTGCCGTCACGGTTGATCTCGAAAAAGCTACGATCGACTCTCTTGGACCTTCATCCAGGATACTCTACTGGACATTGGCCTCCCTGGTTCTTTCATTTTTCTTATCATGAAGTGTATCTCGTCGGTCTCTATGCAAGTTAACTGGGAAGGCGAACTCAGTCAGCCCTTCCAGCCTTCTCGGGGCATTTGGCAGGGCGACCCCCTCTCCCGCTATCTTTTCGTCCTCTGCATGGAACGCTTAGGTCACCTCATCTCTCGCGCGGTGACCCAGGGCCGCTGGAAGCCTATCCGGCTAAGCAAAAATGACCCACCCATCTCTCACCTTTTTTTCGCTGATGATCTCATTCTCTTCGCAGAAGCCACCACCAACCAAGCCCAGGTTCTCCGGGACATTTTACACACTTTCTACACGGCCTCTGGCCTCAGGGTTAGCCACGACAAATCTCGTTGCTATTACTCCAAAAATCTCTCTCACTCTACGGCACGTCGGTTAAGCCACGAGTTGGGTTTTCAACTGACCTCGGATTTAGGGCGTTACTTAGGTGTTCCACTGCTCCATGCCCGTGTACAGCGACGCACATACCAACATATTCTCGATAACGTTCAACAGTGCTTTTCGAGCTGCTCGGCCCACCTGCTGTCCTTCGCTGGCCGCACCACCCTTATTAAATCTGTCCTCTAAACTCTCCCCACCTACACTATGCAGACGGTCCACCTCCCCCGGCGGCTTTGTGACGACCTGGAACAGATTTTTCGCAACTTCCTTTGGGGATCCTCCCCGGGCGTCCGGAAGCCCCACCTCGTCAACTGGGATCAAGTGTGTCAACCTAAGGAACTGGGGGGATTGGGCATCCGGAAGATTCGTGAATCTAACGATGCGCTTTTAATCAAGCTTGGCTGGAGCCTCCTCTCGCAGCCACATGCGCTGTGGGTTCAAATTTTGGCTGCTAAGTACAAGCTCAATGTTCTCCACTAGCCCATATCCCTTGTGAAGACCGGCGGGTCCATCGCAGTATCAAAGCTGTATGGCCTCACGTCATCCGAGGCATGCGATGGGTAGTTTACGATGGCTCTCAGGTCCGCTTTTGGACGGATCCCTGGGTGGCAGATGTAGGACCCATTCTACCTCATTCTCTTGGTCCCCTCGGCCCCACTGACCTTTCTCGTCGCGTTCACCATTACGTCGACAGTTCAGGTACCTGGTTATGGCATGAGTTCCAGCATTTTCTTCCTCACTCTATTTGTATGCTTATTGCAGGTATTCTCCCGCCGCAGCCTCACTTTGGTCCTGACAAGCCGACTTGGGGCCCTTTGAGATCGGGCCAGTTTTCTACTGCAGCGGCTTACTCTCAGTTAATGGCGCACGACCCTCCCGCTCTTACGGGGCGCTGGATGTCTCTCTGGCACTGGGACGGCCCACAACACATTCGGTCCTTCTTATGGCTCCTAACTCATGACCGATTACTTACCAATCAGCAACGCCGGCGACGAGGGCTCACGTCGATAGCGAACTGCCTTCAATATCACACAGAAGAGTTTTCTCTTCATGTTATGCGCGATTGCCCACGCGCGCGACGCTTGTGGCTCGCATTCCCACTCAATGCCCTCTCTCCTGACTTTTTCCACCTTCAAGCTCCCGAGTGGATACTCTGCAATCTTCAACGCCACCTGCAGTTCTGTGGCTTTGACTAGCCCTTCATTTTCGGGACTGCACGTTGGTACCTCTGGTCTTGGCGGAACCGGTCTATCTTCGACCCCCACTTCATCTGGCCGACTTCTCCGGTTCATTGCATCCTACAATATGGTCAGCAGCTATCCACAGCTTCCGTCTGGCAGGCTCGCACAACTCCAGGCCGGCGTCCTCGTCAGGAACAGTACATAGGATGGCATCCCCCAGCCCTAGGGTGGGTGCAACTCAACACGGACGGGATGAGCAAAACCGACCCCCTCTTAGCCTCTGCTGGTGGACTCATCCGCGACCATACTGGTGCCTGGCTTGGAGGCTTTGCTCACAACCTCAGTTGGTGCTCTTCTTTCATTGCTGAACTCTGGGGGGTCTTCTCCGGACTGCATCTGGCCTGGGACCTAGGTTACCGCAAAGTGGTCTTGAAACTTGACTCCTAGGAGGCACTGCACGCGATCTCGGACCCCACTTCCCACTTCCCGCAACCGCTCGTCCGATCCCCTCCTCTTTGGCATCAACGAACTGCTTAATCGCAACTGGACAGTCTTTCCTCGACACACATACAGGGAAGGCAACCGGAGTGCTGACTGGCTAGTGCATTTTGCTGCTCATTGTAACCTAGGACTTACTTCTTTTATAACCGCGCCCCCAAGGTGCCTTTCGATCCTTCTTGAGGATATCGCTGAGACTAGTTTCCCAAGACTTATCATGTAGTTTCCTTTTCCCTTATATGCAAAAAAAAAAAGAAAAACTATTCTATTTAAGGTGCTTTCTTGTCCCTGTTCTATGAAAAGAAGAAAAGAACAGTACATGAGACGGGTGAAGCCCTTCTTAGGAGGGAAAATGCTTTGTTCTGAATGATTGATGCATGTTAATTAAGACAAAATAATAATAATAAATGATATAATTAATTTTGTGAATAAGAGAGTAATTTAAAATTTTAATATAAAGATTAACAATTAAAATGAGTCAAGAAGTGGTGAGAAATAGCAATTTCTAAAGTAAAGATAAATATGTCAAATAATTTATAACAAATTGTTTTTTGTCATTTTCTAAATTTCACTTTTAGATGATATAATATGGTGTATGTAATTTAATTAAAATAATATTAATTAAAGTGTTCAAGGTGCTGTTCTTCATTTTAAAAATTCAACTCACATAAGTTTTGGAGAAAATCTTTCATAGCATCTTAAATCATTTCAGTTAGAGTTTGGATAAGAAAGTTATACCAAAATTAAGAAACATTGTTTAAACTTTAAATTGAATACTAAACAAGTTAAACTTAATTTAGTTTTATATATAATTAACAATATTTTGGTTTGATATCAAATATGTATTTAAAAATTAATAGATTTAAATGATAATAGATATGTGTATTAAATTAAACTAAAATATTATTAACTATATACAAATTTAAATTAAAGTCTAATTAATTTAATATCAAATTTAGACAATGTTTCTTAAATTAGGATAATTTTGTTAGTTTATGTCCTACAATCAATCGCTTTGGTTATAGTTTAGTGACAATTATTTAATGACATTCTTTATCTTGTACATGTTTAGATATATATAATAAAGTCCATATGATAATTATATATTGCAAATGAAATTATAATAAGATTATAATTATGAGATTCATATTGCATTTATGTATTATCTTTAAATTGTTTTAATCATTGTTCTATTAAGACCTAATAATAATAGAAAGTAAAAAAATAACACACGTTATGTTTTTCCTTATGAAGGAAGTAATTAATCTCACAGGCTAAAATATGAAAATATTTAAACAAATGTGTGAGCGCTTGTTACAAATACTTCTTATTTGTAATAAGCATCCACACGTTTAACCCTTTCTGTAAGAGTTACAAAATTCTTTCAACCTATTATGTAAATTATGTTAGAGGCCGGGCATTTGTGCAATCACGGTAGTTGGGATTGATCAATTTCGGAAACGATTCGAGGGATACGACAATATAAAGATAAAAATTTAAAATAAGATACGAATTTAGATTCACGCTTTATTATGATTTATGTGCTAATCGTTTTATAGAATTAAATTGATCTTGATTTTCAGAAAATCAATTTGTAAAAAAAAATCATAATTATTATGTTGTGGTCGGGATTGGATTCCGTCTCAATTTTCCAACAATTTTCTCATCCAAACTTTGATTAAGATAGTTCAAGATTCTATTGAAAGTGTAAGATCTCTAACACTTTTTTATTTTGAGCTTTTTGAAAATATGGTCGTGTCTCAAAGTAAGTTAATTAAATAAACAACTCTGTAAAGGACACACCCTAGAATACCAATATGTCCAAATTGTGTCGTAATTTTTTTAAAAAATAAAGTTTTAAAGAAGTTACTAAACTTTTTATAGTGTCCTGAATTATTGCAATCGGAGTTTGGATGAAAATTTATGTCAAATATAAGAAGCATGGTCTAAATTGGATATATATATATATATTGGTTTGATATAAAATATCTATTTGAAATTTAACAAATGTAAGTCGTGATGGATAAATTTGTTAAACTAAACTGAAATATTATTAATTATATATATATAATTAAAAAGTATAGTTAATCTAATATCAAATTTAGATAATGTTTCTTAAATTGAGTATAAATTTCTCATCCAAATTATGATTAAGATGATTCAAAATTCTATGAAAAAATATGACAATTCTAAAACTTTTGTGTATTTTGAATTTTTCGAGGAAATGCAAAGCACACGATCAAAAATATGATCATATCTATATATGTTCATTAAATAAACAACTCTAAAAGGGCACGTCTTCAAACACCAGTGTGCTCCTAGCCGTATTATTTACTTTTAAAATTTTTCAAAATACAAAACTTTTACGTAACTTCCTAAACATTCCATAACATCTTGAATCATCTAAGTCGGAGTTGAGATGTGAAAGTTATCTGAAATTTAAGAAGTAATGTCTAAATTAGATATTGGACAAGTTAAAATCAATTTAGGTTTATATATAATTAATAATATTTTGGTTTCATATAAAATAATTATTTAAAATTAATAAATTTAAATGAAGATGTACTAATTTGTTAAATTAGACCAAAATATTATTATGTACAAAATTGAATTTATTCTAATTAATATAATATCAAATTTAGACAATAGTTCTTAAATTGGACATAACTTTTCCATACGACCTTTTATTACAATGATGCATGATACTGTAGAAAGCTTAGTAAGAGCTCTTATTTTGAGTTTTTTGGAAAATTTTAAGAATATAGTCAGAAACATGGCCATGTCTTATGATGTATTCGTTAAATAAACAACTCTATAAAGGACGCGATCTATGACATTAGCATGTCCTAGATGGTGTCTTTCACTTTCTTTAAAAGAGGCTTAAGGCGTAACAATTTTAGAGAACTTCTTAAGCTTTTCACAGCATCTTAAATCATCTCAATCAAAGTTTAGATGAAAAGGTCACAAACAACATGTCTATGCTCCCTTTTGTTGTTGCTTTTGCAAGATTATAAGTGCTAGTGAGAGCGTATGGTGTCTTAAGCATATATTTGTAGTACTGCAAAAAGAAAAGTCATTTTTAGACATGAATACCAACAAAAAAAATTGTTTTCTTTTTCTATTGTATGTTGTAATTTGTTTAAGGAGAGATATCATTATTTCACATTCAAAAGGAAGTACAACAGAAAGGGCATAACTTTAAAGATAAAGAGGAAAGCTACCCAGAAACCTAAGAAAGAATCAAATGAATTGGGAAAAAGAAATAGAAGTTCATACATACTAAACTTAATTCCAGTTTGAAGCTCTTCACCCTTCCTATTTTTCCTATTCTATGGTGTACTAGAAAGCTTAATAGCAGAGAATGAAGGAAGTTTTCCTTTTTCTTGTGTTTTGTATAAGAAGGTAAATGCTTCCCAAGTTCTGCAAACCAATAGAAGTTTCTTTTTTTTTTTCTTTAATAAACAAACGATCACTAGGAGGGAAAGATCATCAATGAAATCGGATAACAAGACAATACCATCTAATCACCTTGCTTTTCAACTAATGTATCTAAGATCTCATGTGGATCATATGAATTTCCAGTGACCAAAGGGCCAAGTGAAGCAATCACCTTCTTAAGACTTCCAATCTCTCCAATTGTTGCATTAGGCTTGTTGGTCAATCCCTATTCAAGCATTTAATCTCTTAAATTCAAATAAACTCTTATAAAAGTTAATTTCACAACCTGAATTACCCTAAAAAAGCTGTAATTGTTAGTATTATTGATGATAAAGTTCATTATTCTTTGCTTCATTGCCACATAAGATTATGATAGAGGAAGAAATTGACTAGAATAAATACATTATGATGCCAATCAATTAAGGATCTTTTTTCAACGTCAATGTACCCTAACATATAAGGCTCCTCGGTTAGGAGAGGGTCATCAACGTACACACTACACAGTCTTCCCTTTGTAATTTTTACAAAAAAACTATTTCTGTGATTCGAACCTATGAACTTATGGTTGCAAAGGAATATCTGGTAAAAGTTGTTCCAAGGTTCTCCCTTAATTAAGGACTTTTTGTCAATAACAAAAGAACCAAAAGTTAGGCCTCTAGTTGACAATTTCTTAGGCTTAATCATATATTACATTGTGCATGTTTACTTTACAAAATTGTCCATAAGATGAGTTATTTATCAATAATCATTATTATTATAAAATGTTTTAAATAATTATTATTAATGACCATTAAATACTGATTATAATTAAATCTTTTCTAAATGAGTTTACATTTCAAGAACTTACCAATTTTTTCTTATTGTAAAATTTTTCAATTAGGTGATTAACTTTCCAAGACATCAGAGCATCTATATGAAAATTTTATAAACACCTAAATGCCTACATAAACTGACTAATAACCTATAAACTTGACTCGTGGCCCATCATCTTCTTCTTTACAAATATTCTAAATTTAATAAAGATTCTAATTGTTTGAAGGGGTAATTAAAAATTCTGGCAAAAAATGAAAGATTAAAATTTAAATTATAGTTAAACACAGGTACAATTACATCATATTACATTAAAGGAAGTTAAAAGGTCTTGCTTCTGCAACTAACTAGCAAATGTATAGTTAAGGGATTAGTTGATTAACTCTAACAACTAAAAAATTAAGTAGTTTTAGAACATTGAGAATGGTTATGATCATCACATGAACTATGTTCTTTCAACACTTTCACCCATTTTGATACTATCATCAACTTGAGGAATTCCAGGTACGATAATTATTTTCTAGAACTAGTGCTTCCTCTATAGTAGTAATATCTCTTCAACAGTAACTCCTTTATTTTGAGGTAAAAAGATAAAAACAAAGATGGTAATGACCATAATCTAACTAGCAAAAAGGAGGAAGATCCCAAACTTAAATGTACAGAGGAGGGAGAGAAAGGATTGGGCAATGATGAATGTGAATAGAAGGTTTACTGGTATTGTATGTTAGATTAATTTAATAATCATAAATGTATGTTAGATTAATTTAATAATCATAAATGTGACCCATATTACATTATTTTATTCTAATATGAAGTAGGCGCAAATTTTGGTTATTGAGCTTATAAAGGAAATTAAAATTATTAGGGTTAATTAATAAAATCATTCCCTCTTCCTTCAGTCAAGTAACGTTTATAGATATTAAAGAGATATACGTTCTTGCACCATTGAAAAGAATAAAGAAAAGACATAAAGCGAGAGTAGATAAAGCATTTGTGTAGAGAAGGCGTTTGCGATTAGAAAATGATTACATATATTGAGCATGGATTAAGGTTAGTATTTTTTTTTCTTTTATTGAATCTTAAGGTTTGAAAGTATTGAATCAATTGTGTCATAGATAATCTTAGGTGAATTATATGCCTAAAATATTGCTTAGAATGTTAAACATTAAATTTACATTTATTATTAGAGCAAATTATGACACTTTGATTTGCATTAGAGTTAACTGCACCTTAGAATTCATGGTAGCGATTAATCGGTTATAGAAAAATTATATAATGCTTCCGCTGTAATCACTCAATCTAAGCCATCTTGTTTCTCCATTTTTGTGAGCTGTTAATTGGGTTTAAATTAATCGATTTAACGATACCTTTGTAATAACAAGTCAGAGATTGTGATGACTATAGGGTTACTGCCTTATATACATCTATTGTTGGAATAACTATTAAGTTAGGTTTTTTGAGACCAATATAAACCAATTTTAAAGACCACAGTGGAACCATGTTTTCTTGTGTATGGGGCCTACCATTAGAGGTTTAGGTTGCATTAATTGTTTACTGTATTTGTTTACTGTATTTGTACATGCATTAATTATGATTTGACCTGTTAAGTTTTAAAATGAATAAAAGTTGGACAGAAGGGTGTGCGAGAGTGTGTAAAATAAAAGTTTAAAAAAAGTTTTCATGGGACCACCATCAAAAGTTTTGGATTTGTGATACATTTATTGTTTACTGTTTGTAATTTGCAAAACAAAGGTTGTATTTCGTGGGCTCCATTGTTGAAAACTCAAGCTTAATAATTGTAAAGAACTGATTATTTGGAATCGGACTGAAAGTTTCTCGAAAGCATGTATGTGTAAGGTCTTCCATCAAAAGTCTTTAGGCACAATTTGTTCAGAATAATTTAAAAAAGAAAATAAAAGGTTGAAGATGGTCAGTTATGTTTTGGTCCTTATAATTTTTGGACTATTACAATTTGGAAATTAAAAAAATTACAGTTTTGTCCCTAAAAGTTTTTTAGACTTTACAACATCATCTTTCAACATTATAGTTAAATTTCAAAATTCTTTTATATTTAATTAAATAAATTTTGTTGTATCAAAACTTGTTAGTAACCAAAGTGACCTTACTTGAAAAGATATTTAGACATTCAATTGTGCATTATTTTAATTGTTCATGTTATATGATGCTAATGAATGACATAATAGATGAATGAACAATTAAGATTATTAATTATAATGCTAAGAGATCACCCAAAAGTGAACCATTACTTATAGTTAATAACATTAAAGAGATTCATCGACCTACTTGGTAAATATGTTTATATATCCAAAGATAACATGCATACTAGCTCGAGTATGATTGACTATCTATCAAAGAGTATATATATGTTGTTAGCATCATTATGGATTAAAGATATGTGTTTAAGTATTGCCCAAAGGTGAACTTAAATAAATAAATATATATTTATTTAAGTTTATTATTGTTCGAATCTATTAATTGTACTTAAGGCATTAATGTGTGAATTTGTTTTTACGTTTGCAGTTTCTAGTAATTTGTAGCTATGGGCAATTGTTTGATCAAGATCAATAGGCTAAACCATGTCGATTGGTCTGAGTAAATCCAATTTTAGTTAGGTATTATAGATAAGGACCTGACATTAGTTGCAGAGAAGCCTACAACCATTACTGAGACTAGTACACAAGTCGAACAAACATATTTTGAGGCTTAAGAAAAGTCTAATAGGTTGAGTCTAAACTTGATGCGATTGACAATGACTGAAATATTAAGCCATCAATGCCTTATACGGATAACACAAGGGAATTTATGATGAAAATCAAAGAGTACTCACAATCAGAAATAGCTAACATATCTATTATAGGAAGCTTGATGAGCGAATTGACAACCAAGAAGTTTGTCTGGTCACAACCTATCCATAATCATGTAACAGGCATGTCACATCTGGCTGCAAAGTTAAAATCAATAGGCATGGATGTGAGTGAATCCTTCATAGTACAGTTCATCATCAATTCACTTTCTCCTGAATTTGGTCAGCTCCAAATGCATTACAACACTCTGAAGGAAAAATGGAACTTTCAAGAAATCAAAGCCATATTGGTACAGGAGGAAAGGAGATTAAAGAAAATGAAGGACACTTTGTTCACTTTGCAGTACACAAAGAAGCTAGCAGCAAAAAGAAAAAGCCAGGAAAGAAGAGCAACAAGAAGGAAAAAGGCCCAATAAAGGCTAATGAGGGCCAAATCCATAAAGAGCAGTGTTGTTTCTTCTATAAGAAAGTTGGTCACCTTAAGAAAGATTGTCTTAAGAGAAAGGCTTAGTTCGAAAATAAAGGTCAGTACTATGTTTTAGTATGTTTTGAATCAAATCTTATAGAGGTACCTAATAATACGTAATGGTTAGATTCAGGTGTAACTACTCATGTACCACATATTATGTAGGGATTCCTTTCGATCCAAACTATAAATGGAATTGAAGAGTTCCTATATATAGGTAACATAATGAAGGCATAAATAGATGGAATAGGGGCGTATAGATTGATCTTAGACACTGGTTGTATTCTAAATCTTGAAAAGTGTCTTTATGTCCCTGAATGTGTTAGAAATTTAGCTTATGTTAGTAAGTTGAATAAGATAGATTGTAATTTCAATGTTGGAAACGGTGTTTTTTCTTTGTATAAACGACAATACTATTATGGTTCTAGTATATTAATAGATGGTTTATATCGCTTCAACCTTGATGTTAATTATTCTGAATCCTTGTTTTCATGTTGAACACAATATTGGTAATAAATGTAGTGCACATAATGAACACTCTACTTACTTGTGGCATCAAAGGCTATGTCATATATCTAGAGAAATGATGATGAGGTTAGTGAATAATGAAATCGTACCTCAACTAGATTTTACTGGCTGAGATGGGTGTGTTGATTGTATTAAAGACAAGCAAGCCAAAAACATATCTAAGAGTTCAGCCATAAGAAGCAATGAGTTAATTGAATTAATACACATTGAATGGGTTTTCTTTCAAAAAACTTAGAGTAGCTTGGGGAGATTAGTTAAAGAGGATGTGCAGGAGTTTTTCCAAAATGGTGTCCTACTTAAGGAGATTAACAAGTCCTTTCTTTCTTTGGTCCTTAAAAGTTTCAACCCGACTACTTGGAGTGATTCCAGACCTATTTCATGTACTAATTTTCTCTATAAGATCATCACCAAGATTTTGACAAATAGGCTAAAGGATGACTTACTCATTAGTGAGAATCAAGGTGCTTTTATGAGTAGCAGGAATATTGGGGATAATATCCTTTTACTCCAAGAGTTTTTAAAAAGATACAATCGTAGTAGAAGTCCTCAAAATTGTACTATCAAAGTGGATCTACAAAAAGCTTTTGATAGTGTTAACTGGAAATTCCTGCTACAGACTATGGAAGTTATGAAATTTTCCATAGGTTTATCACGTGGATTCAAGAATGCATCACTAGTTCACTACTGCTTCCTATAAAATATTGATTAATGGAAGCCCCACATAGTTGTTTAAACACAAAAAAGGACTTAAGCAAGGGAAACTCTTTCTCTTGACCTATTCCTAATTTGCATGGAGGTTCTCACCTTTATGTTGAAGCACAACACTTCTACTGACTCTAACTTCAGATGCCATTCTAAAGGTAAGAAACTTTCACTAATTAGCTTATGTTTTGCAGATGATCTTATTCTTCTAAGCAGGGTAAATGTTTATTCAGTCTACCTATTGATGAGTACTCTCAATACTTTTAAGGTGCAGTCTGGACTGAGTATCAATCTTCATAAAATTTATTTCTTACTTTCCAAAAGTGTTGCTCACCTTTCTAATTCCTTGTCACAAACAACTGGCATGGAAAACAAAGATCCACCTCTTCAGTATTTGGGCATTCCTATCTCAGTTAGGAGACTAAGATATTGTGAATGCATCCCTTTATTAAAAAATTCAGAAAAAGTTGGGATCCTGGACTAATAAAGCCATGTCTTATAGAGGGAAACTTTAGCTTCTAAAGTCGGTAATTATGTCAATGCAAATTTACTGGTGTTCCTACATATTCCTCTCCAAAGGGCTTATTATAATTGTTGAAAAGTTGATGAAGCAGTTTCTATGGGGAAAAGGAAACGGTGAGAAAGGAATTGCAAAAGTGAGTTGGAAGCATATTTGTCAACCGAAGGAGGCAGGTAGGTTAGGTTTGGAGTCAATCAGTAAGAAAAACAACTTACTTATAACTAAGATAATTTAGAGAATCCTAAGTGAAAAACAATCATTATGGATCAAATAGATTCACATCTACATATTAAAAGATGAGAGTCTTTGGGCTTTAAGAATCAAATACAGTTACTCTCGGTTCTTCAACCAAATTCTTAGATTGAGAAAAGAAGTTCAGCAGCACATAACTTGTCAAATAGGGGAAGGGGAAAGAATTTCTCTATGGTATGATAATCGGACAGGTTAAGGGGCATTAATTCATAATCAGTTGGCAAGATCTTTATTGGGAAGGTTCCCTAAGAAAGCTAAGCTTTATGAAATAATTAAAAACAACTGGATGCTCTCTTTAAAAGAAATTATACTTTTGCCCATTCCTCAATATAAAAGCCTCGGGGAGAATGATTTATACTTATGGGATGGGATACCTGTATCAGAAATTACTAGTAGGGAAACTAAAAAGCAAAAGGATGGGGCAATTACAAGAGTAGGATGGTGTTCCCTAATTTCAAGCAAGGTTTTTAGGCCAAATGTAATTTTTCTCCTTTTGCTAGCGATGTTGAACAGGCTCAACACTATGGATAAACTGAAATTCCTATCTTCTTATGAGATTTGTATTCTTCGCAACCTAGAGGTTGAGACTAGGGATCATCTCTTCTTCGAGTGTGGTTTCTCTAAGGGGGTTTAGGCTAGTATTTCTAGTCTATGTGGCCCTGGTACTAATTATTGCAGCCTCACTGATATCTTATTAGAGATATCTCAACTACATATTTCTAAATATGATAGGGATATTCTTATGATCATTGTTGTTACTTGTCTTCAAACCATTTGAAATGAGAGAAATAATAGGCGGTTTAAAGAGATATCCAACTCTTTACTCTCTCTTATAAAACTCTCTGTCACTAACATTATGAAACAACTGATTACAAATCAGTTCGATCTACATTGTAGTAGAGGACTGACTCTCTCATGGAGAATATAGTCCTCTATGTTTATTCATAGATCATAGTATTCTATAAGGGGTTTCATGCAATCTGGGTTACAGAAAAGAAAAAAGTTTCTCTTACATAGTTATTTCTAGGTTTCAAGCAGATTCTTGAATTCACCTAGTCATGAAAGAAGGAGGCTATTGAAGATTGGACGGAACCTGACTCACCTGTAGGTATCAGAATGTATTTGACGTGCCTCCTTCAAATCTATCACCTCTCCAGCCGAGTCTTGTATAATGGTTCACTGTTGTCCCCTCCAATCCCCTGATATTAATACGTAGTTTTTTAATCTTTGGAGCTTCACATAATCTTTAAAGCTAAAGTCATTATCGAGTTGATTATGCATACCTGAGATGAGATCTCCTTTTATGCGGAGAGACGAGTGGTAAAAGCCATCGCATTGCCTCCGTTGTGTCGAACCTCCAAAGCATCATCCTCCTCCTCCCCAATTGAGTAATTATTTGAAGCTTCGAGAAAGGAGAATCATTTTACCTAATTACTAAACAACATCGCATAAATTCCCATTTAGTTCTTTGAATGTTGCTGTTTATTCTACTGTGTGCTTAGTGTTCCTAGTTGTTTTATCTCACATGGGAGAGGCCCTCTTCAAAGATGTACACTATTTTATTTCTCCTTAATGATTTTTTTAATTCTAAAAAAATTCACACTGATATATGTGATCCATTTCATGATCCATTTCATGTTTCATCTTGGGGCAGTGAAAAGTATTTTATCACCTTTACTGATGACTCGCGTTATTGTTTTTTCTATTTACGGCATGAAAAGTCTCAATCAGTGGACATTTTGGAGGTGTCATTAATGAGATAGAAAGGTGAAAGTCATAAGTCTGATAGATGTGGTGAATATTTTGATAAATATAATAAGAATGGAGAATGTCCAAGTCTATTTACAAAATTTCTTCAAAGTCAGAGTATTTGTGCATAATATACAATGCCCGGTATACCACAACATAATGTTGTAGCTGAAAGGCAAAATCGTACTCTTATAAATATGGTTAGGAGTATGTTAAGTTACATGAATGTACCTTTATCTTTATAAATGTATGCATTAAAGACATCTACATATGTACTTAATAGGCCTCCTAATAAAGCAATTCCTGTGATACCTTATAAATTGTGAACAAGTAGGAAACTTAGCTTAAGGCACCTGTATGTTTGGGGTTGCCCAATCGAAATAAGGATTTATTCTTCTCATTAAAGGAAACTTGATGCAAGAACCATTAGTGGTTACTTCATCAATTATCAAGAAAAGTCCAAAAGGTACAAAGTTTATTGTTCTAACCATGATACAAGAATAGTTGAGTCTGTTAATGCTAGGTTCATTGAAAATAGACAAATCAGTGTGTAACACCCCACTCTCGTATGACCCGAACCTGACATCGATGGTGATATCCGAGTTCGTGCCCTGCGAGGGTGGCGTGCTACATCACTCAGTCAAAACTCAGTATAATTTTTTTTTAAACACAACATACACTATGCAGAAATCAAATAACATACAAAATCACCAGTAAGTATAATGACCCACCCCTTTATAAATACAAATTAATTCAGTCCGGTGACTTTACAAATTGACCGAATCATTTGTATAAAACTTCAAAAAATACAATTTTATACAGAATTTATCAGACACTAATGCAGACACGAACTGATCCCTGACCTCTTCTCTCACTCTCATGCTGTTGCTATACACCCGTTGCCTAACGGGGTATTCTTCTGGGTCCTAAAAAATAATTACAAATTTGTTTACAACAACCATTATCACAGTAGCATCGGGATGACACCATATGAGGCCTTATATGGAAGAAAGTGTCGATCGCCTTTGTATTGGGATGAAGAGGGTGTGAGAATGGTGGAGGGCCCAGAATTGATTCAGGATACAGTGGATAAGGTAAAATTGATCCGGAGCCGAATTAAAGCGGCTCAAGATAGATAGAAGAGTTATGTGGATCAACATCGGAGGGATATGGAATACAGTGTAGGAGATAGGTTTTCCTACGTGTGTCACCGTGGAGAGATGTGCTAAGATTTGGTAAAAAGGGCAAGTTAAGTCCTAGGTATATTGGTCCTTATGAGATCCTTGAGAGGATAGGACCTTTGGCCTATAAGCTGGCTTTACCGAATGAGATGTCTCAACTACATGATGTCTTTCATGTGAGTATGCTCCGGAGATACCGATCGGATCCGACACATGTGATACCAGCCCAGGAGATTGAGGTGGCTAGCAATCTGAGTTATGTTGAGGAGTCGGTCAAGATTGTGGGATCACGGGTTAAGCAGTTGAGGAACAGGGTTATACCATTGGTGAAAGTCCTATGGAGACACCACTCAACTAAGGAAGCAACTTGGGAGACAGAGGAGCATATGAGGAGACAGTATCCTAACTGACAAACTCATTTATTCAAATATAATTTTATATCTTTTGGATGAGGTTTTGTCACTAAAATTGGTATTTATGGCTTTATTTGAATATTATTTGAATTATTGTGCTTAACATTTAATTTGTGTTTATAAGAAAAAAATAGTAGGATTTTGGTTTAATTATAATAAATTGATTTTTGGACAATTGATGCTACTTTATTTGAAAATTTTGTTGAAGGGTATTTGATGAAATTAAAATTCAAAAAGCATTAAAAGAGTATGATTGGATTGTTAGAGGAATAAAAACATTATGGACTAGGCAATGTGGGGGCTTTGAACGAAAAGGAGGCAGCAAGCTTGTATGGGATGTGGACCAAGAAAGGAGGAATTAGTAGAAAAGAAGAAGACAAAAGGAAGTGACTTGTAACTTGTATGGGACGTGGACCAAGGTTGTGTGTTGAATTAATTGGCTTCTCTTTTAATAAAGACAGACCCACAAACATGCAGACATCAAGCATGGAAAAGAACAGTCCAAAATAGCAAGTAAAAAAGGGAAATATAAGAAGGAAAAAGCTGGGCAGGACGTTTGTTAAGTTAAGGGTGTGTGAAGTAGACGTTTGTGAAGATAGGCTTGCTTGTGAGTGGTGTTAAAACGAAAATAAATCAGCAAGTGAGTGGCATGCTGAAGAGGGAGTGTATCGTGAGCTGTTGGCAACAAATTATTGGGGGAGTTGGTGGAGTTGTGGTAGTAGAGAGGCAGACACCAACGACAAGGAGAAAACGTGAGCAGCTTGGAGAAATAACAAGGCAGCATGGGAGCATTACACGACACCAAGAGAAGAGATGGAGGGAGACGTGGTTGAGTGGAGTGTGTGTGCTTGACTAGAAAAGAAGAATAAATAGAGTAGCAGCTGGCGTTGGAGTGATGGGTGTATAGTGTGTGCGGTGAGTAGAGTGTTGAGTGTGTGCATGATCTTTGTGTGCTTGGGTGTTGCTGCTGGAGAGAAAATAAACGTTGGAGTTGTGCTTAGTGTGTGACTTGTGTGTTGTGAGTAGTTAGGAACGAAAAAAAGAAGAAGAGAAAACCGTGAGTTGTGTGCTGCTGTGTTGTCTGTGTGAGTGTGATAGAGCTGTGCTTATGTGTGATGTACGATGGTGTTGAGTGTTGTGGAGAAGTGGATGTTTTGTGAGTAACTAGTTGAGTGCTTGGCTGTTGCGTTGGAGCTGGAAAAGTGGAGGAGAGTGCATGCTAGCTGGAGAAATAAAAATACAAAGTGAAGGCAGTAGGTGGCGCAAACGTGAAGGTGGCTGTTGGGCATGAAGGAGCTGTGCGTTGTTGGCTTGTGAGAGCAGCAGATGACGTGAAGAATGGAGAGGGTTGTGTCGTGCTTCGCTGGGTGGTAGGATAAAATATCTCGAAGTTGGCTTGTGAGCAACGTTTTTGGTGTTGAGTGAGATGCAGCTGGTTAAGAGTTGAGTGGCTTGTTGAATGTGAAGCTTGGTGTGCGTGTAGGCTAGAAAAATCAGACGAGAAAAGCTGAAGCTGGACGTTTGGGAGTAGCTTGGACTGCAGTAGACGTGAAGAGGAGAAAGTGCAACCAGCTGGTGTGATGTGCGTTGTGCATGTGGTGTGCGTGAGTGACTAAAATATATATATATATATATATACGAAGAAAATTTAAGAAGTGTGGTGTTGCGTCTTGGAGGAGAGAGCTGGTCTGTGCGTTGTGTGCGTTATGTGGGAGAGCTAAAGCTTGCAGGATCCAAAACCTTTATTCTCAACTTTATGGCTGACCACCGAATCTCAACGTCAGCAGCAACTTCAATGAATTTTCTTGGCTAGTTCATCATAATCCTTCGGTTCAATGGCAAAGGCAGGAGCTTGGAGTTTTTATAGGGGAGTTTAAACTGCAATTATTTTCTGTCCATTTAATTAATTAGTAATTCATGAATTTTACTATTTAATTATTTGGAGTTGTGTTTTGTGACTGAATTATTATTTGGCAATTGATATTGTGTTGATTTCGGATTTAATTTCATTACTTTGTTTTGGGTCAAAACTTTGTATTGAGATTTTAGCGAAATTGGTAATTATTCAAGGTGGCTTGAATTATTTGAAACATTTTATCTATTGCTGGCATTAATTCTTTTTCTTAAAAATTGCGTAACAGTCAAGCATTAGTGTTAGTATCCTTAGTTCTATTTTACTAGTCTGGTGGCAGGTAGTAAATTTGAATTTTTGGGAAAATATTTTTGTAACAATTCGAGGTGGCTCGGTTGTTAGATTAAAAGCTCGATCTTAATTTTTGGTTCAATTGTTTTAACTCCCATATCTTTTTGAGTGATGATTGCCTGCGTTATTGAACCGGAGGATTGCGCTTATTATTATTAATTACTTATATTTGTTTTCTTATTTAATTCACTCGTTGTCATTTCAAATTACTCATTTAAATTTTAAAAATACCAAAAACAAGTCCTTAGTGTTATTTTAATTCGTTGCAAATTTTAGCGGTAATTTTTTAAATCAACCTCATTTTATAGTTTAGTTTGCATTGCATTTAATTACTTAGGAAATTAATTTCACTTTTGGTTCCTCATGAGAACGACCCGAGGTTGCGCTATACGCAATCATTGGTTAAATTTTTGAAGTAACCCCAAGGTGACAATCAGACAGAAAGGGCTTATTTCAAGTTGCCGGGGAACCAAGAAATTGGTTCCTAAGTGTCAAGTAACTTTTGACTGTTTTTATTTTTATTTTTTCTTAGCTAGATAAAAGTTTTTGGTTGCTTTTCTGTGCATATTGGTACAATTTTTGACATTCTTTGATTTCTTGTGCATATTACAGTTTTTTTTTACACTCTTTCATACACTACAAAGTACATCATCATCCATACTGACATTCACTTGTACTCATTATTTTTTTCTTTTTCTTCTTTCTTCATTTATTTATTTTTATCTTTATTTTTATTTTAAGTTTTCGTTTTAGTTTTATTTTATTTTTTTCCCAATCTTTTTGTGTGAGTCGGTTTCGTGCCTTGTTCTTATTGTTATTGTTTTATGCCTAGGAGTGGTAGGGCTTTACCTTTAAATCCTTTAAATCTTGAACTTGAGAGGTTAGTGAAAAAGATTAGAAGAGAGAAGAGAATAGAGGGGGCAAGTCAATTTTTTATTGAGGAAGAGCATATTTCAAAAGAGTCAAGTTTGTCATCGAGTGAACAAGAACCTAGCGAGAGAGCTACTTCTAGTGAACACTTGTCTGCTAGTGATTTTGAATTGGAGCAAGATACCATAGAGGGTGAAAATGGTAATAATAGGCATGTTAGGCCTAATGGGAACAACGGACATGGTGAGAACAACATAAGGAATACTGGTGAGGACAATAAAAGTATGAGGGAGATTAATAATTCCAATGTTGATTATGATCCTTATGGCTTTTATACTGATGATGTGAATTTTGAAATTAAAGGCGCATTAATTTCTTCCTTACCTAGATTTTATGGTTTTGCAGGTGATGATCCACATAGGCATTTGAAAACTATGCACATGGTGTGTTCTTCCGTGAAACCACCCACGATAAATCTTGAAGATGTATTGAGGAGAGCATTCCACTTCACTTTAGAAGGAAAAGCCAAGGAGTGGCTTTACACATTACCTCAACATTTTACCACACTGACTTGGGAGAAACTGAAAGGAGCATTCTTAGATGAGTATTTTCCTGCTTCTAAGACATCAAGACTTAAGTAGGAGATAACTAGTGTGGTGCAACGAGACAATGAATCCATGCATGAATATTGGACAAGGTTCATCACACTTCTAGCTCATTGTCCCCACCATAACATTTCAAAGAATGATTTGTTCAACTCTTTCTATAAAGGGCTTCTTCCATATCATAAGCCATCAATTCATGCCGCTGCAAATGGTTCGCTTAGAGAATTAAGTCTCAATGTTGCATGGGACCTACTTCAGAAGATGGCTACCAACGACTCCCAATCTGGAGACTCAAGAAGGGTGTCCAATACCTCTTCAGTTTCTTCCCAAGATATTCTTGCTGAAATCGCTGCCTTGGGAAATCGAGTGGAGAAAAGACTCAATATTTTGGATAATGATGTGAAGGCTAAACAAGTCAATTCAGTGAGTCATTCTCAAGCTATAGTAGCCGGTTGTGAGTATTGCGGGTCCATGATGAATGCTTCCAATAACTGTGCCAGATATGAAGAGGTTCATGCCCTCTACCAAAATAGAAATGGCCAATATCAGAAGAGGGACCCTTACTCGAACACTTATAATCCAGGTTGGAGAGATCATCCTAATTTTCGATAGGGTGGAGATCAAGAAAATATTCAAGGAAATTATTCCAACCAAATAGTGCCTAATCAAGGGACGTTATCTACTGTTTCTAAGGGTGACGAATTTGCTATGATCATGAAGGGCATTGCCGGGATAAATTCAAGACTAGATCAAGAGAAGGCACAAACTGATGCCAAGTTGAATGCCATGGGAAATAAGATGGACTCTTGCTTACAAAATGTGTTCTCCAAGTTGGAGCAAATGGAGACTAAGCATGAGAACTTGAATACTTTTGTTACTCAAATCTCCAACAATTTGACTGAGCAACAAGGAAAGAGTAGTGATTCGATGCCCTCCAACACATTGATCAATCCAAAATCTTTAAATGCCTTCACACTGAGAAATGGGAAGAAAATTGGAGCCAAGAAAGTGAGTTTCAAAGAGAATGAAGAGGATGAAGAGACGGTTGATGAGGAAATGGAAGTTGAATCTCCTCCGGCTAACACTACTCAAGAAAATTCCCAATCTATTCAATCTGAAAGCATTCAAGAAAAGAAGCTCATGGAAAAATCTAGAAAACAACCAGTGGTACAAAATGAGGAAGAGGCAATAACTATCCTGAAGAGACCAATGGAAGAAGGATCACCTTCCAACTCCAAAGGTGATGAGGTAAAAATTCTTGACTTTCCTTTTCCAAATTCTTACTTGGTTAGTAAAAAAATTGTTGAAAAGAAAGACAATGAGGAGTTGTTTGAAATGTTTAGCAAACTTAAGGTAAATGTGCCATTACTTGATTTGATTAAAGAGATGCCTAAGTGTGCTAAATTCTTGAAAGACCTCTGTACAAACAAGAGAAAGTATAGGCATAGTGAGAGAATCCAACTGGGGTTGAGTGTTAGTGCCTTATTTAAGCCACAATTGCCCATTAAATGCAAAGATCCAGGTTCTTACACTATCCCTCGCACCATAGGTAGAACGATCATTTGCTTCTCATGCCTTACTTGACTTAGGTGCAGCCATTAATGTCATGCCAACCTCTGTTTATAAGACCTTGGGTATTGAAGCTTTGAAAGACACTAGTGTAGTGCTTGGTCTAGCTGATAGGACTGTGAGATACCCTAAAGGCATTTTAGAGGATATCCTTGTGCAAGTCAAAGGTCTTGTTTTTCCTGCCGACTTTTATGTTCTTGATATGACTAATGAGCTTCCTTCTAAGAGTACTTTGATTCTAGGTAGGCCTTTCCTTTTGACTACTGAGATCATAATCAACATGAAAAGGGCCTTATCACTATGAGAATTGGGGATCAAGAAGTGCAATTTAATCTTTCAGAAGCTATGAGTCATGGTTATGATGATTGTTCCTACTTGGGTGTTAGTTTGATTGAATGCCATGATGTGGAAAATTTGCACGAGACTGAGGTGCATAAGGTTGACTGTTGTAATATGGGTGTGACTCAGCATGGAACACTTGCTTGTTTATCCTCCACCCATTCTTCTGATTTTTGTGTATGTGAGGGTGATGCATCATGTGTTTATTGTTTAGAAATAGATAATTGGCTTTCTACTCTGCAAAATTCTGATGCTTCTTTTTGTTTTGATATTGCTACTGATTCTGCACTTGATAGCCTTGAGGAAGGTGTGTTTCTTGATTTTGCAGAAACTGATGAAAAAGAAGCTTTTATGCAAGCTACAAATATAGCTTCTTCTTCAAGTGGTGCCGGAGTATTAGAAGAGGATAACAATGACCCTGCTACTATTCTCAACCCTTCTAATACTACTCTTACTTCTGATATACTTTCCTCTTCTACTGATCAGACTGAACCTAATTTTGTTATTTCCAAGTCATCTGATTGTGGAACTGGGTCAGGAAGTGGAGGACATACACGCTGCACAGAGCTTAAATCTTCATCCCGAAGTCACATGGACGCACCACTTTCACTGAATGCATTTGATATACCAAAGCTGGTTCCTTCTATTGTGCAACCCCCTGATTTAGAACTGAAACTCCTTCCTTCTAACTTGAAATATGTCTTTCTTGCAGATGATTGCAAGCTGTCTGTTATCATTTCCAGTTCTTTGAGTAGTTCTGAAGAAGAGAGACTAGTTTCTGTGTTGAAAAGATATAGGAGGGCTATAGGTTGGTCTTTAGGGGACATACCTGGAATTGATCCCATGGTTTGCACACATAAAATCCTTTTAGCTGACGGGTCCAAACCAGTTCGGTAGCCACCCCGACGGTCGAATCCTCTTATTCATGAAGTGGTTAAGAAGGAGGTATCTAAATTGTTGAGTGCAGGGATCATATATGCCATATCAGACAGTGAGTGGGTGAGCCCGATAGAAGTAGTACCGAAAAAGAGCGGAATCACAGTGGTGAGAAATGAGAGTAATGAACTCATTTCATCAAGAGTTCAAAATGCTTGGAGAATGTGCATTGACTATCGGAAGTTGAATGAAACAACTAGGAATGATCATTTTTCATTACCTTTTATTGATCAAATGTTGGAAAGAGTATCTGGGAAATCTCACTATTATTTCTTGGATAGTTTTTCAGGTTACTTCCAGGTACCAATTGCACCTGCAGACCAAGACAAGACTACTTTTACATGCCCTTTTGGTACCTACGCTTATCGAAGGATGTCATTCAGGTTGTGTAACGCTCCAGGAACCTTTCAAAGGTGTATGATGACAATTTTCTGTGATTTATTAGAGCGAAATATGGAGGTTTTTACAGACGACTTCACGGTTTATGGTGATAATTTTGATGAATGCTTGTTTAGTCTTGAACGTGTTCTTGATAGATGCATTCAGAAAATTTTGGTTTTGAATTATGAAAAATGTCATTTTATGGTGGATAGTGGCATAGTTTTAGGTCATCACATCTCTAAAAAGGGGATTGAGGTTGATAGAGCTAAGATTGAAATCATTTCTTCACTTCCTTATCCTACTTGTCTAAAAGAATTGAGATCTTCTTGGGGCATGCGGGGGATTATCGACGTTTTGTAAAGGATTTTAGTAAAATTGCTTTATCCCTTTCTACATTGTTGAAAAAAGATATTGATTTTCACTTTGATAATAAATGTAGACATGCTTTTAATACTTTGAAGTCTTTGCTTGTTTCACCTCTTATTCTGACTGCACCTAATTGAGATTTGCCTTTTGAGCTATCTTGTGATGCTTCTAACTTTGCAGTTAGTGCTATGCTTGGACAGAGGGAAGAAAAGTGATCTAGAGTGATAGCTTATGCCTCCAAGACACTTGACTCCGCTCAAGTGAACTATACCACTACCGAGAAAGAACTTTTTGCTATAATCTTTGCTTTGGATAAGTTTAGACAATATCTGATAAACTCTCGAGTGGTTGTTTTCTGAGATCATCTGAAGGTCTTGCATACTTGTTCAAGCTCCAATCTAAACCGAGACTGTTAAGATGGGCTTTGTTGCTACAAGAGTTTGATATTGAAATCAGAGACCGAGCTGGAGCAGAGAATCATGTGGCTGACCACCTTAGTCGGTTACCTGAAGGCACCAAGGGAGTTGACTCTTCTGATCTTACTGTTGATTTTTTTTCTGATTCTGAACTTTTTGCTTTAGCGGTACAGGAGCCTTGGTACTCTGACATTGTTAATTACATTGTTGCTGATTTTGTGCCTCCTTTTATGTCTAAGTTTCAGGTTGATAAGCTGAAGAGGGAGACAAGAAACTATACTTGGGATGCTCCAATTCTTTGGAAGCAATGCAGTGATCAGATAATCTGACGATGTGTTCCTAACAATGAGATCCACTCTATCCTTACCTTTGCACATTCTTTATCTTGTGGAGGCATTTTAGTGCTAATAGGACTGCTAGGAAGGTTTTAGAGTGTGGATTTTACTGGCCTACTTTGTTTAAAGATGCTTATACTTTTTGCAAGTCTTGTGATAAGTGCCAGAGGTTTGGGAGTTTGGGTAAAAAGCGTGAAATGCCTTTAAGACCTTTGCATTTTTGTGAAATTTTTGTTGTCTGGGGCATGAATTTTATGGGTCTCTTTCCTCCGTCATTTGGGTTTTCATATATATTACTTACTGTGGATTATGTATCTAGGTGGGTAGAGGCAGTGCCAACTAGGAAAGATGATGCTTCTACTGTTGGCAAAATTTTACGTGCTCATATTTTTTTGCAGGTACGACATTCCAAGAGCAATCGTCAGTGACCAAAGAACACATTTCTGCAATAGGACTATTAAGTCTTTACTTGCTAAATATGGAGTTCATTACAAGCTGGCTACTCCTTACCACCCTCAGACAAATGGATTGGCTGAAGTCTCCAATCAGGAAGTAAAGCGTATACTAGAAAAAATTGTGAAGCCATCTCGAAAAGACTGGAGTGAAAGGCTTGAGGAGGCACTTTGTGGGCTTACAGGATCGCCTGAAGACCCTATAGGCATGTCCCCTTTTCGGTTGCTTTATGGCAAGTCTTGCCATTTACCTATGGAGATCGAGCACAAATCTTATTGGGCGATCAAGGCATGTAATGCAGACTTTGAATCTTCACTTGAAAACCGGACAATGCAACTCCAAGAACTTGAAGAGATGAGACTTGATTCCTATGATAATGCCAGAATCTACAAGGATAAGCTGAAAATGATTCATGACAAACAGATTCTGAGGAAAGAATTCCATGAAGGTGACAAGGTTCTAAAGTTCAAGGCTCGACTAAAATTGATGCCTGAAAAGTTCGTCACCAAGTGGGAGGGCCCTTTCAAAGTTACAAAGGTACATTCATTTGGAACGGTATAGCTAGTGGATGAAGCTACTGGTCATATTTCACAAGTCAACGGTCATCTATTTAAGCACTACCATGAGGATCAAAGACCTCCCTAATCCCACGGTTGTTCCCTTCCACCTTTCTCTTTTATTCTCTATTATATTAATGGTGGTATTTGTTGCTGAGATAGTTTGAAATAAGTGTGGGAGAAGGGAACCTTTCCAGTAGGAAGTAGTTGTTGTTTATTTTGTTATTATTAGTTAGTTTCCCCTTGTTTTTTCCATTTTGCCTAAAATTGTTTTTCTTACATTGAGGCCAATGTATTGATTAAGTGTGGGGGAGGGATTGATTGGTTAAATTGTTTGTCACTGCTTGGATTGTCATTTTATTGCCTTATCATTTTGCACTGTTTGTTTGATTTTTTTTCTCTCTTCTTTCTCTTGTGAACGGTCTGCTGCGTTTATTCCCACTTCGCACTTGACTTTTGCAGTCCTTGGGTTTGTTTTCAAATCCTTGTTGCTTATGCATGTGAACATTGACATGTCAAGGTTTGAGTACGTTTTTTATTTGAGTAATTTTTATTCTTAGTTGATTAGCATAGTGGAGTGCCTTTGGTGCAGTGTTACTAACCTTGTGGTATAACTTGATTTGAGGAAAGAAATATCTTAGATAAAACCTTGTTGGAAGGAATTTTGAGCCTTACTTTTCTTTCTCATCTTGTGTGATTTCTACCTAACTTGGTTAGCCTCTAAAACTTGTATAGATTCTTTTTCAAAGCTGCATTAATACCTAGATTTGTGGGTATGATAGGGGTTTTTTTTTTCTAAGCCCTTTTGTCCAAACACAAGCCATTTCAATTGACCTTTGCTTACCCCTTTGAGCCTTCACTTTTATTCATTCCGTTGTTTTTGGCACAAGCGTTTTGCATGAGTTACGTTATGTTCTTCATGATTAAATGTGCATAATTGCTGTTGTGATTTTTATCTTCTTGGGTTCGAGTATGCCAAATTTGAAAAGAAAAAAAACAACAAAAAAAGAAAAAAAGAAAAGAAAGAAAAACGAAAAAAAAAACAACAACAAGAAAATAATTTGGCCAAAAAGAATAAAGTTTGAAATAAGGCATCCTTTGGTGGATTGAAGATTAAAGATTGGGTCTTGAAAGATGATAATTGCACATTGGTGTTCAATTTGTGTTTTTTAATTGGCAGTTAGATGCATTAATTGTGATTTATTGTGCATTAATTTCATGAAGCTTGTGGTTTGATTGTTTGGGTATAAGGAAATGTTTGTGTGAGGATGAATAATTTAACATGTGTCCTGTGTGAATTAAGTTTGATAATGTTAGATGAGTGGTAAATTAAAGAAAGAAAATTGAGTATGTGTGCTAGAATTTTATGGCTACTTGTTCAAGTGAATGGCTTGATAAAATTGTGGTTGATTTCTTGACTAAATTGGATGCTTATTAGTGTAGAAATGGTATTGGAATAATAGGAGTAGAGTTAGGTGTAAAATCTGAAATTTTTTTTCCTTTGAGTATGTTTCAATATTTGGGTTATAACTTTTGATATGGTTATGCTATTGAGTTGAGGTTTAACTTAAATTAAACTTGAGAAGTTTAGCTAGAATTCTTATGAAGGAAGTTCTGTTCAATTGTGGCTTGAAAGGTTTTGAATTTTGTTTTAAAAGTGAGATATATGTGTAGGGTGAATAGTGGTGATTCTAGCATTTAAAGCTTTATGACCTAAAACATTGGGAAAGTTTTCTAGGCTAAGGTAGACAGATTTTGTGAAATTAGTCTACATGAAAGTTGAAGATTTTCTTGTTAGTTTTCTATCGCCACTAAGTATGACATTTTTCAATTTTTAGGTTGAAAGTTATGACTTGTTGACTTTCAGATGGTAATTTATGTCTTAATTTGTTTTGATGTGTGTAATGTCTTTAAGTATGAGTTTTGGTGATTTCTGTGTTCTTACGCTAATTTTGGGCTGTTATGGTTGAAATTAGCTCAAGTAATCTTATGTAAAGTTGTAGAGGAATGTTTTAGATTTGTAATGAGGTATGATATGCTCTTTTTGGATATAGGACTTGTAAGTTATGAATTTTTCAATTTCGGATATGGTTTAGGTTATATGTTGATTTACCACTCTTTAACAAGGCAGCCACAATAATGGGAGAATTTGATCTATTTAGAAATAGAATTTGCTTCTAAGTCCTTCATGAGAATTGTAGCATGTTTTCTAATCTTTCCATTGCTATAAGATATGGAATTTTTGGATAAGGGTATAAGAAGTTATGATTTTCGGAAGATTGTGTTACTGTTGAGGATGACTTATATAGGCAGAAACTTTAATTGAGAATTTGATTTGTTTAGAGGTTGAATTTGTTTCCAAGTTATCATGAAAGTTGTAGAATATGTTTTGATCTTTCCTTTGATATAAAGCTTGGAGTTTTTGGCAAAGGGGATGGAAAGATATGATGTTTGGAAAATTGCTGTATTGTTTTGAATGGTAATGTGAAGGCAGTAGCTTTGATTGAATTTTTGATACCCTTAGAAGTGAAATGGGTTTTCAAGCCCTTCATGAAACTTGTAGGATTTTCTATGATCTTTCCAATGAGACCTTATTTGTCATTTTTGGTTACTTGTGTGAAAAGATAGGGTTTGGAAAAGGAGAAGAGATATTAAGTGTTTTTAAAAAAAGAAGAAGGGAAAATCGGATTTGGCAAGCGAGGGACTGACCCTCGCCCTCGCGAGGTCGAGAGTCAGACCCGCCCTCGGGAGGACGACGCTCGCCCTCGCGAGCGTGACGACTCACGAGGGTTAGCTGCATGGGTGGACCCGGCCCGATGCGGGCCAACCCGATTCGGCCCAACCCAAACCCTCTCCTATTCTTTTGTGCATAACTTTTTCGTCCAACCTCCGATTAACCCAATTATCGATGCATCGGATTCGTGAAATATTTAATTTTATTTTTATGTAAAATTTGAATTTTTTGGAGATGAAATTGACGTAGATTGGTTAGGTCAAAGTGAGGGGACTGAGTAATTATTTTTCTGGTCCATATTTTATTAATAATTAGACCTATAGAGGTCCGAAGTGAGTGATTTTAGTATCAATGAGTTTCTAAAATTTAGAGGAACATTTTGTGATGAGAATTTTTAAAATAGTGCCGGGAATTTTACGAACATGCATTGTACACATTTTAATTGCTACATGTGCATTTTTTAAAATTTCTGATTGTACATTTGGTAATGTTTGTATATTTTAACTGTTATAGAGGCGCTTTTGGAACGTCAACCTACCGACGTTGCCGAGACTTCCAGACATTAACTCGGAAGCTATTTGTGAGTGACCTAGATGTTTTCTCAATTATTATTTGCTTATAATTATTTATTTATAATTATGTAAAGAATAATGGTGAGATTGTGCTTCTGATTGTGGATTCCGGACAGAAGGTCAAACGTATTGGAAAGTTATGACATAAAAGTGCTACTTGTATGGGAATATGTGAACTACTTGCTTGAGATGTGATAATTTGTGACATAAGTGTTGATTGCAACACATATACTACTTTATTGTTACATATGCATTCCATGCATGAATGCATGATCAGATAATGATAGTTGTGACCGAAGCAGCCACCAAGAGCTAAAAACTCAATGTATTTGGGCCTCGAGGTCACAGTAATTCAGAGCCTCAGGCTTAACGATTAATGTGCCCATATTGGGACAATGTAGGCGCTCGATCACAATACCGTAATAAATTAAAAAAGTGTCACATACGCATTTCATATGCATTCGATTTGATCTCGTTGATTGAGTGAAAAGCAAAATGCCTTATACTTATGTGATAACAATTATGTGGTACTTCTGAATGTGAAATTATGATATAACTGTGCTATGTTTGAGTGTTGCATGAATTGAGTGAACCATCGATGATGGTTACCTCATTGAGTTCGGAAACTCACCCAAAATTGCAACTTATTTTTCAGGACTGAGAATAGACTCCTATCTCCAGAGGGACTTTTCCTGCCGTGTAGATCGTGTTGGCAAGAGAAGTCATTACTCACAGGTCGGTCAGCTGAAATTTTTGGGATGACCTAGAAAGAGTTGTTGTATTTTCCCTGTTTATTTAACATTGTGTATTAGGCTTTTGGAGTAATGTACAGACAGTGAAAAAAAAACTGATAGATATGTAAAGCTCTGATTTTAGTGAAATGAAATGGGGAAAATTTTGGGTTTCAAAAATTAGTGATTTTTATATTGATGATTTATCATTATGATGCAATGTGAAGTATACTATTGACCGTTCGTAGCTCACCCTTATCGTAGGATATGTATCGGAATGATTTGTGAGTGACCTAGATGGTTTCCCTAAATGAAACGCCCCTTTACCGCAGGGTATACACCGGAACGCCTGATCAAATTCTCAATCAAAGTTTCTACCTATATAAGTCATCATCAACAGTAACACAATCTTTCGAAAATCATAACTTCTTATACCTTTATTCAAAAATTCCATATCTTATAGCAATGGAAAGATCAGAAAATATGTTACAATTCTCATGAAAGACTTAGAAGCAAATTCTATCTCTAACTAGGTCAAATTCTCCCATTATTGTGGTTGCCCTGTTAAAGAGAGGTAAATCAACATATAACCTAAACCATATTCGAAATTGAAAAATTCATAACTTACAAGCCCTATATTCAAAAAGAGCATATTATACCTCATTACAAAGTTAAAATATTCCTCTACAACTTTCTATAAAATCACTTGAGCTAATTTCAACTATAACTGTCCAAAATTAGCGTCAGAATACAGAAATCACCAAAACCCATACTTAGAGACATTACACACACCAAAACACATTAAGACATAAATTACCATCTGAAAGTTAACAAGCCATAACTTTCAACCAAAAAATCGAAAAATGTCGTACTTAGTGGCGATAGAAAGCTAACAAGAAAATCTTCAACTTTCATGAAGACAAATTTCACAAAATCTGTCTACCTTAGCCTAAAAAACTTACCCAAAGTTTCAGGTCACAAAGCTTTAAATGCTAGAATCACTACTATTCACCTAGGAATGGCAATGAGGCGAGTTTGGAGAGGATTATGCGATCCCCGCCCCCATCCCCGTTTATAATTTCGTTCCTCATCCCCGCTCCATCCCCATCGGGTTTTTTTTTCAACCTTCATCCCCATCCCCATCGGGGAATAACATCCCCATACCCGACCCATTTCCCCGTTGGGGATGTTATTAGCTTAAAAAATATATATTGCTACGCTTGAAGCGAAGAAAGAACGCAATTTTAAAAAATATTATAATGTATAACACAAACATAAAATAGAAATAAATTGTTAACCATTGTAGAAAAAAAAGCATTGTCTAAGTCTTCAAAGCCATCCATAAAACTATTGATCTTATGAACAAGAATTTATTTAAGCACCTCCACGTAAAAAAATAAAAATAATCATTTGATTTTTTAGATAAAAGACATCAAATTAAAATTTTAATATAAAGTAAAATAAGAAAGTATCCATATAAAAATTACCTTCATTTGTATCTTCGTCATACTCAATCTTTGTGGAATTTTAGATCTATATCTTCCGAACAAGTTTCTAATAAAATAAAATAAAAACATATAAAATTTAGTACTTAACTTATAAATAAAATTGCTTTCATAATTTTAATAAATAAAAGTATTACACTGTAATCTCATTCCATAGCCAACTTTGAGCACACATTAAAGCCTCCAAAGTTTTTTGATGAAGTCTACTACGATCTGGGGTAACCAATCTTCCACTTTGGTACTAAAAGCGATTACGAAACAACGGTAGAAATTGGAATCGCTAAGATATCTCTCGCTATTAACATTAAAGTTGGATACTTCAATCCATTAGCCTTCCACCAACCTAATATATCAAAATTATTGATTCTCGGCAACACTTTCTCCTCCAAATATTGGTCCAATTCAGATCTTGCAAGTAATGAGCTACTCTCACTCTCAAGTGTCATTTCTTCATCAAAATTACCTAAAAAATCTCTATTGCCAATATCAATGCTTAAAGAAGTTTGAACACTAGTAGTATCATCACCTTGACCAATTATTGCTTTATACTCTTCAAGCAAGTCATAACAATAACCTTAAACTTTTCTAACTTCATCAGCATACCCATACTCTCCATAGATTCTCTTAAAACAATAGGTCAACAACTTAGTTTTGTATCTTGGATCTAAAATTATTGCCACCCCCATGATACCATGAATGTTTGACCAATACTTATTATATTTTTCTAACATGTTCTCAACCATTTTCTTAATCACCTCATTAGGTGATCCAAGCTAATTACTCAATGCATATCTGATCTCATATATTTTTGGAAAATAAACATTAGATGTTGGATATCTCGTACCTGAGAACATTTCAGTGGCAGAATAAAAAAGTTCTAGTTTCTCACACACTTCTTGTGTCAACTTCCATTCCTCTTCGGTTGGTAAATTATCAAACAATGCCTCACGTTATTCCAGACGATAGAACACATCCTTGTATATTAAAGCAGTAGCAAGCATCATATATGTAGAATTCCATCGAGTCTTACAATCTAGTACTAATTTCTTAGTACTTGAAATACCCAATTAACGAGCAACTTCCTCAAATTTTTGTACTCTTTTAGGAGATGCAATCCAAAACACAACACAATCACGAACTCTTACTATAGATTTTCCAATGACATCCATACCAAATTGAACAATTAAATTTAGTATATGAGCACAACAACGCACATGAAATAATAATCCTTTCAACATAAGCTGATTTCTAGGAATCTTATCCAATACCCAACTAATAACCCCATCATTGGTAGAGCAATTATCAACTGTTAGAGTTGAAAGTTTCCTATCAATATTCAATCTAATATACACTCCAATAATGCATCGCAAGTGCTTTTGATGTGTGTGGACATGGAACATAGATAAACCTAAAACAAATGAATAAAAAGCATCATCATATATGTTCAATTAATGTGTATACATAATCTAACAGTAATGATACTTTAATAAGAACTTGATAAGAGTTATACCTCATAATTCGACTTTGCAAAGTCCAATTCTCATCAATAAAGTGAGTGTAACAGCCATGAACCCTTTTGATTGATTCTTTGGAAGTCCACATATCCGTTGTTAAAGCAATCCTCTCTGCGATTTGCCTCCAATAGACTTAAAAGTCTTTGCCCTCTCGATATCGTAAATCCTTAAAATGTCACTTTTGATTGTATTTCTACTAGGAATCTTGAATAAAGGCTGTAAACTAGCAGAATAATAACGAAATCCATGATGTTCCACCATGTTTAAAGGATATTCATGCAAAATGATCATTTTAGCAAGATACTCTCTTGACTTCTCTTGATCAAATGAGAATTTTTTTATATTCACCGCTTCTTTGTTTCCTCTTCTTGTTTCTTCGGTTATGATTACTTGTTGTCTTATATCTCTGACACTTCTTCGTGGACATATCTTAAAATGATCATGCAAGTGCCTTGTGCCATCAATGCTCTTTCCTGTTAATTTTTTATTCCAATAGTTACACACAGCCTTCTCCAATCCATTAATTTTTTGTTTCTTAAAGTGTTGCCAAACTACCGATGTCAATATCCTTTTATGATTTGCAGTAACGTTTGAACTCGATTCAACATTACCATGAATGTTTGCTGGTATGGCTTCTTGAAATGTTGAAGATGTGTTGTTAGCTACAAGTTCTTGAGTAGCATTCGAATCAGCTGCACTTTGATTTTATTGAGATTCCATCTGTTTTTAAAAAAAGAAGGGAAGATCACGTTAATAAAATTCTCAATTTCGGTTCAATTCATTTTCATAACTCACAATTCACTTCGATTCAATACAATTTCATAACTCATAATTCACAAATGACAAAATACAATCAAAATCAACATCCAAATTTTCACTTCAAGTTCCAACCGAATTCAACATCCATGAACCATGAACCAACCGAAACCCACTTCCAATTTTTTCCCCAAATCTTCAACAATTTCACCAATTTTTTTTACCCCAAATCCAACAACCAACACACTAATAGAAGAAATCATTTTCAATATGCATAAAAAATGGAGCAAAAATCCAAAACATACACCCCAAATATAATCGGGTCTTCGGTGCCAATCTGGGTCGACGTCGAATTCGTAGTCGCCTTGTACCGAGTGCAGTGGTGTCCTGCTGGTCGTCAGTGCGTCGAAGACTCGAGGAGGATGAAGAGAAAGCTGAAGCAGGCGTGGACGAGCGACGACGCGACGGAGAAGACTCGACAGACGGACAGAGGAGAAGAGGAAGACTCGAGCAGACCACCACCGTGCAGATCCAGACCAGGGAGGGCGGTGAAGCGGCGGGAGAGAGATGGACGGAGAGGAACAGGCGGTGGAGATGGACGGAGGACAGCGAGGCAGAGAGAAGAGAGGCGAGAGTTAGACGGAGACGGACGACTGCCTTCAGGGGAGGGTAGATTTTTAGGGTTAATTAAATGGGTCGGGTCGGGTCGGGTCCCCCCGAATATAAATGGGAAAAAATCCCCATCCCCTAACCCGTTTATTCGGGGCAAAATGTGCCCCCATACCCGCCCCGTTCGGGCCGGGAAATATCGGATCCCCATCGGGGCGGGGCTTTTTGCCATCCCTATATTCACCTTGCACATATATCTCACTTTTAAAGCAAAATTCAAAACCTTTCAAGCCACAATTGAACAGAACTTCCTTCATAAGAATTCTAGCCAAACTTCTCAAGTTTAATTCAAGACAAACCTCAACTCAATAGCATAATCATATCAAAAGTTATAACCTAAATATTGAAACATACTCAAAGAAAATTTTTCCAGATTTTACACCTAACTCTACTCCTATTATTCTAATACAATTTCTACACCAATAAGCATCCAATTTAGTCAAAAAATCAACCACAATTTCATCAAGCCATTCACTTGAACAAGTAGCCACAAAATTTCAGCACACATACTCAATTTTCTTTCTTTAATTTACCACTCATCTAACATCATCAAACTTAATCCAAAACACTTAATTCACACACTACATATGTTAAATTATTCATCATCACACAAACATGTACTTATACACAAACAATCAAACCACAAGCTTCATGACATTAATGCACAATAAATCACAATTAATGCATCTAACTACCAATTTAAGAACACAAAACAAAATTCTTACCTATCAAGCTTTAAATCTTCAATTCTTCACCAACTCACCAACTTCCCTCTCACACCCCTCACACCCACGACAACCATCATCATAAGGGGAAAGGCTTAAGTTAAGTTGGGTATCTTTCCTTGTAAACACAAGAAGGAGCAAGCCAAGAAGAAATAAGGGAGAAAAGATGAACAAACAAAATCTTTTATCCAAAGAGAAGGCAAGCTACGAAGATGGAGAAGGAAAACACTCTCAAAATCACCTTTCACTCTTTCAACCTTAGAAATGTTGTGGAAGCTTGCACAAGTTAGGTTAATAATATAACAAGTATGAATAAGAATAAGTAGGCAAGTGACAAGTGTCACTTGCCACTTGTCTTGTTTTTAAGCACTCAATTCTTTCCTTTCCAATTACAATTCAATTTTTACTCCAAATTCCAATGGCTCATATCAAAATTTTCTAAAATCATGTATATAATTTTTCAGTGCCATTGGACAGTTATTTCCAGTACCAAAAATCCAATCAGTCCACCACTTGACAATTTTTTCGGTCCGAAAAAATATCTCGAAAAAAACCTAGAAAATTTCTAGAATTCTCCAAAAATATAAAACACACAAAAATCCACTCCAATTCACTTTTCAAGCACAAAATTATATTTTTCACAATAAACACATTTCTAGACACATATGCCGAGAAATGTCATAAATACATATAAAATCATGTGCATGTGCAAAAATTTCTATTCATGCATATATGGAGGCCCTATTATGCATGATCATGCCGAGATAAGTTTCACGCTCGTAATTACATTTATTTTAAATTAAGATAATTGTGTGATACATGGAAATAATCATGTTGTTAGACGACTTGTGATCGTCATGATCTCATTATTTCAATTCATTCAAGTTTGATGGCTTGATAAATTCAATATACGATGCATACTTATGTTAGTGGATCATCAAGTCATAACATGAACCAAGTGAGAGATTGTTAGATTAATTTAATAATCATAAGTGTGGCCCGTATTATTTTATTTCATTCTAATTTGAAGTGGGCCCAAAATAATAGTTATTAGGCTTGTAAATGAAATTAGAATCATTAATTTTAATAAATAAAACCCTTACCTCTCCTTTCAGTCAAGTGACGTTTATAGATATCAAAGAGATATATGTTCTTGCACCATTGAAAACAACGAAAAAAAGGAAGAAGACGAGAGTGGATAAGGCGTCTGTGTAGAGAAGGTGTTTGCAATTAGAAAAAGATTACACATATTCAGCATGAATCAAGGTTAGTAATTTCTTTCTTTTGTTTATAACATGAATCTTAGGATTAGAAAGTGTTGAATCAATTGTGACATAGATAATCTTGGGTGAATGTTGAAGATTAAATTTACATTATAATGCTTGGCCTAACAAAACAAGTCTCATGTAGAAATATTTTAATACGTAAATGAATCGAAAACAAAGAAAGATTTTTTTATGGTTTTATGAATTAATGAAACTTAAATTTAAAATGATATGAAATTGAATATTTTAAGCTTAGACCTAGTCAGGGATGGCAATGGGCTGGCCTATGAATTGGTTTCACTATTTTTAAAAAATAATTTTTAAAAAATAAAAGTATAAATAGCATCTTTGTTTTAATTGAATTTGGGTCTGAGTTACCTAAGCCTAGAGTTGCCCGAGACTTAACTCTTCTTGTTTTGTTTAGAAAAGTTGAGTTTTGGATCGATCTGAGCCTAATGTGACCTATAGAATGACCCATTGAAGACATCTGAATTTAGGCCTAAAGGCCAACCAATTGACATTCCTAAACCTAGTCACATAGAAATATAAAAAATTAATGTCATAAAGATAAAATTTAAGTCACACATAATTGAAAGAGAAAGCTCTTGCTTTATTTAAATACTTAATCATGGATTTTTTTTAAAATTCAACCTTGTTGCATGCTTTATATAACATCAATGATAATAACACCCAATGAAAGTGTTGTTAAAATGTGAAATTTGGAAAGGTCTAATAATATACAATTTTACTCTTATTTGATAGGGAGGCTGTTGCATGTCTTATATGGGTTGAAAATCAATTTAACTCCCTACAAGCTTCTCATAGCATAATTCCAAAAGGTGAAAAAAAAAACTCTTCTCAAATATGGAAACATCAGCTTGTTGCTTTCCTAATCTAATTCTAACTGAATCTTGCCTTATCTTCCAAGAACAATTAAAAAAATTACTTGAACACAAAGTAAACATATTATTTATAAGGGATATGACAGTAAGTAAACCAAAGTAAACATAATATTTCCTACAAGTTCAACACATATGTTACTGTTGTAATTAAACCAAAATAAACATAATATTTCCTACAGGTTCAACACATATGTTACTGCCGTTAATTACTTTGAGCTTACCCAACTTTTCTTCTATTATTTTAAGCTCGTTTCCTTCCTAAATGATAATGTTGCACATGAAATGTCCCTAAACTTTTGGCAAATTCAAAATGCTTAATGCTCATGCATCATACCTCCCTTTAAATTGTCCATCCTATACCACCTTATAAGAAATTATTTCCTCTTATTGCAAGCATATCTACTATTATTGATGGGATAGTTTCTTGTGTTTAGATAAGCCTTTTTTTATTATCTCCACTTCTTATTCAACTAACCAAAATTACATTGTTGCTTATCCTTATTTCATTGTGTTTTTTCATCAATTACCACTCTCAAAAAATGATTTGTGGTATTTATTGACACAGCGGAAGTAATTAGGTAGAGATTTTAGGTTAATCTCAGAACCAAATCCAAGCATAAAACTTAGGATTTAATAAGCAAGAAAAGACACTCTCTCAGAAGAATTTCTGCATAAGCTTTATTAGAAATAATGTCGTTTTGGTTGCCTAAAATATAAGTTAAGCCTCCCTTTTATAGCCCTAACTATGGTATATAAGAGTCCTAATTCTAAGGTGAAAAGGATTGATTGGAATCCTTTTCTAAAGCTAACTTATTTCTTTTCTTACTGGACAAGAAAACTATCCTAACTAGGAAACTTAAAATAAAATAAAACAAACAAATCCTAATGGATATAGGAATCATAACAAATCCTTATCCTAATGGGTATATGACAACATAACATATCCTTATGGATTTAATCCTTTATTAGTCCCCTCCACTTGAAAAGAACTCGACCTCGAGTTGTTATTAGGATAGAGCTCTTCTTCTCCATGAAAATCATAGATATCAATGAACATTAAAAGTCTTTGAAATTCCCATCTCTTGAGTGGATCGATAACATAAGCATTGTCGTTGATTTTATGGAGTATCTCATAAGGACCATATTTCTTGACTTCAATTTGTTGTAGGTTCCAACAGGAATCTTTCTTTCCTTAAGAAAATCATCACTTTGTCACCTTCTTGGAAAGTTTTAAACCTCCCGTGTTTGTCGGCTTGTTCTTTATATTTGGCGTTAGTCCTTTCAAGTCTCTCTCGAACCTCCTCTTGCACATTCTTCACTTGTTTGGCCATATTTTCAATTGCGATGCTTAAATTTGGTAACTTCGAAGTTTTATCGGATCAACAAGATTCTTTGAAACTTTTAAGTATACCAAAGAAAATGGTGATCTACCAATAGCACTATGGATAACACTATTGTAGGCAAACTCAGCTTGAGCTAGAGCTAAATCCCATTGCTTAGGCTTGTCTCCACAAATACTCCTCAATAGATTTCCCAGAGTCCTATTAAGTGACTCAGTCTGACCATCTGTTTGTGGATGAGCAGTGCTACTGAAATTTAAAGAAGTGTTAAACATCCTCCACAAAGTCCTCCAAAAGTGACTAAGAAACTTCGTATCTCGGTCAGATGTAATGGATTTAGGAATTCCATGCAATCTTACCACTTCTTTAAAGAATAGTCTAGCCACATTAGATGCATCGGCGCCTTCCTACATGCAATGAAATCGCCATCTTGGAAAATCTATCAACCACTACAAAAATAGAATCGACTCCCCTTTGTGTTCTAGGTAGTCCAAGGACAAAGTCCATAGACAAGTCCTCCCAAATATCTTCCGGGATAGGGAGTGACATATACAACCCCGTATTCTGAGATCTTCCTTTAGCAGTCTGACAAACATAGTACCTTGTCACAAAGTTTCTAACATCTTTCTTCAACTGAGGCCAGTAGAACCTTTCTTCAAGACTAGTAATGGTCTTGTCCCTTCCTATGTGACCGGCTAATCCTCCACTATGCACATCACGAATCAACTTTTCTCTAAGAGAAGTATGAGGAATACAAAGTTGGTTACCGTAGAAAAGAAAACCATCAGTAATGTAGAACTCACCAGCAGGTTGCTTCTGAACACACTTTAACCACATGTCCTTGAAGTCTTCATCATCCTCATAAAGCTCCTTTAAAGCTTCAAATCCAACAACCTCTTGGGACATAGTAGAAAGCAATAATGTCCTCCTACTTAGTGCATCAGCCACCTTGTTAGTGACGCCAGATTTATTTTTAATAACAAAAGGAAATTTTTGTAAGAAAATAGTCCATCTGGCATGCATATTACTCAAGTGCTTTTGACTGCTTAGATACTTTAGAGCTTGATGATCAGTGTAAAGAATGAACTCTCTTTGAATCAGATAATGTTCCCAATGTTTCAATGTTCTCACAACTGCATAAAATTCTTGATCATAGGTACTCCATCTTTTCCTTATATCGTTAAACTTCTCACTAAAGAAAGCTATAGGTCGGCCTTCTTGAGATAAAACAGCTCCAATACCTACTCCACATGCATCACACTCAACCTCAAAAAGCTTGTCGAAGTTCGGTAAGGCTAGGATAGGAGTAGTGCTGAGTTTTTCCTTAATCAAAGCAAAACTTTTATCAGCTTCATCATTCCAATCAAACTTTCCCTTCTTCATGCATTCTGTGATAGGGGCCATAATTGAACTTAAGTTTCTGATGAACCTCCTGTAGAAAGTAGCTAGCCCATGGAAAGATCGAACCTCACTAACATTCTTAGGGGTAGGCCATTCACGAATTGCCTTCACCTTTTCTTCATCCACATGAATTCCTTTAGAACTAACCACATATCCCAAAAATAGTAGCTTGCTAGTCAAGAAACTGCACTTCTTCAAGTTCGGTAAAGCTTATTATGTTGTAAAATGCAGAAGACTCTCCTCAAATGTACTAGATGCTCTTCAATTGTTCTGCTATAGACAAGGATATCATCAAAATAAACAACTACGAACTTTCCATTAAAAGGTCTGAGCACTTGGTTCATGAGTCTCATAAAAGTGCTAGGAGCATTGGACAACCCAAAGGGCATGACTAGCCACTCATACAACCCCTCTTTCGTCTTAAATGCGGTCTTCCACTCATCCCCAGGTCTGATCCGTATTTGGTGATAACCACTTTTCAAGTCAAGTTTAGAGAATACTTGAGAACCGCATAGTTGATCAAGTATGTCATTCAATCTGGGAATAGGAAATCGATATCTTACAGTGATTTTGTTGATGGCTCTACTGTCAACACACATTCTCCACGATCCATCCTTCTTGGGTGTCAAAAGTGCAGGAACAGCACAAAGACTCATGCTTTCTCGGATCAAGCCCTTGGTCATTAATTCTTCCACTTGTTCTCTTAGAATATGAGCTTCTTTAGGGTTCATTCTATAATGGGGCGATTAAAAGCTTAGCTCGTATTAGATCAATGTGATGTTGAATATCTCTCATGGGAGGCAATTCATTAGGTAATTGATTTGGACCAGATCTGAAAACTCCTCCAAAAGCGGTTGGATCAGATCTGAATTAGCTCCATTCTTCTCCTCTTTCTCCTCCAATAATTGGTTCTTTACCACCAAGACATGAACCTCTCGGGTCTCCTTAACTTCGTTCTCAAAGTCTTGGCCGCTAAGGGTTAGCAATGCCTTTCCCTCCTTTCTAAAAGTCTTTGGCCTATCAAACGCTGCATTTGTGGGTAGCATGGTCACTTTCTTGCCTTTCCATTGGAAGGAGACAGTATTGTCTCTTCCTCTATAAGTAATATCCATGTCAAATTGCCATGGCCTTCCTAGGAGTATATGGCTTGCATTCATGTCCACCACATCACAAGATGCAGAGCCTTGTAAGATTTTCCTATAGAAATAGGAACTTGACATACTTCAGTTACTCTTAATGCTGGCCCATCAGTAAGACAACCGATAGTGTAAGGATGAGGATGTTTCTCAGTAGGAATCTTCATATGATCCACCATCTTTCTTGCCACTAAATTCTCATCACTGCAATTATCTACAATCAAGTTGCACACCTTATCATTAACAGTGCAGAAGGATCTAAAAATGCTTCTCCTTTGTTGTGGCCCCTCGATTTTGGATGAACAAAGTATCTTCCGTACCACTAGACTAACTCTGTCCTCAGCAAATTCTTCAGCAAACTCCTCCTCTTCTACTTCTTCTTCTTCTTGAAGCTCTTCCAAACCTTTGTCACCTTCATTAAGGTAGTCTCCTTTTTCAGCGACGTTGACCATCTTTCTATCAGGGCAATTACTAGAGATATGTCCACGCTTCTGACGTTTATAACACATGTCTATTTTTGGTAGTGCAAAAGGGTTAGAACTCTTAGGAACTCCTCTATTGCTGTTGCCACCTCCTTCAAAAGGCTTCCTTTTGTCCATTCTTAGATCTTTCGGGGCATTATCAATTTTTAATGTTTCAACTAATGCTTTCCCCTTTCCTACCACTTCATTTGGACTTGATTGAGTTGATCTCCTAGGGTATTCAAACCTCTTAGGCGCATTTTCCATCTTTTCAGCTTTCAAGGCCAATTGGTAGGCCTCTTCTACGTTCCAAATAGTATGCATTCCAAGCCTTTCACTTATGGACGATCTTAATCCTCTAAGATACCTTGAAACTTGCTGCATGTCGATTCTTCAAGATTATTCGTCTTTGCCAGCCTCAAGAACTCCGAATGATACTCCTCCACACTCCTAGAACCTTGGGCGAACTTTGATAAAGATCAAATAAGTGCGACTCATAATCGGGGGTAAAAATCTAAGGAAAAGGGCTTGTTTCAACTTCCTCCAAGATCTGATTGGTGGTTTTACGTTCCTCTCCCGATTCTTTTGAAGATTACTCCACCAAACTTTAGCACCACTTTTTAATCTATAGCCCACAATTCTCACTAGTTTATCATCAGTGACTTCCATCATCTCTTGAAAACTTTCCACCTCATCAATCCAATCAAGAAAGCCTTCAATGCTTAGATTTCCACTAAAGTAAGGGACTTCAACTTTAATCTTGTAATCATCTTTACCCCTTTGGCCTCTTCTTGGTTGGTCTTAATTTAGAATTTCTTCATCCGAACTATCTTCCATAAGTGGTAGCCGATTTTGCTCGTGAGCTCTCCTATTTTTGCATTTCTTGGAAGATCAGTGCGCTAATAGGTTGGAGTTGAGGTAAACCTCTTCCTTGAGCTCCATGAGTGGTAGTCCTCCATTATTGGCTTGATTAAGGCCCATAATGGTTAGAAGTTGATCCATACGAGTTGCTAATCCATTAATAGCCTCCAAAACTTCGTCAAATCTCTGGTTATTTCCTTGATCGACCATGTGTCTTTGGTTGGTCAAAATTGAAACGTTGGTTCGACTCTTCTAGGTTTTAGATGAATTTTACGAGTTTTGGGTTAAATTTATGAGTTGGTAGGGCTAGAAGATGGGCTGGAGGGTGTGAGATAGAAACAAAAGTAAGGAAAGACAAGGCTAGAAGATGGGTTTGAAGGGTGTAGAAACAGACACAAAAGCGAGGAAAGGCAAGGAAGAAATCTAGAAAAAATTTATGTGTAGGTTAGGCTAGAAGATGGGCTTTGGAGGTGTGGAATAAAAACAAAAGTAACGAAAAGAAAGGCTGGAAGATGGCTGAAGGGTAAGCAAAACAACAAAGACACCGGAAAGAAATCCAGAAAAAGCTGGATTTTAAGCTCTAATACCAACCGACACAATGAAGTAATTAGGTAGAGATTTTAGGTTAATCTCGAACTAAATCCAAGCATAAAACTTAGGATTTAATAAGCAAGAAAAGACACTCTCTCAGAAGAATTTCTGCAGAAGCTTTATTAAAAATAATGTCGTTTTGGCTGCCTAAAACATAAGTTAAGCCTCCCTTTTATAGCCCTAACTATGGTATATAAGAGTCCTAATTCTAAGGTGAAAAGGATTGATTAGAATCCTTTTCTAAAGCTAACTTATTTCTTTTCTTGCTGGACAAGAAAACTATCCTAACTAGGAAACTTAAAATAAAACAAAACAAACAAATCCTAATGGATATAGGAATCATAACAAATCCTTATCCTAATGGGTATATGACAACATAACATATCCTTATGGATTTAATCCTTTATTATTTATGGTTGCTCTTTACCCTTTATGCATGTGTCATCTCTTTTCTTCCCTTAGATCCCACCGATAAGATTTATTCCAAAGCCTAAAATCATCAAATACCAAAAGTATCTAAAACTCCTAATTTAATTTACTTGGTTTTTTTTGTTTCAAAGGGAAAAATTAGGATTATCTTAATAAGGAGAAGCAATTATTACCAAGAAAGATACAATTAATAATAGATTCTAAAATATTCTTAATTTTACTATTGGTAAAAGAAATGCTGAACATGTGATAGCCTTGTTCGGTTGATAGTTGATCAGCTAATTGACTAAAAATTAGTTGCTTGACTTCATCAATCATCTATTTGTTGTGTTTGGTTGTTGGTTGATTGAGTTAGCTAATTTAACTCAACCAACCAAAAATAAGGCCCTGTTTGGCAATCAATTAATTGCATTAATTGTTAGTTAATTTTATTAGCTGTTAGCTGATAGCTAATTCTATCAGTTAATTGCATTAGCTGTTTGTCATTTGATATTTGGTAAAATTAGTTGTTAATGTGTAAAATGACTATTAAGGATATTTCTTTAAAAAATATAAAGATATGAATATTAAATATCTTATTATTTTGTTCAATATTCTTATAGGAATTTAAATTGTAGATATCAAATTCTACAAAAAATTAAGCTTATAATTCAAATAAGAACATATAATAATAAAGAATAATAATAATCATGATGATGATGATATATCCAAACATAAAATATAATAATACAAATGAAATTTAACAACACAATTCAAATAAAGTAAAAGAAATGAACAACTTCATTTAAAGCAATATTATCACGAATAGTTTATAACAATTTAAGAACAACGTCTAACTTCCATTAAACTAGAAGCAATATTATCACGAATAGTTGTCATCTCCCGAGTTCTATGTTTTTTAATATCTTTTTGTATAGGGTTAACTTCAACATCTTGAAATACATTTGGAGGTATAAATTCAGGATCTTAATCGATGATGCTAAAAGCCGATTCGCCAATTGTACTTCTAATATAATTATGCAACACAAAAGTTGTACAAATTAATCTATTTTGATCCACTAATAAATACTTAGGTATTTGCTCCAATATTTTTCATCGAGTATTAAGAAAATCGAAAGTCCTCTCAATACAACTTCTCAATGACGAATGAGCTCGGTTAAAAACTTCTCGATATCCTCTTAGATTTACACCACGAAACTCTGCTTGATGATATCTTGTCTTTAAGTAAGGTGTCAAATATCCTTCTCTTTCCAGATAGCTTTCATCAACCAAGTAATATTTACTTGAATTTTCATAGAAGCAATATAATTAGTATGAATGATATCATAAAAAGTCTAAATCATTAATAACAAATCTTAAAACATATGTAAATAATAAATTAAAGTCACATGCTGCCAATACATTTGTTGTTATTCATTTCCATCATCTAAATCTCATTTGATCCTTCTCTGCAACAACTACCGCTATATGTGTATCATTAATAACTCTCATGCAATTCTAATATAAAATAAGAATCATAGGATGATAAAACAACATTTTTAATGAAAAATATAATAAAGGGAGAAAGAACATATTCAATTACCTTAAATGTAACATATATCTAATATCATTGGCAATTTGTGATAGAATGTCCTTAAATTCAGAATCTTTTGGTACAAATATATTCCTTGAAAATCCATCTATAACAGTCAAAATGTCTTCAAAAACTCTTTTCATAGTTTCACGAGAATGTGGAAAACGCTCTTAGGTATCTCTATTAGAGGAACTTTTACTTAAGACATACACGAATAAACTTTCTTCAAAATAGGCAACCTATCCGAAGGTCTCAAACCATAATTATTTTCTAAAATTATACATAATTGACGAAATTTATTTTGATTCATCCTAAATATATTAAAGCACCTTTTCTCATAACCATTCAATAATTCATAGTTCTCCTGTTTGATAGGAAGTCATGCATGGTTCTTTATATATGTGGTTAAAAAAAATACACACTCATGTAACCCACTACACAAGCCATCGAATCTCAAAGTTCAATCTCATTGTCTAAAAATTGCTTCATTTGTATAACATTATTATCCATACTTACAAATCAATAAATAAAATTATATTATAAATAAACAAAACACCTATATGTTTAAATATAAAGAAATAAATAATATAGCAGATGATAAAATTATAGATTACCAATAAGATAACATAATATAATAAAATAAACAAATTAAATTCATATTGTCTTAAAAATACCATGTCAACATAAGTGTACAAATAATAAAATAATAAACTAAACATAGTAATAGATAGATAGAAACTATGTTTAATATTTTTTATGTTTATCATATACATAAACTTTATGTATTCAACCCTCTTTGTATCATTTGGTAAACAAAAATTTAGAGCTTTCTCTGCGAATCATCAATTAACATACAAGCAAAGTAAAATTCAGGAGTATTAGTCTCTAAATCAAGTAAAATACATACTTTTTTCAAAGCATTCGTAACCTCATGGTGTGACATACCAGTATTAGTACTTTGTGATGCACTAATATTCATCGTATCCAAAATTTTCGTAATGCATTTATTCATCTCCATTATTGCACTCTACCTCTCTTGAATTAATTATATCATATCGTCAAGTCTCATACATTTCTGTAGATCTTGCTGTCGTTTTAGCGGAATCAATTCTTACACTCTTGTTACTCTGTGAACTATCACCCTCTAAAATTCTTTTACACCTTCTTCTCCACTAGTCACTCCCTTCATCATGTGTAGCTTGAGGGGTCGAGGTAGATTCTCTCCACACTTCTTCCTAATTGTTTAGACCACTAATCTTATCTATATTCTCATGATCATAATAGGCTGACAATTGATGATGAACATTATAACTATCAGTAGAGAAGGAATATATATTTCCTCAACTTCTCGTTTTCCTTGTGAACGGTCAGCCACAGGACAAAATGTAGCTTCTCTTTGGGTCAAACATCCAAAAAATTGATCCAACTTACATTCAAGCTCTTTCTCTTTAAATGTTTTAAAATTGATATTCTTCTAAAAAAATTAAATAACTTAAATTTAACTAATTATTTAACATTAAAGTAAAGAAAGATAATTTAAATTGAAAAAAAATGTGATAACCTTAATCTTCAAAATCCATCATTCCTCACTAGCAACAATTGTTTCTTTGTCATAATCTTATCCTAATTCCATAAACGAGATTAGAATGAGATTATGACAAATGAACAATTGCTACTAGTGAGGACTAGTGGACTTTGAAGATTAAAGTTTTCCCATTTTTTTCTAATTTGAAAGGGAAAAAAACGAGATTAGGATAAGATTATGACAAATGAACAATTACTACTAGTGAGGAGTGGTGGACTTTGAAGATTAAGATTATCTCATTTTTCTCCAATTCAAATTGTTATTTTTACTCTAATGCTAAATAGTTAGTTAAATATAAGTTATTTAATTTTTTTTAGAAAAATATCAATTTTAAAACATTTTAAAAGGGCTTGAACCTGAGCTTGAATGTAAGTTTGATCAATTTTTTGAATGTTTGGTCCGAGAAAATTACATTTTTATCATGTCGCTAACAGTCCACAAGTACAATGAGAAGTTAAGAAAATATATGTTCCTTCTCTACCTGATAGTTATAATATTCATCATCAATTGTCAGTCTATCATGATCATGAGAATATAGATGAAACTAGTAATCTAAACAATTGAGAAGAAATGTGAAAAGAATCTACCTCAACTTCTTAAGTTATACATGATAAATGTATTGACTAGTGAGAGAAGATGCCAAAAGGTTTTGAAGGGTGATAGTTCACAAAGTAAAAAGAATGTAAAAACTGATTCCGCTAAAAGGGCAGGAAGATTTACAACGATGTATGAGAGGCTTGACAATATGATGCAATTGATTTAAGAGGCAGAGTGCAACAATAGAGATGAATAAATTCATTACAAAAATTTTAGATACGATTAATATTGGTGCATCGCAAAGTACTAATATTAACGCGTCACATCACGGAGTTACAAATGCTTTGAAAAAAATATGTACTTTGCCTGATTTAGAGATTGGTATTCCTAAATTTTATTTTGCTTGCATGTTGATTGAAGATCTGCAAAAAATATCCTTTTTTTTGTTTACCAGATGATACAAAGAGAGTTAAATGCATAAAATTTATGTATAAGTATGATAAATATAAAAAAAAATATTAGTCATAGTTTTTATTTATCTATTACTATGTTTAATTTATTGTTTTTATTATTTGTGCACTTATGTTGACATGTGTTTTTAAGGCTATGAATTTGATTTACTTATTTTATTATATTATGTTTTCTTGTTAGTAATCTATAATTTTATTACTTGCTATATTATTTATTTATTTATATTTAGACATATAAGTTTCTTATTTATTTACAATATAATTTTACTTATTGATCTGTAAGTATGGATGATAATGTTATGCAAATTATGTAACTTCATAAATGAAGCAATTTTTGGACAATGAAATTGAATTTTAGAATTCGATGGCTTGTATAATGAGTTACATGAGTATATTTTTTTAGCCACATATACAAAGAATCATGCATGACTTCCTATCAAACAAGAGAACTATGGATGAATGAATCATTGAATGCTCATAAAAAAAGATGTTTTAATATATTTAGGATGAATCAAAATATATTGTCAATTATGTATAATTTTGAAAAATAATTATGGTTTGAGACCTTCGAATAGAATGTCTATTTTGGAGAAAATCGGTTTATTTGTGTATATCTTAAATAAAAGTTCCTCTAATAGAAATACCCAAGAGCGTTTTCAACATTCTGGTGAAACTATGAATAGAATTTTTAAAGAAATTTTGACTGCTATGGATAAATTTTTAAGAGATATACTCATACAAAAGATCCTGAATTCAAAGACATTCTATCACAAATTGCCAATGATGTTAAATATATGTCATATTTTAAAGTAATTGAATATATTCTTCCTCCTCTTTTATTATATTTTTCATTAAAATATTATTTTATCATCTTATGATTATTATTTTATATTAGGAATGCATTAGAGTTATTGATGGTACACATATAGCGATAGTTGTTGCAGGAGATGATCAAATGAGATTTAGATGACAGAAAGGAATAACAACAAATGTATTTACAACATGTGACTTTAACTTACTATTCACAAATGTTTTAGCGGGTTGGGAGGGATCAGTGCACGACTTTCATATTTTTCTTGATACAATCAATAATCCGAGACTTAAATTTTCAAAATCACCGATAGGTAATTTTAAGATTTATAGGATTTGTTATTAATGATTTAGACTTTTTATGATATCATTTATACTATTTATATTGCTTCTATAAAAAATCAGGTAAATATTACTTGATTAATAAAAGTTATTTAGAAAGATAAAAATATTTGACACCTTATCCAAATACAAGATATCATCAATCGGAGTCTCGTGATGCAAATCCAAGAGAATCTCGAGAAATTTTTAACCGAGTTTATTCATCATTGAGAAGTTATATTAAGAGGGCTTTCGATGTCCTTAAAGCTCGATGGAAGATATTGAAAAAAAATGCCTATGTATTTATTAACATACCAAAATAAAATAATTTATACAACTTTTGCGTTACATAATTATATTAGAAGAAGTACAATTGACAACCTAACTTTTAACATCATCGATTAAGATCTTAAATTTATATCTCCAGATGTATTTCAAAATATTGAAGTTAACACTACACAAGAAGACATTAAAGAACAAAAAACTCAGAAGATGACAACTATTCGTGATAATATTGCTTTTAATTTAATAACAGTTAGACGTCGTTCTTGAATTGTTATAAACCTTTGTTTTAAATAATGGTCATTTCTTTTGCTCTATTTGAATTATGTTGTTAAACTTTATTTGTATTTTATATTTTATATTTGGATGTATCATCATAATGATGATGATTATTATTATTATTATTATTGTTATTATTATTATTATTATTATTATATGTTTTCATTAGAGATAAAAGCTTAATTTTGTAGAATTTAATATATAAAATCTAAATTCTTATAAAATATTGAACCAAATACTAAGATATTTAATATTCATACCCTTATATTTTTTTAAAGTCATGTCATTAATAGTTATTTTAAACATTAACACTAATACTAAACAACTAATTTGATCAAACATCAAATAGTTACTGCAATTAGCTAGTCAAATTAGCTGATAGAATCAGCTATCAACTATCAGCTAATACAATCAACTAATTGTCAAACAGGATTTAAATCCACTTCAATCTACTACTATCAGACTTCTCATTTAATGAAGCATCTACCTTAGATATACTTTCATTCAATGTCAAATTTTGTTTTAGACTGGTTAAAAAGAGGAACTACAAGCATGTTCCGTTAAATTAATATATAGTTACAACTAGTTACAACAGATAGTTACAACAGAGTTAATTATTATGGATAGTCAATCTACAACAAGAGAACAATGCAAGAAGAAACAAGCTAATCCATATCATTCAAAACCAAAAAAACATTACAGAATTCACTGAACCTAACAGCAAAAAGAGTTGTAAATTTTAAGATAAAAATTGAACAAACAATAAAAGCATAAGCAGATGAGTTTCGATAGCCAAAATTATATTTCATAAGTGTACCTGAAAGTTTAATCTCGAAAAGGTAATCCTACATTGCCTGCAAGAAGTAATTCATATGACTTGAATTTTTCTATTTCCCTCACATCTGTCCTAGTTCTACTGCAAGAAAAAGAAAAATAGCACTATACAAGTACTTGCTTAGTCACAGTAAAACAAAAGCATTTCAATAGAGAATATACCAAGTGACATAACATTTTCACGTGGTTAATGTAAGGAAATATCTTATACACATTATTCAGTCCAAAGTTCAATTATTGCTCCTTGCCAAGAAATTAAATATTGGATGAGAATGGTATTGTAAAGCTCAGGTCATGAAAATTACATATTTGATGAGAAAGGTATCATAAAGCTCATAGGATGAGGTATCATAAAGCTCATAGGATTTAAGATAGGAAACTCCCCTACCTTAGCACTGTTATGATTGAAAGAATACCAATGTGGGATTTCCATACAATAACAAGAAGCATTGCAGCAGTTCCTAGAAGTTATACAAGCATTGGTTGTAAGGATAACAATAAATAATAATATCAAAGTGAAAGCATGTGATTGTATAAGTATTAAACTTGTGAAAAATTGGAAGCACATTAGAGTAAATGTAAATGAAACTAATCACCTTACTAAACCAATAAAGTCAACTAGAAAGGTCTTCAAGTGAATATCATAATTCTCAATAATTTCAAAGTTTTGATGTTAAGCTATTTTCAAAATTTACAAACTTTGAGAAGCCGAGATGCTTTAGGTACAAGAGACACTTAATAATCTACATGTAAATATATAAATATGCAAGAAGAGCTTGGGACTTTATATTTACCATATGTCATAATAGCAAATGATAAGGGAACAAAATGCTTCAACTTCTGGCTGGCTGCAACTATAATAACCCTGTAAAACAAATCATGTACAAGTTTTTTAGCTAATAGAGTGTTAAAAATGATACCAAATAGTTTGCAAGCAAGCAGATATGCCAGGAAGTAGATATATAATAGGAGCAAAGTCGCCAAAACTTTCAAGAACTTCCCTGATTTCAATTTACAAGTGTAATAGTTGGGCTGGGAGAAGATTTAAATAAGAAAAGAAATACTTGAATACCGATGCTTAGAATTGCAATTAGCAACTTCAATTCCAATTGGCATTCCAGTTAATTGAAAAATCAATTCAGGAGGAAAAGAATCAAGTAACTAAGAGATTTAGCAAGGTTCTTAATAAAAATTACCTACAATCATATTTATGTCCAAGGCAATCGTATTCACTAGGAGCAGTAGAAGTTTTCTACTACAATGCATTGAGCTCAAAGGCATCTATCATACAACTCCACTATTTATGTTCAAGCTTGTCAACAAGTAGAGATAACTACGCATAATCGACCGTAGGATTGACATAGTTTCTTTCTTTCCTCTTATTTTGTAATTCAATATTCAAATTCAATTATTCCATTAGGCTAGATATATGTTGTGTATTACCATTAATTTTGCCGCACGGTGGAAGATGTTATATTGAGAAGAAAAGATGTAATATTCTACAGATTAGACAATCCAACAAAGCCTAAATTTCAATATCAAGCAAGCCAAAACCTCCCAAGTTAAGCTAATCGGGTAACAAGCCAACTCCCAAATCACAATATGTCGAAGTCAATGATAGTGACCCTCAGCCATGATGGTGCAAAGAAGCACGTACTAACCAAAGACAGAAAAATTCTCATTAGATTATCACATGTCAAATCCTCTTGTGAGTCTCTTCCTTAGCGAAAAGTCACCTCAATGGACAGTAAGTTTCCAAAATTACAGTCGAGGAGGAGAAGACTTAATAAGAATCAAAACTGAGTAGCAACATAAATAAACTCTTTCAGAAATTCTAGTTACCATTCTTGAGCAGCAAGATTACCTACATGCAACCAACTACTTCCATTTGAAGCACAGGTCACAGCCATTAATTTAATCACTTCATCTCCAATCAACTCAACTAGGTGTCAACTCTAAACAATTCCACTTAAAGAAGTCACGGACAATATGTGAACTATGATCAAAGCATGGAATGATTAAACCCAAAGAAGAACAAAAGCCAAGATGCAAGGACAGAATTCGCAGGCTGAATCAACGGAAGGTATAATGGTCCATGACTACCTCAAAGTACCTAAAAAAAATGAAACCTCGCACTCAAGAGGAATAAATTCCTATGGTCAATTACAATGCTAATATTGAATTCCAAAAGAACCTACAAAGTACCTTAAGTTTCAATTTTGTATTACCCCTTTTTTATTTCTTCTCCCATGATTCTTTTGCCACTACAAAACACCAAGCAGCCAAAGTTCTAGCATTCTAATAATGAACGTGAAGAGAAACAGAGAACCAGAACATATATGGCATCATTTCCCCCAAATTTTTTTGCAAAAAGATGGACCCTCAAACATGTTTAAGCATAGTATTGCCATTCCAAGCACACAATCCAATCGAGCAGTAATGTAGTAAAGATTAACGTAGAATCAACCCGCGTTTTGAAAACGAAAAAAGTACAAATGTGCAAGAAAAAGGGTAAGAAGACATGAAATATAATATAGGGAAGTAAACTTTTGGAATAAACCCAGCCCAGTAACTAAAAACAACATTGAACTCAAATAGTTTCTTGCAAGATTAAGCAGTAAAAATCTAAACTTGTGAGGCAAAATTAATCTATCAGTCAATGAAACACGGAAAATAAAGACAACAAATAAAGAAAAAACATATCTTTTTGAGAAGGAAAAGTGTTTTTGAGAAGGAAAAGTGAAGTGAGATTGAGAAATAACGTAGGAATCGAAGAGGAAGTAAGATTGAAAAATCTGTGAATACTGAATACCCTTGTTGCAAATCTGCTCGTCCAAACCAACTAGCTACGAAAAATCTGTGAATACCCAAATAGCGCAGTAGTGTTCTCGTGACAGTACAAGTAATCAATGTCTTCCCAAAAAAATAGCAGCGATAGTGCATCGCTGCAGTTGGTTTCAAGTCCCATCCCACGACTTTCAAAGAAAATAGCAGAGACACTGCATCATTGCACTTAGTTTCAAGTCCCATCCCACTACTTTCAAAGGCCACTAAAGACGATTATAATATTATGCCCTTGCCCGTTTACTTAAATGCTACGGTGTAGGATGCTCCTCTGAGACTCAGATCTCAACTTGGTTGGTGATTGAAGCCATTAAAAAGTGTGGCAATGGGGACAAATATAAAGGTGTTACATTTTTGTCATCTTTGAAGTTTAGTGCGGGTTTGATAAGCCGAAAAAGATGGCAGAAACAAGTAGTTATGTGATACTTCATATTTTGCATCGAGAAGGAAAACTATTCTATTTAAAACGCTTTCTTGTCCCTGTGCTATGAAAAGAAGAAAAGAACAGTACATGAGATGGGGAAGCCCTTCTTAGGAAGGAAAATGCTTTGCTGTGAATGATTGATGCATGTTAATTAAGACGATAATAATAATAATAAATGATATAATTAATTTTATGAATAAGAGAGTAATTTAAAATTTTTAATATAAAATTAACAATTAAAATGAGTGAAGAAGTGGTGAGAAATAGTAATATCTAAAGTAAAGATAAATATGTCAAATATTTTTTTTGTCATTTTCTAAATTTCACTTTTAGACGATATAATCTGGTGTATGTAAAATTTCTCATCCAAAGTACGATTAAAATAACTCAAAATTCTATTAAAAAATGACAGCTCTAAAACTTTTATGTATTTTGAATTTTTGAAGAAATATAAAGGACATGGTCAAAAATATGGTCATATCTAGATATGTTCATTAAATAAACAACTCTAAAAGGCATGTCTTTAAAACCAGTGTGCTCCAAACCGTATTATTTACTTTTAAAAATTTCAAAACACAAGACTTTTAGGTAGCTTCCTAAACATTTCATAACATCTTGAATCATCTCAGTCAGAGTTGAGATGTGAAAGTTATCTGAAATTTAAGTAATGTCTAAATTAGACATTGGACAAGTTAAACTTAATTTAGGTTTATATATAATTAATAATACTTTGGTTTCATATAAAAAATTATTTAAAATTAATAAATTTAAATGATGATGTACTAATTTGTTTAATTAAACCAAAATATTATTAATTATGTAAAAATTGAATTAATTCTAATTAATCTAATATCAAATTTAGACAATAGTTCTTAAATTGGACATAACTTTTCCATACGAGCTTTTATTAAAATGATTCATGAGAAAGCTCAGTAGGAACTCTTATTTTGAGTGTTTTTGGAAAAATTTAAGAATGCAATCAGAAACATGGCTATGTCTTATAATGTAATTGTTAAATGAACAATTTTATAAAGGACACGATCTATGACATTAGCATGTCCTAGATGGTGTCTTTCACTTTCTTTAAAAGAGGCTTAAGGCTTAACAATTTTAGAGAACTTCTTAAGCTTTTTACAGCATCTTAAATCATCTCAATCAAAGTTTAGATAAAAAGGTCACAAACAACATGACTATGCTCCATTTTGTTGTTGCTGTTGCAAGATTATAAGTGCTAGTGAGAGCATATGGTGTCTTAAGCACATATTTGTAGTGCTCCAAAAAGCAAAGTCATTCTTAAACATGAATACCATTAAAAAAAAAAATTGTTTTCTTTTTCTGTTGTATCTAGTTATTTGTTTCAGGAGAGATATCATTATAACAGATTAAACAGAAGTACAACAAAAAAGACTTTAACTTTAAAGATCAAGAGGAAAGCTACCCATAAACTTAAGAAAGAAGCAATTGAATTGGGAAAAAGAAATAGAAGTTCAAATGTACTAAACTTAATTCTAGTTTGAAGCTCTTCACCCTTCCTCTTTTTCTTGTTCTATGGTGTACTAGAAAGCTTAACAACAAAGAATGAAGTATGTTTTCCTTTTTCCTATGTTCTGCATAAGAAGGTAAATGCTTCCCAAGCTCTACAAACTAATAAAAGTTTCTTTCTTTTTCTTTAATAAAAAAAGGATCATTAGGAGGGGAAGATCATCAATGAAATCGGGATAACGGGACAATACTATACGATCACCATGCTTTTTGACTAATGTGTCTAAGATCTCATCTGGATCATACGAATTTCCAGTGACCAAAGGGCCAAGTGAGGTAATCACCTTCTTAGGACTTCCAATCTCTTCAATTGTTTCATTAGGGTTGTTGGTCAATCCCTATTCAAGCATTTAATCTCTTAAATTCAAAAAAGCTCTTATAAAAGTTAATTTCACAACTTGAATTACCCTATAAAAGATAATATTGTTAATATTATTGATGATAAAGTTCATTATGCTTCGCTTCATTGCCACATAAGATTATGATAGAGTAAGAAACTGACTAGAATAAATACATTATGATGCCAATCAATTTGTCAACGTCAATGTACCCTAATATATAAGGCTCCCCGGTTGGGAGAGGGTCATCAATATAAACAATCTTTCCTTTATAATTTTTATAAAGAGACTATTTCCGTTATTTGAACATTTGACCTTATGGTCGCAAAGGAATAACTAGTAAAAGTTACTCCAAGGCTCTCCCTCAATTAAGGATTTTTTTTGTTAATGACAAAAGAACCAAAAGTTAGGCCTCTAGTTGACAATTTCTTAGGCTTAATCATATATTACATCGTGCATGTTTACTTTACAAAATAGCCCATAGGATGAATTATTTATCAATAATCATTATTATAATAAATAATAAAAATATATTATTATAAAAATATTTTAAAATAATAATTATTAATGACCATTAAATAATGCTTATAATTAAATCTTTTTCCAATTTAGTTTACGTTTCAAGAACTTACCAATTTTCTCTTACTATAAAAATTTTCAATTAGGTGATTAACTTTCCAAGACATCAGAGCATCCATATGAAAATTTTATAAACACTTAAGTGCCTGCAGAAACTGACTCATAACCTATAAACTTGACTCATGGCCCATCACCTTCTTCTTTACAAAGATTTTAAATTTAATAAAGATTCTAATTTTTGAAGGGTAATTAAAATTCTGGTAAAAAAATGAAAGATAAAATTTTAAATTGTAGTTAAACACAAATACAATTACATCATATTACATTAAAGTAAGCTAAAAGATATTGCTTCTGCAACTAGCTAGCAAGTGTATAGTTAATCAAGGGATTAGTTGATTAACTCTAACAACCAAAAAATTAAGTAGTTTTAGAACATTGAAAATGGTCATGACATCACATGAACTATGTGCTTTCAACACTTTCACCCATTTTGATACTATCATCAACTTGAGGAATTCCAGGTACGATAATTATTTTCCAGAAGTACGGCTTCCTCCATAGTAATAATATCTCTTCAGCAGTAACTCCTTTATTTTGAGTTAAGAAGATAAAAACAAAGATGGTTATGACTATAAACTAACTAGCAAAAAGGAGGAAGATCCCATACTTAAATGCACAGAGGAGCGAGAGAAGGTTTGGGCAATGATGAATGTGAATAGAAGGTTTACTGTTATTGTATGTTAGATTAATTTAATAATCATAAGTGTGACCTATATTATTTTATTTGATTTTAATATGAGGTAGGCCTAAAATAATGATTATTGGGCTTATAAAAGAAATTAGAATCATTAGGATTAATTAATAAAACCCTTTCCTCTTCCTTCAGTCAATTAACGTTTATAAATATCAAAGAGACTTACGTTCTTACACCATTGAAAAGAACAAAGAAAAGGAAGTAGGTGAGAGTGGATAAAGTATTTATATAAAGAAGGCGTTTGAGATCATAAAAGGATTACATATATTGAGCATAGAATAAGGACAGTATTTTTTTCCTTTTGTTTATAGCATGACTCTTAGGGTTTGAAGGTGTTAAATCAATTGTATCATAAATAATCTTGGGTGAATTATATGCTTGAAATATCGCTTAGAATGTTAAAGATTAAATTTACATGTAGTATCAGAGCATATTATGACGCTTTGATTTGCACTGGAGTTAACCCTATAATTCATGATAGCGATTAATATAGATTTATGGTTATAGAAAAATCATGTAATGCTTTCGCTATAATCACTCAATCTAAGCCATCTTGTTTCTCAATTTTTTAAGGTGTTAATTAGGTTTGCATTAATCGTCTTAACGATACCGTTGTAATAACAAGTTAGAGATTACTATGACTACAAGGTTACTACCTTATACGTCTATTGTTGGAATAACTATTAAGTTAGGTATTCTGAGACTGATATAAACCAATTTTTTTTGGGTTGCTCATGAGGTTTCCTAGGAGGGTCCCAATTATGAAAAGATACCTTTAAGCCATCCACACTTAAACTAATCCTCACTTGAATCGAGTAGGTCCCTTACGGTAGGCAAAGCTTTAGTTCCAAATTTTAAATGACTGCATACATAAGGGCAACTTAAACTTACAACCTCACTTAAATCAGGAGAGCCCTTTATCAACTCACCTGCGCCTTAAGGTTTAAACCAATTTTAAAGACTACAATGGAACCATGTTTTCTTGTTTATGAGGCCTACCATTAAATGTTTATATTGCATTAATTGTTTACTGTATTTGTATGAATTCTGAAAAAGCAAAAGGATTGGTGTTAAGTACGTACATGCATTAATTATGATTTGACTTTTAAGTTTTAAAATGAATAAAAGTTGGAGAGAAAAGTGTGCGAGAGTGTGTAAAATAAATTTTAAAGAAAAGTTTTGGATTTGTGATGCATTTATTGTTTACTGTATGTAATTTGGAAAACAAAGGCTGTATTTCATGTGCTCCATCGTTGAAAACTCAAGCTTAATAATTGTAAAGAATTGATTGTTTGGAATTAGACTGAAAATTTCTCGAAAGCATGTATGTGTGAGTTCTTCCATCAAAAGTCATTAGGCATAATTTGTTCAGATTAATTAAAAAAGAAAATAAAAGGTTAAAGATGGTCATTTATGTTTTGGTCCTTATAGTTTTTGGACTATTACAATTTGGAAATTAAAAAAAGCAGTTTTCTCCCTAAAAGCTCTTTAGACTTTACAACATCATCTTTTAAAATTATAATTAAAATTTAAAATTCTTTTATATTTAATTAAATAATTTTTCTTGTATAAAGCTTGTTAGTCACCAAAATTACCTTGCTTGAAAAGATATTTAGACATTCAATTATGCATTATTTTAATTGTTCATGTTATATTATGCTAATGAATGACACAATAGATGAATGAATAATTGATATTATTAATTATAATGCTAAGATATCACCCAAAGGTGGATCATTGCTTATAATTAATAACATTAAAAGAGATTTATCGACTTACTTGCTGAATATATTTGTATATCCAAAGATAATATGCATACTAGCTCGAGTATGATTGACTATCTATCAAAGTGTGTATATATATATTTTTTAGCATCATTATGAATTAAAGATATGTGTTTAAGTATTACCCAAAGTGAACTTAAATAAATATATTAAAGTTTATTATTATTTGAATCTATTACTTGTACTCGAGGCATTAATGTGTGAGTTTGTTTTTATGTTTGCAATTTCTAATAATTTGTTAGCTATGGGCAATGGTTTGATCAAATTCAATAGGCTAAATTATGTCAATTGATCTGAGTAAATCCAATTTCAGTTGGGTATTATAGGCAGGGACCTGGCATTAGTTGCAGAGAAGCCTGCAACCATTACTGAGACTAGTACACAAAGCGAACGGACATATTTTGAGGCTTGGGAAAAGTCTAATAAGTTGAGTCTAAACTTGATGCGCTTGACAATGACTGAAAATGTTAAGCCATCAATGCCTTATACGGACAACGCAAGGGAATTCATGATAAAAATCAAAGAATACTTATAATCAGACATACCTAACAAGTCTATTATAGGAAGCCTGATGAGCGAATTGAACCAAGAAGTTTGACTGGTCACAACCTATCCATAATTATATAACAGGCATGTCAAATATGGCTGTAAATTTGAAATCATTGGGCATGGATGTGAGTGAATCCTTCATAGTACAATTCATCAACTCACTTTCTCCTGAATTTGGTCAGCTCCAAATGAATTGCAACACTCTAAAGGCAAAATGAAACTTTCAAGAAATCAAGGCTATGCTAGTGTAGGAGGAAAGGAGATTAAAGAAAATAAAGGACGCTCTGTTCACCTTACAGTACACAAAGAAGCTACCAGCAGAAAGGGAAAGCCAGGAAATAAGAGCAACAAGAAGGACAAAACCCTAATGAAGGTTAATGAGGGCCAAATCTATTAAAAAAAGTAGCGTTGTTTCTGCTGCAAGAAAGCTGGTCACCTCAAGAAAGATTGTCTTAAGAGAAATGCTTGGTATTGTCTTAAGAGAAATGCTTAGTTTAAAAATAAAGGTAAGTACTATGTCTTATTATGTTTTGAATCAAATCTTATTAAAGTGCCCAATAATACCTAATAGTTAGATTTAGGTGTAACAACTCATGTGTTACATATTATGTATGGATTCCTTTCGATCCAAACCATAAATGGAATTGAAGAGTTCCTGTATATAGGTAACAAAATAAAGGCATGAATAAAAGGAATGGGGACGTACAGATTGATCTTAAACACTGATTGTATTTTAGATCTTGAAAAGTGTCTTTATGTTCCTGAATGTGCTAGAAATTTAGTTTCTTTTAGTAAGTTGAATAAGATAGATTGTAATTTCAATGTTGAAAACGATGTTTTTTCTTTGTATAAGCGATAATACTATTATGGTTTTGGTACATTAATAGATGGTTTATATCATTTCAACCTTGATGTTAATTATTCTGAATCCCTATTTCATGTTGAACACAATATTGGTTGTAAATGTAATGCACATAATGAACACTCTGCTTACTTGTGACATCAAAGGTTAGGTCATATATCTAGAGAAAGGGTGATGAAGTTAGTGAAGAGTGAAATCTTACCTCAACTAGATTTTATTGACTGAGATGGGTGTGTGGATTGCATTAAAGGCAAGTAAGCCAAAAACATATCTAAGAGTTCAGCCACAAGAAGCACTAAGTTACTTGAATTAATACACATTAAATGGGTTTTTCTTAAAAAAAACTTAAGTGTAGCTTGGGGAGATTAGTTAAAGAGGTTGTGCAAGAGTTTTTCCAAAATGATGTCCTGCTTAAAGAGATTAACAAGAAAATTTTTTGTTTGGTCCCTAAGAGTTCCAACCTAACCACTTGGAGTGATTTCAAACCTATTTCATATACTAATTTCCTCTATAAGATCATCACCAAGATTTTGACAAATAAGTTGAAGGATGTCATGCGCTTAGTCATCAGTGAGAATCAAAGTGCTTTTATAAATAGAAGGAATATTAGGGATAATATCCTTTTACTCCAAGAGTTTTTGAAAGGGTATAATCGCAGCAGAAGTCCTCAAAACTGTACTATTAAAGTGGATCTTCAAAAAGCTTTTGATAATGTTAAATGGAGATTCTTCCTACAGACTATAGAGGTTATGAAATTTTCCTATAGGTTTATCATGTGGATTCAAGAATGGATACCTCCTATGGAATATTGATTAATGGAAGCCCTGCATAGTTGTTTAAAGGCAAAAAAGGACTTAAGCAAGGGGACCCTCTTTCTCTTTACCTATTCTTAATTTACACGGAGGTTCTCACCCTTTTGTTGAAACATAAAACTTTTATTGACTTGAACTTTAGATACCATTCCAAATGTAAGAAACTTTCACTAACTAGCTGTTAATAATAATATTTGTTGAATATTTGCTTGATTTTGGAACTTATCTTTTGCCGATCAGGATAATATCGAGCAGATTTTATTGTTTTGATTGAGTTGGCAGAAAATATTCTGTTAAGGAAATAAAAGGGAGATATTTTTAGAAAAATAAAGGAAATCAGCTGAAAATCAGGAAGGGGGATCTTGCACCCTGAAGCTATAAAAGGAGGAGGGAGCTATCTGTGAGGCAGATATATTTTTTTCTTGTTTTTTTAATTCATTATTGTATTATCTTTTCTAGTTTTCTCGAAGAAGAATGTTTAAGAACTCCAACTTTGTTCTTTCTATAACCATGATAGCTTAGTCTTCTTCGATTGAAGGTACAATCAAGATTGGTTTCCAAGTTGTGAGATTTTGGTCTTCAAGTAAATTCCTTGCCAATATTTATGAATTTCAATATTTATTTTTAAGGTTTTTCTTGATTGTTGTTACAATATGATCCTTGTGATAGCATCTGAGATTAACTGGAAGCTAATTAACTAGTTATAGTCCGTAATTACTTTTACTAGTTGATGTCAGTAGCAATTTAGTAATGAAATATAACGTCACATATTAGGGGTTAGAATATTAGGAAAATTTAGTATATTTTATACTTTACATATTTGAATAATTGCTTATTTGTGCATAAGCATTTTGGGTTATATATAATTTTTGTGCATGCATTCATGACATTTCGGATGTAACTGGTTTTAGAATTTTGATTATGGTGAGAATTGTGGCTTATTAGTGATAAAATTTTATTTGGAGATTATTGGTATTGCTTTAGAATTTTTAGAAATTTTAGGAATTTTCTAGAAATTTTTGAGATATTTTGGGAGATTAAGAAAAATAAACTCATGGTAGTTGCCATGTAACAACTTATATGAAAGACAAATGGCCCACCTGCGATAAGGCCACGTGTCAATGGGTTACTAAAGCATGTATCACAAGTGTGTAAGGCCAAAAATGTTGTAGCTCTTTATTTTCTTTCAGTTTTGCTTTGTCCTCACCGAAACTTTGTTCTTCACTATCAAAGCTGAGATTTTGTTGGAGAAACAAGGTAAGTGAAGTTTTAAGTTTCTAAGTTCTTTGGATGCTTTTGTTAATGTGTTGCATGCTGGAAATAAACACATGCATGAGTTATGTAAGATGAGTAGTTTCAGTGAAGGTGATGATGAGATAAGTTGATAATATTGCACAGTGGAAAGGTACTGGAGGCGTAATACCAATTGCATGTAGCTTAAAAAGGGAAACTTAGTGAAGTAGACCATAGCAGAAACATATATGCAGAAAATTGATGAACACATAGATTTGAAATATTTTCAGTCAAAGAAGAAGTGCAAAAACATAAAGTATGAATTAGGCATATTGGAACTGAGCTAATAATAGTGGATCCGTTAACTAAAGGATTACTGCCTAAAACATTTACTGGTCATATTGAAAGGATGGGCATTATAGATAAGTCCTTGTTAGCATGAGATCATGTTATGTATGTACATATGTTTGGATATTTGCTATTATTGTTTTGACACTTATGAATTCAATTAATGTTATGTTTTTGCTTATTTGTAGTTGTCACATTATATTGTGTACACGCATTGTTTTATTGTGATGACCAATTATATTTTGAGAAAACATTAAAGTTGAAAATTACAGTGTTTCTTAATTACATTTATTTTGAGTTGAGACAATTGTGTGATACATGGAAATAATCATGTTGTTAGATGACTTGTGATCGTTATGATCTCATTATTTCAATTCATTCAAGTTTGATGGCTTCATAGATTCAATATATAATGCACACTTATGTTAGTGGATCATCAAGTCATAACATGAACCAAATGGGATATTGTTAGAATAATTAATAATCATAAGTGTGGCCATATTGCTTTATTTGATTCTAATATGAAGTGGGCCTAAAATAATGGTTATTAGGCCTGTAAATGAAATAAGAATCATTAAGGTTAATTAATAAAACCTTTCCATCTCCCTTCAATTAAGTGACGTTTATAGATATCAAAGAGATATATATATTCATGCAATATTGAAAAGAATGAAAAAAAGGAAGAAGGCGAGAGTGGATAAAGTGTCTGTGTAGAGAAGGCGTTTTCGATCAAAAAAAGGAATACACATATTGAGTATGTATTAAGGTTAGTAATTTCTTTCTTTTGTTTATAATATAAATATTAAGATTTGAAGGTGTTGAATCAATTGTAACATAGATAATCTTGGGAGAATGTTAAACATTAAATTTACATTATAATGATCAACCCAACAAAACAAGTCTCTAGCATAAATGTCTTAATGCCTAAATGAATAGAAAACAAAGAAAGATTTTTTTAATGGTTTTATGAATTAATGAAACTCAATTTTAAAATGACATGAAATTGAATATCTTAAGCTTAGACCTAGTTAAGGATGGCAATGGGCCGACTTATGTGCCGGTTTCACTATTTAAAAAAAAATTTTTTTTAAAAGATAAAAGTATAAAGAACGTCTTTGTTTTAAATGAATTTGGGTCTGGGTTGCCTAAGCCTAGGCTTGCCCGAGACTTAACTCTTCTCGTTTTGCTCAGAAAAGTTGAATCTCGGATTGATCTAAGCCTGATTTGGCCCATAGATCGACCCATTAAAAACATCTAAATTTAGGCCTTAGTACTAGCTAATTGTCATTCCTAAACCTAGTCACACAAAAATATAAAAAATTAACGTCATAAAGGTAAAATTTAACTCACATATAATTGAAAGAGAAAGCTCTTGCTTTATGTAAATACTTAATCATGGATTTTTTTAAAAATAAATTCAGCCTTGTCGCATGCTTTATATAACAACAATGACAATAACATCCAATGAAATTGTTGCTAAAATGCGAAATTTAAAAAAATCTAATAATATACCATTTTCCTCGTATCTGATAAAGAAGTTGTTGCATACCTTATATGAGCTGAAAATCAATCTATCCCTAAAAACTTCTCATAGCATAACTCCAAAAGGAAAAAAAAAAAAAAAAACCTCTTCTCAAATATGGAAACTTCAGCTTGTTGCTTTCCTAATCTGATTCTAACTGAATCTTGCCTTATCTTCCAAGAACAATTAAAGAAATTACTTGAACACAAAGTAAACATATTATTTGAAGGGATATGACATTAAGTAAACCAAAGTAAACATAATGTTTCCTACAAGTTCAACACATATGTTACAGTCGTTAATTAAATCAAAGTAAACATAACATTTCCTACAGGTTCAACACATATGTTACTGTCCTTAATTACTTCAAACTTACCCAACTCTTCTTCAGTTATTTTAAACTCGTTTCCTTCCTAAATGATAATGTTGCACATGAAATGTCCCTGAACTTTTGGGAAATTCAAAATGCTTAATGCTCATCCATCATATCTCTCTTTGAACTATTCATCCCTATGTTTTAAAACTCGATGGGCCATCGTTGAGCCAATTGGCGCTTATTAGTTATTGGTTTGATCGGTTCGTAGTTTATTCTGATCGAGCAGGTGTGACGTAATAATTATCTGATAATTATATTTAATTATATATAATATTAAAATATTTAAAAAAATTATCGAGCCAAATTGAATAGAATTGATTGTGAGTTTTAACCAAATTCAATTGGGTCGATTGGAGCCGGTTTGAGCGTCAATCGAGGGATGACTACCGACCGGTCACCGGTCGGACCGGTCGGACCGACCGGACTAAAACCCATATCCACCCTATAAGAAATTCTTTCCTCTTGTTGCAAGCATTTCCACTATTGTTGATGATCCAAAGCCTAAAATCATCAAATACCAAAAGTATCTAAATGTTTACATGTCCATAATATTGGCATATAGATGTCTAGATATCTAGTTGTCATTCACATAAATAACTCAACATTTGAAGTCAAATCAACTCAGAGCTCTTAGTCAAAAACATAAATTGAAATAATTAAACAACAATAGGACAATGTTTCAACGTAAAACGGTGAAGCAAATTTATAAAAAAAACAAGTGTTCTAAGTTGAGGGGCGGAGTGGGTTCCACAGAGAGGCTGCGTTCGTACCCGTCTTCTTCCGCAACTAACAAGCCACCTTCGGAGAACAAAACCACCTCCGACTCTCGGTTTCTCTTTGTCTCTCTGCTGTTCTCCTTTTCCCTCAAATTGAGTGAGTTTCAGAGAGGAGAACAATGGCGACAAGTTCGCTCAGTAGCGTGAATTTTGGTGTGAGAAGCAATGGGAACCGTCAAGGCATACACCAAATGCCCTCTTCCTCTTCATCATCATCCAACTCAACCCATTTGTCATTTCCTTTTTTGTTCAGAAATTCTTATTCTTTCTCTTCACGTTCTCGTCAGACCCGGTTCTTGTCTCTTTCAGCATCCAATTACAGGACTTCCCCTCGGGTAATTCTGGAATTATCCCAATTTTCATTTTTCTGTTTTGGTTTAGATCGTTTTAATTTGATTCATGGACTGATACATACGTGTATACTTGTTTACTGTTGATGTGTTTGTAAGTGTTGCTATTTGAGAAATATGGAGGAGTGTTTTTGATGAAGTGGTGGTTTCTATTGGAAATGTGCAGGTGATGGCAGCAGCTAAGCCGGAACCCTTGAAGATAATGATATCAGGAGCTCCTGCTTCTGGTAAAGGTACTCAGTGTGAGCTCATCACTAAGAAAGTAAGCCTTTTTTACCTAATTTTTATTCTCGTTCTTTAATCAATTTCTTTTACTTTGTGTTGTGAGATAAAAAGTTCTTTTTTCATAGTGGAGCTAATGTTTCTGCCCCCTTTTCCAGCTAACGTGGTATATAAACAAATTAGCTGCTTTTGTGCTTCTTTTTTTTTTTTTTTTATAGTTCTAAATGCTTGAACTTAGTTTCGCATATTCCTTGTCATAAGATGTTTATTTCCTTTAGTCTGTCACGAACTGTTTGTTGTTTTGGTTGGCAGATTCTGATTATCCTTGATTACTAATAGTCTGTTTGGAGAGTAGGAGATTCATATATGGGATATTGGGGGTGATTTTCAAACACAATCTTGCATCATCTAAATTTAAGTGATGCTGGGTTAAATCTTGAGATGAGCATAAATTGTTAAAGCAATAGGGCCATACCCTTGGTTTTTATACTCATTTAATTGAAAATTTGGCTATTGATTGGATAACTTGTATTTTTGCAAATGATTAGTACATACCTAATACAGGCAAGAAGACTTGCTGCATGTATCTCATTTGAAATTATCCATTGAGAAAAACATATTTAATCAAAGACCTCATAAATGCAGTATGACTTGGTGCATGTTGCTGCTGGAGACCTATTGAGAGCAGAAATTGCTTCAGGGAGTGAAAATGGAAACCGAGCAAAAGAACACATGGAGACAGGACAGTTGGTTCCCAATGAAATAGTTGTCATGGTATATAAATGATAAAATTCTATCAACTTTTGTACAATAGAAAATATCTCACTTTTTCTTTTAAACAATCTCATCTTGTTGGTCTCTTAAATTTCTGTTCTACAGATGGTGAAGGATCGTCTTTTGCAGCCAGATTCTCAGGAAAAAGGCTGGCTTTTGGATGGATATCCTAGGAGCTCTTCACAATCAACTGCTCTTGAAAAATTTGGTTTCCGGCCTGATCTTTTTATTTTACTAGAAGTAAGGATTCATTGTGAATTCAATTTATAATTATCCGTTCATGGTTGCTACTTCTTGTTTTTTGATATGAACTAAATATGGTACTCTACTTTAGTTATCTAAGTTGACAGTATAAAATAGCACAGCTTTGGATTGTTTGATTCAATCATTGACATTGAAGACAAAAGAAAATATTAAAAGAAGAAGGTAAAAAGGAGAAAAAGGATGTAACAACATGTTTTAGTGATGTTCTTTCTCCATTTTTTTGTTAGGATTTTTCACCACTAGAATATATAATCAGAAGTTAATAGACAGCAATATCTCCATCTAATTGCTTGAAATTTTGCACTTTCTTCTTCAGGTCGATGAAGAGATTCTTGTTGAGAGGGTGGTTGGCCGTAGATTAGATCCTGTCACTGGGAAGATATACCACTTGAAGTATTCTCCACCTGAGACTGAAGAAATTGCTGCCAGGCTTACACAACGTTTTGATGATACTGAAGAGAAGGCACATTCTAAAACAAGCTTTATATGTTTTGACCTTATAGGACTTTATGTCTTTGAACTTCTAATCCCATGGGATTTGCTTCCTGCATTTAAATTGATAGTATTGTTTCCTCCTTAAAATGGTGATTTACAGGTGAAGTTGCGGTTACGAACTCATCATCATAATGTGGAAGCGGTACTTTCTTTGTATGAAGATGTTACATTCAAGGCATGGGATATTTTCTACCTCCTCTCTCTCTCTCTCTCACACACACACACACACACACACACAGACTATCTATCTCTCTTGTATAGGTAATGTCAAACTTGATTTTTTGTGGAAAACTTAAGCTTCTCAGTATGAGGCTAGATTTAGTTGATGATGATGCTACTAGTAAATGCTCCAATATAGCTACATGATGAGATATGGGTATGTGAGTTTGGAAAGCACCTGTTGCCAAATAGATGGACCTTCCATTTTCAAAGTTCCCTTGGCTCATATAAGATTAACCCAAGAAAGATATCAAATTTTGAATTTGATTACTCCTGAACTCAACAGAGGTTCATACTCTGGGCTATTTAGGCCTGATTGGAATAACTAGTTGCAGGGCTATGGGTAATGTGGGAATTACCTTTAACAATGAGTGGAGAGTTGCACTATTAGTTGATCAATAGGAAGCCTCTGGTAGTTAGTGATTGATTGTAGCTATTGGACCATTTGGGCTGATATTCCCCCTGATTGAAGGTGTTATGTTGACGTTTTACCAGAGTGCAGATGGAAAGGATCTGATGAGATAGACACTCATCTGTGGTAATCTAAAGCACAAAATGTCAATAGTAGATTTAATTAACAAAAAACATAGCTTCTCAACAGTAAATACCAGTGATCATTGTTTGTAGAATATAAGTGTCAACAAACTGATATAATCAAGTATTTTTCTTGTTCTATATGTTCTTTTCATATTCTTTAATTGGTCAAACTAGAACAAATAGTACACCTAACCAAGTAAAAAGTGTCAAATTTGATGGACTTTTGTGTTTTTCTTCATTCCCTAATGTTATTTGTCCTTTTGGTTCTGCTTATACTTTGACGTCAATGAAGCTGACTGATCAATTAGCATTGTAATCAAAAACAATATCCACCAAATCTGTAATAAGTTCCCTGAATCTAACATATAAAGCTGTTACCTTTACAAATGCGTTAAGATTAAATGTGTAAGTGCATGCATTGTCTGCTAGCAGGAGGGGTGGTGGTTGGCACTAAAGGTTCCTTGTTCTTTACTTGACAGATTCCTCTTTCCTTGTCATAAATTTGAGAACTACTCCTATTGATTGCAGGTCAATGGAAATGTTGAAATAGAGGAAGTATTTGCCCAAATCGACGAAGCTTTCACAAAATTGCTCAAGTCTAGGGAAGAGGTGTCTTTGGCTGCACAGATATAGAAGATGGAAAGTTAAGAAAGGTAACCTGGTGACTGGTTGTACCTTTTTTTCATATAAAAAAAATAACGATGACTTAGTGTAAGTTCTTCTAAAATGCAGGTCTGCAAAAATTCAGTAACATGCAGTCTTATTCCAACTTTTTTCTCTTTTCCTAACGGATGAAGAGGTTGTTTAGTATGTGTATTTTTATTAGACACATAACATTACATGTTGAAAATCTAATAAGCGGTCTCATCTATTGCCTCCTTGGCCTATATTACATACTTGCATTTATCAAGAACAGTTGCTATTGGAAATCCCTGTTCTTAATGAGAATCAAGGAAAATTTGAGTTGATTGCCATGTGAAGAGACATATATATCAAAGCCATAGCAAAAGAATTGTTTTTTTCTTGAATTTGTCTCTGTCTACAGAAATAACTCGCGCAATCAATTCTTAAGTTCATCTCCACGAGTGAAGATCGTCTGTTACTTTTATCCAAGACCAGTCTGTTCCCTTACTACCTGAACACAAATTTTGTTGGACCTAGTGAAATTTGTGGCTGTGCTGGGATGGCATAGGGTTAGTCTTGGATAGAAGGAATAGAAGAATTGGTCCCATCTCTACGGGGCTGATCCTCTGTCCCAACAATTCAGTACCAACCCTGTTTCATTGCATCTTAACTTTTCATTTATGTGCCCAAATAAATAGAAGTCTAAGATATAATGAGACAGAGTTGATACTGGATTGTTGAAACAGAGGATTTGAGGCCCATCTCCACTGCCCTTTTAGATGGATACGGTCATTCATTGCAATCTAATCTTGAATTAAATGTTGGTTGAGGTTATGGTTGCTGCAACACCTACGTGTGAGATACATACGCGTCAACGCCAAAACATCTGGCCAAGTTCAGACCATCATTTCCTCCATGAAAATTGAATGAAACAATAAAATCACAAAAAGTCTCTTGGAGTAGATAACTGCTTTCAACATCAATTTCTATGCAACCTGGAGAGGGAACATGTCCAATGGGAAATGATACCATTGGCTGGTTATCTGTAGTTGTATCAAACATGATAAAAACTTGAGATAAGCCCTCAAAATTGATATAATTTTGAAAATTGACCATACTTTTAGCCTTTATAGTGATTTCAACACTTATAATTTTATAAACATTAAAAAAATTATGAATATACTTCATTAATGGCAAGTGTTTCTATTTTGAACTGTTTTTTTTTTTGAACTTACTAAATATAGAGGTATCAAATTAGTTTCAGATATTGGAAAATCCTCTGTAATACAATTAGATGTTGAAAATATTGTCTTTATTTGTAATGATGATTAGGGTTTTAACTTATTGGAATCTAATGAAATATAATCTACTATGTTAATTTAACTAAACTTTTATGATTGGTTGGATTTAATAAAATTGTCAAACTTGAATATCTAAATTCAAATTTGATTTATTAATTTCAAAATTGGATTAAATTCGAGCTTTTTGCTGTCTATAAAAAATGACTTTGATTGACAATATTGGCAGTCAATTGGAGTAACAAATTTTTTCTTCATCTTCACTGGATTGTTCTTCAATGAATCCGTTACGACTTGAAGTTATAACATTTTGGTATAAATAACAAAATATATTATTTTAATATAATTAACTAAATGATCTCATTTTTGCCATTGACCTTAATAATATATATAAATGTATATTTATAATCTAACCTCTTAAGAAAGACAAATGTCATGCTTGAATAATAAAGGGTTAATTGTAAAAAGATTTAAAATTTACTCAATTTTATAAATAACATTAAAATATTTTAGTTTTAATTTATTATAAAAATAGTTTAATTTTATAATACAATTTATCTTTATAATAAATTAAAGGCTAGATATTTTAATATTATTTTTAAAATTTAAACTAAAATTACAAAATTGGTTGCAATTTTTTAAAATCATGCTTGAATAATAAAATGTTACTCAATTTTGTAATACCAATTCAAACTTTAAATATGACGTTAAAATATTTTAGTTTTTACTTTATGTAAAAATAGTTTAATTTTAAGTTTTTGTTAATAAAATCAATTTTATAATAAATTAAAATTAGAATATTTTTAATATTATTTTTTTTAAAAATTGAACTAAAATTACAAATTTTATTGTAAATGTAGATTTTATTACAACAAAGTCTAACTCGGCAACAAGTCAGCCGAAAAAACAGATCGCTGCTTACTCTTGGACCGTTTCCTCATCAGTTACAACTTACAACAACCATTTATCCTATTCCTAAGCAATCACAGAGCAGATTTCAAGGAGTTAAGTATTGGCAGTTGACTCTAATGCTTTTAATCTTTAAACAATTCATCAGACATACAGATATGACCCCTTCACATGAAAAATGAAAAAAAAATGAATAAGTTGGCCAATTCCATTTCCAGGAGTGATTAGGTGGAAGACCCAGACCCAGTGATGGAACGCGACAACGACATTGGACGGACCAAACATGCAGCCAACGCTCTCTCTAACCTATGTACAACCTCCGTCATCGACGGCCTCTCTCTGCCATCAAACGTCACACAATCCGCCGCTAGGTACCCTATATACCCCACAGCTTCTATCTCCAAAGGCGTTGGCGGCGGTGCTCTCGGGTCTAAAACTCTGTCTATTTCGTCTTTCACAATGTAAGGGACCGCAAACTCCACCACGTTTCTAGGAACTTCGTTCTCGTTTCGGTGAATGGCCTTGTACCCAGATATCAACTCCAACAGTACCACCCCAAAACTGTACACGTCGCTCTTAGTGGTCAACTGTTGGAGTCTGCAATACTCCGGGTCCATGTATCCTAAGGTGCCTGCCGGCATGAGCGAGAGTGCGGACTCGTCGTCGGGCGGACTCATCAGAGAGAGGCCGAAGTCGGATACTTTGGCCGTCCATTGTGAGTCTATCAAGATGTTTGACGACTTTATGTCGCGGTGGATGATGGGTGGCACTGCATATTCATGAAGGTACTCAACGCCTCTTGCCGCATCTAGAGCTAGCTTGATTCGTGCAGGCCATGACAATAAGGGTGGGTTCTGGAGATCGTGGAGATAGTCGTGGAGGGTGCCATTGTGCATGTACTCGTAGACTAAGATACGCTCTTTGCTATCTTCATAGAACCCTAGTAGACGTATGAGGTTTTTGTGGTTTAGGCGAGATAAGGATTGGAGCTCGTGGACAAATGCGCTGTCTTTGTCTTCCTGTCGCTTGTTTCCTCTTGCGCACGAATATGTTCTTGATACTTCAGCTCGTTTGATTGCAACTTGGCGACAGTCTCCTAATAGGCCTAGATAGACTGATCCGAAGCTTCCTATTCCAATACTGCGATCTTCAGAGAAATTGTTGGTAGCTTTTTGGAGTAACTGTAAAGAGAACTCCGTTAATTGACCTGCATTTCCAATACTAGCTAACCAGCTCAGTCGCTTCTCAAGCACCGCTGGTGCTTGCTCAGGTTGCGGCTTCCGCAGTCGATTTAGGCCTTGTTGGACTGGAAGTCCAGTTTCATTGAGGCGACCTGAATCGTGGACTCTGCAGCGTCTACACTTGTAGTATTTGAAAACAAAGAATGTGGTGACTAGCGACAAAGTCAATGTTCCCACGCACCCCACCACTAGGAGAGCTATCATCTCTCGTTTCCATTGACTTCGAGGCTGGGACAACGGCGGCAGCGATTGTGTTGATGTTTCGTTAACAGGCTTAACACTCATGTCGTGCCAACAAAGCTCGCATATGCTATATCCCTCGGGGCAAAATATGCCACTCTGTGATAATGGTCCACAAGGACAGGAACTGCTGCACGAGCCTGGCATTACTGAATCAAACACCCTTAATCTCGACTCCAAATCTTCATTCCCCCAACAATACAACGAAAAGTTACGTTTCACCACTCCGCAGAAAATGTCTCTCTTTGCTTCAATACTCACAAAATAAGTCTCTTCCAGACTTTGCGGCAAACTGAAATCATTTTCTCCCCAACAGACTACTGTTTCATTCGCTCGCAACGCGCAGCTACGATTCTCTCCCAGCGCCATGGACATGAATTTGCCTGCCGGTTTTTCGCCGACCATCTCTCCCCAGCATTCCATTTCGTTATCAAAAGTCAGAGCACAAGCATGTCTAGACCCAGCCGCGATCGACGCATAGTTACCACTCGGAGATTGAGCATCGATGTTAGTAGCATTCCCCAAGCACTTAACAACCCCACCCCCTGCCAACCCGCAAACGAATTCGTCACCAACTGCGATGCTTGAGTAGGCTGGAGCTGTGCTAGTTTCGAGATCATTCCATTGCCAGCACCGAAGACGATTATTTTCATTGACAAGCCCACAGATATGACAATTACCGGCCTTGAGTTCCCTTATCGCAGGGCCCTCATAAATTCGTTTGTGGTACATACCAGTACCGTTGGTAGAGAATCTCCAGCAAACCATAGATGAAATGGAGTGGGAATGGAAAGAAGTCAAAGCGCACACGAATCCATCTCCGGATACTATCCCAGAAAACGAAATATTAGGATTGACAGGCACTCGAATTCCGACAGGAAAGCTGGAACAAGTTAGAGATGATTGTTGGCTATTCCCATCTTGCACTAGAGCACATACCAGAGTCTGAGTAGGAGTCTTGGAAATGGAGACTGTTGAGAGGGAGTAAGTGACTGGAACCCAGAAAATGAATATAAACAAGAGAAGAGGAGGGGCTCTATACAACAGAAAATCCATAGAAGAAGATGATGAGATATGGAAATTTCATGGTGGTTTTGTCACAAGGAGAGCAAAGCATAAAGGTAATGATTGAACTAGTTGGCAGGTAATTAATTAAGTGTTGAGGTTGTGAAGAGAAGACCAAAGACCAAGTCCTTTGAAAAGTCCCATGCAAATAGTGCAAATTTGACACAGAATGTGTCTTACTCCTTACTATTTGAACAACTCAAGAGTGACCCATTCATGACTTAGTATGTTGATCTCAGGTTTTGTATTTTATACATAATTGAGTGCGTATATGCTCCGAGCTATGCTGTAAGTTATCGGAGATTAGTCTAAACGTGAATAGCCGTAAGCTATTAGATATTAGTCTAAATATAAATAGTTTAAAGATATTTTTTAAAATTAATTTAAATATAAATAGTTTAAAGATATTTTTCTAAAATTAGAATCCCACTGAGATATGTCGTGACTAAAAACAAATAATGTTTTTTTTTCACTTAAATACATAATTGATGGAATTGAGACAACTCTTAGAGGGTAAGTGAAGGAAAGAGTCTTATCAACCTGGTACTTTTGACAATGTTTTTGAGACATCTCTTAGAATTCTATAGCTAGATTTGGAATTATTTTATAATAATTTAATTAAAAAAGCAAATCACCGTCTCCAAGCCAAAATTGGTAATTAATGTTTTCAATCCGTTTAAGGTTACTGATGGTAGGAGGTGATCTCATCATTCAACTCCCAACGTAAGTATACTTGATATAGTGCATTTGAAAATTTCCACTTCTATTTGTTAATATTAATTAGGTTAATTATAAAAAAATCTCAAACCTAACTTAATTTTATAATTATATTCCAACTTAAAAAAGCGGTAATTAAACATTTAAATATTTAATTTTTTAATTCTAACTCGATATTAATATTTTTGTTAATATTATTAATGTGACTTACCACTTAAAATAAAATCCTAAACACTTATACACGTTAAACTTAATCAAACTTAACAAAATGATGTTATTTTGGATTGAAATTTTAAATTAAACTTTTTAAGTTGAATCATACTATAATGTTGAATAAAGTTTGAGATTTTTTTAATTAATTAATATTAATTTAATATTTTATTTTGAATCTAGAGATGTAGAGAAGAAAGCAGTAGAGTTCATTAGTTTTGCGATTTGGAACACTAAGGCCAATCAATTTTGACTTCACAGATTTTGTAAGACTAGTCAAAATTTCACTCTTTTTACTTTATATATATCCGATTTCTTAAATCTTTTGTGCCCGATTCTCTATACCTATCTTGTCTTATATGAATAGATGACTGAGATTTAATAGGACAAAGTAAGTACAGAGGAAGAGACACATAGGATCATGTCCCATTCTTAGGGTATCAACTATCAAGATAACACAGAACTGAATAAATAAATCAATTCTTGTTATATCAATTTGCACACGCCAGAGTTATTATAAGTTCAAACGGAAGGTGGGAGTTGTTACGATCGTTACCTCAGCACCATGTAAGGTAACTTGATAAACGCATTTACTGGGTCACTTCTGCAAAGATTTTGACATGTTCTCTAGCGTTTCTGAACTTTTCAAGAAAAGATTAACTATTTTCTGGTGGTATTCACTATTCATAAAGACGACCCTTACCGGATGGATGATGTCATTGTTGCTAATGTGGATATTGCAACAGACCTTCAGGAGAAATACAATGTCAAAGCTTGTGGATATTGCAACAGATCTTCAGGAGAAATACAATGTCAAAGCTGCATCTTTAATAGGATGGATTTGTTTGAATATGTACATTAAAAAAGAAGCACAAATCAAAATTGACAGAAAATTATGCAAACCATATTATCTCATAATATGAAATCATTAAGTAATGGCAAAAACTAAACCCTCTGCTTCTTTAAGTATAATCATGTCCATCCAAGACCAACAGTGAAGTTACTTGAATCATGAAACATTGGCTTGGTTTGTTACTATCCGCCAAAGCTACTAGATGAAAGGCTTCTGATCTTTATCAGAGCTCATGTCTTGGTTCTTTATGGGGCAGGGATCAGCATCAACAAGCATCTTCACCACCTCTCTCATGCTAGGACGCAAATTCGGAAGCTTTGTGGTGCAAAGTATTGCAATCTTCAATACTTTGATCATACCATCCTGTACATGTTCAGAAACGATCTCCTTGTCCAGCAGCTTGGTCACGTTTTCGCGATCGGTGAGATGAACTGAAGCCCAGTAGACAATGTCTTTGCCTTCTCCATATTCCTCTTCTACTGGTCGTTTCCCTGTGATCAACTCTAGTAGCACAACTCCGAAGCTAAAAACATCGTTCTTTTCAGTGATCTTCAGAGAGTATGCCATCTCTGCGAATGCGAGTTAGCAAGAAATGATTACAATTTGAGAAAAACTTTTCAAGTGTCGAGAAATGGCTAAGAAGATATAACTGATTACAATGTATTAGAGAACTCACCAGGAGCAATATATCCATGCGTCCCAGCAAGATGGCTGTTATCACACCCATCATAACTTAGTTCTGCAAGCTTTGCAATCCCAAAATCAGCGATTTTTGGCTCATAATCTTCATCAAGTAAAATGTTACTGGACTTTATATCTCTATGAATAATTGGTGGCGAGCAGTCGTGGTGCAGATATGCAATTCCTTTTGCAGCTCCCAAAGCAATTTTATACCTCCGATACCAATCCAATTCAGGCTCCCCAGTTTTGATTTCCCTGTGAAGTGCCTGAAACAGATTACCATTTTGCATGTACTCAAAGACCAAAAGGCTAGATCCTCCTCTAAGTAAACAAGCATAAAGCTTCAATATATTTCTATGCCTAATCTTCCCAAGAATTTCCATTTCTGCGGTCAAAACCTTTAGAACATCTCCTTTCCATAATTGTTTTACAGCCACTGTACAGCCATTTTTCTTTAGCTCCATCCTGTACACCTTTCCTGTACCACCGCTTCCAATTAAATTTCCCTCTTCCAACTCGCATATGTCATCGGGTTCGATATCTAGTTGGTGGAAACGTGCAAGTTTCCACTTTCCATCTCCTTCCTTCTTCTCTTCTAAAATGCTTTCCATGTCTTCATCATGCTTCAAGTTTCTGTAACTCATAAGCAGAAAACCAGCTAAAAGAAAGACCAAGGTGGATGTTATGACAGAAAACAAGACCAGCCTCTCTTTATATTTCCCTTCCCGGCTTTGTTTTGTCATGCAAACTTTCATACCTGAGTACAGGAGGGTTTGGGAATTGTTTTCAGTGCAGAGATCCTTGTTCTCAAGAAAAGCTCCAACTCCACCAATGGTCAAAAGAACAGTTGGAATTTTTCCTGACAGCTCATTTTCAGATAAATCAATGGAACTTAGCTTCAACTCCTCCAACTCTTCGGGAATAAAACCAGTCAGTTTATTATGTGATAGGTTAAGAGAGTTCAAAGAGCTAATGTGTGAAAAGGTATGCGGTATATAACCAGTTAAAGAATTCAAGGCAAGATTCAAGTCCACCAAACTGGAACATTCACCCAGGTCTAATGGTATGGATCCTGTCAACAAATTTCTTTCCAGAAGCAAGGACCCTAACTGCTTTAAATCACCGATTTCAGAAGGTAGGAAGCCAGAGAACCTATTGTTATACAAGTGAAGCTTCTGTAAATTCGTCAGTTTACCCAGTTCTGATGGGAGGGGACCTGAAAACTTGTTGTTCTGCAGCAATAACTCGGTCAAGCTGGTAGACATACCAATTTCAGGTGATATCCCTCCAGTGAAGTCATTATCGCTAACATCGATAATGTTGGCAAGTGGGAGTGCCCAAACCTCATCAGGAATCATCCCAGACATGAGGTTTCTGCTGATCCTGAACCGCTTTAAAGTTTTGCACCGAGCATAAGTATCTGGGAAATTCCCAGAAAATTTATTTTGCAGAGCAAGCAAGTTATCTAAATTCCCATTTGTGCACAAGAATTTCGGGAAATCACCCGAAAATTGGTTCTCAGATATGTCAAAACTGTTCAGTGGAGAGAATCTACCAAAATTTGCTGGGAACTCCCCTGAAAAGCTGTTTCTATAGATTGAGAATCCATCAAGATGGCGCATCTCTCCAAAACCAGCAGGGAGCCGTCCAGAGAAGTTGTTGTCATACAATTGAAAAACCTTTAAGTCCTTCAAATTGCCAATGACCTCGGGCAGTTCCCCATGAAGTTGATTCGAAGATATATCAATTTCGCGCAACAGGGTCAGTTCTCCAAGCTCTGATGGGATCTTGCCAGTCAGATTGTTGGCGAATAGCTCAATCTTGGTAAGCTTAGGCATTTTGGAAATTGAAATCGGAAAATTCCCAGATATCCTGTTCCTCGAAATATCAAGTGTCTGCAATTCCCTCAGCTCAAAGATGGATTCAGGAATCTCTCCTCTTAAATTGCAACTTGACAGAAAGAGCCAAGCCAAGTTCCTCAAATTTCCAATGTTATCAGGGATCTCTCCCTGATCAAATTGATTTTTTGCCAGACCAAGTCTAACCAGTGCGCTTAAATTTCCCAACCAGTTGGGAAACCCACCAGTGAAGAAATTAAATGATAGGTCAAGATGCTCCAAGCGTTTCAACATAGAAAGGTCGGGTATGACACCAACCAATCCATTTCTGGTGAGATTCAAAACTCTAAGATTTCTACAGTCAGTAAGTTGGTAAGGCAGCTTCCCAGAAATGTGATTACAAGGCAACGAAAGGGTAGTAAGGCTTTCGAGTGCAGCAATGGATGGAGAAATCTCACCGGAAAGAGACTTGTTTCCAAGTGAGATTGCAATTACTCTGTTTGTATTGGGATCACAAGTGATCCCAGAAAACATGCACGGAGACTCTGTATCTTTCCAGGAATCCAACGCATTGAGAGGGTCTTTAAGCTGGTTTTTGAACTGAAGCAAGGCCTGAGTTTCAACAGTCAAAGAGAAACACGGCGGGAAACTTGACAAGAATAGGAAGGAAACGCTTGAAAGCACATGGAAGAAAAGCAATGTGCTTTTGGCCATTGGAGGCAAAAAGAATGGGTGGAATAATCAATCAGGGGATGTTTATACTCAAAGCAAAGCCTTCAATTATTGCAACCATCCTGGGGATCACATCCTGATGTTTAAATCATGCCCTTCATATAATACTGGTATAAGCACACCAAAGCATATTTGTCAGTACAGAATTGGCAACAATTATAATGCAACCAGTTGTTATGACGCATGAAACAAATAAGATACAGACAGAGAGCGGGAGTATGGAGTGCAAAGGTAACGTTAGAACGTCAATTTTGTCTTTACTGTGGATTATTAGTTTATCATTAAAGACAAAGAAAAGATGGGGTAGGTATAGCCTTCGAAGTCACTCATTACTCTCTCGTGTCATGGATTTGATTTGCTTAGCAAGTAAAGTCACGACATCATTAAAAAGGTACCAATTTTTAACAGTTAGTTGAAATCAGACTGTAATCATCTTAAATCTCCAAAACCACTTGAACAGAAAGTAGCTTTGCTTTTCGCAAGAAATTCTGTATTTAAGACCGGCGAATCCAATTAAAAGTATAAAAATCAGTAAGACGAACTGAAAGAATATATGCATGACCTGGTTATAGATTTGAAAATAAACAGCAAATCTGGTTGCTTGAATTTTATATACTGTAATGGATCAAAACCAAGAAGCATAGATAAAAAGTGAACAGATAAGTACCTGCAACTGGAATTCCTCCTCATAGAAAAATGTTTTGTATCCGAGGACTGAAGGATGATTTTCCATTATTTCCTCTTGCAATCATTGACCGGAAATGAAATTCTTCTCCTTGAGAACAAAGAGAACAAGAGACAGTGAGCTTCAGCAGAAAAGCTTGGTTCTTGACATCAAACAGAGTACAGAACTAAAAAAGATAAGAATGCAGAGTTTTGGCAATTGGATGTCAGGCAAGTAATGGAAAACAGAAGTGGGTCTGCAAGGAAAAACCAGAAATTTGTTTCTTAAAGCTAGGAGTGGAATCGAAACAAAGTCCACAGTTGCAGTTTCCGCGAATGGCCTGAAGACAAAAATCTTTGTGGAATACAGAGGAGGGTAATGATAAAATTCAGTGAAGAGAAGACAGCAGAGAACACACGTGAATTCTGAACCACGTTGTACAAGTTGGAACTAATCTTTTCAGTGTGGTGTAGATTTAGACCTCAGTCTCTCTCTATTCTGTTTTTTGTTTCTTGTTTCGTTTCCTATTTCTTTGCTGCGTATGGTTGCTGTTTTCAGTAGTTGAAGGCGGAACGGAACAAGATGGAATGGAACAAACATTAAAGACAGTGAGGTGTTTGGTTGTGGTGGACAGAATAGAAATTTACATCCATCTCAAAAGCGCAGAATGCGTTTGATTGCGATTGATTGAAACGGATAATAATAATAATAAATTTGAATTATAATAAATACAAAATATATAATAATAATAATAATAATAATAATAATAATAATAATAATAATAATAATAATAATAATAGTAATAGTACTAATAAATACAAAATGATGCTTAATAATAATAATAATACATGTACAACTACTAATAACAATAATAATAATAATAAAAATAAGAAATTTATTATAATAATAAAAATGTATGATAACAATAATAATAATAATATTAAGAGCAACAATAATTAATACAAAATTAATAATAATAATATTCATAATAATAATAAAAATAAAATTTTATAATACTAATAATAATAACAATAATAATAAGAAATTTATTATAATAATAAAAATGTATGATAACAATAATAATAATATTAAGAACAACAATTATTAATACAAAATTAATAATAATAATATTCATAATAATAATAAAAAATAAAATGTAATAATAATAATAATAATATTGATAATTATAATAGTTATAACAAAACATGAATATGTTATAACTAATAATAACATAATGGCTGGTTGAAGGGGAGACGAGGACAAGCGTTCCTATCCTTCCTTTTTGGGAGGGACAAAAAAGCTTATCCCTGTCTGCTGGAGATAGTGGACAGAAATTCGAGGATAACAACCAAACGTGTTATGGAGATGAGATTTTTCTGTTTCATCTACTGTCCTCACTAGCAGGGACAAGAACCAAACGCAGGTAAAGGTACAAAGAATAAAAGCGTTTCCATTATATGTACATGTATCCTAGTTCTTCTTATCAGTTTCGTCTTTTATCAAAGTGGACAATTGCTTGGTCCTAACCAGAATGATGAGATGCTCATAATTCAAAATCATTTGAGGCAATGCAGATTTGAGGAAGACTCGTAAGATACATGTTAAGTGCAGACACGTGCTGACTAGTAGAAACTAGGAGGCAGTTCAAACTTGATAATGAGATATGTTTAACCAAGAAGATTACTCTTCAATTTGGAAATTGCAAATGGAATATTGAAACTGTGGCTAGATATAACATTAACATCGATAATAATATTCCATGGGTTCTGTGGAATACTTTTAAGTGTAATCCACTAAAGCCATATCACATACGAAGACTTGGATCCTATCCACTCTTGGAAGGCGTTTTTGGTTAATCAATAAGTTGGTAATTGAGTAAGCTTGTGTAAATTTTGATTGATTTACCTTTAAGAATGCATATGGAATAACTATATCTTAACAATGGATCTATTTGTCTAGGTTCAACTCCATGAATTTGGTTTTTTCTTTAAGACATTTTTGTCCTTAAAGGACAATTTTGTTCATGTCTCGTAAAGTTGGACAACATTAATTGCAATTTTGATTTTTAAATAAATTATCGGTTAAGTTGCGCAATTTGATTCAGATAAAAATAATGAAGTGACCCAATAAATGATCTAGATTAATGGGTCGAAGTTCGGGTAAAAAATGGATCCCGATTAGTATGGATCGGATCCATATTGACTTTGTGATGGGAAAGCCTGATATGGAAACTATATAAAGATTAAGGTCTCCTGTAATTACTCAAGAAATCATTCACGAACATAAGGATTCTTGACCCGTTAGGGAAGCTCGTGTTTTGAGGAAACTGTAGAAATGCCTAATCCATGAGCCGGTGAATACTTTTCACAAAAGGTTTTGAGAAATTCAGAGACGTTTGAAACTCAGAATTGACATCAAAATTAGAGATGAAACTAAAATCTAAGTACTTTACATTACCTTCGTTTTTAATCTTTTTATATAGATCCGGGATAAGTAATAAGGCTCCCACTTCGTATTACATTTTCTTCATTCAAGTCTTTGGTTTATTGTACAACTATTCAATTGATGTGCCCAACATAAGTTTTAGTATAAAGTTTCGAACTTTTGAATCTATTCCTTCTTTGTCAACATTGAATTTAGAAAGAGTACAGGACTAGGTAAAGGAAGAGTACTCCGATGAATAAAAACATGTTTTTCTTTCGTAACGTAAAACCACTATTTGTAATTAGGGTGTAGTAGAATCAAAATTGTTTCATATTGGAACTATATTTCTATTTAGGAATAATTGGTTGATTGATTAGGGAATATATCAACAGTTAAGGAATAAAAAGCAGTCGGTTGATTATTATTATTATATAAACAATATTTTTATATTCGAGTTTTGGAGATTACTCCATACTCTCTGACAGGAATGAATCAGGGTGTGCGAGATTGCTATCATGCCTATGAGAGGAGTGTCACGGGCGTGACACATGTGACAGTCGTGTCATAGGCGTTAAAGAGACAATTACTTTTTCTTTTTCTTTTAACAAAATAATATAATTAATTAAAATATATTAAATTTAAATATAATTAATTAATATATTAAAATTTGATATAAAACAAAATTTTAAGAATTTTTTTCTTTTAGCAAAACAATATAATTAATTGGAATATATAAAAATTTGATGAAAACAAAATTTAACAAATTCTTTTGTTTCCTTTTTAGTAAAACGATATAATTAATTAAAATATGTCAAAATTAAATATAATTAATTAGAATATATTAAAATTTAATGTAAAACAAAATTTTAACAAAATTTTATTGTTTCCTTTTAGCAAAACAATATAATTAATTAAAATATATTGAAATTAAATATAATATATTATAAGATATTAAAATTTATTGTTTCCTTTTTAGCAAAATAATATAATTAATTAAAATATATTAAAATTAAATATAATATATTATAAGATATTAAAATTTGATATAAAACATAAATTTAACGTAATTTTATTTCTTAAGATTTTTAACAACCCAACTATTATTAATGATAATGGTAATCATTTTGACCTAACCAACCATCATAATTATAATAATTATATCTATTATCATTCCTTACTATATTCATTCTCATTTATATTACTATTATTTCATGTGAACTAAACGCTCTCTTATTTTTGTTTCTAATTGCTCTTAGATGTTTTTACCTTAGAAAATTATACAGTTATTTTAGGAGGAGTTAGCTCATCTGCAAATGATATTACACCAATTTGAAAGAAATTGAGATAAATTTCGCTCATATGTCATATTAATATTTTTTTTTGGAAGTTGAAGTATTGAAAAGAACTCATAATTGTTTTTAGTATATGGTAAATTTTTTAATGTAAATTGTGTACTTTGAATAGATTACAAGATAAGTTAAATGACGTGTTGAAATTCACCTAGGATCCCTCAGTCAATCGTTTAAACCTGTAACACTAAATTTTAGAATAAAAAAGATAAATATTGAAATGTAAAGTATTATTCTTAAAAATAAAGCTAGTCTTTGATGGAATATTTTGATAATACAAATATAAAACTTGGTTTAGCTAACTGTTAGTTTCCTAGCATATAATTAAGAGGGTTAATAATTAGAAATCGTCACTTGATTATACATGCCAAATGCACAACAAAACATTAGTACAAAGAATATTAAGGAGGGTGGTCCTCAAACTTAAATTTTGAAGAACGATTTGACATCATTCAATAGGCTCCAAAGCTAACAGACATGTATAGCACCGAAAGTCATTTTCTTAAGATGGTGAAATGAAAGAGAGTTGAACACAATTATTCATCATTCTTTTGTTTTATTAACTCCTTGACAAAAGAGACGTGCGAACCTTTAATCCATTTCTGCACTACTGATTTATTCACCTATCAGAACCACACAATCTCTGCTAATATGGTCTCTTCATCAAGGTAGGTAGGTCGCATTAATACCCTTAATTTGTTGAAGTATCTAATCTGTTCAGTGCTGATTCCTTTGTTTATATAATCTTTTTATGTAAGATTTAGAGGCTTATGAATACGTTATTTACTAATAAGTAATTCCAAGTTAAGATATCATACCAAAAATATCTGATAATTGAAGTCGTCGAGTGTAAGATTGCCAACACCTTTGGTGTTCTATTTCATACTTGTAACTACTAATGGTTACTTAATGAACGTCTTTTTCCCGAGGGGTTGACATAAGTGGCATATACCTTCGTCGCTTAATCAAGAGATCAAGGGTTTGACTCTTAGGAATGCAGCAAACTCTTGGGTCAGCGGTAGCCCTCCTTGATTTGAGATGCTCCCGCCGCGGAAGGATTAGTCCCCAAACTAATCCTTTTAGCTAAATAATAACGAACATCTTTTCTGTTACACGCAATTTGCTTGTCAACAATTTCAATAGTTTGTCAAGAGCTTAGACAGTGTCGGTGGAAGTAATGCAAATTGCAATTCATCCACGCCAATGATCGATGTACATAGCTAACACATTTAAGAAGGTCGGTGTGAAATGATATGATAGTGTCTGTGTCACGTACAAACGTTCTTGGCATTTTTGAAGATGATAATCGACTGATTGTACAAGGATTGAGCCGAAAAGAAATAGTTGTTGACAATTCTTTGCATCTGCTGGATCTCACAGCTGTTTTGATTGATCATCCACAATCCGCTTAAAGACATAAAGATAGGGCTTCCATGGCTGAGACATGTCCTTGTCCTTCATTAAAGATGTCCAGTCCTATATAATGGGATTATATAACGTTTGTGGATTAAAAAAGAGAAGAAAGACATTCAGATTCTCATGGAGAAGTTAGCAGCATACTCACTCCAGGGGGTAATACTTTCATGGCTTCCAACGAAACCTTACAAAAAGTTTTTAGGATAGGCATGACCTTATTAGTCGTAAGGGTGAGTGAGGACAAGAGAATGCGGAAGTGATAAGGCCAGATCGGTCGCCATTCTGTCGTTGCATGGTTCAATAGAGCTGGGCCATATCATGTATATATATATGTGCGTGTGTATGCAAAGACACCGTCTCTTGAGTTGTCGGTGGCCATACATGTTAGTGTGGCTGCATAGTTGTGCATGCGGCTGTTTTTCGTCGGCTTCTTGTTATTTATATGCCTGTGTTAGGAATTAAACCAAGTAGTTTAGGTGTTATTTACCTATTGGTGTGAGTGTTTACATAGAATCATGTCTTATTTAACCTAGGTGTGTATATATATATATACTATAAGGAAATCAGTAATTACTGATAGAAAGTTACCGACAGAAGAGAAATTGTAGCAAATTATCGACAAAAAAAGATTTTTTGTAGGTAATATTATCAGGAAAGATTACATTTTGCGACGGTAAAAGTATTTATCGGTAAAAATGGAGGAAAATTATTCCAGCAAATTTTTCAACGGAGTACAGTGATGGTACAAGATTCCCATCAGTAAAGGAGGTGGGAATGCTTGGTGAAATAAAAAAGTTTTGGATTTATCGATAGAAATGTTTTCGTCGGTAAATTCCGTCGATAAATTTTAGAGTAAACGTCATCATTTTTTCATCTTTAACGTTTTTAATAGAACAAAAATGACGTCGTTTAATTTAACATCAAACAATGTTGTTTTCCTACATATTTAACCTACCTGAAGAACCCCCTCCCTTTCCCCTGTGTTTTTGTTTTAATTTTTCTATTGTCGATTCCTTCTATTTCTCAGTTGTCAATTCGTCTTCTGCTCGTCTGTAGCACCCCACTCCCGCCAGATCCGAACCCGACATCTACAGTAATATCCGAGCAGTGACCATGAGGTGGCATACTAGAAGCGATCAAAGCGATCGATTACGATAAAACATTTTCTTTTGAAAACATTGAGTCTGCAAATCAATAAACCATTCGGTCCGCGATACAAAAACATTTTCATACGAAATCATTTTCGATCAAATACTAATTCAATACTCAAATCGGTTCATAGGCATATAATCATAGCCAAACCGCCTAATACAATTTCAATACTAAATGCGAAATCTGATTTACACATCAATCGAAGACTCAATTACACGACTCGAGAAAGACACTAATGCTGACGCCTTGAAGCGATCCCGACCCTAGTCTCCGACTCCAAAGAAGAGACATACTCCGTTCGCCTAACGGGTACTCTTCAATCCCTAAAAAATAGTTGCAATGTTGGGTGAGTTTGCGAACTGGTGAAAACCATCTTTGATGGTTCACTCAAATCATGCATTACATACATAAGCGTCTGACAATCTGATAATATTCAATTAACGTATTGTATAACAATGTCTGATAGTTTATAACGATTTCTGATAATTTATAACGATGTACAATATCGATAACAATATTACGATAGCAATAGAGCGATTTCTGATAACTTTCGTGGCATCACGCGATTCGATGTCGTCACACAATTTGGCCATTCAATCGATCATGTATATAATGCATATGAGACTCTTTCCGGTTATTCATGATTGTGCCCAAGTGCTCGATCGATGAACATGGGGGGCGCGTCGAGATTTCTCCCCGGGCTCGAGGCGGTCGATCTGATGTTCGAGCTCGAAGCTCTTTTTAGTGATAATAGCACTTGGGTCACGTTTCTATTATCTGATCATGCATTTATGCATGCAATGCGATGTTCATAAATTCATATTGATAACTCGGTATTGATAATTGATGTATGGCTATAAAAGCTCGATATTGTATCTCTCAAGATATCTGTAATACGATAATTGATTCATTTGAGATAATTGATAATCATGCAATTTCACAATCCAATACATGAGAGCATACCATCCAATCATGTATATTTCAGTAATCATACGGTTTCACATTAAGCATTTAAATAGTCAGGAATTTGAGAAACCAACTAGGTTACTCACCTGAACTTCCGAGCTACCTGCCTGGAAGTCTCAGCACTGTCCGTGGAATGACGATCCAATGACGCCTCTATAACAGTAAAATACAGTCCCATTACTAGATGCTCAATTTAACAGTTCAATAATACATATGTCTCAGTGAAATTATGTGCAGTACATGTTCACGATTTCCGGCGCTAATACCCAATTTTGATATCTTACGCTCAACCCTATTTCTTTGCTCAGTTGATCGGTAATGATTTGATCCATTCCTATAATTCAGTCAATTTCCTCAATTTGAATCGCCTATAGCAATTTCCTATTTATCGGGTCGAAACCTCTATTGCAATTTCTAATTAAAACTCCAATAGTCTCAATTCAGTACTTATGTCATACTATGAACCTTAATTGACCTTAGATCTCCATAATTCAATACCATTTAGATCAATTCAAATTCCCTTAATTATCCTCAATTGTAGACCTCGTTCCCTAGTCCGTAACGAATCTGGAATCACCTCAATCGGAGGTCTACGCCATGAATTATGCCTAATAAACCAAATTAAATCAATGGTACAGTCCCCTTCGCGCGACCAAGAAAGTCTCGTCATGGCCAGCAGAAGGTTCGCTTGCCAGCGTGAAGACCGCTTCATGCGCGTAACAACACGTCATTGGCGCGCCGCGAGACGAAGAAGCACGTCGCGGCGTCATAGGTATATAACGCTCACCGCGGCGTCCCACGCAAGCTCGCCGCGGCGAAGGAATCATTTTTTCTCGCCGTGAGGCTTGCGTGCAGGTCGCGGCGTGCGACGATCCCCTTCGTCTTCTTCGATCGTTTCTCTCTCTCTAAAACCCCATTAAAACACTTCAACTACTCAAATCAACCTTAATAAATGCCATAAATGCTAAGAACAACCATTAAAGACAACATTAAAGCCTTAAAACCTTACCAATTCACAGATCGAAATCACAAATGGTCGTAACCCTAAAATCCTTCGAAACCCACGATCCACCAATCTCAAATCCTCTAACCTTCACCAATCACCATAAATCAGTCAAGCTAGCATAATGAGAAGAAAACCCATAAGAAAGAATCAAAGAATCCTTACCTATGGAGAAATCGAAGGACGTCGTCGAGGGGAAGAAGAAACGAATGTTTTAGGTTTTCCCCCAAATTTCAGACCTAGTATTTATAGACTTAGGTCTCCGAATCAGTCCAAATTTCAGTCCCTAAATTTCAGTAGCTCAACATATTTCTTTCCTAACAGTCCCACTCTAACTTTTCCATTTCTATTGGACCATTCTTTCGATCTTATCTGATCGATCTCGATCTCTCAAATATTTCCGGTCAAGGCATTTCCTCCGAATTTTCAAAATTTCCTATAAGCCACCTTCAATTACCAATCACTCTTAAATTATTCTAAATCAGTCATTTGAACCCATTAACTTCTAATTTCTCAATCAGTCACGATCCAAATCAATTCGATCGATTCGATAAATTCTAATTCACAATTCGCTACCGGAAAACCATGAATGCATGTACCTATGAATAAATGCATATGTAATAAATCTGTTCCTCTATAATTAGAGGCCGATGTGAGTTCGGTCGATGAATGCAATGAAACCTATCAATCTGTCCCAATTTACCAGAATGCCCTTGCTAACAGTAGCGGTATGTTACAATTCTCCCCTCCTAATAAAAATTTCGTCCTCGAAATTTCATATACAATTGGTCAGGAAGATAGGGGAATTGATCCGCTCCATTCTATTCTGATTCACACTCATTTCCTTATAAGACCAGGTTTTATCAATTTCACGGAAATCAATACAATTAATTACTCTTTTTCCTTTCTCAGTTTCTATACTGCCTTAACAGTTTCCTCATAATTACTCGCAATTCTTCTCATTCGGTACTGTTAACACATTTATCAGGTCTTAACAATGTTTCATAATCCAGTCCATAAAACACTTTGAAATTCAGAATCATCTCTTAGGCTTTTAAACCACCTTACCAATCCATTCGTACCACAGTCACATAGAGGCCATTTAATTACGAATTTCGTTTCCCCATTAACCTTTATCTCTATGTATACATCTTGGCTGAGGCGATACACTTCAAAACATTTCATTTATTGCTTATCAAATTACCTCTCTTTAGTGTTAAAATACTAATCTCATAAGATTCTCATCATCTCGATAACAATCAACTCGACACATTGCCATACATTTTACGTTCTAAATCCCCATTACAGATTCATTTACTCTTAACATATACACTGCTCAAATGGTGTCTCCAATGCAACAACTGATATGGCTGCAATCAATTCAAACTATACATCAACTTCTGTCCCTAAGAATTCCCAATTTATCTTCGTCACTTTTCAATGCATTTAATCGATCATCGATGCTTATAGTCACTTTCCAGTTTAAGTACAATTGAGACACTTTACTCTTCAGTGATACAATAAATCCCTTATACCCATAATCAATTCGTATAATTCTCTAAATATCGATTGTCTTCAATGAGGAACAATTTTCTGGTAACTTTCTCAGTTTCATCATAACACATTCTGACACATATTCCTTTACCCTAATTTTCTCCACATAATCCAGTTTATTGCCATCATTACAAACTGGGTTGGTAATCCATTCATCATATCACTTTTGTACTTTCAGAACACAATTACACAAAGTATACACAAACCTGTACTCTTCTCATAATCGCAATTTACATGTCCTTTATGTTCAGTAATTTTCTTATATAATCAGAGTCATCTCGTCGACTATCGTCATTATTTCTTGTCAATCATTTTCAATACCATAGGAAACCAATTCCAGTTATACTTAACATCCCCTGTAGATCAATCTATGCCATAATCCACATACCAAGAACATCCCTTTTTATACTGTTCATTACGGTACATACCGTTAAAAATCATTGCGTCAATATACCAATTTGTCACTCACGCTATACTTTGTTTTCATTAAAATTTAACCACACTTTCTCCTCTTTCCAGTCGTTCCCAATCGTGAAGATCATAACCACTCTCCATTCATTCTGATCACTATAATCACTTTCGTCTCTTATTCTAACTCATATTGAACTTTAAACGATAAGGACTACAACTAGCACTTAGCCACTAACTCATCAATCTCTTCCCATATAATCTCTACGCATATGAAACAATTGAGCTTAAAATTTTCACTCGCCATAAGGCTCCCATAATCAGGTGTGCGTTTACTTAGACGATTTAACTAAACTTTGACCCCTCTGTCATCTATCATTATCAGTATCTTATATTGCAATCCCTTTCATTAATGCACCATACCCATGTATTTACACTCTCAATTCAATGTCATAGACGTACAATCAGTCTGGATTCCTTACTAACATAATCTGACTCAATTCATAACTCTTATACACTACCTCTTGTTTTAGTAATCAATTCCAATTGTAACTTTTCTAGATCACAGAACATTTTATTATATCCGCTCTATTAATACACTTTCAATCTTGCCATTCCTATCATATCTCTATTTGCCTCTATCAATCCATAACTATAACTTCATACCCTACATTCAAGGATATGCCCCGATATAACACGGGTGTCGCAGTCCGTAATATATCCACCAATACTGATAAACTTAATCATCTTTTATCAGATCAAACTATACACTTTCTGTTATTCCATGTTATCCACAGTTTCCATCTATCACGTTCTAACATATCATCTTTTCCTTGCCACTTCTAACCACTTAAACAATTGGGACATACTCATGTGACTCTACTAGGGATCAGTTACTGCCGTCTGCTATGACGACTTAATGCATGCAACTCAGTACAAATTTCAGAACGCCCATGTACAATCGTACTTCTGGGCTCTGATACCACAAATGTAGCACCCCACTCCCGCCAGACCCGAACCCGACATCTACAGTGATATCCGAGCCCGTGACCTGCGAGGGTGGCATACTAGAGCAGTCAAAGCAGTCAATTACCTGGTAAAACATTTTTCTTTTGAAAACATTGGAGTACGCAGAAATCAATAAACCATTCGGGTTCGCGATACAAAAACATTTTCATATGAAATCATTTTCGATCAAATACTAATTCAATACTCAAATCAGTTCATAGGCATATAATCATAGCCAAACCGGGCCTAATACAATTTCAATACTAAATGCGGAAATACAGATTTACACATCAATCAGAAAGACTCAATTACACACGACTCAGAAAGACACTAATGCAGACGCGAACTGATCCCGACCCTAGCCTCCAACTCCAGTGAAGCAGACATACTCCCGTTCGTCTAACGGGGTACTCTTCAATCCCTAAAAAAATAGTTGCAATGTTGGGTGAGTTTGCGAACTCAGTGAGAAACCATCTTCGATGGTTCACTCAAATCATGCATTACGCATGGCGTCTGACTGTCTGATAATATTCAATTAACGATGTTGTATAACAATGTCTGATAGTTTATAACGGTTTCTGATAATTTATAACGATTATGCGATGACGATAACAATATTACATAGCAATAGAAACGATTTACATAACTTTCATGGCATCACGCGATTCGAGAATCGTCACACAATTTGGCCATTCAATCACCATGTATATAATGCATATGAGACTCTTTCCGGTTATTCATGATTGTGCCCAAGTGCTCGATCGATGCAGATGGGGGCGCGTCGAGGATTTCTCCCCTGGGCTCGAGGCGGTCGATCTGATGTTCGAGCTCGAAGCTCTTTTCAATGATAATAGCACTTGGGTCACGTTTCCATTATCTGATCATGCATTTATGCATGCAATGCGATGTTCGATAAATTCATATTCATAACTTCGGATTGATAATTGATGTATGGCTATAAAAGCCCAGTATTGTATCTCTCAGTAATACCGTAATACACAGTAATTCAGTTCATTTCAGATAATTCAGTAATCATGCAATTTCACAGTCCAATACAGTAGAGCATACCATCCAATCATGTATATTTCAGTAATCATACGGTTTCACATTAAGCATTTAAATAGTCAGGAATTTGAGAAACCAACTAGGTTACTCACCTGAACTTCCGAGCTACCTGCCTGGAAGTCTCAGCACTGTCCGTGGAATGATGATCCAACGGCACCTCTATAACAGTAAAATACAGTCCCATTACTAGATGCTCAATTTAACAGTTCAATAATGCATATGTCTTAGTGAAATTATGTGCAGTACATGTTCACGATTTCCGGCGCTAATACCCAATTTTGATATCTTGCGCTCAACCCTATTTCTTTGCTCAGTTGATCGGTAATGATTTGATCCATTCCTATAATTCAGTCAATTTCCTCAATTTGAATCGCCTATATCAATTTCCTATTTATCAGGTCGAAACCTCTATTGCAATTTCTAATTAAAACTCCAATAGTCTCAATTCAGTACTTATGTCATACTATGAACCTTAATTGACCTTAGATCTCCATAATTCAATACCATTTAGATCAATTCAAATTCCCTTAATTATCCTCAATTGTAGACCTCGTTCCCTAGTCCGTAACGAATCTGGAATCACCTCAATCGGAGGTCTACGCCATGAATTATGCCCAATAAACCAAATTAAATCCAATGGTACAGTCCCCTTCGCCGCGGCCAAGAGTGTCTCGTCGCGGCGCAGAAAGGTTCGCTTGCCGTGGCGTGAAGACCGCTCTCCGCGGCGAACAACACGTCATTGGCGCGCCGCGAGACGAAGAAGCACGTCGCGGCGTCATAGGTATATAACGCTCGCCGCGGCGTCCCACGCAAGCTCGCCGCGGTGAAGGAATCATTTTTTCTCGCCGTGAGGCTTGCGTGCAGGTCGCGGCGTGCGACGATCCCCTTCGTCTTCTTCGATCGTTTCTCTCTCTCTAAAATCCCATTAAAACACTTCAACTACTCAAATCAACCTTAATAAATGCCATAAATGCTAAGAACAACCATTAAAGACAACATTAAAGCCTTAAAACCTTACCAATTCACAGATCGAAATCACAAATGGTCGTAACCCTAAAATCCTTCGAAACCCACGATCCACCAATCTCAAATCCTCTAACCTTCACCAATCACCATAAATCAGTCAAGCTAGCATAATGAGAAGAAAACCCATAAGAAAGAATCAAAGAATCCTTACCTATGGAGAAATCGAAGGACGTCGTCGAGGGGAAGAAGAAACGAATGCTTTAGGTTTTCCCCCAAATTTCAGACCTAGTATTTATAGACTTAGGTCTCCGAATCAGTCCAAATTTCAGTCCCTAAATTTCAGTAACTTAACATATTTCTTTCCTAACAGTCCCACTCTAACTTTTTCATTTCCATTGGACCATTTTTTCAGTACTATACAGTCAATCGGTCAGTCTCTCAAATATTTCCGGTCCGGGCATTTCCTCCCGAATTTTTCAAAAATTTCCTATAAGCCACCTTCAATTACCAATCACTCTTAAATTATTCTAAATCAGTCATTTGAACCCATTAACTTCTAATTTCTCAATCAGTCACGATCCAGTCAATTCAGTCAGTTCAGTAAATTCTAATTCACAATTCGCTACCGGAAAACCATGAATGCATGTACCTATGAATAAATGCATATGCAATAAATCTGTTCCTCTATAATTAGAGGCCGATGTGAGTTCGATCGATGAATGCAATGAAACCTATCAGTCTGTCCCAATTTACCAGAATGCCCTTGCTAACAGTAGCGGGATGTTACATCGTCAATGTATGTGTTTGCTTGTCTTCTCCGACAACTATCCTTGTGTCATTTGGTGGAGGTAAGTCATTCAGTCTTTGTCTTCTGTGATTTTGTGTATAACCCATGTTGGCCTATATGTTCGAACCTAGGAGTTTTTGAGGAGTTTTGCGTTTGTTTTGGATTGTCTATGATGTATTTATGTTTGCAATGTTTTGGAAAACGTTGAGGAAGGGAAAAGACATGATTTGCTTAAGTTAATTGGGAAGAATCTGTTTTGTCTTTAAAGTGTTCGACGAAAGTTCTGAGTGAGTTCTTTAATAATTTTCTCCTTGTTTTATGTGTTTATGGTTATTAAGGTTATTGTTTCTTCTCATAAACCAAATTCTATGACTTTCTTTATCGGGATTCCAGTTGAGAAATCAATTATGTCAGTTCAAACAATAATAAAAATGACGAACTAATCGTTGGGATGGGTGTAATACGTGCATAAGTTGTTCTATACAATATTCTTATATAGTTGCAGGAATGGGATATTATTCGAAATATGCTTTGATGCTAATGTTGTTTATGTTATTAATATTTGTTCAATTGTATCGGTGCACAAATGAGTTCTTTTACTATTTAGAATCATTGTCGTTTCATTATATTGCAATAACTGGATTGTGAGTTCAAGTTATCTTTATATGCGCTGGCTTATTAGCTCAACAGGTTTTCTTTTTTCTTCTTTTAGATCATATTTAGTAAATAAATTGAACCATAAAAAAGAAGGAGGATTCTAAAGGTTCAGATATGTTCAATATAAGATAGATCACTAAAAAAATCCAAATTTGCTTACTGATTGATTTTAATGTTTATTTTTTTTTGGTTAGTTTAGTTGATCATTTGAAATTAGATTCAATCTATATATACAGTACTTGAAATTGCTATATAGATATGGTAATTCATATTAACTACATTATTCATATATATTATAAATTATTTGTTAGTATGTATAAATAGTTTAGTTTATATGAGTCATAATAACTATAAATATCACTATAATGATAATTCCAATTTTTTTGTTTAATAGTTCATTTTAACATATCAATATCATATGGTTAGATGTATCATCTACTTAATAATTGGTCTTGATATATCAATTTCTTATTATAGTTTATTTGCCTCCCAAGAATCGCTTCATATAAATAAGTCTTATATGGCAAGGAGGTTTTAGTAGTAGTTATACCATAGGAAAATTTGATATTTGGTTCTTTGAACAAAGGAGACCAAAAGAGTAATTATTGTTTATTCTTATTTTCAAGACTATAAGATCTACGTACCAATTATGATTGTCATTATCTCACTATATGCAAGGATGCTACCATCCTGATCTTCTTTGGTTTCCTACTATGCCTTCTTCTTTGTATTGATGAATAATGATGCTCCTACGAAGCATTTATAAGGCACTGATTCCTGAGAAGTTAAAGAGTATGTCAATAATAAGCTAAGCCATTTATTGATCACATGTGTGACTATTTTGATCATAACCAATTCCTTGAATTTGTAACCATAGGCTTATTTAGCAAGATTTGACCTAAAAATAAGAATAACAAATAGAGAATTTAGAAAACAAGAGGATTTGATGAATTCCATTGTACACCAAAAAGAGATTGTTGATAATTTTTATGGGATTGAGGTTACCTGGGGACTTCTTAATGAAAATGATGATCAAAGTGGTGTTATTTAGGGGATGTCTTCGCTTCTGTTTACCGATGCTGTTAGGGTTGCTTTACCCCATATTACTGTTATGTAATTTTCTTTTCTGGGCTTACGCCCTGTTTCTACAATAAAAAAAAGTGGTGGAAAACAAAGATGTTATACTAATGTTGAGTATAGATACTTGGAGTTTTAAAGAGAAGGATAGAGATATTGTCTTTAAGAAGGACTTGATTAATATACTATGCACTCCTGGAGCCACTTTGAAGTAAGAAGAAGAGGTCTTATAGCTCTTCACCAAGAGAAGCTACCGAGCAATTGGACTAATATGGAGTTTGACAATTTGTCCACATTTGACACTATAATGAATGATCTAGACATATTATTATTAAAGAAAGATTTCTACAGAAGAATAGGTAAGGTATGGAAAAAGGGTTTTCTATTGTATGGTCCTCTTAGAACTAAAATCAAGTTTAATGGTAAGAAGCTAAGGTCAATTACTTGAAATATGATATAACTTAACTTGGAAGTGCTAGGTCGGATGATGATTTAAGGGATATGTAACTAGATATGGGAAAAATTTTCTAATAGTTATTGAGGATATTAATTTCAATCAAGAAGCATGTATTCGAAACGAGGATAATGGTAATGATGAAAATGAGAAATATTAATTCAAAGGATGAGATATAAATTTCAGGTTGAAATATGCCACCAAAGAGAAAATATGATATAATACGACCTAGATTCTGATCACGATTTAGAACTAATTACTCTTCAGGTGAAGCATTACATTCTGTAGCTGCAATCGAATCAAATGTTGTACTTCCAGTTACTACTACACTTATAGATGAGGCATCACCTTCCGTACCTACTACTACACCATCCACCACCCCTATATTGACAGAGATATCAAGAATAATCGATGCGAATAAAGGAGGCGACCTGAAGTTGAGGGAGCTGATGGAAGAACTTACATCACAATTGCTAATAATTTGTAAGTAAAAATACATGAAACACCATATGTTTATAATTAAATTATAGGTTTAAATTTTAAAAACGGTATAAAATTAATTGTTTTAATATTAGGTTGACTCTGTCTAGATCATGTTCAACAAACATAACATCCAAATTCAAAGAAAAGATTGATGGTGAGAGTTATATATAGAAAAATATCTCTCAGGCGTCAAAGGAATTTTATTATTAGGAGTTTGAGATACAAAAAGTTGTTTTTATTTTTTAATTGATTTATATACATTTATTAGATAAACATTATTACATTATAAATACTTATCGTACATTTTTCCTTTTACTTCAGAAAGAATTTTTTTGAGATTTTGAATTTGACGCGGTCATTTATAAAGTATGGGAGAGACAAGTACGTACACGTTATCAAGATTTTGTTGGTGTGATACACAAGACTAGTGTATGATCACCTTATATTTCTGAACAAATATGGAGTTGTTGGTAGCAGTATTGAATATCACCCGAGGTAATGTCCTTTTTAGAACGTAATTATACCAACAAACATGGAGGATCAGGAGGAGAGAGTCTTCATGTACATACTGTAGAATCTATTACCCACCACGAGTATGCAGAGAGACTTATAAGTATCTACACTTTATATTTATATTCTGATTTTTTTTTTCCTTTGGTGTATTTCAATTTAATTTGACGTGTGAATTTCGGAATGAAGATACGTATAGTATGAAGAATAATAATGTTATAAATGTCTGACGCTATATATGACTGTGTTGTTGAGTTATTTTTTTTTGTTCAACAAGGAGTAAATATCATAAAAATAGAAAAAAATTCTGTCAAAATTTTTATAAATTGTAGTTCATTTTTAACATTTTATTTTGAAGCAGGAAAAGTATACGAGCATGAAGCCTACATCTCATCAACTCTTTTTGCACACTCACACTAAAAAGCATGATGGTGTGACCTTTGTTAATATCCGATGTAGAGAATTAAATATATGTAAAATTTATGTTTTAATATTTGTGTTTCATTGTTATTTTTTTATCAAAGTCTGCAAGAAAGGGTTTCTCTAAAAAACTAAAAATTAAAAGAAGTTTATAAAAAATTAAAGATCGAGAGAATTTTTCAAAGTCCGTCTTTTACTTTTTAAGCTAATTGATCAAAAATAAAAAATAATTGAAACTCATTCAATTTATAACAAATCATTATAGTCTTTTTTAATCTTTATCATATTTTAATGATAATAAAATATACTGATATTAATAAATTTATTTTAGTAATATTAATAGTTATATTATAATAGCATCAAGTAATATGTGAAATATCAAATTAAATAAAATGATATAATGAAAATGAGTTAATTAAATTAATTTAGCAATTATATGTTGAAAACATGAGCTAAGTAGAGTGTATATGTAATTAAAGAGAGTTTTAAAATAATTCAAGTTAAATGAACCATTAAAAACACAACTAATTCATTTTTTTTAAAAAATTTGAAGTAATTTTCATTAGCTATAGTTGAACTATTTACAACATTACAATGAGTTACCTGTAAGGAACAAGACTAAAAAGCATCATTACAAAGGCTTAGCTCAAAATATACAATACAATCAAGTCAAATACAATAGCAAAAGGATACAAATTCCATCTTATCTTCATTGCGATTCACAAGTCATTAGTTGCTTCCTTTGCCACAGCAAGAGCTCTAATTTCATTAATAATGTTTTCTACCAGTCGATATTTGCTTATCTCCTCCTAAGAGTAAATCCTTCTATTTCGCTCCCTCCAAAGATTGTTTGTTGTAATTATGAAAGCTGCCTTACACAACTGCTCATCCTTCTTTTGTTGTTTGGAAATTGAAATGATCCACTCCAACATTGCATTCCAATCATAACAAGTACAGTAAGCTTCCAATTTATGTAATATTTGGCTCCACATAGCTTTTGAATATGCACAATTGAAAACAAAGATAGTTCTTGTCTTTGATAAATAGCTTGCATAACACACAAGTTGGATCAAAGCAGTCATGCCATCTATTTTTGATACTTAATCGATCTTTTGTGACTAGCCAGGTGATAAATCACATATTTGTCAAAGTGTCATGATCATCTAAACGATTGTGGATTTCAAAAATTATTGAAGGGATTTTATTTTCTAGTTAAGAGTATGGATGAAGTAAAAGTTTAAGCTCGATATTGTCCAAATTTGACTTAAAGCCAACAAAATTAATTTGAATTAACTAAATTTAGATTGATTTCAAACTTTATTAGAAAGATTTTAAGTCGAGCTTTACGAGCCCGATTTAAGCCTAAACTTCTCAAATTATACTAAACAAGAGAGTTTTATGTAAGTAAACAAAATGATATAGTTTTGTGTATTAATGACTCGAAAACTAAGAAAGGAAAAACTAGACTACTCCTATGTCTAGTGATAAAGAATGAGTTGATGGACTACCACATAACAGTACTCAAATGACCACAAACCGCGAGCCTAACAATTGATGAATGGATACACATTAACCAAACACCAAATTTCTAAAAACTAAATTAAAACGTATATTGGGCGACCCCCTTCCAAAATTGATGCCTATGGTCATTTGCAGTCTGCTACAGCTAATAAGGATTTGGGGTTGGCTGGACATGGATCACCACCAAATTGTCTACTGTCTACTGCAATAGAACAATCCATCTTCCCTAAGCATTCCTGAAAATAATATTAATAGCAGACAACTTAGAAAGAATCCACTTACGCATCCATATACTAAGAGTCAGGATCCTTTGTCCAATTCTCCTGTCTTTACCTTGTTTTATTAAATCTCAGCTATCTATTTATGCGGAACTCACACGAGATCCACATAAATAAATGATGAAGATTTAATAGGATAGGATAGAGATAGAAGAATTGGAGAGAGAATCTATCCCCATATACTATAAACGGAAGTATACGAGTCAAAGAACTCACCTTTTCTACCACGGATTTTGAATTATTTGAGTGGCACGTTCCAAGATTGTAGGAAGTGCCACAACCGCCAAGTGGGGTTCCATAGCTTGCAAACTCAATCTGGGAAATCTTACTGTTTGAAGGGCAACTTAACTGAACTTGAGGCCTTGTCCTACCATTGTTGTTCAAGTAGCGGCTCATTGTACTTTGCTTGTGATATGCCCATGAAGACACTGGGGGCGGATGAGAAGTACTCACATGACCACACACTTGTGAAATTGAGGCAGTGTCTACTGAAACTTGAAGAGGATTTCCACCTTCTTCCTCTAGCAGAACTAATAGGTTACCTCTAGGTTTAAGGAATGATTTTGGTACATGGTACCTGATGAGAATACATGGAGGCAATTTCAGAACTCCTTACTATCTGGCCAAATCCTAGTATTAGCATCAAATGCATTGAAAGTATATAAAACTCAAACTCATTGACAAAAATACTAGTGACTTCATTTACCATGTTTGGGAGGAAGATCCACTAGGTGTGCGAAAAGAAGGCCAATACCGACCAATGCTCTGGCCATTAACCCAAGCTTCACCTTTCCCCATGGAACCAAGGTTTAAAGCAATTGGTGCATCTGTTACAGGTGCATCAAACACTGTCTGCCAAGAACCAAGCAGATGATGTGACTTTGAGAAGACAAGATCAACCAAACTAAAAATTGGCCTTGATTTGATGGCAATTTTGGTTAACGTCTCATCTGTATGTGCTAAGCTTATAGTGACAGTGAAATTAACCTACGAATGGTTGAAACTTTACCTTGTACCATGTGAGTGGCGTGCGAGTGTAGGAAAATTTACGCCAACGAACTTGGTGAGATCTTCCTTCTCTGTAAATCTGCAGCCTCTCCCCCGCCAATCCTACCTATATCAGATGGTAAGTAACATGATTGTCAAGTGTTGGTCAATAGGAAGTCATTGTTAAGCTGAATGACCTGAGAAGACGTTTAAAAATCTATTCAAACGGAAATAGAACTATCACAGTTCAGATCCTGATAGATAAGCCTACCAAGAAACGCATAGAAGAATTGGATAAAAAACAAATATAGCACCTGATATCCCCATGAATGTTTCCTGGATAACTCTGTATCCTGTATACCTTGAATCTTCAAGTCCCTTATTCCAACAAATCGGCGCTCCAGAAATGCTCCTGAAGCCTTCAATAAACCAGTGAGAAAATTCATACAACTGTGTAAAGATTAAGGTAAATAAGCTCTAAACTGGGCCTTTCATATATGTATTTAAGGTTTTAAATAATGTGTCACAATCAAGTAGCTAAAAATGCAGCTCAAGTTATAACAACTAATGCAAGCAAGATTATTGCCACTGCAGACAACATCAATTAGTTTTAGTCACCTGACATGCAAATCAGAGCATCAGATTATCTGCAGATCATATGGATAACTTGAAAATAACCAGAGAGTCAGCACATAATAAAACTAGTTGTATGGACTGGAGGACATGGGATTGCAGTAGCAGTACCGGCAATCCAACCATAGCGCTGAGTAAGGAGACATTGTTAATTCCATTTCTCAAAGAAATGCTACTTCCAAGATCTAATACTCTGCTCCTAAAGCTTCCACGGGCAGACCCTGTAGTAGTAGTACACGGTTTTTTAGTCATCGGAAGATGTTCAAATCCCTAATATTAATTTCTGTTTCCAGGAAAATGTTTGATGTAAATGAACCATATAATTCAACCGTACCTACTAATTTCCCATTAACAAATGCAAGCAAGACATGCCCCAAGGATCTGATTCTTAGCATGGCTTGCTTGTCAGATGATTCATGCCTAAACCTGCCAATATAAACGAGTAATTACGACAACAGTCTGACAAAATCAACTGAATTTGATATGTGTTTGGTGTTATACCTAAACGTGTACCAAAGATAATCAGACGCATCTTTTGTTGTTCGCATTTGCTCCAATAACGTATGTGATTTTATGGAAGTGCCATCAAAGTTTGGAATCGCTTCTTGAAACTCAATCCACATATTTGCTGCATCAAAAACTTTTCCCCTAATCATCTTTCTTTTGTTGGATTGTGTGCTAACCTGTTGAAGACCGCAAGTGATTGATATATGTATAAAAACCATTCAGAAGTTTTACACTTGGAAGTTTTTCCAAGACGAGAATTCATGTTAAACCTTGCCTTGGCTGTGTTAAAGATGACGTTCTTGCAATCCGGTAGAATGCTGATCGACTTGGGAGGCAAAACATACGAAGCATTTCGAAAGAACACAGTGGCAGCATTCCGTTCCAGGTTGTTGACAAGAAAGGCCGCACATCTGTTTGATCTTTTATTAAACACGTAGGCCTACAAAACCAAGACATTTACGTTATATTATTCCTGAATCATTGGAACAACATTAGCGTACTTCATTGATTGACATGTTCAGTGAATTACTTCTTACTTGTTGCTCATGGCCTAACCAGACAACACCTTCAGCTCCGGAAAGTAAAGACACTTGACATTTCTTTATCGCAGTATGCAACTCCTTAAGATGTCCCCATTTAGGTTGTCTGATAAGTCCTGAAGAGCACATGAACTGATAAGAATTACGAAAAACAGTTGTAAAAAAGGCAAATGACATACCATATTCATCAATAGGTGCCTGATCATAGTAACTTGTCGTCACAAATGCTGAAGCTGTCCTACCAAAATTGGTTCCTCCGTGATACTAATCAACAAAACCAATTCGTGGGTCAATGGAAATTGAAGACATATTAACTATAAGCACATATGTCGAACAGGTGACAATGGATACCATGTAGTAGTTGACAAAGCTTCCCCTTTTGGCTGCAATAAATAAAGCAACATGAAATGCAATGTCCTCTGCAGATCTCTCAGGTTGGTCCTCGCCAAATACTTGATAGCTAGAAGAAATGTTAGATGCATCAGTTAATTAAGAAGAAATGACAATGATTATGTTATACCCATATGTCTCATTGAACATGAATGGCAGAAACTCAATGATGCCAATAGCAACGTATACCGAGTGGTCCAGTTCTCTGTCCAGATTGCTGGCTTATTTGGTGAGTTGGGTCCAACAAAAGTCACTCCACATCTCCTTCCATTGCACGAGTTTATCTGCAAGAAGAAACTGAGATAATTAATAGCGGAAAGAAGAAAAAATGGAAAGCAAGAAGTGAGAAAGAGACTGACCACTGGATCAGGAGCATCATTTTGCTTGCACATAGTCCATGGCACCCCAGTCTTGAAACCAACAGCCAATCTTGCAGCCCATTTGACATATGCTGGCCCTTGCTCACCGAAATGTTTTTCTATCGTCCCATACTCATTCTCTATCTATAAATTCCACAATCTCAGTTTTATCTACTAATTAGCTATTCTTGTTTCGATTGTTTCGTTAGTATACTAACCTGCGATAGTATTATTGGCCCTCCTTGTGAAGCAAATAAGTTGTGGGATTGCATCATCTTCACCATCTTTGTGACAAACCTTCTCATGCGAACCTGTCAATCCATGAGCAGGAGCATCATATATGTATACTTGCACGAGCTTTGTAGTTAAATTCTTTGAAGTGATTAGTGTGATGTACACTGAATTACCTTGAAACGATTGTTATTAGAACGATAAACAATCCCAGGAACGTCATGGAGCCAAGCGGGCAATCCCCTGCAAAAGAATGAACTCTTGTTGATCTTGTACCAACTTCTTTCACAGGGGATTAAGAAATTGTGGTCTACGTATATGCGGTATGTACCCATAAGACCATTCTGCTTCAATAAAGGGTCCAATCCTAAGACATACGTAGAGGCCATGAGCTTGAACTTGCTTGATGAATCTTATTATGTCAAGTCTCCCTCTGAAATCATACTGCAATTTGATTCGTGCACAATTGAACAAAAGACAAGTCTAAGATCATCAGAGATGGAAACAGACATATGTACTTAGAGAGAGTTCAAATCTCTGGCCTAATATTATGGTATTTTATTATATCCAATAAATTTCAACCGTTTATTTATGTGGATTTTATATAGGTTCTGTGTGAATCTCACATAAGTCCCATAAAATAAGTGATTAAGATTTCATGAAACAGAATAAGATAGAGTAATATTAGACTGAAAATCTTGATTCCATAAAAGAGTCGACGATAGGTAATTAAAGTGACCTTTCTAGGCCGGGGCTCATGGAGGTTCCAAAATACGTAAGTATCTATCACATCAAGTCCTCCCTCCTTGGCTTTTGCAATCAAAGATGGCCACATCTGCATGTCCTTCTTGTTAGAAACAAGATTATATATAAAATTGCAGATTGATATTAAAAGATTTGATTGTGCATTAACAAATAAAAAATGTAAGTGTCTTTAGTCTTTATGAGATATATATGCAAATTTAACAATTGTTGCAGTAGGAATTAGACAAATGGGAACATTAACTTCATGGCATAAATTTTGGGCTTAGTGACATGAGGCACATCCTGAGCCGAACCCAATTGGGCTAAAGACGACCTCAACATAAATCCTGCCTGACTCAATCCAACCAATTTTTTTAATGTAATTAAAAGTATAAAATAATATTCTATCATCTATTAAAAAAAAAAGGGTGACAATACAAGGCAAGGTTAATATTTGAGTGCAGACTCCAAATTGACCATTCCTATCTTATTTTTTGTTAGTTAATAGTGCTTTCAGTGATTGGCTTTGGATCTATCGTTAACTAAAGTTATTATTAGCTGTCCAGTATGCGTTATTGTTTCCTTAAACAATAAGGAAGGAATGCATCAAAGATTGTGAATCGTTCAACAGATTTATCATTAGAGCACAAAATAAGGAACCGAAGTGAACAACTAGACTGGACTTCCGTATAGAGACAATCTCGAGGAATAATCATTGTTTGTGTTTGAGCATTTACTTTCTTTCCTTGAGATGTATGCCAATTGCATCAATACATTAATCTATTTGTCAAATTTTCTAATTTAGACCGTTGAACCAAGATCTTCTGTCTAATATTGCTCTATTTTATTCTGTTTCATAAAATCTCAATTATTTATTTTGTTGGACTCATACGAGGTCCACGTGAAACCTATATAGGACTCACATAAATAAACGACTGATATTTATTAGACACAATAAAACACATAAGAGATCTAGACTCTAGACCCTTCTACCTTTCAAACTCTTACAGCAAAAAAAAAGTTATTAAAGACACCCTACTTTTGAAAACCCTTCTTCACCCTTCAAAAATGCATTACTTGAGAGACAAATTTAACAAGTTTTTTTTTATACATCAGGTGTCTTAGGAAAGTTTCAATTATAAAAAGACATCTTTAAGTTATACATAACTCGACTAATCCCTATTTGAATCGAATAAGTCTCTTGCGAGAAGTAAAATTCTAACTCCAAATTTTAAACAGTTGCATATATAAGGAGAGTTCGAAACTGCAACTTAACTTAAGCTGGGAGAACTTCTTACCTACTCGTCACCTCCCGTGGGGTTAGCTAACGAGTTTTATAAGTAATTAATTAACCAAAACTTGTGGAATGCAATATGCATGACTGAACGGATTCCATGATGATGACGAAAGGGGAAAAAAGCATAGAAGGGAAGGAGAAAGACCAAAAGAAATGAAGATTTTGAGCATCTTCATTAATTAGTATGTCCTGTATACCTTCTATACAGCCTCCGTTTTAATGGTGTATTCATCGTATGTTTTAGCAAAAGCTCTATGAAAACGAAGAACCTCATTGGTTTCAATTGTATATGGAGATTATATATGAACACGTCCATTGTAAGTGGTCTACATATTGCGTACCTCGGGTGTGCTTCGAGGATAATGAATGGAACCAGAGAAAAGAATCTTCCTTTGACCATTGATGATCAATGATCTGCCGTCATAAGTTACATTTCCACCGTGAACGCCGCCGCCGAGCACCGCTAGTTGTAACACCAGAAGCAACACTCTAATAATAACCATATCTGATCTCTACTGAGTGCCCCGAGCAAAAGAACTCTTGAGGAACAGAAGGGTCTCTCTTCACTATCCTGTTATATATAAATGGTCGACAATACCTTGAACTCCTACCAAGAGACTGATATATCTACAGCTTTTCCTGTAGATATGGAGTTTGAAGACGTTTAAGATTCCTACTTCTTGTTGTCAACAAATAATAGTTAAAGAAAGAAGGGATTGTTGCTTGTTAGATATGTAAGGAGATGCGTCTGACTCCTGGTTTGCTCGGAATATCATTTTGAGAACTTAATGGAGCTTATTTAGCATGTCAAACAAAGACAAGAATAAATAGGTACAAAATCATGGGATTCTGTTTTCCATATTGAGAACGTGCAAGTCCACGATCAAGTATCTCTATTCTTGTTTTTATATTTCTTTGAATCACAAACAACCAATTTGTCGATTATTAACAAATCAATTTCCAAGTTTCTATAAAATCTGAATTTTATTTTTATTTCAAGTGTATTACTTTGTTTTTTCATGATTCTTCGTTTGTAGTATAACTTTTAAAACGGAGTCGACCCCATACATATTATATTCATACCTGTTCGAAGTTCATTCTTATGAAAATGGGATCCACAAACCATTCAACAAGCAAACATAATTTCTTTGAACATATCCTTGAATTCATTCGAGAGATAAAGTAGAAAAGAATATGATCCAAAACTATGTTTCTATTTATTTTATTATATATATATTTGGATTAACTGAGAGCATTATAAGGTAAAGAAATGACTTAAGTAAAATCGCAAGTTTGAACTACACTCATAAATGCAGCCATTTAAAATTTAAGGTCAAAATTTTACCTCCTGCAAAAGATTTTCTCTACTTGAGTAAAAATTAGTTTAAAAATGAATGACTTAAAGGTACTTTTTCGTAAATAAAATCCTCGGAAAAAAAAAAGGCAAATAAGCTTTTGATGCTTTGTTTTTATATACTATTAAGTATTTGGATAACAATTGCATCGAAACATTTAAGTATATAATTTTAATTAATTTACCGTATCTTCATATGCAAGTATCAAGAGTACGGCATGTTACGTCTTCGTCCCTTTGTGTGGGGCTTGATGATCCTTTACCCTCATTAACTTTGGAATTGGGACTTAAAACAGTTTCTACAACAGTTTATTAATTAACAATCATTTCATGACATGTGCAGAGAGGGAGAGGGAGAGGGAGGGAGGAAGGAGAATGTAAAAAATGTTTAATTCATGTCAAAATTTTGTTGGCCGATTCCACCAACTTGGCAATGTTAACACTATGATTTTAAGATAACCCCCTTCAAACCAAGAACACCTCTTAATAGATCTCCTAAAATCACCTTGGCTCATGAGCACTCTAGTCGCCGTCGTTTTGGAGAGCTGTTATCATCTCCTTCGGAAATGCTTAATGTACCATTTTCACTACTTTTTGCCTTGCTTTCTTCTTCTTCTTTGAATGTCCAGCCAACAAAATCTGATTCAGAGAACAGAGATGTGGGAGTTGTCTTGTAAAATGCCAGTGGGACCTGTTTCACCCTTCTTCTTATCTGCAATATCATCAACCAGAAGACAACTATTGTTCTTTAAAAGTTTATTAGCAAAAACAAACAGCAATTTTGATTGATAAGAGACATCATGACACTCCTCATATAATATTTATAGGTTAATCAAGACAGTAAATTTTCAACAAATGCTCAAGAGGTCTCGTCGTGTTTACCTCCTCTCCAAAGATTGTTGCATACGAACCACCGCTAAAATCCGTAATAGCAACTTCTGTGGTTTTGGATCTGACTGTTAAGTCATTCTCAAGTGACAGAACAAACCTAGGGGTGCAGGGAATAGAATGTCAAGAGACAATAAAAGAATGGACTTTTAATGATCAATTTTAGGTGATGCAATACACACCTTGAAACAGGTGGACAGTAATGGTGACGAAGTGTATCGATCTCCCAAAGAGAGCTTCCTGTTATGTACAAAATATTTTCAACTTCTAGATGCGCATAAGAAAATGGAAATACTTAAACCTCTAATTCTGATGGAAAACTGAACCATGAGAATTAAATGAGATGAAGATTATAAGTCAGTAGTCACGCAGCTCACTGCCTTTTTGATAAATGGGTACTATCAAATCTGATACATCAGTAAGTACGATTCTCAAAAAATGAAGGGCACACGCTCTCTGGGCTAGCATATATCACGTAAAATTGATGATATGGAATCTCAGATTTATAAAGGTAGTTAGGGCAAGTTGTTCAGCTCCCAAATTTGAGGAAAGAATCATATTAGGTAAAGGATTGAGCAACGACATTAGGTTGGCAGTATTAAAACAATGAAAACTGGATAATGCCACAATAATGAAAGCTAGAGAATTCCAAACTCAGCAAAATACACAGAGTTGTAGACAGGATTCTCTGATTCAAACTGCAAATTAGGAATTTTAATGACACTACAATCGATGTGAAAAGAGGCTTCAAGCCAATACGAATGCAATAAAACAATTAGGCCTTCATTGCATTTGTTCAATTTCATCAAATGCACAAGAGAAGAATAAACATATCCAAGAACTTACTCAAGGCATTAGACCTCATAGGATTTCTTTCCTCATTGTCAAAAAGATCAGTTCCAGGTTTTGTTGATGAAGCTTTCCTGCCAGGTCTGCATTCATCTGTGTTGGCATCATCATTTCTTGTCTTTTCCAAATCACCATTTACAATATCATCTTCATTTTCCTGAAGGAAGAACCAATTTGATTAATGATAAATAGTCTAAAAGGTCCATGTTATAGAGAGGATCAATGCATGTTAACCAGGAGATCCAAGATAAGTTTGTCACTTCTTAGCTCAAGAAAAAGGAAAGAATTGGTATTGTCATTACTCAAGCAAGGAACACAAGCATTCTAGACCCCAACAATCAGTCTAACCACAAAGAAAGTAATCAAGATTGATCTAAACCAGACAGATTACACCGATGTAGAGATTATGAGATGCAAAATTGGGTGTGTTAGAGCAAATTTCTACCCGATGCACCAAACAGTTGATTGAAGGATGTCTTCGCAGGAGGTTATGGATCAATGCAATAATCACCAATGCTCCAGATGGAGGAACTGAAAGTGACAGTCTACTCAATTTTTTAGCAAAAGAAGCAGCCAAATATGCTGGAAGAAGTGGTGACTTCAAGCAAGAATCAAGCAGCTGCAATGGGAAAATTATGTGTTGTCAGAAAAAGGTAAAGCTGTATCACAAGATTCCAACCTCATTTTTTTTACTCTGGATCCTGTTCTGAGTTCACAAAATTTGTCATAATGGAAGCAAGAAAAACAACCTCAGACATCATATATACAAAGTAAAGCATAAGAAAGCCAATTCTCTCCACTCCTAAACTATACACAAAGTAAAGCACAAGGAAGCCAATTCTCTAACAGTCTCTCTGAACCCAAAGGCGAGGCAGAAAAAGCAACCGTCTAAGAAAAGGTTTATAGATAAATGATTTTACTCAATCATGAAAACTGAGAAAAAAACCAAACCAGATGATAAGTTTTTTAATCACAAGATGCAAAAAGGAAACAAATCCTATCAAGTTCAGTTGGGTTTACAAGCACATAGACGCCAAAACTGACTAGCAGTTTTGTCTGAACACTGGTTTTCTTCCTGACAATATACATTCATTTGACAAGCTTCATGAAACAAAAACTGGATTAGTAGCAGAGACAAGATGTAGAACAGGTTCGTAGCTAGCTTTACCTGAAAAAACTTTGCTCGATGTTTTGCCATGAAGATTGATGGTAGCAATAGAGCATACAATTTCTCGTAGAAGTTTGGATACTCCAAGCCATGCTGAGTCATGAGAATGAAGAGACTATTAAGGGCCATGACACTGACGACACCACCAATATCGTATGATCTTGTTAAGAAGTCACTGCAAATTCTCCAAGAACCAGTTGGACTTAGTCCTAAAGCAAGAAGGAAATCACATCTATGTAGATGAAAATAAGAACAATAGTTTACCATAACATTATTGGATTTGACAGACGTGGAATCACTGCCTCATGAAGAGTGCTAAGAACCTAAGCATCAAAAGGCAAAAAGCTCAAAGAATGATAAGCTTAGAAAGAAACAAATCTCACACAAAGTGAGTGAAAGAAAGAAAGGTTAAGAGATAAAAATGCCCAAACAAACTATTGCTGCATGAACATATCCTACAACCCACAGGAGATTAATTTTATCCCTTACCATGTTATCGACGATCAAAGGAATATAAGCACTCTCATAACTACATGTTCATGAATTTAGAAGCTTACCTCCTTATACACATCAAGGGGAAGTGGCAATCTTAAAAACGTGATCCAAGCTTTTGTAAATTTTAATTTCATCTTTTTAGCTATACTGGAAGCAGATAAGACCTGGATAGGCAGTAACCACAAAAGTTTATCTCGCGGAATAAATAGGACATATTCAATGAGTAACATACAAAACTAAGATTAAATAGATAAGAGGTACTAGAAAATGACTACAGAATAAAAAAGGGTTACCCACATTATTGTTTTGTCTATCAGACTTGTTCTGTTTATTTTCTGCTTTTGGCCGTTCAGGAATCTCTTTGGATTCACCTTCTTTGGACAGATTTCCTGATCAACGTAACAATTGTTAAGCTAACAATTAACCACGCCACATAATTTAAAGTGCGGACAAAAACTTGTACAAGGTTATGCAAGTTTCTATTGTCATCCATACTGATAGCTGATATAAAGGTCAGCTAGTAATCACCTGAACCACCCCACATCTCACAATTAGAATTCTCCTTAGGGATGCTTGATAAAAGAGACTGTATTTTGCGAATACAGAACTCCATACTGCAATAAATCAGAAAAAGATATTACTTAATCTAGAGAAGAAAGGAAAAGAAACCCCCATTTGAAAACTGAAGTCAGCAGAGTATTGCAATTCAAATAGTATCTACCAGCCCATGGAAAAAAAAATTCCAGCTTGACTTTTCATGTCTTCTCTTATATAATGATATTATACTAGGATTAGAGAGACCTAAATAAACAAAGGTAAATATTAAACAGCATTGACAAATTTCTACATCAAGTATTAAATAATACGTATATTGCTATGCCATATAAGAACCATGGCAGTGAATCCAAAAGGCCCAAAATACTCCAATTTGCCGTGGATATTCATGTTCCAACACCGCAAGAATGGAAAAAAAGTAATTAAAAAGATATATTCAAATCCTCTAATCTATCATAACCAACTTTATATTCTTTGATCTAACAAAGGTAAACAATTGCATTCCAAAGAGTCAAAAAGCTTTGAAAACAAGGACTATTATCATATACACAAAACATTGGAAGAACATAGACCTAAAACCTGAATTTTATGAGGCTGACAACTAGAGATTACACTAACCTTGCCTTTGAATTCTTCTCATCAGCACTACTTGTTCCCGTTCTTTTGTCATCTACAAGAAAGATAAATCAACAAGAAGCTAAGTTCCAAAGGAAGACAATATGGGAGTGAATAAGGTAATAAAGATGAAAAGCGGTCATTTTTTTGGGACGCTACACAACATCCTTCTCCATATGAAGTCATTGCTCCAAAAAAATTGCAAAATCTTCAGAAAAATGGTCAGAAACTTACCAGAAATGCATTTTCCCTCCAAAGACTTGCAAAGCTTTTCAAGACATATGTAGGTAAAATAACTGCGACAATAACAAGATCCAATGTTACAGATTTCATTGGTAAAGAAAAGATGTTCACAATTCTAATATTTCAAATCATAACGTAAGAAGGAAGAAATTGATAGCAATATAAAACAGGGAGGAACTCATGCCATGAAACCAAGATGAAAAACTTGATGTATTTAACAAAAGGCAGAACGCGAAAGTGACCATTTTGGCAACCTACCGAGTATCGATGTAATTATAATACTTTGAAATAAGCAATTCCAGCACAAAATCAACTGGCTCTTCCGAGTGAACCTATAAGAAAAAAGGGGAGGGGAAGATGGAGAGTGAACACATGCAGAAAAGAGAATTGAAGCAAAAGTAATAAAATAAGGAAAAGTTGAGCGATGAAACCTACAACATTACGGAGCAGCTTGTAGTAAATAGCGGAATGAAAATGTCCTCCATTGCCCACCTTTACAAATTCCATAAGTGTATCCAAGGCCACTTCCTATTCCGTGGAAATTGCAAAGAAGTTAAATAGAAGAAAAAAAGATATAGAAAGGAAAAAGGAAAAGAGAACTGACCCGTAGAACATGGTCAGCAAGGGGAGATAGGAGGAGTTGAGTAAGAGAGGAGACGAATTCATCGAACTTGGAGCGAAGCCAAGTGGAGTAGATGAGCTGGGCATCGGAATGAGAATTAGATTGCGCATTCTTGATGCTGATGGATTTAAAACTAGCAGTGGAAGAAGGAGGTAGGTCTGGGAGAAGAGGGGTGAAGAAGGATTGAAGAGAGAGGATGGACTCAAGAGCATGTTGAGGAGGTAATTGCGGAGAGATGAAAGAAAGTAGTACTGGGAGATTGTTGATGTGAGCTGTGGAAGACAAAAGCTCTTGACCTAACGCTTTCACCTCCTTCAACCTGTATTTCTTCTCCCCAGAATTCATATTCACGTCAAATTTCAATAATGGCGGCAATAAGCCGAACGCACAAGCAATTAACAATGGTTGCAGAAAACAAGAAGAAGCAAAACCCTAAAATAAAGAAGAAGCAGAAGTTAAACCCTCGGGCTTAGAGGAAAACGAAGAACAAACACGTGTTTAATTTCTTTTAGCAAACCCACGAGTCCGGACCGGTTGGGCCGCTCATACAGCTGGTTCGGTTCGGTTTAACATTTATTTTAGTTTCTATTCTCATTCATATTATTTTATTTTTCTTGTTTTAAATATTTTCAAAAAATTTCTGTCATTAGTTGTGTTAAAAGTATTTATTTCTATTTTTCGTTTTAGCTTATCATCTAATCACTAAGAATTCGTTTATTCAAATTAATTAATTTGTACATATTTACATAATCAAAATTGATATATTGCATGAAATTTAATATTTTAAATTAATTAAAATACATATTTAGAATAGAAAATTCACCTAAAAATGTCCAATATATTTGCTATATTCTACAAATAGGTTTATAAATTTTAAAAATAGTCATATATAAGATAATATAACTAAAATTATAAATTATTATTATACATACTTTAATTATATTTACACTTCTTTGGTAATTGGAGATATGATCTTCTGTCTCCTGTTTCTCCTGTACCCTGTCTCAACTCTACTCCACTTTATCTCAATCATATATTTATATGAGTTCCACATAAATATATGACTGAGATAAAATGAAACAGAGTTAGGATAGAGTAGAAGGGAGAAAAGATCTAAGGGGCGTAATTGAACCTCTTTTGTGATCTCGAAATATGCAGGATTATATATAAGTTTGTGAAGAGTAGGTAAATCATATTTCAAGAATGCTCTTTAGACACTAATATTAAACCCAGATAGGCCTGTTAAAGACACACAAGTGAAAAAGCAAACACCTAAACTTAAGTCACCTAAGAAGACCTTTATATTGTCATATTAGCAACTAAGTTCCATAACACAAGTTTTCACACATAAGATAGGCTAATGGCATGACATATTAGACAATCATCTTCAACAAACTCATCTTAGGCTTTTCTCTAGTAGGACCACTCATTAAAAAGTGGTAAACAGTCATTAACAACGCATCACTAACTTTAAACTGACAGGTTTCTCATAGGCAATTTAAAGACTTACTAAGAATTGTCCCTCTGAAGCTTCACTAGGAATATTCTTTATGAAACACAGTTGTTAAAGAGACATTCCTACTACCTGCAAGAAGGTGAAGCATCATTCAAGCTCAATTGTTAACCTAAGTCAATCTCGACCATCCATGCTTCTATATATGTCAGGAATCTCACATCGGACAGCTATAAGAGCATTAAACAATTTATAATAGTATGCAAACCTCCTCCTCTTGAGTTAACTTTTAGGGTTGAGTTAGGCACTTCTAACATGGTATCAGAGTCAAGTCAGTTTGTCTCGATGGTTTAGGGCAGTGACCGGTTATGTCCCTTTGCCCAATATGTCCATAAGATGTCCAGTCCTGCTCTGAACTGAGAGGAGTGTGTCAAGAATCCCACATCGGACAGCTATAAGAGCATTAAACAATTTATAATAGTATGCAAACCTCCTCCTCTTAAGCTAATTTTTGGAGATGAGTTAGGCACTTCTAGCAATATAAGGGGTAAGCGTGCATTGTAACCTAACCATGGCATGTCTGACATTCTTCTTAATATTTTACCTTGCTTTTAAAGTTTTGATCCACCGTTCATTTCTAATTTCCAACATGAGGTCTATTGACTTATTGACTATTTCTTTGGTTACAAAGATTAAAGGGCTTCTCCTATACTTGAGGCAATCAAACCTATAAATTTTTATAATTTTTATTTGGGAGCTAGTAACTTTTTATCTCAAAAAGAAAAGCATGCATGTCTAAAGGTCTTAAGTCTATAATAAGTGATTTCAACTCTTTGGAGAAAAGAACAAAAGTTTGGAGCCAAACAGGATTTTCTTTTTGAGACAAGGAGTTTAGATGACTTCTCCTAAACCTAAGTTCTCAGGATTGTAGATTTTTCTTTTTAAGTCTAGGAGTTAAGATGATTCTCTTAAACCTTAAGTTTTTATACCTATAAGATTTTATTCTTTAGCTGTTGAACCCCAAACTTTCGGTGGAAATTAGGAATATTAAAATGAATTCAATGAGTGTTTTCGGATATGAATTGTGTTATAGATGTTATTGTGCTTAAAGGAGATTGATGAGAAATGAAGTGATTGATTTTGATGACTTTGAAATTTGAGTAGAGTTGTATGATTTATGAAAGTCAAAATGAACTAGTTGATTGAAATGGAAGTTGAAAAGCAAGAAATAATTAGTGAAAGTGTTATATTTTGAAGAAAATAGAAAGTTTGATTTGAAAGTTGACTTTTTGATTTAGGTAGAATTTGAGGAAATGATCTTCACGAAATTGTAGCTTATGTTGAGAGCTTTTCGTAGCCATAAAGTATGCTATTTTTTGATATCGGGATTGAAAGTTATGATCTTTGAAAGTTAAGTGTATTTTGCTTTGGTTTTGGAAAATGCTCTAAGTGTAGGATTGTATATGTTGTGCTTTGTGTCGATCGCCGTACTGATGTGGTTTGAATTAGAGTAAATAGATTATATGAAAGTTATAGAGAAATTGAATAGCTTTAAAATGATGTATAATATGCGATTCTTGGTTGTGGAGGTTGAAAGATATGATAATGTGAAATTTGGATATTGCTTAGGTGATTGCTATCAGGGTAGAAACTTCGATTGAAAAATTAACTTAGCTAGAGGTTGAAGTTGCTTTTGAGTCCTTCATGAACATTGTAGAGATTGTTTTTATCTTTCCATTGATATAAAGCACGAAAATATTGGACAAAGGAGTAGAAAGTTATGATTGTTAGAAGTTTTGATATTGTTTAGTGTGAAGCTGATCAACCAGTCACTTTGTGTGGAGTTTTTGACCCATTTAGAGGTTGATCTGATTTTTAAGACCTTAATGAAAGTTGTATAGGGTTCTTTTAACTTTTTATAGACACCGAGTTTGTCAAATTTGGAGTTCTGTATCAAAAGTTATGATGGTTACAAGTGTTGGTATTGTTGAGGAGTTTATCGATCGGTCACCTTGTAGCAAACTTTTGATTCATTTAGTGTCCGAGCTTGTCTTTGAGTCCTTCTTGAAAATTGTAGAGTTATCTCTTAGCTTTCCAACGAAACAAACCACATCTGATTTGAAGTTCGGAGTCAAAAGATATGAAGGTTTAAAATTTGGAGGTCGGATCGCGTAGGCGATCGCTCGCCCGCTCGGGTCCGCGCGAGCGAGCTCCCGCTCGCCAGCTAGCGCGGACGAGCTTCCGCGAGCAACCCGCTCAGACGGACTCTTGCGTCTGCCGCGCGACCTTTGGGGTCGACTAGCGGCCGACCGACCTCTCTTCCTTGTTTTGGCCATAACTTCTTCGTTCGACATCCGATCGACATGATTTTTGAAGCGTTGGATTCCTAAGACATTTTTCTATCTTTCCATACTAGATTTATTGGTTTTACCATTAAATGGAAAAATATCTACCTGATCTAAGTGAGCTGACCTGTGGAAAAGGTCCTAATAGTGTTCCGTATTTTAGAGATATCTCGATCGGTAGAGTTCCAATCGATCTGACTCTTTTTGAAAATTAAAATAGAGACATGGGGCTACAAATGTTATGAAGGAGCCGAGCTATAATTTAGCCTCTAAGACTTCCAAATGTAGGTCGGAAGTTCAGTGTAGTGTTCAGTCCCGGTGTTGTAGTGGCTGAACAGTGTTCAGTATTTTGGATATATCTCGATCACTAGAGCTCTGATTCAGTTGATTCTTGTTTAAAATTAAAATAGATACATGGGGCTACAAATTTTATAAAGGAGATGAGCTATAATTTAGCCTCTAAGACTTCCAAATGTAGGTCGGAAGTTCAGTGTAATGCTCAGTCCTGGTGTTGTAGTGGCTGAATAGTGTTCAGTATTTTGGATATATCTCGATCACTAGAGCTCGGATTGAGTTGATTCTTGTTGCTAATTAAAATAGAGACATGGGGCTACAAATGTTATGATGGAGCCGAGCTATAATTTAGCCTCTAAGACTTTTAAATTTAGGTCGGAAGTTAGGTGTAGTGTTCAGCCTCGGGTCTGAAGAACAAACTTCAGTATTTTAGAGATATCTTGAGTTATAGAGCTCCAAACGATCTGATTCTTGAAGCGATGGATTCGTAAGACATAGAGGGACATTTATCTAAAGTTTTTAAGGTAAAAAAGAAGGGAAAATTTTGGAAGTTTACTTAAAGAATTAAGTTTTAGGCTTATGAGTAAGGGTAAATGAGTCAATTTTAAGTCATTTAATGACATGGCACTATAAAAGCAAGTGGGCTGTCATTTTAAGAGGCAACTCACGACACTTAAGAGAAAAGAAGGAAAGAAAGAATAAGAGAAAAAGAAAGAAGAGAGAAGGGAGAGCAAGCTTTCGAATGAGTGAAGGAGAAAGAAAAGAAAGAAAGCTAGGGCTCGATTTTTCTACCACTTGAAGAGAGATTTTGATGTCATTCCAAGAGAGAAAAAGGTGGAGGATGAAGAGAGCTTCACCTTGAACCAAGAAAATCTGAAAATAGAGGAGAAATGAGATAAGGGCAATTTTTAAGATTTGAGTTTCTCTTGAAGTTTTGGTTTAGAATTATGGAAAATGGTATGGGTTTGTGGAGTATGAAGTCAATTTTGGTGATTGCTAAGTATTATGGGTTTAATTTTGGATGGAAATTAATTAGAGTTTATGCCCAAATTTGAAATTTGGGGATTTTGGAAATTTATGATTTAGAAAGCTTGAACATTTGAGGGATTAGTGTTTCTAAGTTCAATTTGAGGATTAAGTTAATTATGATATTGAATTTAGGTGGAATTGCTTTAGGTAAAGTTAAATTGGAAGAAAGAAGGAATCAATGGACAAATTGGAGCGAGGAACAAGTTTCTAGCATCGATTCGAGGTGGGTACTTGTTTATAATAAAATTTATAAGCCACTAATGCTTTCTTTAAACAAAGAGATTTTCCGATTTCAATTGCATCGTAAATGTTGCACCATTATGTGAATGATTTGAAAAATCATTATTGATTCCATACATAAACTTTTGATGAAATGCAAAACACATTTGTGTTATGCCTTGAAAGATTCCATGGCATTTCGTATATTTGGAAAAGAGCATTCGATAAAGTGATTGAGCATGAATATGTGCTTTCGTTTGGGCGAGAGAGGAACGTTGTGTTAGTCACGTGCACGTCGACATATAGCCTTCTCCCGACTGCCCTCTTGGGGCCACGAGATCCTGAGAAATCGGACTCGTTGTGTTTACGATAAACTTCGGTTTATTCGTTGTGTTCCACAGAACTCTCGAGCCATGTGTTGTGCATTGCATATGTGGTTTGCCATTGCATTTATGAATTGTCAAGTTGATGCATTCATGTTTTGCAACCTATAGGTTTATGGCTGAAAGCCTAAAATTCATACGTTTTGCAATTGTGAATTTGACTACAGTAAGAACGGAACTTTTTGAAAATGTGCTTTACGAAATTCAAAGAAATGTTTTCTAAGACCAGGAAAGAAAAATATTTTTGAAAGGTTTTGCTTATTTTTTTGTTATAAACTGTTACCTACGAGCTATAAGTTCACCCCCTTCATTCCCATCCTCAGGTGATGAAAAGAAGATCGGGTAAAGAAAAGTGAAGGTTTCCATTTGTATGTGTTCATATGGTATAATTTGTTTAGCTAAAAAATTTAGAATTGTTGTGTATTCATTTTGAGAATGTATTCTGAATTCTGGACATATGTATTGGATTAAGTTATGGATTTGTATATGGAATAGTAAAATGAATTATGATTCGAGTTATGGATTTTGTGTATGAAAATTGGGTATATGATTGTGATGGTTGGTCTGAAATATTTAAAGTGCTAATCGTTTGAGAATTGATGGTATTTAAATTGGAATGTGCGCAATTTTATGGAAATGAAAAGTGAGAGTTTAAATCGATGAGATATGATTGTATATGAAGAAGCAAATAAATTGAGTTTGAGTGCGAATGATTCCAATTAGATATTGAAGTCACTTTGTAAGAGATGGAATAGAAATGAAAAAAAATATACTCGGATTTGGATTAGTTTAGACTGATAGTCTTAAGGTTTCCAACGCGATGCTTTTCCTAAAATATTTGTTCACGGATGTCGAATAAATTGGTTTCGTTTAATTTGATCCGATGTTTGATTCGCTTATGATTTTGTTTTTGCCTTGTGTTCCTTGATTCGATTTGCTTTCATATTGTATTCATTTCCGTTCTCTGGTTGGGATCCGGTTTTCGGATCGGGTCCTAACATTTGTGGTATCAGAACCCAGTAATATAATATACTTGGGCGTATGTGTATGAGTAAGAAATGGATAAGAGTTAGCGAATGGATGTAATTGAATTAGTGAGAATGTGATATTGATGTGAATGACCTAACATGTATTTGGAGTATAAGAATGTTTTGATTAAGGTGTCAAAAGTATGATTGATGATAAAAGAATGTGATAATGGAGATTAAGGTTCGAGTTTTACGATGAATTTGGATGAATTCCTTTCAGATATATATATATGTTAGATGTAGTATAAGATACGTGAAAGATGAGTTGAATGATAGAGATATAGATATATATATGGAAGTTCAAAAGGATTAAATTGAATGGTATTGGTCTAAATTAAGGTTATTAAGAGTTGGACCATTGACTTGTGTAAATCTGCTAAGAAATATTGATATAATATGATATTGGTGGTGTATGAATTTCGGATATATAGATATGTGTATTAAGTGTCTATTGACAAAAGAAAGGATTAATAAGATTTTGTGTAATTGACGGTCATGATTTAAATAGGATCAGATAGATTGAGATATTAGTTGAGGATGGAATTGTCTAAATGAGGAATTGAAGTGCTTTGTATGGGAATGATGAAAGGAATGAATAAGATAAGAAAGAAAGAAAGAAAAAAAAATTATTCGGGTTTTGAGAATTGTCTTAAGGTTTCCAACGCGACAAGTTTCCTATGCTTTGTGTTTTCAATAGATGACAAAATTTATTTCAGTTCGATGGATTCGATCGTTTTTCTTTTTGCATTCGCTTCTGATTTGTGATTCGATTTGCATCCGATTCGATTTCACTCTATGTTTCGTTTCTTTGTTTTGATTCGATTCATATTGGTTCGTATTCGTATTCGATTTCGCTTTGCTTCCGCATTTCGTGTTTCGTATTCATTTTCGTTTTTCGATTGGGATCCGGTTTTCAGATCGGCTCCCAACATTTGTGGTATTAGATACAAGAAGTGATAAATTGTGAGTAAATTGAGAAATATGTATGATGAGGAATTAGTTAAGAAAGGGATTGAATATGATTATTTCGAAGAAATTATTTGAGAGAATAAGTTACGTGGTGATTATTCAGATAGGAATTTCGACGGCGAAATTCATTTAAAAGGGGGAGAATTATTAGACCCCGAACTTTTGGTGGAAATTAGGAATATTAAAATGAAGTCAACGAGTGTTTTCGGATATGAATTGCGTTATAGATGTTATTGTGCTTAAAGGAGATTGATGAGAAATGAAGTGATTGATTTTGATGACTTTGAAATTTGAGTAGAGTTGTATGATTTATGAAAGTCAAAATGAACTAGTTGATTGAAATGGAAGTTGAAAAGCAAGAAATAATTAGTGAAAGTGTTATATTTTAAAGAAAATAGAAAGTTTGATTTGAAAGTTGACTTTTTGATTTAGGTAGAATTTGAGGAAATGATCTTCATGAAATTGTAGCTTATGTTGAGAGCTTTTCGTAGCCATAAAGTATGCTATTTTTTGATATCGGGATTGAAAGTTATGATCTTTGAAAGTTAAGTGTATTTTGCTTTGGTTTTGGAAAATGCTCTAAGTGTAGGATTGTATATGTTGTGCTTTGTGCCGATTGCCATACTGATGTGGTTTAAATTGGAGTAAATAGTTTATATGAAAGTTATAGAGAAATTGAATATCTTTAAAATGATGTATAATATGCGATTCTTGGTTGTGAAGGTTGAAAGATATGATAATGTGAAATTTGGATATTGCTTAGGTGATTGCTATCAGGGTAGAAACTTCGATTGAAAATTAACTTAGCTAAAGGTTGAAGTTGCTTTGGAGTCCTTCATGAACATTGTAGAGATTATTTTTATCTTTCCATTGATATAAAACACGAAAATATTGGACAAGGGAGTAGAAAGTTATGATTGTTAGAAGTTTTGATGCTGATTAGTGTGAAGCTGATCGACCAGTCACTTTGTGTGGAGTTTTTGACCCATTTAGAGGTTGATGTGATTTTTAAGGCCTTAATAAAAGTTGTAGAGGGTTCTTTTAACTTTCTATAGACACCGAGTTTGTCAAATTTGGAGTTCTGGATCAAAAGTTATGATGGTTACAAGTGTTGGTACTGTTGAGGAGTTTATCGATCGGTCACCTTGTAGCAAACTTTTGATTCCTTTAGTGTCTGAGCTTGTCTTTGAGTCCTTCTTGAAAATTATAGAGCTATCTCTTAGCTTTCCAACGAAACAAACCACGTCTGATTTAGAGCTCGGAGTCAAAAGATATGAATGTTTGAAATTTGGAGGTCGGATTGCGTAGGCGATCGCTCGCCTCGCCAGCCCGCGCGGACGAGCTTCCGCGAGCAGCCCGCGCGGATGGGCTCTTGCGTCTGCCGCGCGACCTTTGGGGTCGACTAGCGGCCGACCGACCTCTCTTCCTTGTTTTGGCCATAACTTCTTCGTTCGACATCCGATCAACATGATTTTCGAAGCGTTGAATTCCTAAGACATTTTTCTATCATTCCATACTAGATTTATTGGTTTTACCATTAAATGGAAAAAGATCTACCTGATCTAAGTGAGCTGACCTGTGGAAAAGGTCCTAATAGTGTTCAGTATTTTGGAGATATCTCGATCAGTAGAGTTCCGATCGATCTGATTCATTTTGAAAATTAAAATAGAGACATGGGGCTACAAATGTTATGAAGGAGCCGAACTATAATTTAGCCTATAAGACTTCCAAATGTAGGTCGGAAGTTCAGTGTAGTGTTCAGTCCCGGTGTTGTAGTGGCTGAACAGTGTTCAGTATTTTGGATATATCTCGATCACTAGAGCTCTTATTGAGTTGATTCTTATTGAAAATTAAAATAGAGACATGGGGCTACAAATGTTATGAAGGAGCTGAGCTATAATTTAGCCTCTAAGACTTCCAAATGTAGGTCAGAAGTTCAGTGTAGTGTTCAGTCCCGGTGTTGTAGTGGCTGAATAGTGTTCAGTATTTTGGATATATCTCGATCACTAGAGCTCGAATTGAGTTTATTCTTGTTGATAATTAAAATAGAGACATGGGGCTACAAATGTTATGAAGGAGCCGAGCTATAATTTAGCCTCTAAGACTTTCAAATTCAGGTCGGAAGTTAGGTGTAGTGTTCAAATTTCTGTCCGAAAAACAAACTTCAGTATTTTGGAGATATCTTGAGTTATAGAGCTCCAAACGATCTGATTCTTGAAGCGATGGATTCATAAGACATAGAGGGACATTTCTCTAAAGTTTTTAAGGAAAAAAGGAAGGGTCAATCTTGGAAGTTTACTTAAAGAGTTAAGTTTTAGGCTTATGAGTAAGGGCAAATGGGTCAATTTTAAGTCATTTAATTGTAGGAAAATCCCGGTGTGAGCATCACATGCCCACGGCGTGACTATATAACAAAGTCAAACCAAAACGACCAAAGTCAAACCAAAACGACCAAAGGAGACCGTCTCTAACGGTATCCACGCAGAGATTGGAGAACCTAACCGGGACAAACCCTTTGACCCGGGAATAGCTAGAACAAATTAAAGAGTGCTAGCTCTTACCTTTGTCCTTGGAGAGCTTGAGAAACGATGGTGAAGAAGAAGCTTGGAGAATGAAAAGCTTGAAGGATGATGAGAGAACAAACTTCTCTTAGGTTTTTACAAAACCTTTCTTCTTCTTTTTATCCAAAGCCAACGACCATCCACTTCTCTACTCTTCAAATGCCATTTGTCTTTTAACTTTTAAAAGACATTAAATGCAAAGTGGAATGGTTTCCACGTATGGCCTTTATATATATATATATATAAAGTAAAGCTTCCTCCTCCATACACGTATAACATATATATATATTAATATGATATATATATGTATATTAATGCTGAAGTGGTCCAGTCACACTGGGGCGGTCCTATCGGCCTACCGGGTCCCGGTATGGAAAAACCACTGGAAACATTTTTTAGCAATATCGATGTCGCGATCTCATCGGGACATATCTCGATCTCATCGGGATCTATTTAATCCGATTTTTCTCCATATATTGGATCTCTATCCAAAACTATTTTACGAATTCTTCGAGTCACTCTTATGCGTGTGACCTATTAGGTTCCCGGTTATGTTGGCCACTTAGATCAACACTTAATCCAAGCAAGTCATGAGCTGTATCTAGCAACACATCATGACCTCCAATTGACCAGAAAGTAATTGGTTTGACGAATGAACCTATATTCATCATGAACCATATCACGAACCTTTCCATAGACAATTACCGTGCAATTCGTCCTTTCACCATATTATACCCCACTTGGTTATGAGTATGGGCAAAGTGTCAACTCTTACTAGACTGACTACGTCAAATCTAGTCCAAGTGATTTCAGTTCTTGTCCTGGGACTCATTACTCAATACTTAATATGTCAACGAAGATACTCTTCATGACATATGTACTCTGATCAGAGATTTCCAAGTAATGACCCTGATAAGAGGCCATGGGTATCATCTTCTGCTATCACAGAAGTGGTGAATCCTCTATTGGCTACTCAATTACCTTCGAATACCTCAAACTGTACCCAAGTACTACCTACGAGCGACCTCAGAAGGCAACAAGGAATAGAGTCAAAGCACGTAATCAAGATTCAAGATATCCTCGAGTACCTCAAGTCTAAGGATACTTGCACCATTGCTATGATGAGATTATCACCGACATTATAATAGGACATCCATGTGATGATCTCATAGCAGTCATCTAATGTACTTACTACCTCTAGTAAGCATCCACATCTCAACCCTAAATATCTCATATTTACGGTTTACGAGATCCACCGCTGATCAAATCAAGGAGCTTGAGATGTGCTAGTCTTTCCGGATTACCGATGTCCGGCCTCAAGAATCCTATGACTAGGATAATTTAGATATCTTGACATAATTGCACATGATAGGAATCTCAATAGTATGATCACATCATAATTTCCTTCATGCTATGTCATATATCATGGACTTCATTAATTTGCTTATTGATCAATATCAGTTCATAAATAATGAACATCAAATTAATGAAATATGCCTTTATTTATTTATTCATAAAGTATGTACATAACTTTGTACAAAATGCGCTAAAGGCGATTGCCTTTAGGGCACTACTCTAACAAAATCTCCCACTTGACCTAAAGCCAATCGCCTTGATATCTAATACCATAGGCGAGTACATGAGAATCAAAGTTCTTCTGTGACAATGACTTTGTCAACGGATCAGCAATATTATGCTCTGTGAGAATTCTCTCTATCGCACATCACCTCGACCAATGATCTCCCCGATCGGTGATATCTGCGTAATACGTGTTTGGATCGTTGATGAGACCTTGGTTCCTTCGCTGCTGCAATAGCTCCATTGTTGTCACAATACAACAGATGGGCCCATCATCGCTAGGAACCACACCAAGTTCAAGAATGAACTTCTTGATCCAAATCGCTTCCTTTCTTTGCGTCAAGCGGCAATGTACTGCCTCGATCCGTTGAATCGACGATCGCCTCTTGTTTAGAACTCTTCCAACCGATCGTCCCGCCGTTCGGTGTGAATATATAACCCGATTGGGACTTAGAATCATCCTTATCGATTGAAAACGGCATCTGATACTCGCCACCGAGATTTCCATCTCCATATATCAAGAAAACATCCTTAGTCATTCGCAAGTACTTGAGGATATTCTTGACACCACCTAGTGACCCTCACCAGATCCAATTGGTATCCGCTTCGTAACACTTAGAGCATATGATACATCGGGTTTCGTACATAGCATAGCGTACATGATAGATCCTACCGCAGATGCATACGGGATCATATTCATGCGCATCCTCTCATCTTTGTGTCTTAGGACACATAGATTTCGAGAGTGTTATCCCATGAGTCACGGGAAGGTATGTAACATCCCACCCCCTCCTGGAAGGGTAAAATAGTAAAATTGGCATAGGATGGGATTGATAAGGAATAATCATTACTGTTCATGCATAATAGGATTGATACACAGTATTAATTGTGTACATGGAATTACGGTAAATGCATTCATGACATTCCCGGTAATTGGACCTAACGGTATTTTATTGTGATAAACGTAGTTATGAGATTTGAAAAATTATTCTGAGTGCGCTGTTTAGCGTTTTCGATTTTTAGGGATTTTTAGGAATTTTTCTGGATTTTTCCGGAGACAATTCCTGGACCGGCAAAATCGCCAATTGGCGAACCGGTAGTTTCTTGGTAGCAAAAATCGCTACCCAATGGTACTATAATATTGGGTATATTATTATGGGACTGAAATTAGGGTCATAGGAATTAAATGGAGTAAAATTTTGAACTGGATTAAAGAAATGATATATTGACTTTTCTTTAAATTATGGACCAATCACTTTGTGCCATTGAAAAAGGCATCATTTAATGCCTCTCTTCATGCTTCGGACGTGTATGGTTATTAAAGAAAGGAAAGATGCATTTTGTATCTTTGGTTTTAAACTCATCCGAAACACACTCTTCATTTCAACCATTGAAAATTTTGCCTTTCTCTCAACTTTCTCCCCAACTGTAAGCTACCATCTCTTGATTCCATCAAAGCTTAAAGATGAGCTTTGTACATATTTGAGAAGGGAAGGAGGTTGGTACTTAGGTGTAGAAGTTGGAGAGTGATTGTTGAAGGTTTGAAGGAGGTTTTGATTTGGTAAGTTTTCCTTAAGTTTGATCTTTAAATGATGTCTTTCATATGAATTAAATGCCATGATAGTATGGGGTAGTTAATATAAGGATTTAAAGCATGTATTAGGTTCATGTAGACATTAAAGTGATGATTATTGTGATTTGAAGAAAAGGGTATGAGGCTAGGTGAAGATGCAGTAAAATTTATGATATGGTTTGATTTTGAATTGATTATGGATAATTAATTGAGTATCTGAATTGAGGAATTAAATGCTGTAAATTTTTCAGTGTTAGCCCTAATATATGTATGACTGGAGTAAGATTTAATTTGTATTTATTGTGATGTTTAATGATGTGAAAAAGGTATTGGGAGTGGTTGAACTAAGGTTAACCTTAAATCTGGAAAGTTGGAATTATAAGTGATGTTACTGTTTTATTCATAACTTATTGTGTAGAAATGAAAATGAGGTAAGGTTAGTGGCCACTGAAACTTTGGGATGTTGGCTTCAATTTAGTGTGAAATAGGTGTTGTTGAATTTCAATGATAGAAGGGTGAATTTTTGAATGGAAAGTTACTGTTTCATTGCCTGTGAACAGTAACCGCAACCATGACATCTGAGTTTTGTTGATTTTTATGAATTAATTGAAATGGAATTAGGGAGAATGGTCTTCATGGAAGTTGTAGCATATTTGATTATCTTTCCATTTCTACTGATCTTGCTATTTTTGGAATTGTGTATTGGGAGATATGAATTGATTACTAATGATTGGTTTTGAGCATTTTGGATGAAACCTAGCTTAAGTGTGATTTTGTGAGTGTACTGATTGGAGGCAATTTTAACATTTGAAGTGGACTGAATTGGTGTGAGTGAGCTTTTGAAAAGTTGTAGAGGAAGAGATTACCTTGAAAATGACATATGGTTTGTAATTTTTAGAAGTCAGAATTGGGAGATATGATTTTTCAAAAACTGATCCTACATTAGGTTATGAATGGCTGATGATAACAGAAACTTCCATAACCATTTTGAAATTGTTAGAGATCGAATTGGGTGTTGAGTGCTTCATGAAAAATGAAGTTTATGATGTTATCTTTACAGGGATATAAAGTTCTGAATTTATTGACTTGTATACTGGAAGTTATGCCTCTTGTAAGGTTACTGCCCAAATTGAAGGATTTCAGGGACAGTGACATTAAATGAATTAATTGACTGGTTTAGAAATAGAATTTGATTTTGGGTTGTTCATGAAAGTTGTAGAGGACATTGTGAACTTATTGACCATATTTTTGTGGTAATTTATTACTGAGGAATCAGTGAGTTATGAAATTGCAAATGTACTGCCCTGTGTTGAGGGAAATTGTGAAGGCAGAAGGTTTGATGGATTATTTGACACCCTTAAGGTTGGAATTGATTTTTATGGTCTTCTAGAGAATTGTAGAGCTTTTCATAAGCTTTCCAATGAGGTATAGTGGGTATTTTTCTGATTTGTGTGCTAAAAGATAGAGTGGATGGAAATTAAGTTTTAAATCTGGAAAGAAAGGGCAAGGCAGAAGGGTCGTCTCGCGAGGGCGAGATTTAAAGAGGCTGGTCGCGAGGGCGACGCCTCGCCCTCGCGACGAAGAAGGGTGATTCAGCCTCGCGAGGGCGGCGTCTCGCCCCCGCGAGGCAGGCGCATGGGAATTTCTGTTTTAATTATTTTTGAATTTTTATTTAGCATTAATTGATCCGATTGTTCCTTTGTCAATTTCTTTCCCGTCCGACGTCCGATTGACTGATTCCAGAGGCATCGGATTCGTTGAATATTTAATTTCATATTATGAGAAACGGAAATTTTAGACGGAATTTGACGTAGCCCCTATTGACGGAACTTGTAAACACTGCTTTATTTAATTGGGGACCTATAGAGGTCCGAATTATGCACCGTCGGCGCTATGGATTTCTAATTTTGATAGAATTTTATTATGAGAAAATATTGAGTTAGGACCGAATTCATGAACATGCATATCTCATCATCATGAGCACAAATTTCATATTTAGTGACTCGTACTTTTTCGATTCATATAGAGGTCCAATTGGAGCGTCGATTGACCGACGTCACAGAGGTTTTCCCATTATTAGCTCGAAGCAATAGGTGAGTAACCTAGATGGTTTCTCAATTTTTTTATGTGTTTAATATTTCGCGATTATGTCATGTGGAGATAATGGATGGGTATATGTGTGTTTGACTTTGATTGATTTGGACCATAGGTGTCTCAAATATTGGGAATGAGATAACGGTGCTACTTGTGTGATTTGTTTGTGAATGTTTACATTGAGATCTCGGACCAAAGGTCCGAGGAAATAGGATTGATATCGAAGTGTTAATTATCTGTCTCGATACATGGATGTGACCGTAAATGCGATATGGTATGACGAATAAATTGGAAAATATATGATTGAAATACTGGATCAAGGTCCGAGGAAATGGGAAATGGCATTGAATGTAAGTGATAGAAATAATCGTAAATGGAAATTGGAACATATGCATTCATGCATAAGGACATGATCGATAAAGCGCAATTGGATCGAGCAACCACCGTGTCGGGGCATATCACGCCTAACGATGTGAGAGCTTTCACCAACGCACAGACCTCGTGTCCAACGTATTCGAGCCTCAGCTCAATGTATCGTGGCTTCAAGCCCAATGTTTGAGCCACCGGCTCAACGCAATGTGCCCGTTACTGGGACAATTTCAGACGCACGGTCACAATAACATAATGAAAATGGAAAGGGTCTCATGTGCATTGCATACATGGTATGATTAACTGTGGATTGTATGATAGGCGATTCGCCTTACATTTGTGAAATGTGATTTTACGATTATTTGGTATTACTTTTGTAAATCGTGATCGTATGTGATAATTGGTAAAGTGTTTGAACATGCATGAATTGAGTGAACCATCGATGATGGTTTCTCACCGAGTTCGCAAAACTCACCCAAAATTTGCATCTATTTTTCAGTCTGAAGAATACCCGGTTGACACGGAGTATATCTACTGTAGACGAGTAAAGGTTAGAGGTTGGGATCAGTTAGGTTCCGCATTAGTGTTTTAGTAAATTGTATTCCGCAATCACTGTATAACAAGACATTGTATTTTTACTGAGCCATTGTGGTAGTAATATTTTACTGCATTGACTGATTGTAATTATTACTGGATGACTGTAATAACTGAAACGGGTTTATCTTGAATACGGATTTTATTTACTTACTGTGTTTGCCGTGTGAACGTGGAGTTAATGGCTCCAAAAGAAAAAAAAGTATACTGAATTTTAAATCGATCGATGTAGACGCCACTCGTGGGACACGGACTCGGATATCACCAACGATATCGGGTTCGGGTCTTACGGGTGTGGGGTGTTACAAGGTACCCTCTCTTGGATTGCTCCATGCTAAACCTCTTTAGCATCTTGTCTATGTACGTTGATTGTGAAAGACCAAGCAACCTTTTTGATCTATCTCTATAGATCCTTATCCCAAGGATATAAGTTGCTTCACCAAGGTCTTTCATGGAAAATTGTTTAGACAACCAAATCTTCACTGATTGTAGCATAGAGACATCGTTTCCTAGTAATAATATGTCATCTACATATAGCACAAGGAATACGATTGCGATCCCAAGAACCTTCTTATACACACAAGATTCATCCGGATTTTGTGAGAAACCAAACTCTTTGATTACCTCATCAAAACGGATATTCCAACTCCTGGATGCTTGCTTCAATCCATAGATGGATTTCTGAAGCTTGCATACCTTTTCACCATCATAGGAGGTGAAGCCCTTAGGTTGTGTCATATACACATCCTCAGTTAGATTTCCATTTAGGAAAGCTGTCTTCACATCCATTTGTCATATCTCATAATCATAATAAGTGGCAATCGCTAGGAGTACTCTAATGGATTTAAGCATTGTTACTGGGCTGAAGGTCTCATCGTAGTCAACTCCTTGTCTTTGATGAAAACCTTTAGCCACAAGCCTTGCTTTATAGGTAATTACATTACCATCCATGTCGGTTTTTTTTTTGAAAACCCATTTACACCCTATGGGTTTTATTCCTTCGGGTGCCTCAACCAAAGTCCATACTTGATTTTCATACATGGAATCCATTTCAGACTTCATGGCTTGAAGCCATTTCTCAGACTCTGAACTCTTCAGAACCTCTTCATAGGTAGTAGGCTCATCATCTTCTATGAGCAATACGTCATTCTATTCACTCACGAGAAATCCATATCTCTCGAGAACAGAGCGTATCCTACGTGACCTACGAATTTCGTGTGTTGTAGAAGGTTGAACTGTTACTTCATCCGTATGAGTCAGCAGCTTGAGTTCGTGCAGATTGATCAAGGTCTGTTTGAGCATCTTGAACTTCTTCAAGTTCAATTTTGCTCCCACCGCCTTCTTGTAAAGAAACTCTTTTCTAAAAACAGATGCTTTGAAACAAACACCTTTTGTTCCTCAGCAAGGTAAAATTGATATCCCATTGTTTCTTTAGGATATCCTACAAACAGACACTTGTCAGACTTTGCATCAAGTTTATCCGACTATGTCCGCTTCACATAAGCAGGATAACCCCAAACTTTCAAATGAGTAAGATATGATTTTTTGTTAGTCCACATCTCATATGGAGTAACATCAACTGTCTTTGATGGAACTCAGTTTAGCAAGTAAACAGCTGTCTCGAGTGCATACCTCCAAAAGGATTTTGGTAACTTTGCAAAGCCCATCATCGATCGTACCATGTCTAACAAGGTTCGATTTCTCATTTCTGCCACACCATTATGCTGTGGTGTGTAAGGTGAAGTCCATTGAGATAAAATCACATTATCTCTGAGATAATCTAAAAACTGTCGGTCTAAGTATTCCCCACCACGATCAGATCGTAATGTCTTGATACTTTTCTCAAGTTGGTTCTCTACTTCATTTCTGAATTGTTTGAACTTTTCAAATGCTTCAGATTTGTATCTCATCAGATACAGGTACCCATATCGAGAATAATCATCGATAAAGGTAATGAAGTAAAGACAACCACTTCTAGCATGGATGGACATTGGACCACATACATCTGAATGTATTAGGTCTAATACTCCAGTCGCTCGTTCACCCTTTCCCTTAAAGGGTAACTTAGTCATCTTGCCTAATAAACAAGATTCACATGTGTCATATGATTCATAATCAAATGACCCTAAACTTCCACTCTTATGGAGCTTAGCTATGCGTCTCTCATTTATATGGCCAAGGCGACAATGCCATAAGTAAGTTGATTTTAAATTATCTCGTTTATGTCTTTTCGTGTCATTGATATTCATAATTGGATGTGACATATCTAATATGTAAATTCCATTGCATAATGTACCAGTACCATAAACCATTCCATTCAAACTAATAGAACAACCATTGTTACTAAAAGTCAAATAGAAACTAGCTCTATTTAAACAAGAAGCAGACAATATGTTCTTTGTTAAAACAGGTACAAAATAACATTCACCCAATTTAATTACAAGCCCAATGGGGAGTGACAAAAAGTAAGTGCCTACGGCTAACGTAGCAACTCTTGCTCCATTTCCTACACGCAGGTCTATCTCTCCCTTCATGAGCCGTTTATTGTCCCTGAGGTCCTGCATATTATTGCATATGTGTGAGCCACAACCGGTATCTAATACCCATATGTTATGGTCAGAAACAGTATTAACCTCAATGACAAACATACCTGAAGAAGTCGAGGCATCTGATGCCTTCTTCTGCTTCAATTCTTCCAGATAGACTTTACAGTTACGCTTCCAGTGGCCAATCTTGCCACAATGGAAGCAAGTTCCTTTTGGTGCAGTTTCTTTGGTTTTCTTCTTGGCTGCACTTCCTTTCGGTTTCTTAGACCTTTTCTTCTTTAGTTTCTTTTTCTTGGAACCAGAAGAAGAGTCCACCATAAGCACTTGCTTGCTATCCTTCTTGATAGATTGCTCATTGTCTCGAAAGCGATTGATCAACTCAGGGATTGTCGTGGATATTTGGTTCATCCGATAGTTTAACACAAACTGTGAATAACTATCAGACAATCCAACTAGAATTAAGTCAACACTTAATTCATACTCCATTACAAAACCTAAGACGGCCAACCTCTCAATATATCCATTCATCTTCAGTGCATACTGCACTGCAGATGAACCTGGAGTCATCTTAGTAGTGAAGAGTAGCCTCGAGGTTTCGAACCTTTCAGACCGAGCTTGCTCATCGAACAACTCTCTAAGATGAAACACTATGGTATTAGCATCCATAGACTCATGCTGCTTCTGCAGCTCTGGTGACATCGAGGCGAGCATAATGCAGGTAGCTATGTCACTGTCTTTGAGATGCTTACGATAAGCTTCGATCCTCATCAAGTATCGCAGACAGTGGATCGTGAAGTGGAACATCTAGACATAGCCCAGCCTCGATCCGAGAACAATTCTCAGATTTCTCAGCCAATCGAGAAAATTTGGTCCAGTTAATTTGTTTGAGTCCATTAGTGAGCGCAACTTCACACTGGAAGTCATCTTCAATCAACCTAAAGAGAAAGAGAGAAAGAATGTTAGAATAAAATTACATGCATTATCATAAGGACTTGCATGACATGCATATGGCTCCTGCTAGTTTCAAAGAATCCATAACCCTCATTACGAATCCAAGAAACATTATGACAAAATGTCCTAGTGGGTCGATATCCGACATTACTAAAATGACATTGGGTTTACCCAACAAGCCACCTTAGGTCAATCGGTAGGTATCAGTCATACCAATTGCATCATAGATATCCGATATTACTAAAATGACCTTGGGTTTACCCAACAAGCCACCTTAGATCAATCGACAGGTATCAGTCATACCAGTTACATCTTAGGTGCAATCATCGACTAGTGCTATCAACTTGTGATGTATGCACACACATTGGGTTATCAACTCTTGATGCGCGTACATCTGATGTACACTACCCAATTTCGCATCTGTCCACGTTAACCTTGAGTTTACTCAACAAATTAACGCTTCTAGTGAAAACCGACCCATTGATCCGAAAATCTTATTTCCATGGTTCGAACATATCCGTATAGAGTGAGCTTGGGTTTACCCAACAACCCAACTCTATAAAAACTCTGGTTCTCCCCATATTAATGGAAGGCGTTAGTTTTCATATGATGTGTGAGGGTTTTTAGGTCTCATGTTTTTCTTCTCCAAGCTATAGGATTAGAGTCACCATGACTATATGGAATGATTTAGGGCAATTCATCAATCACATTGAATCTATACCTAAAATCATCCATCATCCCACCTTTGCATGTGCTAGTCGACTGGTGCATGTGCTAGTCGACTGGTGCATGTGCTAGTCGACTGGTACATGTGCTAGTCGACTACTATTTTGGCCTGCTCTCTAATCGGCTAATTTCTCAATCCGTGTAGTTCAAATTCACAATACCAAGTGTAATACACTTTACCTTGATGTACCAATGAAACACTTTCATTGTTGCTTACCATATATAGTCAAACTATACACGAACAACTTGAAATCGATGAATACACTATTATTCACTTAGATTTTCAAAAAATTTGAGAATATCAAATTATCACCCTAAGTATCTCTAGGTAGTCTACACTTTATCAAGACTACTTCGGCACTGGTCACAAAATTTGTGACGGCCAAAACAATCAAGATAAGGGAATATACTCACGAGACGCTAATGAGATACATTTGACATCCGAAAATTGTTTGGAAACCCAATTTCAAGAAAATCAGTTTGGAAAGAATATAACATCAATTTAGCATCTTTTTAATCACATTAAAAATGATCCAAGACATTGGAACTGAAAACTACACAATTAATCATTCCAAACAAAACAACTCCAGCAACTTTCTCAAAACTGCCAAGCTCTGTGTTTTGCTTGAAAAACTCATTGACAAAATTTCAATAAATTCTGATAAAATTACAGAGGTTACAAAATATTCACAAAATGCTTTATGAATTTTTTCAGGATTTATTTCCATCAAAAACTCAATCAAACTCAGAAACAAAGCCAATGTAGAATTTGTGTTCCTCAACACAGTTATTCCCAGCAGCACACAATAAATTCTCAAATAAATAGTAAATCACCTCGAAAATATTTTTCCATCCTCATAGACATTCATAAACATCTTAGAGACATGTAGGTGAAAGAAAATCCGAAAAACAATTTTTCTAAAATTTATTCTCGAATTTACAAGCATGCCTGTTCATTGAATGTGTACAAACACAGCAACCAGAACATTAGGGAATAAATTAGTAAAACCATATCAAATCACATTGATAAATTCCGAGCTTCCACAGACATATGCAACAACATCTTGTGAACATATCTGGGCAAGAAAATTTCAAAAAACAATATCGCTATACTGATTTCGAATTTGACATTTACAACATGCACCATCGTCACAAGCAATAGGCAACTCCGACCTAGTCATGATTTCTTCGTTATATACGACACAAGTGGCTCTGATACCACTGTAGAAAAATCCTGGTGTGACCATCACATGCCCACGGTACAGAAAACAAAAATTTTTGTTCCGAGACCTTCCCGAAAGCCAGGATCCATGTGACTATATAACAAAGTCAAATCAAAACGACCAAAGGAGACCGTCTCTAACGGTATCCACGCAAAGATCGGAGAACCTAACCGGGACAAACCCTTTGACTCAGGAATAGCTAAAATAAATTAAAGAGTGCTAGCTCTTACCTTTGTCCTTGGAGAGCTTGAGAAACGATAGTGAAGAAGAAGCTTGGAGAATAAAGAGCTTGAAGGATGATGATCGATGATGAGAGAACAAACTTCTCTTAGGTTTTTACAAAACCTTTCTTCTTCTTTTTATCCAAAGCCAACGACCATCCACTTCTCTACTCTTCAAATGCCATTTGTCTTTTAACTTTTAAAAGACATTAAATGCAAAGTGGAATGCTTTCCACGTATGGCCTTTATATATATATATAAAGTAAAGCTTCCTCCTCCATACACGTATAACATATATATATATATATATATATATACTTAATTAATTAATATGATATATATATGTATATTAATGCTGAAGTGGTCCAGTTACACTGGGGACGGTCCTATCGGCCTACCGAGTCCCGGTATGAAAAGACCACCGGAAACCTTTTTCAGCAATATCGATGTCGCGATCTCATCGGGACATATCTCGATCTCATCGGGATCCATTTAATCTGATTGCTCTCCATATATTGGATCTCTATCCAAAACTATTTTACGAATTCTCCGAGTCACTCTTATGCGTGTGACCCATTAGGTTCCCGGTTATGTTGGCCACTTAGATCAACACTTAATCCAAGCAAGTTATGAGCGGTATCTAGCAACACATCATGACCTCCAATTGACCGGAAAGTAATTGGTTTGACGAATGAACCTATATTCATCATGAACCATATCACGAACCTTTCCATAGACAATTACCGTGCAATTCGTCCTTTCACCATGCTATACCCCACTTGGTTATGAGTATGGGCAAAGTGTCAACTCTTACTAGACTGACTACGTCAAATCTAGTCCAAGTGATTTCAGTTCTTGTCCTGGGACTCATTACTCAATACTTAATATGTCAACGAAGACACTCTTCATGACATATGTACTCTGATCAGAGATTTCCAAATAATGACCCTGACAAGAGGCCATGGTATCATCTTTTGCTATCACAGAAGTGATGAATCCTCTATTGGCTACTCAATTACCTTCGAATACCTCAAACTGTACCCAAGCACCACCTACGAGCGACCTCTCGTAGGCAACAAGGAATGGAGTCAAAGCATAGAATCAGTATCCAAGATATCCTTGAGTACCTCAAGTCTAAGGATACTTGCACCATTGCTACGATGAGATTATCACTGACATTAGAATAGGAAATCTATGTGATGATCTCATAGCAGGTCATCCAATATACTTACTACCTCTAGTAAGCATCCACATCTCAACCCTAAATATCTCATATTTACAGTTTCTGAGATCCACTGCTTGATCAAATCAAGGAGCTTGAGATGTGCTAGTCTTTCCGGATTACCGATGTCCAGTCTCAGTAATCCTATGACTAGGGATAATTTAGATACTGACATAATTGCACATGATAGGAATCTCAATAATATGATCACATCATAATTTTCTTCATGCTATGTCATATATCATGGACTTCATTAATTTGCTTATTGATCAATATCAGTTCATAAATAATGAACATCAAATTAATGAAATATGTCATTCTTTATTTATTCATAAAGTATGCACACAACTTTGTACAAAATGCGCTAAAGGCGATTGCCTTTAGGGCACTACTCTACCATTAATGACATGGCACTATAAAAGCAAGTGGGCTGTTATTTTAAGAGGCAACCCACGACACTTAAGAGAAAAGAAGGAAAGAAAGAATAAGAGAAAAAGAAAGAAGAGAGAAGGGAGAGCAAGCTTTCGAATGAGTGAAGGAGAAAGAAAAGAAAGAAAGCTAGGGCTCGATTTTTCTACCACTTGAAGAGAGATTTGGATGTCATTCCAAGAGAGAAAAAGGTGGAGGATGAAGAGAGCTTCACCTTGAACCAAGAAAATCCGAAAATAGAGGAGAAATGAGGTAAGGGCAATTTTTAAGATTTGAGTTTCTCTTGAAGTTTTTGTTTAGAATTATGGAAAATGGTATGGGTTTGTAGAGTATGAAGTCAATTTTGGTGATTGCTAAGTATTATGGGTTTAATTTTGGAAGGAAATTAATTAGAGTTTATGCCCAAATTTGGAATTTGGGGATTTTAGAAATTTGTGATTTAGAAAGCTTGAATATTTGAGGGATTAGTGTTTCTAAGTTCAATTTGAGGATTAAGTTAATTATGATACTGAATTTGGGTGGAATTGCTTTAGGTAAAGTTAAATTGGAAGAAAGAAGGAATCAATGGACAAATTGGAGCGAGGAACAAGTTTCTAGCATCGATTCGAGGTGGGTACCTGTTTATAATAAAATTTATAAGCCACTAATGCTTTCTTTAAACAAAGAGATTTTTCGATTTCAATTGCATCATAAATGTTGCACCATTATGTGAATGATTTAAAAAATCATTATTGATTCCATACATAAACTTTTGATGAAATGCAAAATACATTTGTGTTATGCCTCGAAAGATTCCATGGCATTTCATATATTTGGAAAAGAGCATTCGATAAAGTGATTGAGCATGAATATGTGCTTTTGTTTGGGCGAGAGAGGAACGTTGTGTTAGTCACGTGCACGTCGACGTATAGCCTTCTCCCGACTGCCCTCTTGGGGCCACGAGATCCTGAGAAATCGGACTCGTTGTGTTTACGATAAACTTCGGTTTATTCGTTGTGTTCCACGGAACTCTCGAGCCATGTGTTGTGCATTGCATATGTGATTTGTCATTGCATTTATGAATTGTCAAGTTGATGCATTCATATTTTGCAACCTATAGGTTTATGGCTGAAAGCATAAAAATCATACGTTTTGCAATTGTGAATTTGACTACAACAAGAACGGAACTTTTTGAAAATGTGCTTTACGGAATTCAAAGAAATGTTTTCTAAGACCAGGAAAGAAAAATATTTTTAAAAGGTTTTGCTTATTTATTTGTTATAAACTGTTATCCACGAGCTATAAGCTCACCCCCTTCATTCCCATCCTCAGGTGATGAGAAGAAGATCGGGTAAAGAAAAGTGAAGGTTTCCATTTGTATGTGTTCATATGGTATAATTTGTTTAGCTAAGAAATTTAGAATTGTTGTGTATTCATTTTGAGAATGTATTCTGAATTCTGGACATATGTATTGGATTAAGTTATGGATTTGTATATGGAATAGTAAAATGAATTATGATTCGAGTTATGGATTTTGCGTATGGAAATTGGGTATATGATTGTGATGGTTGGTCTGAAATATTTAAAGTGCTAATCATTTGAGAATTGATGGTATTTAAATTGGAATGTGCGCGATTTTATGGAAATGAAAAGTGAGAGTTTAAATTGATGAGATATGATTGTATATGAAGAAGCAAATAAATTGAGTTTGAGTGCGAATGATTTCAATTGGATATTGAAGTCACTTTGTAAGAGATGGAATGGAAATGAAAAAAAAAGTACTCGGATTTGGATTAGTTTAGACTGATAGTCTTAAAGTTTCCAACGCGATGCTTTTCCTAAAATATTTGTTCACGGATGTCGAATAAATTGGTTTCGTTCGATTTGATCCGATGTTTGATTCGCTTATGATTTTGCTTCCGCCTTGTGTTCCTTGATTCGATTTGCTTTCATATCGTATTCGTTTCCGTTCTCCGGTTGGGATCCGGTTTCCGGATCGGGTCCCAACATTAGCCATGAAATCGAAATGACTTGTTTTGGACCTAAGGCTTTTACACTTATACGTTTTTCCTTTTAAGTCAGGAAGCTGAGATGACTTCTCTTAGATCTTAAGCTTCCAAGCCTCTAAGTTCTCTTTTTTATTTTTGATTTTCATTTAAATTAAAAGAAGATGAGCCTTGGAGCAACTAGTAAAGTTACTCATTTGTGATTATAAAGTCATAGAAATAGCCTCTTTGTTAAAATACTAGAAAAGGCTACGACGCTACGTACATCATGACCCTTCCCAAAATTCAGCAAAACGGGGAGCCTTGTATACTAGGTACATTGACTTTGACTTAAACTAAAAAATAAAAGATATGTTATTGGTAATTATATGTTTTTACACGTGAGTTTTTGGAACTTATTATAATGCTAATACTTTCTTATATGAGTTATGCTTTAAATATGAGATACCTCTAATCCATCAAGTCTTTTTAGTTTATAGCTTATCAGCTCTTTAAACCCTTTAATGTGATATGCATGGCATAACCAATTTAAGGATAGCTTTCCTTAAACATTTTTCCTCTATGAGAATTTTGAATTTGGTCTTATGGGCATTTTGTTTCCTAACACTTTATTGGTAAGATTCATTTTTATGCTTGTGACATCTATACGTTCCTTAATTAATTTGAGTTTAGAGCAAATTTAATCATCATTAACTTAAGGGTGTACGCCTATACCCTTATATTAGATAATTTTAGTGCTATAGGAATCAAAGCTTTAACTTTGAACGTAAGACTAAAAGGTATCCCTCAAATAAGTGTTCTTAAATTTATTCAGTATGTTCATAATATGTTATATATCCTCTGAGCCCAAGTTCTTTGACATCCTTAACTTCAGCTTTTAGGCCTTTGAATATTATTCTATTTATGACTTTAGCTAACCGATCAACCTATAAGTGTACAAGAGATTTGAAGGTGATGCTTAATTTTACATTTTTCATAAAAGTCTTTGAAAGACTTATTAAATTGGTTCTTATAAATGTGATTATTACTAATTAGACTCCACACTACTTATAATATTTTTCCTTAAGAAACCTTTAACTACTATCTTTATCACATTGGCTAAAAGCTTTGCTTCAACATCTTGTGAAATAATTAACTATAATAAGTAGGAATTTTAAGTTATCTTATACTAGAGGAAATGGTCTGCCATTTAATATTAAAGAATAGTCAATGATAAGTAAATGTTGAAGGTTTAAATATTGTTGGAACTTCTCATGTTTTCTTGTAAATTGGTTGACATCCCTATGAATTATTAAACAAAGTACATTTACTTTAAGATTTTTTAAGCTAAGGATGATCCTCCTTATTGAGCCCACTATTGAATCTTTATAGGGACTAATTGTGTTTGAAATTTAGGAATACATTTAGTCATAATATAGTGAATGATCTTTGATATAATTGCCTATCTATAATTGAATATCTTAAGGCCTTAGCTATGAGACTTTTTGCCTCTTTCATATTATATGGTAGCTTTTCTTCTTATTAGTACTTATGGATTGGATATATCCAATCAAACTCATCCTACCATACGGTATCTACCTAGTTGACTTTTATTGTTGGCTCTACCTTCTCTTTATAAAATATATCTTGAGGGACAATATCATTGTTATTCCCTATCTTTACGTAAATGATCTACCTTATAATTTTACTGCCTAGATATCACCTCAATGTTTATTAGTATGTTCTCTTTCAGTTTTCTAAAAATTTCTTTGTCTTTAGCCAACTTATATATATATTTTTTATCCCATTGGTGTCATTAAGGTGGTTTACTACAAATTAGGAGTCCAAAATAATAGTTACGAGCCTGATTGGATGTGTGCTAACCATCTTTAGCTTAATTAGTAGAGCTTGTATTATGCCTCATTGTTGGACATTTTGAATTAATGTTCTACTAAGTATTGTGTACTTATTAATATAGGCCCTTCCAAATATATCCATATCTCGTTACCTTTTCAAAGTTGTAGATATTTATAGTACAATATCTATTATTACTTATGATTTCGAAGAATTTATAGTAATGTATTTGATGTCCCAACTCGATTGGCCATTTCACAAGTCCTCTTATTACATCTGATTAGTAAAGTACTTATATTAATGGAAGGTTTGTATATACGTTCATTGTATGAGCTTGGAAGTATGGACTTAACTTCCTTGCATTAATAAGTAGCACCTATATTGTCTTTTTTAGCATTAGTTAGTTTAGCTATTAGTCTTGTAATATCTTGCTCATACAACACATTAGATTTTGGATGTTATCTTTTTCCCTAATGAGGATATAGCTTCGTCAATGATTTAAAAAATGTCTCCAAGGTTTGGAGTTGATAATATAAACAATTATTAAAATATTTCATTAATTTCTCAAATGCTTATTAATATTTTTGGGTCCACTCAATCTCTTTATACTTTCAAAGTGTTTTGACAAAATATGGGTTTGATTGAAAAATTCTAAAAGAAACATTAATAAGCCTGCTACCATGCTTGTTAACATTTATATCTCTCTTAAATTCCTTATCGCTTCCATGAATAGAGTAACTTCAATCTTTTGAGGGTTAACCTATATACTTTCCATGGGCGACCATGAATCTAAGAAACTTATCAGTCTCCAAACTGAATATACAATTTTTGGGTTTAAATTTATGTTGTATTTAAGTAAATTTGTAAACCATTCTTTCAAGTCCGCTACATAGTCTTCCTTAAGTTTTGTCTTCAAAATCATGTTCTCCATGTATGCTACTATGTTTCTCCTGTGTTATTTGCAAATTTGTCTTCAAAATACTACATTTTTAATATTAAAAGACCTGAATTTATGTCAATAGATACGCTTATATGTGATGAAGGATGTCTTTTTCTTTATACTTGTTCACATTAATTTGATTATACCCCTAATAAGCATCTATAAAGCTTATAGTCTAATGTATAAAGTGGCATCCACTAATAATCTATTTTAGGTAAAGGATAATTGTTTTCGAGGTATGCATTATTCAAATATATGAAGTTGACACACGTCATCTACTTCTTGCTAGTCCTTTTGACATGATGACATTGGTGAGCCACTGAAGGTAGTTAACTTCTCTAATATAGTTTGGTCCTTTTATTGACAAGTTCTCTCTATATTGTGAGGTTACCCTTAAGAGTTGATATTTAACTTATGGGAGATTATCTCGTCATTTGCCTCAAACATGTCAATTAGACTCCAAGTGAAAATGTCTAAGTATTGGAGTCATAAGTTCTTCGAGTGTTCCTAGAAATTTTTTCTATTCTTTCCCTATTGTTAAGAGTCATAGATCATTCAGATCCTCCTATTATGATTTATTCAATTCTTATTTTAGCCTATCCCTAGTTTCCTTGGATAGGTCCCTAACATTCAATTCATCTTCATTTATGGTTTAACAAATACATTTTTTCTGACCTACAGAATAACATTATGTTTTCATCCTTTGATTATTGTATACTCACTTCATTCAGGGTTTCAAATTTTATTATAAGTTGGTAGTTTTGATTATGACACATATAAAGATTACCTATTAACTATAAACTCCTTATAATATAAAATTTTGTTATATTAGTGCCTTGACCCAATTTCTAATATCATGGGTGAAGATATCTTTCCCTCTTTATATATTTAATCAACCACAAAGCAAGCACAGGTGAAGTGATAGGCTTCAATCTATTAATTTGGATTCCCATCTCTTTAAAATCATCTTAGAATAAAATGTCAAATACATTTCCTATATCTATTAATATTTTTTTAACTAAGTTGTTAATAATCAACAAGGTTATAATCATGGTGTCCTCAAAAGGGTTGATTGTAAACCCATTGCCTAACTTGCTTGAAGGTGATCTTAGAGTGCTTCCTCATTTTATTAAGTCTAGTATGATTAGGTTGTTTGTTGTGGTTCTCCACTTATGGAAATTTCTTTGTTTGTTATTTAGATTATCTTCGATCACCTCCAATGTAGCGCCCCCTTACCGTAGAGTATACACCAGGACGCCCGTAGGTCGTACCGATACATAACCTACGATGAGGTTGCACTACGAAGAAATCATTTCTATAAACCACATGGCATCAATATAAAGCAGTAATATCAATTTCACTAAATTTTAAAACCAAAGATACTTCTCATTTCATTTCTTAAAACTATAAATTCACAATTCTATCCGATTACAACTGTAAAGAACCAAAAGGAATAACATAACTCCTAACTAGATCATCCCCCAAAATATCCCAGCTGACCGACCTGTGGGCCATGCTCCTCTCGCCGACACTCACACAGCAGGAAAAGTCTCACTGACTGGAGCTAGGAGTCACACTATCGCTGTCCTGAAAAATAAATGCAATGTTGGGTGAGTTTGCGAACTCAGTGAGAAACCATCATCGATGGTCCACCTAACTCATGCATATTCAAACAATCACACAATATCGTATATTATCACAGACAAGAATCACATGCATTCAATTTCACATTTATAAGGCGGTACGCCTTTCACACAATTCACATTTGAACAGTCATATATGCGATGTACATGTGACTCTTTCATTTTATTTCGTTGTTGTGACCGTGCGCCTGAGCTCATTTACGTTGAGCCATTGACTTTGAAAACATTGGGCTTGAAGCCCTGATACGTTGAGCATAAAGCTTTGAAAATCGTTGGGCTCGAGGCCCTGTGCATTGAGCTTAAAGCTCTGAATACGGTGGCTGCATCGGTCACAACTGCCTTTATCTGATCATACTTTTATGCATGTATGCACATGTCCAATTTACAATAGCCATGTCACAACCTAATATCACTATCCAATTTTGCATTTGAAACCAATTATGAACAATTTATACACAATTTACACTTCTATGGCACAATCCAAATATTTCGAACACCTGTGGTCCGAAATCAATCAAAACAAACACATATAATTCATCCTTAACTCCACATGGCATAATTGCGTGAAATGTAACACATCAAGGTTGAGAAACCAACTAGGTTACTCACCTGTAACTTTCGAGCTACTGCCGGGAAGTCTCGCCTACGTCGGACGATCGACGATCCACTTGAGCCTCTATAACAATCAAAATATAAATAACATTACTAATTGTATCAATTCCAATACTCAAAGATGCATATGTATCGAATAATTTACGTACTATACATGTTATGACATTCCGACCCTAAACCCAAATTATCTCTATTCCACATTTTCACTCTAATCCATAGCAATTCCTAATACCATAATTCAATTGAACATACTCCAATCAATTTCTAACTAATCCCAATTTAACCTCAAAATTTTTTAATTAAACACATCATTTTTGGCCTAAAGAAGCGTCGTCGCCGCAGCGCCTGATCCCTCGTCGCGACGTGAAATCTTCGCTTTCGTCGCGACGTGCCGCCGCTTTCGTCATGACGTGCGATGAAAATCCGCTCACAAGGCGCACACATCCACTCGTCATGGCGTGCGCTTAGAAATCAGCTCGTCATGACGTTTAATAAATATTAAATCGCGACGTGCAAGAAGGGATGGCTCGCCGCGGCATGTTCATCACACGTCGCGACGTGCGAACCCAGATTTGCGTCCGAAACTCAGAAATTTCTCAGATCTTCTGATATAAATCTATCCAAATCCATTCTAAACACTCCTAAACAACTTCATATACTAAACTCCACTCATTTCTCACCTTCAATCCACCAAATAACCATTATCCCTAAATTATCAACATCAAATCAAGCAAAATCATCATCCTAAACCCTAACATAAGCAATCACTCAATAGTTAAACTAATCATCATTCTAACTCAATAAATTAACAAATCTAACTGTCTAGGCCAGAAAGAAGTAAGCTTACTTGATTAAGAGCTTCAAATCTTCAAGACTCACTCTAATCCCAACTCATCGACACCCACGGCAATACCCAAAGTCAAACCCATCTTCATCTTCTTCAACACCAAATCAACAAATAGATCCAAGGCAAAGGAAAGGAACAAATGGCAAGAAGGAATCAAGAAGAAATCACGATGAAGGAAGGAGAAATTTCAAGTTTTCTTTCAAAGGAAAGCAAGCATCGTGATTGGCAATTTTCAAAGGAGGAAGGTTATAAACTTAAGAGACTTAAGGCTTGTTTGGCAAATCTAATTGCCACAAATCCGATCCGAACAACCTCAATCCAATTTCTAATTCTAATTTCTCCTAAATTCCAATAACTATGAATAATAACTCCTACAATCATAACTCCAATTATTTCATGCAAATTTTCAATCAATCTCAGAACCGGAACTCAATTAACCAGTCATTGATAAATTTTTCGGTCCGGACCTATTGCTCCAAAAATTCCTATAAATCCCAAAAAATATAAAATGCATAATCCTACACTCCAATTTCATAATTCAAATCCCTAAAGTTCAATTTGACACTCCAATTCACTAATCGAAGTACAATTAACCTTAAAATCACAAAATCTCCGATTTTCACAATCCGGTCGGAAATCTGTCATACATGCATGTACATACATATGCTAGTGCAATAATAATCATTTATCACTAATATAGAGGCTATGAATGCTTATGCAAATCAAATTATAAATGCACCCAGTCTAAATTCATCCAAATTACCGATATGTCCTTCATACCGGTAACAGAATGTTACAATTTTTCCCTCCTAATAAAAATTTCTTCCCGAAATTTCTTACCTGACTGGTCGAACAGGTGAGGATACTGCCTCCTCATGTGCTCCTCAATCTTCCAAGTCGCCTCCTTTGTCGAATGGTTCTTCCAAAGGACTTTCACCAATTTAATCACCCTGCTCCTCAACTGCTTGACCCGCGACCCTATAATCCGCACCGGCTCCTCCACATAACTCAAATCACTGGCTAACTCTATCTCCTGAGCCGGAATCACATGGGTCGGGTCTGATCTATATCGTCTGAGCATACTCACGTGGAACACATCATGAAGCGGCGACATCTCACTCGACAAGGCCAATCTATATGCCAACGGTCCTATCCTCTCAAGGATCTCATATGGACCGATATACTGAGGACTCAACTTGTCCTTACGGCCAAATCTGAGAACACCTCTCCACGGAGACACTCTGAGGAACACTTTATCACCCACACTGTACTCCATCTCTCTCGATCTTCGATCCACATAACTCTTACATGCATCTGGAGCCGCGATGCGACTCTGAATCAACTGTACCTTATCCACTGTATCCTGGATCAACTCGGGACCCTCTAACATCCTCATACCCTCTTCATCCCAGTAAAGAGGCGATCTACACTGTCATCCATATAATGCCTCATACGGTGCCATACCAATCTTTGCTGAATGCATCGATTATTATCATGAACTCAACCAGAGGCAAATACTAATCTCAAGCACCTCGGAACTCCAATACACAGGCTCTCAACATATCCTCAACAGTCTGAATAGTCCTCTCACTCTGCCCGTCTGTCTGAGGATGAAATGCTGTGCTGAAGTTCAACCTCGTACCCATAGCCGACTGCAAACTCCTCCAAAATCTTGAAGTAAACCTGGGATCCCTATCTGACACTATCGATACTGGGATCCCATGCAGTCGAACAATCTCTGCTACATACTTCTGGGACAACTGATCGAGGGTATTGCTCTCCCTCACTGATAAAAAGTGAGCCGATTTAGTCAACCGGTCCACTATGACCCAGATCGCATTATGCTGTCTCAGCATCCTAGGCAGCCCCATAATAAAATCCATCGTAATGCGCTCCTATTTCCACTCCGGAATGGGCAACGAATGCAATCTCCCCACCGGAGCCTGGTGCTCAGCCTTAACCTGCTGGCACGTCAAACACCGAGAAACAAACTCTGCTACATGCCTCTTCATACCTGGCCACCAGAAATGCAACTTAAGAGTGCGATACATCTTGGTAGTACCAGGATGCATGGCATAAGCAGCCAAATGAGCCTCCTCCAAAACCTCTCGCCTCAAATCATCTACATCTGGAACACATAATCTCTGCCCCAACCACAATGTCCCATCTCTCAACTCAAACTCCGAAAGCCATCCAGATCTGACTCTATCAATCAATCTCACCATCACTGGATCCAGATCCTGCACTCTCCTAATCCGATCCTGCAGTATCGGCCTGAGCCTCAAAGTAGCGATCAGAGCTCTATCCTGACCCAAATCCATCTGCACATTAAAAGCTCTCAACTGAACTAAACACGACAACCTCGAAACCTGAATCTGAGTTGCACTACCATGAGATCTCATACTCAATGCATCAGCCACCACATTAGCCTTCCCTGGGTGATACTCAATAGTGCAGTCATAGTCCTTAAACAACTCCAACCATCTCCTCTGTCTCAGATTCAGCTCTCGCTGACTCAACAAATACCTCAAGCTCTTATGATCAGTGAAGATCTGGAACGTCTCCCCATACAAATAGTATCTCCAGATCTTCAAAGCAAACACAACTGTTGCTAACTCCAAATCGTGCACAGGGTAATTCATCTCATGGGATCTCAACTGTCTCGAAGCATATGCTATAACTCTCCCATGCTGCATCAAGACACACCCTAAACCCTGCTGCGAAGCATCACTAAACACCTCAAAACCTCCTGCTCCAGATGGCAAGGCTAACACCGACGTCGTAGTCAACCGATGTATCAGCTCCTCAAAACTCCTCTGACACTCATCAGTCTATATGAAGGCCATACCCTTCCTCAGAAGTTTTGTCAAAGGGGCTGAGATTACATAAAACCCCTCGACAAACCTCCGGTAATAACTTGCTAATTCGAGGAAACTCCTCAACTCTGACACATTCCTCGGAATCTCCCAACTTGTCACTGCCTCAATCTTGTGAGGATCCACCCGGATACCCTCACCAGATACAATATGACCTAGGAACACCACCTCATCCAGCCAAAATTCACACTTAGTGAACTTGGCATACAACTGTCTATCCCTCATAATCTGTAATACAGTCCTCAAATGCTCCGCATGCTCCTGTCTATCTCTCGAATACACCAGAATATCATCGATGAATACAATAACAAACTGATCCAGGTAGGGCTGAAAGACTCTATTCATCAAAGCTATGAAGGCTGCCGGGGTATTAGTCAACCCGAACGGCATCACTAAGAACTCGAAATGCCCATACCTGCTCTTAAAAGCACTCTTAGGCACATCGGCCTCTGCGATCCTCAACTGATAATACCGAGATCTCAAATCCAACTTAGTAAACACCTGAGCTCCCTGCAACTGATCAAATAAATCATCGATTCTAGGCAGCGGGTACTTATTCTTGACTGTAACCCGATTCAGCTGCCTATAATCAATGCACAACCTCAAGGTCCCGTCCTTCTTCTTCACAAATAACACCGGAGCTCCCCACGGCGAAACACTCGGCCTGATAAATCCCTTATCCAACAACTCACTGAATCGAGCCTTAAGCTCCTCACCCACCGGTGCCATCCTATATGGAGGTATCGATATAGGAGCGGTACTTGGAACGAGGTCAATCTCAAACTCCGTCTCCCGATCCGGCGGCAAACCTGGTAACTCCTCGAGAAACACATCTGGAAATTCCCTAATCACGGGAACATCCTGCAATCTCTGCTCAACCCTGGAATCAATCACATGCGTCAAATGGGCCTCACAACCTCCCCTCATCAACCTCAAAGCACTTATAAACGAAATCATCCTGGCTGGCATTGCCTGACTAACACCGCGAAATACAGCTCTAGGCTAACCAGGCGACTCCAACACGGCCTCCTTGGTATAAAAATCCATAATAGCCCTATGGGCAGTGAGCCAGTCCATCTCCAGAATCAAATCAATCTCTCTCAGGGGCAACACTATCAGGTCTGCACGCAATTCCGACTGATCAATCATAATCGGACATCTCTTGCAAACCTCTCCCAGAACTGTAGTACTACCTAGAGGCGTACTCACCTCTAGCCCACACTATAACATTTCCCTATCCACATGCAATCTACATGCCACATATGGTATAATAAAAGAATGCGTGGACCCTGGATCTATCAATGCATAAACCTCAATGTCAAAGAGCAGAAGCAAACTTGCAACCACATCGGGAGAATCCTGGGCCTCCTGCCTAGTCATGGCGTAGACCCTGGCCTGGGACTGTGGCCTGTTGCCTCTTCCCTCAGTCCCCACAAAGAAATCTCCACCTCTACCTCGGGCTCTACCTCGGCCCCTGAATCCAGGTCCACCGCTACGGCTCTGCTGCACCGTCGAACTACTACTAGCTCTCCCACTCGCAGCAGACTGAACTCCCAAAGTCAGAGGACAACTCCTAATCATATGATCCATCAAACCGCATGCTAGACAGGCTCCTGTCACTCTCCAGCACTCTCCACTATGCCTCTTATCACAATGGACACAAACTGGCAAGGCCTGTCCTGCTCCTCTGCCACTACTACTACCACTACCGATCTGCTCAAATCTCCCTCTCTGAACAGAACCCGACTGTCTGAATCCTCCTGCTGATTTGAATCTGCTCTGACGTCTACTTAAGCTCTTACCAGAGCTACCATCGATCACTTAGATCGCTTGCCTCGGATCCTCGACCGGTCTCGGCCGACTCGCCTTAAGAGTCGCTCTATCCTCACTGCAAATGCTCAACTCTAAAAGGTGCCCATATCGCATCGGGCTAACTCAGTGCGAATCTCCAGATTAAGCCCTCCCTCGAATCTCCGGCACCTATCGCCCTCGAGGCAATCGTAGCGAAGCATATGCCGACAACTCATTGAACCTAACCTCATAATCGGCCACTGTCATCGACCCCTGTCTCAGCTCAAAGAACTCCTGCATCTTCATTTCCAAATAGACATTGGGCATGAAATTATCCCGAAAAGCTCTCAGAAAATCATCCCATGTAGCGCCCCCTCACCGTAGGGTACACATCGGGAAACCCGAAGGTCGCTCCGACACGTATCCCACGATAAAGGATTTACTACCGTAAAATTTCGCTAAAATCCATGGCATCAAGTATTTTAAATCACAAAATAACAAGAATCAACAAATTGACATCCAAAGTAATAATTATCGATGACAATAATCCAATCCGAATAGACAAGTCTATCGGTCTCTAACAAAACCAAAAGAGACCGATACAAACATCTATCCTAAGTCATCCTCAAAACACTAATCCAAATTGACCGACCTACGTGCCATCACGACCCGCCAAAGCCTTCGCACGGCAGAAAGAAAGATCTTGAGCTAGAAGTCTACTCTAACATCTGAAAAATAGGTTGCAAATTTGGGTGAGTTTGCGAACTCAAAGAGAAACCATCATCGATAGTTCACTAAAATCATGCATTACGCACCGGCGTGCAGCAAAGATAATCTGATAATATTTATTGTCGAGATAATATAACGATTCGCGATGTCGGTAGCAATTTACGGACATGTAACAATAAATGAATGAATCGGTTTGCGATATAAGTAATACCACGATAATTCATGTCATCACATATTCGATGTCGTCACAACACGATCAATCATGTAAATGCAATGCATATGTGACTCTTTCCATTATTGATTTTGTGCCCAAGTGCTCGATCGATGTCGGTGTGGGCTGTCGAGTTTCTCCCCTCGCTAAGCCCCACGATGCGATATCTGAGCTCGAAGCTCTTTTCAAGGAAAATAGCAACTTGGGATACATTCCATTATGTGATCATGCATTTATGCATGCGGTGTCACGTTCGAGAATTTACAAGGTGGCTATAAAGCCCAGTACATCAGTGCTCAGTAGTTCAATGGCATGGCTATGAAGCCCAATATTCAGTACAGTATCACATAACCGTACAAGTCAGTTCAGTAAAACATGCAATTCAATCCAATACATGCCAGTAGTCATACAGTAGTCATACAATTCACTTTTGCATGTAATTCACGTAGAGCATATAAGCAAATCAGGAATTTGAGAAACCAACTAGGTTACTCACCTGTAACTTCCGAGCTACTGCCTGGAAGTCCCAGCAATGTCCGTGGAACGACGGTCCAACGGTGCCTCTATAACAATAAAGTACAACCCATCACTTATTGCCCAATAAAACAGTACAGTAATGCATATGTCTCAGTGAAATAATGTACAATGCACGCCACGATTCCGGTGCTAAAACCCAATTCGACTCTTCATTGAGTTGATTGACAATAATTGATCCATTCCTAAAATCCGATCAATTTACCTCAATTAGGATCCCCGATAGCAATTTCCTATTCCTTGGGTCGAACACATCCATAAAAATTCCAATTTAAACTTCAAATCAAATCTAATCCTTAATCACCTCAATCGGTTAATTTCCTAAGTCCCAATGCCAAAAGCCTCAAACACTCCTCTTCGGACGACTAGGGCAAAGGTTGCGACCATGGGTGCGCCTGGGCGTTCACCCGCATGCCACAGGTCGACCTGGACGTGAGCCCTAGCCCGCACGCTAAACCGCTCGCTCATCTGACTAGCTACGCAGACCGCCGATCATTTGCTGCCCGCGCGTGCCGAAGCGACTCCTAAAGCTCGTCGCTCGATTATTTCGATAGCCGAACGATACGCAACTTCGCCGATCGGTCGCCGGATGATCGATCGATCCGCAGCTCGTTCGTATGCCGGGCTACTCGCAGCTCGTCCGCATGCCGAGCTCCTCACTTTCGTCCACATGCCGAAGCTACTCACCGCTTCGTCCGCATGCCGAAGCTCCTCACCGCTTCGTCTGCGATGCCGAAGCTCCTCACCGCCATTCGTCGCATGCTTGAAGCTCCTCACCGCTTCGTCCGCATGCCGAGCTCCTCACCGCTCGTCCGCATGCCGAGCTCCTCACCGCTCGTCCGCATGCCGAGCTCCTCACGAAGTTGTGCGGTCTCCAACCTAAATCCACTACGCACAGCTCTCCTTCTTCCCCAACACATAGCTTTTAAACACACCACCAGATTTCCAGTTTTCGATTCTCGCAACTCACCAAGAACTCAATACACATAAATCAAGCAATATCATCATCGACAACCTTAGCATATTCAATCATCCATATAACTCTATCCATCAACAAATCGATAATCTACCTCCACAAATCCACACTTCGACCCTATACACTCCTACGATAATCATCAATAACAAAACCCATCCATAAACACTCCCAACTACCCGATCAAATATAATAAATGCCATAAATACAGTAAGAATCATCCATAACAACATCAAAGCTCTTAAAACTTACCAAATCACAGATCAAGCTACGGATTCCTCAAAATCCTCCGAAACCCTAAAATCCTTCAAGCTCAACGATTCACTAATCCCAGAGCCTCTAACCTTCACCAATAACAGTCAATCAGTTAACCTCATCTCAAGGGAAAGAATCCATAAAGAAAATCGAGGAATCCTTACCAATGGGAGGAAATCGCAAGTCACAGTAGGGGGAAAGAAGAGAAACGTGAAATTGCCTTAGATGTTTTCCCCAAATTCCTCAAACCTAGTATTTATAGACCTAAGTCTCCAAGTCAGTCCAAATTTCAGTCTCTAAATCCCAATGGTTCCACATAATTATTTCCTATCAGTAAAATTCTAATTTTTCCATTGCCATTGGACAGTGCTTTCAGTACTGTAGGGTCAGTCAGTCAGTCACCCAAAAACTTTCCGGTCCGGGCATTATCTCCCGAATTTCACGAGAATTTCCTATAAGCCATTATAAATTGCCAGTCACTCATAAACAAGATCAAATCACCAATTGCACTCGATTACTCAAATTCTCAATTAACTCTCAATCCAGTCAGTTTCAGTCAACTCAGTCAGTTCTTACTTACAATTAAATACCGAAAATCATGAATGCATGTACCTATGGATAAATGCATATGCATTAAACCTGTTCCTCTACAATTAGAGGCCAGTAACATGCTCATTCAATGAATGCAATGAAACCTATCAGTATGACTCATAATAACCAAAATACCCTTAATGATAGTGACGAGATGTTACAATTCACCCCTCCTAATAAAAATTTCGCCCTCGAAATTTCATACCTGTCCCGTCAAATAAATGAGGATACTGGCTCCTCATATGTTCCTCAGTCTCCCAAGTAGCTTCCTCGTGAGTGGTTCTTCCAAAGTACTTTTACCAATGGAATCACCGGTTTCGCAATTGCTTGACCCGTGATCCAATGATCTGCACTGCTCCTCCACATAACTCATATCATCGGCTATCTCGATATCACGAGCCGAAATCACATCGTCGGGTCCGATCGGTACCATCGGAGCATACTAACGTGAAACACGTCATGCAATCGGGACATCTCGCTCGGTAAAGCCAACTCAGTAAGCGGTGGTCCTATCCTCTCAAGGATCTCAAGCGGACCAATATATGAGGGCTCAATTTGCCCTTACGGCCAAATCTCAGTACTCCTTTCCAAGGAGACACTCGAAGGAATACTCGATCACCCACACTATACTCCATACCCCGCCGATGCTGATCCGCATAACTCTTCTGTGTGTCTGGCGCCGCCTTGATGCGACTCCTGATCAACTGTATCTTATCTGCTGTATCCTGGATCAGCTCGGGACCCTCTATCGATCTCGAGCCTCTTCATCCCAACACGGTGGTGATCTACGATTCGCCATACAAGGCCTCATACGGTGCCATCCAATCTTGCTCGTCTTCGGTTATTGTATGCAAATTCTATCAGTGCCAAGTATTGATCCCACGCACCTCTAAACTCCAGTACACATGCCCGAAGCATGTCCTCAACAGTCTTGATCGTCCTCTCACTCTGTCCATCAGTCTGAGGATGGAATGCGGTGCTGAAATTCAGTCGAGTACCCATAGCAGTCTGGAGGCTCTTCCAGAACCTCGATGTAAACCTGGGATCCCTGTCTGAAACTATCGACAACGGAACCCCATGCAATCGTACAATCTCTGCTACATACTTCTGGGCCAACTGATCGAGAGTATTACTCTCTCTCACTGGCAAGAAGTGAGCCGATTTGGTCAATCGGTCCACTATGACCCAGATAGCATCATGTTGCCTCGGTGTCTTAGGCAACCCTATCACGAAATCCATGGTAATTCGCTCCCACTTCCACTCCGGAATGGGCAACGAATGCAACTTTCCCACTGGAGCTTGATGCTCTGCCTTAACCTGTTGACATGTCAGACACCTGGACACATATTCTGCCACTTGCCTCTTCATACCAGGCCACCAGAAATGTCGTCTCAGTGTGTTATACATCTTGGTCGAACCAGGATGCATAGCATAAGCGGCTACATGAGCCTCCTCTAGGATCTCCCGTCTCAAATCATCAATATCCGGCACACACAGCCTCTGTCCCATCCATAATGTCCCATCTCTCAACTCAAACTCGAATCATGCCGGTCGAACTCTATCAATCGCTTTCAATAATGGTCCCGGTCCCGAACCTCCGAATCTGTCACATGCAAAGATCGGCTGAGCCTCGGTGAGCAATCGGTGCTCCATCCCCCCTAAATCCATCTGACATTAAGAGCTCTCAATCAGTCGACTAGGCAATCTCTCCATCTCAATCGAGCTACAATACCATGCGATCTCTCGCTTCAAAGCATCGCCACTACATTGGCCTTTCTGGATGGTACTCAATCGTGCGGTCGTAATCCTTGAAGAACTCTATCCATCTCCTCTGCCTCAAATTGAGCTCCCTCGACTCAGCAGATACCTCAAACTCTTATAGTGCAGTGAAGATGCGAACGTCTCCCATACAGATAGTGTCTCCGATCTTGAGCAAATACTACTACTGCCTAACTCCAAGTCATGCCTTTGGATAATTCACCTCGTGAGACCTCAATCGTCTTGAGGCATACGCTATAACTTTCCCATGCTTGCATCAATACACATCCCAACCCACAGTGCGAGGCATCATCAGTAAACCACAAAGCCTCCAGTCCCGGAAGGAATGCCCAACACCGGTGCAATGCGTCAACCGATGTTTCAGCTCCTTAAAGCTCTTACGCAATCCTCGATCCATCTGAACGGTACATTCTTCCTCAATAGCCCGTCGGGGCGGAGATCAACGAAAATCCTCGATTTAATCTCCGGTAATAACCGCCAGTCTAGAAACTCCTCAACTCGCACGCCCCCTCGGAATCTCCCAACTCATCACTGCCTCTATCTTGTGAGGATCCACCTGGATACCCTCACCGGACACCACGTGTCCCAGAAACACGATCTCATCAAGCCAAAATTCACACTTAGCGAATTTGGCGAACAACTGCCTCTCTCTCATGACCTGCAACACTATCCTCAGATGCTCAGTGTGCTCCTGTCTATCCCTCGAATAAACCAGTATGTCATCAATAAACACTATCACAAATCGATCCGGTAGGGCTGAAAATCCTATTCATCAAAGCCATGAAGGCTGCCGGCATTAGTCAACCCAAACGGCATCACTAAGAACTGAAATGCCCGTACCTACTCGGAAAGCACTCTTAGGCACATCGGCCTCTGCAATCCTCAATCGATAGTAACCCGATCGCAGTCTAACTTAGTAAACACTGAGCTCCTGCAATCGATCAAATAGATCGTCAATCCTAGGCGGTGGATACTTATTCTTCACTCACACTTGGCTCAACCGCCTATAATCAATGCACGCCTCGAGTCCCATCCTTCTTCTTTACAAACAATACCGGAGCTCCCCATGGCGAAACACTCGATCCGATAAACCCCTTGTCTAAAAGTTCCCATGGCGAGCCTTAAGCTCTCTCCCACCGGTGCCATCCTATATGGAGGATCGATATAGAAGCGATGATCGAACGCGAGATCAATCTCAAACTCTATCTCTCGCTCGGGCGGCAATCCCGGTAACTCCTCGGGAAAAACATCCGGAAATTCCCTCACTACGGGAACATCCTCCAATCTCTGCTCAACTCGAGAATCCACTACATGAGCCAGATAGGCCTCACAACCTCCCCGCATCAATCTCGGGGCACTTTCATAAAGGATATCATCCTCAGCAGCCTGACCGACCGACTCCTCTAAACACCACCACAGGGCTGTCCGGGAATCCAATCAACCTCCTTGGTGTAACAGTTCCATAACACCTATGCACAGTTTAACAGTCCATCCCCAATATCACATCAATCTCCGCAGAGCCAGTACTATCAAATCTGCACTCAACACCGCTTTCGGTCAATCTGGACCGGACATCCTATACATACCTCTCCCAATACGGTTGTACTACCTGAGGTGTACTCACCTCTAACCCATACTGTAACCTCTGCCTATCCCATGCAGTCTACATGCTAGATGCGGTGCAATAAAAGAATGGGTGGATCCAGATCCAACAATGCATATGCTTCTATACCGAAATAAGAAGCATACCAAGAACAACATCCGGTGAGTCCTGGCCTCTGCCGTGTCATGGCATAGACCGCTTAAGATCGTTGCCGCCACTCGACCCTCGACCTCACTACAGAACCCTCTGCTCGGCCTCGGCCTCGGCCTCTCCCTCCACACTGATCCACCTCCACGGCTCTGCTGGATCGGGTATTATCGCTGATCTACCACCATAGTAGACTGGGCTCCCAATGTCTCGGGGCAGTTCCTCACCAAATGCTCCATCGAGCCGCACCTCAAGCAGGCTCCAGATAACCATCGGCACTCTCCACTGTGCCTCTTGCCACAATGCTCACAGTCTGGGGCAGTCTGTCCTGATCCTCTGGCGCTACCACCACCACTAGCGATGCATGCGAATCGCCCCCGCCCATATCCGATCTGTCGGCCCTCCAGCGGACTGAAGGGCCTACTACATCGCCATCTTGTAGCCTCTGCCAGTGCTGCCATGGCTATCACTAGGTCTCTTATGTCGGGTCCCTATCCGGTCTCAACAGATTCGCGTGCCAGAGCAATGCTTCTATCCCGACAATTGCAGCTCTCACCGATAAATGAGCTCATATCAGATCTGGCCAGTCGGGTGCGGATCTCGAAATTGAGTCCACCCTCAAATCTACGGCATCTGTCGTCCTCAGTAGAAATCAGTGCAGAAGCATAGCCCATCAACTCATTAAACTGAACCTCATAGTCAGCCACAGTCATCTGTCCCTGTCTCAACTCTAAGAACTCTTGCATCTTCATCTCCAGATAGACCTTGGGCATGAAATTGTCCCTGAAGGCCCTCAGAAAATTATCCCATGTCAGAGTGCAGGGCCTGGTGGTACTGCCCGGGACAGTCCTCCACCACCGATATGCAGGACCCTGTAGCAAGGAGACAGAGTAGTCGAACCTCTCCTCAGGGTCGCAGTCCATCTGATCGAGGACTCGCTCAGTCCTCTCAAGCCATCCCTCAGCCTCCGCAGGGTCAGTGCTACCATAGAAATCAATCGCCCCACAACGCGAGCCGATCGCATCGTCGTTCCCGTCTCACAGGAACTCGAGGAGGTAACTCCTCTGAGAGAGGCATAGGGGACTCCCTACTAGCTCTTACCGATTCTTGGTCAGCTGGCTGCTCTACTCGATCTCCCATAACGGATGACCTAAACAAACAAGAAATTCTGATCAGTTCTGTTATCCTTACACAGTGATTCCGGCCTAATAATGCTCTATGCCCAAAAGATGCCAACCATGCTCTGATACCACTAAATGTAGCGCCCCCTCACCGTAGGGTACACATCGGGAAACCCGAAGGTCGCTCCGACACGTATCCCACGATAAAGGATTTACTACCAGAAAATTTCGCTAAAATCCATGGCATCGAAGTATTTTAAATCACAAAATAACAGTAATCAACAAATTGACATCCAAAGTAATAATTATCCAGTACAGTAATCCAATCCAGAATAGACAAGTCTATCAGTCTCCTAACAAAACCAAAAGAGACCGATACAAACATCTATCCTAAGTCATCCTCAAAAACTAATCCAAATGACCGACCTATGTGCCATCACGACCCTCGCCAAAGCTACTCGCACGGCAGAAAGAAAGATCTTGAGCTAGAAGTCTACTCTAACAAATCTGAAAAATAGGTTGCAAATTTGGGTGAGTTTGCGAACTCGATGAGAAACCATCATCGATGGTTCACTCAAATCATGCATTACGCTTACACGCGTAAAGCATAATCTGATAATATTTATTGTCAAGATAATATAACAATTGCGATATCGAGCAATTTACGGTACATGTAACAATAAACGATGTCAATCGGTTTGCGATAACAATAACGATCTGATAATTCATGTCATCACATATTCCAAAGAATCGTCACAACACGATCAATCATGTAAATGCAATGCATATGTGACTCTTTCCGATTATTCGATTTTGTGCCCAAGTGCTCGATTAGTAATCGGTGTGGGCGCGTCGAGTTTCTCTCCCTGGGCTAAGCCCGTCAAGACGATATCTGAGCTCGAAGCTCTTTTCAGTGAAAATAGCAACTTGGGACACATTCCATTATGTGATCATGCATTTATGCATGCAGTGTCACGTTCAGTAATTTACAGTGTGTGGCTATAAAGCCCAGTACATCAGTGCTCAGTAGTTCAATGGCATGGCTATGAAGCCCAATATTCAGTACAGTATCACATAACCGTACAAGTCAGTTCAGTAAAACATGCAATTCAATCCAATACATGCCAGTAGTCATACAGTAGTCATACAATTCACTTTTGCATGTAATTCACGTAGAGCATATAAGCAAATCAGGAATTTGAGAAACCAACTAGGTTACTCACCTGTAACTTCCGAGCTACTGCCTGGAAGTTCCAGCAATGTCCGTGGAACGACGGTCCAACGGTGCCTCTATAACAATAAAGTACAACCCATCACTTATTGCCCAATAAAACAGTACAGTAATGCATATGTCTCAGTGAAATAATGTACAATGCACGCTCACGATTCCCGGTGCTAAAAACCCAATTCTGACTCTTCATTGAGTTGATTGACAATAATTGATCCATTCCTAAAATCCACCAATTTACCTCAATTAGGATCCCCAATAGCAATTTCCTATTCCTTGGGTCGAACACATCCATAAAAATTCCAATTTAAACTTCAAATCAAATCTAATCCTTAATCACCTCAATCGGTTAATTTCCTAAGTCCCAATGCCAAAAGCCTCAAACACTCCTCTTCGGACGACTAGGCAAAGGTCGCGACCATGGAGTGCGCTGGTGTTCACCCGCATGCCACAGGTCGACCTGGACGTGAGCCCTAGCCCGCACGCTAAACCGCTCGCTCATCTGACTAGCTACGCAGGACCGCCCGTCCATCGCCGCGCCGCGTGAAGCGACTCCTAAAGCTTCGTCGCTCGATTCGCCGTGATAGCGAACGATACGCAACTCGTCGGTCGGTCGCTCGGATGATCGATCGATCCGCAGCTCGTTCGTATGCCGGGCTACTCGCAGCTCGTCCGCATGCCGAGCTCCTCACTGCTCGTCCGCATGCCGAGCTACTCATCGTCTTCGTCGCATGCCGAGCTCCTCACCGCTTCGTCCGCATGCCGAAGCTCCTCACCGCTTCGTCTCATGCTGAAGCTCCTCACCGCTCGTCCGCATGCCGAGCTCCTCACCGCTCGTCCGCATGCCGAGCTACTCACCGCTCGTCCGCATGCCGAGCTCCTCACCGCTCGTCCGCATGCCGAGCTCCTCACGAAGCTGTGCGGTCTCCAACCTAAATCCACTACGCACAGCTCTCCTTCTTCCCCAACACATAGCTTTTAAACACACTACCCCGATTTCCAGATTTCCGATTCTGCAACTCACCAGTAACTCAATACACATAAATCAAGCAATATCATCATCGGCAACCTTAGCATATTCAATCATCCATATAACTCTATCCATCAACAAATCGATAATCTACCTCCACAAATCCACACTTCGACCCTATACACTCCTACGGTAATCATCAATAACAAAACCCATCCATAAACACTCCCAACTACCCGATCAAATATAATAAATGCCATAAATACAGTAAGAATCATCCATAACAACATCAAAGCTCTTAAAACTTACCAAATCACAGATCAAGCTACAGATTCCTCAAAATCCTCCGAAACCCTAAAATCCTTCAAGCTCAACGATTCACTAATCCCAGAGCCTCTAACCTTCACCAATAACAATCAATCAGTTAACCTCATCTCAAGGGAAAGAATCCATAAAGAAAATCGAGGAATCCTTACCAATGGGAGGAAATCGCAAGTCACAGTAGGGGGAAAGAAGAGAAAAGTGAAATTGCCTTAGATGTTTTCCCCAAATTCCTCAAACCTAGTATTTATAGACCTAAGTCTCCAAGTCAGTCCAAATTTCAGTCTCTAAATCCCAATGGTTCCACATAATTATTTCCTATCAAGAAAATTCTAATTTTCCATTGCCATTGGACGGTGCTTTCGATCTTTGTAGGTCATCGATCGATCACCCAAAAACTTTCCTATCGGGCATTATCTCCCGAATTTCACGAGAATTTCCTATAAGCCATTATAAATTGCCGGTCACTCATAAACAGATCAAATCACCAATTGCACTCGATTACTCAAATTCTCAATTAACTCTCAATCCAATCGGTTTGATCAACTCACCATTTCTTACTTACAATTAAATACCGAAATCATGAATGCATGTACCTATGGATAAATGCATATGCATTAAACCTGTTCCTCTACAATTAGAGGCCAGTAACATGCTCATTCAATGAATGCAGTGAAACCTATCAGTATGACTCATAATAACCAAAATACCCTTAATGACAGTGACGGGATGTTACATCCCAAGTCAAAACACAAGGTCTGGTGGAACTACCTGGGACAGTCTTCCACCACTGATAAGCTGGACCCTGTAGCAAAGAGACAGCATAATCAAATCTCTCCTCAGGGTCACAATCCATCTAATCGAGGACTCGCTTGGTCCTCTCCAACCATCCCTCAGCCTCAACAGGGTCTGTGCTGCTATAAAAGTCCACAGCTCCCTGCTTGCGCAGACGATCATACCTCTGCTCCCGTCTCATGAAAAATCTAGGAGGCTGCTCCTCACACAGAGGTACAGAAGACTCCCTACTCGCTCCGATTGATCCTTGGTCAGCTGGTTGATCTACCTGATCACCAAGAACGGATGACCTATAATAAAACCACACAATTCTGATCAATTTCTGCTTTGCTTATCATAATTCAAGCCTAGAATATACTATGCCCAAAAGATGTCAAACCATGCTCTGATACCACCTAATGTAGCACCCCCTTACCGTAGAGTATACACCAGGACGCCCGTAGGTCATACCAATACATAACCTACGATGAGGTTGCACTACGAAGAAATCATTTCTATAAACCACATGGCATCAATATAAAGCAGTAATATCAATTTCACTAAATTTTAAAACCAAAGATACTTCTCATTTCATTTCTTAAAACTATAAGTTCACAATTCTATCCGATTACAACTGTAAAGAACCAAAAGGACTAACATAACTCCTAACTAGATCATCCCCCAAAATATCCCAGCTGACCGACCTGTGGGCCATGCTCCTCTCGCCGGCACTCACACAGAAGGAAAAGTCTCACTGACTGGAGTTAGGAGTCACACTATCGCTGTCCTGAAAAATAAATGCAATATTGGGTGAGTTTGCGAACTTAGTGAGAAACCATCATCGATGGTCCACCCAACTCATGCATATTCAAACAATCACACAATATCGTATATTATCACAGACAAGAATCACATGCATTCAATTTCACATTTATAAGGCGGTACGCCTTTCACACAATTCACACAGTCATATATGCGATGTACATGTGACTCTTTCATTTTATTTCGTTGTTGTGATCGTGCGCCTGAGCTCATTTACGTTGAGCCATTGGCTTTGAAAACATTGGGCTTGAAGCCCTGATACGTTGAGCATAAAGCTCTGAAAATCGTTGGGCTCGAGGCCCTGTGCGTTGAGCTTAAAGCTCTGAATACGGTGGTTGCACCGGTCACAACTGCTTTTATCTGATCATACTTTTATGCATGTATACACATATCCAATTTACAATAGCCATGTCACAACCTAATATCACTATCCAATTTTGCATTTGAAACCAATTATGAACAATTTATACACAATTTAGACTTCTATGGCACAATCCAAATATTTCGAACACCTGTGGTCCGAAATCAATCAAAACAAACACATATAATCCTTCCTTAACTCCACATGGCATAATTGCGTGAAATGTAACACATCAAGGTTGAGAAACTAATTAGGTTACTCACCTGTAACTTCCGAGCTACTGCCGGGAAGTCTCGCCTACGTCGGACGATCGACGATCCACTTGAGCCTCTATAACAATTAAAATATAAATAACATTACTAATTGTATCAATTCCAATACTCAAAGATGCACATGTATCGAATAATTTACGTACTATACATGTTATGACATTCCGACCCTAAACCCAAATTATCTCTATTCCACATTTTCACTCTAATCCATAGCAATTCCTAATACCATAATTCAATTGAATATACTCCAATCAATTTCTAACTAATCCCAATTTAACCTCAAAATTCTCTAATTAAACACATCATTTTCGGCCTAAAGAAGCCCTAAATCGCGCCGATCCCTAATCGCGGCGTGAAATCTTACGCTTTCGTCGCGACGTCTTGTCTTGCTTTCGTCGCGACGTGCAGATGAAAATCCGCTCACCGCGGTGCACACATCCACTCGTCGCGACGTGCGCCAGAAATCAGCTCGCCGCGACGTACGAATAAATATTCGTCACAACGTGCAAGAAGGGATGGCTCGCCGCGGCGTGGTCATCACACGTCGCGACGTGCGAACCCAGATTTTGCGTCCGAAACTCAGAAATTTCTCAGATCTTCTGATATAAATCCATCCAAATCTATTCTAAACACTCCTAAACAACTTCATATACTAAACTCCACTCATTTCTCACCTTCAATCCACCAAATAACCATTATCCCTAAATTATCAACATCAAATCAAGCAAAATCATCATCCTAAACCCTAACATAAGCAATCACTCAATAGTTAAACTAATCATCAATCTAACTTAACAAATTAACAAATCTAACTGTCTAGGCCAGAAAGAAGTAAGCTTACTTGATTAAGAGCTTCAAATCTTCAAGGCTCACTCTAATCCCAACTCATCGACACCCACGACAATACCCAAAGTCAAACCCATCTTCATCTTCTTCAACACCAAATCAACAAATAGATCCAAGGCAAAGGAAAGGAACAAATGGCAAGAAGGAATCAAGAAGAAATCACGATGAAGGAAGGAGAAATTTCAAGTTTTCTTTCAAAGGAAAGCAAGCATCGTGATTGGCAATTTTCAAAGGAGGAAGATTATAAACTTAAGAGACTTGAGGCTTGTTTGGCAAATCTAATTGCCACAAGTCCGATCCGAACAACCTCAATCTAATTTCTAATTTTAATTTCTCCCGAATTCCAATAACTATGAATAATAACTCCTACAATCATAACTCCAATTATTTCATGCAAATTTTCAATCAATCTCGGAACCGGAACTCAATTAACCAGTCATTGATCAATTTTCCGGTCCGGACTTATTGCTCCAAAAATTCCTATAAATCCCCAAAAATATAAATTGCATAATCCTACACTCCAATTTCATAATTCAAATCCCTAAAGTTCAATTTGACACTCCAATTCACTAATCGAAGTACAATTAACCTTAAAATCACAAAATCTCCGATTTTCACAATCCGATCGGAAATCTGTCATACATGCATGTACATACATATGCTAGTGCAATAATAATCATTTATCACTAATATAGAGGCTATGAATGCATATGCAAATCAAATTATAAATACACCCAGTCTAAATTCATCCAAATTACCGATATGCCCTTCATACCGGTAACGGGATGTTACATCCAATGATTATGTATATAACCATTTGAGTAACGTGTGCTTCTTTATCGAGTTCCCTAGTTCTTGATACATGTAAAGGAATCTTTCTTTTTCGGCCTTAACTCGTATATCTTAATCATTTCCCTTTAAGAAGTGGCTCATCCTACCTTACTTTACCAAATCATAGGCTATCCTCTAATCCTCCAAATTGTGTCTGATATCCCTAAAACAGAATCAATATAGAATTTTATTTCGCTTAATAAGATTGGAGGCTATTCTTGTTTATTTTTTTAACTAGGTCATTGTAAAAAATGTATCTATAACAATATTAAGTGGCATATTGAATCTAGATATCTCTTCCTCATTTGTCCCTTTGCTTTTTTCCTTTTGATCCATCTATCATTGGATTCTTTTACTCAACTTTATTAACTGATAACCCATCCCTTTTTCAATTTTCATTATGCTTGTTAGAGCCTTTCATGTTATGCTCCACATTTTCTATAAATATGTATTTATGTGCACTTAATTTTCATCCTCAAAGCTTCAAGATCTCTTTTTCGGCATTAAGTTCCATAAGGTTTTGCAAGGCCTGAGCCCATTTATGGACTTAACTTCCTTGCACTTAACTTCCTTGCACTAATAAGTAGCACCTATATTTTCTTTTTTAGCATTAGTTAGTTTAGCTATTAGTCTTGTAACATCTTGCTCATACAACATATTAGATTTTGGATGTTATCTTTTTCCCTAATGAGGATATAGCTAAGGTTTGCTTCATAAATGACTATATAAAATGTCTCCATGGTTTGGAGTTAATAATAGCAACAAATTATTAAAACATTTCTTTAACTTCTCAAATGCTTATTAATAGCAACAAATTATTAAAACAAAATGTGGGTTTGATTGAAAAATTCTAAGAGAAACCTTAATAAGCTTGCCACCTTGCTTGTCAACTTTTATATCTCTCTTAAGTTCTTTATCGCTTCCATGAATAGAATAGCTTCAATCTTTTGAGGGTTAACCTATATACTTTCCATGGGCGACCATGAATCCAAGAAACTTATCAGTCTCCAAACTGAATATACATTTTTTGGGTTTAAATTTAAGTTGTATTTAAGTAAATTTGTAAACCATTCTTCAGAGTCTGCTACATGGTCTTCCTTAAGTTTTGCCTTCAAAATCATGTTATCCATGTATGCTACTATATTTCTCCTATGTTATTTGCAAAATAGTAAGTTTACTAACCTTTTGATAGGTTGCTACTACATTTTTCATATTAAAAGACATGAATTATATCAATAGATACGCTTATATGTGATGAAGGATGTCTTTTTCTTTATACTTATTCAAATTAATTTGATTATATCTCTAGTAAGCATCTATAAAGATTATAGTATAATGTCTAAAGTGACATCCACTAATAATCTATTTTAGGTAAAGGATAATCGTTTTCGGGATATGCATTATTCAAATATATGAAGTTGACACATATCATCTACTTTCTGCTGGTCCTTTTGACCATGATGACATTGGTGAGCCACCGAAGGTAGTTAGCTTCTCTAATGTAGTTTGGTCCTTTTAATGACAAGTTATCTCTCTATTGTGAAGTTACCCTTAGGAGTTGATATTTAACTTATGGGAGATTATCTCACTATTTGCCTCAAGCATGTCAACTGGACTTTAAGCTAAAATGTCTAAGTATTGGAGCAAGAAGATCTTTGAGTGTTTGTAGAAATTTTTTTCCTATTCTTTCATTATTATTAAGAGTCGTAGATCATTCAGATCCTCCTATTATAATTTATTCAATTCTTATTTTAGCCTATCCCTAACTTACTTGGATACGTCCCTAACATTCAATTCATCTTCATTTATGGTTTAACATATATTTCTTTGTTTCTGACCTATAGAATGACATTATGTTTTTATACTTTGATTATTGTATACTCACTTTATTTGGGGTTTCAAATTTTATTATAAGTTGGAAGTATTGCTTATGACGCATAACTATAGACTCCTTATTATATAAAACTTTGTCATATTGGTACCCTGACCCAATTTCTAATATCATGGGTGAAGATATCTTTCCCTCTATATATATTTAGTCAACCTCAAAACAAGCACGGGTGTAGTGATAGGCTTTAATCTATCAATTTGGATTCCCATCATTTTAGAATCATCTTGGAATAAAATGTCGAATACATTTCCTATATCTATTAATATTTTTTAACTAAGTTGTTAATAATCAACAAGGTTATAATCATGGTGTCTTCAAAAGGGTTGATTATGAACCCATTGCCTAACTTGCTTGAAGGTGATCTTGGAGTGCTTCATCATTTTATTAAGTCTAGTATGATTAGGTTGTTTGTTGTGGTTCTCCACTTATGGAACTTTCTTTGTTTGTTATTTAGATTCTTTTTGATCACCTCCAATGATTATGTAGATAACCATTTGAGTAAGGTGTGCTTCTTTCTTTTTCATCCTTAACTCGAATATCTCAATCATCTCCCTTTAAGACGTGGCTCATCCTACCTCACTTTACCAAATCATAGGCTATCCTCTAATCCTCCAAATTGTGTCTAATATCGCTAAAAAAGAATCAACATAGATTTTTATTTCTTTTAATAAGATTGGAGGATATTCTTTTTTTTTTAACTTGGTCATTGTTAAAAATGTATCTATAACAATATTAAGTGGCATATTGAATCTAGATATCTCTTACTCACTTGTCCCTTTGTTTTTTTTTTCCTTTGATCCATCTATCATTGGATTCTTTCACTCAACTTTATTAATTGATAACTCATCCCTCTTTCAATTTTCATTATGCTTGTTGGGGCTTTTTATGTCATGCTCCACATTTTCTATAAATATGTATTTATGTGCCCTTAATTTTAATCCTCAAAGCTTCAAGATCTCTTTTTTTGCATTAAGTTCCATAAGGTTTTGCAAGGCCTGAGCCCATTTATAAATGCTACTGTTACCATCCTACATCAAGACTGGAGGTTTTAGAGGGTTCAGAATTGAAGCATTAGAGATAATTCCTTAAGACTTTCCTTCACCATTTAGGTTATTGATATTAAGTATGCAAGTCTTAAGGCTTGTGTTTGGGGATAGCATAGGATTGGGCCAGGTTCAGCTAGGCACATGGCCCAATACCTAAGCTCATGGGTAGCTTGAAGCCCGATCAATTATTTATTTTTAATTTAAATTTTAGAAAATGATTTTCTTTTACTTAAAATGACATCATTTTCTTCAAAACTTTTAGGATTTGGGTTAAGTAGAAGGAGTCTGAACCTAGTCTAAAGACTAAAAACTTTTTAAAAAGTTTAGGCCTGGCCTAAAACACGATCAACTTTAGGTGAACTCAGGTTATGCTCAAGTTTAATTGCTAAGCCTACCTGTATTTGGTACTATTGAAGTGTGATACAAATAAAGATGGCAAAAAGGATCTAACCCAAAGTCAACAAACTAGAATCAAACTATTAAGCATCGGGCCAGGCTTGGACTTGAAAGGGCTAATATAGGCTAAATATTTTCAAGAAAACAACATTATTTTGGCATGATTAATCAAAATTGCATTGTTTTAGCACCAACCTAATTAGACTATATATTGCCTAAACTTAGTGAGACTGGGCTTGAACAGTCCAAAGCCTAATTAAGTTAGGACTACAATAACATCATTTTAATTACTAATCCAAAGCTTAATTGGGATTGTGTTGCAAACAAAAAAGAGGTCAAATTGTGTCGCAAATCCACTGTCATTCATAGATACAAACCCCTTAGATAGTTGCTGAACATGATAGGAATACCAAAACCGGAATAGAAGATCTAATCCCCCCATTTAAGATCTATCTCTTATTTAATACTATATCTTTCAATACACCCATGTTTTATTCAAGATACATGTTTAGTTTAAGGTCGAATTAAGCCCCTTTCGTTCAATTTGGAATCATCTCATGTTTTTAATTTTTAACAAATCATCGATTTATTTTATTTTATCTCCAAAATTTGAGCCATCATTCTAGATTTTCTCTTTATCCTAAAATCCTATTACACATTTTAAGCATCCTTATATATTTCATTTTAAATCTTAGGTAAACTCACAAACTCATAAAAATCAATTTTGTGTTTTATTTTAAAATTTCAACATGTTTTGAACTTCATACTCAATTATTCTTTTCAAATTTCTAAAATTTGTAGAACTTTTGCAAACCTAGGCAATCATTTAAGGAGGTAAAATAAAGCGTTTGATAACTTATCTATTTTATATATAGATTCCTAATCTCAATTTTATGGTTAAGACTTTTTAGTTCTTTTCTTTTATGTTTTCTCTATATTTCATTTATAAGGTAGGGTGAAAACTACATGGAATTACAAATTAAAATTGATCTTATTTTCATTAAGTCCGTTTACAAAATTGTCTTCACAATAATGATATGTAAATATAATAAACTAATAAATTCATCTTTTGATAGATTGTTAATTTTAATAACCCTCTTATAATGTGTTCGTCCTCGTGGTGTGTCAAGTGTCCTAAAATATCAAGTCAGTGAAAATTAATGACAAAACTAAATAGAGGGACTAATTCTAAAATTTTCACAAAATATAAGGACTTTTCATTAAAAATTTAAAATATGTGAAGTTCTAAAGAATTAATGAAACCACACGAAAAGTTAATATGTTTTACCTTTATACGTATAGTTTATAATACAACCAAAAAAACTTCTACGTTAAATACATAAAGATTTACCATTATAAAAACGCTATAAATTAATATAAACCATTGATATATCATAATTTTAAATAAAATATCATTAATAATTTGACGACTTCAAATTGTTATAATTACCTTTTGTTTTAACTAATTCATATATAATTTTAAGACATAGTTAATAATATTAACATTTTGAATTTATTAAGGATTTAGGTAGAGTTATTTATTTAATTTAGAAAAGGAGTAATCACAAACTTAAATACAAGCTTCAAATTAAATTTAAAAGCAGAGTGAACCCCATTAGTTTACATAGCAACATAGAGTTGCAGCATGTACATTATAATGGAACCGACAACACATCTACTGATATATATCCATTAGTTTACATAGAAAGGAACATAGAGTTGCAGCATGTACATTATAATGGAACCGACAACACATCTACTGATATATATATTCATCAACAATTTCCCAAACAAGATTGATTAGACAACGATAATAAAGACTACTCAAAACTCAGACGTGACGTTGAGAAACTCCCCATTTCGAACATAAAAGTTGTAAAAGTATGCTTTGGAGGACGTAGCAACTTATGGCACCACCGCACGAGGATGTGTACGTGCTCATGGGAAGTGGTGCCGTACGGCGCCATTTGGAGCTGGAGCAATGGCAGGAGTCAAGGCATTGCCTAGAGATGACCCACCAGCTGAATTGCAACAGAAATGCATCCAGCTATTGCAGCACCAACTTCCTGATGATGCGTGGTTATTTACGCCCTCAGCCCCAAGGCCATGCAATGTCATAGCTACATTTCTTGCTTTCCCACCTTCAAAACTAAGCACCATGATAGCCAAGACAAAGATTACAGAAACGTTTCTCTTGTTTTCCATGAAAACTACGGTTTCAAAGCTTTTTTTTTTCTTGTGTTGCTATATGATTTCTGAACTTTTCATCTCCCATGCATCATATAGTATATATGTTTGCATTACTAAATAACGTGAAGTTATTTGGAGAAGTTTGCTATATTTAAGTAGATCAATAATTAGAGAATGACCTCCTTTTGACAACTAAAGTTAAGGGAAGCAATTAGTTGGCATTCCTAACTTGTGGGGTTTGTAGAGAGAGTGCTTTCATCGCCATGTCGGTAGATAGTCATAGGTTTCCCTAAAACTCGGGAAATGGAAACAAAATGTTATCCCATGTCCAGTAGCGTACAAAGCTTGAATGGATGCCGAACAATATTCATCTTGAAAATTATGGTCCATTACAATGTGTCTGTAACTAGTATACTCTCCTTAGAAAATCCATTTACAAGTTCCCAAATATACATTTATATTGTTGCAAGATACCAACCAGTTACCACAAATTATGAAACAATTATTGAAAAATATTGTAGGAATAAGACTGTGTACTATCAGACCTCTCAGACTTTGCTTCAATGCGGAAATTTAGACTGGGTGTGATGATGAATTAGAGAAAAATATTGATCATTTTTGCTGTCACTCTTTGGTTGAGCTTACTTGGTTTATTTAATCTTTAATGTCCTCGAGTTTCTTGGATTGGATATTATTAGCTTCATGATAGCTTTCAGTTCTGTTGTTTATGAAATTTGGATTAAAGGAAATCATATAATTTTCAGATACTAAAAAAACTGTCCAATCTTTCTATAAGAGAACCCTAGCATGGATCAGGGAGTCTCTAATGATGTTGCTCGAGAAAGAAAAACTAAACTCAAATATAATGAATTCATATAATCTGAGTTTGAGGCTTCTCTTCTACTACAGATCATATAGATTATGGATTAATTAAAGGGATTATGATCCCTTGATCACAGAGACAAGTACCGATAGGTTTGTATGTATACGACCCTAATTATGTGCATCTTGTATCAAGAAATACAATGCCTGTGCCTCCAAATTACATGGTATCATAGCATGGTTTTGTACAGTGAAACCTTGCTATGATATCTAGTGTTTAATGTATCATCTGGCCGAGCATTATCTAGTGTTTAATGAATTCATCAAAAGTTGGCAAGTGAATACCTGCTCCACTTAACAGAATGTTATCTAGTGTTGTTTTTTTGGATCTGGAAGCTAACTACTTAAGAGCACCTTTCAAGGTATGAACTGTTCCCTCAACAAGGAGACCATCTTATTGGAGTTCCTCACACTTGCAGAGCGTTACATCAAAACAAGGAAATTCCATATCGGATCAGAAAAGGGAAACTACAAAGCTAGCATTCTCACCAAAACAAACAAAGCTGGAAAGCTGGTTTGCTTCATCCCTTCAGGGTGTAACCACGACTTAAAACATTTACAAGGAAACTTCTTCCCTATCTGTGGGTCAAAATAGGAGAAGGCAAACCGCAATGCTGGAGAATCAATCAACGTCCCCGCTTTGATGGTTACCTTCTCAGAACTATTTACAATTAGCATCTCTCAAAAATCTTGTAAAGCTTCTCCAATGAAGCAATCTGCATGAACCAAGAAACTTAGTTTCAGTTTCAAACTTAATCATGCATCCAAATGTCATAGGCCACTAAGCATTTGTTGCTTTAGACGACATAGCATACATTTTTTATTAGTTTCTGATGGGCATATTCAGCTGTCAGCCAAACATGTGCAGGCTAGCCGTTTCATTCATTAGATATCACCAAACCTATTGCTCTAAATAAGCCAAAAAGCTGACGGCAAAATTGCAAAACTTGAATGGAATAGTACGCAACTACATGCATGTCAACTTGCTAACATTTGTAAAGTCCAGGTGAAAGAAATTACTCACCAAGTATATCATGAGAAACTAAGATCCATAAACTGCAATTGATAGAATATCTTACCTTAACAAATGTTCCATTCGTAGCCATTGAAGTTGAAGGCTTTAGAAAGAGTCTCATGGCGGGAAACAGAACATGCTGGATTGACCATTCACGTTGGGCCCATGCAGACTCTGCTTCAGAAAGTAGCTCGTGCTCAATCTCACTGTCAGTTACAGTGTCTCCTGTAAAAAGAAGACTCAAAATTTGGAATTTCAGTAAGAATATTTCCGGATGTCTCACCATGATTGCAAGAAAGTGCATAATATCGAGGACAGGGAACAGTTGTAATTTGCAAGTTTATTGAAGTAATAGTAGGAGACATGGTCCAGCACACACACGCTTGTATACTTCCTAAATGCATTTTGCCACTAAGCAAACAGTGGATTCATTAAACAAAATAGACTCAAAATCTTTTTGTACAGTGGTAAGCCTTCAATCACTTGAAACCATGAGACTTTCTTATCCTCCACGTTCTTTTACTACCTTAACCAGAATATGTTAAAGCATATATCAACGATTGAGCTCTGAACAGGCTTCATGGTTTCTGGTTAACCCCATTACCATTTTGAATGTCTGCATAATCTTTACTCACCTAATATTAACAATATTATCCATAGGTAATAAAATATTTTACTCTATGTATTAATATAAATACTAATAACTTCAAATCATGCATTTATTTATGCATCATAATATAAATCTTAATGATGCCAAATATATTATTCTTTGGGTAGTATATAATATCTACTGTTAATTACATTTCTGAAACGAACATATATTTTCATTGAGCAGAGTTTTCTTTCAGACTTTTCAATAGAAAAAGGAAGAGGTAGAAATAGGAAGAGAAAATGATAACTGGAATTAGAAATGCGTTTTCCAGAACTAAACAACCCCTTAATTTGATAAACTTTTTAATTTATCAAAATTGTATAAGAATAAGATATACTTCTCTTAAGTAGAGTCAATAAAGTAAGTTCTCTCTCTTAAACATTCTCTTCATCTTCTTCCAAAAGCTCAACACCACCCATATGTCTGCAAGCTTATTCAAAACCAGACCCATTTCTTTACAAGCTTGCTACCCTTTTCCAAGAGCTTGATACTTATCCAGTTTCATTTGCTAGATAAGATCCACAACTTGAACAGTCACAGAGAACTTGTAGTACGTCTATTAAATATTTAGTTTTTTAACTCCTATTCATAGTTAAAAGTTTACATCTATATCCAAGTAGAAAGTAGCCGTTGCCAGTTTGCTACATTTTAAAAACTATAAAGAAGTATATGAAACAAAATAGATAAAGATGAATCATAACAATTAATTACAGTATGTACTAGTTGCAACAGCTGTTGCGAGTTTGCTAGTTACATTTTAAAATTATAAAGAAGTATATGAAACAAAATAGATAAACATGAATCATAACAATTAATTAAGGTATACGTACTAGTTGTAATATAATATCTCAAAGATAAAAGAATTAACAGATTACATCAACATTTACATGATCATTTTACTGCATTATTCCATTTTATTCCTATGTATACTTGGGCATTAAGATGTGAAAATGATTACTTAACAGTTGCTGAACAAAACAAAAGAAAATAGATTAACAACATTACTCGTACTACAGTTTTCACTATATTCCATATTATAAAATTGGCCAATTGAATAATTTTATGCATTGCCCTCTATGTCGCTAGTTAGTACATGTAACCCATGTAGTACTACAGAAAGTAAGTCATCATGAACCTATCCACATGTTAAGCAACTACTCTGCTTCCCTACTATGAGTTTGGAAAAGCTTGAATCGTCAATGATTTAAGAACTACAATTATTTGTATTATGCCACCCATAGAAGGACAAGAAGGACAGGGAAAAAAAAAAAAACATAGAGAAAAGTAAACGAAACGTTACTGGTCAAGTTAATAAGAAATAAGAAATGCTAGATTCGTGCATGGGAGTTATAAAAGCAGATATAGCACACCAATTGCATTCTCATGTTCAGGATTCAGGGAAACATACCGATAACATTGGAATCTTCTGGATCTGGAGGATTATTTACATGTTTAGTTCTATAAAATTGCAAGCCATTTCCAGATGGGTTGGGCAACAACGGGGGATGCATGGCATAAAAATTTCCAAGAGCAGCTGCAATTGTCTGAAAGCAGTTCTTTTCATCCTCCCAATCAACCTGCAAGAGTGTAAATAGACTTCAGCACCAATGCATGTCTATGCATCACGCTGATTTTTATGAAACTTTACAGCTTCATCATGATCTGTGGTCATCCAGTCTACTGAGGTAAGACTGTATTCTGCAGTATAGCTGACATGACTAAACAAATAGGTCCGCAAAACATGTTCACTTTATCCCAAAGAAGTGCAATAACCAAATGAATGTAAATTCATCTCACATGCGTACACTTTCTTCATATGAAGAGAAAAATATCTTCAAATAAGAGATCACTGGTAAATCTTTTAGTCCAAAATAGCAACATAAGTCACACTGCAATTTAGAATATGACACAGAACAAGTATTGGAAAAACATTGAAAATACATCATTTTCCAGATTACACAATGCAATTTAGAATATGACACCAACGAACACCTTGAACATACATCATTTCCCAGACTAAGTACAAATTCAGGAACTCGATCCATATCAGGCATGTATTGGTCCAGAATGACAGGAAGCCTAGATAAATTCCCTTGTGAGTCAATATAGATGCAGAAGTATTCCTCTAGCATTTCAGCCTTTTCCTTGAGTAATTGAGTATTAATCTGTAAAAGAAAGAACCGAAAATCATCGACAATATCAAGCACATTGATCATTCAAACAAACTTTTGAAAACTGACTCTAACTACTATCTTTTATTCTACTGAAAATCAAAGAAGCAAGAGAACCAGCATACAATAATTAATGAAGAAAAAAAAGGCCCCATAGTATTTGTAAAGAGACACAAATATAAGCTCATGATGAATTGACTAGGAAGATTAAATTCATTCCAATAGTTTAATATATTTGATAGTTGGATGACTATACATCTACCAAAAGTTTGTTGACTTGATGCCTAATTACATGATATTTATTTTTTATCAGCCCTTATCCTTTGGATTCAGAGACTGATGTTTCCATTAACATGAATATTTATCCTGGGAATTAACTCTTCCTATATGTTTTCTAAATGGTAACTTTTAAACAGAGACCAGAGCTTGCAGACATAGATGCTTGATGGTTAGTAAAATTCAAAGGTTAAAACAATAGCATAAAGATGTCTTTTTTGGGATAATACCCACATGTGAAGTCATTCTTCCAATTAACTATTCGATCATATCAAAAACTTTGGCTCAACCAAAAGAAAGTAAAACTAATCCCTGGTGCATATTAAAATCCATCATAAAAATATTACTATAGCAGTCATCCAATCACCAAAAATAAATCACATAAGGTGAGAAACAAGCCGAGGAGGAACATGAAAGTGGAAAGAAAACAAATGATCTAATGAGTAAAATTGAACGTTTATGAACAAGAAAGAGGACACAAATGATCTAGATAGATTTTACTTCTGCAATCTTCTCCTTCAAATCTTCATTCTCATCAAATTCTGGATCTAGGTCTTCCTCCTTCAATGCCAAAATAATGAGGTCTGAGAGAGGGGCTGGATCACTCAATTGGATAGCATTAAAATGAGCAAACCGACGCAGAACTTGTTGATACATGATCTCTTTGCTGTGAAAACATGAAAAGCTGAAGTTACAGAAAAAGTAGAAAATGACCTTTCTGTATGGAAGAGATGTAAAGGCAAATAAATAAATGCGCATGCATATCCATGGACATAAGTGTTAAAAGTATATGAACCATTAATGAATCTGACCAACAACTTAAAACTTTTGAGTCGAACAATTTTTTGACATGGTATCACAGTTTTTATGACCCAGAGATGTTGATTACAAGCCATGTCTCCCTTGATTGTTTGGTAGACTTGTGATCTTTATGCCCACACTTCATGTTAGAGTCATATTAAACTATATGAATGATTCCTGAACTTCACCCAATAGCCTAAGTCTTTGGTCCACTGATTTCTTGACAACATGTAATGTAAATGCATTTATCAGATCCTTATAAAGCTTAGTATGAACACAAGCAAATCATCTCAAAGACCTTGGAAACAAAATTACCATGCATCTTAGAATCGTATTCCCTAAAGGGGATTTGTGAATGTAGAACAATTATTAAGATAATACAAAACTCTTATAAATATCACGAGCATGCTTCACTACGCATAATTTTGGTTTCTGCGAGATTTCAGTATTATAGATGTCCATTCCTACCTCAAATTGACTACATTTGCAAGATAGAGATGGGTATCATGCTGAAGTAATGCAAAAACATCATCTGCCATTCCAACATACGTACAGTGTCTTATAATGTCCAGTAAACCTACATAACCATACAAGAAGAAAAAGTGCATGGTCACTTGACAATGACAAAATTTACACCAAGAACAACATAACATAAAAAGTCTGTTAAGTTACCAGAATGACAGCTGCAATCGATATCATTAATAAGCTCTTGAATGCTAGTGAGATCTGCAGTTTCTTTTGGGTTCCTTCTTTGTCTAACCGACGACCTAAAAGATAACAAAGAAAACAAGAAATATAGAGTACTGTTAGAAATAGTTTAGACAAGAGAACAATGATGCATGATGCTAGTGCCCCAACGCCAAATCTTAAGATCTAGATGATAACAATATTAGCATTAAGAGAAAAATCTAAGAGAATAGGAATTCAAAGCCAATGTCCAAACCCTTAAAAAAAGAGTTTCAAGACTAGTGATCACAGAAACCAAGGAAAATAGGATAATAGGAAATGAACCCTACCCATGTTATATAAGGCATCCTTTTAAACAGACTGATATAGGAAAGTCACTTTTATTTGGGTCCTTTTGGGAAAAGGCTGGAACTTGCTAAAAAGGAACTGAAGTGCTACTAATTTGTTTTGGCATGCAACATGAGGCTCCAATTAAAGCCAGAACAAGCATCTCAAACTGTTTCAAATCTGCCATGTACAGGACATGCAAATGTGCACAAATTTGAGAAGGATGAGAATGGTAATATAGAAGGGGATAGTGAAATCTGCTTTGCCCATCCTTCAATACAGAATTAATATCAAATCAATGTCAAGTCATCTTCAATCAAATACAAGTTAGCCATATTTTTTCAAACTTTATTTCATTTCTTGCACTTGAGATAGTACCGTCCAGGATACTAGACAACATAATAACATAATACTACTACTTCCCATCTAATAAGGAATCCTAATACTATATGAATTCAGCCTTATGTTTGATTTTAATTCAATTCCCAATCTTCATCCCACCAAATTAAGGCTTGCGATTGATTGATCTTTCCTCTTTTATTTCTCTTATAAACTTTAAGTTCTTTTGCATCAAAAATCATTCCCAAATTTGGACTTAACTGCGCATGCAAACTCCTCCATGTATGTATGAAGGACTATATTTATTTCATGAACTGATTGAACTCCTACAAGATGTGTAAACAAATGTAGTACTTCAATTGTTAAGGCTTCAGTTCTTCATAGGCCTGCATAAAGTTCAAAGTAAACAACTGCAGGATCAAGAAAAAATTCTAGCTTTCCATCTCAAGACTTCATTCTAGTAGACTCTTTCTATAAGCTGTTTGTTTGCAACTGATCCACAGAATCTGAAGAAGGATACAATTACTAAGATTGAGAGTTAGCTAAATTATTTCTTCATAAAACTATAATATATTGTTCATATTAAATCCAAAAGAACGCATAATCATGTTCTGTTCTTGAATCTATTTTTGCTGAAAGAGCATATTAGACTAAAGGAAAAGAACATTGAACTTTCAATATTACAAAATATCATATTCAGTTAGTCGACAGCCCAGACATATCTCATCAGTCTTTCTCAACAAGAGAGTGCAAAGTCTTTAGAGGACATTTCATAGAGAGTAGCTAAATTGAGGCATTTGATCAAAATCCTGAATGTTCACAGAATATATTGCTCAGTATTGTTACCCAACATAGTCCGATTTGGCACTTATTACATTGAAATAGATAGAATGTGACGGATCTAAAAACTAAGAGACTAGTTTGGTTTTTGAGAAATCCAACTTATAGAGTGATTTAATAAATATTACATTCAAATAATGGTTGCTAAAGGATAGCAATTTTGATGATGACAAATAGTTGGCGTAAGTGTTTATGAAGCATACTTACGTTACTTGTAGAATAAATGGACTTACTTCAACCATTAAGATAACAATCGTCATTGTCTTTGTTGATGCAAAACAACAATAAAGTTAAAGGCATCATGTTCTTCAATGAAGTTGTAAGCATTTAATGCTCAATGAAGGATCCAGATTAGGAAAAAGCATCCGAAAACCTAATGCATAAAGTGCCCCTGCCTAAACCATTGAAAAAAAATGATTATGCAAACTAAAAAAATCCTACCTCACAGCAGTCAACTTTGAATTCTCAACACTGTTGTCAAGAGGCTTGCTCTGCAAATAGGCGTGCAATCTTCCAGCTGGGTCTGATACATCAGTTCTTACCATTTTATGCACCGGGACTTTGTACATCTTTGACCCTAGTTAATAAATAGCATGACCAATAATGACAGGGCCTTGAGAAACTAGTGAAAGTGACAAGTATTTGGGCAACAGAAAGAAACATGCATATACATTACATACCATTGGACAAAGGACTAGCATTCAAATCCTTGCTTTCAGTCAAAGGAAGACTAGGGGAGGGGTCTACTACCTACTTGATCAAAAGAAGAAAGAAAATGCAGAAGTTAAAGGTAATGTTCACTGAACTGCAGAACTAGTGGAACTTTTGTAACACCACAGTATAGCCATGACAGGGTAAAGAAATCTGGTACATCATACCATTGTAGGTTACAAAACTTTCAGGGAATGCAAACATGGACTTCATTCACTGTTTAGCAAAATTCCAATAAGAAATTATCTAATTTGAACATCAAAATTTAGAATTAAACAAGAATTCTAGACAAGAAAAATGACTCAATAATGACCCATTTACTCTGCTTCTAGCAATTGTCAATGCTTCAATTAAAGGAAACTCTCATGAAGAGTATCTCAATTACATTAGTTCCTCCTGCTACATCTAAGACCACTTATCTTTCCAGATAAGACCTATTAAATGATCTTATACACTTGGTAACAACTGAACAGTATTAGTGATTGAAGTACATCTTATGTTGGAGAAACGGATCAAATATTAAAGTTTTTGATAAATTGATTAGGAGAAATTTTAACTTGAAAAGTAGGTCAACCTACAGTCAAAAACAGGGAGGTGGCATTTCAAGTGGAGAGTTACCCTTCCCTACTATATGTGTGTGTAAATGTGCATGCATTTCAAAGAGCTTCACTAATTGCTAAGTAAACTTGATCTTCAATTACAAAATCTATCCAACTGTCAGATAAAACTTATAGATAATTCGTAATCAGATAGAATAATGCAAGAAGCAGGCAAAGAACATAAAAGATACAAACAGAGCTTGATGTTTATGGACCCAAAATAGGTCCTCCATGTTCATTCATCTTTCAAAAGATTATGATAATTTAAGGCCGATATATATACTCTAAAATCAGATCCTAGCAATCAGAAGTGATTCTCTTGTCAAAAACTTTACCCAGGCTCCTATAAAGCTGACCGAGAATGGGAAATGTTAAAAGAGTAAAAATGCCAGTCGGGTTTCTCAAACAAAATAAAAACTTACATCTTGTATAATCTAAAAAATATGGACATAGGAACCCCTATGGAAAATATAAGCTTTGATCCCAATCTTCACATTAATCAAAGATTAAAATTAGAATTAAAATGGAAAAAATGGAAAGATGATATGATTGGTAACTAATTCTCCAGAAGATTATGATCAATTATGATATTAGCCTAAATGCAGCCCAGTATACCCCTGTTTCCATTATTATCGGTAAATAATAAACAAATAAAATCCAATAATTTTTCCATAGAGAAACTTGTTAATACAGGATATAAAAAAATACATCCTTAACTCCTAATAATAAGGAGCAAAAGACAACCATAGATGATAAAAGTATTATGTCAATTAAATGCATAAATTGAGACTACAATTAGGTTCACAGCTGCCAACAACGCAGCAAGTGTTGTGCTCCAAGCTCAATTAAACCTAAAAGATAATATGTTTATTTTCATTAAAGAAAGCCACGACTCTCCATGAAAGGCATCCAAACACGCCAGAATGCCAGATATATATACGTTGAAGAATTTCAACAGAAAAAAAGGGACTGGAAATAATGTCACTCAGGTCCTTATTCTATTTCTCATTGATGCTCTGAGGGAAGATATGAGAGGGTATCGAATGCTTTTCATGCTTAGAAAGAAGAAGATGAAATCTCTGTAGTTGCAAAAGGCAGTCAAGTTCGGAACTCACAAACAATTTAATAGCATACCTGCTCTTCAAACATTCTTGCCTCATTCGAGTTCCTCAACTTCAATTCAACAGTTGACTGTATCTTCTCAATAATAATTTCCTGGTTCAGAAGGCTCACCTGTATGGTAATAATAAAAGATTCATACAGGAGTTTTAGAAATGTTGAGGAAAAGTAAAGTATCAAGAGCAATACTCCTAAGTGATTCATAACCATTTGCAATACTACCTGATTGATAAAATAGCAAGATTGACATTCATCATTGGAAATGATTAGCCTATGTGTCTGTAGATTACCTTGACTATCCAAGTTGGCATGCATCTCAACAACAGATATGAAATATACAGATTACTTGGTGATTAAACAATCAACACATAAGTGTGTATCGTTAATAGGATCTACACATGCAAGATGTTATGCAAATTGTACAGAAATCATAGAAAATATGACAATGAACACTGGAAAACTAATTCTAAGCATATAAAATAGGCAACTAGAGTTTAAAGGCACCATTAATTGCAAAAATTACAGATAGTATCTCCAATCACAAAAATACAGTTTCTCACAACCTGAGACCAAGAACAAGCCATTGGAACTTTTGATTGGATGCAGAAATACAGAGAATAAGAAACCAACATGCATATACATGTAGGCACACGTATGTTTGTTACAGTATATGTTGTTCTATCTATCCTATTTGCCTCAACATTGAGATTCTTGAAAGCAAATATTAATGTAAAAGTGTGGGTGACAGAGAGATCACTCCTGAATCCATACCTCTCTTTTTGTTGGATGCACATTTACATCAACATGCTCAGGTGGTAATACTATTGATATATACAAGAATGGCTTTGAAGCTTTAGGTAAGGTAGCAGCATAAACAATCTCAAGAGCTCTCTTCAAAGCAGAGCAATCCACAAGCCTATCTGGAAATAAATTATAGTAAAATACAAAAGTATATTACACTTGGAGTACTAATTTCCTAGAAATTATGGAAGGATAAATGTAATACGCATGTTATCCACGCTAAAAGTCATATAAAAAAGGATTAAAAATGAATAGAGCAAAGCAATTATATCGTTTCGACAAATGGAAAGGCCATGCAGTAAAAAAGAATGAATTCTTGACGGCAAGGCCTCATGTTTGATTTCTCATAAGCTTATAAATAAAGACTAATTTTCCAGAGTGCAATAATAATGAATTGCATCAGTCCAAATCATAAACAAGTGGGTAACACATCAAATATTTGCATATCAGAATCCAAAGATAGATGCTATGGATCAGAATACCAGAAACATAAAGGCTCAAGCAATCGCTTCATATAGTCATGAACAAAAAGTATACTGTAACTGACAGAGCTCATGAAGTTCAATGCAATCTACATCATTGAACCTCCGAAGAGCCCAACTGAAGTGGACCAAAACATAAGAAATATCAATGAAGTTGAAGAAAGAGGCAAGATATCGTATCTGGTCAACAAATAACTCTACAAAGCCCAATAAATAGTTCTATGTACAGATTTTAATACAAATTGATTATATATACATGTATAAGAGTTCTCTAAAGAAAAATGCATCTCAAGAATATCCCCCAAAGAAAATAGTAAATCTTGTTACATATTTCGGTGAATGACCACAAACATTTAACAACTAAATCCGTAGCATTAAGCACAACAAGAATTTTTGTTTTGTCAGCATCAACTAGAAGGCTATATGTTTTATGTCAGCAAAACATCTGTAAAATGATGAAGGAAAGTGAAAATATAAAAGCAAAGAAGAAAATTCAAAATCTAGCGAACATGCCCAAAAACTTCAAAAATGAAAGGAACAAAGAGAAAATAAGACTTGATATATTGATAAGGAAAAATAAAAAGCTAAAAATGCAAGGCATCAAACAACACTCAGGCCGTGGATGTAAGCAAGGTACGGGGCTCTACAGAAAACAAGTGAGAGGGAAAAGGGTCAACAATTTCCAACAGAGATTTCATGTATGCCTCTTTCATTCCTCTTGCTTCCTTTCTACCACTATCTTTAACAGTACAAACAAAATATAAGGGACTTCATCTGGAAAATGGGAAATATATTAATTTCAAAAATCCATGTCCAATTCAAGGATTGCAGTGATGGCATGATTTAGGCAAAGCTACCGAAAGATTCCATAATATATTTTCATTTGATTAATGAACCAAGATTTTTCTCAGCTCACTCCTCAATAATTGGGACCTACCCATTTCCAATTGCAGCCTACCAGTTACCTGATAGGCGTTTACTTTTTAAATTAACTGATAGTGATGCTTACCCTATCATAAAACAAGAATATATCATCAAATTCTCATGTAAAACATCACTAATACTATTGCAGTAGGTTTAGGCAGTAAAAATGAAAACGGAAAAACATAAAATCCTTGCAGCAAGACACTTCCAATAATCCGTATAAAGATATAAATACCATTTATAAAAAGCACCATCGTTGTTTTCTTCGCCATATAATTTGAATTGGACATGAATCCATCCATTTTGAAAATTGAACTAGAAGGATCATCATCAGAAACTTCTATCGAAATTAGATTACGAGCAACTGAAACACCATAAACAGATTTGATGGAATCAAGCCTTGATGAAGTAGCTACTGAGTGTACATCTGGTCTGGTTGCTCCATGCTGATTAGAAATGTATGGAAAAAGCATTATTCAGAGTGATGCAAATTTTGACATTTGATACAAGCAAAGAAATATAAATAATCATGAGATGGACCTTTCTGCAAGAAAAGCCCACATTTGTGTAATGAATTGCAAACCGACTAAGCAAGTCTACAATTTTTGAGTAATCATCAGAAGAATTTTGGAGCGTCTTCCTCCGAGCAATCATGTTATAGAACAAGTTCTCAACCTGTAAGACAAAAACCAAAATTGTTTGAATAAATAACCAAATTTTCAAGTACATGCACAAGCACCAAATTTAAACATCAACCATCACAGATGAAAATAATGCTAAGGATTTAATTGAAAATTTTCCAAAACAGACCATGATTTGAGTCCCTTTCACAGCAGCACATGCCTTTGGCTGGTTCTCCATCGCACCATCCCTATACGATACCCTGAACAACAAAGCATCCGCAATCCCCAAACTCAAATTAACAAATGTCAACAAACCCCCAAAAGAAGAAAGTATCTACTGAAATAAACAAACCCACCTATAACCGTGAAGCTGACCTTCCGTGATGGTGGTGACAGTAACATGAGCCACATGCGTCATACTGGCCAACGCCTCTCCTCTGAACCCCATCGTCTTTATGGACTGCAAATCCTCATAGGTCGAAAGCTTCGACGTGGTGTGCCTCTCGCATAGTATAGGCAGGTCCTCAGGCTAACCATAATTACACCCAGAATAGTATAACAAATGTGGGCATCTTTTTTATTTCTTAAAAGAAGGAAACTTAAAGGTTCTCTGAAGTACCCGAATGCCGTGGCCATCGTCGGAGACTTGGATGAGCTTGAGGCCACCATCCTTGACGACGACATTGATGGAGGTAGAGTGGGCATCCAGGCTGTTCTCGACCAGCTCCTTCACGGCTGACACTGGTCGCTGTATCACCTCGCCGGCAGCGATTCTGTTTACCACAGATTCCTGGAGACGATGAATCTTTGGAGGCTGTTGAACAGGTGGCAAAGTAACTTGTTGCTCTGTTTCTATATCCATGTCTCTCTCAGTGGAACTAAGAGCAGGGGTTCACTCATATTGCTGCGTAACAGAGCAGTTAAATAACAAATCAATTTTTACCGAACATTAAAAAAGAGTTAGCATACTCTTCTTATTAAAAATTTACTAAATTTTATAAATTAATCGATTATTATAAATTAAAATAAATTAATTATTTTTATTTATTATAATATAAATCAATTATTTTATTTATTAATCTTTTTAATTAAATGATAAATATAATATCTTGTAATTATTTTTAATTTTTTATGACTGAAACTTTTAAATATTAAACCTTTTATTTTACATATTAACTTTCCGTCTATTTTTAAAACATTAAATTTTACTAAAATTTCATAAACAAATTGTATATTAATAATCAAAATGGTGATTAAGTTTATAACTAATTTTTGTGGATGCTATAAATTCATTTGCTTACATGTTAAAACACTTTTTAATTCCAACTAACTTAACGACCAAATTATGTAATATCTTTTGAATAATCTTAATGACTAAATTAATCTTTGTATTATGATGTTGTGTAATTGTAAGATGTAGAAAATTACACTCAAGCATTATGTAATGCATAACATGAGTCTTAGTTATACAGTTGGGATTGAGCATAAAAGAGAATGAACGACAAAAACACAAAAAATACCTTATTTCGGTTCTATGAGTTCCAACAAGCTTTTTGAAGTCGAAACAAATCCATTTTCATGATGACTTTTACAAAAGTTGATCATTGAAGTGTCATTAACATCTTTTTGCTACTTTCTTAACATATGAGCCTCTTGAAGGGTCAGAGAATCTGAACGTTCACGAATTGTTTAAGCAGCTACAGGAGACCTTAACCTTATATATATATATAAATTCATATCGGGCTTTTCCATTACAGGCCCAATACAAGTTTAACCTATACTGATTATGATCCATTTTCTTTATCGAACTTTATCCCATTAATTCAAATCATTTATCGGATTACTTTATTACCTTTTAATTGGATCAAATTCGATTCATTTAATCTTAAATTTATTAAAATCGCAAAACATAATTAATTGTTGTCCAATATTTTTTCAAAAATTTCCAACATTCTCCCCGTTAGACAATAATTAATTATAAAAGTTTTAACGTTTATAAAATTAGTACAAAATAGTTAAACAAATCACTGTATAGGTCGACCAAGTTTTAAAAGCGTCTGATGCAAAGATAATGAAAGTCTATCATTTTGTCTCGTAAGGCTTTCGATACCAAAAAATATCAAATACGTGTATCATGTGTAACATAGATCCAATACAATTATGTATATCTGATTCCCCACTAACATAAATAAGAAAATAGAGTGTGACAAACTAAGATTATACTTGTATGATCTGAAATGTATCATCTTTTTGTTTGTAAGTCTCAATTTCTCTAAACTTTATGCTAAACAATATTAGAGACATTCATTTTCTGTCACTGAATGCTAACTATGTCAGAGAAAACCCTCATGAAATTAAACACTTATATCCTCCTATGTCATGTCAAAATCCAAGTGTGTGTGTGTGTGTGTGTACATATATATGTCTATATGTGTTCTAATAATATAGGCTCAAGGTCAATATGCATATATATGCCTAACGACCTTTTAATATGCTTAAGATCAACACAAATTTTAAGACTTTCACCTTAATTGCAACAATATATATAACATTAACAACATATATGACTAAGAACAAAATGATGATCATTTTTATTCATAGAAACATATTGTCATAATACATGAAAAACATATAAATATACAAGGAGCTAACATAATGATCCCTAACTAATGGTATCTAAGGACCTCAATGCACCGAAACTGTATACATGTCGCTCAAAAACATGTAGGCAAAGTCCTTTAGACAAAGAATCAGCAAGTACGTCCTCAGTCCTCAAATGCTCTACCTCATTGTCACCTTTCAGTATCAACTTCTTGATGGTCAAATACTTGACCTCTAAATGCTTAGACCCAGTGATATTCTCACTGCTGTGATTGAACAACATAGTAGAAAGAGAACTCATAAATCAAGTTTCTGAGCCAAACTACCAGTGTAGCATCTCTATAACGTGCCACAAACTTTGATGCTACAACGTGCCACAAACTTTGAATGCATAGTTAAGGAAGTTACTAGTGTTTGCTTAACACTCTTCCATGATATTGTATCATCTGCTAACATAAAGATGTAACCTGAAGTGGGCTTTCTATCATTCGAATAGATAGCAAATTGTAACATCCCACCCCCTACTAGAAGGGTAAAATAGGAAATTTGTCATAGGATGAGATTCATAGGGAATAATTAGTACTGTTCATGCATAATAGGATTGCTACACAGTATCAATTGTGCACATGGAATTACTGTACATGCATTCATGATAATTCCCGGTAATTGGGCCTAATGCAATTTTATTAGGATTAACATGGTTATAGGGTTTGAAAAATTATTTTGACTGATCCAGAGTGTGTTTTATATTTTAAGGAATTTTTAGAAATTTTTCTGAAATTTTCCGAAGAAAATTCGAACCGCAAAATCGCTCAGTAAATGGCCTAAATGTGTTTTGTTATGGAAAATGTGGTTTTCGTGTTTGAAAAATTATTGGGAGTGGACTGTTATATGTTTTACAATTTTGGGCAATTTCGGTAATTTTCAAAAAATGATTCGGGGAAATTCCTGGAAAATTTCCGGACCGGAAAAAAATTGTCAATTGGCGAATCGGTCGATTTTCGGTAGCAAAAAAAATTGCTACCCAATGGCACTGTCTTATTAGTCATATTATTAGGGTCATTGGACTAGAATGGGTCAAATTGTAGTAGGATTTCTAAATCCTATCCAATAATTTGTTTTTAAATTGTTTAAAGTTATTACTTGACTTTTGTCTTTTTCCTCTTTAACTTGGTCAAGTACCATATTGACACATACCAATCTCAATTAATGTGGGCATGTATTCTCGGATGTTCCTTTATTAATGAAGGAAAATGGTGAGTTTGTTTGCTTATTTCATGTTTCATACGGAACCTACTTTCCATTTGTTGCAAGCCTCTCCATCGTTTTTCTTTTCTTCCTTAGCTCCTCCATGAAATCAAAGCTATTCTCCTTGCCTTGCAATTTAATTCTTCTATCCATGAGAAGCATGTATGGTGGTAGAAATGAGTAGAGAAGGTGTAAAGTGGGCATAAAGAGAAAATTGAAGATTGAGAGCTAAGTAGGTAAGTGTTTAAATTAAACTTTAAATGGTGTTTTCATGATGGTTTAAGTATGAATTTAATGCCATGGTAGTTAGAAGCATTTAATGGGAATTGTGGTATTATGATTAAGCTTATTGATGCATGAATTTGATGAGAATTTGAGTGAGAATTGGTGGGTATAAATGTGGGATGTGTTAGGATAATGGATGGTTAGGATTGAAGTGTGTTTTAGCTTGAATTGGATTGAATATTGATGCCAAATCTTGCAAAGAAATTAAGAGTGTAATGCTGCAAAATTGTGCCTATAGGTCTAAGTTAATGTATGAGTGACCTAGGTACTGAATTGGTGTCCAATTGAGATGCTTATAGTAGTAGGAATTGAATTGGAATGATAAGAAGTGAATTGGTGAAGTAAGGCTGAAAATTGAATTTTGACCTAGTATACTGATTTGATCATAACTCATTGTGTAGATATGCAAATGAGGCAAGGTTTGTTCCCAAATAAACTTTGGTTTGTCAGCTACATGTTTGTGTGAAATAGGTGTTGTCCAATTGTAGCTTGAAGATGGTGAATTTTTGCATGGAAAGTCACTGTCAGGGTTACTGTGAACAGTAACCGAGATATAGGTCCTAGAGTTTTGCTAATTTTTCTCAATTAATTGAGAAGGAATTAGAACAAAGGGAATAAATGAAAGTTGAAGTCTATTAAGTTAGCTTTCCAATGCCACTGATTTTGCAATTTTTCGATGTGTATATGAGGAGATATGGACTGATGACTATTGGCTGTCTTAATGCATTGAGTGAAACCTAGTTGAAATGTCGATTTGGTGCACATTCTGTTTAGAAGTAATTTTAGCAATTTATGTGAATTGAATTGGTTTGAGTGATCTTCTGAAGCATTTTAGAGGAAGTGATTATTTTGAAAATGGTATATAGCATACTATTTTTAGATAATAGACTTGGGACTTATGATTTTTCAAAGATTGGACTGAAGTGAGGTCATGGATCAATGAACAGGCAGTAACTTTCAGGACTGTTTTGAATTGGTTAATGATGGAATTTGATTCTGAGCCCTTCATGAGAAGTGTAGTACTGTGTTTTATCTTTTATGGGTATAAAGTATGCAATTTTTCGACAAATGTACAAGGAGTTATACTGCTTGAAAAATCACTGTCCAATTTGAGTACTTTCAAGGCGTAGCTTTCACCGAATTGTTTGACCTAGTTAGCCATTGAATTTGAATTTATACTGTTCATGAAAGTTGTAGACCACATTGTGGTCTTCTTGAGCATATTTATTTTGTAATTGTTGACTGAAGAGAATAAAGGTTACAGAATTTGTAATGTATTGCACGGTTTTGAGAGGTTGTGAGTAGGCGGTGGCTTTGATCGATTTTGTCACCCTTAGGGTGAGATTGATTTTGTGTTCTACATGAAACTTGTAGAGTTTTTTTTTTAATCTTTTCAACGAAATATGGTTTGTAATTTTCTGAAATGTGTGGGAAGAGTTATGAATGACCAAGTTCGGTCCGGAAAAAGAAGAAAAGGGAGTAAGCATTTGAAACCTTGCCTCGCATGAGGCGACGCCTGCAAGTGGCGAGGCGAGCTGAAACCTCGCCCCTCGCGAGGCGATGCCTCGCGAGGCAAGGGAGCTGAAGCTCGCCTCTCGAGGGCGACGGCTCGCCCTCGAGGCGAGGAAATGCCAAACTCGCGAGGGCGACGCCTTGCCTCATGAGCCAAAAAGGGAAAAGGAATATATATGTGATTTTTGCTTTAATTTTGGATTTGATTTCTTTGATGTATAACTTTTTCGTCCGACGTCCGATTGACCTGATTCTTGAGGCATCGGATGCATAGAATATTGAATTTCATTTGTGAGAAATTGGGAATTTATATACGGAAAATTGACGTGGCCCCGTAACGGAGCCTTTAATCATTGTTTTTTATTGGGGACCTATAGAGGTCCGAATTGCATACCGTCGCCAATAGGTTTTTAATTTTAGACAGATTTTATGATGGAAAAAATGGGATTAGGGACGGAATATCATGATCATGCATTGTGCACCTTCTAAGTGTTACATGTGCATTCTGAAATAGTTCTGATTGAATAATTGATAATGTATGTATACTATCACTGTTATAGAGTCACACTTGGAGCGTCGCCCACCGACGCCATCGAGACTTCAGATTTTGGCTCGAAGCAATTGAGTAACCTAGTTGGTTTCTCAAATTCTCGATCGCTTAAATGCTCAACGTGAATTTACGTGCCAAATGGGAAATCAGATGTTTATCAAAATATACCTAATCGGATGGTATGCTTCTACCAGATTGATCGTGAAATTGCATGATTATTGAAATGTCCGAAATGTACGTGATCAAATGACATGTTTCTCTGTCTTCGGATTGGATTATCTTATCGTTGATGCGAGTTCTCAGATGTTATCGAGAATCACAATCGGGCTTTTATAGCCATACATCGAATTATCGAACATCGCATTGCATGCATAAATGCATGATCGATAATGGACATGTGACCCAAGTGCTATTATCACCGAAAAGAGCCTCGAGCTCGAACACTATATCGACCGCCTCGAGCCCGAGGGAGAAATCTCGACGCGTCCCCCATCAACACCGATCGAGCACTTGGGCACAATCTCAATAACCGGAAAGAGTCTCATATGCATTATATACATGATGATTGAATTGCCAAAATGTGTGACGATTCTTGAATCGCGTGATGCCATGATTTATCAGAAATTGTGATGTGATATTGTGAATTGTTCTGTTATTGTAAATTATTACCGATACCGTAAACCGTTATAGACTCATCGTAAATTGTTATATAATACCGTTAAATTGAATATTATCGTGCGTCAGACGCATTTGCGTAATGCATAATTTGAGTGAACCATCGATGATGGTTTCTCACCGAGTTCGCAAAACTCACCCAAAATTTGCACCTATTTTTGGGGCTTGAAGAGTACTCAGTTAGACGCGGAGTATGTCTCATGTAAGCAAGTGAAGGATAGAGGTCGGGATCGCCTCAGGTTCTGCATTAGTGTCTTACCAAATTGTGTTCCGCAATCATGTATAACAATGCTTTGTATTTAGATTAAGCCCATTGTGGTGTTATTGTTTTACACATTGACTGATTATAAATTGTTATTGGATGACTGTAATAACTGAAAATGGTTTATTATGAACATGGATTTTAGTTCCTTAATGTTTTTGCCGCGCTAACGTGGAATCAATGTCTCAAAACAAAAGTTGTTTACTGAGTGATGTAGCACGCCACCCTCGCGGGGCACGGACCTGGATATCACCGTCGATGTCAGGTTCGGGTCTTGCAGGAGTGGGGTGTTACACAAAATCTGAATATGTATACCTTATGAGGTTGAGATCGTCGACTTTCCTGTATGTCAATATATAATCCTTTATTACCTTTAAATATCTCAACACTTGTTTAACTGCATGCCATTGGTTGATTCCTGGGTTGGCTAGATATCTACCCAGTAGTCCAATAATAAATGCAATGTTTGATCTAATGCACACTTGGGCATACATCAAGCTACCAATTGCACTAGAATAAGGTACATTATTTATAGCCTTTCTGTAGCGCCCCCTTACCGTAGAGTATACACCGGGACGCCCGTAGGTCGTACCGATGCATAACCTACGACAAGGGTGCACTACGAACGATCATTTCTATACACCTCATGACATCAATATGATAAAGCAGTAATATCAAATTCACTAAATTTTTAAAACCAAAAGATCCCTTTTCATTCATTTCATAAAATCCTAAATACATCATCCGGTCATATTTACAAATGTACAAGTCCAAAAGAACTGATACAACTCCTAGATAAGTCATCCACAAAATACCCAAAAGATCCCCAACTGACAGACCTGTGGGCCATGCTCTTCTCGCCGGCACACACAGCAGGAAAAGTCTCACTGACCGGAGCTAGAAGTCACACTATCACTGTCCTGAAAATAGATGTAATGTTGGGTGAGTTTGCGAACTCAGTGAGAAACCATCATCGATGGTCCACCCAACTCATGCATAGCCAAACAATCATACAATATCATATATATATATATATATATATATATATATATATATATATATATATATCATAAACAAGAAATCACATGCAATCAATTTCACATTCACAAGGCAATAAGCCTTTCACACAATTCACATGTAAACATTCATATATGCAGAGTGCATGTGACTCGTTCATTTTCTTTCGTTGTTGTGACCGTGCGCCTGAGCTCATATACGTTGAGCCATCGGCTCTAAAAACATTGGGCTCAAAAGCCCTAATACGTTGAGCATAAGCTCTGAAAATTGTTGGGCACGAAGCCCTATGCGTTGAGCTTAAAGCTCTTAATACGGTGGCTACACCGGTCACAACTGCCTTTATCTGATCATACTTATATGCATGTGTGCACATGTCCAATTACCATACATGCATCACACTAAAGCCTCATATACCTAATTCTCACCCTTTGAAACCAATTATGAACAATTATACACAATTAACACTTCTATATCACAACCCAAATATTTTGAACACCTGTGGTCCGAAATCAATCAAATCAAACACATAGAATCCATCCTTAACTCCACATGGCATAATTACATAAAATTGAACACATATAGGTTGAGAAACCAATTAGGTTACTCACCTCAGAACTTCCGAGCTATTGCTGGGAAGTCTCGCCTACGTCGGACGATCGGCGATCCACTTGAGCCGCTATAACAATCAAAATATAAATAACATTACTACTTATACCAATTTCAGTGTTCAATGATGCATATGTATCGAATAATGTACGTACTATACGTGTTATGACATTTCCGATACAATTCCGAATTTCCCAATCTCAAATTCTAATTCCCGAATTCATAATCTCCAAATTGAATTTAATCCATAACTAATTGAATCATCAATTGTCTAAATCCCAAATGTTTAAAACCTCAAATTTCATTTTCGGAAAATCAGCATTCCTCCATGAAGCTCCCTTTCATTTCACCTTCGCGCATGATACACACGCCGCCAGAATAAACAATACTTCTTCGTCATGGCATGCATCAAGCGTGCATCGCGACGCGTTCTCTCTCTTCTTTGGCGCGCTTCCGCTCACGTCATGCGGCGTGGAGTAATTCTCGCTTTCGCCACGACGTGTTCTTCAGATGCAAGCGCATGCATCACAGAAAGCCCGTAAAACTCGAAATTTCAGATTTTCAATCGATAACAACTCCAAACCCAGATTTTCTCCTTACAAACTACTCCTAAATAATTCCATACACATCATACAACTAATCTTTAGCTTTTATTTCATCAAACAACCATTATTCCCAAATTTCAACCCTAAAACTAACGAAAACACCCAATCGGAAACCCTACATGCTAAATCCTCAAATATACAAATCAAATCATTCAAACAACTCTATAAACCAACCAATCAAACTATATAAAGTGAGAAAGAAGTGACTTACTTGATTAATAACCTCAAATCTTCAAAGATCACTCAAATCCAAGCTCATCGACACCCACGACTATCACCCAAACAAAACCCATTTTCAATTCTTCTTTACCCACTCCAAAGCAACAAATCAATTCAAGGCAAAGGAAGGGACAAATGGCAAGAAGGAATTAAGAAGCAAATCAAAGAAGAAATCATGATGGAGGAAGGAAGAAACTTCAAATTTTTCTTTCTCAGAAAGCAAGTATCATGGAAGCAAGTTTTCAAAAGAAAGGTTTTATATATTAAGGAAACAAGGGCTTGTTTGGCAAATCTAATTGCCACAAGTCCGAATCCGAACAACTTCAAACCAATTTCAAATTCTAATTTCTCCAGAATTCCAATGGCTAAACCCTAATTCCTCAATTCAAATTTCTAATCTGACCGTACTATTGGATAATCAATTTCGGAACCGGAATTCAATTAATCAGTCACTAAGCCATTTTTTCGATCCAGACCCGTTACTCTAAAAATTTCAGAAAATTTCCTATAAATCTTCAAAAATAGAAAACTCATAATCGTATACTCCAATTTCATAATTCAATTTCCTAACTTTCATTTCTAACTCAAATTCAATCCTCGAGCCTATTTTGACCTAATTATCACACATGTCTTAATCATCTCCAAATCCAAATTATCCGAATCAAAACAGACATATGTCATACATGTATGTACGTACGAATGCCAATATAATCATTTCCAATTATACATAAATAAATCATGCATGAGCATGCCAAATACGAATGCAATGAACTGTATCCATCCCATCGGTGACGGGATGTTACACTTTCTCTCGACATCATTCTTTGGACATTGTTCTAAAGATAATCTCTCACCATAAGAGATAGGTATTGCAACAAGTTTATAATTAGCCATATTAAACCTTTGCAGCACTCGCTTAATGTATACACTCTACAAGAGGCCTAAGGAATGTCAAGATCCATCCTGGTGAATTTGAATACCTATGACAAAAGATGATTCTCCAACGTCCTTCATGTCAAAATGCTTGGCTAAAAGTTGTTTAAACTCATGCAACATAGTCAAGTCATTTGATGCAAACAAGATATCGTCCACATATAACAGTAGGAAGATAACTTTGCTCCCCCTGACCTTGTAGTACAAGCATCTTTCAAATTTATTTTCCATGAAGTCGAAAGAGGTAACAACCTCATCAAACTTAATGTACCATCTTCTGGAAACTTGTTTCAATCCATATATCAATTTTCTCAGTTTACAAACCTTATTTGGCTTTTCATGATCCCGAACTCCTTCAAGTTATTCCATATAGACCTCTTTATAAAGGTCTCTATTTAGGAAAGTGGTTTTAACATCCATTTGATGTAGCTCCATATTATTGTTAAGTCAAAATGACTTTACCTAGATATAATTTTGATGTATAACAAAGAGAAAAATAAAAGAAAAACAAAAGCAGACGAAGCAATACAGATGGAGCAACGCAGACGCTAAGAAACACAGATGCAGACGCAAAAGAAAAACAGACGCAGTCGCAAAAGAGGAACGTAGACGCAAAACAGAAAGACAGACGCAGACGCAGACACAAAATAAAAAACAGACGAAGACGCGAATTGGGAAAAAATAGACGCAGAAGAAGAATTGAAAAGCAGACGCAAGAGTCAGTTCGGGTTAGTTACAGAACTCAACTGATTAACCATTTCTTCTAAAGATTCAAGAAACAAGATCCAAGAAGCAAGAATCCAGAAACAAGATTGCAAAGTCTATAAATACAGGTCGAAGTCGAAGATTGCAAAGTTAGTTGAAAAATTAGCTGAATTACATTTACGCGATTGTAAAAAGCATACTGTGCAAATTAGCCGAGAGCTATATTTTTACTGTAACAAGTTTCAAACACTTTTCTATGAGGAAGTAGTACAGATAGCCTGCAGAGGCTAAGTGTGAAAGAATACTGATTATAGAGACCTGAAGAGGCTCGTAAAGAATACTTGTAAAAGTTAAAGAGATAGCGAAATCTCAGAAAGAACTCTGAGGACTGGACGTAACCCACGGTTTGGGGTGAACCATGATAAATCGCTGTGTCAACTACTCTTACTCTATCTCTCTTTTAGATTCAAGTTTTATCATTACTTGGTTCGTAAACAAAGTTTTCAAAGTTTTGATTAATTAGAATCTATCGGAAGTTCTATAAAAGAATTTTATTTCTAACAAACATTTTTGGAAGAATTTTTCAAAAAGGGGAATACACAATTCAACCCCCCTTCTCGTGCATTCTTATATCGTTCACTAAGCATTGTATTAACGTGTGATTCACTTCAATTGGTATCAGAGCCTGGTATCCAATGATCACTATAGCAAAGTGTGGATCAAAGATAATGGCGAAATCACATATATACATCGCAGAAGGAGCCTCAGTCATTAGACCTCCAGCATTCAACGGAGAAGATTATCATTACTGGAAAGATAGGATGCGACTATTTATAGAATCTACTTATGTCGACCTTTGGTATGTGATAAAGAATAGACCTTATACACCAGTAGATGAAGATGGGAATTCTATTCCACGAATCAGATGGACGACTGACCAAAAGGCGAGGATACAGCTGAACTCAAAAGTGAAGTTCTTCTTGACCTGTGCCCTAAGCAGGAGCGAGTATGACAAAGTCCACGGATGCGACACCGCGAAGGAGATGTGGAACACATTGTCCATTGCTCACGAAGGCACAAGCCAAGTTAAAGAATCCAAGATAAGCATTCTTGTGCACCAGTACGAGCTTTTCAGGATGAAAGATGAAGAATCTATTGATCAAATGTTTGGAAGATTTCAAACAATTATCAATGGATTGAAAGCTCTTGGAAAAACGTACAACAATCAAGATCATGTTCGAAAGATCTTAAGAAGTCTTCCGAAGAGGTGGAGACCTAAAGTTACTGCGGTGTAGGAAGCCAAAGATTTAAGCGTGCTAAAGCTTGACGAGTTGCTTGGATCCTTGAAGATTCATGAAGTTGAACTCGATGCTGAGGACAAGCTCAAACGGGACAAGTCGATAGCGCTGAAGGCCGGACAAAAGAATTACAAAACTCAAAGAAGGAGGAAGTCATCAAAAGCGTTAAAGATTGAAGAATCAAAGAATGACGACTCCAGCCAATCAGAACAAGAGTCAAGTGATGAAGATGACGAATTATCTTTTATCTCTAGAAAGATAAGACGCATGTGGAAGAAGAAGTCCAAAGGAAATCAAACTTTCAAGAAGAATGACAAAGATGAGGCTAAACCAGATAAGTTATCTGTCATTTGCTACGAGTGCAATCAGTCTGGACACTACAAGTCCGAATGTCCTACTCTAAAGAAGAAACCAAAGAAGAGTAGAGAAGGCAAGAAAAGCATGATGGCAACGTGGGAGGACCTAGATTCATCAGAGTCAGATACAGGTTCCGAGTCATCTGAACATGCAAACATCTGCCTAGTAGCCGAGGAAGAAAGTGATGAGGAGGTAAAATCTGATTACGATAACTTGCACGATGCTTACTCAAAATTGTTAGAAGATTCTCATGCTATTCGAACAAAGACAAACCGTTAAAGAAAAGTATGTAGAAAATATTAGATATACTAAGTAATAGAGAGAAAATATCTGCCTAAAGAAGCAATTAGAGGAGAAAAGAAAGTCGTGAGCAGATCGGAAGAGATCAATCAACAAATCGAGAATTAAGAATCACACCGATTTAGCTACTTTCACTGAGAGCACAAAGAAAATGAATGAGATGCTTGGAAAATGTAGACATCCGAGTGATAAAATCGGATTAGGGTTTATAGGCAATAAGACTTATCCTCATAAAAACCCTTTCTCTCAAAAGAGAAACTATAATAAATCTCGTGTTAATCAACGTTCTAATAATATGCATCAAAGAACTCATCATGTGCATGCTACTAACCATAAAGGACCCAAGAAAATATGGGTACCAAAAAATAAAATAGTTTCTCCTGCAGATATCCTTCCTTGGAAGATGCGGGAAGCACCATTGGTATTTAGACAGTGGATGCTCGCGACATATGACGGGAAGAAGGTCTATGTTCCTAGACCTTCAGTATAAGAAGGGAGGATCGGTAACTTTCGGAGACAACCAGCAGGGCAAGATTATTGGAATCGGTAAGATAGGTAAAGATTCCTTTGCATGCATAAATAATGTACTGCTTATTGATGGTCTGAAACATAATTTGATCAGCGTCAGTCAATTATGTGATTCTGGTTTCACAGTCACATTCAATAAAAATATTTGTGAAGTCAGAAACAAAGATGGGTCTATACTTTTCTCTGCCAAGAGAAGAAATAATCTTTACAAGATTGATTTAGAAGATTTTCAAAGTCAAAATGTTTCATGTTTTCTATCTTCCGAAGAAGAAAGACTAGTCTGGCATAAAAAGCTAGGTCATGTCTCTTTTAAACACATTTCAAAGTTGGCAAAACATGATTTGGTAAGAGGATTACCAAAAATAAGTTTTGAAAAAGAGTTTTTCTGTGAAAATTGTTTAAAAGGAAAACAAGTTAAAACTTCATTTTCTTCTAAAAATTTTGTAACATCATCTAGACCTTTAGAGTTGTTACATATGGATTTATTTGGTCCAACAAGGACAATAAGTCTTGGCGGAAAGAAATATGGACTTGTTATTGTTGATGACTTTACTCGATTTTGTTGGATATTATTTTTATCACACAAAGATGAATCTTTTAAGTGTTTTAGGACCTTATCCAGAAAGTTACATAATGAAAAAGGAATGTCTATACCTAGTATCAGGAGTGGCCATGGTGGAGAGTTTGAGAATGAGAAGTTTAGATTATTCTGTGAGGAGAATAGAATTTTCCACAATTTCTCTGCTCCCAGGACTCCACAACAGAATGGAGTTGTTGAAAGGAAGAATAGGATGATTCAAGAAATGGCTAGGACTATGCTTTGTGAGATGAATCTTCCTAAGTACTTCTGGGCAAAAGCTGTGAATACAGCATGCTATATTCAGAATAGAATTCTGTTGCGACCCATGTTGAAGAAGACTCCTTATGAGTTATGGAATGGAAGAAGACCAAACATATCTTACTTTCATCTATTTGGGTGCAAATTCTCTATTCTGAATACAAAGGAGATGTTGGATAAATTCGATTCAAAGACCTATCCAGGAATCTTCCTAGGCTACTCATCATCGTCTAAGGCATTCCGGGTGTACAACCTTATTTTAAAGACAGTTGAGGAGACCATCCATGTCAAGTTTGATGATAGTTCCCAACCCCATAAGAAAGATGACATGGAGAGTGAAGGTCCTTCAAAGAACTTAGATGACACAACATCCAGCACCAGGTACTCAAGAAGACAAAGTTGAAGATATTCCAGAAACTATTGGACTGAAAAGAGACAGGAAATATAAAAGTTCTCATCCAGAAGTGTTGATTATCGGAGAGATCTCAGAAGGAGTTAGGACAAGGTCCAGATTCAGAAGAGAAGCTAATGTGGCTTTTATCTCTGAAATAGAGCCTAAGAAGGTTGAGGAAGCTCTTCGAGATGAAGCTTGGGTGTTAGCCATGCAAGAGGAGCTGAACCAATTTACTAGAAATGATGTTTGGTCCTTAATTCCGAAACCCCCTAAGAAATCCATTATAGGAACCAGATGGGTCTTTAAGAATAAGTTAGACGAATCAGGAAGAGTGAGTCAAAATAAGGCTAGATTAGTAGCACAAGGCTATAATCAGCAAGAAGGAATAGACTACAATGAGACATATGCTCCAGTAGCAAGACTTGAAGCCATTAGGATATTGTTGGCATATGTGGTCTGTCATAATATAAAGCTGTTTCAGATGGATATGAAGAGTGCCTTTCTGAATAGTTTTATAGACGAAGAGGTGTATGTTAAGCAACCACCTGGTTTCGAGGATGTTAAGAATCCAGACCATGTCTATAGACTTCATAAAGCATTATATGGCTTGAAGCAAGCTCCTAGAGTTTGGTATGATCGTCTGAGTACTTTTCTCTTAGAAAATGGTTTTAGTAGAGGTCAAGTTGATAAGACGCTCTTTAGGAAGAATTATGAGAATAAATTCATTATAGTACAGATCTATGTTGATGATATTATTTTTGGTGCTACTTCAAGGAAGTTATGCATGAAGTTTGAGAGTCTAATGAAAAATGAATTTGAAATGAGCATGATGGGAGAGTTGAAGTTCTTTCTTAGGTTGCAAGTTAAGCAAAACGAAGAGAAAATCTTTATCCATCAACAAAAATATGTGAAAGAATTGTTGAATAAATTTGATATGAAAAATGTGAAGCCAATGACTACTCCGATGCATCCTTCAAACCTTTTGTCGAAAGACGAAAATGGTAAGAAGGTGGATCAAACCCTATGTAGAGGGATGATCGGTTCTTTACTCTATCTTACAGCAAGTAGACCTGATATATTGTTCAGTGTATGCTTGTGTGCAAGGTTTTAGGCTGATCCTAGAGAGTCTCATTATATTGCTGTTAAGAGGATTATGAGATATCTAGCAGGTACTACTGATCTTTGCTTAATGTTTGAGAAAGGTAAAGATTTTAGGTTAATCGGATATTGCGATGCGGACTATGCCGGAGATAGAATCGAAAGGAAGAGCACAAGTGGAGGATGTCACTTTCTTGGCTCAAACTTAGTTTCATGGTCAAGCAAGAGACAAAGCTCAATCGCTCTATCAACTGCCGAAGCAGAGTATATGTCTGCTGCAAGCTGTTGTTCACAAACGTTGTAGATCAAATATCAACTTGAAGACTATTCAGTTCAAGAAGAGGAGATTCCGATCTATTGCGATAACACCATTGCAATCAATCTGTCAAAGAATCTGATCCAGCATTCGAGAGTGAAACACATCGAAGTCAGACATCACTTCTTAAGAGACTATGTTCAGAGGAAGGTGGTTAAACTAGAGTTCATCGAAACAGAGTATCAGTGGGCAGACATCTTCACTAAACCATTAAGTGAAGAACGGTTCCAGAAGATCAGACGCAACCTTAACATGGTAATGTTAAGCGAACAGTCAGGCTAAAGGGACGTCAAAATTAACGGCGTTAGAAACAGTGAGTTACAGCTGGTAACTTCGCTAACAAGGAAGTTTTAGAGGGAAACATTTCACGATCTTTAGAATCCTGACGATTCTAGGGCACGCGTGATAAGACACTTCAAGTAGCCTGAAGTTGAGATCATTGCGGTTATTCTCATCTATAGACGGTTAATCTTGCTTTCCAAATTCTCTCAATCATCCTACCCTAGAAGAAAAGCTTACCAGAGTCAGGTTTGGTTCTGAAACAATGAAGGCAACTATGATATTCGGAAGGCATGCAGATTTCGAGTCGCTAAGGAAGGATGGTATGGACGTAGAACCTGAGATTGAAAGAGCTGGTTGGAGGAATTTCTTCCAAGTACGAGAACCAGTGTACACCAATGAGGTATTTGACTTTTGGAAGAATGCTCAACTTGTAGACAACACTATTGTATCCTCAGTAGATGGTATATCTGTTGTCGTGACAAAGGAGCTGATATGGATGGTGACAGATTGTCCATCGATTGTATAATTGTTTTTCATTCTTTATTCAATCTCATACAAAGCAATTCAATTTCCTATTTGGAAATTCATCCTCAATCAAAATCTCAATTCATAAGATTCTTCTTATACAATCATATCCCATCATTTTAAACTCTTACTTTTCATTTGCTATAAAAACTCACACATGTCAATATGTCATCAAGTCATAAACAAAGAGCACTTCTATATTTCAAATCCATCAACACAATCATCGGACCTCCTGTTCGAAATTCCAACACAATCAAACACATTTATAAACCCATAGCACTTCGATAATTCTCAATTAACAAAATCATCGGACCTCCTATCCGGAATCCAAACACAATCAAATCATAATCATATACAGTCACATTCACATTCATCTCATCTACATACCATATACCATTCACATACCATATCCATACACAAATTTGTATCTCAATTCCATACACAAATTCAGAATTCATTTACATTCTAAAATAAATGCACTACAAACTTTAATGACATTTTCAAGCCACAATTTTATACTGGTTCACCCCAAACCGTGGGCTACGTCCAGTCCTCAGAAGTCTTTCTGAGATTTCACTTTCTCTTCAATGTTTACAAGTATTCTTTCTGAGCCTCTTCAGGTCTCTACACTCAGTATTCTTTCACTCTTAGCCTCTGCAGGCTATCTGTACTACTTTCTTACAAAAGTGTTTGAACTCTGTTACAGTAACACTAGCTCTTAGCTAATTTGCACAATAATCTCACAAATAAGCTTTTTCGTTCACGTATACGTAAGTCAACTAACTTTGCAATCTTCGACTTCGACTCATATTTATAGCCTTCGTCTGCAACTGCTTCTTGATTCTTGCTTCTTGAATCTTGCTTCTTGAATCTTGAAAGAAATTGTGTCGACTTCTCTCTACTCTATCTTTCTTTAAGTTCAAAGTTTTGTTATTACTTAAATTTCAAAACAAGTTTTTCAAAGTATTGATTAATTCGAATTTACCAAAGGTTCTATGAAAAGAACTTGTTTTTAGCAAAACGTTTTTGAAAGATTTTTTTAAGAAGGGAAATACACAATTCAACCTCCCTTCTCGTGTATTCATATATCGTATTATAAGCATTGTATTAACGTGTGATTCACTTCATTTTCTCCACTCGATTTCTCAAGGCAGCAATTTTAGCAAGAATATCTTAGGAAGAAACTGAAGAGGTATTAGACACCCTTCTTGAGTCTCTAGATTGAGGGTCATTGTTATCTTTTGAAGTAGGTCCCATGCGGTATTGGGAGTCAATTCTATGAGCGAACCATTTGCAGCGGCATGAATTGAGCGCTTATTGTTGGACCCCAATTTTTGAGTGAAAATAAGAAATATTCAAAAGTGGATGAGTTGATTGAAATTAAGTTGAAAAATCAAGAAATAAAGAGAGAAAGTGTGAGAATATGAAGAATTGTGAAAAGTTTGACTTTTTGGCCTTTGAGAGTTGACTTTTGAATTAGGCAAATTTTGATAAAATGATCTACATGAAACTTGTAGATTATGTTAAGAGCTTTCTGTAGCCATAAAGTTTGCAATTTTTTGATATCGGGAGTGGAAATTATGATTAGTCAAAGTTTATGTTTGATAGGGTTGACTTTTGACTTTTATATGGCTGAAGCTTTGACTGAAAAATTTACCTAGTTAGAGGTTAATTAAGCCTTGAAGTTCTTCATGAAAGTTGAAGGATTTGATTTGATCTTTATTTTGATATCAAGTATGGATTTTTTCGATTAAGGAATAATAAGTTATGATTTTTACAAGTTTATGTTATGATTTTAGTATGATTATTTGAGGACATAACGTTTGACTGAAAAATGGAATTCCTTAGAGGTCAAATTGATTTTTATGTCCTTCGTAGAAGATGTAGAGCTTCCTTCAAGCTTTCTATAGAGACTAAGTTTGTCAAAATTGGAGTTTGGGATTAAGAGTTATAAATTTTGGAAGTTTCGGATTTTTCATGTGGAAAAAAAGAAGAAGAGGAAGAATAGGACACATCGCCGTCGCTAGGGCGACGCATCGCCTCGCGAGGGCGAGTGAGCCCTCGCCTCGCCCATGCAACGTTGTTTCTTCGGTATTTGCTTCTTCGCACGCGAAAACGACGCCATTTTTTTCCTCCTTCACGCGACGTTGTTTTGGGTCCATTTGTTATTTTCCTCCTTCAATCCGACCTTCGTTCAATCTTTTGCTTATATCTTTTCTGTCCGACATCCGATTGACTTGATTCTCAAAGCGTTGGATTCCTAAGACAATTCCCTACATCCTCATGGGAAATTTGTAATTTTATGAGATTAAATTAATGGTGATTAATTTAATCAAAGTGAGTGGACAAATTTTCTGAACATGGCTCAGTATTTCGAGAAATTCGGGATCTGTGGAGATCCGATTGAAGTGATTCTCTGATGCAAAATAAAATTAAGACATGGGGCTACAATTCATATGAAGAAAGTAAATTTCAAATTTTCCCCTAAGATTTTTAATTTATGAATGGAAGTTCGGATTAGTGTGCAGTTTTTGGGTTAGGAACATCTGAAAGTATTTTGAACATAACTTTTGCTCTGGTAATCGAAATGAGGAGATTATTGATTTGAATTAAACTAGAGAAATAGAGCTACAATTGTTATGAAGATATCGAGTTTCAATTTTTTGATGAAGAATGTGAATTTCTGGATGGAAATAATCGTACATGGAAAATGTGTTAGAATATGAATATACCCGAAATGTTTTGAGCATAACTTTTGATGTAGTACTCCGAATTGGATGATTCTTATGGCATTATGAAATTAAGACATAGAGAAACATTTCTATAGAAGGAAGTTTTGACAAATTCCTTCAACTTGATAGTGCGAATCAAACCCGCAAGTGAGAATAACTTAAAGGAAAGTGTAGGGGCAATTTTGGAATTAAGCTAAAGAGTAAGGGTAATTTGGTCAATTACCCCTCATTTTAAATGACTTGGCACTTTAAAAATCAGATGATTGTCGTTTGGCATAGAGAAATCACGATAATTCTAGAAGAAAGGAAAGAAAAGAAGAAGAGAAGAGAAAGAAGAAGCTTACGGATGAGAGAAGAGAGAAGAAGAAAGAGGGAAAAAGCTTGGGATTTTTGATTTTGGGAGTTTTCAAGGTGATTTTAAGTTGTTTCTAAAGGGAGAAGATAGAAAAGAAGAAAAGCTTCCCATGGGCTTTGCATAAATCCGAAAATGGAGAGGATAAAGGTAAGAGAGAAGTTTTGTGATTTTGAATCTTTTGATAAGTTCTTGGTTTAAATAGGTTAAGGATGCTCTGGGATTGAGTTTCCTATGTCTAATTTAAGTGATTATGCTAAGAAGAAGTTTAATTTTGGATGATTGATTAATTAGGGATTATGCCCAAATTTCATAATTTGGGGTTTTTGGAAATTATTAGTGTAGAATCATGGAAAACATGATGGATGGGTGAATTATGATATCAATTTTGAGGAATTTGTGATTTATGATATTGAATTTGTGTAAATTGGTTTAGGCCAATTTTAAAAATTGGGGTTTTTGAAAATTGAAGATTTAGATATCTTGAATATGTGAGGAATTGATGTTTCCTAAGCTCAATTTGAGTAATTATGATTTTTATGGTATTGAATTTGAGTGAAGTTGAGTGAATTGGTTTAAGTCAATTTTGAAATTTGGGAATTTTCAAAATTGTGGATTTAGATAGCTTGGCAATATAAGGGATTTGAGTTCTCCAAGCCCAATTTAAGTAATTATGCTAATTATGACGTTGAATTTGGATTTTTCACTTTTCATGAAATTTGTCGGGTTTTCTGAGAACTTTCCAACGAGACATAATTTGGAATTTTTAGACACTTGTGTAAATAGATAAGGGTTTTGAAAGAGGAGAAGGTAGTTAGTGAAAATTGGAAATTTGGAAAAAGAAGGAAATTTGGGATTTATGTGACCTAATTATTTCTTTTGTCAATTACTTTCGCATCCAATGTCTGATTAACCTAAATTTTGAAGCATCGGATTCGTATAATATTTAATTTCGTTTATTTGTGAAATTGGGAATTTTTAGAGCCGAAATTGACGGGAATTGGTTAGGTCAAAGTGAGGGGTCCGGGCAAGGATTTTCCTAAGCTGTGTTTTATTTATAATTGGACCTATAAAGGCCCGAATTGAGTGATTTCGGTGTCAATGAGTTTCTAATTTTTAGAGGAAAATTTGATGACGGGAAATTGTGTAATAGTGCCAGGAATGTCACGAACATGCATTGTACACATTTAATTGCTACATGTGCATTATTAAATGTTTCTGATTGCCAATTTGGTAATGTTGGATATTTGGACTATTTTAGAGACGCATTTGGAACGTCATTTCACAGACGTTGTCGAGACTTCCAGGCTTTAGCTTCGGAAGTAAAGGTGAGTAACCTAGATGGTTCCTCAATTATTATTTGGTTATATTTCGCACTTATACAACTGTGGAGAATAATGGAGGGACTCTTGCGTTTGTTTGTGCCAATATTCCGGACCGAAGGTGTCCGATGTATGTATTGTTAGAGTAGTGCCCTAAAGGCAATCCCCTTTAGCGCATTTTGTTCATAGTCATGTACAGACTTTATGAATAAATAAAGAAAGGCATTTTTCATTTATTTGATGTTCATTTTATTATGAATTGATAATGATCTTTAATCAAATTAATGAAGTCCCTGATACATGACATAGCATGAAGGAAATTATGATGTGATCATACTATTGAGATTCCTATCATGTGCAATTATGTCAAGATATCTAAATTATCCTAGTCATAGGATTAATGAGACCGACATCATTAATCCGGATAGACTAAAGATATGTCAAACTCCTCGATTGATCAAGCGGTGGATCTCGAAAACCGTAAATATTGAGATATTTAGATTTGACATGTGGATGCTTACTAGTGGTAGTAAGTACATTGATGACCTGCTATGAGATCATCACATGGATGTCCTATACAAATGTCGTTGATAATCTCATCATAGCAATGGTGCAAGTATCCTTAGACTCGAGGTACTCAAGGATATCTTGAATCGATTACGCATTTTGACTCCATTCCTTGTTACCTTTCGTAGGTCGCTCATAGGGTGGTGATTGGGTGCAACTTGAGGTATTCAAGGTAATTGAGTAGCCAATAGAGGATTCACCACTTCGTGATAGCGTAAGAGATACCCATGGCCTCTTATCGTGATCATTACTTTGAAGTCTCTGGCGCCGAAAGATATATATGTCATGAAGATGGTCTTCATGGACATATAAAGTAATGAGTCCTAGGGCGAGAACTTATTACACTTGGACTAGATTTGATCCGATCGCCTAGTAAAGTTGACACATTGCCCATACTCAAACCAAGTGGGGTATAGCATGGTGAAAGGACGAATTGCACAAGAATTGTCTATGGAAGGGTTCGTGATTTGGTTTCATTAGTCAAACCAATTACTTTCCGGTCAATCGGGAGTCATGATGTGTTGCTAGATACCGCTCATGACTTGCTTAGATTAAGTGTTAATCTAAGTGGCCAACATAACCGGAACCTAATGGGTCACACGACAAGAGTGACTCGGAGAATCAGAAAATAGTTTGAGACGAGATCCGATATCCGGAGAGCAATAGGATTAAATGGATCCCGATGAGATTGGGATATGTCCCGATGAGATCGCGACATCGACATTGTTGAAAACCGCTTAGGTGATTTTTACGGCATGGGCCCAGCAGTAAGTAGGACCAACCCAGCTTGATCGACCTCTTCAGCAAATATATATATATATTAATTAATTAATTAAGACTTAATTAATTATATATATATATATGATTTTCGTGGAAGCCATTAAATGGAGAAGAGATGTAAGTTTGAAAAGTCAAACTTCATCATTATTTAGCATTTTAAGGCATTTTTATGCCTCCTACGTGGATGAGTCTTCCACCAAGCCTTCATATGTATTTTAATTAGTTAAAACACATATAAGAAGATATAGAAAGAAGGCTTGCACGGTGATGAAGAGAGAAGAGTCGAAAGTTTAAAGGTTAAGCTTGAAAATTTGATTTTCACCTTCTTCCTCTCATCCTCTCAAGATTGCGTCTACTTCTCCAAGGCTCCACCAAGATCATCTCATTTGCTCTCCAAGGCTAAGGTAAGAGCTAGCACTCTTTTCTTTAGTCTAGTTATTCCCAGGTCAAAAGAGTTTGTCCCGGTTAGGTTTTCCGACCTCTGCGTGGATACCGTTAGAGACGGTCTCCTTTGATCGTTATGGTTTGATTGTTTGTACTTACACATGGATCCTGGCTTTCGGGAATGTCCCGAGACTCAAAATTTTAAATTCCGCACTGTGGGCATGTGATGCCTACCCCGGGATTTTCCTACATGTAGGAGATTATGACATAGGAGTGTTTTACTGGTGATTGTGAATGGAATGTGATTGTTTGTGAACCAATTGTATGAATGTGTTAATTGTGATTATAAATCGTGATTGTGATTATACTGTGAATTGTTGTGAAACAATTGTTTGAATGTGATAATTTGGATCCGATTGTGATATAATATTGTTTAATTGTGACACATGCATTCTATACATGAATGCATGATTAGTTAATGAGAGTTGTGACCGGAGCAGCCACCGAGAGCTATAAGCTCAACGTTTATATTGGGCCTCGAGCCCCACAGTGATCCAGAGCCTTTGGCTCAATGATTAATGTGCCCATATTGGTACAGTTCAGAGCCTCAGGCTCACCGATTAATGCGCCCATATTGGGACAGTTTAGGGGCTCGGTCACAACACCATAATAAATTGGAAAGGGTCACATGTGCATTACATATGCATTGGATTGCATTTCTTTGAATGAATGAAAGGCTAACTGCTTTGTGATTCTGTGTATTTCTGAATGTGAATTGGGCAACAAATGTCTTGTGTTTGAATGTTTTACAAATTCAATTGGGTATAGATGTTTAAGCAAATGGAATGTGGCACATTGTCTATTTTCAAATGCAATTGTGCAATGTGCTTAATTATGCAACAATGTGAAAATATGTGATATGTGAATTATTGTGTTGCATGAATTGAGTGAACCATCGATGATGGTTACTCACTGAGTTCGCAAAACTTACCCAAAATTTGCAATTATTTTTCAGGACTCATAAGAATACCCCGTTAGGCAACGGGAGTATGACATCCGCTGGTTAATACAGTAGAGAAGTGGTCGGGATCAGTTCGCGTCTGTATTAGTGTATTTTTATTTTCTGAATTTTTGTATTACTGATTTGCACAATTTGTAAAGTCAACAAATTGGAATAAATTGTATTTATGAAAAGGGCCCCGAGGCCATTGATTTGTTTATGTAAATTATTTTCCACATAAATTATCATGTGTGTGTGTATGTGTTAAAGAAAAAAAAATTATACTGAGTTTTGGCTGAGTGATGTAGCACGCCACCCTCGCGGGACACGGACTCGGATATCACCATTGATGTCGGGTTCGGGTCATGCGGGAGTGGGGTGTTACATTTAGGTGGTATCAGAGCCCAGAAGTACTTTCTTATATGGGCCGTTTTTGAAATATGGGTTAAGTTACATGTATTTAAGTCCTGTCACGACAGACAGTGGCGACTGATCCCCAATCTAGCATATGAGTCACATGCATGAGCATGTATCAATTGTTTAACCTGTTAGAATAGTGAGGAAAATGATGTATGTTAGAAAGTGAGAAATGGAAGTTTTGAATATGATGGAATAAGAAAAAGTGTAAGGTTCGAGATGACAAATGAAGATTAAATTGGTGGATGTATTATGAAATACAACATCGTTGTTATATCGATATATCCTTGAATGTGGGATGGATATGAATATATAGTTATGGGTTGATAAAGGAAAATAGATTTCAACTGTATAAAGTAGATGGAAATAAAATGTTCTATGAGCTGGAGAGGCTACAATTGGGTTTGCTTACCATGATGAGAGTTTATGAATAAGGGTTTATGCCTTAGAGTCAGAATATGTTAGTGGGAAATTACGAATGATTATACAATTAGGATTTTGATTTGATTGTGAACCTATATGGGTATGATGAAAAAAAATGGGATGTAAGACAATGATAATGGCAGATGAAAAAGTTGTCAAAGTTTAGTTGATTTACATTTGTGAACGCACATCTGATAATTGGAGCACCATGGCAAGTGAAAATATTAACCATATATGTACCATATGTGTGGGGATGATATCGGAAGCAATCGGTGAGTTAGTGGATAATTGCTAGTCATAGTTCTTATAGTTTAAAGCTCAATATGAGTTAGAATAAAAAGTGAAAGTGCTTATAGTGATCAATTGAGAATGAATTAAGATTGTTATATGATAAAAAGAAGAAGAAGGACATGATCATGGCAAAATCCTCACGATTGAGGACAGGTGCAAAAAGGGAAGAGTTGTAAAAAAAAAATCAAATGAGATCAAGGTACCCTCAGCGTAAGTGATATCCTACATCTATCTCTTGATAAGATGTAATGATTTTGATGGTATATACTTCAACGAACCTTATTAAAAAGGATGTTTTGATTATATGAGTTATGGCATAATTGATCTTCATGGGATATTATGAATAGTTAAAATTGATTTTCTAAGGCATTGAGAATAACCGATAGGAAATGTGACGACAATTGATGAGTAGGAATTTCATGAGCAGTATCAATGACAGTAGCAAGAAATTTTCCTTCAAAGAAAAATTTCCCTGAATTGGGTTAAGTCGATCAGATATTTCAATTTAAAAAAATGATAAATGAAAATACAAATCAGAGATAAATCTGAAATGAATTAAAAGTCATAATGGGGAGTCCTAATCCTAGCGGAGACTCAAGCGTAAGAGGTAGAATGCATTATGTTGGTGTAAAGAATCTGGTTATGTAATCGGTTTATTGAACATTCAGGAGACATTAATTGCGAATATGAGGAGAATAGAGGTTCACGATATTTTGTGTAAATATGTTCGAAGTACAAAGTTGATATGATGAATGCATTATCAACCCAGGGAGTAATGATTGCAAATAAATTGAAGTATGTGGAGAAACTAGTGTAAAGGAAACGTACATCGAAACACGCCGACGAGAAACCGAGAAAATATAAGAGAATTTTTCCTTATCGGGAAATCGATACTTAAAGAGTTATGAGAATCAATCATGGGTATAAGGAGTTTACTGTACTATTGAAGAGTGGAGTGTCTCAATTGTGTTAGATGTGATAGTGACTATGATCATGAATGATATATCAAATGTATTTGAAAAGTGAAGAAGAATATTTTGCATAGTTGAAGAAATCTGATATCATGAAAATTTTCATAAAAGTGAATCTAAGCTTGATCAAATTTGGCACATTGGAAGACTTAATGAAGATACAGGCGATGATAAAATACGAAATTGTGAGGGGTATATATGGGATTTGGAGTTATTTAGAACTAGTTGTATGTTGGATACGCCCAGAAGTTGTTAAAGGTTTTCTGGTCTTAGCTCTTTGACAAAAAAATGTTTGAGGACAAATGTGTAAATCGTATGACTGATGAATGGAAAAAGAGACATTTTGAGAAATTTACAACTCGAGTATTGATTGTATCACATTAATTTGGAGATTTTGCAGTATATAACGAAGTGTCCTAGTAAATGTTATGATACAATATGTTGAAATAGTGCATAGTGGTTTTATGTACCTAGGGACAAGTATAACCCCATGGGTTGCATTGTGATTGATGACTTGAAAATTGTTGTACCAGGTATTGTTTTGAAAGCTTGGAGATACTATTCGTACAGAAACATTTTAGATATATGAATATGCAAATCGACAACGGTTAAGGTATTCAGTGAGTTTGAAGAAATTCAAAAGGATTATGCGATTGAGTACTTCATAATAAAGCTAGTGCTGCAATTCAATGTAGTGAATAGAAAATTCTATAGCAGAAGATCACAATTCGGGCGATAGTGGTGTCAAACCTAGTGTAATACTGAGTCCAAGATGTCGACCTAACAAGGGGACAGAAAGAAAGTATTATTAGTTATTGGAATTCCAAATCAGGTGCGTGTAAAAAGAATTGGCAAAGCCCAAATTGAGGATTTAGAAATTGGCGAACCTTATCGAGGAATTGAGAAAATGATATTTATGATTGGTTTAAGAAGTATGTGTGATACCAAGTAAAGAAACTGTTAGGGAAAACATAAGAAACAATCGAAGCTTTATGTTCTAGTAAGAGTATATGGAAAGAGTAATTGATAGTTTAGAATGTAAAATCGAATGATTATATGTTTGGATAACTAACAGACTTGACTGTTGGAGACAAATGTAAAACTGATATTTTTGGACTTCATAAGGACATGAGATTGATGTATAGTTCAGATTGATTGTGGGAGTAATAATCGTTATATTGGTGATACCATTTGAAAAGTGTATAAGGGGTCTTACAGCAAAAAAAAGAGAGAGCCGTTTACCCCTATATTAAAGGGAGCAGGGCCTAAAATAGTCAAAGGTCAGGATTGAGTTGAGATAATGTTGATGAGTGAAATGAATCTGTAATAGGGGTTAAGTGATCCAAGTTAATGAAAAATGAGTTGAGTTGATTGATATTGAGGTTATGGAATCTTACGAGATTAGTGGCAATCTAATAAGCAAAACATGAAATACTTCAAAGAGTATCACCTCGGCCAAGAAGCATTTAGATGGATAAATGTGTAAATAGGGGAAACTAAATTCAACATAAAGTGGTCCATATGAAACTATGGCAAAAATAGGACAAAAGCAGTATGAGTGATTTGTATTGTTATAAGTCGATATATATATATGGTATTGAAATTGGAAGTAAAGTGTTGAATATGCTGAAACTCATCAAGAACATAATTGAGGAAGTATACTATATGAACAGAGAATTGATAGAAACATGACACCAGAAACGGTTGAGTGTAGGAGGTAACAGTACCCTTACCTTATTCAGTACCAATGATGAATTTCGAGGACGAAATTTCTATTAGGAGGGGAGAATTGTAACATCCCATCACCGATGGGAAGGGTAAATTGGTCAATTGGGATGGGTTAGGAGTGTATAAATTAGTCTCGACATATGTATGCATAAGAGGGCCTTCATATGCACATAAATTGAAATTTTTGCACATGCACATGATTGTACATGCATTCATGACATTTTCCCAGCATCTGTGTTTATTGTGAAAAAAATGTGTTATTTGTGTTTGAAAAATTAATTGGAGTGGATTTTTGTGTGTTTTACATTTTTTTGGAATTTTGGAAATATTTCTGAAATTTTTCGGGAAAACTTTCCGGACCGAAAAATTTACAAGTGACAGATTGATTTGGTTTCCGGTGCTGAAAATGACTGTCCTGTTGGATCCCGTTTCCGAGACCCAACTTCTTACACTAACACTTGAATCCCACTGCTTTACTGCATATGATCACTCTTAGAACGAATCTGAATCGGAACAAAAAACAAGCTGAATCGGATCATATAACGAAATGGGAATCAAAACACATGAATCGGAAATGAAAAGCGGATAATGGAAAAATCGAAACATATGTGACAAGTGGGTCGAAACTGATTTGAAACAAATGAAAAAGAAACAAATGAGTTGAACCAAATACCAATGGAAATCGAATAGATCAATTGACACTGAAAATTTAAATCCCGACATCCGATGCGTGAAAATAGAAAACTTGTCGCATTGGAAACCTTGGACTATTCCTAATCGAAACGGATCAATGCCGGGTAATTATTTTTTCTTATTCGATTCTTTCATCTTTCATATAAATCAAAACAATTTTCCCTCTTTGGAAACTTATCCTTAAACTCATACAAATCTCAAATCAATTGATTCTTCTTATTCATCATATTCTTACTCTTTACCATAACAATCTCATACTCATGTCAAAAAAATTTCTAAATTCATACACAAATTCTCTTATCCATGATCTACTGTATAGAAAAATCCGGCAGCATAACGGCTGCACTATCAAAAACCCAAACCTGCAAATGACTTAAATACACTTCTATAAATTCCAGACAAATACACATACATCATAATCTACCGGACCCTCCGTCCGGGATCTCAGCATAACGCAAACCTATTTCTAATCCTTTTTCCTTTCATTTGTCATACTCAAATGCATTCATCAATCATCACAATCCATAACCAATACATCGTTAATTCCATATATCAGGTTCTTATACAAAAATCATAATCCAAAATACATAATGAACCAAAATACTTACAATACCCTATGGCATTTCAAGCCATAGACCATTTCCAATAATCTTAAACCAATAACACAAAGTACAAAACATATACAAATGCTGATATGTTGATGTCTTTCATCCAATCTCCTGCTCGAATACCTGGAGATGGGGATGAAAGGGGGGGTGAGCTCGGAAGCTCGTGGATAACATGTTTATTAAACAAATGATAAGCAAAAGTATTTTCAAACCTTAGTTTCAGTTGATCGAAAACAGCGAAGGCTTATTTCTCAAAAGCTTCTCAATTCTCAACATCTTTCATAAACATTTACAAATCGTTTTTCAAAATTCCCATAATTGAAAATCCCAATTTCTCATTTGTCGAAATTTCAAACCATTAACAACATGAAATGCATCATGTATAAATGCAGCACATTCCAAACAAAGTAAAACACTTAACACATCAATTGGTTTAGGTTAGTCCATAAAACAGAACGTACTGCACATTCCCACAGAGCGGTCCTGTGCAGCCGTGAAACACATGGGGAGTCCGAAAACGGAGCTCCTATGCCACTAGCGGGCAGCCGAGAGAAGGCTTTAAAAATGAGACCAGTGCACTGACTCCACATGAAGGACCTAACCAAACCCATGTAACACGTAGTCATGCTTGAAAATTTCATATTGCCCGAAGGCACAATTCGGAAATTCAACTTTTCATGTAATGCCATATTAAACACCTTTGCAAGCTTACATACATGCATATACAAGTATAAACATGTTCTCAAACTATCAATCAATGCAACATCATGAATTCAATGCATATTTCATCTTTTTCAATTTACTCAAAACATTCATTTACGAAACCATTCAAGTCACTTATGGAAAATTTGTCCAAACTATTTCAGAATTTTTATAAATCATTTGGAAACAATGCCTTTAACATTTCTTTATAAATCATGACAAAGACAATTGAATAAATCATTTATAAAACAATAGCTTATAAAACCACAAATTGTAATTAGCTCATAATTTGAAAAATAAACATATTACCCACCTTTTATCCATGCCATATGCTTATTCCAATCCTCAATTCGATCTTTACTTCTCTCTCTCTTCCAACTTAAAATCACCTAAGCCATAATCAACCAATTCCAATATCATAAACATCATACTTCTCAAATTAACTATAGGAAGTTTATAATCATCATATTTCCACCTTTTCCAAATCAAGAATTTCTAAAATCTCAAATTCTCAAACTTTACCCAAACCTTAACTCACATAAATCTAAAATTTATCAATTCACCATGAAATCTTTTAAAACTAAACAAGGAAATCACAAACCCATCACCTTTTCCATATTTCTAAACTAACAAATCACTAAAAACTCAAACTTGAAGAATCTCTTACCTCTTTCTCTTTCTATTTTCGAAATTTCTTTTGGCTTGGAGGGTAGATCTCTTCTCCATCCCTCTTTTCCTTCATGAATCCATGGAAAAAAATCAAGCTTGAAAAATCAGAAACCTACCTCTTCTTCCTCTTTCTCCTTCTCCTCCACGATTTCTCCTCTTCTCTCTTCCTTCTTCTTCTTTCTTCTTTCTTTTTCTAGAATTTTCGTGGGTCTTCTTTCTTCCAACGACAATGCCTCCCTCTTTATATGCCATGCCATTAAAAGGAAGTAAAAAAGACCCTTTTGCCCTCTTCTTATAAGCCTTAAACTCAAATCTCTAAGTTAACTTCCAAATTTGCCCCTGAATATTTCTTTAAGTTATGCTCACTTTTGGACAATTATTCTCACATCTAAATGAAGGAATTTGCTAAAACTTCCTTCTAGATAATTGTTCCTATATGTCTTAATTTCATAAAGCTTAAAGAATCATTCAATTCAGAGCACTACATCAAAAGTTATAGCCTAAACATGTCAGACATATCATTTGTTAACACATTTTCTAGCAATTTACTTCCTTCCACACATAAACATTCTTAAAGGCTAAATTAAAATTTCATTTCTTCATAACAATTGTAGCCCCATGTCTTAAATTTGTTTCGCCTTAAACAATGCTTCAATTAGATCTCCACAGATCCCGAAGTTCACAAAATACTGAACTATGTTCAGAAACTTTCCCGTCTCACTTTGATTCAGATAATCTTACTCAATTAAATCTCTAAAATTCATAATTTTCACATAATCATGAATTTAATTGTCTTAAGAATCCAACGCTTCGAGAACTAAGTCATTCGGATGTCAGACGGAAAAGATATAAGCAAATGATTTAGCATGGTCGAATGAGGAAAGAAGAATTGCAAGATCGGAAGAAAACAAATCATTCCGATTTTCATGAGATTCAATCAAACTCTTTCAATTTGACTCCAATTGATACATATTTTCATGGAGATAAGGACACATGTTTTAGGAATTCAATGCTTCAAGAATCGCCTCAATCCGAGGTTGAATGAGTGAGTTATGATCAAAACAACTCAACACATTCAAACCAGAAATCGATTTGGAACTCTTTTGGAGAAAATTCCATAACTTTTTCTAAAAATATCCAAATGCCTTCTTTCGTGCTCCATTTGAAAGATAACATCAAGATCTACAACTCGTATTAGAGGCCCCAAAACGAGATTCGACCTTAAAACTGGTCAAAATCGCATCTTTCCCATGGTAACCCGTAGCTGTCCGTTAAACGGACATGCATGTCCGTTTAACGGACACATACGGCCAAAACTATACCAAACCATCCGAGAAAGTCCGTTTAACGGACACCTATGTCCATCTAACGGACATACACATAGCAAGGGGTCCTTTTGACCCATAAAGTGTTGGACCAATGGTGGTTGACAAATTAAATCCCTTTATGTTTTGATAATAATAAAATATCTAAAATTAGTTAAGAAATTATTTCAGGTATTACTCAAGGAAAGAATCATGCAAAACAAGATGAACAAATGTTTAAATTATTGAAGAATCAAGAAAGGAGGTTCATTCTAAGTGTAAATGGCATTACACATGAAGATTCTAGAGGATTTGACCGAATGTTACCGTTGAAGGCTAAACAAGTCGACTTACACAATACAAGTTGACTTACATATGAAGATGAATCCACACAAGTCGACTTATTGGGAACAAGTCGACTTATCGAAGCAAACAAGTCGACTTATATATAACAAGTCGACTTATTAGAGAGCGGAGCTACAAGTTTTACGTAAATGGTTGAAACAAGTCGACTTATGTATTCGACAAGTCGACTTATTGAAGCACAGATTCAGCTCCAACGGTCCAATTTGATAAAAATGGAATGGAGATGATCAAGGAACGACTATATCCAATCAAGCAACGGCTAGTTGAGCTCCAACAGCTATATTTCATCAACTATAAATAGAGGATGATGGAAGAAGAGGATATACAAGTTCCACAAGCTCAAATACTCTCATATTGCTTCATATTGCTCACTATTGCTCTTATATTGTTACAATTTGCTTTGAGCATTTGTTTTTCAATTTTTATATTGTTTTGTTGCAATTGAGTGGCTAGAGGGAAGGTCACGTGAGGTAGGATTTGTGCCGTAATACAAATCGTGTATAAAGGTTGCTTGAGCCGGAATTCAAGTGAAATTGTAAAAAGTTCACACTCAACTACAAAGTGTGCAATAAAGTGGTTGGCAAAATCCTAAGTGGGAGCTTAGGTAGAGGACGTAGGTCTTGGAACCGAACCTCTATAAAAACGAGTGTTTGATCTTCCTCCCTATACTATTTCAATTAAAGTTTATCTAAATTATTTTTGTGTGTTTAACTTCTGATTTTCTTGTAGAAATTTATCAAAGAATTTTAAGATCTATTCAATCCCCCCTTCTAGATCACTTACAATTGGTATCGGAACAGAAGTATCTGGGATGGCACACAACAACCTAGCGGAAGAAGGTAACACTAATAACCGACCTCCATTGTTTAATGACTCTAACTATTCTTCATGGAAAAATCCTATGAAGTACCATATTATAAGTGAGGGAGTCGAATATTGGAAGATCATTATCTTCGGACTCCAAGCCCCTCTGAAAGAAAATGGTGAGTTGAAAACAGAGCTGGAGTATGATGATAACGACTGGAGGCAAGCATACATCAACGCCAAAGCTATGAAGCTGATATATTGTGCGTTAACGGTTGAGGAAAGAAATCGGGTAAATTCCTGCACCATTGCCAAGGAAATGTGGGAGAGACTTCGAGTAACTCATGAAGGGACAAATCAAGTACGGGAGACAAAAATCAACATGCTTCTCCATGACTACGAGATGTTCGTCATGAAAGAAGGTGAGTCAATTTCTACAATGCTTGACCGTTTTGCAGAAATTATAAATGGATTAGGCAACCTGGGAAAGCACATGACGGATAGCGAGAAGGTGAAGAAGATTCTTCATTCACTGCCAAAGGAATGGGATTCTTAAGTGACCGCAATCATGGAGTCGAAGGATCTCAACCATCTGAATTCAACGCTTTGGTGGGATCACTCATCAACTATGAGATTATTCTCAACCAGAGGAGGTAGAGGTAAGCCTAAAAATCTATCGCTTTTAAAGCTAACACCTCTCTTGTTGATGAAAGTGATGAGGAATTAGATGAAAGTGAGGAAGACGAAGAAATCACGATGTACGCCAGAAATTTAAGGAAGTTCAAGGGACTTCTCGAAAATCAAGAAAAGAATTAAATGGCGTAAAAGCAGTAGAAAGAAAGAGGTTTGGCGCGAAAGAAAAACAAAAGGCTATGACGAAAAGAAAGGCAACGAAGAATGTTGGAGATGTGGAAAGCGAGGACATCTCGCAAGAGAATGCAAAAGCTCATCATCAACTTCAAACTTTCGAAAAATGATAGATACAACAAAGGTAAAAAGAAAACTAGCTTGGTGGCAACTTGGAGTGATGAGGAGGATGCATACCAAAGCGATGATGAAAACAACCTGGCACTTATGGCCAAGAGTTCATCGTTTACGATGAAAATGAGGTAAATCACTATGACCAAGATTTAAGAGATTCCTTTGATGCTTTACAAGTGATTTTGAAGAAGCCATTGAGATTAACAAAAATTAAGAAAGAAAATACGAGAGTTGATTGCTGAAAACAAGGCTTTACATGAAACGATTGATGATTTAGATAGTCCAAAAGAAGATCATTCTGTATGTCTTATTGAAAAAGAAAATCTTATTTGTGAACTTGATAGGCTTCAAAAGAATTTTCGATGTGGTTGGTAAATTCGCTGGTGGAAATGCTAAGTTTGAAGAATTGTTGTCTTTACAAAGATATACTATTTCTAAACATGGATTAGGATATGATCCGTATAATAGAGAGTATTCTTTAATTTCCAAATTTACCAAAGATGGAAAAGTTGCTCAATGTACTAGATGTTTGAGAGATGGACATATAGAACTTGCTTGTAAGAGTACTAGAAGGTGTATTAAGGTTAAGAAAATTTGGGTTATTAAAGGCACAACACTACCAAATGTGGTTTATATGGCTAACCAATATGGACCCAAAATGGCTTGGGTACCTATAAGAAGAAAGAACGTTGATATTGTAGGTACAAGCAAGGGATGAAAGGTCGTCAAGCACTTGGTACATCGACAGCGGATGTTCGAGACACATGAGTGGGGACAAGAACCTTTTTGCAGAAATCAAACCAAAAAATCAAGGTTATGTCACTTTCGGAGACAACAACAAAGGTAAGGTCATTGGAATTGGTAAAGTGGGTAAGGAACCTTTACCAACCATTGACAACGTTTTACTTGTTGATGGGTTGAAACATAACTTGCTAAGTGTGTCTCAACTATGTGATATGAACTTCAATGTTAGTTTTGAATCATCACATTGCATGATTAAAAAGGATGGACATGTTGCTTTCATTGGTTTGAGACATGGAAATACATACATTGTAGACTTGCATGACGATAGCTCTTTTAATGAAAAGTGTCTAGTAACATTAGAAGAAAATGCATTTTTGTGGCATAGAAAATTATGACATGCACCACTGCCTTTAATTTCTAAGCTTTCAAAGAATGACATTGTAAGAGGTTTGCCTAAGATTAAATTTGTTAAAGATCACTTGTGTGAGTCTTGCTTGAAAGGCAAACATGTTAGAGAATCTTTCAAACCAAAGAAAGAAATTTGCACATCTAGAATTCTTGAACTTGTGCATATGGATTTGATTGGACCATCTAGGCATGCCAGTCTTAGTGAAAAATTATATGTACTTGTGATTGTAGATGATTTCTCTAGATTTACTTGGGTAAGATTTCTTGCAAATAAAAGTGATGCCGTTAATGAATTTACCAAGTGGTGTAGATTGGTTCAAAATGAGAAAAATTTGTCGATCGTTGCTATTAGGACCGATCATGGAGGAGAATTTGAATGTGAACCTTTGAAAATCTCTGTGACAAATACGGGATGGAGCATAACTTCAACACCTAGGACTCCGCAACAAAATGGTGTTGTAGAAAGGAAAATCGCTCACTGAGAAATGAGCAGAACCATGTTGAATGAATACAACCTCCCTAAATCATTTTGGGCGAAGCGGTCAATACCGCATGTTACGCCATCAATAGGGTGCACTTGCGAAGAGACAAAATAAGACACCCTACGAACTTTGGAAAGGTAAGAAACCCAACTTCTTATTTTCATCCATTTGGTTGTAAAGTTTTTATTCATAATAATGGAAAGAGTAATCTGGAAAATTCGATTCTAAATCCGATGTTGGTGTATTTATTGGTTATTCTCAAACTAGTAAGGCTTTTAGAGTTTATAATAATAGGACTAAATGTGTTGAAGAAAGTATACATGTTAAATTTGATGAAATAATTTCACCCCCGAGAAAGGTTTGTTTTGATGATGATGCGGTAGTTCGGTAATAAATTTGAAGAAATTGAATCCAAGATTGAGGAATTGAAGCTGGATGAAGAAAACCATGTACCCGACACTAAATCATGGGCAAAAGCAAAGAATCATCCTATGGAGCAAGTGATTGGTGATTTGAATGTTGGAGTAAGGACTAGAAGAAACATTTATGAGAATATGAGTAATTCAGCTTTCATTTCGTTGGTAGAACCCAAAAATATAGAAGAAGCTCTTAAAGATGAAAACTGGCTTTTATCTATGCAAGAGGAGCTTAATCAGTTCAAACGAAATGATGTTTGGGATTTGGTAGCTCCACCAAAAGACAAGACCATCATTGGAGTTAAATGGGTAAATCGAATTAAGTATGATGAGAATGGTGAAGCGATAAAAAATAAATCAAGGTTAGTGGCTCAAGGATTTTATCAAGAAGAAGGCCTTGATTACAATGAAACATATGCTCCTGTGGCTCGTTTGGCAGCAATTAGATTGCTATGTGCTTTCGCGTCACATAAAAGGATCAAATTAAATCAAATGGACGTCAAGAGCGCATTTCTAAATGGGTATATTCAAGAGGAAGTCTACGTCAAACAACCGCCGGGATTTGAAGATCATGAGCATCCGGATTACGTCTACAAACTCAAGAAGGCACTTTATGGACTAAAACAAGCACCTAGAGCATGGTATGAGAGATTAAGTACTTTTCTAACTCAACATGGATATGTTCGTGGTAAGATAGATAATACTTTGTTTATTAAACATGTTGATCATGATATGCTTATTTGTCAAATTTATGTTGATGACAATGTGTTTGGTGCTACTAATGAATTTTTGTGCAAAGAATTTAGTGATTTAATGCAAGGTGAGTTTGAAATGAGCATGATGGGGGAACTCAAGTTCTTCCTTGGATTGCAAATCAAGCAACACAAAAATGGGATTTTCATCCATCAATTGAAGTACACCAAGGAACTTCTTAAGAAGTTTAAAATGGATGGATGCAAAGTAGCAGCAACTCCAATAGCAACAAACCTGGTCTTGAAAAAACATGAACATGAAGAAGACGTTGATCAAAAACTCTATAGAGGTATGATCGGCTCTCTTTTGTATTTAACTGCTTCTAGACCTGATATTATGTTTGCCAAATGTCTATGTGCTAGATTTCAATCATGCCCTAAAGTTTCACATTTAACTGCTTGCAAAAGAATCTTTAGATATTTGAGTAGAACTATTAATCATAGTTTGTGGTATCCTAGTTGTGATTCATTTGATTTGTATGCTTATAGTGATGCTGATCATGGTGGCTGTAGAATTGATAGAAAAAGTACTAGTGGCTTGTGTCATTTCTTAGGATCATCTTTGATTTCTTGGGCTAGCAAAAAGCAAGTTAGTGTAGCCATTTTGTTGGGCCCGGGCTCCGCACGTCCGAATCCCCTAAGGCGGGCCCCTCGGGCTGTGCCGACGTCGAGCGCTCCATATACCGTCGGACCCGATCCCAACATCCATATAAGGAATCATTATCGGTTCGGATAACAATACATAAACATATACTCATACATTCCATCGCATGCATTCTCAACATGCATTTTCATATCCATTCATCATCTCAATATTCGTAAAACATATGTCATTCTCATTAGAAGCAATTCAACAGTATTCTCAAATACAGCGTAATACAAAACAAATTGAAATCTCAAAATATAAAGTATGCTCCATGCTGACATGCTCGGAGGGCCAACCAAAGGACTAACTTATACAAGTTCCTAGCTAGCTTGAAGTTTCCGATGCCCTGTAAGGTCGACACTCGTCTTGATCTGCACCTGAGGAGGGGAGAGTAATGGGGTGAGCTGCGAAGCTCAGTGGCATATACGTTTATAGCCATTGGCAACGAGCCACACAATCAAGCAATATACATATATATAGTCATAGATCATTAGCAATTCACGATTCATCAATTCAATTCTTATTCATATAACATAAGTCATGCATTCACTATTCCTCAACATATAAATCATTATGCAACATAGCTGTCAAATTCATCATGTGTTATGCTCAACAAATCCATCGTGTATGCACAATCAATTGGCTCGAGAGTTCCGTAATCCATCCGGATAAACCAAAGGTAAATCCGTAATCCATCCGAGTCCGATTTCTCAAGGATCTCGTTGTCACAAGCGGGCAGCCGGGAGAAGGCTTTACTGTCAACGTGCACGTGACTCCATCCGTAACTCTCTTACCCAAACAAAGCACATAATCCACTCAATCCATGCTCAAAGCATGTTTCACATTTTCTCAAATCTCGTTCTGATCCATTGCCATAAAGGCCTATCAATTCATACATAATTCTATCATACTCAAAGGCATATTCAAAAGTTCTCACGTAATTCAATACAATCAAGATCATATAATGCAAGCAAGCACACATCATGCAATTGCCCATACACACAATAACCATAAACATATTACCCACCTAGTATTGCTGGAGTATCGGACTCACTGTTGTCCTTCCTCTTGCGATTGGGTCAAACCAGCTTGGTTCCCTATAATAAACCAAGTTTCCATACCATTAATAATCACATAAAAGAATCAAAGCTTGGAAAGCCAAAATAAAGCATAAAAAGTCTCCGTCCGACTCCCATCTAAAATTCCGAACCCTTTGAAACTATTTCCGAACTTCCCTTCTTCATACGACTCGAAGCTCTTGATCCCTAGCTCACAACGGCTCAAAAATCACCTCAATCGGACATCTATACCAAAAGATATCCTCAAAAATGCAAAAATCTCATCTTCGGAAAAACAGGGGTCACGCCGCGGCAAAGGCTCATATTGCCATGAAGCTTCTCTTACCGCAGCGAAAATCTCGTTCATGCCATGGCGAAGCTGCAAGGTCGAAGGCCCATGCAAGACGCCAGACACGCCATGCGCGTCGCTCCTCAAATGCACACCACGGCATGCATCGCGGCGTACGCTCCTCCAAATGCACACCGCGGCATGCATCAATGGTGCACGCGACGTGCATCCAAAATTAATTCGTATGCCGCGGCGTGTTCTTGAGCGTGCCGCGACCTACGAATCGGGGAAAACACTCCCGAACCCTAAGTTTTCCAATCCAATCCATTCTAAACTCAGATACAACACATCTCAGACATAGATCCAAACTTCTACTCCATTTCTAACTCATTATCAACTCAAAAATCAAACACAAACGCATTAATCCAATAAATCTCATCGTTTCAACCTAAAACCCTAAACCTTCGATTCCTCACGGATTTCACATTCCCTAAGTTTAAATCTACCCAAAGCATGATGAACGAAGCATAACCTACCTGACAAACGCTTCACAACTGCCGAAAAACCTCCCAAATCGAACCTCTTCTTCTTATTCTCTTCCTCTCCCCGACGGCTCACTCTCTTCTCTCTTTTCTTCTTTTCCTTTCCTTTCTTCTATTTCTTTTCGTATTCTCTTCTTTAAACCCTAAGGGTATGGGCCCTCCCTAATAAGCCCAAGCCCAAGACAACTTAAGGTAACTTCTCCAACCCTTACACACTTAAATCCTCTAATTCTAATTTAAACCACATTTAGTCCTTTAAATATTCAATATTCCCAAATAGCTCCTGTTGGGACTCGATCCGGGAACCGGATCCCAACCGAAAAGCAGAAAGTAACACGAAGGAAACAAAGTGGATTCAAATAGAATAAATCGCATTGGCTCGAAGACAAACCAAACAAACGATCCAATCGAATTGAAACACAAATTCCGACACCCGTGAACAAATCTTTTAGGAATCACTGTCGCGTTGGAAACCCTAAGACTGATCCAATCCGAAATCGGTATATCTTTTTTTCTTTTTTTTCTTCTTTTCTTTCTAACCCCTTTTTATTCAAACTCATGCAAATCCATACGATTCCCTTTTTCCTTGGGAATGATCCTCAATTCAATATACCAATCTCATAATCCAATCCAATTTCAACTCATCATAAGCATATACCATTACAATTTATCTTTCATAATCCCATAATCATATTGAAATCCATCTATAACTCAATTCCATACCCAAATCTATAATTTACTTACATGACCCAATTTAATAATCCTGCACAAACCAAATTTTCTACATGAAATACATTAATCATCTACATATCCCTGTACAATACCATAACTCAATAGCCTCATCCAAGCCTCATAAATTCAATTACGACTTATACACCATTTCATAGATTAAAGCTCTATACAAATCATAGTGACATTTTCAAGCCTTATACATTTCCCATAACCCTAAACCAAAGTACACAATACACAACAATTCCAGACTTCTCGGCAACCATCTCACTTAACAATAATACAATAAAACACATGTAAACAAAAATCTTCATTTTCTTTCACCCGATCTTCTTCTCATCACCTGTGGATGGGAATGAAGGGGGGGTGAGCTTTACAGCCCGTGGGTAACAGTTTATAATGAATATATATAAGAAAAATCCTTGAAATTCTTTTTCTTTTCTGGTCTTGGAAAATATTTCTTTGAAATCCGTAAAGCACATTTTCAAAAAGTACTTTTCTTGTTGTAGCCAAAATCGCCATTTGCAAAACATATGATTTTTAGGCTTTCAGCCATAAACCCATAAATTTATAAAACATGAATGCATCAACTCGGCAATTCATAGATGCAATGGCAATTCACATATGCAATGCACAACACATGGCTCGAGAGTTCCGTGGAACACAACGAATAAACCGAAGTTTATCGTAAACACAACGAGTCCGATTTCTCAGGATCTCGTGGCCTCTAACGGGCAGCCGGGAGCAGGCTTAAACGTCGACGTGCACGTGACTAACACAACGTTCCTCTCTCGCCCAAACAAAAGCACATACTCATGCTCAATCACTTTATCGAATGCTCTTTTCCAAATATACGAAATGCCATGGAATCTTTCGAGGCATAACACAAATGTATTTTGCATTTCATCAAACGTTTATGTATGGGATCAATAATGAATTTTCAAATCATTCACATAATGGTGCAACATTTACGATGCAATTGAAATTAGAAAATCTCTTTATTTAAAGAAAGCATTAGTGGCTTATAAATTTTATTATAAACAGGTACCCACCTCGAATCGATGATAGAAACTTGTTCCTTGCTCCAATTTGTCCATTGATTCCTTCTTTCTTCCAATTTAACTTTACCTAAAGCAATTCCACACAAATTCAATATCATAATTCACTTAATCCTCAAATTGAACTTAGAAACACTAATCCCTCATATATTCAAGCTTTCTAAATCACAAATTTCCAAAATCCCCAAATTCCAAATTTGGGCATAAACCCTATTTAATTTCCATCCAAAATTAAACCCATAGTACTTAGCAATCATCAAAATTTACTTCATACTCCACAAACCCATTCCATTTTCCATGATTCTAAACCAAAACTTCAAGAGAAACTCAAATCTAAAAAAATTGCTCTTACCTCATTTCTCCTCCATTTTTGGATTTTCTTGGTTCAAGGAAGCTCTTCATCCTCCACCTTTTCTCTCTTGGAATGACATTAAGATCTCTCTTCAAGTGTCGAAAAATCGAGCCCTAGCTTTCTCCCTTTTTCTCCACCAAACTTGCTCTCCTTCTCTCTTCTCTCTTTTGTTCTTTTTCTTTGATCAAATGTCTTGCTTCCCTTGATAAAAACCACAGCTCACTTGCTTTTATAGTGCCATGAAATTTAATGAATGAGGAATGACTCATAAGTCCCTCCATTTATGTAACACCCCACACCCGTAAGACCCGAACCCGATATCGTTGGTGATATCCGAGTCCGTGTCCCACGAGAGTGGCGTACTACATCAGTCAATTTAAAATTCAGTATACACTTTTTTTTTCTTTTTGGAGCCATTAACTCCATGTTCACACGACAAACACAGTAAGTAAATAAAATCCGTGTTTAATATAAACCAGCCAGATTATTACGGTCATTCAAGATAATTACAATCGATCGGTCGGTAAAACATTAATACCACAAGGGCTCAAGAAAATACAATGCCTTGATAGGCGGTGATTGCGAATACATTTTACTAAGACACTAATGCAGACACGAACCGATCCCGACCTCTAACCTTTACTCGTCTACAGAGATATACTCCGTGTCAACCGGGTATTCTTCGTAACTCGAAAAATAAATGCAAATTTTGGGTGAGTTTTGCGAACTCAGTGAGAAACCATCATCGATGGTTCACTCAAATCATGCATTACGCCCATGGCGTCTGATGCAAGACAAGAATCATCAATTACCAAGAATAGTCAATAACGATATCCAATAGAATAAAAACATTCACAGTAATTCATCCCATTACAAAAGCAGTACATGTCACAGAACAGTCATTTATGCAAATGAGATGCATATGAGACTCTTTCCAGTTATTCAGTATTGTGCCCAAGTGCTCAGTCAGTGTTCAGTGGGGACGCGTCAGGGATTTCTCCCCTCGGGCTCGAGGCCCGGTCAGTACAGTATGAGAGCTCGAAGCTCTTATCAGTAATAATAGCAACTTGGGGCACGTCCATTATCTGATCATGCAATTATGCATGCGATGCAAGATGCAAGAATGTATACGGTGTTTGGCTATAAAGCCCAAAGTATCGTTGAATCCACGATATGGCTATAAAGCCCGATATAGCGATGTTCAAGATAATGGCTATAAAGCCCAGTCTATCAATATCAGTATCATTCAGTACAGTAAAATCATATAATACAATCATCCACTTTTATACATGCCAGAAATCATACAATTCACCTTTGCACGTAATTCACGTTAAGCATGTACACAACCATAAATTTGAGAAACCAACTAGGTTACTCACCTATTACTTCCGAGCTAATGCCGAAAACCTCGTGGACGTCGGTCAATCGACGCTCAATTGGACCTCTATATGAATCGTAAAATTACGAGTCACTAAATATGAAATTTGTGCTCATGATGATGAGATATGCATGTTCATGAATTCCCGGTCCTAACTCAATATTTTCCCATAATAAAATTCTATGAAAAATTAGAAATCCATAGGCGCTGACGGTGCGCAATTCGGACCTCTATAGGTCTCCAATTAAATAAAACAGTGTTTACAAGTTCCGTCGATAGGGCTACGTCAAATTCCGCCTAAAATTCTCGCTTTCTCAGAAAATGAAATTAAATATTCAACGAATCCGATGCCTCTGGAATCAGGTCAATCGGACGTCAGACGGAAAGAAATTGACAAAGAACCATTGTACCATTTAATATCAAAATAATAATCAAAATAATATATATATATATATATATATATATATATATATATATAAGCTTGCGCCTCATGCGGGGCGAGACGCCGCCTCATGAGGCGATTTCGCCTCACTTCGTCATGAGGGCGAGGCGTCGCCCTCGCGACCAGCCCCTAATCTCGCCCTCGCGAGGCGAGAAGTCGCCCTCGCGAGACGGGGAGTTTCCCTGTCTTGCCCTTTTCTTTTTTTTTTTTCCATATTTCCAACTTAATTTCCATCCACTTTAACTTTTAGCACACAAATCAGAAAAATACCCACTATACCTCATTGGAAAGCTTATGAAAAGCTCTACAATTCTCTAGAAGACCATAAAAATCAATTCCAACCCTAAGGGTGTCAAATAATCCATCAAACCTTCTGCCTTCACAATTTCCCTCAACACAGGACAGTACATTTGCAATTTCATAACTCACTGATTCCTCAGTAATAAATTACCACAAAAATATGGTCAATAAGTTCACAATGTCCTCTACAACTTTCATGAACAACCCAAAATCAAATTCTATTTCTAAACCAGTCAATTAATTCATTTAATGTCACTGTCCCTGAAATCCTTCAATTTGGGCAGTAACCTTACAAGAGGCATAACTTCCAGTATACAAGTCAATAAATTCAGAACTTTATATCCCTGTAAAGATAACATCATAAACTTCATTTTTCATGAAGCACTCAACAACCAATTCGATCTCTAACAATTTCAAAATTGTTATGGAAGTTTCTGTTATCATCAGCCATTCATAACCTAATGTAGGATCAGTTTTGAAAATCATATCTCTCAATTCTGACTTCTAAAAATTACAAACCATATGTCATTTTCAAGGTAATCTCTTCCTCTACAACTTTTCAGAAGCTCGCTCACACCAATTCAGTCCACTTAAAATGTTAAAATTGACTCCAATCAGTACACTCACAAAATCACACTTAAGCTAGGTTTCATCCAAAATGCTCAAAACCAATCATTAGTAATAAATTCATATCTCCCAATACACAATTCAAAAAATAGCAAGATCAGTAGCAATGGAAAGATAATTCAATATGCTACAACTTCCATGAAGATCATTTTCCCTAATTCCATCTCAATTAATTCATAAAAATCAACAAAACTCAGATGTCATGGTTGCGGTTACTGTTCACAGGCAATGAAACAGTAACTTTCCATTCAAAAATTCACCCTTCTATCATTGAAATTCAACAACACCTATTTCACACTAAATTGAAGCCAACATCCCAAAGTTTCAGTGGCCACTAACCTTACCTCATTTTCATTTCTATACAATAAGTTATGAATAAAACAGTAACATCAATATAATTCCAATTTTCCAGATTTAAGGTTAACCTTAGTTCAATCACTTCCAATACCTTTTTCTCATCACTAAACATCAAAATAAATATAAATTAAATATCACTCCAGTCATACATATACTAGGGTTTATACTGAAAAATTTACAGCATTAAATTCCTCAATTCAAAGACTCAAATACTTATCCCCATTCAATTCAAAATCAAACCATGTCATTACTTTCAATTCAGCCATCACTTAGCTTTATACCCATTACTTTAAATCACAATAATCATCACTTTAATGTCTACATGAACCTAATACATGCTTTAAATCCTTTTATTAAATACCCCATACTATCATGGCATTTAATTCCATGTAAAACAACATTTAAAACTCAAACCTTAAATAACAACTTACCTAATTCAAACCCTCCTTCAAACCTTCAACAACCACTTTCTAACTTCTACACCAAAGTATCAACCCCTTCCTTCTCAAATATACTCAAGACTCATCTTCTAGCTTTGAGGGAATCAAAGAGAGGAGCTTGAAGTTATGGAGAAAGATGAGAAGAGAGCAAAATCGATGGTTTAAAAGAAGAGTTGGTTTTTGTGTGTTTCGGATGGCTATACATAAGGCACAAAATCATCTTTCCTTCCTTCTTTCAACACATGTCCGAGAGAGCAATGAGAGGGTGCACTAATGTTGCTTTTAAATGGCAAAATTTGATTGGTTTCAAATTCAAAGAAAAGTCAAATTATACTTATTTAATCCAGATCCAAAATTCTACTCCATTTCACTCCAATGGCCCTACTTTCAGTCCCAAAATAAAATACCCAATAGTACAGTACCAGTGGGTAGCGATTTTTGCTACCGAGAAAGCAATTTGCTCGCTAATTGGCGATTTATCCGATCCGAGAATTTCCAATTATTTTTCTGAGAATTAATGAAATTCCTAAAATTATAAAACATGTAACAAGGCACTCCAAATAATTTTTCAATCACGAAAATCACCTTTTCTACCCCAAAACATGTTTAGGCGATTCTCGCGATTTTGCATCAGAATTTTCACGAAAAATTCGAAAAATTCTTATAATTCCAAAGTAAAATAGAAAACAATTTAAAGCGCTTTCGAATAATTTTCAAATCCCATAACCACGTTAATCACAATAAAATGCCGTTAGGCCCAATTACCGGGAATGTCATGAATGCATTACCAAACAGTTTGCGTGCACAAATTCACTGAGCACCAGTACCAGTATACCTGGACACTACTCATACATCCCTATTAGTCTCATCCTATGCTAGTTTTACTATTTTACCCTTCCAGGAGGGGGTGGGATGTTACAATTCTCCCCTCCTTATAAGAATTTCGTCCTCGAAATTCTCAGTCAACGGTTCACTATGACAGTAATCACATGATTCTACATATCCCATACACTTTTCCACTTAAGGATTCACTTGTCAAGTGATCACAGTAACCACTCTCAGTCCGTGGTTCAGTTACTAATTTGGCTAACTCGTTCTCACTTAGTACCGTAGACGGATTCGACAAGACTATTAGTTGGCGATCTCATTTTCTTAACTATCTCATTTGCCATTTTTAGAATAGTCACTACCTTTGGTTCCGATATAATGACTCAATGCAGTATTTCCAAATCTATTCATTCATCACATTATATCCCTCTAATACCTTTTTCCCCAATGTTATATAGTCCAACTTATGTTCCAATGAGTACGTTTTCATTTCTTTGGTACCTCCCTTAATCACGTCGGGACTTAATTACATTCCTTGGTACCAATACAGTAACATTTAATTCCACTTCACTATCATCAATAACAATGTACCTAATGCAGTCACTTATTATATGCCATTCACTTTATATTTAAAATCGATTCTCGTAAGACCAATCACTATTCAATAGTGTTCACACACTTCATCCGGATATACAGTTTACTCTATCTCATTTGTCCGATCCGATTCCACTTTAGCTAACCATACAGGCTTCCTAAGTCACTTTCCTTTTTCTCACACATTTTAGTCTCAAATCCATTATGGTCTTTAACTCCCAGTAGGCACTGTGCAGTGTAACAGTATATATTTTCCAATGAATCAAAGCTCTATAACACGACCATAATCAAACCTTTTTCCCATTGGACATTCAACCTATAATCACTTGAGCCAATAATCACTTCATTCTATACCTACAATTACTCAATTTCACTTTTCAAGTATGCTTACTAGAATGTCTAACTTTGACTATTCACTTTCTTGTTCTAATACCTTTTTATCGGGTACACTTATTTCTTCTTCAACTTTTGTTCACTATAGTTTTCCAATTCCATTTGTATATTCAAACTCATCATAAGAACTTCCCCCTTTACTTTCTGCACTCTTAACCTTTCTTATCACTATTTTTTTTACAACTTAAATTTTCCAGAAACGCCTCACTATTACTCATCATCTGCTTGACAATCACTGACAATCCCAATATCTGTAATTGATCTGTTCATTACTTGAATTTGGTAGGCAGAATTGTTCGTTCATTTCAGCACTATCGTATTTATACTTGTCTCTTTTCTCAAATTAACACAAAGGTATCCTTATAGGAATCTACAGGTCTCAAGGCTTTCAATAATGAGAATGGCACTAATACCATTTATCACGATCGTTCAATTTATTTCATACTTGTTCAACATATTGTCGCAGTTCAATACTCACTACCCACTCTTCCAATGTATGTATATCATCAGTATCAGATTCCTCAATTAGTCCTATCGTTCTCTTCACTTTTCACTGTTCAACACTTCCAAACACATTCTGTCTCTAATCACAGTTACTACCATTTGCTTACCTCGCATACTTCCCTATTAGGGTCTTATTGACTTTACCGTACATCTTTTACCCTTTTCATTAAGTCTACAATGAGTGTATCTACAATTTCTTTATGAAGTTGTCACTACATCACCTCATTGTCAGTTTCCTTTTTTTGACCCTCTTGTCTCTATTCAGTTTCTCTTTTTCATTTTTCTCTTCTCAACTGTTTTCATATCATTCATATCAACATATGTTGATACCTTGTCATCCATATTTAAACCTCCAAAAATTTTCCATTTTATTTTAGTATCTCTCTTCTCAGTTCGGGACTCTTTTATTTTTTGTTTCAAATCTAGATTCCTCAACAGTTTTACATCATAACTGGAGATCGATTCACTTCACATTGCAATAGAATCACCTCAAATTAAAATCTCACTCATGTTGAATTCTTTACATTTCGTACATACAAGTCTGTATAACCCCAAAGATGAAAGAGCTATGACCCAATTTCACTTTTAATTTAGTTCACGAAAGTCTCATCCACCAATTATTATTCCTAACTGTTTTTCAATCATTCTTCACTGTACGTATAATCTCAATCAGAACACTTTTATGCCATCATTGAACATATCAGAACATTTCTTTCGCGAAGGTTCCTTGTGATAGTCACTTAAACACTTTCTTTACCACTTGTTCTGTAATCACTTTTCAGTTCCTCTCATACAGGTACACTCATTCCACCTTTGTCTTACTTTAACCTCTTAAGAACTTCACACTTATAATTACTCTAAATATTTACCGCCCGTTTCCTCTATGATTTCCATAGAGCTGTAACATACATTTCATTAGTCACAATCAACATTACTGTCCAATAGATATCCCTAACAGTAAATCGATTTAAATACAATAACTCTTTTCATACACCACTATTGTGGTTGATTTCATTCTTTTCAAGATCTTTATTTCATTCTCCCCGTATCATTAAATTGTATGACTCATTCCCATATCCGTTACGTGCAGCTTGACCTTGTAAGGTCATATCAACTTGGCTTTATCAGCTTATGATCCTGCTTTTTTTAATTACATTTTACGCTACTTATCTTCTATTTTCCTCAAACAGCCTATGATCGGTGTTCACAAATCCCCAATACCCGACAAAATCGTTGATACCACTCCATTTTATCCCTATCTATAGACCTATCCATTTACCATTTTTGTGTCCATATACACCTAATTCAGTATTTCCCGATACACCATCAGTAGAAATCATCTTTCTGTCTTTTTCCTTTACGATTTTATCATACGAATTTCTAACCTCGAAGCACAATAATCACCTAACAATTTCAGTCTCAAACTTATGCGGTCTAGTTCATAACCATTTCCCGAATTCATTTCAGTCTATCTGTACACTTTTATCTCACTCTCATAGGCACTGGACATCTTACTTTTTCGATTCTTTCAGTTCTCGATAGATCGTTACAGTACTCTATTGAGCTTCTTACCATCTCGCTATTATCCTCTGCTTATAATATCTACTAATCTCTAACTCGAATACCGTGAATCAAAATATGCCCGATTGGATCATCTACATTTTACTCACTTCCAATATTTCCCCTTTCATGACATATACAGTCAGAACTGTAATTACCTAACTATCCCGGGCTTTTTAATTTCGCTTAGATCTACTATAACCAATATGCTTCCAGATCTCTAATGGACCTCTCCAAGTTCTCAACATCTGCATTTTTCTGTCACCATAACATTGTCAATTTAATTCGGAAATTTTAATCGCCTAAGCCAACACACTCATTCTATTATCACTTATAAGGGTTTCTAACCCAAAGACAATTTCAATCTTCTTATCCATTTTCCTTTATCCTTTCCTAATTAATTATCCCTTTTAGGATTTTCACTCTAATCCAAAGATCACTCTTCTCTCACTTAATCACTTGACACTTATGCACCTCAGGATTTATCCTCGCATGACTCGACTAGGATCGCTTACCACGATCCCCAACGACGCGACTCAAATGCATGCAACCTATGTTCCAAATCGCGCCTGGATACATTACGTATCACTGGCTCGATACCACCTAAATGTAACACCCACACCGTAAGACCAACCCGATATCGCTGGTGATATCCGAGTCCGTGTCCCACGAGAGTGGCGTACTACATCGACCAATTTAAAATTCAGTATACACTTTTTTTTTTTTGGAGCCATTAACTCCATGTTCACACGGCAAACACAGTAAGTAAATAAAATCCGTGTTTAATATAAACCAGCCAGCTTATTACGGTCATTCAAGATAATTACAATCGGTCAAGGCAAGAAAACATTAATACCACAAGGGCTCAAGAAAAATACAATGCCTTGATAGCGGTGATTGCGGAATACATTTTACTAAGACACTAATGCATACCTAACCGATCCCGACCTCTAACCTTTACTCGCTCTACGAGATATACTCCGTGTCAACCGGTATTCTTCGAACCTGAAAAATAAATGCAAATTTTGGGTGAGTTTTGCGAACTCGGTGAGAAACCATCATCGATGGTTCACTCAAATCATGCATTACGCCCATGGCGTCTGACAATCTGAGAATCATCAATTACCAAGAATAGTCAATAACGATATCCAAGAATAAAAACATTCACGATAATTCATCCCATTACAAAAGCAAGACATGTCACGTAGCGGTCATTTATGCAAATGAGATGCATATGAGACTCTTTCCGCTTATTCAAGATTGTGCCCAAGTGCTCGATCGGTGTTCGCTGGGGACGCGTCGAGATTTTCTCCCCTCGAGGTCGAGGCGGTCGATCTGAAGATGAGAGCTCAAGCTCTTATCGAATAATAATAGCAACTGGGGCACGTCCATTATCTGATCATGCAATTATACATGCAATACAGTATGCAGTAAATGTACAGTGTTTGGCTATAAAGCCCAGTGTATCAGTGAATCCACGATATGGCTATAAAGCCCAGTATAGCAGTGTTCAGTATAATGGCTATAAAGCCCAGTCTATCAATATCAGTATCATTCAGTACAGTAAAATCATATAATACAATCATCCACTTTTATACATGCCAGAAATCATACAATTCACCTTTGCACGTAATTCACGTTAAGCATGTACACAACCATAAATTTGAGAAACCAACTAGGTTACTCACCTATTACTTCCGAGCTAATGCCGGAAAACCTCTGTGACGTCGGTCAATCGACGCTCCAATTGGACCTCTATATGAATCAGAAAAATTACGAGTCACTAAATATGAAATTTGTGCTCATGATGATGAGATATGCATGTTCATGAATTCCCGGTCCTAACTCAATATTTTCCCATAATAAAATTCTATGAAAAATTAGAAATCCATAGCGCCGACGGTCATGATTCGGACCTCTATAGTCCCCAATTAAATAAAATAAGTGTTTACAAGTTCCGTCAATAGGGGCTACGTCAAATTCCCGTCTAAAAATTCTCGTTTTCTCAGAAAATGAAATTAAATATTCAACGAATCCGATGCCTCTGGAATCAGGTCAATCGGACGTCAGACGGGAAAGAAATTGACAAAAGAACCATTGTACCATTTAATATCAAAATAATAATCAAAAATAAAAAATATATATATATATATATATATACGGAAACGCCCGCCTCGCTTCGTCGCGAGGGCGAGGCGTCGCCCTCATGACCAGCCCTAATCTCGCCCTCAGCGGCGAGAAGTCGCCTCATGAGACGGGAGTTTCCTGTCTTGCCCTTTTCTTTTTTTTTTCCATATTTCCAACTTAATTTCCATCCACTTTAACTTTTAGCACACAAATCAGAAAAATACCCACTATACCTCATTGGAAAGCTTATGAAAAGCTCTACAATTCTCTAGAAGACCATAAAAATCAATTCCAACCCTAAGGGTGTCAAATAATCCATCAAACCTTCTGCCTTCACAATTTCCCTCAACACAGGACAGTACATTTGCAATTTCATAACTCACTGATTCCTCAGTAATAAATTACCACAAAAATATGGTCAATAAGTTCACAATGTCCTCTACAACTTTCATGAACAACCCAAAATCAAATTCTATTTCTAAACCAGTCAATTAATTCATTTAATGTCACTGTCCCTGAAATCCTTCAATTTGGGCAGTAACCTTACAAGAGGCATAACTTCCAGTATACAAGTCAATAAATTCAGAACTTTATATCCCTGTAAAGATAACATCATAAACTTCATTTTTCATGAAGCACTCAACAACCAATTCGATCTCTAACAATTTCAAAATTGTTATGGAAGTTTCTGTTATCATCAGCCATTCATAACCTAATGTAGGATCAGTTTTTGAAAAATCATATCTCTCAATTCTGACTTCTAAAAATTACAAACCATATGTCATTTTCAAGGTAATCTCTTCCTCTACAACTTTTCAGAAGCTCGCTCACACCAATTCAGTCCACTTAAAATGTTAAAATTGCCTCCAATCAGTACACTCACAAAATCACACTTAAGCTAGGTTTCATCCAAAATGCTCAAAACCAATCATTAGTAATAAATTCATATCTCCCAATACACAATTCAAAAAATAGCAAGATCAGTAGCAATGGAAAGATAATTCAATATGCTACAACTTCCATGAAGATCATTTTCCCTAATTCCATCTCAATTAATTCATAAAAATCAACAAAACTCAGATGTCATGGTTGCGGTTACTGTTCACAGGCAATGAAACAGTAACTTTCCATTCAAAAATTCACCCTTCTATCATTGAAATTCAACAACACCTATTTCACACTAAATTGAAGCCAACATCCCAAAGTTTCAGTGGCCACTAACCTTACCTCATTTTCATTTCTATACAATAAGTTATGAATAAAACAGTAACATCAATATAATTCCAATTTTCCAGATTTAAGGTTAACCTTAGTTCAATCACTTCCAATACCTTTTTCTCATCACTAAACATCAAAATAAATATAAATTAAATATCACTCCAGTCATACATATACTAGGGTTTATACTGAAAATTTACAGCATTAAATTCCTCAATTCAAAGACTCAAATACTTATCCCCATTCAATTCAAAATCAAACCATGTCATTACTTTCAATTCAGCCATCACTTAGCTTTATACCCATTACTTTAAATCACAATAATCATCACTTTAATGTCTACATGAACCTAATACATGCTTTAAATCCTTTTATTAAATACCCCATACTATCATGGCATTTAATTCCATGTAAAACAACATTTAAAACTCAAACCTTAAATAACAACTTACCTAATTCAAACCCTCCTTCAAACCTTCAACAACCACTTTCTAACTTCTACACCAAAGTATCAACCCCCTTCCCTTCTCAGATATACTCAAGACTCATCTTCTAGCTTTGAGGGAATCAAAGAGAGGAGCTTGAAGTTATGGAGAAAGATGAGAAGAGAGCAAAATCGATGGTTTAAAAGAAGAGTTAGTTTTGTGTGTTTGGATGGCTATACATAAGGCACAAAATCATCTTTCCTTCCTTCTTTCAACACATGTCCGAGAGAGCAATGAGAGGGTGCACTAATGTTGCTTTTAAATGGCAAAATTTGATTGGTTTCAAATTCAAAGAAAAGTCAAATTATACTTATTTAATCCAGATCCAAAATTCTACTCCATTTCACTCCAATGGCCCTACTTTCAGTCCCAAAATAAAATACCCAATAGTGCAGTACCAAGGGTAGCGATTTTTGCTATCGAGAACGAATTTGCTCGCTTATTGGCGATTTATCCGGTCCGAGAATTTCCCCGAATTATTTTTCTGAGAATTAATGAAATTCCCTAAAATTATAAAACATGTAACAGTGCACTCCAAATAATTTTTCAATCACGAAAATCACCTTTTCTACCCCAAAACATGTTTAGGCCAGTTACCGGCGATTTTGCCAGTCCGGGAATTTTTGCCGAAAAATTCCAGAAAAATTCTTATAATTCCAGTAAAATAGAAAACAATTTAAGGCGCACTCAGAATAATTTTTCAAATCCCATAACCACGTTAATCACAATAAAATGCCGTTAGGCCCAATTACCGGGAATGTCATGAATGCATGACCAAACAGTTATGGTCAGAATTCATCGAGCACCAAGATCAAAGATACCGGACACTACTCATACATCCCTATTAGTCTCATCCTATGCTAGTTTTACTATTTTACCCTTCCAGGAGGGGGTGGGATGTTACAATTTAAGCCTCTAAACTTAACCCTTTAAGTAAACTTCCAAAATTACCCCTCCATTGGTCTTTAAAACTGACATCTTGTCTGATTATTTTGATCAGGTAAATGAATCCATTTGACAAAACTTTCTTCTAGAGAAATGTTCCTCTATGTCTTAAGAATCCAACCCTTCAAGAATAGGATCAATCGGAGTTCTATAGCTCAAGATATCTCCGAAATGCTGAAGTCTGTTCTTCAGACCTGAGGCTGAACACTACACCTAACTTCCGACCCCAATTTGGAAGTCTTAGAGGCTACATTGTCAATCGGCTCCTTCATAACATTTGTAGTCCCATGTCTCTATTTTCATTTGCAAAAAGAATCAAATCGATCGGAGCTCTAACGATCAAGATATCTCTAAAACACTGAACACTGTTCAAACTTTTATGACCGATCAGTTCACAAAAATCTGAGCTATCTTTCTCCATTTAATTCCAAAACTGATCTACATAGTATGAAAAGATATAAAAATATCTTAGGAATCCAACGCTTCAAAAATCGACTCAATCGGAGGTCTACACAAAAAGTTATGGCCAAAAGAAAGAAGAGGGGTCAAAAACACAAAAGCAGACGATGATGTCAGCACAGACGCAAAATTAAATGCGTGGTGACGTCAAGACAGACGCAAAATTAAATCGTGGTGACGTCAGCACAGATGCAAAACTTCGTCTGTGATGACGCCAGCACAGACGTTAAAATTGCGTGCGTGGTGACGCCAAGACGCACGCAAAATTCTCTGGTGGTGTCGCGCAAGACAGCACGCAAAACTTCGTCTGACCTCTTTTTTCCAGAACATCCACACTTAGAAAGATCATAACTTTCTACTCAGAACTCCAAATTAGACACAGTTTGATTCGTTGGAAAGCTAAGAGAAAAATATACTACTTTCCAGAAGGAATTTTGCCAAAATCTATCTTTATAAATTCCAAAATTGCCCTAAAGTCAGAAGATAAGACTTTCATTCCTGCACCAACACCGCACCCAATGCTTAACTTCATGACAATATTTGAGACTCTTAGGCACATAATTGAAATTGATGTCTTCTTACAAAATGTAGCCATATGTCTCTAGTTTAATCCAAATTAAGAATCATCTAGTTTGGATTACTAGAGAAAACGTTATGGTTAAAATACTGAAGCATATTCAGTGAACATTTTTCAGATCACTACCAATCTTGTCTCCAAGTCTTTCCTTATCACAACTCATACCAAGATCACTCTTTCTACTCTCTTGTCCAATATTTTCATGTTTTATATCAATGGAAAGATAAAACAACCTCTACAATGTTCATAAAGAACTCCAAAGTAACTTCAACCTCTAGTTAAGTCAATTTTTCAATCAAAGTTTTTGCCTGTTTAGCAATCACCTAAGCAATATCCAACTTCAATTTATCATAACTTCTTGCCCCGATATCGAAAAATTGTATACTTTATGGCGTTAGAAAGCTGGCAACATGAACTACAACTTTTATTAAGACCACTTTGGCCAAATATCTCTAGATCAGTACAGATTTGCCACTGAAGTTTCTAACACCATTCTAACACATCAACAAAAACTCTTCAACTAATTCCTCTCAAACACAATACACACAAATCTATACACAATTGATATTCTTACACAATTGATCTTTCATATCCATATATAAATCCATGTCTCATTAACATCATAAGATAAATGTTTATAAAATTAAATGACATTCTAAGCCATGCTACAACATCAGTATTCAAGTCCAAGGACAAAAGATACAAAACTCCATCATTCTCCACATATGACTGAAATCTTATTCTTACAATAATCTAACTTAAAACACCACATGCATAACCAAACAAATTGTCTTTGCTTTCTAATTTCTTCAAAATCTTACACTTTCACTTTCTATTTCTTAATTTCAACTTCCATTCAATCCACTTGAACTTTCATAATCCATACAAATCTATTTGAAACCCAAAGTTATCTAACCAAACAAATCTTTTCTCATCAATTTCCTTAAGGCAAAAATATCTATAACTCCATTCATATACAAAACTCTTATCAAATTTTCATCTTCATATTTCTAATTTCCACTGAAAGATCGGGGTCCAACAATTCTCCCCCTCTTAAAAGAATTTCGCCCTCGAAATTCCTATCGAAAGAGTCACCAAGTAACTTATTCTCTCAAATAATCTCTTCAATTAATCATATTCAATCACTTTCTGAACTAATTCCTCATCATACATATTTCTCACTTACTCACAATTTATCACTTCTTGTATCAAATACCACCAAGATCATATCACATTAATATTTCTTCATAGATTTACACAAGTCAATGGTCCAATTCTTAATAACCTTAATATGGACCAATACCATTCAATTTAATCCTTTTGAACTTCCATATATATACATATATATATCTTTATCATTCAAAATCAACCTATTGATCTTCCATACATATATTTCTATCATTAATCTCATCTTTCTAGCATTTCTCATTTCAACTCGCAAATATTCAAAATCAATTCATCCTTCACATTAATCTTTTGACTTTCTATACATATATCTCCATCACTGTTGGGACCCGATCCGAGAACCGGATCCCAACCGGAAAAGCAAGAACGGAAAACGGAATCGAATGGAAACGGAAATTTCGCATCGCAATTTCGAATCAGAAACAAAGCATAAGAATCGAAAGCGAAGCGTATACTCGAAGCAAATGCAAAGCGAACGCAAAAACACAAGGCGAAACAACCAACGAAACCGAAAACGGAAGCAAATCGGAATCGAATAACAAAGCGGATAGAACGAAATCGAAGCATAAAGCGAAAACGGATCAAACACTTAACTAAACGGATTCGACATCCGACAACAATTTTCAAAGGAAACGATCGAATGAACATAGTCGCGTTGGAAACCCTAAGACGTTCCAAAATTCGGTATGAATTTTTTTTCTTCCTTATTCTTATTCTCATGCGAAATCTCAAAACTTAACCATATTCTTACAAATATTGGTATTAATCCCAAAAATCATATTCATACTTATTTTTTTTATCAAAATTTCGGCAAGATAATTTGCGCTTTAATCCTAACCCAAACCCGCAAGGGTTCAAAATACACTTCTAAAAGCCCAAACAATCATACACATCAAAATCAACCGACCCTCCGTCCGGATCTCAGCAGATAAACACAAACCTATTTCTAAACCGCTCAAATTGTAACTCAATACACTAGTCTCATCAATCAAACTCATTCCTTAATCAAACATAAATATATATTCCAAGCATCATACACAAATTCATATACAAATTCCAAAATACTCAAAATCTAACGATTCAAATGTCGAACCGACGTTTTCACATTCTTTCATCCGATCTCCGCTTTCAAAACACGGAGATAGGATGAAAGAGGGTGAGCTCGAAGCTCGTGGATAACACATTTATAAATCGATAAATAAGCGAAATCATTTTTCACAAGCTTTTCGCCAAAAGGGCTAATTTTTCAAACTTTATAATTTTTCAAACAATTTCCTCAAACCCCTTTTTTCATATTTTTCAAACTTTTCATAGTCATCTCACTTTTTCTTGTTTTTTTCAAAATTCTCGAATTTTCATAAATATGAATGCAACATACAGAAACAAAATTGAAAACACAAAACATATCAAATGGTGCAGTTCGGTCCAAAATAGAGCGTCGCACATTCTCATAATGGTCTGTGCGATCGTGAATAGAACGTATTACACTTTCCCGCATAAATGTCCAAAGGTAGTCGTGAGGAGTCCAATCGAGCTTCGTGCTACTAGCGGGCAGCGGCGAAGGCTATACAAATAGAGACAATACGACTCACCAAGGACCTAACCGAACCCACGTAACACATAAGCGAAAACAAAAATTTGAACTGTCCGAAGGCACTTTTCAAAGTCTTGATTTTTCATATATTCACATAATACATACAATTAAATCACTAAATCAATCAATCAATAATTTCAGTACTTTACATAGTTTAGCAATGCATACATAACAACATGAACTTTCAGAAATTTCTATTTTTCTTTTCAAACATAATTTAGCTTGTAATAATTTTTCAAAAGTCCTTTGGAAATCACAATTTCTAACATTAACCAACTTTTCTTTTCAAACACTTACAAAAACAATAATGTATCAAAAATCCAAAATTTTACTTTCTTTATTTTTTTGAAAATTGCTTTCTTTAATTTTTCAAAAATTGTATATTGCTCACAAATCAAAATATAAATATGCTACCCACCTTGAAATGACGCTAGGAACTTGTTCCAAGCTCCAATTTGATCCTTGCTTCTTTCCTTCTTTCAATTAAAAAATGACCTAAGCCATAATCACCCAAAATCACATCATAAATTTGCATAATTCTCAAAATTAACCATAGGAAATTCATAATTATCATATTTCCAAGCTATTTCAATCTCCAATTTTGAAAATCCCCAATTTTCAAAATTGGCCTAAACCAATACACCCAAATTCAATCTCATAAATAACTTAATTTTCAAAACTAACTTCACAATTCAACAATTCACATTAATTCCAAAATATCTAAATCCTCAATTTCAAAAATCCTCAAATCTTAAAATTGGCCTAAACCAATATATCCAAATTCAATATCATAATCCATAAATTCTTCAAAATTGAATTCATATATCACTAACCCATATCATTTTCTATAATTCTATACCAAAATATCACAAATTTCCTCATCACAAAATTAAGCCTAAACTTTAATCAATTTTCCATCCAAAATTAAACCCAACCTAAAACATATATTTCAAAAATAACTTCATAAATCACAAACCCATAACATTATCCATCTTTCTCAATCAAAAATTCAACAAAAACTTCAAATTGAAAATTTTCTCTTACCTCATTTCTCCTCCAAATTCGAATTTTTTTGGTTCCTTAGGAAGCTCTCATCATTCTCCACTCTTTTTCTTCTTGGAAAAATCTCAAAAGCCTTAAGAATCAAGTAGAAAAATCAAAATTAAGTTTTCTCTTTCTTCTTCTCTCTTCTCCCATACGAAAACCACTCTTCCTTTTCTTCTTATTTCTTCTTCTTTTCTCTGGAAATTTCCAGCCACTTTCGTGGCTTTTAATATGCCAAAAACGACATCACCATATGTGTTTCATTAAATGATGGTTAATTGACCATTTTGCCCTTACATTTACTTTATGCCATTCTCACTTGCGGTTCTGGTTCGCACTATCAAGTTGAAGGAATTTGCTAAAACTTCCTTCTCGAGAAATGTTCCCCTCAATCATACGAATCCAACGCCACCAACTGCACTCAATTCCGATCACTATATCAAAAGTTATGCACAAAACAGTGCGGGAATATCCATATTCTAACACATTTTTTATTGTACGATTATTTCCGTCCAAAAATTCATATTTTTAATCCCATATTTGAAACTTGATGTCTTCATAACAATTGTAGCCTTATGTCTCTAGTTTAATTCAAAACAAGAATCGCCTCATTTCGATTCTCAGATCAAAAGTTATACTCAAAATACTCTCAGATGTTCCTAATCCAAAAATTTCACCCTAATCCAAACTTAAATTCAAAAATTAAAAGTCTTAGGGGCAAAATTGACATTTCATGTCTTCATAATATTTGTATCCCCTTGTCTTATCTTTATTTCACCTCAAGAATCACTTCAATCGGATCTCTACAGATCCCGAATTTCACAAAACACTGAACTATACTCGGAAAATTTCCCGACTCACTTTGATTAAATTAATCACCATTAATTTAATCTCATAAGATTACAAATTTTGCATGAGAATGTAGAGAATTGTCTTACGAATCCAATGCCATAAGAATCAACTCAATCGGATGTCGGACGGAAAAGATATGAACAAAACAGTGAACAAAGGTCGGATTAGAGGAGGAAGCAAGAAAACTGAAGGAGCAAAACGACGTCGTATTAGGGTGAGGATAGGGCACGGTCACTACGGCGACGCGGACGTCGCCCTAGCGACGCGAGCCAAAATGCTCACCATCGCTATGGCGATGCACGTCGCCGTAGCGATGGCGGCGTTGAACGTTCGCCATCGCTATGGCGATACGCGTCGCCCTAGTGACGGGGATAAATCATTTTCCTCTTCTTCTTTTTTTTTTTTTCCTCTAAACTTCCAAAATTCATAACTTTTAATCCCAAACTTCGATTTTGACAAACTTAGTCTCTATAGAAAGCTTAAAGAAAGCTCTACATCTTTCACGAATGACATAAAACTCAATTCGACTCCTTCGGGAGTCCTTTTTCCGGTCAAAGATATTATCCTCTAATAATCATGCTAAAACCACAATATAAACTTGTAAAAATTATAACTTATTATTCCGAGATCGAAAAATTCCATACTTTATATCGAAAAAAAGATTAAAACAAATCCTTCAATTTTCATGAAGAACATCAAGGCTCAATTTATCTCTAACTAGGTAAATTTCTCAGTCAAAGTTTCAACCATACTTAAAGTCAAAAGTCAACCCTATCACACATAAACTTTGACTGATCATAACTTTTACTCCCAATATCAAAAAATTGCAAACTTTATGTCTACAAAAAGCTCTTAACATAATCTACAAGTTTCATGTAGATCATTTTATCAAATTTTGCCTCAAACAAAAGTCAACTCTCAAAGTCAAACATTCTCTCTCCAGAAAGTCAAACTTTCTAATTTCTTCAAATTTTCACACTTTTTCTTGTTAATTCTTGCTATTTAACTTCATTTCAATCAACTCATCCACTTGATCATTCATATTACTAAATCAAATTGTCACTCAAGGTTCGGGGTCCAACAATCACCATCTCATTATTCAAGTCATCAATGCCCAAAATAAATTCACAAAATTGTCGAAGCCTAATCATCATGAAATTTCACTCTCATTCATTCACATATTCCTAAAATCAATCAAATAATCACCTTTGTTCTTCAAAGCAAACTTATCCACATCGATATCACACTCTCACTAATTCTATCATACTTCTTGCCATCAAAAGCAAACGATCACTTAGCATACTCATACACATACGCCCAAGTAAGATCATATTACTGGGCTCTGATACCATAAATGTTGGGACCCGATCCGGGAACCGGATCCCAACCGAAAAGCAGAAAGTAACACGAAGGAAACAAAGCGGATTCAAATAGAATAAATCGCATTGGCTCGAAGACAAACCAAACAAACGATCCAATCGAATTGAAACAAAAATTCCAACACCCGTGAACAAATCTTTTAGGAATCACTGTCGCGTTGGAAACCCTAAGACTGATCCAATCTGAAATCGGTATATCTTTTTTTCTTTTTTTTTCTTTTCTTTCTAACCCCTTTTTATTCAAACTCATGCAAATCCATACGATTCCCTTTTTCCTTGGGAATTATCCTCAATTCAATATACCAATCTCATAATCCAATCCAATTTCAACTCATCATAAGCATATACCATTACCATTTATCTTTCATAATCCCATAATCATATTCAAATCCATCTATAACTCAATTCCATACCCAAATCTATAATTTACTTACATGACCCAATTTAATAATCCTGCACAAACCAAATTTTCTACATGAAATACATTAATCATCTACATATCCCTGTACAATACCATAACTCAATAGCCTCATCCAAACCTCATAAATTCAATTACGACTTATACACCATTTCATAAATTAAAGCTCTATACAAATCATAGTGGCATTTTCAAGCCTTATACATTTCCCATAACCCTAAACCAAAGTACACAATACACAACAATTCCGCACTTCTCGTGACCATCTCACTTAACAATAATACAATAAAACACATGTAAACAAATCTTCATTTTCTTTCACCCGATCTTCTTCTCATCACCTGTGGATGGGAATGAAGGGGGGGTGAGCTTTACAGCCCGTGGGTACAGTTTATAATGAATATATATAAGCAAAATCTTTGAAATTCTTTTTCTTTTCTGGTCTTGGAAAATATTTCTTTGAAATCAAGTAAAGCACATTTTCAAAAGTACTTTTCTCGTTGTAGCCAAAATCGCCATTTGCAAAACATATGATTTTTAGGCTTTCACCATAAACCCATAAATTTATAAAACATGAATGCATCAACTCGACAATTCATAGATGCAATGGCAATTCACATATGCAATGCACAACACATAGCTCGAGAGTTCCGTGGAACACAACGAATAAACCGAAGTTTATCGTAAACACAACGAGTCCGATTTCTCGATCCGTGGCCTCTAACGGCAGCCGGAGCAGCTTAAACGTCGACGCACGTGACTAACACAACGCTCCTCTCGCCCAAACAAAAGCACATACTCATGCTCAATCACTTTATCGAATGCTCTTTTCCAAATATACGAAATGCCATGGAATCTTTCGAGGCATAATACAAATGTATTTTGCATTTCATCAAACGTTTATGTATGGGATCAATAATGAATTTTCAAATCATTCACATAATGGTGCAACATTTACGATGCAATTGAAATTAGAAAATCTCTTTATTTAAAGAAAGCATTAGTGGCTTATAAATTTTATTATAAACAGGTACCCACCTCGAATCGATGGTAGAAACTTGTTCCTTGCTCCAATTTGTCCATTGATTCCTTCTTTCTTCCAATTTAACTTTACCTAAAGCAATTCCACACAAATTCAATATCATAATTAACTTAATCCTCAAATTGAACTTAGAAACACTAATCCCTCATATATTCAAGCTTTCTAAATCACAAATTTCCAAAATCCCCAAATTCTAAATTTGGGCATAAACCCTATTTAATTTCCATCCAAAATTAAACCCATAGTACTTAGCAATAATCAAAATTTACTTCATACTCCACAAACCCATTCCATTTTCCATGATTCTAAACCAAAACTTCAAGAGAAACTCAAATCTAAAAAAATTGCTCTTACCTCATTTCTCCTCCATTTTCAGATTTTCTTGGTTCAAGGGGAAGCTCTCTTCATCCTCCACCTTTTTCTCTCTTGGAATGACATTAAGATTGTTAGACCCCGTTCCCTTTTTCTTTATTAAATAGGGTTGTTTAAATTATTGGTAAGTTCATTATCTTTTGGCTAGTATTAATTGAAGTAATTAGGGTTTCAATTAGGGTTTTATTAGATTTCCGATTGGTTAGAATAATTTGGGATTTTTTTTAGAGCAATAATTAGTAATTGAAGAAATTGAGAGTTAGAATTTATAGCAATAATATTAAATTTCAGGAATTTAGTTAAAGTAGAATTTTAATTTTTGTATTATATTTTCAAAGAATAAGAATTATTCAATTAGGTCATGTTAGGAATAAATTAGAATTTGTTTACATGGTTATAAGGCTTTAGGTTTATTAATTAAGTGGGCTTTTAAGTGGGAGCCCATGAAATTATTAGGTCTTTTGGAAGGAGGGAAAGATGAAAGTTAAGTTTGAAATGGAAAGAGGGAAATGAAAATTTGGTGAAAGTTTGAAGGAGGGAAATTTGGACTTGAAAATTTGGGCTTGAAGACTTGGCTTAGGGTTTTAAATGAAAGTCAAATAAGGAAGCTTCCTAAGAGCATGTTGACCAACGAAATTGCATGGAGGGAGAGAGGCCAAAGTGAAGTCGTTTTGGCTTAGGGAGTAAGTGAGATGAAAAAAAAAACTAGGTCATTTCTTGGTTGGCTATCCGAAACTTGCAAAGAGAGGGAGAGAGTGAGAAGGTTTCGAAAGTTACAAAGAGAGGAGAGAGTGGTGAGTTTCGGCCATCCAAGGAGAAGGGAAGAAGAAGGTGTTTCAAGCTTGAGCAAGTAGGAATCACGTGAATTAAGAAGAAGGAAGGACAAAGAAAGAGGTTCTCCACCTTTAGAAACAAAAGAGGATTTCGTGGGTTTCCTACAAGGTAAGAGAGATTTCGAAATTCTTGGTTTTATGTAAGGGATTTCAGCTTTTTGTTTCATATGGGTGATTAGAAGAGAGATTAGAAGGAGATGTTGTTGGAGGAGAAAGAAAAAAAAATTTCAGATTTGGGGTAGGATTAGGGTTTACGAAATTGTTTAAAAATTTTGTTAGACTTTGCCTTTTTCTTGGTTAATACGATGATTGAAGATGGTTAGATTAGGAAAGAATGGAAAAAGAGAAGAAAATGGATGCTTGGAAAATTTCAGATTTGTGTATGGCCTAGGATATGAAAATTTGCGAAATTGGGATTGGATTTGAAGGGGATTTCGAGTTGGTATGGCCTAGGGAAGGTATAAGAAGGGTTAGGTAAGGTTACGTCGGTTTAATTTTAAGTTTCGTTATGTTCAGAAATTTCAGCATAGGCATCATTGAGTAATTGGCCTAATTATGTGTTGATGAAGGGTTGTATGCCTTGGTTAAGGTAAATTAACGTAATTGGAGATATAAGGAAGGTTAGATTAGCTTAAATGTGAGTTTTTCTTTTTATTTAAAATTCCAGCACTTTACTCTTTTAATTAATTAGCCTTATTATGATTGAATTAAGGTCTATTGCGGCGTTTGGAAATTGAGGAGGGTCAAAACAATCCATTGGGGCAAGTAAACCCAATTCCTAGCCATCGAGGTCAAGGTGGGTAACTTTTTAATCATTAAGTATTGGGCTATGATTTGTGAACTTTGAACGAATGTGATAGTCTAAGCGTGTATTATGTGCCTTTTGATGTATATATGTGTAAAGGTTTGTAAAAATTGTTTGTTAAATGATAAGGTGCCGAATATGTGAATTTGGAGATTTTATGCATGTGATTTGTTGAAATGGCAAATTGTAGCAAATCCTTCGGGATGATTGTTTAATTGAAAATGAGTTGGAACCTTGATTGAAAATGATAAAGTGAGTATGCAATTTAGAATGAATGCCTAAGGTGATCTTGTATGATTTCGTGAGTTTGTAGTGATCCCCTCTGTTTAACAAGTGCGCACTTGTCATAGGCTTTGTCCGCCTGCCCGTTAGTGGCATAGGAGTTCCGAAATCGGACTCCCCTCTGTTCACGGCTACACATGGTCGCTTGTCGAAGATGTGAAGTACGTCCTGTTAGGATCACTCGGACCATCTGATATGTGCTTTTGTGCTGTTATCTGACATTTGGTGATTTTGTAATTGTTTTATTTGTTAGAAAATGAAATTGATGGTTATTGACATGAAATTATCATTATTGATGCATGTGTTGGCTTATGCTTAATTATTAGACTGTTACCCACGGAGCCGTCGTGCTCACCCCCTTCCTCCCCTCCACAGGTCTTGAGCGAGAAACTGGGTCGACGCATCGGGAATAAAGCATACTCCGATGCTTTTGCTTTTAAAGTTAAACTTTTATAAAACGATGCTTTGGCTAGCATTTTAGACATTCTTTTTGGAAGTTGATGTATTCGGGCTAAAATGCTCTTTAAAGCATTGTATTTGAGTATTTCATGTAAACTTTTAAGGTTTTGAGGTTTCATTGTATATTTGAATATGTTTAAGTATGTATGAACATATGCTTGCATGAGTGAGAAGGTAAAAGCAAGCATGAGCTTGTGAATGCCTTTATAAAAAAAAAATGAATGGATGTTTAGTAGTTAGCTTGAAATATGTAGAATGATTACAATTGCGACGTTACTAGTTGGATTTGATGTTTAGAAGTTAGGTTGAGAAATGGTTAGACTAATAGGAGTGTGTGGCTGCCTTTAAACTGCGTTTTTGTGCAGGTTTGAGTAAACGTTGAAGTTTGGCTAGATCAAATTTTAGGGGAGGTGCTGTCCATTTTTTTCAAAATGGGCAGCTACCTTGTATTGTGTTTTAGAGTATCTTAGAGTCACATTTTGGAAAAAAGGGTATTTCTTAATGTTGATAGAGTTTAGCGAGATCTTGAAAACGGTATCAAATGAGTAAAATTTCGATTCAAAACAAAAGAGTTATGGACGTTTAAAATTCACTGATTACTATTCATATGGTAAAATTTTTCTATTCACTTGGTAAGTAAACACTATTCTTTTGGTCATATGGAAATGAACTAGATTTTTTTTACTTTAAGGATTGAGATGACTTTATTTCCTTCCGTCAGAAAAGGTGTAAAACATCTTTTAACCTTTCGAATGAGGTATCATAAGTCATTCTTTTGATTTTTGGAATCAAAGGTATGAAATTTCAAACCTTTGATATAAGATTTTGATTTTGGGCTAAAATGTAGGATTTAGTTCTAAATTCTGATTTATGTCTTTTGAATCCCTTAATGACTAAAGTAATTCTAAATCCTTTTATATCTTCGTTTATATTTTTTATTAACAATAAATTGACGAAATTTCTGATTTCGGAATTAAAAGTTTTAAATACGCAAAATGTATGAAGTTCGAAACATTGATTTATTAATGAATTCTCTTTTTGGTAATGCAAGAGTGTCGGGTTTAGATAATGGGCCCTAAGTAGATCTAATTCAGTGGAAGAGAATTAGGGTCAATTTATCCAACTTTATTCGGATGAAGTGAAATTAAGTCCAATTTGAGGCTTCTTTTGTGGTGAGGAATCGCTTCCTCGTGGGACGCGCGTCCAGATGTCACGCAGGACGTCGGACTCGTGTTGCACCAGGGAGGGGTTCCAACAAAGATCTCTCTTCAAGTGTTAGAAAAATCGAGCCCTAGCTTTCTCCCCTTTTTCTCCACCGAAACTTGCTCTCCCTTCTCTCTTCTCTCTTTTGTTCTTTTTCTTTGATCAAATGTCTTGCTTCCCTTGATAAAAACCACAGCTCACTTGCTTTTATAGTGCCATGACATTTAATGAATGAGGAATGACTCATAAGTCCCTCCATTTAAGCCTCTAAACTTAACCCTTTAAGTAAACTTCCAAAATTACCCCTCCATTGGTCTTTAAAACTGACATCTTGTCTGATTATTTCGATCAGGTAAATGAATCCATTTGACAAAACTTTCTTCTAGAGAAATGTTCCTCTATGTCTTACGAATCCAACCCTTCAAGAATAGGATCAATCGGAGTTCTATAGCTCAAGATATCTCCAAAATGCTGAAGTCTGTTCTTCAGACCTGAGGCTGAACACTACACCTAACTTCCGACCCAAATTTGGAAGTCTTAGAGGCTACATTGTCAATCGGCTCCTTCATAACATTTGTATTCCCATGTCTCTATTTTCATTTGCAAAAAGAATCAAATCGATCGGAGCTCTACCGATCAAGATATCTCTAAAACACTAAACACTGTTCAAACTTTTATGACCGATCAGTTCACGAAAATCTGAGCTATCTTTCTCCATTTAATTCCAAAACTGATCTATGTAGTATGAAAAGATAGAAAAATGTCTTAGGAATCCAACGCTTCAAAAATCGACTCAATCGGAGGTCTACACAAAAAGTTATGGCCAAAAGAAAGAAGAGGGGTCAAAAACACAAAAGCAGACGATGATGTCAGCACAGACGCAAAAATTCGTCTGTGGTGACGTCAGCACAGACGCAAAATTCGTCTGTGGTGACATCAGCACAGACGCAAAACTTCGTCTGTGATGACGTCAGCACAGACGGAAAACTTCGTCTGTGGTGACGTCAGCACAGACGCAAAATTGTCTCTGTGGTGACGCCGTATGAGCATAAAACTTCGTCCCCACCCTTTTTCCAGAACATCCACACTTAGAAAGATCATAACTTTCTACTCAGAACTCCAAATTAGACACAGTTTGATTCGTTGGAAAGATAAGAGAAAAATATACTACTTTCCAGAAGGAAATTTTGCCAAAATCTATCTTTATAAATTCCAAAATTGCCCATAAAGTCAGAAGATAAGACTTTCATTCCTGCACCAACACTGCACCCAATGCTTAACTTCATGACAATATTTGAGACTCTTAGGCACATAATTGAAATTCGATGTCTTCTTACAAAATGTAGCCATATGTCTCTAGTTTAATCCAAATTAAGAATCATCTAGTTTGGATTACTAGAGAAAACGTTATGGTTAAAATACTGAAGCATATTCAGTGAACATTTTTCAGATCACTACCAATCTTGTCTCCAAGTCTTTCCTTATCACAACTCATACCAAGATCACTCTTTCTACTCTCTTGTCCAATATTTTCATGTTTTATATCAATGGAAAGATAAAACAACCTCTACAATGTTTATAAAGAACTCCAAAGTAACTTCAACCTCTAGTTAAGTCAATTTTTCAATCAAAGTTTTTGCCTGTTTAGCAATCACCTAAGCAATATCCAACTTCAATTTATCATAACTTCTTGCCCCGATATTGAAAAATTGCATACTTTATGGCGTTAGAAAGCTGGCAACATGAACTACAACTTTCATTAAGACCACTTTGGCCAAATATCTCTAGATCAGTACAGATTTGCCACTGAAGTTTCTAACACCATTCTAACACATCAACAAAAACTCTTCAACTAATTCCTCTCAAACACAATACACACAAATCTATACACAATTGATATTCTTACACAATTGATCTTTCATATCCATATATAAATCCATGTCTCATTAACGTCATAAGATAAATGTTTATAAAATTAAATGGCATTCTAAGCCATGCTACAACATCAGTATTCAATTCCAAGTACAAAAGATACAAAACTCCATCATTCTCCACATATGACTGAAATCTTATTCTTACAATAATCTAACTTAAAACACCACATGCATAACCAAACAAATTGTCTTTGTTTTCTAATTTCTTCAAAATCTTACACTTTCACTTTCTATTTCTTAATTTCAACTTCCATTCAATCCACTTGAACTTTCATAATCCATACAAATCTATTTGAAACCCAAAGTTATCTAATCAAACAAATCTTTTCTCATCAATTTCCTTAAGGCAAAAATATCTATAACTCCATTCATATACAAAACTCTTATCAAATTTTCATCTTCATATTTCTAATTTCCACTGAAAGATCGGGGTCCAATAGCTCCAATTAAAGCAGAACCACCTAATTATCACAATTTTCTCAATTTAATCAAACTAAGGCAAAATTCGCAATAATCACAATTCATACTGAATAATATCATAAAAAAAAAAATTCGGGGTCTAACATTTCTCCCCCCTCTTAAAAGAAATTTCGTCCTCGAAATTTACTTGAATCATCGAAGAGATGCGGGTACTTCTCCTGCATGGCTTCCAATGGCTCCCAAGTAGTCTCCTCAACTGAATGATTCCTCCATAAGACCTTGACCAACTGAACCGTCTTGTTCCTGAGAACCTTATCCTTAGTATCCAAAATCTGCACTGGAAGCTCCTCATAGCTCAAATCATCTCGCAACTGAACCTCACTAGTTTGAATAACATGCGACGGATCCGATCTATATCTCCTCAACATCGACACATGAAAAACATCGTGAATCTGCGATAACTCCGAAGGTAATGCCAATCTGTAGGCGAGTGGTCCAATCCTCTCAAGGATCTCATAAGGACCCACATACCTCAGACTCAACTTTCCTTTCCTGCCGAATCTTAATACTCCTTTCCAAGGAGACGTCTTGAGGAACACCCTCTCACCGACTTCATACACCATCTCCTTTCGGTGAGCATCAACATAACTCTTCATCCAGTCCTGTGCCGCCTTAAGCCGCTGCTTAATCAGATTGACTTTCTCAACGGTCATCTGAATCAAATCTGGTCCTTCCAATTGCCTCTCTCCTTCTTCATCCCAACAGATCGGAGTCCTACACCTCCGCCCATACAAAGCCTCATACGGAGCCATCTGAATGCTCGAATGGTACGAATTGTTATAAGCAAATTCGACCAACGACAAATGCTCATCCCATGATCCTCGAAAATCCATCACACAAGCACGAAGTATCCCCTCAAGAGTCCGAATGGTCCTCTCAGATTGACCATCCGTCTGAGGGTGAAAAGCCGTACTGAAATTCAGCCTCGTCCCCAAAGCTTCCTGCAAACTGCCCCAAAACCTCGAAGTGAACCGAGGATCTCGATCTGACACAATCGAATCCGGAATCCCATGCAGCCTCACTATCTCATCAATATATTTCTTTGCCAAAACATGCAAAGTATCAGTCTGTCGAATCGCCAAAAAGTGGGCTGACTTAGTCAACCGATCCACTATAACCCAAATGGCATCATGCCTCCTGTTGGTCCTAGGCAATCCCATCAAAAAGTCCATCGTCACTCGCTGCCACTTCCACTCCGGAATAGGCAACGGTCTCAACTTGCCCGAAGGTGCCTGGTGTTCAGCTTTGACTTGCTGACACACTAGACACTTACTGACGAACTCTGCTATCTCTCTCTTCATGCCCTTCTACCAAAAATGCTCTCGCAGATCCCGATACATCCTGGTGCTACCTGGATTCATGGCATAAGGCGCATTGTGTGCCTCATCCATAATCTCATCCTTGATCTCCCGCACATCCGGAATACACAACCTACCCGCAACTGTCATAAGCCCATCATCCCGCACATCTATCTCAGAAACCTTGCCATTCTGATTCTCATCCCGAAGCTTGCTCAAATCCGCATCCCGAGCCTCGCAAATCCCTAACCTTTCCTTCAAAGACGGTCTAACTCAAAATTAGCCAAGACAATCCGGCTCTTCTGCGCTCAAGCTTATCCTAAGCTTAGCCATCTCTTCCAATAAAGGAAGATACACCGATCGAACATGCGAAATCGAAGACTTCATGCCCAAGGCATCCGCCACAACATTGGCCTTGCCCGGATGATACTCAATCAAGAAATCATAATCCTTTAGTAGCTCCAACCACCTCCGCTTCAAATTCAATTCCTTCGACTCAAAGAATACTTCAGACTCTTATGATCGGTGAAGATCCGAGTCGAACTCCATACAAATAATGCCTCCAAATCTTCAAGGCAAAAATCATCGCTGCTAACTCCAAATCGTCGTCGGATAATTCAATTCATACGGCTTCAACGCGCCAAGCATATGCAATTACCCGATCTCCTCAGATCAAAACACATCCGAGACCCTTCTTCAAGCATCACTATATACCGAATAACCCTCATCACCCGATGGCAAAATCAAAATTGGGGCACTCGTCAATCTGAGCTTGAGCTCCTCGAAGCTCCACTGACACTCCTCACTCCAATCAAACTTCTGATTCTTCCTCAGCAATTTCATCATCGGAGCGGATATTATAGAGAATCCCTCCACAAATCTCCTGTAATAGCTTGCTAAACCCAAAAAGCTCCTTACCTCAGTTACATTCTTCGGCGCCTCCCAACTCACAACTGCTTCTATCTTCTTTGGATCCACATGAACTCTTTGCTCTGAGATCACGTGTCCAAGGAATGAAACTTCTCTCAGCCAAAATTCGCATTTCTCGAATTTGGCATACAACTCATGCGTCCTCAAAGTCTCCAAAGCCATCCGCAAATGCTCCTCATGCTGCTCATCACTCCTGGAATACACCAATATATCATCAATGAAGACAATGATAAATTGGTCCAAGAACGACTTAAAAACTCGATTCATCAAATCTATAAACGCTGTAGGAGCGTTTGTGAATCCGAAAGGCATCACCAAAAACTCAAAGTGCCCATACCGAGTCCTGAAAGCAGACTTCGGCACGTCCGATTCCTTAATCCTCAGCTGATGATATCCTGATCTCAAGTCGATCTTCGAAAAGACTCTCACTCCTTGCAATTGATCAAACAGATCATCAATGCGAGGAAGTGGATACTTGTTCTTCACAGTGACCTGATTCAACTTCCTGTAGTCCACACACATTCTCAAAGAGCCATCTTTCTTCTTCACAAATAAGACCGGAGCTCCCCAAGGCGAAGAACTCGGTCGAATATAACCTTTCTCAAATAACTCTTCCAACTGCTCCTTAAGCTCTTTCAATTCCGCCGGAGCCATCCGATAAGGCGGAATCGAAATCGGCCTGGTACCTAACACAAGCTCAATGGAAAACTCAATCTCTTGAGCTGGCGGTAGTCCTGGCAATTCCTCGGGAAAGACGTCCGAGAAATCCCTGACTACTGGAATATCCTCCAGCTTCCCTCTATCAGCTCTGGTGTCAACCACATAAGCCAAAAACGCCTCACAACCCTTACTCATCATCCTCTCTGCTGTCAATGATGAGACAATCTTCATGGACTCGCTTCCAAATTCCCGATAAACACTACCCTTCTGCCGTTACCCAAATCAAATTCTACTGTCTTCTGCTTACAATCCAAACGAGCATTGTACTTTTCCAAAGTGTCCATATCCAAAATCACATCTAAACCGCTCATCTTCAGTGGCATCAAATCGACCACTAGAAGTTCTCCACCAATACGAAGCTCACATCCTCTAAATACTTGACTAATCACAATGTACTGGCCGATTGGAGTACTCACCACCAGCGGAGTATCCAAAGGGCTCACAATCAAATCACACACGGGTCTACTCGACGAAACAAACGAATGAGTAGAACCCGGATCAATCAACACAAGCACATCATCAGCAAATAAATGGGCCATACCGGTGACAACATCTGGAGCGGCCTCTGCATCCTCCCGCGTCATAGCAAACACCCTGGCTGGTGCTTGTCCTCTCGGTCTCCCCGAAAGACTCGCCCTCCTAGCAAAGATCGAACTACCTACCTCACCACAGCCCTCCCACCCATGGTCTCTGCCCTCCTGAGTCGGCATCCGACCTCTTTCTGTCAGTAGAGGCCGAGGACACTCTCGGCAATGTGTCCCTTCACCCCACAGTTGAAACAAGCTCCTGTCGATCAAGCACTCTCCTCTATGAGGTTTCCAGATGGCTCACACGTCGGGATAACCGATCTATCTCCTCTCTTCTACCGCCACCCACCGTTGAAGCTTGGTGAGAGACAGAGAAGTCCTCATCGGCCTCTGCGGCTAGCACCATCGCTCCTTTCCTCTCAATAAACAGAAGCTCCTAAGACTCTGTCGCATAGGAGCACTAGTGCTACCCCTCTCTTGATCGCTCTTCCCTTTCTCTTCTGTTTGCAGCACTCTTGATGTTTTCTATATTTCAACCTCGAGTCGCCTCAACCAAATGCTGAAATCATAAAATTTCTACACAATTACCTTCTCTCGATCGCCAAGTGCAATCCCGACTCAAATCTGCGACATCCGCGCCTCTCGCCAACATCGACGGAGGCATACCGGTTAATCTGTGTGAACTCGCTCATACTCAAGAATTGTCATATCCTCTCGAGTGAGACTCAAAACTCCCTCTCTTCATTGACATAAACCTCGGATGATATTTCTTCTTGAACACAACCACAAAATCTCGCCATGCCAACTCTCATCGGCCTCATCTGATCGCCTCAAGACGGCCTCCCACCAATGCAGAGCATCCTCAAGCAACCGGCAGCATACACCACTCGCTCATCGCGCTCACAATCCATCGATCCATCACCCGCTCGCCCTCCGCAACCATGTCTCGGCTTCCTCGATCAAGAGTCCCAAAGAAGTCAATCGCCTCCGCATTTCCTCAACTTGTCGAATCTGCTTTTCCCTCTTCACTGGGCGAGAGTAGCGTCGGGCATCCGCCCATAGCCCAACAAACGCTCAAACATCCTCGATCAAACCGAGGCATTTGCTCGCGGAATCGGCGATTCTGAGTCGGCAAACGACGGGCTCACTCTCTAGCCCGACAGAAGCCTCAACATGCATCGGGCTACAGACTCATCGGTCCTCTCCTCTCTCGTCGGAGAGTCAAAAGCAGCAGACCAGCACAGCCCTCGTGTCCTTCTACGAGGTGGCATCGCATTCTTCAAAGGTAAACACTAAGGATTAGCTATACGACAATCTATATGTATGCATGATATGCATGTCACGTAATGAAATCAATTAATGCAACACGTCGTCATATATCACACAATTTATATGCATTCTAAGTCGAGGACACCTAAACCTAGCGCCTCGATACCAAACATGTTGGGCCGGGCCCAAGACGTCCAATCCTCGAGGGCGGGCCTCGGTCGCTTACGTCAGGCGCCCATATACCGCTCGGACCGATCCCAACATCCATACAAGGAATCATTATCGGTTGGATAACAATACATAAACATATACTCATACATACCATCGCATGCATTCTCAACATGCATTTTCATATCCATTCATCATCTCAATATTCAGAAACATATGTCATTCTCATTAGAAGCAATTCAACAAGATTCTCAAATACAACAGAATACAAAACAAATTGAAATCTCAAAATATAAAGTATGCTCCATGTCGACATGCTCTGAGGGCCAACCAAAGGACTAACTTATACAAGTTCCTAGCTAGCTTGAAGTTTCCGATGCCTGTAAGGTCGACACTGCCTCGATCCGCACTGAGCGGGAGAGTAATGGGGTGAGTCATAAGCTCAGCAGCATATACGCTTATAGCCATTGGCAACGAGCCACACAATCAAGCAATATACATATATATAGTCATAGATCATTAGCAATTCACGATTCATCAATTCAATTCTTATTCATATAACATAAGTCATGCATTCACTATTCCTCAACATATCAATCATTATGCAACATAGTGTCAAATTCATCATGTGTTATGCTCAACAAATCCATCGTATGCACAATCAATTGGCTCGAGAGTTCCAGAATCCATCCGGATAAACCAAAGGTAAATCCGTAATCCATCCGAGTCCGATTTCTCGAGGATCTCGTTGCACAAGCGGGCAACCGGGAGAAGGTTTTATCACAACGCACGTGACTCCATCCGTAACTCTCTTACCCAAAAAAAGCACATAATCCACTCGATCCATGCTCAAAGCATGTTTCACATTTTCTCAAATCTCGTTCTGGTCCATTGCCATAAAGGCCTATCAATTCATGCATAATTCTATCATACTCAAAGGCATATTCAAAAGTTCTCATGTAATTCAATACAATCAAGATCATATAATGCAAGCAAGCACACATCATGCAATTTCCCATACACACAATAACCATAAACATATTACCCACCTAGTATCGCTGGAGTATTGGACTCACTATTGTCCTTCCTCTTACGATTGGGTTAAACCAGCTTGGTTCCCTATAATAAACCAAGTTTCCATACCATTAATAATCACATAAAAGAATCAAAGCTTGGAAAGCCAAAATAAAGCATAAAAAGTCTCCGTCCGACTCCCATCTAAAATTCTGAACCCTTCGAAACTATTTCCGAACTCCCCTTCTTCATACGACTCGAAGCTCTTGATCCCTAGCTCACAACGGCTCAAAAATCACCTCAATCGGACATCTATACCAAAATATATCCTCAAAAATGCAAAAATCTCATCTTCGGAAAAACAGGGTCACGCGGCAAGGCTCATCTTCCGCCATGCATGAAGCTTCTCTTCTCATGGTGAAAATCTCGTTCACCACGGCGAAGCAAGCGCCATGTCAAGGCTCATGCAGCAAGACGCTCAGACACGCCGCAGAAGACGACGTATCGCGCTTGCCCATCAGACGCTCCTCCAAATGCACACCGCGGCATGCATCAACGGTGCACGCGGCGTGCATCCAAAATTAATTCGCATGCCGCGGCGTGCTCTTGAGCGTGCCGCGACCTGCGAATCGGGGAAAACACTCCCGAACCCTAAGTTTTCCAATCCAATCCATTCTAAACTCAGATACAACACATCTCAGACATAGATCCAAACTTCTACTCCATTTCTAACTCATTATCAACTCAAAAATCAAACACAAACGCATTAATCCAAGAAATCTCATCGTTTCAACCTAAAACCCTAAACCTTCGATTCCTCACGGATTTCACATTCCCTAAGTTTAAATCTACCCAAAGCATGATGAACGAAGCATAACCTACCTGACAAATGCTTCACAACTGCCAGAAAACCTCCCAAATTGAACCTCTTCTTCTTCTTCTCTTCCTCTCCCCGACGGCTCACTCTCTTCTCTCTTTTCTTCTTTTCCTTTCCTTTCTTCTATTTCTTTTCTTATTCTCTTCTTTAAACCCTAAGGGTATGGGCCCTCCCTAACAAGCCCAAGCCCAAGACAACTTAAGGTAACTTCTTCAACCCTTACACACTTAAATCCTCTAATTCTCATTTAAACCACATTTAGTCCTTTAAATATTCAATATTCCCAAATAGCTCCAATTAAAGCAGAACCACCTAATTATCACAATTTTCTCAATTTAATCAAACTAAGGCAAAATTCGCAATAATCACAATTCATACTGAATAATATCATAAAAAAAATTCGGGGTCTAACACATTTCCACTGCTGAATCCGAATATGTAGCAGCTGGGAGTGCTTGTGCCCAAGTTCTTTGGATTAAACATCAATTGCTTGATTATGGTATTGTGGTAAAAAATATTCCTATCTATTGTGACAATACCAGTGCTATTTGTTTGAGTAAAAATCCAATTCTGCATAGTAGGACAAAGCACATTGAGATTAGGCATCATTTTATTCGTGATCATTGTTTGAAAGGTGACATTTGTTTGAAGCATGTTTCTACTAGTGATCAATTAGCTGACATTTTTACTAAGCCTCTTAAAGAAGATGTGTTTGTGAATATTAAATTGAGATTAGGCATGTGTGATTTAAATGCTTTTGGTTGAATTTATTCATATATCAAATGGTCAAGATTTGAGGCGCTTATGCAATCACATCCAAGATACATTCATCATGTTGCTCACTGGGCTAAATTAAGTGAATTATTCGGAGTTATAAACATACTTTTTGATCGGACCATCAACAAGTCGAGTTGTGAGGAATTTAGTGTTTTGGAAACCAAAAATTGGATGATAAGTTGACTTATTTGTATCGACAAGTCGACTTATTATATCGATAAGTCGACTTATTAAGGAAACAAGTCGACTTATTCCTGGGATCGAGCCCTTTTTAAAACCCTTCTCCTTCTTCTTCTCCGCAAAATTTCTCTCACTAAACCCTAAACCTTTCTCTCAAAACTCGACTTATCCTCTACAAACTACTCAAATCTCACTTACCCATCCATTTTCGACCTTCACCCATTCACTACCTACTCATTACCTCCTCTAATCCTTCTCTCTTTTCGAAAACCCTCTTTTAAAACCCTAACCTCACATCTGAAATTTTTTCTCTTTCTCTCTAAATATCTTCCATGGCTCCAAGAAAAGCCTCTCAAAAAGGGAAAGAAACCGCTCCATCTCAAGATCCTCACGTTTCTCCAAGACCACGGGTTCGTGGATCTTCTTCAAGAGGAGATGCGACAATGGAGGATGACGTTCTTGAACCTAGATTCATCTCGAGGGATGCTCAAAATGTGTATTACAAGGTACTGAAAGATGAAGTTTTAATTCCTCTATGAGATTCGATTGACCGAGTTAGATAGCGAGTGAGTTCTGGAGGTATTTTCAAATTGTGAACCTTGGGTTAAAAGATTTTTTGGGTTTCCATGATGTTATCTATGAAGAGGTGGTAAAAGAATTTTTTGCGAATCTATTTGTGATTAGGAGCAATGTTGAAGAGGGAGTTCTCTTGTCTTCGAAAATTAACGAGAAAGCTTTCTATCTTAGTGAATCAGATTTGTGCACTATGTTTAATTTGCCTAGAGGAGGAGTTAGGCCTAGAGCCTCTTTTTCTGATTTTGAGATTATGAGAAATGTTGATGGTGACACTGACGAGGAAGCCGAAGAAAACTTCGGTTATACTGAGGAAAAGGGTGCTGACTTGTTGGTTCGGTTATGTTCCGACCATTCCCCTCCATTTGAGGCTATGGATCTTCCTTTGAATTATCGTTTATTGCATTATGCTATTAACAGGGTTGTGTTTCCTAAGAAGGCCAGTAATAATCAGATCACTGCCTTGGATAAGGAGATTTTGTGGCATATGGAGGAGGGTCGGAAAATAAATTTTCCGAGTTTGATTATTCAGATGATGAGGAGAAAAGCAAGCTTATTACGTGGACAGCTGAAGGGGAAACTTATTCGGCATACAGGAATGCCGTTTGCTGCTCTGATTACTCATATCTCTCAAATTAGGAGATGCAATCTGGATTCTTATATAAGCTTTCCTTATCCTCAGAGTTGGCGATTCACGCCTTACAACCTAAGGAGTATGAAGTTAGTTCGGACAGTTGAAAAAGGTTGGGTATACTCCTATCATGTTGAGAAGCTTGGGTTGACGTTGGTGGGTGAGCAGGTATCTTCTAGGAAACGATCTAGGACAACAAAGCGTCCGAGCAGCTCACGACCAAGTAATGTCCGAAGCGGTGAAGTCTCACAAGCTGATTTACAGGAACTTCGAGATCAATTGGATGAGATTAATGAGCGTCAGGATGGTCACCAAGACTCACTCATAAGGCTGGAACGAAAAATTGACGAGCAACGCAACATTCTTACTAGTTTAGAAAAGAGCATCAAGAAGTTATTTGATAAGCTTGGGTGTAGACTTGATGATTCTTCATGATGTGTGTTGCATTATGCCTTGACCAACATTTTGATTTCTGTTGCTTTATGTGTTTTTTTTAATGTGTGTTTATGTTGTTTTGACATTTCTTTTGTATTGACTATTCCCATCTTTTGAATTTGATGTTATGTTTGGATTTCGACTTCATTATTCTTCATTTTTGCTAATTCTAATTTTGGATTTTTGATCATGACAAAAAGGGGGAGTAAGATTGAAATTGATATTTGATTTAGGGGGAGTGACAATTTCTTCATTGATTTGCAATTTTATTCATTGATTAAGGGGGAGACAACCTAACCATCAAGACAAGGGAAACCTTGATCAAATTTTATCTCTTTCCAATTTCTTGTCAATTTCTTGATATTTTGTCATTATCAAAAAGGGGGAGATTATTGGACCAATGGTGGTTGACAAATTAAATCCCTTTATGTTTTGATAATAATAAAATATATAGAATTTGTTAAGAAATTATTTCAGGTATTACTCAAGGAAAGAATCATGCAAAACAAGATGAACAAATGTTTAAATTATTGAAGAATCAAGAAAGGAGGTTCATTCTAAGTGTAAATGGCATTACACATGAAGATTCTAGAGGATTTGACCGAATGTTACCGTTGAAGGCTAAACAAGTCGACTTACACAATATAAGTTGACTTACATATGAAGATGAATCCACACAAGTCGACTTATTGGGAACAAGTCGACTTATCGAGGCAAACAAGTCGACTTATTAGAGAGCGGAGCTACAAGTTTTACGTAAATGGTTGAAACAAGTCGACTTATGTATTCGACAAGTCGACTTATTGAAGCACAGATTCAGCTCCAACGGTCCAATTTGATAAAAATGGAATGGAGATGATCAAGGAACGACTATATCCAATCAAGCAACGGCTAGTTGAGCTCCAACAGCTATATTTCATCAACTATAAATAGAGGATGATGGAAGAAGAGGATATACAAGTTCCACAAGCTCAAATACTCTCATATTGCTTCATATTGCTCTTATATTGTTACAATTTGCTTTGAGCATTTGTTCTTCAATTTTTATATTGTTTTGTTACAATTGAGTGGCTAGAGGGAAGGTCACGTGAGGTAGGATTTGTGCTGTAATACAAATCGTGTGTAAAGGTTGCTTGAGCCGGAATTCAAGTGAAGTTGTAAAAAGTTCACACTCAACTACAAAGTATGCAATAAAGTGGTTGGCAAAATCCTAAGTGGGAGCTTAGGTAGAGGACGTAGGTCTTGGCATCGAACCTCTATAAAAACGAGTGTTTGATCTTCTTCCCTATACTATTTCAATTAAAGTTTATCTAAATTTTTTTTGTGTGTTTAACTTCTGATTTTCTTGTAGAAATTTATCAAAGAATTTTAAGATCTATTCAACCCCCCCTTCTAGATCACTTACATAAAGGTCCGTTTAACGGACTCACATGTCCGTTTAACGGACATGCGTTTTTCCAAAACCCCTTCAAACATTCCAAAACTTCCTCCATCAAAACTAACTTCATAAACACTTATAATCTTTACATATTTACTTATTCAAAGGCCTAAACACTTCATAACAATTCAAGCAACAAATTCAATTCATGAAATTCTCAAATCTCAACTAAATTGGTTTATCAAAACCTCAAATTTCAAACATTTCATCAAAGCTGTCACTTACATCAATCTTATATAACTTCATAACTTGTATCAACTATAACTCTTAACTCCGATCTCGAAAACTTGCACACTTGATCTCATTGGAAAGATAAAAGAGCAAGCTACAACTTCAAAGAAGGCAACTTTGGCCAATTCTATTTCAATCATTCTCTAATTTCCCTTGAATCAGCATATACATTTAACATTCATCCTAACTTTGCTTTCTTAATTACACATCATTTATAACAATTTAACTATCATTTGGAAATCATCCAAATCTTGACCTCAAATCATATGATTTCTTACATTCCATAGCATCTTGTCATTCATAATCTCTTGCTTTTCCATAGAATCTTACATAGCTAATCATGATTCATGCTTAAGGCTTCTCAGCCCATCATCATACATAATCACATTTCCTCATCTAAACACAAATCACATACAAAACACTCATTTGATTTCATTTTCATGCTTCAACGTTCGGCGTCTAACATGTCCAATAGCACTAAAAAATTGGATACATGATTTTAGGAATTTTTGATATGATTCATTGGAATTTGGAGTAGAAATTTCATTGTTTTTATAAACTAATCGGTAGAATGCAGAAAACCGGGACAAGTGGCAAGTGACACATGTCACTTGCCTACTTTGTCTTATTATTTAAATGGTTATATAAGTAATCTAATGATTAGCTTCCACGACACATTCATTGGAAGGAGTAAAAAGAGTGTTTTAAAGTGCAAATCTTCCTCTCATCCAAAATTCTCTTTTCTTTTTCCTCTCCATCGTTTGTTCTTTCTTCTTACACAAAAATGCTACTTTTCTCCACCTTATCAAAGGCTCTTCCACCTTAAGTGCTTTCTTCACCTTGTTTTCTAAAACTTACTCTAGCCCTCCTCGAAGTGATGAGGATCATGTAGTATGGTGGAAAGTAGAGAAGTTGGCATCTTATGAAGAATTGATGGAATTACAAAGCTTAATTAGGTAAGGATCTTAATTTATGTTCTTAAATTTATTGTTTAAGCCTTATTGTGTATTTATTGCATAAAGTTTGTGTGTTGATTGCTTGGGTATGAAGGTATGTTTGTGTGAGGATAACAATGCATATAAGGGTAGTATGTGTTGTATGAAAATTAGGATAGTTGAAGTGGATTTTGTGATTAAAGGTGAATGGAAATTAGGGGAAGCAAGTTCAGTTTAGGTGCTGCCCAATTGTAGCTAGGTAGTCAAGTGAATGGATTGATGAATTTGTGGTTGATTTTATGGCTGAATTGGATGCTTATTAATGTAGGATAGGTGTTGGAATGAAGGAAGTTGAGTTAGAGAGGAAATCTGGAAAAAATTCACCTTGTGTATGGTTCAGATTTTTGATCATAACTTTTTCTATGGTTATGCTATTGAGTTGAGGTTTGTCTTAAATTAAAATTGATACATTTGGCTACACTTCTTGTGAAGGAAGTGCTGCCCAATTTTGATTAGAAGAGTGTTGAATCTTGCTTTTAAAGTGAAGTATAGGTGCAGTATGAACAGTATTTCGAGCTTGATGACCTGAATCTTTGATGAATTTTCCTAGATTGCTTTGGGTTGAATTTGTGAAATTGGTCTTCATGAAAGTTGAAGATTTTTGTGTTAGCTTTCTAACGCCACTAAGTATGATATTTTTCGATGTGGAAATTGAAAGTTATAGTCTATTAATGTTCAAATGGTAATTCAACCTTTGGAAAGGGAATGCTCTAAGTGAATAGGTTTTGGGATGTTTGTGTTCTGATATTTATTTGGGACTGTTAGTGGGGAAATTGGCTTAACTGACCTTCTGAAAATTTGTAGAGGATTGTTGTAGCTTTCTAATGAGGTATTTTATGAGAATTTTGAATGTAAGGATGGTTAGATATGAATTTGTAAAGTTCTGTTATGGTTTAGGTGAAAGGCTGTTTTCATAAACCCTAACAGGATAGCCACCTTAATGTGAGGTGTTGACATAGTTTGAATGGGAATTTGCTTTGAAGTTCTTCTTGATAATTGTAGTTCATTGTCTGATCTTGTTATTGCTATATGGTATGTAATTTTTTGACAATGGGTTGGAAAGTTATGAATTTTGAAAGATTGAGTTATATTTGAGAATGTTCTGGATAGGCTGAAGTTTTGATTGAGAAATTGAGTTGGTTAAAAATGGAATTGGCTTTCAGTTTGTCATGAAAGTTGTATCCCTTGTTTTTCTCTTTTGATTGACATAAAATTTGGAATTTTTAGCTAAGGGGATAAAAGTTATGATTTTTGGAAAAATGTTGTTCTGTTGTGGCAATTTTGTAATTTGGCAGAAGTTTTGAGTACATTTTTGACACGCTTAGGAGTGAAATTGGATTTTTCACTTTTCATGAAATTTGTCGGGTTTTATGAGAACTTTCCAACGAGACCGAGTTTGGAATTTTTAGACACTTGTGTAAATAGATAAGGGTTTTGAAATAGGAGAAAGTAGTTAGTGAAAATTGGAAATTTGGAAAAAGAACGAAATTTGGGATTTATATGACCTAATTATTTCTTTTGTCAATTACTTTCGCATCCAACGTCCGATTAACCTGAATTTTAAAGCATCGGATTCATATAATATTTAATTTCGTTTATTTGTGAAATTGGGAATTTTTAGAGCCGAAATTGACGAGAATTGGTTAGGTCGAAGTGAGGGGTCCGGACAAGGATTTTCCTAAGCCGTGTTTTATTTATAATTAAACCTATAGAGGTCCGAATTGAGTGATTTCGGTGTCAATGGGTTTCTAATTTTTAGAGGAAAATTTGATGACAGGAAATTGTGTAATAGTGCCAGGAATGTCACGAACATGCATTGTACACATTTAATTGCTACATGTGCATTATTAAATGTTTCGATTGCCAATTTGGTAATGTTGGATATTTGACTGCTTTTAGAGACGATTTGGAACGTCATTTCACAGACGCTTGCCGAGACTTCCGTGCTTTAGCTTCGAAGTAAAGGTGAGTAACCTAGATGGTTCCTCAATTATTATTTGGTTATATTTCGCACTTATACAACCGTGGAGAATAATGGAGGGACTCTTGCGTTTGTTTGTGCTAATATTCCTAATCAAGGTGTCCGATGTATGTAGGAGATTATGACATAGGAGTGTTTTACTGGTGATTGTGAATGGAATGTGATTGTTTGTGAACCAATTGTATGAATGTGTTAATTGTGATTATAAATCGTGATTGTGATTATACTGTGAATTGTTGTGAAACAATTGTTTGAATGTGATAATTTGGATCCGATTGTGATATAATATTGTTTAATTGTGACATGCATTCCATGCATGAATGCATGATTAGTTAATGAGAGTTGTAACCGAGCGACCACCGAGAGCTACAAACTCAACGCTTATATCGGGCCTCGAGCCCCATTAAGGATCCGAGCCTTTGGCTCAACGATTAATGTGCCCATATTGGGACGATTGAGCCTCGACTCACCGATTAATGCGCCCATATTGGGACAGTTTAAGCGCTCGGTCACAATACCGTAATAAATTGGAAAGGGTCACATGTGCATTATATATGCATTGGATTGCATTTCTTTGAATGAATGAAAGGCTAATTGCTTTGTGATTCTGTGTATTTCTGAATGTGAATTGGGCAACAACTGTCTTGTGTTTGAATGTTTTACAAATTCAATTGGGTATAGATGTTTAAGCAAATGGAATGTGGCACATTGTCTATGTTCAAGTGCAATTGTGCAATGTGCTTAATTATGCAACAATGTGAAAATATGTGATATGTGAATTATTGTGTTGCATGAATTGAGTGAACCATCGATGATGGTTCCTCATTGAGTTCGCAAAACTCACCCAAAATTTGTAATTATTTTTCAGGACTCAGAAGAATACCCCGTTAGGCAACAAGAGTATGACATCTCCTGGTTAATACAGTAGAGAAGTGGTCGGGATCAGTTCGCGTCTGCATTAGTGTATTTTTATTTTCTAAATTTTTGTATTACCGATTTGCACAATTTGTAAAGTCAACATTTTTTGAATAAATTGTATTTATGAAAAGGGCCCCGAGGCCATTGATTTGTTTATGTAAATTATTTTCTGCATAAATTATCATGTGTGTGTGTATGTGTTAAAGAAAAAAAAATATACTGAGTTTTGACTGAGTGATGTAGCACACCACCCTTGCGGGACACAGACTCGGATATCACCATCGATGTCGGGTTCGGGTCATGCGGGAGTGGGGTGTTACAGCCCACTAGTGGCATGGAGTTCCGATTTCGGACTCCCTTCACGGCTACACTGGACCGTTATGCGAAAAAATGTAGTACGTTCTATTCATGGCTGCACAGGACCGCTATACGGGAATGTGCAGTACGTTCTGTTTGGTCCGAACCAAACCATTTGATGTGTTATGTGTTTTGTTTTATTTATAAGTTTGTTGCATTGCATATTTTGAAAAGGTTTGCGAAATATCGTTTTGGTTCAAGAAATGGGAAAATCTTAAGAAATAAACAATGTTGAATTTCCAGCCGGAAATTTATTGAAATTGTTTAGGAATGATTTGAAAAGTTTGAAAGAAAACAAGTTTTCGATGATTTCGCCACTGTATGACTTTTTGCTAAAATGGAAACAGTTTAGAAAATGATTTTTGCTTATTATTTGATTTATAAACATATTATCCACGAGCTGTGTAGCTCACCCCCTTTTGATCCCCATCTCCAGGTTTTGAGCAGGAGATCGGATGGAAGAATATCAAGACGTTTGGTCCGATTTTGTATCATTTGGATTTTTGTGTAAATTGGGTTTTGGTATTAATTCTGTAAATGGCTTGAATTGCCATGTGTGTATATGATTCTGTATGTGATTGGATATGAAGGATATGAATTCGAGATTTAATTTATGATTTGCATATGATTGTAATTAGTGTAATGGGGTTGTTTATCAAATTAAGATATGATTGTTGATTTGGCTATGGCTATGATGAATTATCAAATTGTTTGTAATTCTGAAGATTGTGGATTTGAGATGGATGATTCCGATATGTAAAATACTAGATATAGGATTGCGTTTGTTATGTTGGATTCCGGACGGGGAGTCCGATGATTCTGGATATTTGTGAGAATATAGAAGTATTGTTTGAACACTTTACAAGTTTGGGTTAGTCATAAGGCAGCCGTTATGCTGCCGAAATTTTGATAAAATGGGTATAAAGATGAATTTTTGGGACTTGATTGTATGTGTATGATTTAAGGATTTGATTGAAGATAACTTCTAAGAAAAAGGAAATTGTATGCTTTGATTGAGTTCGAGGAAAAAGGAATATAAGAAAAGGAATAAGGAAAAAGAAAAAAAAATTATACCAGATTTTCGCATCGGATTAGTCTAGGTTTCCAACGCGATCGTTGTTGTCTTTGTATTGTATTCATGGATGTCGGACATTTGTTATGCTATTCGATTTGTCTTCATTTGTATTCTTTGATTTTTGATCCGCTTTCGATTCGCATTTTGATTCCATGTTGCTTCTTTCGCTTTCGTTAGTTTAATTTCGTATCCGTTCTTGCTTTTCGGTTGGGATCCGATTCCCGGATCGGGTCCCAACACTTATAATGTAGAAGAAGCCCTTCATAGAAAGAGCTGACTAGATTATTCTTGGAAATGTTGTGTTGGGGATAATGGGCTAGAAGTGTGATGGACCTTGTCCAATATTCATGAATGGATTCATTGTCTCGTTGCACAACACTAGTCATCTCCTTCTTGAGTCTTGAAGTCTTAGAAGCGGGAAAATATTCATCTATGAATGGTCCTTTCAATTGATCCTAGGTCAATGTGGTGAAATGTTGAGGTAATGTATAAAGCGACTTCTTGGCTTTTCCTTCTAAAGTGAAGTGGAATGCTCTCCTTAATACATCTTCAAGATTTATCGTGGGTGATTTTATGGAAGAACACACCATGTGCATAGTCTTTAAATGCCTATGTGGATCATCACCTGCAAAGCCATGGAATCTAGGTAAGGAAGAAATTAATGCTCCTTTAATTTTGAAGTTCACATCATCAATATAAAAGCCATAAGGATCATAATCAACATTGGAATTATTAATCTCCCTCATTCTTCTATTATCCTCACCATTATTCCTTATATTGTTCTCACCATGTCCGTTGTTCCCATTAGTCTCAACATGTCTATTATTGCCATTATCACCATCCATGGTATCTTGCTCCAATTTAAAATCACTAGTAGACAAGTGTTCACTAGAATTAGCTCTCTCACTAGGTTCTTGTTCACTCGATGACAAACTTGACTCTTTTAAAATATGTTCTTTATTGATAAGAAATTGACTTGCCCTTTCTATTCTCTTCTCTCTTCTAATCTTTTTCATTATCATCTCAAGTTCAAGATTTAAAGGATTCAGAGGTAAAGCCCTATCACTCCTAGGCATAAAACAATAACAATAAGAATGATTTACAAAACTGACTCACACAACAAGATTTGTAAAAAAAAGGAAGAATCTAATGAGTGCAAGTGTAAGTGTGTATGAATGTGAGTATAGATGACGATGTACTTTGTTTGAAAGAGTGTAAAAACCTGTAATATGCACAAGTAATCAAAGAATGTAAAAAATTGTACCAATATGAATAAATAAAAAAAATAAACCCAAAACTTTTATCTAGCTAAGAAAAAATATGCAAGTATGAGGCTCAACATAAAAATCCCAATCAAACGTTACTTGACACTTATTTACAAGGAACCAATTTCTTGAATCCCTGATAATGGCTCCACTTGAAATATCCTTTTTGTCCAATTGTTGCCTTGGTGTTACTTCAAAAATTTAACCAAGGATTGCATATAATGTAACCTTGGGCCGTTCTCTTTAAGGAACCAAAAGATGAAATTATTTTCCTAAGTAACTAGATGCAATACAACCCATACTATAAAATGGGGTTTGATTTGAACAATTATCGCTAAAGTTTGCAACGAATTGAAACAAACATTAAGGACTTGTTTTTAGTATTTTAAAAGTGAAATGAGTAATATGAAATGACAATGAGTGAATTGAATAAGAAGACAAACACAAGTAATTAATAATGATAAACGTGATCCTCCAATTCAATAGCACAGGCAATCATCACTCAAACAGATATGGGAGTTAAAACAATTAAACCAAGAATTAAAATCGAGCATTTAATCTAACAACCGAGCCACCTAGAATTGCTACAAAACTGATCCCAATTTACTAATTGCCACCAGAATAGTAAAATATAACTAAGGATACTAAAATCAGTGCACGATTTTACTCAGCAATTAAGAAACATAATTAATTTCAGTAACAAATAAAGTGATCCAATAATTTAAGCCATATTAAATAATCACCAATTTCACTAAACTCCCTTGACCCAAAACAAAATAATGAAATTAAACCCAAAATCAATGCAATATCAATTGCTAAACAATAATCCAGCCACAGAATCTTCCAATTCAAAGATATAATTAATGCGTAATTTCAAATAATTAGATAGTTATCCTAAGGCCTTGAAATTACTAAATAATTAAATGGTTGGAAGATAAATGTAGTTTAAGCTCCCTTATAAAGTTTCAAGCTCCTGCCTTTGCCATTGAACCAAAAGATTATGATAAATTAACCACAAAAATTCATTAGAGATGCTGCCAATATTAAGCTCCGATGGTCAGCCATGAAAGTTGGAAGATGATGGTTTCAAATTTTGTGAAAAATGAGGACAAAACACCGAAAACTATCCCTTTTTTGTTAGCATCTTCTTTTATTTTTTTCCAGCCTACACCAGCGCACACACTCTCCTTCATACTGTAGGTAATTTGACAAATTAAGTTAGTGTCAACTTGCTCCTCTCACGCTCAAACACACTGCACAACGCCTCCTACTCTCTACAACTCATGCACTTTCCTCAGCAACCTGTCACCACACAACACACATCACATCACCTCCAATGCCAGATGCCCAAGCCCAGCTGCCTTCAATGTCACCAGCCCTTTCTCTTGTTTTATGTGACAATTAATTTTGCTCTCCACACACACCCCTCCAGCCACATGTCCACTTCTTCTCGCACACACCACATAGCCCTTCACACCTGGATGCAGATCACGTAGCCACGCAGCCCACACACACAACAGTCTCGTCCCCCTGATCTCCACAACACAATGCATATATGCACAAGCCAAGACCACGTTGAAATAACCTGCCTTCACGTTTCAGCCAACCACGCACACACAGCTCACGCACTGCACCTCATTTTTGTAAAGAAATGTAGAAAATCATGTACAGAACTTGTAACTTCAAAGTGGAAGGAGAATAGGATCAATGAAGAGCTGTATCTTTCATTGCAAAAAATAGAACATATATTAGTTAAGTGGCTGCATATGTTTGCTTCAAATTTAAAAATACAATGATGCTTGGACTTGACAGTACATAATGATTTACTCCTAATGCAAGTAATCTATACCTACTACATTACAATACAACTTAAACTTTTCATTAGCACTAAATCAAGTTACATTCTAACACTCCCCCTTGATGCAAGTGCCGTTGAAAACTCCAAGCTTCTCCCTAAGAAGCTCAAATCGAAGTTTCTGCAAATTTTTGGTAAAAATGTCAGCAACTTGTTCCTCTGATGAGCAATGCAGCAACTTCACTTAGTTTTCCTTCTCAGCTTCTCGAATGGCATGATATTTAATCTTGATATGCTTAGTCTTTCCATGAAAAATAGGATTTTTCACCATAGCCACAGCAGATTTGTTGTCACAAAAAATTTCAGTAGCCTTCTCCATTTTGAAATTCAAATCAAGCAAGACCTTTCTTATCCACACACATTGATTCACAGCAGATGAAGCAGCAACATACTCGACTTCAGTAGTGGATTGAGCAATAGATCCTTGGTTCTTTGTACTCCAACAAATCATGGCTGATCCAAAAGAAAAGCAATACCCTGATGTGCTCTTCATATCCGTCAGTGAACCAACCTAATCACTATAAGTGAAACCAATCAACTTCACACAACTAATTGGTTTATAATGCAGTCCATGTTAGTAGTGTGCCCTAGGCCAATGGATAGTTGTGATTCATGTATTAACATTATGACTTGTTAATAATATATTATGAGGTATTCCTTTCATATATGCATGTATTTCGTTTATATAATGTGATTTACATTCCATGAATGGTATTAGACTTATGTCATCAAGTATGTGACTTGATAGTAAAACCATAAGCATTATAACACTATTCTAGACTGTCCCTGGTCGATCATTATTGGTGGAACAATAATGAATTAAGACTAGTATGTATTCGATTGATGATCACGCTTCTTCGATCATGGATATGAGATATCAAATCGTAAACATGGATATATGTTAGAGAACATATATTGATCAACCCACATAAAGAATACTACATGGTTTCATGTCATTAGTGATTCTTAATATGGTTTGACTTTAGTCATTTGACTTGAAGTCATCATGGTTCCCTACATAAGGAATTCGGTGTTCGATATTAGACTAAGTTATTTTTAACCTAATAACAAGCGCCTTATGTTGGACATCAAATGAATCATGCGAGGGATGTGAATGAAGTAGATGGGATTTGTACCTCTCTTAAATGAGAGAGATATCATTTGGGCCTCTTGACAAGTGTAATCAAGAAATTATGGTCGTGCTTTCAAATGAATTGATGAAGAGTCATCAATGTCATTTGTTATAATCAACAACTTGGGGATCAAGAAACTATGATTAATCAAAGGTTGACATGTACCATGCCTTGTGATTAATCTTGATATCGTGCTACAAAAGGACTGAGCTTATAACCATAGTTATAGGTTAAATCGGATTATCGATCCTCATTTGATTTGGGTAGTCATAATGTCTTGCTAGAGGCCGCTTATGACTTATGGGCCTTGAAGTGTGATCAAGCCCATTGCCAACATCAAATGAGCCTATATGGTCGCACACAAAGAGTGATGTGATCTGGGCTTATTCTCTTTGGCCTAATTTATTAGGTATTGAATAAATATATGTAAATATATTTATTGGGCTAGATCGAATTAAGTTGTCGGGCTTTTATTATATATGATATAATGGGCCGAAACTTATTGGGGCCTCAATGGTATTAGGGTTTCTCTATAAATAGAGAAGCTTAGGTCTCATTAGGAATGGAAGACACTATTGTCAGGAAACCCTAGCCACCATCCGAGAGGAAAACCGTGCGGCGTTCGAAAAGAGTTTGAGGACGTGCTAGCACACCACAGCCGCAGCCCATGATCGTGCATACTCGTGTGGATACCGGTAGAGGGCATTCGTGTTTGCAGTGTCTTGGAATCCAAAAAAAGAAGCAATCTATCCACGGAAATAAGGTATTTTTGTACATCCTTGGTTTTTTTTATTATACTTCATGTTGTTGTATGGTTTTTTTCTGCAGTGTATTGTGAATACTCGGACCATACGCGATCCAACAGTCCATAGTTGAGAGTTCCATGCAAATACCTTAGAACCCTTTTGACAGCCCTGAAACGCAATTTAGAAGGACAATTCGTGAACCTAGATAGCAGACTTGATAAACATGATATTAGGCCTTGTAATTGACAGATATAGCAAGGAACCAACTGCACTTCTATAAAGAGTAGCATCTGCCAAATCTGATCCATCATCAAGAAATAGCTTAGTTCCTTGAACTTCAGGAGTGCTAACATATCTGGACTTTCCCAAACTGAACTTCTTTAGTAGCCCTCGAGCATATTTTTCTTATGAGATGAAGATTCCATGTCTGCCTTGCTTAACCTCCATTCCCAGAAAATAAGACATTAGTCCTAGGTCATTCATTTCGAAGACAAGCTCCATTTTAGACTTAAAATCCTTGATGGCCTTAAGGTTATTTCCAGTTATCAAAAGATCATCAACATACACTGAAACCACCAATGTTTCAATTCCAGAAAGTTTGACATATAATGTAACTTCATTGCAACTTTTCTGAAATCCAAAATTCAAGAGATACTCATCAATCATTGCATACCATGCCCTTGGAGCTTGCTTAAGCCCATACAAGGCCTTCTTCAACAAATAAACCTTGTCAGGATCGATTACAAATCCCTCAGGCTGTTCCACAAAAATTTCTTCTTCAAGAATGTCATTTAAGAAGGCAGACTTGACATCTAGTCCAAAAACTTGCCATTTTAGATAGGCAGCAATGGAGAGTAGCATTCTAATTGTATCAAACCTTGCAACTGGGGTTTCATTGAAATCAATCCCATGCCTTTGAGCAAACCCCTTGACAACTAATCTTGCTTTAAACTTATTGATTGTCTCATCCGGATTGAGTTTCACTTTAAAAATCCATTTCAGGCTAATTACTTCCTTATCTGCAGGCTTAGGAACTAAGATCCAAGTTTCATTTTTGTTGATCATACGAAGCTCCTCCTCCATTGCAGCTTTCCACTTATCACAATTCAATGCTTCATTGATGTCTGAAGGTTCATACAAGGCTACATTACATCTTGTATAGATGTCATCAAGTGTTCGGGTTCCTCTTGTAGTAGGCTCATCGTCAGAATCGTCATCAACTTCATTCTGCTGCTGTACAACATCTTCATCAAGTGCATTTTGTGGAGAGGAAGTGACTGATTGTTTTGTCCAGGCCCAAACATTGATTTCATCAAATTTCACACTTCTACTCACATGAACTTGATTGGTAAGAGGATCAAGAATTCTGTAACCTTTAGAAAGGTTACTATAGCCTACATGGATTCCAATCTCAGCACGTTGATCCAGCTTATCTCTCTTTGCTTTAAGATTGTGAGAGTAGCATACACTGCCAAAAATTCTAATGTGAGTAACCAAAGGTTTGGTTCCAAACCATGCCTCAAAAGGTGTTTTTCCTTCAACAGCTTTGGTGGGAAGTTGGTTTTGAAGATATATAGCCGTATTAACAGCTTCAGCTGACAAAGTTTTTGGCAAAATTTTCTCCAGTAGCAAGAATCGAGCCATGTTCATGATGGTTCTATTCTTCCTTTCACAAACAACATTCTGTTGAGGGGAGTAAATAATAGTTAGCTGATGGAGAATTCTAACACTTTGAAGCAATTCCTTGAATGCATTTGATGTGTATTTAGTCTTATTGTCTATCCTCAAGGTCTTCATTAACAGGCCACATTGATTTTCAGCTGATGCTTTAAACTTTGTAAAGCATTCTAGCACTTCACTTTTTTGTTTAAGAAAATAAACCCAACAAAACCTTGAGAAATTATCAATGAACAGAAGGAAGTACCTGTTGGAGTTGATTGTGGAAACATTCATTAGTCCACACACATCTGAATGCAACCGCTGAAGTTTGTTAGTTGTTCTTGAAGCTTGATTCAAAGGAAATGGAGTTTTGCTTAATTTTCCCATTTGACAGATTCCACACACACCAGAAAAATCACTTATAGAATTCAGATCTTGCACAAGTTCTGAATCCTTGAGTTGCTTCAATGAATTGAATTTGGTGTGTCCAAGTTTTTTGTGCCAAAGATAAGTGTTATCCTCGACACATACATGTGGTCTAGCTGCTGCTTTTGGCCATTCGACTGGAAAGTTCCTCCTCTTCATTGTAACAATCAAGATTTCTATCCCCAATGAGTCTCTAATGATGCACATTTTGTTTTCAAAGGATAGTTTGTAATCCTTCTCAAGTAATTGACCAACACTCAACAAATTCATGTCAATTTCAGGTACATATAAAACATCTGAAATGTTTCTTGTTCCAGAAGGAGTTTGGAAAAGAATTGTACCTTTTCCTTGAGCATTCACCAATCTACCATCTCTAAGTTTCAGTTTGCATGCAAATCTTCGATCAAGATCCTTGAAAATAGAGGAATCAGTTGTCATGTGGTTAGTGAATCCATTGTCCACTAGCCAAATTGCAGAGGAATGATCAACTACACATGTCTCTTCCACAACAGTAAATAACTCCTCTTCATGCTCCTCTAAAGCTTCAGTAACTTGTGCAGGTTGTGCACGAGTTTGCTTCTTATGGTGATTCTTGCAAACCTTCTCTATGTGACCAAATTGTTTACAACCCTTGCATTGCACATTTGGTCTAAACCAACAGAAATCTGATGTATGATTTGTCTTTTAACAATGAGGACAAGGAGGAAACTTGTCCCTTTTAAACCTTCCTCTATTCCATTCACCTTTCTCCTTTCCCTTCTTGTTTTATGAGTATTTTTCATGGCCTGAAGACTTCACCTTGTGAGCAGCTACATATGCTCCTTCATTTTGTGTCTCCTCTTCTCGAAAAGCCTTCCTTTGTTCCACAACTTGTAATACATTAGCAAGTTCAGTAATGGTGATCGTATCCAAGTCCCAAGTGTCATCCAAAGATGAGATTTTTGATTCAAATCTCTCAGGAAGAGTCACCATGACCTTTTCCACAATTCTTTTCTCTTCAACATGTTCTCCCAACAGCCTAATCTTATTGACAGTCTTGATAACTCTATCAACATAGTCTTTGATTCTATCCGACTCCTTCATTATATACATCTCAAACTCTTTCCTTAGGTTGAGTATTTGCATCTTCCTTATCTTGTCACTGCCTTGGAACTCTTGCTTCAGCCTTTCCCAAGCTTCTATGGGTGCTTCACAATCCATGATCCTTGTAAAGATCACATCATCCACAGCTGAATGAATGCAAGAGAGAGCATGAAATTTCTTAGATGTTTCTTCAACATGATGCTTGATCTGATTCACTGTGGGATTGGTAGGAAGAGGATTCACTTCCTTACCTTCTATATAATCCCAAAGGTCAAATGACGTCAGATATGTCTTCATCTTCATAGCCCATATCTGAAAAATTTTGGCCATTGAAAATAAGAGGTGCAGTGTTTGAAGGTATGAAGGTCATTGGTTTTGTATTTTGTGTGAAAGCTTACGAGAGATGAAAGAGGAGATGAAAGTTTCTGGTTTTTTAAGTCACAAGCCCCTTATAAGATCAAGAATGCTCTGATACCATGTAAAGAAATGCATAAAATCATGTACAGAACTTGTAACTTCAAAGAGGAAGGAGAATAGGATCAATCAAGAGCTATATCTTTCATTGCAAAAAATAGAACATATATCAGTTGAGGGGCTGCATATGTTTGCTTCAAATTTAAAAATACAATGATGCTTGGACTTGACAGTACATGTTGATTTACTCCTAATACAAGTAATCTATACCTACTGCATTACAATACAACTTAAACTTTTCAATAGCACTAAATCAAGTTACATTCTAACAATTTTCGTTCTAGCTAAGACACAGCCAACAACGCCTCTCCTAGTTGCCCAGCACCACGCACAAAACTTCCAGCTCTTTCTATAGCCACGCCTCCTGCATTTTACGCATGCAAATGTCGCCCTCCAACACACAACCCCAGCTAGCACCAGCACACACGTCTACTTCTCCTCACACACCAGGACGCAAACCACACAACTGCCTAGGTGTTGCCTCCTCAAGCCACTCACATAGCAGCCCACAAACCACGCAATAGCTCTTTCAACACCGCCAGCTCAAATGCAGAACACACACAAGCCACTAGTCTCCACAGCCTCATGCACCAGGACAACACACACTCACCCAGCTGGCCTGTTGGGACCCGATCTGAAAACTGGATCCCAACCAAAGAAACGGAAAAAAAATACGAAATGAAAGAAAGGAACATAATGCGGAAGCAAAATCATAAGCGAAACAAACATCAGATCTGTAACATCCCGTATCGGTGTGAAGGGCATATCGGTAATCCGGATGGGTTAGGAATGAATGCATGCATATTATTGAATTTCATATGCATTTAGCCTCTATAAATTATTGATAAATGATTATTGTTGCATTAGCATATGTATGTACAGACATGTATGACAATTTCCCGGCTTTATTAGGTAAATTGGAAAATTTGGTCATAATCGTATGGATTAGGTTTTGAATATAGAATTGAAGTGAAATTGGATCTTAGAGATTTGAAAATTGAAATTGGAGTATAGGATTATGTATTTCCTAATTTTGAGGATTTATAGGAATTTTCTGGAATTTTTAGAGATATGGGTCCGGACCGGAATTTTGGTCAGATGATTGATTAATTGGATTCCAGTTCCGAAATTGATTGATAGTTGGCTTGAGATAATTTAAGATATGATTAAAGGATTTATTATTTAGAATCATTGCGAAATTGGGTGAAAATTTGAATAAGAATCGGATTTTAGACCTTAAGATTTGGGCATGTGGCATGGGAGTTGCAAAACAAGCTCTTAATTTTAAATCCTTATATATATATATATATATATATATATATATATATATCCTAACTTTTAAACCTTGCCTCCCACGATGCTTGCCCCTTCTGTTGAAAGAAAAATTGATTTCCTTCTTCTTTTCGTGGATCATCCTTTTGACTTTGTTTCCTTCCATTTTTCTACTCTTAAATTACTTCCTCCTTCATCCATCATCCATCCTTAGACTTGGGGTTGAAAGAAAATGGAAGTTGTGTTGGATTAAGAGGAAACCGTACGTGAGTGGAACTTGGAGTATTTTGGGTGATTTGTGGAAGCTTAAAAGCTTGCATCAAGTAAGTTCATACTCCTTTATGCTTTACATTGTTTGATTTGATCATTAATTTGAGTTATAAATTGTTTAAGAATTTAGAAGTTTCGGATGATATAGGTTTTAAGGAAAATGTAGATTTTGATTTGGGTATTTGAGAAATAATTGTTATTGGATGGATTTGAGGTTAGAAATGAGTTGTGTTTAGTAGTTGGAGTTGTTTGAGAGTGTTTAGAATGGAAAGGAATGGATTTAAATCAGCAGATCTGGGAAAATCTGGGTTTCGGGCGTGTTTCTGGGTTTGCACGTCGCGATGTGTTCGTCACACGCCGCGACGAGCAATCCTCAGTCCGCACGCCGCGACGAAGGAACACACGCCATGATCCTCGCTTACGCGATGCGATTTAACGACCGGCACGCGCATCGCGGCGTCGGCCAAGAAGGCACGCCATGAGCGCTCTCTCGATACGCCCGCGATGTATGCGAGAGAGAATCTCTCGCCATGAGGATGCCTATTTAGGCTGAGAATGATTCTTTTAATTAGAGAATTTTGAGGTTAAACTCGGATTGGCTCTTGAGTTATTTGGAATTTAGAAACTAAGAATTGCAATTTAGAAGAATGGAATTTCAGAATTTTATTCGGTGGTTCTCGAAATCGGATGGCAATTGAAATAGTAAATTTGATTTTGACTTGAGGATACCCCCCCTATGTATTGGAATTTGACTTTAGAGAATCCGACTTTAGAGAATTCAGAACCTAGTAAATTGAATTATGGTGTTAGAAATTGCTATCAATTAGAGTAAAAAGGAATTGAATTGGAAGAATTCGAGAATAGGATCGGGAATGTCATAACATGTATAGTACAAAATTCATTCAATACATAAGCGTTATTGATTATTGAAATTGGTAAAATTAGTAATGTTATATTTATTCTGATTATTTTAGAGGCTCCAGTGGAGTGTCGATCGCCCGACGTAGGCGAGACTTCCCGACAGTAGCTCGGAAGTTCTAAGGTGAGTAACCTAGCTGGTTTCTCAACCTTTATGTGTTACATTTTATGCACCTATACCATGTGGAGTTAAGGAAGGATTATGTGTGTTTGCTTTGATTAATTTCGGACCACAGGTGTTCGAAACATTGTAATATGTTATAGAAGTGCTAATTGTGCATAAATTGTTATTAATTGGTTCTGAATGCCAATTTGGATAGGTGATACTAGATTGTGACACGACTAGTGAAATTTACATGTGCATTCATGCATAAAAGTATGATCAGATAATGACAGTTGTGACCGGAGCAGCCACTGTATTCAGAGCTTTAAGCTCAACGCACAGGGCCTTGTGCCCAACGATTTTCACAGCTTTATGCTCAACGTATCAGGGCTTCAAGCCCAATGTTTTCAGAGCCACTGACTCAACGTAAATGAGCTCAGGCGCACGGTCACAACAACGTAATAAACGGAAAGAGTCACATATGCATTTTTCATATGAAATGATCAAATGTGAATTATATGAAAGGCAAAACGCCTTATAAACGTGAAAGTGAATGCATGTGATTCTTTGATTGTGATAATATATGATATAATGTGAACTATGCGTATATGCATGAGTTGGGTGAACCATCGATGATGGTTTCTCGCTGAGTTCGCAAACTCACCCAACATTGCATTTATTTTTCAGGATAGTGATAGTAGGCTCATAGCTCCGGATAGCGAGACTTTTCCACCTTGTTGAGTGCATTGGCGATAGAAGCATGGCTCATAGGTTGGTCAGCTGGGGTTGATTTTTGGAGGATGACCTAGTTTAGGATTTTGTATCAGTTCCTTTTTGGAAAGATTTGTATAGTTCATGGAAACTGATAGACTTGTAAATTCTATTTTAAGGATTATGCAATGAAAATCTTTGGTTTTAAAATGTAGCAAGTTTGATATTATGGTTTATTTATGTCGATGCCATGTGGAATATAGAAGTGATCGAATCGTAGTGCACTCTCGTTGTAAATTATGTACCGGTATGACCTTCGGGCATCCCGGTGTATACCCTACGGTAAGGGGGCGCTACATTAGGTGGTATCAGAGCATGGTTTGACATCTTTTGTGCATAGTATATTTTAGGCTGAAATTTCAATAAGAAAAGCACAAATTGAATGGGAATTGTGGTTTTGTTGTAGTTCATCCGTTCTTGGTGATCAGGTAGATCAACCAGCTGACCAAGGATCAGTCGAAGCTAGTAGGGAGTCTTTAGTGCCTCGATTTGAGGAGCAGCCTCCTAGATTTCCCATGAGATATGAGAGGAGGTATGATCGTTTGCGCAAGCAGGGAGTTGTGGACTTTTATGGCAACACAGACCCTGCTGAGGCTGAGGGATGGTTGGAGAGGACTGAGCGAGTCCTCGATTAGATGGATTGTGATGCAGAGGAGAGATTTGATTATGCAGTCTCTCTCCTTCAGGGTCCAGCTTATCAGTGGTGGAAGACTATCCTGGGCAGTACCGCCAGACCCTGTGTTTTGACTTGGGTAGATTTTCTGAGAGCCTTTTGGGATAATTATATACCTAAGGTCTATTTGGAGATGAAGATGCAGGAGTTCTTAGAGTTGAGACAGGGGTCGATGATAATGGCTGAGTATGAGGTTAGGTTTAATGAGCTGATGACGTATGCTTCTATTTTGATTGCCTCTGAGTCTGATAGGTGCCGGAGATTCGAGGGAGGGCTTAAACTGGAGATCCGTACCAGGTTAGCCCGGTCTGATATGGGTACCTTCGTTGAGCTGAGAGCTACTTCAGTGTGGATTGAGCAGCTTTTGAGGCAGAGTTAGACTGAGACGGGTCAGGGATCCAGAGGCAAGAGATCTAGTGACAGTCAGGGTAGCTCTCGTAGGAGCTTTAGCAGATGTCATAGCAGATTCAGATCAGCAGGAGGAGCCAGACAGTCGGGTTTGGTTCAGAGGGGGAGATTTGGGCAGATTGGTAGTGGCAGAGGATCAGGACAGGCTTTGCCAGTTTGTGTGCATTGTGATAAGAGGCACAGTGGAGAGTGCTGGAGAGTGATAGGAGCCTGTTTGGCATGTGGTTTTATGGACCATATGATTAGGAATTGTCCTTTGACTTTGGGAGTTCAGTCTACTGCGAGTGGGAGAGCTGGTAGTAGTTCGACAGTGCAACAGAGTCGGGGTGGTGGACCTGGATTCAGGGGCCGAGATAGAGCCCGGGGTAGAGCTGGAGATTCTTTTATGGGGACCGAGAGCCGTGGTAGCCAACCACAGTCCCAGGCCAGGGTCTATGCCATGACTAGGCAGGAGGCCCAGGATTCTCCGGATGTCGTAGCGGGTATGCTTCTGATTTCCAGCTTTGAGCTTTTTGCATTGATAGATCTAGGGTCCACGCATTCTTTTATTGCACCGCATGTAGCATGTAGATTGCAGGTGGATAGGGAGATGTTGCAGTATGGGCTAGAGGTGAGTACATGTAACACCCCACTCCCGCATGACCCGAACCCGATATCATTGGTGATATCCGCGAGGGTGGCGTACTACATCATTCGGTTAAAACTCATTACACATATATTTTTTTGAACCAATCATTCCACGTCAAAAGGAAATAGTTTCCGTTATTACACGATCACGCAGAAGTAGTAAACAGTATAAAATCTTTGCAGTTATAATTATTACTATCATTTAGCAATATTTTACAGTAACCAAACAGTTCACATACTAATCAGTTTACAAAGATTACGGAATACAACATTAAGAAATACTAATGCGTATACTAATCGATCCCGACCTCTATCTCAACTTGCACTCTAGAGGTATACTCCGTGTCAAACGGGTACTCTTTAGTCCCGAAAAATAGATTGCAATTTTGGATGAGTTTATGAACTCAATGAGGAACCATCATCGATGGTTCTCCCAATTCATGCATCATATAACAAATTACAGAATAAGACGGTCTTAGTAATGATAATATCCAATATTACATACCAATTACACAAATAATTTCACAACCACGTAAAAAATACGACAATCCACAACAAGATAGGCAATCACAAAGACAAGAGTCATACAAATCATGTAGAGCAAAAGCTATTTCAGGCATTCAGTATAGTATGCAATGCACATGTGACCCTTTTTCCAGTTTTATTTCAGTATTGTGACCGAGCGCATAAACAGTAAACAGTGGACGCTTAGCGTCTAGGAAGTAGAACTTCCTTCGAGCTTGGCTTCGCAGACGATATCGACCGATGGACGCTTAGCGCCTAGGAGTAGACTCCTTCGAGCTCGGCTTCGCGATGACGATATCGATGGCGACTCGGTTCACAATTTTCCTTTATCAGTTTATGCATCGGTGTATGAATGCATATGCCCAGTTACACATCTCATAAACAGTTAATCGTTCAAGCACAGTCACAATCCATAATTTACAATTACCGCCTAGAATTCACAGTCACAGTAATCCCCATAGGGCAATCAAGTCACATTAAACACATAGATTGAGATAACCACCTAGGTTACTCACCTGTACTTCCGAGCTAATATCTGCAAGTCTCAGTGACATCGGTAGATCGACGCTCCAAATGTACCTCTAAAATAGTTACAGTATATAAACATTACCAACTACTCAATCAGAACTATTTAATAATGCACATGTAGCAGTTTGCAAGTGCACAATGCATGTTCATGATATTCCCGGCCTTAATCCCATTTTTTCCATCAGAAAAATCTGTTTAAAATTAAAAATCCAATGGCGCTGACGGCGCTCAATTTGGACCCCTATAGGTCCCCAATTAAATAAAACAGTGAGTAAAGGCTCCGTTACCCGGGCCCATGTCAATTTTCCGTCCACAAATCCTCAATTTCTCAAAAAATGAAATTAAATAATCAATGAATCCGATGCCTCAAGAATCAGGTCAATCGGACGTCTGACGGAAAAGTTATTCACGAAAGAAACTAAAATTCAAATAAAACAATTAATATATCTATATCTATAAGCCCTTATTTCCTCCTTTTTTTTCCTGTTTTCCAACCGAATTTCAATCCTCTATAACTTTTTGTACACAATTTAGAAAATTGCAAACCATACCTTGTTGGAAAGACAATGAAACCCTCAAGAAGTTTCATTTAGACCACTCAACTTAATTCCACCTCTAAAGGTGTCAAAAATCTCATGAAACCTACTGCTCACTCAAAGTCACTCAACACAGTACAGTATCTTGTAAATTCAGTAACTTTAATTCTCTTCATTAAACAATTACACAATAAATATGCTCAGAAAGATCACAATGTGATCTAAAACTTTCATGAACAATATAAATTCAAATTCAATGGCTAACGAGGTCAAACAATTTAGTGAATGCTACTGCCCCTGAAAGTACTCAAACTGGACAGTGATTTTTCAAACAGTATAACCCCTTGTACAAATGTCACAAAATTGCATACTTTATACCCATGAAAAGATAAAACACAGTACTACACTTCTCATGAAGGGCTCAGAATCAAATTCCATCATTAATCAATTTAAAACAGTCTTACAATTTACTGCCCTGATCAGCAGTCCATGACCTAACTTCAGTCCAATCTTTGAAAAATTATAAGTCCCAATTATGTTATCCAAAAATAGCATGCTATATACCATTTTAAAGATAATTGTTTCCTATACAACTATTTAGAAGATCACTCAAGCCAATTCAGTTCAAAGAAATTGCTAAAATTGCTCCCAATCAGAATTTGCATCAAATTCACACTTAGTCTAGGTTTCACCAAATTGCTCAAAATCAGTCAATATTGTACAATGTATATCTCCCAATATACAGATCTAAAAATTTCCAAATCAGTGGCATTGGAACGATAACAATACAGGCTTCAACTTTCATTTAGACCATTTTCCCTAATTCCTTCTCAATTAATTTAGAAAAATCATCAAAACTAGTAGGTCATTTATCCAGATACTGTTCACATAAGTCCCAGCAGTAACTTTCCAAGCCAAATTTCAACCTCCTAAGGATAAAATTAGACAACACCTATTTCATACAAAATTGTAGCCAACAAATCAAAGTTTCTTTGGGCACAAACTTCACCTCATTTGGATAACCACACAATGAGTTATGCTCAAAACAGTACAGTAGGTCAAAATCTATTTTCCAGCTTTCATCTTCAACTTAACTCCTATCACTTCTACTTCCAATAACACATCACTAAACATCCATTTACACCTCTAATTCAGCCACAAAATCATCACAACAATTTCTTGTATAATTGAGCATAATTGGCAGCAACCACATACACAACTTCCATACTTTATTTCCATTCATTAAACATCATAAACATCATTAGCAATATTACATTTACATTCTTTAACTACCATATCCAATTCCCTCACACAAGCATACTTGTAAACCCAAACAAAACTACCACTTTCATGATCAAATAAATGCATAAAGGATCCCCATGAATGCTTCTAACTACCAAGAGAAGAAATATAAACATCAATTCTCACCTAACAAGTTGTAAACTCTTCACTTCTCCAAGTTTCACTGAAACCTCTCAACCTCTCTTCACACCTATGGTTACCACTCTTTAAGGCAAGGATTGAGCTTTTTGTGCATAAAAGAAGATAGAGCACATAGGGTATGAAAGTCTAGATAAGTGGAGGAGGGAGGAGCAAGCAAGAAAACAAGAGAAATTCTAAGTATGGATGAAAGAAAACAAAGAAGAAGGGAGGATGAGCACCCACGGATGGAGGAGGAAAAATGGCTTTTAAAAGTAATTTGGTGACTTCTTGAAGGAGGAATGTCGTAGATGAAAGAATGACTTAAGACAAAAATATTAAATGAGAGGACACTTGTCCTTTAATGGAGAGAAAAAGACAAAAAGCAATTTATACTATTTAATAAAGGAACCCAAATACAAATTCATCATTAATCCCTCCAATTCTAATAGCTACAATAACAATCCCAAATTAATGTACCCATTATTCCAGTGCCATTTGACAGAAATTGTCGGTACCGAAAATTCACTCAGTCAGCCAGTTAGAAATTTTCCGGTCCGGGCAAGTACTCCAAAAAATTCCAGAAAAATTTTCACAAATTCCTAAAAATGTAAAACACTCAATGGCGCAATCCGAATAATTTTTCAAATACAAGAACCATATTAATCACAGTAAAACTACATTAGGCACAAAAATCGGGAATTATCATGAATGCATATACAGTAATTCCATGTGCACAATTGATACTGTGTATCAATCATATTATGCATGAACAGTCCTAAGTCATTCCAATCCATCTCATTCTATGCCAAATTTACTATTTTACCCTTTCTGTAGGGGGTGGGATGTTACAATTCTCCCCTCCTTATAAAAATTTCGTCCGCGAAATTCTCATTCAACGGTTCACTATGACAGTTATCAAATGTCCCTACATATCCCATACACTTTTCTACTCAATGATTCATTTTCTGAAAAGTCACAGTAACCACACTCAGTCAGTTGTTCAGTCACTTATTTGGCTAACTCATTGTCACTCATCACAGTAGACGGACTCAACAAGGCTGTCAGTTGGTGATCTTACTATCTTAACTATCTCATTTGCCATTTCCAGAGCTATGACTCAGTACATTATTTCCGAACCTATTCACTCATCACGTTTTATCCATCCAATACCCTTTTTCTCCAGTACCATGCAGTCTAATGCGTATTCCATTGAGTACATCTTTTCAAGGTGATACTTACCATAACCTCCTTTATCCCGTCCCTGACGATTCACATTCCTTTGGTACCAATACAGTGACATGTAGCTCCATTTCGCTATAACCAGTGATAATTTACCTAATGCAGTCATGCTTTATAATCCATTTACTCTTAGTTCAATTTCTTAGAAAATTCACTGTTCTATAGTGTTCACGCACTCTATTCGGATATGTATTTTACTCTATTTCATTTGTCTGAACCGGTTCCACCTCCACTAACCCATTCGGCTTTCCTAAGTCACTTTCCTTTGTTTCACTCATCACAGTCTCAAATCCATTATGGTCTTTGACTCCCGTTAGGCACTGTGCAATGTAGCAGTGTATCCCTACAGTAAATCAGAACTCTATAATACGATCATAATCCTGTGAAACCCAATCCACTTAAACATTTTTCCTGTTGAACATTCAAACCTAGAAACACTCGAATCAATAATCACTTCATTCTATACCCATAGTTAGTCAATTCACTTTTCGCATATACTTACTAGAATGTCTAGCTTCGACTGTTCACACACTTTTGTCGGGTACCAATACTTTTTCTTTGAATCATTCGATATTGTTTTTCCAATATCATTCGCATATTCAAAATCCTCATAAGACTCACCATTTTAGCTCCTGCACTCTTAACCTTTCTGACCTATGTCCAGTATCCCTAATTCTACAACCTCAATTTTCTTAAAACACTTCACAATTACCCATAATCTACTTGACATTCTTTGAAAATTCCACTATTGGTCTGTTTATTGCAGAACTATTTGTTCACTATTTGGACTTACACTCGACCTTTACCAATATAACATTCCTTTATGTATGCCGTTCAAACTCTAAACTTTTACATGATGTATTCCTGATAGAAATTTAAGGTCTCCAAGACTTGAAACAAGTTATCAAAAAACAATTCAATTCCTCGTCTACCGTTCTAACAATTTGATACGTCATCCCACACTGCACAAATCCCAAAGGGATGCTTCTTACCAGTGTCAGGTTCTTTCATTATTCATATAACTCTTTTACTTTGCAACACTTGCAAACACATAGTCATCAGTTGATAAGATACTCATTGTTATTTTTAACAGACATCAGTCAAACCTTTCAGTGAGTCCACAGTTAGTGTATTTGCAATTCCTTAATGAAGGTAACACTACATCACGTCAGTTTCAGTTTCCCTTAAGGACTTCTTATTGCTATGCAGTTTCTCTTATCAATTGATTTCCTGTCATTCACATCGACATATGCCAATACCTAGTCATCCGTACTTGGACCTCCATACATTCCACTTCATTTGAGTATTTCACTCCGCAATTCGGGACTATTTTCTTCTTAGTTTTGAATCAAGATTTCCCCACAGTTTTGCATCACATATGGAGATCTATTCACTGCACATTGCAATAGAATCACCTCAAATTAAAATTCCACTCACGTAAATGGATACGTTTACATTCCTGTACACACAAAGCAGATAACCTCAGTAGTATATTTCACTTGTTATGTCTACATCTCCTCTTGAGATATGACTCAATTTCACTTTTGATTTCGTCCATACTTCTTTTCGTTTTGTTCCTGTCATGACCATTAATCTTGCTACCGTCGTTATACTGTTCATGAAAGTCTCATCAGCCAATTAGTGTCCCTAATTGCTTTTCAATCATTCTCAACTATACGCACTATCTCAATCAGAACAATTTTATGCCATAATTGGAAAGATCAGAACATCCCTTGCACTAAGGTTTTGTGAGACACGCAACACTTTCTTTGACACGTATACTTTAATATACACATTACCAGATCTCACTTCATCTTATCCGGAGCCCAATTAGTAACTTATTCAGAATTCCTCAAACTCCTTTCCGTTTGTGCCAATCCTCGAATAGAGGACTTAGGCCATAATCATCATTTTTTTTATACCGATACACTCAGTCCTCTTATGTCATACTGTAACCCATTCTGAACCTTACATTATAGGATCAAAGTCACCGATCATTTTCTCTATTCTTTCCATGTATTTCACATACGTTTCATTAATCATGATCAACTTACTATCCAATATAGTTCACTTACGTTCATTACACATATTTTTATTCCCATATCATTGACGTGTCAGCTTGATCTTTTTAAGGTCATATCCACTTGGCTTATACAATGTCATCGCATTATTGCTACGTCTCTCTTTATTTTCCTCAAACAATCCACGATAGGGTACTCACGTTGATAGTACCTTCGGGGATATGTCCCCAACCACAACAAGATCATAGATACTCCACTGTATCTCTATCTATTTACCTATCCATTTACCATTTCTATGTCCATATACATCTTTTCAAAGAATTTCCCGATATACAATCAGTAGAAATTGTCAGTTTGTCTTTTTCCCTTACAATCTTATTATACTGATTTCCAAACTCTTAGCACAATATTCACATAACCATTTCAGTCTCCCGCTTATGCATTCCAGATCATTCCCGTTTCACGAGTTCATTTCAGTTTATCTGTACACTTTTATCTCACCATTTCTACATTTTCTTACTCTACTAGGCACTCTTTCAGTTCTAGGTAGACCGTTATGGTACAATATTGTTCTTATTATAATCTCGCTATCATCATCTCTCTATAATATCTACTGATGTCTAACACCAATACAGTGAATTAATATCTGCCTGATCGGACCATCTACGTTTTACTCAGTTCCAATATTTCCCATTTAATCGCATATACAGTCAGAGCTCTAATTACTTCGTCATCCCGGACTTTTAATCTCACTTCGGTCTACTATATGCGTCTCATATCTCCAGTGGACTTCTTCCAGTTCTAGACATATTCGTTTTCTATCACCGTAATCTTGCCATTTTAATCCGAGAAGTATTTACGATATCACTTCTTTCCTTAATCCGGGAAGTATTTACGATATCACTTCTTTCCTTAATCAGTCTAAGCCAACATAGTCATTCTAACCACAGTACATTATAATTCTCATTATTTATGTTTCCTTTTTCCCATTCCTCATTGCCCATACACATTCATGGGCTTACATTCTAATACGGTCTCACTTTTCTCTCACTTAGTCACTTAACACGTATGCGCACGTAGGATTTATCCTCGTGCGACTCAGACTAGCGATCAGTTACCATGGTCTGCAACGACACGACTCAAATGCATGCAACTTAACCTATGGTTCAGATTGTGCCCAGAAAAATTGCATTGGCTCGATACCACCTAAATGTAACACCCACTCGCATGACCCGAACCCGATATCGTTGGTGATATCCGAGTCCGTGCCCGCGAGAGTGGCGATTACATCGATCGGTTAAAACTCATTACATATATATTTTTTGAATCAATCATTCCACGTCAAAAGGAAATAGTTTCGTTGTTACACGATCACGCAGTAGTAAGCAAGAGAAAATCTTTGCGATTATAATTATTACTATCATTTAGCAATATTTTATAGTAACCAAACAGTTCACATACTAATCGGTTTACAAAGATTGCGAATACAACATTAAGAAATACTAATGCGACGCGAATCGATCCCGACCTCTATCTCAACTTGCACCTGGAGGTATACTCCGTGTCAAACGAGGTACTCTTCTAGTCCTGAAAAATAGATTGCAATTTTGGATGAGTTTGCGAACTCAATGAGGAACCATCATCAATGGTTCTCCCAATTCATGCATCATATAACAAATTACAGTAATAAGACAGTCTTAGTAATGATAATACAGTCAATATTACACAGTCAATTACACAGTCAATTTCACAACCACAGAAAAATAAGAAAGTCACAGTCAGTATAGGCAATCACAGCACAGCAGTCATACAGTCATGTAGAGCAAAAGCTATTTCAGGCATTCAGTATAGTATGCAATGCACATGTGACCTTTTTTCCAGTTTTATTTCAGTATTGTGACCAAGCGCATAAACAGTAAACAGTGGACGCTTAGCATCTAGGAAGTAGAACTTCCTTCGAGCTTGGCTTCGCGATGTCGATGTCGATCGATGGACGCTTAGCGTCAGGAGTAGACTCCTTCGAGCTCGGCTTCGCGATGTCGATGTCGATGGCGACTCGGTTCACAATTTTTCTTTATCAGTTTATGCATCGGTGTATGAATGCATATGCCCAGTTACACATCTCATAAACAGTTAATCGTTCAAGCACAGTCACAGTCCATAATTTACAATTACCGCCTATAATTCACAGTCACAGTAATCCCCGTAGGGCAATCAAGTCACATTAAACACATAGATTGAGATAACCACCTAGGTTACTCACCTGTACTTCCGAGCTAATATCTGCAAGTCTCAGTGACATCGGTAGATCGACGCTCCAAATGTACCTCTAAAACAGTTACAGTATATAAACATTACCAACTACTCAATCAGAACTATTTAATAATGCACATGTAGCAGTTTGCAAGTGCACAATGCATGTTCATGATATTCCCAGCCTTAATCCTATTTTTTCCATCAGAAAAATCTGTTTAAAATTAAAAATCCAATGGCGCTGACGGCGCTCAATTTGGACCCTTATAGGTCCCCAATTAAATAAAACAGTGAGTAAAGGCTCTGTTACCCGGGCCCACGTAAATTTTCCGTCCACAAATCCTCAATTTCTCAAAAAAAATGAAATTAAATAATCAATGAATCCGATGCCTCAAGAATCAGGTCAATCGGACGTCGGATGGAAAAGTTATTCACGAAAGAAACCAAAATTCAAAGAAAACAATTAATATATCTATATCTATAAGCCCTTATTTCCTCCTTTTTTTTTCCTGTTTTCCAACCGAATTTCAATCCTCTATAACTTTTTGTACAGAATTTAGAAAATTGCAAACCATACCTTGTTGGAAAGATAATGAAACCCTCAACAAGTTTCATTTAGACCATTCAACTTAATTCCACCTCTAAGGGTGTCAAAAATCCCATGAAAGCTACTGCTCACTCAAAGTCACTCAACACAGTACAGTATCTTGTAAATTCAGTAACTTTAATTCTCTTTAGTAAAAAATTACACAATAAATATGCTCAGAAAGATCACAATGTGATCTACAACTTTCATGCACAATTTAAATTCAAATTCAATGGCTAACGAGGTCAAACAATTCAGTGAATTCTGCTGCCCCTGAAAGTACTCAAACTGGACAGTGATTTTTCAAACAGTATAAATCCTTGTAAAAATGTCACAAAATTGCATACTTTATACCCATGAAAAGATAAAACACAGTACTACACTTCTCTTGAAGGGCTAAGAATCAAATTCCATCATTAATCAATTTAAAACAGTCTTGCAAGTTACTGCCCTGATCAGCAGTCCATGACCTAACTTCAGTCCAATCTTTGAAAAATTATAAGTCCCAATTATGTTATCCAAAAATAGCATGCTATATACCGTTTTCAAGATAATTGTTTCCTCTACAACTATTTATAAGATCACTCAAGCCAATTCAGTTCACAGAAATTGATAAAATTGCTCCCAATAAGAATGTGCATCAAATTCACACTTAGTCTAGGTTTCACTAAATTGCTCAAAATCAGTCAATATTGTACAATGCATATCTCCCAATATACAGATCTAAAAATTTCCAAATCAGTGGAATTGGAAAGATAACAATACAGGATTCAACTTTCATTTAGACCATTTTCCCTAATTCCTTCTCAATTAATTTATAAAAATCATCAAAACTAGTAGGTCATTGATCCAGATACTGTTCACATAAGTCCCAGTAGTAACTTTCCAAGGCAAATTTCAACCTCTTAAGGATAAAATTAGACAATACCTATTTCACACAAAATTGTAGCCAACAAACCAAAGTTTCTTTGGGCAGAAACCTCACCTCATTTGGATAACCACACAATGAGTTATACTCAAAACAGTACAGTAGGTCAAAATCCATTTTCCAGCTTTCATCTTCAACTTAACTCCTATCACTTCTACTACCAATAACACATCACTAAACATCCATTTACACCTCTAATTCAGCCACAAAATCATCACAACAATTTCTTGTATAATTGAGCATAATTGGTAGCAACCACGTACACAACTTCCATACTTTATTTCCATTCATTAAACATCATTAGCAATATTACATTTACATTCTTTAACTACCATATCCAATTCCCTCACACAAGCATACTTGTAAACCCAAACAAAACTACCACTTTCATGATCAACTAAATGCATAAAGGATCCCCATGAATGCGTCTAACTACCAAGAGAAGAAATATAAACATCAATTCTCACCTAACAAGTTGTAAACTCTTCACTTCTCCAAGCTTCACTCAAACCTCTCAACCTCTCTTCACACCTATGGTTACCACTCTTTAAGGCAAGGATTGAGCTTTTTGTGCATAAAAGAAGAGAGAGCACATATGGTATGAAAGTCTAGATAAGTGGAGGAGGGAGGAGCAAGCAAGAAAACAAGAGAAATTCTAAGTATGGATGAAAGAAAACAAAAAATAAGGGAGGATGAGCACCCACGGATGGAGGAGGAAAAATGGCTTTTAAAAGTAATTTGGTGACTTCTTGAAGGAGGAATGTCGTAGATGAAAGAATGAATTAAGACAAAAATATTAAATGAGAGGACACTTGTCCTTTAATGGAGAGAAAAAGACAAAAAGGAATTTATACTATTTAATAAAGGAACCCAAATACAAATTCATCATTAATCCCTCCAATTCTAATAGCTACAATAACATTCCCAAATTAATGTACCCATTATTCCAGTGCCATTTGACAGAAATTGTCGGTACCAAAAAATCACTCAGTCAGCCAGTTAGAAATTTTTCGGTCTGGGCAAGTACTCCGAAAAATTTCAGAAAAATTTTCACAAATCTCTAAAAATGTAAAACACTCATTGGCGCAATCCGAATAATTTTTCAAATACAAGAACCATATTAATCACAGTAAAACTACATTAGGCACAAAAACTGGGAATTATCATGAATGCATATACAGTAATTCCATGTGCACAATTGATACTGTGTGTCAATCATATTATGCATGAACAGTCCTAAGTCATTCCAATCCATCTCATCCTATGCCAAATTTACTATTTTACCCTTCCTGTAGGGGGTGGGATGTTACAGTACACCTCTAGTTAGTACTACAGTTTTGGGAGAGGTCTGCAAGGGGTGTCCAATTATGATTGATCAGTCGGAGTTGAGTGCAGACCTGATAGTTTTGCCCTTGAGGAAGATTGATTTGATTCTAGGGATGGACTGGCTCACTGCCCATAGGGCTATTATGGATTGTTATACTAAAAAGGTCGTGTTGGAGTCTCCTAGTCAGCCTAGAGCTGTATTTCGAGGTGTTAGTCAGGCAGTACCAGCTAGGATGATTTCTTTTATGAGTGCCTTGAGGTTGATGCAGGGAGGTTGTGAGGCCTATTTGGCGCATGTGGTGGATTCCAGAGTTGAGCAGAGGTTGCAGGATATTCCCGTGATTAGGGAGTTTCCAGATGTGTTTCCCGAGGAGTTACCGGGTTTGACGCCGGATCAGGAGACAGAGTTCTCGATTGACCTCACTCCTATATCTATACCTCCATATAGGATGGTACCGGTGGAACTAAGGGAACTTAAGGCTCAGTTGCAGGAGCTTCTAGATAAGGGGTTCATTAGGCCAAGTGTTTCGCCGTGGGGAGCTCCGGTGTTGTTTGTGAAGAAGAAGGATGGGACTTTGAGGTTGTGCATCGATTATAGGCAGCTGAATCGAGTGACAGTCAAGAATAAATATCCACTGACTAGGATCGATTATTTATTTGATCAGTTGCAGGGAGCTCAAGTGTTTACTAAGTTGGATTTGAGATCGAGATTCTATCAGTTGAGGATCGCAGAGGCCGATGTGCATAAGAGTGCTTTCAGGAGCAGGTATGGGCATTTCGAGTTCCTAGTGATGCCGTTCGGGTTGACTAATGCCCCGGTAGCCTTCATGGCCTTGATGAATAAGGTCTTTCAGCCCTACCTGGATCATTTCATGATTGTGTTTATTGATGATATTCTGGTGTTCTCGAGGAGTAGACAGGAGCATGCGGAGCATCTGAGGACAGTTTTGCAGATGATGAGAGATAGACAGTTGTATGCCAAATTCACTAAGTCTGAATTTTGGTTGGATGAGGTGGTGTTCTTAGGCCACATTGTGTCAGGTGAGGGTATCCGGGTGGATCCTCATAAGATTAAGGCAGTGAGGAGTTGGGAGGTTCCAAGGAATGTGTCAGAGTTGAGGAGTTTCCTCGGATTAGCAGGTTATTACCGGAGGTTTGTCGAGGGGTTTTCTATAATCTCAGCCCCTTTGACAAAACTTCTGAGAAAGAGTGTGACCTTCAGATGGACTGATGAGTGTCAGAGGAGTTTTGAGGAACTGAAACATCGGTTGACTACAGCATCGGTGTTAGCTTTGCCATCAGGAGTTGAAGGCTTTGAAGTTTTCAGTGATGCTTCGCGGCAAGGTCTAGGATGTGTACTGATGCAGCATGGGAGAGTTATAACGTATGCTTTGAGACAATTAAGGTCTTATGAGATTAATTATCCAGTGCATGACTTGGAGTTAGCTGCAGTTATGTTTGCTTTGAAGATTTGGAGACATTATTTGTATGGGGAGACGTTCCAGATCTTCACTGATCATAAGAGTTGGAGATATTTGTTGAGTCAGCGAGAGCTGAATCTGAGGTAGAGGAGATGGATAGAGTTGCTGAAAGATTATGACTGCGCTATTGAGTATCATCCGGGGAAGGCTAATGTTGTAGCTGATGCATTGAGCAGGAGATCTCATATCAGTGCAGCTCAGATTCAGATTGGTAAATTGCCTAGTTTGATTCAGTTGAGAGCTCTGAATGTGCAGATGGATTTGGGTCAGGATGGAGCTCTGATTGATACTCTGAGGCTTAGGCCGATGTTGCAGGACAGGATCAGGAGGGTTCAGGATCAGGATCCAGTGTTAGTGAGATTGATGGATAGGGCGAGATCTGTAGCGCCCTCTCACCGTAGGGTATACATCGGGAAACCCGAAGGTCGCTCTGACACGTATCCCACGATAAAGGTGCACCACCAGAACATTTCCACTAATAATCCACATGGCATCACGATAAATTAAAACCATAATATATCAGAAATCAGTAACTTTTAAAATCCAAATGATCATGATATAGTCATCCAATAACAGAATAGACAAGTCTATCAGTCCCCTAACCAAAACCAAAAAGGAAACTGATACAAGCATCTATCCTAAGTCATCCTCAAAATCCAACCCAACTGACCGACCTGTGTGTCATCGCTTCTCTTGCCAGCACGCTCGCACGGTAGGAAAAGACTATCTCCGGAGCTAGGGGTCTACTCTATCGATCCTGAAAAATTAGATGCAATTTTAGGTGAGTTTGCGAACTCAGTGAGAAACCATCATCGATGGTTCACTCAAATCATGCATTACGCAAATTGCGTACAGACACAGTACATTAATATTCAATTAACAGTATTATATAACAATTTACAGTAGTCTATAATAGTTTACAGTATCAGTAACAATTTACAATAACACATAACAATATACAGTATCATATCATAATCCACAGTATTATGCAACAGTTTACAGTAGCACTTAACAATTTGCAATCTCTCATGTCATCACATAATTCGGTAAGTTTGCAATTCAATCAGTCATGTATACACAATGCATATGAGACTTTTTTCCAGTTATTCAATGTTGTGCCCAAGTGCTCAGTCAGTGTTCAGTGGAGGACGCGTCAGGGATTTCTCCCCTCGAGCTCGAGGCCCGCCAAGACAAAGGTTCGAGCTCGAGGCTCTTTTCGATGATATTAGACTTGGGTCACATATTCATTATCGATCATGATTTATGCATGCAATGCAAAGGCTTCGATAATTCAAAGTATGGCTATAAAAGCTCAGTATTGTATTTCTCAGTAACATACAGTAATCCAATCCAATACAGTATTCCCATCCAGTACAGTAAAAACATGTCATTCGATCATGTATATCTCAGTAATCATGTAATTTCACATTGAGCATTTAAACAGTTAGGAATTTGAGAAACCAACTAGGTTACTCACCTGTAACTTCCGAGCTACTGCCTAGAAGTTCCAGCAATGTCTGTGGAATGACGATCCAACGGTGCCTCTATAACAGTAAAATACAGTCCCATTACTAGATGCTCAATTAGACAATTTAGTAATGCATATGTCTCAGTGGAATTATGTACAATGCATATTCACGATTTTCGGCGCTAAAACCCAATTTTGAACTCTTATGCCCCATTCTAACTCTTTGCTCAATTGATCGACAATAATTGATACAATCCTGAAATTCAGTTCAATTTTCCTCAATTCATACTCCCTATAGCAATTCCCTATCCATTGGGTCAAAACCTCCATTGAAAACCTCAATTAGAACTCCAATTGTCTCAATTCAATATTTAGGTCACACTATGAACCATAATTGACCTTATTCTCTATGAATCAATACCATTTAAATTAAATTCCAATCCTCTAATCACCTCAATCGGAGTTCTATCCCATAAATTATACCCAATAAACTAAAATTAATCCAATCAGAAAAGTTCCCTCGCCGCGGCCAAGAAGCTCTCCACAAGTGAAATGGTTCGCTTCATGGCAGAAGATCGCTACACAAGAGCAATCCTTCTCGGTGCGCCATCCAAATAAATTGATGCTTCCCGCGCCAGACGTCGCGACGTGCGGGTTGCCCACTGTCTTCTCCGATCGACTTCCGCCATTAAAGCTCTCTAAAACCTCCATTAAACATCCTAACTACTCAATCTTTCACAATAAATGCCATAAATGTTCAAACAACCAGTAATAACAACATTAAAGCCATAAATACTTACCAATCGAAGATCAAATCCACAAATCTCTCAAAATCACCGTAACCCTAAAATCTTTCAAACTCAACGATAACCCACTCCAAATTCTTCTCAACCTTCATCAATCACAATAAACCAGTTAGGCTAACACAATGAGAAGAAAACCATAGAGAAAGATCAAAGAATCCTCACCGATGGGAGGAATCGAAGATCGCCGTGGGAGGAGGAAGAGAAGAAGAAAAACGATAATGCCTTAGGTAACTTTCCTAAATCTCAAACCTAGGCTATATATAGACATAGATCCCTAAATCAGTCCAAATTTCGATCTCTAAATTTCAATGGCTCAACATTTTAATTTTCTATCAGTATAACTCTAATATTTCCTTTGCCATTGGACAATTCTTTCAGTACCATACAGTCAATCGGTCTGTCACTCCAAAATTTTCGGTCCGGGTATTTTCTCCCGAATTTCTCAAAAATTTCCTATAAGTCACTATCAATTACCAATCACTTTTAGGCTATTCTAAATCAGTCATTCGAGTCCACTTACTCCTAATTTCTCAATTAATCATAATTCAGTTAGTTCAGTCAGTTTCCAGTTCACAATCCAATCAATTCATACTCACAATTAAAACGCCGGAAAATCATGAATGCATGTACCTATGAATATATGCATATGCAATAAACCTGTTCCTCTATAATTAGAGGCCAGTAACATGCTCAATCAGTGAATGCAATGAAACCTATCAGTCTAACCCAATATTACAATAATACCCTTGCTAACAGTAACGGGATGTTACAAGATCTGATCAAGATTAGGAGTTTGAGTTGAGAGATGGGACTCTTTGGATGGGCCAGAGACTTTGTGTGCCTGATGTAGATGATTTGAGACGTGAGATCTTGGAGGAGGCTCATGTGGCTACTTATGCCATGCATCCTGGTACTACCAAGATGTATCGCACCCATAAGTTGCATTTCTGGTGGCCAGGTATGAAGAGGCAGGTGGCAGAGTTTGTTTCTCGGTGTCTGACGTGCCAGCAGGTTAAGGCTGAGCACCAGGCTCCTATGGGTAAGTTGCATTCGTTACCCATTCCAGAGTGGAAATGAGAGCGCATTACGATGGATTTTATTATGGGGTTGCCTAGGACGTCGAGGCAGCATGATACTATCTGGGTCATAGTGGACCGGTTGACTAAATTGGCTCACTTCTTGCTAGTGAGGGAGAACAATACTCTAGATCAGTTGGCCCAGATCAAACCCTAGCTCTCTCTCTTTTCTTTCTCCTTCACTCATCCGAAAGCTTGCTCTCCCTTCTCTCTTTTTTTGCTTCTGTCAATAACGTGCATCACTGCTCCTTATTATACTAAAGCCCACTCTTCTTATTTACCAACTTGCCATTAATGAATGAGAGAAGACCCGTATGGCCCTCCAATTAAGCCTATAAACTTAACCCTTTAAGTAAACTTCCAAAATTGCCCCTTCATTGGTCTTTAAAACTGACATCTTGTCTGATTATTTTGATCAAGTAAATGAAGCCATTTGACAAGACTTTCTTCTATATAAGTTTTACTCTATGTCTTACGAATCCAACGCTTCAAGAATCGGATCGATTGGAGCTCTATAGCTCAAGATATCTCCAAAATACTAAAGTCTGTTCTTCAGACTCGAGGCTAAACACTATATCTAAATTCCGACCTGAAATTGAAAGTCTTAGAGGCTACATTATAGCTCAGCTCCTTCATAACATTTGTAGCCCCAGGTATTTAATTTAATTATCAATAAGAATCAACTCAATCGGAGCTCTACCGTTCGAGATATCTCCAAAATACTGAACACTGTTCAGCAATTACAACACCGACACTGAACACTACATTGAAATTCCGACCAGAAATTGAAAGTCTTAGAGGCCAAATTATAGCTCATCTCCTTCATAACATTTGTATCCCCATGTCTCTATTTTAATTTACAACAAGAATCTGATCTATTGGAGCTCTATAGCTCCAGATATCTCCAAAATACCGAACGATGTTCAGTCCATTACAAAACCAAAACTGAACACTACACCTAAATTCCGACCTGAAATTGAAAGTCTTAGAAGCTACATTATAGCTTGGCTCCTTCATAATATTTGTATCCCTATGTCTCTATTTTAATTTCCAAAAAGAATCAGATCAATCGAAGCTCTATCGATTGAGATATCTCCAAAATACCGAAGTCTGTTCGGCCATTACAAAACAGAAATTGAACACTACACCTAAATTCCGACCTTATATTGAAAGTCTTATAGGCTACATTATAGCTCGGATCCTTCATAAAATTTGTAGCCCCATGTCTCTATTTTAATATACAAAAATAATCAGATCAATCAGAGCAATACCGATCGAGATATCTCCAAAATACCGAAGTCTATTCGGCCATTACAAAACCGATACTGAACACTACATCTAAATTCCGACCTGAAATTGAAAGTCTTAGAGGCTATATTATAGCTCGGATCCTTCATAACATTTGTAGCCCCATGTCTTTATTTTAATTTCCAAAAAGAATCAGATCTATCGGAGCTCTACCGATCGAGATATCTGCAAAATACCGAAGTCTGTTCGGCCATCACAAAACCAATACTAAACACTACATCTAAATTCCGACCTGAAATTGAAAGTCTTAGAGGCTACATTATAGTGAGGCTCCTTCATAACATTTGTAGTCCCATGTCTCTATTTTAATTTGCAAAAACAATCAGATCAATCGGAGCTCTACCGATCGAGATATCTCCAAAATACCGAAAACTGTTCAAACTTTTTTCAACCGATCAGCTCACTATAATCCAAGCTATCTTTCTCCATTTAATGCCAAAACCAATATATCTTGTATAAAAAGATAGAAAAATGTCTTAGGAATCCAACGCTTCAAAAATTAGATCGATCAGATGTCGAACGAAAAAGTTATGGCCAAAACAAGGAAGAGAGGTCGGTCGGCCAAAGATCGATCGCAAAGGTTGCATAGAAGGTCGGCCCGCCCATGCGCGCATCGCCCTAGGCGGGCGCTCGCCACGCGATCCGACCTCCGAATTTCAAACGCTCATATCTTTTGACTCCGAGCTCTAAATTAGACAAACTTGGTGTCTATTTCATAGAGAAAAGAAAGCTCTACAATTTTTAAGAAGGACTAAAAATCAATTGAGATCTCTAAAGAGGTCAAAAATGCACTCAAAGATAATCGATCGATAAACTTTAAACAACACCTCAATTTGTAAACATCATAACTTTTGACCCAAAACTCTAAATTTGACAAACTTGGTGTCTACAGAAAGGTAAAATAACCCTCTACAACTTTTATGAAGGCCTTAAAAATCAGATCGACCTTTAAATGGTCAAAAACTCCACACAAAGTGACTGGTCGATCGGCTTCACACTAAACAACATCAGAACTTCTAACGATCATAACTTTCTACTCCCTTGTCCAATATTTTCGTGCTTTATATCAATGGAAAGATAACAACAAGCTCTACAATGTTTATGAAGAACTCCAAAGCAATTTCAACCTCTAGCTAAGTCAATGTTTCAATCAAAGTTTCTGCCTTGTTAGCAATCACCTAAGCAATATCTAAACTTTAAATTATCATAACTTCTTGCCCCGATATCGAAAAATTGCATACTTTATAGCGTTAGAAAGATATCAACATAATCTACAAATTTCATGAAGATCATTTCCTTAAATTTGCCTAAACCAAAAGTCAACTCTTTACTCCAAAGGTCAAATTTCTTAATTCTCCAAAATATAACACTTCCACCAATCATTTCTTGCTTTTCAACTTCCATTTCAATCAACTGGTTCATTTTGACTTTCATAACTCATACAAATCTACTCAAATTTCAAAGTCATCAAAACTAATCACTTCATTTCTCATCAATCTCCTTTAAGTACAATAACATTTATAACACAATACCTATATAAACACACTCATTTAATTCCATTTTAATATTTTTAATTTCCACTGAAAATTTAGGGTCCAACATAGCCTACCTCCACACCAGATTCCTACGCCCAGTTCCTTTAGCTTTTGATGTGATTATTTGATTCATCTCTAATCACCCAACACCACACCCACACACGCACCATGCTGCCAACCTTTTAGTTTTTTTTTGTGATAGATTACGTTTTTGTGCTGCTAAAACCCTTATGTATAACGCTCTCATCCAAAACCTACTCTCCCATGTTGTCGTTTTTGTTCTTTCTTCAATGTACCACTCTTTCTTCAATGTCCCACTGCTGCCATTTCTTTCCATCATGTTTGCGTTTTGCACTGTTATTTTTATGTTGGGTATTTTTTCTTTGACTTTTTAGATTACTTCTTAATCTTTTTTAACATTAATTTCTCCAAGAACCCTACAATAAAAATTATAAGTAAAGTAGCATCAATTATCCAAAAATTAATTTATCACAGTTAAACCAAAATATGACAATTTTTGCCCCTATAAACACAAATTAAATGTAAGGCACAGTAATTCAAATAATATTCAAATAAGGCCATAAAGATCACTTTTAGTAACAACAACTCATCCAAAAGATATAAAATATATTTAAATAAATGAGTATGTAAAATTGTAATGGGATAAGTTGAGAATTGTGGTTATAGTGAATGAGTTGAATGAAATAGAGTAAAAAGACTAGAAATAAAAAAATTGAAGTGTTTGATTTTAGCGAATAGAAGTCATCTGAGAAGTTACTGGGAGTGAATAGTTAAGGGAGTTAAATTTGATATGAAACTTCCATGAATAAATAGTACAGGTCTAGATGGATTTTGACAAGTTGTCTTTATGAAAGTTGTAAATTGCCTTTCTAGCTTTCTAACCTATAAAGTATGAAATTTTTTGATATCAGAGTTAAAAGTTATGGTTCTTATAAGTAGAGATGCTCATAAGTATAGGACGTATCGTCTGGTAATGACGTATCGTCTAGTGAGGACGTGTCATCTAGTAAGGACGTATCATATAGTGATTGGATATCAGAGTCAAAAGTTATGGTCCTTATAAGTAGAGATGCTCAGGAGTATAAGACGTATCATCTGGTGATGACATATCATCTAGTGAGGACGTATCATCTGGTAAGGACACTTCGTCTAGTGAGGTTGCTTCATCTAGTGAGGATGCTTCATCTGGTGAGGATGCTTCATCTGGTGAGGACCCTTCATCTAGTGATGGCGTATCGTCTGGTGACATCATATTGTTTGGTGCACTGTTCATCTGATCCTATCATCTGGTCCCACTTTTGACCCTACAAATGATAGAAATTGTCTTCAAGGTCTTCATGAAAGTTATAGATCTTAAAGTCCCCTTTGTAATCATCTAAATAACTACTTAATCCGATATCTCTAGAGAAAACTATGCTAATTGCAAGATATCTTCTATGTACCGTTCATAACCTTCTTCTGGTCACTATTCATAATATATCGTCTGGTCCAATTTTGACCCTTTAGATGACAAAATCTCACTTTAATGTCTTAATAAAAGTTATGGATATTGAAATCCTCTTTCAAACCCTCTAAGAATGACCTTGATTTGATATCTCTATAGCAAGTTATGCCATTTGTCCCGAACAGGTTCAATATGATAGAAGACGGAACCTTGCTTGATTCCTTCAACCCAATCTTTGTTATCCGACCTCTAAATGAGGTGATCCTTAAGAAAATAGATTATTCACACATTGTGCTATCTCTCCATAAAAATTGGTAGCATTCTGAATCAATTGAAAAAGATTGATCAAATGAAAGTGTGGAATCTGTTGGAACAGTGAAATAGGATTATCTTGTTGAACACACTTCCATATTTGGATTATATTTGGATCTGTAGGATTCCAAATGAGATGAGTTTTGATATGTAGTAAAAAAGAGAAATAGGGCTACATACCATATGAGGAAGGGGAATTGTGATTCAGTCTCTAAGATGTTAAATTTCTGAATGGAAGTTGTGCTTAGTATATTGTTTTGGACAAGATCAGTCTAAATTTTTTTGAAGCATATCTTTCCAACCACTAAACCAAATTGGATGATTTTGGTATCAATGGAAACATAAGGCATATGGGAACATATTTCTAGAAGAAAATGTTACAAAATTACTTTAGTATTGGGATCAAAAAGAACATGTAAAGTTGACTGGAAATGATGTTTTTATAGGAAAAATCTGAATATAAGTAAGGGTTATGACTTATGATTACAGTGGTTTTGTTAAGTCTTAAACTTAAGTATAAATCATACTTAAGTGAGTTTTAATAAAGGGAAGTGGATAAGTGGTTAAGAAATGGACAAGTGTCCAAGCTTTAAAGTTAAGTTTTAATAACCTTGAAAGACAAGTTGTTGTCCTTGTTTTTATCCTTCTTGAAGCTTCTTTCCCTAGTTTTTCTTAAACACAGGATTTCTCATCAAATCTACACCATAATAAAATCTTAGTTTTTCCTTTTCACTACCACTTCCTCTTTGTTATTTCTTTCTTGTAACCCAAGAAAAACCGAACCCCCTGTCAACTTTCAAGTTGATGTACGTGGTTACATGAGGGATTAAGGTTCACATGATTGCTGCAAATGTTGGAACTTCAAACAAGTAAGCTTGCTATGATTATGTATTTTTGTATGAGCTTAAGCATGGACCGTGAGTTCACTGTAAAATGGTTAGGAAATAGTGATATTCATATTTACTAGAAAGTGAGTGAGAAAATTGGGTTATGCCGTATTTATTGATTTTCTATAGATTTGATGATCGAAATGTTATGAAATAGTGTTATATGTAAGTTTTGGAGTGTTTTTAGAATTGATTAAAAATGAATTTAGAATTGAGAGATAAGTGTAAGAGGATGTTTGGAGATGAGAATGAATGTTTTGAAATGAAAGTTTGAGGAAGAAATGAAGAAAATGCAAAAGTTGAAAAAAAAAGCAGAAAACTTGAAGAATACGTGAGTGTGATTTTCTGTTTTTGATGATTGTGAAATATGATAGATTTTGGTTTGGTTGTGATATGTTGAGCTGAAATGAAATAGGAATGAAGAGGAAATATTGAGTTTTAAGCAGAAAGTTGATAGTGATATATACATATTTATATACTCTATTTTCCTCTTCACTGGTCATATATAGGATTATATTGGTAAATTATTGAAAGAGTTATTGATATCAAAGTATCAAAGGATTAAGGTTGTGATTTAAAGAATTAACGAGTGATTAAGTTATGAAATTGGTAAAGTACTCGGGATTGTCATTAAGTGTGCATTGTGTTTCTAGAATTTGGAAGCACACATGTATTTTGCATAAATGGATTATGCAGGTTAAAAGTCCACATTCAGGTGTTTCTAGAATTTGGAAGCAAATGCTAATTTGGATCGTATTGTGAGTAGACCTAGATGGTCTCATTCATTGTTTGTTTTGTTTTGAATTTTGTATTGATTGACTACTGAATGCTCATATGAATGTGAATGATTGTATTGATTTCTGGACAGAAGGTCTAATGATTGTGATGTTTGATTTGGATATTGAAGTGCTACTTGTATATGAAAAAAAAGTGATACTCAACTCTAATGTTGAATGTCGAACTACTATTCAATGATATGTGAATTTGAGTGAATGAGAATATACAAATGTGATTGAGGCATTCCATTTCATAAATGCATGAAACATAATGATAGTTGTGACCAGAGTAGCCACCGATCAGAGCTTAAAGCTCAACGAGTGAAAATGAGTCTCGAACTCAAAAGTGATTAAGAGCCTAAGGCTCACTATGTAAAATAAGTCTTGTATCCCCCAAGCGGATAATGGACAATTTGTAATGAGCTCGGTAACTAATAGATACGGGACAGTTTAGGCACTCGGTCACAACAAGGTAATAAATAGAAATGTGAAATATGAATATGAATGAATGTGAAGTGTGAAATGTTGTGAATGTGAATTATATGTTATGTAACTAGGTGAGCCATCGATGATGGTCACTCATTGAGTCCGCAAAACTCACCCAAAAATTGCAAATATTTTTCAGGATCAAAAGAATACCCGTTAGCCAAACGGGAGTATACCTACAGCTTATAAGTGAGGGATAGAAGCTGGGATCAGTTCACGTCTACATTATATTATTTTATTTTTGTACTGAATTGTATATTACGTAACTTTTGTATCGAATAATGTATTTCGAAAAGTTTTGCACAATGTGTATTTGAACTAGGTTGTAACGGAAAGACATTATGTCTAAAGTGTTTTGTATTTGTGAAAGGGTCCTAATGGCTATTGAAAGTTTTGTTGATTGTATTGTTATGATTGAAAAAGTTTATGGATAAAGTGGGCTCGATTTGGTTATGGAATTCCGCATATTATGTTTATGGTTTCAAAAAATTTTTACCAATTTTTGAATGATTGAGTGCTCTAGCATGCCACCCTCACGGGGTACAGACTCGAATATCTCTCAGGATGTTGGGTACGTGTCTTGCAGGAGTGGGGTGTTATAGGGAACGCATATTTTTTTTATCTTAACAAGGTACATCCAACACCTCCTGGAATAGTCATTAATAAAAGAGAAAAAAATACTTTTCTACTCCCAAGGATAGAACTTGTGCTTACTATGCATTAGAATAAGCCAATTTGAGGACAACCTTGATTCTTTAATTTGTTGTCTTAAATTTTACTTAGTGTTACTTACTTGTAACACAATGCTCACAAAAAGGTAGTAATACCTCTATAAGCCTAAGGAGTTGCTTTTGTTTAGTAAGAATCTCCATTCCTTGTTTAGATATATGTCTAAGTTTTTGATGCCATAACATTGAAAATGTCTTACTTGAACTGCTTAAAATGACTAATGCTTCTACTTCTAGCAATGTCTCTTTCTTTAACTTGTGCAAATTCACACCTATCTTTTTTGACTTTATTGTAAACGATCTAGAAGGGGGGGTTGAATAGATCTTTGAACCTTTTTCGTAAAGTTCTACAAAAAATCAGATGTTAATACACACAAAATAATTTAAAAAAATTTAAATGCAAAGAGTAGGGAAGAAAAGAAAACATTGTTTTTATAGAGGTTCGGTGCTAAGACCTACGTCCTCTACCTAAACTCCCACTTAGGATTTGGCAAATCACTTTACTACACACTTTATAGTTCAGTGTGAACTTTTACAACACCTCTTGATTTCCGGATCAAGCTATCCTTACAATTGACTTGTTTTCTAGCACAAATCCTACCTCATAAGTGATTTTCAACCAATCACTTAACTCACAATAATCACAAAGATAAAGAAGAAGTAATAATGCTCAGTACAAATTTGGAACAAGCTAAGAGAAATTGAGAGCAAATTAGGAACAATAGTAGTATGCTTTTTGCTTTTTGGATTTCACTACTTGTTCATTTGATCTTTATCTATTTATTAGCAGACTTCTAGATGAATATAGTCATTGTGGATCCTCTTCTAGTCGTTGCTTGATTTCTCATAGATGTTGCTAAATTATTTCCTTTCCATTTTTGATTGATCCGGATAAATTTTGTTTAGCTCCACCTGATAGTCGACTAGTCGAGGTATTATAGTCGACTAGTGCCAACGTTTTTCCATGCAAGTTTCATCTCTGCTCTTCGAACAGTCGACTAGTGTAATAATAGTCAACTAGTACATCTTTCAGACTGGTTTGTAGTCGACTTATAACAAATTGGTCGACTTGTTTCATTCCCCACTGACATATCTGAATATTATTAGTCGACTTACGACATTATAGTCGACTAGTGATGACTCCAACGGATAGTTTTAACAGAATCTTCCCATAATCTTCAAGATTGAATATCTCTAGCATGTTAAAGATAATTTCCATATTGGTTTATCTACTATCTTAATTTGCACAAGCCTTTTATTAAAATTACAACACCTGAAATAGTTTCTTAATCAATTCTATACATTTTATTATTATCAAAACATAAAAGGATTTAATTTGTCAACCACCATTGGTCCAACATTTATAAGTACAAGTGCACCTCGAATTATCTTTAAACTTTTGTTGACAATTTTTATTTTTCATTCAAGATCATCTAGTCATCCTAGAGACAATCAACTCTTTTTCAGGCCTTCCATATGTTGTATTTCTTGAAAAGTACGAATTATACCATTATACATCTTTAGCTTGATGGTTGCAATGCCAATAATCTTTACAGGATAATCATCACAGTTGTATACAAATTCTCCTAAGATAAGTTCATAATGATGGAACCATTTTCTTGTAGAGGTCATGCGAAAAGTAGCTCTGAGTCGAAGATATATATGTCAAGTAGTGACTTCTTACTTTCAATTATTGTCCCTGCTTTATAATAAAGAACATTGCCATTATCTAAAATTTTTTTAAAATTTCCTTAAGGACTGAAATTTTTTATTAACTTAAATAATCCTTTTTTAAGTGATCTTGATTTCACAGTTGATGTACTATAATTTTGGCTCCTACTTAGGTCATGTTTTACTGATCTCCCTCGTATTTCCATTAAAGCTTTGACTTACAGTCAACCAAATTGTTTGTCCTCCTTATTCTTACATCAACATTCTTCCTCTAGAACTGCAACTACAACATCATCTAAGACTAAGTAGTATGTAAAAGGATTATTTGTTAAGTTGAAGATGAGTTGTTGGACCCGAGTCCTGTGACCTATCCTGAGGCGACCACTCGAGGTTGTCGGCTAAGGATCAGACAAAAGGAAAATCTAAGGGATTCAATTTATAAGAAATTCAGCGGCATCAGTTGGTGGGTTCGCAGTGGTAAAGACATGGAAACAAATTCAAGAACCCTTCAGGAGAAGTTCGCTATGGCCAACCTTTGGCTTCGCCACGGTGAAGGTTCAAGGTCCAGTCGATGAACCCTTCGGGACAAATATGTCGTGGCGAAGTCCCCGGATTAACCCAAGGATCTCTCAGGATAAATATGCCATGGCATTTGAAAAATCACATGTAAGACCCTTTAGGGATGGTTCACCGCAGCGAAGCCTTCACATACGAACCTAGAATACCCAACATTCACATTAAAACTCTGCACATAAACACACTACCAATCCCATTCAATCATACACTAACATATACTTCTAATTCCAACATCAACCACAAGATAGGCATAAACATACGCAAGAGAACTTCTTTATGTCTCATTCTCATTACACAACAAAATAGAGTTTGAACAAGCTTTAATTACATATCAACATACACATTAATAACTTAATACAAGATACAAATAGATGCTCAATGTTTGATATGCTTATAAAGTTATCCAAAAGCGATCGAACTAACTTAGTACAAAAGCTAACTATCTTGGAGTTTGTCTAAATGCCTTGCAAGGATCGCTAACCTTCTCATTCTACACCTGAGGGGTGAAAAATAATGGGATGAGCTGCAAGGCTCAGTGGCTAATATATTTATAACCATTGGCTATGAGCCACACAATTAAACATATATGTGTATATACAAATAGGCATATGTATCTTACCTTAATCTAGCAATGTAAATTCAGTATTCACAATTCTAATTCACAACTTATAGTTCAAAACATCATCACATAGAACATATCAGGTGTAATTCGTCAACAAAGCATAACACTCAACTTGCATTATAACTTAACAAATCAAAATGCAAATATACGAACAAATAACTTAGGGGTTCCGTGGAATGAAATGGTGAAACCAAAGTTTACACCATGAACAAAATGAGTCAACTTTTTATATCTCATATGCCACAGGCGAGCATCTGGGAGAAGGCTTTTTGGTCGACGTGCATGTGACCAATGAAATGGTTCCTCTCTTGCCTAAACAAAATCAAATTTTAAAGCTAAATCTATTTCCATACATTTTCATACTTTTATGCTTTTTCTTCCTTCTATTCATACACAATGTCAATTATCTGTCAAGGCATAATATGAACATAAATCATAATGCATTTTCCACATTTACAACAATTCAAAACAAGTCATTTTAGCACACAATACATATAAAAGGCATTTTGTTCATATTACACAACAACTATAAATAAATTACTCACCTAATTGGCTTGAAAAAAAGCAAGTCAAGCTTACCTTTCCTCTTACTCTTGGATTGGGTTTCCTTGGTTTCCTAAACAAACCAAGTTCTCATTCAAAACAATATTCCATAAAATTTATTAAGCTACACTAATCACAAAAGGATACAACTTAAGCTTAAACTAACCTACGCATAGTTTGCCTAGGTTAGTAAGACCAAAACCTTAGTTTGGAAACCCTAAATTCAAATGGGTCTCTTAAATCATCTTCTTGCTCTCTTCATTCCCAACATAAATCCCATTCTCTTTCTAGCTCCTTTTCTAACAAAGCAAGTAGAAAAATGAAACTTACCTTGAACAATCTTCTTCCTTCTTCTTCTTCTTCTTCCCACGTTTTCTTCTTCTTCTCTAGCTTCTCTCACGACTTTCTTCTTTCCTTCTTCTTCTCTCACGTCTTTTCTCTCTCTCTTTTCTCTTCTCTTCTTAATTTTCAAGACACATTTTATCCTTGGTCTTCCACTTATGCTCTCATCATTTAATGAAATGCCCATTTGCCCCTTCTTTTGTTTTTATCTACTAACTCCTTAATTCTAACTTAATTCTAACATTCCCATGTTAATTCTAATCTTCCCATCTAATTTTTAGTTTCTATTTATGCCTACAAAATTAATGAACCAATTCTAAAAATAAATAAATAAAAACAAACAAAACATACATAAATAATTAAAAAAATAATAAATAATTTAGAAAAATTTCGAGATCCAACATGAGTGATCATATAAATCAGGTAAACATTGAAGTAGAAGTTCAGTAAGTTTATATAGCTCAATTCTATAACTCAATATTGTGAGTTGAGAGAATAAAGTGGTCAAATTATTAATATACTTGATTAATAAATTGGATTTTGACTTCCGAAGAGTATAACGTTTCCTCTTAAGAAAAATTTGATTGTGGAGTAACTTGACATTGTACAGTTTTATGATATGATCTCATATCTATTTCATCATTTTCTTATCCTCTACAATTGACAAAACTTCATAAGATAAAACTAGATGAAGATTTGCAATAGCATTCATATCCATTTCTTCTTATTTGGTGTTATTTGTGAAGTATGTTAACCTTCCGCTAATGGCTATATTGTAATTATCCTTTCTAAGGATAACTTTCATTTTCAACTTTCATAAGAAGAAATTATTCATGTCAAACTTCTCAATCTTAAATGTAACTATCATTCACTTTTATCCCAAACTACTTTGAGTTAAGATAAATAGCCCACTATTTCTCATAAAAAATAATTGTATACATGAACAATACCTAATACCTTCAAAAAGTGAATAATATCTAACTTATTATTTAATGCAAAGGACCCACCATAAGTGACTATTGTAGAGCTTACGGTAAGTAGATATATACAACTATATTAGGTTCTAATATCACTTGTTGGAATGAATAGGTGGATAGAACAAGATAATAACTCTATTTGAAAAAAGTAGGACACGCACAAAATATTGTTACGAGTGAAAGGGGGAGTTGCAATATAATCTCTAACTGTAATTAAAACCTATAGTATTGGAATTCACACAAATTCTACGCTTAGATACTTGAATTTGTTTTTGATATATGAACAAGTAGATGGATAAGTATCTATAAGTATATCAAACTAATTATAACTATACATTTCAATTAGTTATAATTACCGTACATAAAATATTTACTTTATATCAAAATTAGTTATCTTTTAAATATTTAAAATAATATATAAATTCTTCTAATGTGAATAACATCTAGATATTGCAAATAATATCTAGATTCTTTAATAATATCTAATGTTGGTTTCTTTATGAATTTTTTATTAGAACACTAAAAAAGAGTTAAACCTTGAAAAGGTCTTAATTTTCTCCTTGATGAATTAAGGTATCTTTCCTGGTACAGGTATCAATCGGAATCTTTCCCAGCAGATTGGGAGTAGAATGCTTAGATTTCAAATTGCAACCCACAGCCATAAAGTAGACGATTATATATTTCATGCTTATGTATATTTTAGATGGAAAACAAACTTCATTGCAGCGAAATTGTTTGAAGGGATGTCATAGAGGAGTAATTTGTAAAGTTGAACTTATAAGAAGATGGAAAGCAAACAGGTACAGGACTTTATAACATGTACATGCACTCTATACTATTTCTATAGACTGATTAAGAAAAACTAACTTGCTAACTAATTATGATGACCGCGAGTAATGGATTCTGATAATTAGTGGTGAACGATTTTATCGTATGAAAATAGAAACTTTCTGTATGTATTATTCTCACTTTCTCTGTACATCGTCTTAGCTTATATACACGACCATCTAAACTAATCTTGATAACTAACTAACAGAAAAAATAACCGCTACTAATAATAAATAGTCAACATCCCCCCCTCAAATTGGAGCTTGTAAGAAATCAAACAAGCCAACTTGGCAACAAAACCAGTAAAAACAGGAGCAGAAAGGGACTTGGTGAATATATCAGCCAGCTGGGAAGAAGATGAAGTGTGGGACAAAGAAAGAAAACCTTTTCGCAGCTGATCACGAACAATGTGACAATCAATGTCCAAGTGCTTGGTCCGTTCGTGAAATACAGGATTAGCAGCGATGTGGAGAGCAGCTTGATTGTCGCACTGGAGAGAAATTGGCAGAGTAACAGGAATCTGAAAGTCACGCAAAATGTAAGAAAGCCATAAAAGTTCACAAACAACAGAACTCATACTGCGATACTTGGCCTCGACAGAAGATTTAGAAACCATGGATTGCTTCTTTGACTTCTAAGAAATCAAGGAGGAACCCAGAAAAACACAAAAGCCCAAAACAGATCGACGAGAATCAGGGCAAGCCGCCCAATCGGCATCACAATACGCCACAAGCTGAAAATAAGAAACAACAGGATAAAATAACCCTAAAGAAGGACAACCCTTCAAATACCGTAAAACATGTTGAGCCTCCTGCCAATGGGCAACCGTAGGAGCATGAACAAATTGGCTGAGCTGATGAATCGCAAACGTAATATCCGACCAAGCGTAACCCAAGTACAACAATTTACCTATCAACTGACGATAAGGTTGAGGATCCTCAAGAGGCGAGCCATCAGTAGCAGATAAAACTAAACCCTTCCTCAGAGGAGTAGTAGTCGACTTACTCCTCATTAACCCAGCAGCAGCAAACAAATCCAAGATATACTTCCTCTGAGTAATGGAAATACCACCGGAAGACCTGGCAATCTCAAGACCCAAAAAATATTTAGCATGCTTAAGATCTTTAATAGTAAAAGCATCATTCAAAAACACCTTCACTTTCTCAATTTCCTCAACAGAATCCCCAGTGAGCAACATATCATCGACGTAAACCAATAAGAGCAAAAAATAAGAAGAAGTCTTCAAGGTAAATAAGCAATGATCATTTGGGGACTGCTGAAAGCCATATGAGTGCAACTGAGAGGTAAGCTCAGCATTCCATTGCTGAGAAGATTGCTTTAGACCGTACAACGAACGCTTCAATTTACAAAGGTCAACTGGGCCAGGTCGCGCATAGCCTTCAAGTGGATACATATAAACGTCTTCATCCAAATACCCATGAAGAAAAGCATTATTTATGTCAAGTTGGTGCAAAGGCCACTGCTTTGCAGCAACAAGGGCAAATAAAATCCTTACCATCATAACCTTAGCCACCGGCGAGAAGCTATCATGATAGTCAACACCCGCAATCTGATTATAGCCCTTGGCGACCAACCGAGCCTTAAATCGATCTACTTCCCCATTCGGCTTTAACTTCACTTTGTAGACCCATTTAGAACTGATCGCTCGCTTACCACCAGGTAACGACGTAAGCTCCCAAGTGTCATTAGCTTCAAGAGCAGCAAGCTCAGAATCTATAGCCGCAACCCAGTTGGGATCTTTGCTAGCTTGAAAATAAGAAGTAGGCTCATGAATAGCAGAAACGTTAGCCAGAAATTCAACATAAGAGGCACTGAAATCAGGGTTGACAATAAACGAAAAAGTATTAGGAGTATAAGGGGAAGAAGGCACACTGAGAGAAGGCAGATACGAAGGTTGATGACGAATATGAGAAACGAAATTCTGAAGCCATGACGGCTGATGCCTAACCCTACCACTGCACCGAAGAGGGATCACGGGATCAGTAAAAATAGGAAGATTTATAGGAACAAGCTCATTGAAATCAGAATGGGTCGAAGCCCCAGCATCAGACGACCCCAAAGACAACCGAGCAGATGGTGCAACCGAAGATTCACCAAAAGTCGAAGGGAAAAATCAATTGTCCTGCCAATCGTCCTGGACAAGTGAAGGGGAAACAATAGACGGACCAGGAGCATTATTAGTAGCAAAACTTTTAAAAGGATAGACAACTTCATGAAACAAACATCCCTAGAAACAAAACAACGTTAGGAGATCAAATCATATAACCGATATCCTTTCTGGCCAGGAGAATGCCCAAGGTAAATACTACGGAATGCTCTAGGCGCCAACTTGTCCTTGTGCGGTCTAGTGTCTGCAGAGCAAAACCTGCATAACCAAAACAATGAAATCAAGATAATCGGTGGTTTCCGTAGCGACTCATAAGGAGATATCCAACCAAGAACTTTGCTCGGTAATCGATTAATAAGATAAATCGCATGAAGAACACTCTGTCCCAAAAATTGCTTGGGAAGACCAGACTGAAACAATAAGGCTCGCGCCACCTGAAGAATATGGTGATGCTTCCGCTCTACAACACCATTCTATTGAGGAGTGTAGACGCAAGTTTTATGGTGAACAATGCCCTTACGTTGAAAAATAGCCTGAGTACTTTGACCCAAAAATTCAGAGCCATTATCTGTGCGGACAATTCTCACAATCCCTGCATACTGCCGTTCAACAAACGTAAGAAATTGCTTCAGAATAGGACTTGCTTATGCTTTATGTTTCATTAAGAAAACCTAAGTACACCTTGTTCGATCATCAACAACAGTCCAAAAATAATGCGCCCCACAAAGAGACATTTCCTTATAAGGACCCCAAATATCAATATGTAACAACTCAAAATTAGCATCTACCCTAGTATGACTGATGGGAAAAGAACTTCGAACTTGCTTAGAGATATGACAAACTTCACAAACAAAACTCCTATTATTAATAGAGTCACTACAAACAGGTATATACTTCATTACAATATCATATGGGTGTCCCAATCTGGAATGCCACAAAACACTGTCATCAGGACGATTATGAACATTACAAATATCCTCTTTTGAGACATCGAGACGTGTATTAAGTTTACAAGAATCAATACAAACTGATACGTCACATGGAAAAGAATTACGATCAAGAAAATACAATTTTTTAACAACTCTGCCTGTTGCCACAACTTTTTCAGTCTTTTGGTCCTGTAATAAACAATGGTCATTGTAAAACAAAACATTGAAGGAGGAATTCTTAGCTAGTTTGTTAACGGAAATAAGATTGTGGCTGAAATGAGGAACATAAAGGACCGACCGCAATATCACTTGATTACTCAAAACTATTTCTCCACTATGCGCTACTTCACTCATTTCACCATTAGGCAAGAACAACTTCGTAATTTTACCAACCGGCAGTAACGATCGAAACATGGCCCTATCTTTGCATATATGTGAAGTAGCCCCAGAGTCGACAATCCAAGTTCCAGATTTATTTACAGACTTAATAGTTGGATTCAAAATGGACATACCTGCAAATTCATTTTGCACTAAATGCAGAAAATGAGAGTCACCAGAGTTCTTGTTTTTCAACAGCTTTGCAAGCTCTTGTTGAATCAACGTAGAAAGTAACGGGGAATTACTCGATAAATCAGTTGCAGTCTCCATACCTTGTTCAATAGTATCCACCATATGCACAGATTTTCCTTTGAATTGTCCTTTCTTCATACCATCTCACTTGTTCCGCAATTCAGTATACCAATCAGGATAACCATGTAACTTGAAGCACGTTATCCGCTCATGACCATCTGAATTAAAGTAATCACAGTGCTTATCCTCCTTTCTTTTATTATTATTTTTCGATTGCCATTTTTAATCATAGTTTCTGTAGGTAATGGTCCTTTCTTGCTATAGTAATCGTCCTTCACTAACATAGTTATAGCTCCTGCGTGTTCAGTCAGCAAGTTCACCTATCTCTGCTTTTCAATTCTCAATACAAGGGAATAGGCTTTACTAGCGGAAGGAGGTGGATCTTGCGCCAAGATTTGACTTCTAATATGATCATACGATGGATTAAGCCCCATCAAAAATTGAATCAATTTGGTAGCACCGTCCATCTCAAGTAACTTCTTATGAACTCCACAGTGACATTCTTGACAGTTATACGCCGGTATGGGCAAAAGCTGCCCTAACTCATCCCAATACTTATTAATCTTATTGTAATAAGAGGTAATGGAAGAATTACCTTGCTCAATTGAATTGATCTCCCGTTGCACTTGGAAAAGTTGTGGTAAATTGCTTTCTCCATACTCCTCTTCAAGCTTATCCCATAATGCTTTAGAAGAATTACAAGTAATATATGATTCAGAAATATCCTTGGAAATGGAATTCAGAATCCATTGCTTTACCATGCAGTCAAATTTCCTCCATCGTTTATATCGCACTTCGCAGGTAGGTGGTGAGATGGTTCCATCCACAAATCCAAGCTTATCCCTAGCCTCTAAGGAATTCCAAATAGAAATCCTCCAAGAATAGAAGTTTACGTCAGTCAATGGTGCAGTAACAAGCACCATACCAGGATGATCAGAACTGTACAATTGTAAACAATCATCATGTGGTTCATCGGAACCTGAAAAACGTGTTCCCATTGCTTCAGTCAAATCTTGATCAAACGTATCTAAGATCGTTGATTTGCTCTGATACCATGAACGATTTTATCGTATGAAAATAGAAACTTTCTGTATGTATTATTCTCACTTTCTCTGTACATCGTCTCAGCTTATATACATGGCCATCTAAACTAATCTTGATAACTAACTAACAGAAAAAATAACCGCTACTAATAATAAATAGTCAACAAGTGGTTACTAAATCTGACAAATGAGAGTCGATATATTATTCCGCTGCTCCAGTAGAAGAATTGATGGTTGTTGTGAAGCAAGTCACAGCAATAAAAGGCTCTGCACCCTACATTCTGAATTCTGGGAACAAGATAAAAATGGGATCTAGCAAATTCACTTCAATGAAAAGGGGAAATGGTCATCCATGTTGGATAATTGTAGCGTGACATGGCTACTGTTTTGTAAAACAAAAAACATAATAGAAGAAAAAAGGAATGAAAGATAAAAGAAGGAACTCAATTGCTTACATTGTAGAAAGAGAGGTACTTTTATTAATGACTGCAGGTGTTTAAATAGAAAACAAAAATATAATAATCCTATTTGAATTCTAATTCTAATTCAAAGATAAAGCTAGTTGCAACAGATAAGCACAGTTGTAAGTAATCTACTAAAAAACAGGAATTAAAGTCCTATTTTGAAACTGAATAAAAATCCTACTAGAACTAAAACTCTAGCTTATTGGAAACTGAATGGCAACGCTTCAACACTCCTCCTTGGCATTCTGGTGATAAACTCTTCAAAGTTTTAAAAAAGTTGCTCCTCCTGTGTGTAAACTTCATCTGCAATTTGTGCTTGTTGGCTTTGCAAGCCATGATCCTGTAGAAAACAGAGTCCTCTACATAATTTTGAATAAGCATCTTGGCTTTGGATTTTTTTGCTTTTTCTTCATTGTTGAACTTGATTTGAGCCATGGTGGGATTTTTGGGTAGAGGAGGTACTGACCTATCTTCTGTTACAATTTCCCAAAGATCAAAGGTTTCCAAATAAGACTGCATTTTTACTGACCATATTTGATAGTTTTCACCATTGAAGACTTCTGGAGGATTAAAAGCATTACTACTAGAGGACATTTTGATTATGGTTTAAAAGAAAGGTTTAAAAATAGATGTAGATATGTTGCTGCAAAGTGTTTAAAACAAGTTTGAAAGAGATTTTAAAAGTTGTCAGCAACAAACAAGTTGAAAATATGAGGGAGTTGCTACTGAAAAATTGTTTAAAAATATATTCAAAATAGTAGCGATAGCAATTTTAAAATAGAAATAAGTAAGCTACTGAAACTAGATCAAAACAGTTGTAGTAGTTAAAAAATTTGGACGTTGGTTTTTTGATTCAAAAAAACTAGATCAAAAAATTTTAAGCAGGTCCTACATAACCAACTAAAGCTCTGATACCACTGTTGGATAATTGTAGCGCGACCTGGCTACTGTTTTGTAAAACAAAAAATAGAATAGAAGAAAAAAGGAATGAAAGATAAAAGAGGAACTCAATTGCTTACATTGTAGAAAGAGAGGTACTTTTATTAATGACCGCAGGTGTTTAAATAGAAAACAAAAATATAATAATCCTATTTGAATTCTAATTCTAATTCAAAGATAAAGCTAGTTGCAACAGATAAGGACATTTGTAAATAATCTACTAAAAAACAGGAATTAAAGTCCTATTCTGAAACTGAATAAAAATCCTACTAGAACTGAAACTCTAGCTTATTGGAAACTGAATGCCAACGCTTCAACAATCCACTGCTTTAGTAAATACCCTTTCAAGTGCTAAAATAGAGTTCATCCTCCGGAAAGGACCTCTTCGGCATCTCTGAACTTCAACTTGCATACAATGGAATAACCCCGCAACCTATCACTTCGCAAGTTTCTTGATCAAATACAAAGGAGACCTCATCGTAGCAGGTTTGGCTCAGCAGTTCACTGTTTTTACAAATCCAATCAAATAGTGTATGATCAAACCATAAATAGACGTGCTCGTCTCTATCAACGAAAGCCACCTTTGTGATGAAAAATTAATTGTAAACACTGTCGGTGTAGTGATTATTTCCGCCTTCAAAGTAGCACTTATATCTCACAGCTGTTTTCCATGAAAAATGGAATTCCTTAAAATTAATGCATAGAGCGAATCCAGAGAAGCTGTTGTTCAACCAATTTAGAGGAAGCTGAACTTTAGTTGAATTTCCCCTACTCTGATACAAGAAACACTCTGGAATTCTAGTTGCAGGATAGCAGACAGCAAAGTATGGGAGCTCAGCCACAAATTCCGAGGCAGAGGGACTGAAAGCAAGATTTATATTTCCATGAACCATAAATATGATGTGATGCACAAGATTAGTTGGAAACTCATATTTAAGTATATAGTTTATTAGTGCTTATAAAAATGTGAAGGAATAAAGAGTGACCTTATGATGTTTCATTTTATATGCAAAACGCCGACTTCTCACAACTTCATTTGTGATGGCCTCACATTCATTTTCATCCAACATAAAGCAATTGCTCATATTGAAATAACAGTGAAGGTGTTCTGACTCTCTAGTTAGCTGTGTGAGGGTATATATCGTCTTCAATGATTCACAATCTCTTGCTATTAAAACTACTAGACTCATTGAAGCTCGCAAAGACCGAAGCCTTGGGCAGCAGCAAATGCATAGAAACTTCAATTGAGAAAGTTGTTTGATGCTTGAAGGGATTTCTTCCATATAATTTCCATGCAAGCCAAGTTCTTCCAGGGAGCATAAAAAGCTAAGATCCTCCGGCAATTTCCGTAAATTACATTCCTTCAGAAATAATGACTTCAAAGATGAAAAGAAGCTTAATGGAATCGTTGACAACACCAACTGTTTTGCCAGAGACAACCTAAAACTACGAAGAGAATTCAAGCTAGTAAGGCTCGATGGAAGATGATTAAGGTTTGCACCGAACATTTCCAACAAGACAAGCCCTTTAATATTGGTAAAAGATGATGGTAGCTCTTCTATGCCTGTATGACATAACATAAGTACCTTTAAATTTTCCATGGGCTCCATTATCTCAGGGAATTCCTTTAGTTTTTCACAACGAGATAGATCAAGATATTCAAGAGAGCTTAATTTGCAAATGTTGTCAGGGAGAGTCTCCAGTTGACAAGCCGTCAAAGTCAAGCACAAGAGCTTGCTAAGACGCTCGATAGATGAAGGCACTTCACTAATGGCAGTCCCATCTAAATATAGATACCTTACGTTGCTAGAGATTTGTGGAAATTGCTTTAGGTTTGAACAATGGGAGATGTCGAGAGTTTCAAGAGTTTCTAGATCTACATGACTTGGAAGACTCCTAATGTTTTGACAATTCCAGATGGTCATAGATGTCAACTTATTCAAGTGGCTAAGAGGTAAGGGAACTTTAACCAAATTGCTACAGCCACCAAGAATCCTTCTCCCAAGATTCATGATTTGAGATTCCATCAATTTTAACCTGCTACCATCCTGTAGTGAAAGAAAGAATTGATCAAAACTTTTCTATTTTCGGTATTTAGCAACTCTTATTTTCTTATGAACGTACCTTTCCTTCTCTGCAGAGTTGTTCAATCTTGCTGTTACGCAGTTTAAGCACGAAAAGATTCTTCGGATGGAAATTAGCTGGCAATGATTTCAGTGGATATGCATCCCATTGAAGATACCTCATTTCATTGGGAAGATAATTAAGACCTTGAGGAAGATGTAACATACTCCTTCCATTAGTTGTTTCATCTAAAGAGGTGTAAAATTTGAGAAATTTAAGATTTGGCATCCTCGTAAATGCGTCAGAGTTTAAATCTCTGTCTCATATTTCAGACATATCAAGGGAAATGCTTTCCACTACATGGGATCCCTACAAAAACATAAAGTAAGCATGATGATGAGTAACACTTGGGATAAAAGTAACAAATTAAGCAACAAGTTATGTTGTAGAGTTCTACATCAGTTTGAGTGAGTGCTTGACATATATCTTTTGAATCCCATAACCTTGTACGTCGACATGGATCTTTAGATTTTTTACGAACAATTTCTTTACCCATCTCTTGCAATAAATCATGCATTTCCAATTCATCATCTTTAGAGATGGTGATCAAGGACTTGTCGACCAAATCACGAATTCCAATAGCTGTTGAGAAACCACAACTATCAAATATATGTATTGCATCTTCTTTATACTCGCCTTTGAAGAAACACGCAATGTGGAGAAACATATCTTTCTCTTCTTCATCCAAGTCATCATAACTTACTTTCAACATATTCTGAATGTTCTTCTTAGGAATTTTTGACAATTTACTCACTTCACTTTGCCACTCTTCCTTATTCTTTCCACATAAATAGGAACCAAAAACTTTAAGAGCCAAAGGATTGCCTTGAGCATATCTAACCACTAGATCTGATAGCTCCATATAGTCATTCATGGGACAAAATCTCTTAAAAGCATTCCAACTAAAAAGTTGAAGAGCTTCATCACTTGTTCATGGCTTCATCTCATATATGTATTTGGTGCTACCTTCAAATACTTGCTTATCTCTACTAGTTATGATAATCCTACTTCTCGAACCAAACCAACATGGATCTCCAATTAATGATGCTAACTACAATGGATCACGAACATCATCAAGAGCAACTAAAATTTTCCTGCGTTTCAACCTTCTGATATAACATTCCCCAGGTCCAATGTTCAGAGTATTTATGATTATATCTTTCTGACCAAATATTTCTGACATAATATACTCCAATAATTTCTTCAACCCACTTATTTTTATTCTTCCTTGACATTTGGAATAAAGCAACATCCTTCAAAGTCACTACAAATTAGACTATAGATAGTCTCAATAAGAGTGGTTTTACCTATACCGCCCATTCCATAGATTCCTAAAATTCGAACATCTGAAGAATTAAAGGGTAGTAATTCTTTAATCTGCTGAATCGTAAATTTCATTCCCACCAAATACTCCAGACCACAAGGAGACGGATGTTTCAATTTCTCCAAAATATCTTTGACAATTGCATCAAGAAGCAAAGTTTCTTCCCTGCAAAATATCAACGATGTTAAATACAATTAATTAAGGTTTAAAAAGCAGTTCACCTTGTTAGAACAACTTAATAATTTTTGTTTTTTGAGATAATAGCCTACATTTTAATGCTTCTTCATGATGGTAATACCATACTTGTTACGATTAAATAATTCATGGACTTGCATGTAATTTTGTTAACAAGATCTTCATGATGGGTTCCATTTTCTTATTGTGAATTATAAACTTATTTTGGAAGTGGAAAATTTTTTGTCACGTTTTCAACTTCCAGTAATTAAGAATAGTTCTTAAATGCTGAGATAACCAAGAGAATTATAACCTGATGACATTGGAATCCCAACCACTGAGATTGGCTGCTTTGATCAACGCTTCTCTCCATTTTGGTAGATTCTCCAATTATTGGGATCTCTCGTGAAGAGAGAAGCTTGTCTCAATAAGTCCACTTTGTTTCCTTATATACGGAAGGATCTACGTGAAAGAATATAGGAACAACGATCCGACCGTGTGTTTCGTGGCATTCAATGATTTTGACAAGTTCATTCAGCACCGTGTCGAGGAAACATAGTCTTTGGAGAAGATGATGACAAAGAACATTTGAGGTTTGGATGGCTTGGAGCAATGATGTGCAGATTTCTTCTCCTCTTCTAAGTTGGTGACTATCTATAAAGATCTCCAAACCTTTTCGACGAAGAGCATCATAAAGGTGGCAGGTGAAATTATAACGAGTATCATCACCTCTGAAGCTCAAGAAAACATCAGACTTCCATTGGTGGGAAGATTGCGAACTAGAAAATGACGAGGAAGCCATAATGATGGTATGAGGAAGAGATTAATGGAGACACTTAGATCGTGATGATGATGGTATGAAGAGATGAAACTAATATTCGATGGGTGAATCATCTAAAAATTTAACCTTCGATGGGTAAGGAAGACGAGATAAAAATTTAATAACGACTTGGTGTTGACAATATACGACTTGATAACAAGGTTGTCGTTTTCAAGCATGCACATCCTTACGTCACTACCTACCACTTAGAATTTCTTTTCTTGCTGTCTCTCCATTGTCCATTGTCTTCCTTTCGATCAACAAAAGTAAGCTCTATATGATAAGGATAAATATTCCCATTTATCTTGTTAAAGTAAATGCCCTTACATCGGATATCGGTTGAATTTAATAACCCGAAAAATAGTAAAAAAAATAAAGATAGATAAAATAAAATAGGACAGAACACAAAAATATACGTAGTTTGGTCAATATGACTTATATCCACGACCGGAAGGTAAGTAATTTTACTACTATATGGAGAATGTATACAAGTACAAAGGCTGGAACAAAAGACTTTCAAAACTCATCAAATATACAGAAAATAACTGAAGAATGGATGAGAGGATTTGTGTTGTTTTGGTGATTGAAGGAGAAGAAGGAAGTGTAAGCGATCTAGAAGAGGGGGTTGAATAGATTTCTAAGCTTTTTGAATTTTTCTACAATAAAATCAGAAGTTAATTCACACAAAAACAATTTAAATAAATTTAAATAAAGAGAGTAGGGAAGAAGATCAAACACTGTTTTTATAGAGGTTCGGTGCTAAGACCTACGTCCTCTACCTAAGCTCCCACTTAGGATTTTGTAAACCACTTTATTGCACACTTTGTAGTTGAGTGTGAACTTTTTACAATGTCACTTGATTTCTGGCTCAAGCTACCTACACAATCGATTTGCTTCCAACACAAATCCTACCTCACACGTGACCTTCCACTCGTCACTCAAATTGTAAAAGAAATATGACAAAGATTGAAGAACAAGTGCTCAATACAAATGTGTAACAAAGTAAGAACAATGATGAGCAATTTGGAGCAATATAGGAGTATTTTGGCTTGTAGAACTTGTGTGTTCTCTTCATCAATCATCCACCCTTTATATAACAAGAAATATAGCTGTTGGAGCTCTTTCTAGTCGTTGCTAGATTGAAATGACCGTTCCTTGATAATCTCCTTTTCATTTTTGGCTAATTGGACCGTTGGAGTTGATTTGTTGCATCCATAAGTCGACTTGTCTAATGAATAAGTCGACTTGTGTTAACCATTTACGTAAAATTTCATCTCCGCTCTCCAATAAGTCGACTTGTGCTATATAAGTTGACTTGTCGTTCTCGATAAGTCGACTTATGTATGATTAGTCGACTTGTGTTGACATATCTTCATCTGTAAGTAGACTTATGCTCTTCTAGTCGACTTATGTTGTTCAGACCTTGATGTATAAGTCGACTTATGTTGTGCAAGTCGACTTATGTTGACTTCAACGGTAATATTCATCCAAATCTTCTATAATCCTCATTATTTAAGCCATTTTCACTTATAAGGAAACTCCCATCTGATTCTTCAATGATTTGTCACTTGTCCATCTTGAATTGTATAATGCTTTCATTGAATAATACCCGAAATAATTTCTTAACTAATTCTAGATATTTTTTATTATCAAGACATAAAGGGATTTAATTTTGTCAACCACCATTGGTCCAACAATCTCCTCCTTTTTGATAATGACAAAATATTTAGAAATTGAAAAGAATTTTGAAACACATGAAACTTGATCAAGGTTTTTAATCCCTTGTCTTGATGGTTAGTTTGTCTCCCCCTTAACCAATGAATTTAATAGAAATCACATAACACACAAACTCCCCCTTAATCAAACATCAATTTCCAATTAGACCAATTCAAACATCAATTTCCAATTAGACTCCCCCTATTTGTCATAATTAAAAAGTAAAGCAATTTGGAAACCAAAAATAATACTAAACACAAAGGTGAAGAGGAGTAAATTTCCAGCATAACATCATAAGAAACATAAGTCATTACCAACAAACATAAGAAATCTGAAACAAAACACACATAAAAAAAATGTTGGTCAAAGTTTAATGCAAAACATATCATGAAGCAGAATCATCATGCCTACACCCTAGTTCGTCAAAAATCTTCTTGATGTTCTTCTCTAAGCGGGTTAGCATGCTGCATTGCTTAGTAATATTTGTTTCCATGCTCAGAAGCATATCTTGCTGCTCATCATGTCGCTCATTTATCTCGTCCAACTGATCTCGAATCTCCTGAAGATCAGATTGGGATACTTCACTCCTCCGCACACTACTCGGCCGAGAGCTACTTGGACGATCTGCTTCCCTCTTAGATCGTTGCCTCGGAGGTACCTGCTCACTTTCTAAAGTAAGACTAAGTTTTTCAACATGGTAAAAGTACACCCATCCTTTTTCAACAGTCTTCACTAGCTTCATGCTCCGCAAATTATAAGGAGTGAATCTACAACTCTGAGGATAAGGAAGACTAGCATAGGAATCCAGATTGCACCTTTGTAACTGAGAGAGAGAGGTTATCAAAGCAGCATAAGGCATTCCTTTATGCCTGACTGGTTTCCCTTTCAGCTGCCCTCGTAATAAACTAGCCTTTTTCCTCATCATTTGAATTATCAGGCTCGCATAATTGATTTTCCTTCCTTCTTCTACATGCCAAAGGATCTCCTAATATAATGAAGTAATCTGATTATTGCTAGCCTTCTTAGGGTAAACAACCCTGTTAATCGCATAATGTAGTATCCGATAATTTAACGGTAGATCTATAGCCTCAAAGGGAGGGGAATGATCGGAACATAACCGACTCAACAGATCAGCCCCTTTTTCCTCAGTATAGCCGAAATTCTCTTCGGCTTCCTCATCAGTATCACCTTCAGCATTTCTCAAAATCTCAAAATCAGTAAAGAAAGCTCTAGGCCTTACTCCTCCTCTAGGCAAGTGAAACAGAGTACTCAGATTTGATTCACACAGAGAAATGTCTTTCCTGTTGATTTTGGATTTCAGAGTGACCCCATCCTCAACATTACTACCAGTCACAGTAAGATTAGCATAGAACTCTCTTACGACATCTTCATAAATAGCATCATGAAATCCTAAGAAATCTCACAATCCCAGATTCGTAATTTCAGCAAACACACCAGTAAACTCACTATGATCTAATTCACCCCAGTCAAATCTCATAGAGGGAATCAATACTTCATCTTTAAGTACCTTATAATACAATGTTTGAGCATCCTTCGACACAAATCGAGGTTCAATCGCATCATCCTCCCTCGCAGCATCTCCCCGTGATGAAGAGCCCCGAACTCATGGTCCATGGTGGACGCGGGGACCTTGAGATTGAGCGGGTTCTTTGCCTTTCTGAGAAGATTTTCGAGGAGCCATGGATTTGTGGAGAGAAGAGGGAAAAATCGTAGGTTAGGGTTTGAGGAAGATGAAAGAGGGGTTTAAAAAAAAAAGGATGATTTGAAGATAAAATGAGGGGGTTTTGATGTAATGGAAGTCGAAATTTGATGGGTAAGGGAGATTTGAAGAGATTGATTATGGAGAAGAAAAGGAAGAAGATATTTTAAAGCCTCTGTAAAAACATAAGTCGACTTGTCTCCCTCATAAGTCGACTTATCGACCTACATAAGTCGACTTGTCTCATGCATAAGTCGACTTATCGACCTTAATAAGTCGACTTGTCGAACCTTATAAGTCGACTTATCTTCAAATGACTCCAAGTCCAAAGAGCTGCGTATAATATAGGTCGACTTATTGATCCATATAAGTCGACTTATTGATCCATATAAGTCGACTTATTACTAGTCATGTCACCAATTAGTCGACTTAAACACCCATTAGTCGACTAGAAAGTATCAGATCTCCAAATCAATCTCATTTAAGCCTAAGTGTAAAACATGATGAATGTTTCTTCATATGTAGTTGCACATTTGCCTCAAAATTTGACCATTTGATATGAAAGTAACCAAAAGCAAATTTAACTAAAGGAATTTAAATCACACATTCCTAGTCTCAATTTAATGTTCATAAACACATCTTCCTTAAGGGGTTTTGCAAAAATGTCAGCTAATTGGTCACTAGAAGATACATGCTTCAAGCAAATTTCACCTTTTAAACAATGATCACGGATGAAATGATGTCTAATTTCTATATGCTTTGTTCTACTATGCAGAATTGGATTTTTGCTCAAACAAATTGCACTAGTATTATCACAATAAATAGGAATATTTTTAACTTCAATACCATAATCACGCAATCGATGTTTAATCCAAAGAACTTGGGCACATGCACTTCCAGCTGCTACATATTCTGATTCAGCAGTGGAAATAGCTACACTAACTTACTTTTTACTAGCCCATGAAATCAAAGATGAACCTAAGAAAAGACACAAGCCACTAGTGCTTTTTCTATCAATCCTACAGCCACCATGATCAGCATCACTAAAAGCATATAAGTCAAATGAATCACAACTAGGATACCACAAACCATGATTAATAGTTCTACTCAAATATCTAAAGATTCTTTTACAAGCACTCAAATGAGAAATCTTAGGACAAGATTGAAATCTAGCACAAAGACATTTGGAAAACATAATATCAGGTTTAGAAGCAGTTAAATACAAGAGAGAGCCGATCATACCTCTATAGAGTTTTTGATCAACATCTTCTTCATGTTCATGTTTCTGCAAGACCACATTAGTTGCCATTGGTGTTGTTGCCACTTTGCATCCTTCCATTTTAAACTTCTTAAGCAGTTCCTTGGTATATTTAGATTGGTGGATGAAAATGCCATTTTTATGTTGCTTGATTTGCAATCCGAGAAAGAACTTGAGTTCCCCCATCATGCTCATTTCAAATTCGCCTTGCATTAAATCACTAAATTCTTTGCACAAAAAATCATTAGTAGCACCAAACACAATATCATCAATATAAATTTGACAAATAAGCATATCCTTATCAACATGTTTAATGAATAAAGTACTATCAATCTTACCACGAACATACCCATGTTGAGTTAGAAAAGTACTTAACCTTTCATACCATGCTCTAGGTGCTTTCTTTAGTCCATAGAGTGCCTTCTTGAGTTTGTAGACATAATCCGGATGCTCATGATCTTCAAATCCTGGTGGTTGTTTGACATAGACTTCCTCTTGAATGTATTCATTGAGAAATGTGCTCTTGACGTCCATTTGATTTAATTTAATCCTTTTATGAGACGCAAAAGCACATAGCAATCTAATTGCCTCCAATCGAGCCACAGGAGCATAAGTCTTATTATAATCAAGGCCTTCTTCTTGATAAAATCCTTGAGCCACTAACCTTGATTTATTTTTAATGGCGTCACCATTCTCATCATATTTAATCCGATTTACCCACTTGACTCCAATAATGGTCTTGTCCTTTGGTGGAGCTACCACATCCCATACATCATTCCGCTTGAATTGATTAAGCTCTTCTTGCATAGCTGATAGCTAGTTTTCATCTTTAAGAGCTTCTTCTATATTCTTGGGTTCTACTAATGAGATGAAGGCTGAATTTCTCATATTCTCATAGATATTTCTCCTAGTTCTCAAACCATCATTTAAATCACCAATTACTTGCCCCATAGGATGGTTCTTTGCCTTTACCCATGATTTAATGTTGGGTACATGATTTTCTTCATCTATTTTCAATTCCTCAATCTTGGATTCCATTTCTTCAACTTTATTACCTGAACTTCCTGCATCATCATCAAAACAAACCTTTCTCGGGGGTGAAATCATTTCATCAAATTTAACATGAATACTTTCTTCAACACACTTAGTTCTATTATTATAAACTCTAAAAGCCTTACTAGTTTGAGAATAACCAATAAACACACCAACATCAGATTTTGAGTCGAATTTTCCTAACTTGTTCTTTCCATTATTATGAATAAAAACTTTGCAACCAAAAGGGTGAAAATAAGAAATATTGGGTTTCTTACCTTTCCAAAGTTCGTAAGGAGTCTTATTTTTGTCTCTTCGAATATGCACCCTATTGATGACATAGCATGCTGTATTGACTGCTTCCGCCCAAAATGATTTAGGAAGGTTGTACTCATTTAACATAGTTATGCTCATTTCTTCAAGTGAGCGATTCTTCCTTTCTACTACACCATTTTGTTGCGGAGTCCTTGGTGTTGAGAAATTGTGCTCCATTCCGTATTTGTCGCAAAGACTTTCGAAAGGTTCACATTCAAATTCACCTCCATGATCGGTTCTAATTGCAACGATAGACAAATTTTTCTCATTTTAAACCAATCTACACCACTTGGTAAATTCATTAAAAGCATCACTTTTATTTGCAAGAAATCTCACCCAAGTAAATCTAGAAAAATCATCCACAATCACAAGGACATATAATTTTCCACTAAGACTAGCATGTCGAGATGGTCCAATCAAATCCATATGAACAAGTTCAAGAATTCTAGATGTGCAAATTTCTTTCTTTGGTTTGAAAGATTCTCTAACATGTTTGCCTTTTAAACACGATTCACTCAAGTGATCTTTAACAAATTTTATTTTAGACAAACCTATCATAATGTCATTTTTTGAAAGATTAGAAATTAAAGGCAAGGGAGCATGTCCTAATTTTCTATGCCATAAAAATGCATTTTCTTCTAATGTTACCAAACACTTTTCATTAAAAGAGCTATCATCATGTAAATCAACAACGTAAGTATTACCATGTCTCAAACCAATGAAAGCAACATGACCATCCTTCTTAACCATGCAATGTGATGATTCAAACACAACATTAAAATTCATATCACATAGTTGAGAAACACTTAACAAGTTATGTTTCAAACCGTCAATAAGCAAAATATTGTCAATGGTTGGAAAAGGTTCCTTACCCACTTTACCGATACCAATGACTTTACCTTTGTTGTTGTCACCAAAAGTGACATAGCCTTGATTCTTCGGTTTGATCTCAGCAAACAGGTTCTTGTCTCCACTCATGTGCCTTGAACAACCGCTATCAATGTACCAAGTGCTTGATGGTTTTTCATTCCTTGCTAGTACCTACAATATCAACGCTCTTTCTTCTTATAGGTACCCAAGCCATTTTGGGTCCATTTTGGTTAGCCATATACACAACATTTGGTGGTGTTGTGCCTTTTAACACCCAAATTTTCTTAACCTTAACACATCTCCTAGTGCTTTTGCAAACAAGTTCTATATGGCCATCTTTCAAACATCTAGCACATTGAGCAATTTTTCCATCCTTAGTAAAATTTGAAATTAACGAACAATCTCTATTAAAAGGATCATATCCTATCCCATGTCTAGAAATGGAATATCTTTGCAATGATAACAATTTTTCAAATTTTTCGTTTCCATTTGCAAATTTGATGCGATTCCGCAAGTTCACGGGTCTCAAGTAGTACAGTATAATATCGTCCACAGGGAGTAATTGTGTAAGTACTAGGCTTGGATCACTCAATTAATTGGACTAAGCACTTGTGTAGGATTGGGAAATTAAATTTAAAGAAAATTTAACTATCAAAATAAATAAATAGTTAAAACCGATGGCGATTGTGTAAAAATGGGGAAATAAAATAAGAAAATTAACCAGAAAAAATAACAAAATCAAGCTAACGAAAATTTGCGAATATTTCTAGGCGTTAATTCGAAGGAATGTGGTAAGCTTCAAGGATGGTTCCACTTTTAGCGCTTTTTATGGACTTTACCCGGATCAGTTTATGAGGCGAATATTGGCTGATAGACGGTTGAGCCTAGAGTTTCCTAGATCCTTTGTGAAGGTATCAAAGGAGTGTTACGAAATAATCCTAATCTACTGTCGTAAACTAGCAATCAAGCATAACCCATTAAGTTCTTTGCTAACCTGGTTTTCTCTCATAAATTCAGTTTATGTCTAAATCTGAAATTTATAAGTTCCCTGTTTTGGAGTTCCGTTATTAATTTTCACCTATCGGTTCTTCAATTAACAACTAACGTCAAGTAATGGTTGGTCAAACACAATACCAGCAAAATTAATATCAAAATAGAAAAATCAAAACCAAAAATTCAGACAAATAAAATAACCAAGATTTAGTCCATAAAATTAACTAAAAGCTTCAGCCCAACCTTGAAGCTTTGAGGAAACTACTCAATCATGATAGGATAAAACCCATAAGCATTAAGGTCAACAACCAACATTAAGAGAAATCAAATAATAAATCGATAATGAATGAGTTTTGAATTCCCCTCTATGTTGTTTACGCCTCCTTCTGCGTTATTGCGCTCCCCGCTGCGTGGTGCTCCTCTTCTCTCTAACCCTAGCCACCACCAACTTTCAATGTTTTCCTCTGGTGTAGTCGTGGTGTGTCTGCTGGTTGCTCCTAGTGTTTAACGTTATGTTGGTGGTCTTGTAGCTTCAACGCTTTTTTTCGCTAACGCCCTCCTCGGTGGTGTAACATTTATGCCTCTATGTTGGTGGTCTCGTGGGTCAGAACGTTAGTGTTGTGTGTGGTGTCACAGTGAAGAGCAGCTCACGCACACCAGTCCCTAACTCACACACCACTCTCGATCTAACGCCTTCCACTTGGTTTTTCCCAACACCTCACTCTCTCCTTCACTCCCACATGCTTTTCAGCTTAACGACATTCACTCTTTTTTGTTTTTCTCGTTCTTCTATTTTCCACCAGCTTATGCACTCCCTCGTTCCTCCAAACCACCTCATTAACGCACCACAAGATGGCTCCATGCATGCCCCTTTCAGCTCCTCTCCGGACCACGCTTTTCTCAGTCCACTCACTCCCAGCAACTCTCGTTATTTCCCCTTTTTTTTTTTCTGTTCACGCACTCTTCTCTCCTTTTATTCAAGCACCAACCTTCACTATTAACTGATTTGACAATTAAACTCTACTCTCTTTTAAAACCTTCTTTAGCTTGCCGCAGGCCTCTTCACTTTAACGCTACTCACCCCTTTGTATTTTTCTTGCCTCCTCCAGCTGCAATTCACGCACACTCTACTCACTCCATCAGCCCCTGGCTCTTGTTCTCCAGCCCCTTGGCTCTGGTTCTCCATCCCTTTTCCAGCTATCCTCTTCTACTTTAGCATGGGTTGTGGGTCTCTTTTTAGCTGGTGGGTGGTGCTTCTCTGCTTGCCCTCTTCTTCTCTTCTTTTTGGCTGTTCCCGTAGGTCTTCTTCTGCCTTCTCTTTTCTGTTGTGTTTCCATGTTGTTGCTCCCTTGCATTCACGCCCCTTCTATTTCCTCTATTTTCTCCCTTTATTTTTCTGCTCCTTCAGACAACGCACCAGCTAAACACGTTCCACCCTCTATTTTTTTTTTCATTTCAACGTGTGTATCCAAATGGTGTGTGCCTCTTGTAACGTGATTTTGTTTTCCTCTTTGCTTGTTGAGTGGGTCGTGTCTTTTGTCATTGTCTTTGGCATGGTGCGTGGGTCTCTCTTGGATGCTTGCTTGATGTGTTGTGGTGGTCACCTTTATCTCAACTTCGCCGCTAATGACCACTCTACACTACCCACCTTCCTCTTTATTTTTTCAAATGATGTTTGGTGCTTTTCTACGCGTGGTGGGACTCTCCTCACGTGTTTGAATGTGGAATATCATTGATGACTCAAAATGTCAAATGAGTGGAGAGGATTCTTGAGTAAATGGAGTCCCCTTCCGTGTAACGCTTGTCCTCTCCATCGCCACTTTTAGCAGCATTTCACTCCCATGAGACCAACCCGACATCTACAGTAATATCTGAGTCCGTGACCCGCGAGGGTGGTATGCTAGAGCAAATCAAATACACTTTAAAACTCGTTATGAATTTTTTTTCTTTAAAAAACGGTTGAGTGCACAAGAACAATAAATAATTTGGGCCCGATTTATAACAAAAATATTTTTAGATATAAAACAATTTCAGTCATTAACTAGCACTCAATAGTGCTCAATCATTTCATAAATAGAAATGCATGACCCAACTGGGCCCAATTCCATTTCTGAACATTTTCAGTAATACAATACAATTACACATAATCAATTGGGGCCTACTTAATAAAATCACTACACTAATGCAGATGTGAACAACACTGATCCCGACCCTTGACTCTACCTTGCTAGCGGTAGTCATACTCCCGTTTGTCTAACGGGGTACTCTTCATTTCCTGAAAAAAAAATTTGCAATGTTGGGTGAGTTTGCGAACTCAGTGAGAAACCATCATCGATGTTCCACCCAACTCATGCATATACATACAATTCACATTATATCACATATTAGCACATTCATCAAATCCCATGCATTCAATTTCACGACTATGAGGCGTTTCGCCTCTCACACAATTCACATTTGATCATTCATATATGCAATGTGCATGTGACACTTTCATTTTCTTTTCGTTGTTGTGACTGAGCGCCTATCACTTATCAGAAATCGGACGCGTCTAGGGAGTAGGAGAGCCCTCTGGGTATGCACTAATTCCCTGGTTCAAGAATAAGATTCGTGATTTTGGCAAGTAAGAGAGCCCTCTGGGTATGCACTACTGCCCGCTCACATTAGGGATAGGAGAGCCCTCTGGGTATGCACTAATCCCCTCGAGCTCAAAGCTCGGTTCAGTACATATGCTTATGAAATCAACAATTATTTACCGATGTCTATAGAAACTATAATGCATGTACAATGCAACATTTGCCTGTACTCAATCCGGACCCGAACCAAATTACTGATATACCCATCACATCGGTAACGGGATGTTACAACTTTTGCTCTCTTGTGTTGGTGTCCCACTTGAAGTTACCTTAGTGCTCTCCTCTTTGAAAGTTGCGTGAATATTTGCTTAGCTAGATGAGTCTCCAATTGTAGTTGATTTGTCTTCTTCTTTTTTAATTCACCTCATCACCGCAATAAAGAACTTCTTTGGTCTAATTTGAGGCCAAATTTTATACTTTTTTAATGAAAATGAGAAAATAAAATACATAACAATCTCAATACAATTAAATCAATTAACCTAAAAAATGCTACTATAATGAATGAATGAACATGCAAAATAAATGCAAATATGATCTAAATATCTATATAAATTGGACTAAACAAATGCCCCCAAACTCAAACTTTTGCTTGTCCCTAAGCAAAATTAAGAAAAATTGTTCAGAATAGATTAAGGAACACTCAACAATTGGAATTTTTAGAATTGCAGTAACCAATTAAAATTTTCCTTTAGCCACTTATCAGACCATACCCACCTTCATGGTGCAAGGATACCAACGCTCGCTCAAGCGCACACTCCTTGATTCGAGTCTAATTAGAAACCAACCATCTCACAAGAGTAGAGAAAAGCCAAATAAACTGAAAAGCAATTTACAACCCAAGAGACTCTAAAGATATTATCAAATTAACCAATCCCATAGGCAAAAATTCTCCATCCCATCTCCACTAATTTTTAGCACTCCTTCTCAAAGGATCAAAAGATCTTATTAGGGTTGTAATGGGGTCGTTGGGGTTTAAACTTAGCTAGACCAAAGAAAAGGAAAATAAAAGCTCAAATGAAATGGAAACAATTATTCAAGAAATAGGAAAATATAAGGGACCTCTCTTTTTTTTTTTAAGAGCAAGTAAAACTGTGGAAACAAGGAAGGAAGTTTTTTTTTTAGAATGACAAAACTAAACATGACAGCATGTTAACGAAAACGGTAACAATTACAAGACTCAACTCAATTGCAATAAATTCCAAATTCTCAAATAATTGACTCTCCCCCAAATTTGGTTTCGTGCGTACTTGCCAGAAATATTTTATACCTTTATCCCTTGAAGAAACTTAAAATACAAAATACCTGCAAATCCTCACTTGCTTGCTCTATTTTTATTATTTTTTTTATTTTCTTCTTTCATTTTTTTTGTATTATTTTTTTTCATTTTTTTTCAACCCCCCACATAACCTACTCCTAAATAATCATTTCCACATGAAAGATAGGGAATGCTTGGCTTATGGCTTGGTTAAATGAGGGTGCCAAAGAAATAAGAAGTTTACTTAGGCTCAACTTGGCTCCAAAGGGAATGTAAGGTTATTTTAAGCCAAAAGTAGGAATGTGGGTAATAATTCAAAGAGAATGCCTTAATCACTTATCAAATTTGTGCTCATATTTCGCCTCAATAGGCCTAGAGAATTTGTTCTAGGATTGGCGAGATCTCACTAGGTTCTAACTTGCCTAAAAATTTAATGGATAATCAAAACTCAAATAAAATGGATGGAAAGACTCAAATCAAAGAATATGAGTATGATTAAACAATTGAAAACCGAGCACTAATCCGGAACAATCTATCCACAAACCTTCTAAAGGTAAACCCAATTAGGTCCCAAGCAATTCTCAATTTTTCAAAAGTGAGGCCAAAATCAAAACCTTTAAAGATCAAATTTTCTTAATGAGGTTTTTTGTATTTTTTTGTATTTTTGTTTTTGAAAAATTTTGAAAAATTGATGATTTTTTTTTTGAAAAATAGTTTCGATTTTTTTTTGAAAAATTGATTATGCTCACCCCCCAAACTCATATAGGACATTGTCCTCAATGTCACGGTACGCAGGTACAATTTGAAGTAGGTAAGCAAGCATAGATATGCATAGTTAAGGACAAAAAGAATGTTGGCAATAATGCATGCGAATTAAGAAATTGCTGCAGATCATACTCAAACATAAACAGCCGCAAAATTCAACAATATGCGAAGACATGAGTGAGGGCACAAAGAACTTCCCTGTAATGAGCTGGAATCATTTTCTTTAGAAGTGTAGTTCTCCCCATCAAAAGCCGCTTGTAAGGTCCAATTTCCTACAAATAACACAAAGAAGAACGTGAATTTAAGGTACAGAAAAAAAACATAAAAATAAAAATAAAACAAAACAACGAAGGTGTGAAACTTGGGTTGCCTCCCAAGAAGCGCTAATTTAAAGTCCTTAGCTTGACTTGGCCAAATGGTTGCTCAAGGGTCGGCGTTAGAGAGGGATTGAGTGACCCCTTTTTCTATTGAAAATCCAGCCACATAAGGCTTTAACCTCTGTCCATTAACATTAAAAACTCCAGTTTTGGGATCCTCAACTTCTACCGCACCATGAGAATAATAAACCTTAACAATCTTGAACGGTCCCGACCACCTCAACTTCAACTTCCCAGGAAATAGCTTCAGTCGTGAATTAAACAGCAAGACCAAATCTCCTTCCTTGAACTCCCTTTGGATAATATGTTGATCATGCCATTTCTTCGTTCTTTCCTTGTAGATTCGGGCATTCTCATAAGCATCTAAGCGAAGCTCCTCTAACTCATTCAACTGAAGCAAACGCCTTTCTCCAGCTGCCTTGAAGTCCAAATTAAGCTTCTGAACAACCCAATATGCTCTGTGTTCTAGCTCGACTGGAAGGTGGCACGATTTCCCATACACTAGTCTGAATGGAGTAGTTCCAATTGGAGTCTTTTACGCAGTTCTATAGGCCCAGAGAGCATCATCTAATTTCAAAGACCAATCTTTTCTTGAAGTGTTAGCTGTTTTATCCAAGATGCTCTTAATCTCCCTATTTGAAATTTCAGCTTGCCCATTAGACTGAGGGTGGTAGGCCAATGCTAACTTGTGGTACACCCCATATTTCTCCAAAAGGTTGGCGAATGAGCTGTTGAAAAAATGACTCCCCCTATCACTGATAATTGCCCGAGCAGTGCCAAACCAGGTGAAAATATTTTTCTTGAGAAATTTAATGACCACTTTGGCATCACAAGTTGGTGTAGCGATCGCTTCCACCCATTTGGAGACATAGTCAACCCCTACAAGGATATATTTGTTGCCAAGGGAAGACGGTAGTGGCCCCATGAAATCTATCCCCCAAACATCAAAAAGTTCAACCTCCAAAATTCCTTTAAGGGGCATCTCATGTTTTCGAGAAATATTTCCAACTATCTGGCATTTGTCACATGCTTGCACAAAATTTCTTGCATCCTTAAAAAGTATAGGCCAATGGAATCCGGCTTGGAGAACTTTAGCTGCCGTCTTTTCAGAACTAAAATGGCCTCCATAGGGGGATGCATGGCAGTGATTGAGGACAGCTCCTACTTCTTCATTTGGTAAACATCTTCGAATCACACCATCAACACAACGTTTGAAAAGAAAAGGCTCCTCCCATATATAATGCTTGAGCGCGAAAAGAACTTCTTCTTTTGCTGGAAAGTAAATTCAGGTGGCAAGGCTCCTGAAACAAGAAAATTCACATAGTCAGCATACCACAGAACTTGTAATGTTGCTGTAGCAATTTTGTGTAATGAATAACACAATTCTGGTAAATCTGCATAGCAGAAAAAATGCTCATCATTAAAGGAGTCATTAATCGGTGGTTCTTCTCGAAGGAGTTCCTTCTGATCTGTAGTGAGCCTCGAGAGGTGATCTGCGACCTAATTCTTAGCTCCCTTTTTGTCACGAATCTCAAGGTCGAACTCTTGAAGGAGAAGGACCCATCTTATAAGCCTTGGTTTAGCCTCCATTTTCGCAAGTAGATAGCGAATGGCTGCATGGTCCGAGTAGACTATCACTTTTGAGCCCACAATATATGACCTGAATTTGTCTACTGCAAAGACTACAGCTAACAACTCCTTTTTAGTCGTGGCATAATTGATTTGAGCATCGTCCAACGTCTTGCTCGCATAATAGATCATATGGGCCACCTTGTTCTTTCTTTGGTGTAAAACAGCTCCCACAGCATAATCCGAAGCATCACACATGATATCAAAGGGGAGGGAGCAATTCGGAGATTGAAGAATAAGTGGCGAGGTCAAGGCTTGCTTAATCCTACAAAATGCATCAACACAAGATTGGTCGAAATTGAATGGCACATCATTACTCAATAAATTGGTCAAATGCTTTGCTATATGAGAAAAACTATATGAGAAAAATCCTTAATGAAGCGCCTATAAAAGCCTGCATGTCCCAAGAAACTTCTGATCTCCTTGACTGAAGTTGGTGGAGGTAGATTCGCTATCACTTCAGTTTTAGCCTTATCCACTTCTATTCCACGATTGGAGATTAAGTGGCCTAGGACTATCCCTTCTTGTACCATAAAATGGCACTTCTCCCAATTCAGCACTAGATCAACCTCTTCGCACCTGCTTAAAACCTTGGCAAGATTAGATAAACAAGAATCAAACGTCAGTCCATAAACAAAAAAGTCATCCATGAAGACTTCCATAAATTCTTCAATAAAATCGGAAAAGATTGCCGTCATGCAACGTTGAAACGTAGCTGGTGCATTACACAACCCAAATGGCATTCTTCGATAAGCAAAGGTACCATAGGGGCATGTGAAAGTAGTTCTCTCTTGGTCATTAGGGTGAATGGGAATTTGAAAGAAACCAGAGAAACCATCCAAATAGCAAAAATAATCATGTTTAGCAAGTCTTTCCAAAATTTGGTCAATAAATGGCAAAAGGAAATGGTCTTTACGGGTGGCCTTGTTCAATTTTCTGTAATCAATACACATTCGCCATCCTGTAACTGTCCTAGTTGGTATTAATTCGTTACCTTTTTGCACAACTGTTAGACCACCCTTCTTGGGCACACAATGGACAGGGCTTACCCAATTACTATCAGAAATGGGGTATATAATACCCGCAGCTAACAACTTTAAGACCTCTTGCTTGACCATGTCCTTCATGTTTGGATTCAGCTTCCTTTGATGTTCAATTACGGGTTTTGCATCATCCTCGAGATGAATTCTATGTGTGCAGAAAGACGGGCGGATTCCCTTCAGATATGAAATTTGATACCCAATTGCTTGCTTGTGCTCTCTAAGCACTCTTAAAAGTTTATCAACCTGCACAGGGCTTAAAAGAGCATTAACAATGACTGGATAGGTCGAATTAGGGCCCAAAAATTCATACCTGAGGTTGGGAGGCAACGATTTCAATTCCACATTCGGAGGTTCTTCTTTGTTCGAATCAGGTGATAGTTTCAGTTCCTGCACAAGTTGTGTAGATCTTTGCATAGGCTGTGCATCGAGCATCTGCGCAAATTCAAAAACTTCTGATTCCTTCTTTGTAAATTATGTAGTACCTCCTGTTGTTACAACCTTCACTAAGCAGTGTTCCAACGAATCCTTTGGATGAGATTTTCTGAATTCAGCACCAACCAGCGTGTCAATAAGGTCCACCCTTAAACAAGAATCCTTTTCATCCATAACCTTCATTGCCTTTCCCAAATTAAACTCAATTTCTTCCTCCCCCACTCTCAGAGTCATTTTTCCATTCTTAACATCGATGATTGCTCCAGCTGTCGCTAAAAATGGTCTCCTAAGTATAATAGGTATGTTCGTGTCCTCCTTCATTTCTAGCACAACGAAGTCTACCGGGATAAAAAGACTTCCAACCTTGAGGGGCACATTTTCCAATATCCCAATGGGAAATTTTATGGACCTATCAGCTAGCTGCAATGATATGGTAGTTGGTTTAAGCTCTCCGATGTCCAATTTCTGACAGATAGATAATGGCAATAAGCTCACACTTGCCCCCAAATCACATAATGCTTTCCCAATTGTTGTGGTTCCGATTTGGCAAGGTATTGAGAAACTTCCTGGATCTTGAAGCTTGGGAGGGAGTTTGTTCTGAAGAATGGCACTTGATTCTTCTATAAGAGCCACAGTCGCATATTCCTCTAGCCTTCTTTTATTGGACAAGATTTCCTTTAAGAACTTGGCATAAGTAGGCATTTGGGTCAGGGCTTTTGTAAAGGGGATGTTGACATAGAGCTTCTTCAGAATGTCAACAAATTTTCCAAACTGCTGGTCTAACTTAGCTCTATGAAATCTCTGAGGGAATGGGATGGGTGACTTATATGGTAGTGGTGGTATGTATTTTTCCGGCTCAGGTGATTGTTGCACAGGCTGTGCATCGGATTGCATAGGTTGTGCATCCTGGTTTGTTCCTGCGGATTCCTTTTCAGCTTTGTTCTTTTGCACCATAGGTTCCAAAACCTTTCCACTCCTTAGTACCACTGCCTTGGTTTTCTTAGGAGCCTCTGATTGTGCTGGTAGCTTACCCTTATCCAGCCTTAGTGATGCAGCTTGTTGCGCAATCTGAGTCTCAAGCATCTTATTATGGACTATCAGTTGGTCAATTCGGGTAGTAAGTTGCTGGATCAAGTCTCCTTGCTTCTGCATAAAGGTTTCCATCATTGATTCAAGGTTAGACTTAGGTTTAGGTAGAGTTTGTTATCTCAAGCTTGGGAAACTTGGGGGTCCACGGTTTTGTTGTTGCTGGGTCTGTTGGTAATGTGGTTGATTTTGTGGGTAAAGGGTTTGGTTAGGAAAATTTTGGGGTGGCTTGGGTTGTTGAGACCAGGAAAAATTTGGGTGGTTTCGCCATTCAGGGTTATAAGTGTTTGCGAAAGCTCCACCTTGGTTCTTCTCGCCCATAATTTGCCACAAAATTCATATGTTCAAATTTCAAATTCTTGCCCAATGTTCTAAAATTCTGTTCCCATACTCGACCCAAAATCCACGATCCTGTAAGGCATTCACATTACTCACAAAGAATGCAAAGAAACTTATCCACTTTCCTTGAAAGAGCTTCAAATTTTGAATTCAACAAGGTAAAGGCGTCCAATTCGAAGACTCCTTGAGGTTTCTTCCCTTCTTGCTTAACCTCTTTCCGATCATTGTTCCACTGGTAGTTGTTGTAGGCAATTTTCTCCAATAACATAAATGCCTCATCTTCATTCTTGTCCATTAGATCACCTCCAGCTACAGCATCTATTGCACTTCGCATAACCGGAGAAACTCCGTTGTAGAATATCTGCACAATCATCCACTTCGGGACACCATGATGTGGACATTTGCGTTGAAGCTCCTTGTACCGTTACCATGCTTCATATAATGACTCATCTTCTTTGGGCTGAAATGAGGTCAGCTCACTTCTGAGTTTTGCCGTCTTCCCGGGTGGAAAATATTGAGCCATAAAGGCCTTGGACAATTCTTGCCAATTATTTATCGAACCGGGTGGTAATGAATGGAGCCAATCCTTTGCCTGATCTCTCACAGAAAAAGGAAATAATCGAAGCCTTATTGCATCCTCAGGTACCCCATTCTGTTTCAACATTTCACAAATTTCCAAGAATTGCTGCAGGTGGACATGTGGGTTTTCTGTTGGGTGCCCTCCGAACTGATTCTGTTGCACCATTTGTACAAGGCCAGGTTTCAACTTAAAATTATTTGCTTGTACAGGAGGCCTTGTAATGCTTGGGCGAAATTCCCAAAATGGACCGCATGGTCCTCATAGTTCTCTCGATTACGCTCGCCATGTCCGACTCGACTGCCTCTTCTGGTGGAAAAGTTGTAGTAAATTCGGGTTCGATCTGTCACTCCTGCACAAACTGTGCGTTAGACGCTCTTACCCGTACTTTTTATAGCGCCCCCTCACCGTAGGGTATACATCGGGAAACCAGGAGGTCACTCCGATACATATCCCACGACGAAGGTGCACTACCAGAACATTTTTCCACTAATATCCACATGGCATCGCAATAATTAAAATCATAAAATAACTCAGTATCAGAAACCAGTATATTTAAATCCAAAATAATAATCATCTGGTACAGTCATCCAATGCCAGAATAGACAAGTCTATCAGTCTCCTAACAAAACCAAAAAGGAAACTGATACAAACATCTATCCTAAGTCATCCTCAAAAGCTAACCCAGCTGACCGACCTGTGTGCCATCACGTCCCTCGCCAGCAGCTCGAGCGACAGGAGAAGAAGATCTTCGAAGCTAGGAGTCTACTCCAACAGTCCTGAAAAATAGGTTGCAATTTTGGGTGAGTTTGCGAACTTCGGTGAAACCATCATCGATGGTTCACTCAAATCATGCATTACGCAAATTGCGTACAGCACGGCACAGTAATAACAATTAATAGTATTATATAACAATGTACATGGTATATATCGATTATGCGATGTCGAATAATATTACGGTAGCTTATGCAGTTCACGATATTAAGACAATATACAAGATAAATCATGGCATCACACAGTTCAGTAATCGTCATACAATTTAACAATTCAAGCAGTCATGTATATAATGCATATGAGACTCTTTCCAGTTATTCAGTATTTTGCCCAAGTGCTCGATCGATGGCGATGGGGGCGACGCGTCGAGATTTCTCCCCTCGGGCTAAGCCGAGCGAAAGATAAAGGTTCGAGCTCGATGCTCTTTTCAGTGATAATAGCAACTTGGGACACGTCCATTATCTGATCATGCATTTATGCATGCAGTGCAATGTTCAGTAATTCAGTATTCATTGATTCAGTCAATTTACAATATATGGCTATAAAGCCCAGTATATCTGTTCCCAGTGTCATACAGTGATCTAGTTCAGTACAGTAAAGCATGCAATTCAATCCAATCAATTTCGGAAATCAGGAAATAGTCCAGTCCAATTCAGTAGTAGCATGCAATTCGATCCTAATCACGCCAAGAATCATCAGATTCACCTTTGCAAGTAATTCATACAGAGCATATAACAATCAGAATTTGAGAAACCAACTAGGTTACTCACCAGAACTTCCGAAACTCTTGCTCGAAGTCCCAACAATGTCCGTGGAACGACGATCCAACGGCGCCTCTATAACAGTAAAGTACAATCCCATTACTAGATGCTAAATTAAATAGTTCAGTAATACGTATGTATCAGTGAAATGATGCACAATGCATATTCACGATTTTTCCGGTGTTAAATCCTCATTTCGGTACTTTAAGCCCAATTCTATCTCTTTGTTCAATGGGTCGACCATTATTTGATCCATTCCTAAAATCCAGTCAATTTTCCTCAAGTCGAATCTCTTATAGCAATTTCCTATTTATCGGGTCAAAACCTCAATTACAATTCCCAATCAAAACTCCAATAGTCTCAATTTGACATTTTAGGTCATATTATGCCCCATGATTTACCTTAATCTCTATAATTCAATACCATATAAATCAATTAGAACTCCTATAATTATCCTCAGTTGTAGACCTCTTTCCCTAGTTCATAACAAATCTGGACTCGCCTCAATCGGAGGTCTACACCAAAAGTTGTGCCCAATAAACCAATTTTAATTCAATGAAACAGTCCCTCTCGCCGCGGCATCGCGTCTCTCGCCATGACCCAAATAGTTCGCTCATGCCATGGCCAAATAATGCGTTCAGGCGCGCATAGACGGTCGTCATTGCGGCGTGTAACACTTCGCCACGGCGAAGCCTCACGCCACTTCGCCATGCAGAAGCAAAGCGGGCTCGTCATGCGTCAACTAATGACGCTTGCATGACGCCCTTCTCCATCGCCATGCGTGAGACCTTTTTGCACTCACCTTGAAGAAATAATAATCCTTTCGCTGCGGCGAGGCTTCAGGCACGCCGTGACGTGCGAGTCGCAGGTCGTCTTCTCCGATCGACCTTCCGCCATTAAAGCCATTAATAACCTCCATTAATACTCTAACTACTCAATCTTACCCAATAAATGTCATAAATGCTAAGAACAACCATTAAAGACAACATTAAAGCCTTAAAAACTCACCAAATCACATATCGAAACCACCAATCGTCGTAACCCTAAAATCCTTCGAAACCCACGATCCTCTAATCTCAAAGCCTCTAACCTTCACTAATCACCATAAATCACTTAGCCTAGCACAATGAGAAGAAAACCCATAAGAAAGAATCAAGGAATCCTTACCTATGGAGGAAATCCAAATCGCCGTAGGGGAGAAGAAGAAATCGCAATCGCAAGGGTGAAAATCCCCAATTTCATTCAACCCTAGTATTTATAGACCTAAGTCTCCATATCAGTCCAAATTCCAGTCTCTAAATTTCAATGGCTCAACATAATTATTTTCTATCAGTAACAATTCTAATTTTTTCCATTGCCCTTAGACCATTCTTCGATCTTTATGATCAATTAATTAATCACTCTAAAATTTCCTATCCGCATTATCTCTCAATTTCCGGAAATTTCCTATAAGCCACTATAAATTACCAATCACTCATAAACTATTCTAAATCAGTCACTTGAACCCAATAACTCAATTCCTCAATTAAACACGATTGATCGGTCCGATTTGGTTCACAATCCAATCAGTTCTTAGTCACAATTGAAATGCCGGAAAATCATGAATGCATGTGCTATAAATAAATGCATATGTAAGAAATCAATTCCTCTATAATTAGAGGCCAGTAACATATTCAATCAGTGAATGCGATGCGATCTATCGCCTAACCCATAATTACCAAAATACCCTTGCTCGCAGTAACGGGATGTTACACTTTTCTAGCTTTTGCTTCCTTCCTTAGTGCCTTAATTTGTCTTCTCAATTTCGAATCGAATAATAATTCTTCAAAGACTAACGACCTTCAGCATGACTAAAATAAAACACAAAGCAAAATCAAATGCAAGGTGCAGAAAATGCAAAATAAAAAAATAGGCAGTAAAGAGAAAAAATAAAATGAAAGAAAACACAAATCAATTTTAACAAAATTTATTAACACAAAACACAAAAGAAATTTTTATTTTTTTAAAAAAAAGGGAAAAGAAAGAAAAAAAATGTCCAATTTAACCAAATAATCAGTCGCCTAATATTACTCAAGGATTACCCCCCGGCAACGGCGCCAAGAAACTTGATGCAATTCCGCAAGTTCACGGGTCTCAAGTAGTACAGTATAATATCGTCCACAAGGAGCAATTGTGTAAGTACTAGGCTTGGATCACTCAATTAATTGGACTAAGCACTCGTGTAGGATTGGGAAATTAAATTTAAAGAAAATTTAACTATCAAAATAAATAAATAGTTAAAACCGATGGCGATTGTGTAAAAATGGGAAAATAAAATAAGAAAATTAACTAGAAAAAATAACAAAATCAAGCTAACGAAAATTTGCGAATATTTATAGGCGTTAATTCGAAGGAATGTGGTAAGTTTCAAGGATGGTTCCACTTTTAGCGCTTTTTATGGACTTTACCCGTCGGTTTACGAGGTAATTTTGGCGATAGATCAGTTGAGCCTAGAGTTTCTTAGATCCTTTTTAAGGTATCAAAGGAGTGTTACGCAATAATCCTAATCTCTTCGTCAGAACTAGCAATCAAGCATAACCCATTAAGTTCTTTGCTAACCTGGTTTTCTCTCATAAATTCAGTTTATGTCTAAATCTAAAATTTATAAGTTCCCTGTTTGGGAGTTTCGTTATTAATTTTCACCTATCGGTTCTTCAATTAACAACTAACGTCAAGTAATGGTTGGCCAAACACAATACTAGCAAAATTAATATCAAAACAGAAAAATCAAAACCAGAAATTCAGACAAATAAAATAACCGAGATTTAGTCCATAAAATTAACTAAAAGCTTCAGCCCAACTTTGAAGCTTTGAGGAAACTACTCAATCATGATAGGATAAAAACCACAAGCATTAAGGTCAACAACCAACATTAAGAGAAATCAAATGATAAATCAGATAATGAATGAGTTTTTGAATTCCCCCTCTCTATGTTGTTTGCGTCTCCTTCTGCGTTCGTTGCGCTCCTGGCTGCGTTTGTGCTCCTCTTGTCTCTAACAGCTCCTAGCCACCACCAACTTTCAACGTTTTCCTCTGCTGGTGTAGTCGTGGTGTGGTCTGCTGGTTGCTCCTAGTGTTTAACGTTATGTTGATGGTCTCGTATCTTCAACGTTTTTTTTCTGCTAACGTCCTCCTTAATGGTGTAACATTTATGCCTCTATGTTGGTGGTCTCGTGGGTGAGGGTTGTAACGTTAGTGTTGTGTGTGGTGTCACAGTGAAGAGCAGTTCACGCACGCCAGTCCCTAACTCACACACCACTCTCAGTCTAACGCCCCTCCACTTGGTTTTGCCCAGCACCTCACTCTCTACTTCACTCCCACATGCTTTTCAGTTAACGCACATTCACTCTTTTTTATTTTTCTGTTCTTCTATTTTCCACCAGCTTATGCACTCCCCTCGTTCCTCCAAACCACCTTAGCTAACGCACCACAGTATGGCTCCATGCACAGCCCTTTCAGCTTCTCTCCAGACCACGTTTTTCTCCAGTCCACTCACTCCCAGCAGCTCTCGTTATTTCCCCTTTGTTTTTTTCTGTTCACACACTCTTCTCTCCTTTTATTCACGCACCAACCTTCACTATTAACTGATTTGACAATTAAACTCCACTCTCTTTTAAAACCTTCTTTAGCTTGCCGCAGGCCTCTCCACTTTAACACTTCTCACCCCTTTGTATTTTTCTTGCCTCCTCCAGCTGTAGTTCACGCACACTCTACTCACTCCATCAGCCCCTGGCTCTTGTTCTCCAGCCCTTTTCCAGCTATCCTCTTCTACTTTAGCATGGGTTGTGGGTCTCTTTTCAGCTGGTGGGTGGTGCTTCTCTGCTTTCCCTTTTCTTTTCTTCTTTTTGGCTGTTCCCGTAGGTCTTCTTCTGCCTTCTCTTTTCTGCTGTGTTTCCATGTTGTTGCTCCCTTGCATTCACGCCCCTTCTATTTCCTCAATTTTCTCCCTTTATTTTTCTGCTCCTTCAGACAACGCACCAGCTAAACACGTTCCACCCTCCATTTTTTTTCATTTCAACGTGTGTATCCCAGCTAGTGTGTCCCTCTTGTAACGTGATTTTTGTTTTTCCTCTTTGCTTGTTGAGTGGGTCAGCGTGTCTTTTGCTGCTGTCTTTGGCATGGTGCGTGGGTCTCTCTTGGATGCTTGCTTGATGTGTTGTGGTGGTCACCTTTTATCTCAACCTGCTGCTAACAGCCACTCCACACTACCCACCTTCCTCTTTATTTTTTTCAGCTGATGTTTGGTGCTTGCTACGTGCATGGTGGGACTCTCCTCATGTGCTGAATGTGGAATATCATTGACAGCTCAAAATGTCAAGTGAGTGGAGAGGATTCTTGAGTAAATGGAGCCCCCCTATTGGTGTAACGTTTGTCCTCTCCACTGCCACTTTTGCTCTCTTGTGTTGGTGTCCCACTTGAAGTTACCTTAGTGCTCTCCTCTTTGAAAGTTGCGTGAATATTTGCTTAGCTAGATGAGTCTCCAATTGTAGTTGATTTGTCTTCTTCTTCTTTTTTTATTCACCTCATCACCTGCAACAACAACTTCTTTGGTCTAATTTGAGGCCAAATTTTATACTTTTTTTTAATGAAAAATGAGAAAATAAAATACATAACAATCTCAATACAATTAAATCAATTAACCTAAAAAATGCTACTATAATGAATGAATGAACATGCAAAATAAATGCAAATATGATCTAAATATCTATATAAATTGGACTAAACAAAATTTTCTAACCACATATGAAAATTCTTTTCTAAGTCTATCAAGCTCACAAATAATTTTTTCCTTTTCAACAAGACATGCAGAGTGATCTTCCTTCGGACTATCTAAATCATCAATAGTCTCATGTAAGGCATTATTTTCAGCTACCAATTCTCTTATTTTCTTTCTCAATTTCTTGTTAATTTCAATAGCTTCTTCAAAATCAATTTGTAAAGCATTAAAAGACTCTCTAAGATCTTGATCAAATAAGGTTACCTCATCTTCATCATCACTTGTTGATGAGCTCTTCGCCATAAGTGCCAAGTTGTTTTCATCATCACTTTGGTATACTTCCTCATCATCACTCCAAGTGGCTACTAGACTAGCCTTCTTTTTTCCTTTGTCATACTTGTCATTTTTCTGAAAGTTTGATGTGGAGGATGAGCTTTTGCATTCTCTTGCAAGATGTCCCCTTTTTCCACATCTCCAACATTCTTCATTGCTTTTCTTTTCGTCATAACCCTTGGATTTTCTTTCAATGGAAAATTTCTTCCTCTCTCCAATTCTTCCACCGTTTAATTCCTTCCTACGATTTTTGAGAAGTCCTTTGAATTTTGTCAAATTTCTGGTGTACATAGTTATTTCTTCGTCTTCCTCATCTTCATCTATTTCCTCGTCACTTTCATCAAGAGAAGAAATGTTAGCCTTTAAAGCAATTGATTTTTGTGGCTTACCTCTACCTCCTCTTGATTTGAGAATGATCTCATAGTTGATGAGTGATCCCACCAAGGCGTTGAATTCCAAATGGTTGAGATCCTTGGATTCCATTATAGCGGTAACTTGTGAATCCCATTCCTTAGGTAGTGAGCGCATAATTTTCTTTACCTTCTCGCTATCCGTCATATGTTTTCCGAGGTTGCCTAATCCATTTATGATTTCTGCAAAACGATCAAGTTTAGTAGAAATAGATTCACCTTCTTTCATGACAAACATTTCATAGTCATAGAGAAGCATATTGATCTTTGTCTCCCGGACTTGGTTGGTTCCTTCATGGGTAATGCGAAGCCTTTCCCACATTTCTTTAGCGTTGGTACAAGAATTGACTCGGTTTCTTTCCTCAACTGTGAGAGCACAATAGATTAGCTTCATCGCTTTTGCGTTGACGTAGGCTTGCCTCCAGTCATTGTCATCATATTCCAACTCTATTTTTAACTCACCATTTTATTTCAACGGTGGTTGTAGACCGAAGATAATGATCTTCCAGTATTCTACTCCCTCGCTAATGATGTGATACTTTATAGGATTTTTCTAAGAAGAATAATTAGTACCATTAAATAAAGGAGGGCGATTGTTTGTGTTACCTTCTTCCGCCAAGTTATTGTGTGCCATCCCTAGATATTTCTGATCTGATACCAATTGTAAGCGATCTAGAAGGGGGGGTTGAATAGATCTTTAAGCTTTTTGAATTTTTCTACAATAAAATCAGAAGTTAATTCACTCAAAAACAATTTAAATAAATTTAAATAAAGAGAGTAGGGAAGAAGATCAAACACTGTTTTTATAGAGGTTCGGTGCTAAGACCTACGTCCTCTACCTAAGCTCCCACTTAGGATTTTGCAAACCACTTTATTGCACACTTTGTAGTTGAGTGTGAACTTTTTACAATGTCACTTGATTTCCGGCTCAAGCTACCTACACAATCGATTTATCTTACAGCACAAATCCTACCTCACATGTGACCTTCCACTCGTCACTCAAATTGTAAAAGAAATATGACAAAGATTGAAGAACAAGTGCTTAATACAAATGTGTAACAAAGTAAGAACAATGATGAGCAATTTGGAGCAATATAGGAGTATTTTGTCTTGTAGAACTTGTGTGTTCTCTTCATCAATCATCCACCCTTTATATAACAAGAAATATAGCTGTTGGAGCTCTTTCTAGTCGTTGCTAGATTGAAATGACCGTTCTTTGATAATCTCCCTTCTATTTTTGGCTAATTGGACCGTTGGAGCTGATTTGTTGCATCCATAAGTCGACTTGTCTAATGAATAAGTCGACTTGTGTTAACCATTTACGTAAAATTTCATCTCCGCTCTCCAATAAGTCGACTTGTGCTATGTAAGTCGACTTGTCGTCCTCGATAAGTCGACTTATGTATGATTAGTCGACTTGTGTTGACATATCTTTATCTGTAAGTCGACTTATGCTCTTCTAGTCAACTTATGTTGTTCAGACCTTTATGTATTAGTCGACTTATGCTGTGCAAGTTGACTTATGTTGACTTCAACGGTAATATTCATCCAAATCTTCTATAATCCTCATTATTTAAGCCATTTTCACTTATAAGGAAACTCCCATCTGATTCTTCAATGATTTGTCACTTGTCCATCTTGAATTGTATAATGCTTTCATTGAATAATACCTTAAATAATTTCTTAAATAATTCTAGATATTTTATTATTATCAAAACATAAAGGGATTTAATTTTGTCAACCACCATTGGTCCAACAGGAAGGGTGTATTTATGTCTCAAACTGTGCCTTCTACTTACAGTTGAAAACCTAAGCTTCTGTCCAAAATTTCTTCAATTTATATCTATGACAAATTTCTAAACGATGGCCTTTTTTTTTTGACTTAGTGGAAGAGGCCAAAGCATGCATCCAATAGCCATTATTTTTGACTTATTATAGGGGGCTAAGGCATGCAACAAATCTTCACCTTGACTTAGTTTCGAACAATTAGTGATCTGCACCACCTTCTCTGATAATGCTCCAAAAGAGCTATATCACCAACACTACAAAAAAAGACATTTTGCGACATTTTTAACATGTCACAAAATGTCAAAAAACGTCGTAGAATGTATTCTACGACGTTTTAAAAAGCGTCATAAAAAATGTCGTGAAATGTGGTGTAGGCAAAAGGTTTTTGCGACGTTTTATGTAAAATGTCACAGAAAATACCGATATTTTGCGACGTTTTTAAAAACGTCACTAAAAGCTAGGACAATCCACGACATTTTTAAAAAACGTCGCGAATTGTCTAACATTCCACGACGTTTTTTATTGTCTAACATTCCGCGACGTTTTTAAAACGTCACAGAATGTGAAAGAATCCGCGACGTTTTTTTGGAAACGTCGCAGAATGTATTCCGTGACGTTTTTAAAAATGTCGTGAAATGTCTTTTACGACATTATTATTTTTATTTTTATTATTTTTTCATTTTTCGAAAATTTTATTAATTTAATATTTTTAATTTTAATAATTATTTTTAAAATACAATTTTAATCTTATTTGTTTAATAATTATTCAATATTATTTATGAATTTTATTATTTTTATAAATAATTGTATTATTTTTAATTTTTTTTCATTTTTCAAAAATCATTTTAATTTAATAATATTAATAATATTTTACAATTAGTGAATTTTACAAAAATGAAATAAAATTCATATTATTTATAATATTTTACATCTTAAATTATTACATTTTATAAAATTCAAGATCAACAAGTCAATCATGAATGCAAAATTTGAGAATTGTCAATTAAGTAAACTTGTAATTAAAAATTTATTTTATGACAATTAAAATATTAAAACTTACAAATTATCCAAAGTAAATTATTACAAATTATTCTCTACATCCTCGAAACTTATAACAGACAAAGTCACAGACGTGACTCGTCTTGCAAATTAAGTAATAAGAAACTCAAATATAGGGAGTTTCAACCAGTCTTAGCAGAACCACCTTTAGGTGCACTGGGCCGAGTTGAACCTCTCGCAACAACTTTAATGACTCTTTCTTGTACAGTTATCTCCTGTCAAGCTTATCATCACCAGATCCTCAAATCAATTTCTCACGATTTCATAAAAGCTTTACAATATCAAAATCCAGAAGAAGATGTTGAACATAAATTAACAAACCTCAGCAGGTTTACGACTTGATTCTTACTTATTTTCATCTCCTGGAAATTGCCGATCACTCAATATTATTACAGCATTAGCTAAATGAACTATTCCCAATAGTTTACGACAGTCGGTGAGATTTTACCTGTAGCACAAAAGCATTAATTTCTAACATATATAAATAAGCATTAATTTCTAACATCTTATAGAACCACTTAAGTAAATGGTACATAATTTGAAGTCAAGAAGTGAACATAGCAGAATAAGTGATTGTAATTTTAACAAGAAAAAAGAAAACACTGGCCATTATGGAGTTCAATGGTTGATCTGAAAGATCAAATCAAAATGAGGTGAAAGGATAAGAATAACACAAGTTGCATATGTTCCCTATTTTTTTAAAACATTTTGGCTACACGTAGGCCCCGATATTTGTTATGTCTACAGAGGTCGGAAACTTTACCATTAGTACCAAAGAGGAGAACTTAAATGACAATGTAACATTCACGGGAATGTTGAAGACCACCATATGACACTAGTTCTAGACACCAGAATCACGTGTACTTCACAATGTTAACTAAATCTTGGTATTCTCATAACCAAAACAATCATTCATCTTCTAGTGCCTTATCAAAAAACAAAAGAAAATGAGTCAAAAAGATTAATAATAGCTAAAACACCCATAGTATATCAACAACAAAATCGTGACATAACAACAGAATTGTGAGAAGGAAATGAACGTGCGTTAATTAAACAAAAGACAAACACCTTCCTTGAAGTTTTCTTCGTTAAAACGTCGTGGGTTTTATTTCACAACGTTTTATTAATAAAACGTCACAAAAAATATTACAAATTTGTGACGTTTTTTAAAACGTCGTAACAAATTTAAACTTTTTGTGACGTTTTTCAAACGTCATAAAAAATCTTTACAATTTGTGACGTTTTTTAAGCAAAACATCACAAATTGTATATATTTGTTGTAGTGCAACTATAAATGTCAATCAAGTCCAAGCACTGCTTGAACTTGTAAACTGGAAGAACCTTCATAAACATATTAGCAGGATTATCCTTAGTATTGATCTTCTGAATAAGAACCTTCTTCTCTACGATAGTATCCTAAATAAAATGATACTTTACATCAATATGTTTCATCCTCTCATGATACAACGAGTCTTTCTTCAAATGAATAACACTCTGACTGTTACAATAAACAGTAGTAATCCCTTGATGAAGGGATAACTCGCCAAATAAACCCCTCAACTATAATACTTCTTTGATAGCCTCAGTAACTACCATATATTCTGCGTTAGTAGTAGATAAAGCCACTACATGTTGTAGAGTAGCTTTCCAGCTAACGGCACAACCTCTAATGCAAAATAAATAACCTATTAGAGACATGCATCTGTCGAGATCACCGGCATAATCTAAGTCTACAAAACCAAACAAAATGTTGCTGGTTTTACCAAACTCCAAACAAAAGTTTGAATTGCTCTTTAAGTATTTGAGAATCCGTTTCACTGCCTAGCAATGTTCTTTGCCAGGATTGGCCATATATTTGCTAACGACACTAACAGTTTGTGAAATATCGGGACGAGTACATACCATTGCATACATAATACTGCCAACATCACTAGAACATGAAACTTGTGCCATATAATCTTCCTCTTCTTGTGGTTGTGGTGATTGAGGAGCAAATAGTCTAAAATGACTAGCAAGAGGAGTACTAACTGCTTTGGCATCTCGCATGCCAAATCTCTCCAAAACTTTATTGAGATAATTCTCCTGGGATAAGAATAATTTACGAGCTTCTCTATCACATCTTATCTCCATGCCAAGAATTTTCTTTACTACTCCCAAATCTTTCATCTCAAATTCACCATACAATAAGGCCTTTAAACGGTGAATATCTTTGACATTCTTGGCAGCAATGAGCATATCATCAACATATAACAATAAATAGATGAATGAGCCATCATCTAACATCGAAAAGTAAACACAACTATCATACATACTCCTGGAGAAATCATGACCCAATATAAATGAACCAAACCTCTTGTACCACTCTCTTGGGGACTGCTTCAATCCGTACAAGGATTTTTTCAACAAACATACTTGGTCTTCCTTTCCTGCAACTTCAAAACCTTTAGGTTGTTTCATATAAATCTGCGCATCTAACGCCATGTAGGAATGTTGTCTTGACGTCAAGTTGTTTTAATTTCAAATCAAACATGGCAACCAATGCAAGTAATACACGAATAGAGCTATGTTTTACCACTGGTGAGAAAATAAAATTAAAATCAACACCTTGTACCTAATTGTAGCCCTTTACAACAAAACGTGCCTTATACCTTGCATTTTCAATACCTAAAGTACCTTCTTTTCTTTTGAAGATCAATTTGCAGCCAACAATTTTCTTACCCTATGGCAGCTTCACCAGAACACAAGTATCATTCTTATGCAAAGATTCTATTTCTTCATTCTTGGCCACTACCCACTTATCAGCATCAACATTTAAAACTACCTCCGTATATATGGAAGGTTCATTTTCTCCACATGTTTCCTCTTCCACTGATAAAGCATATGCAACTAAATTTGCATACCTCCGTGGTGGTCGAATCTCTCGTCTTGGTTTGTCTCTGGCTATGGAATGTTCTTCTTCTTCTGATTCATCTTGAGCATGATAAGGATTTGGTTCATTAGCTTGATCTGTCTGATATGTATAAGACGTCTGTGAAAGACCTGAACTACCAATCTCTAACTCCACCTGTTTTTATGTACTATCCTCTTTTTCTAAATTACAAGGATTACAAGACTCTTTCTTAGGATACAACATATATGACTCATCAAATGTAACATCCCTACTAATCACAAATTTAGGTGGCTTTTAGGATCAAGATACCACAAATGATATCCTTTCTAAGGAGAATACATTTCTTAGCCCTAGACTCTAACTTTCCCTCATTTACATGCATATATGTTGGACAACCAAATATTTTTAAAGTAAAGTAATCAGCAGGAGTATCTGACCAAACTTTCTCTGGAGTATTGAAATTAAGAGGAGCACAAGGAGAACAGTTGACGATGTAGTAGCAATGACTTCTGCCCAAAAATCAAGTGTCAACCCTACATTAGAGATCATACACTTAGCCCTTTCCAAAAGATTTCGGTTCATATGCTCGGCAACTCCATTTTGTTCCGGAGTCATTCTGATGCTAAGCAATTCCTTTATTCTTGCAAAATTCGTTGAATTCATCTCCACAAAATTCCAAACCATTATCTGTCCGTAGCTGCGTAACATGTTTTCTTGTCTACGTTTCAATTAAAACTTTCCGTTGCTTAAAGGTTAAGAAAATATCATTTTTATGTTTCAAGAAATACACCCAAACCTTCCTTGAATAATTATCAATAAAAGTCAAGATATACCAGGCACTACCTTTATATGGAACATGAGAGGGCCCTCAAAGATCATAATGAATATAATTCGAAGTACCTTTAGTTTTGTGAATAGCTAAAAAATTGAAATTGACTCGTTTATGCTTTCCAAAGATACAATGCTCACAAAAGTCCATTTTACTAGTACTTTGACCACAAAGTAGGCCTCTCTTGTTTAACAACGTTAAACCTTTCTTACCTATATGTCTCAAATGCATGTGCCGTAATTTGGTAATGTCATCATCAGTAGAGACTATCATAGCACCTGTTACCATAGATCCCTACAAAACATACAAACTACTAAGACCTACAAGCTTTCATCAATACAAGAGCACCTTTAGAAAATTTCAAAACTCCACCTTTAGCTAAGAACTTGCACCCTTGAGAATCGAGAATGCCTAAAGAGATGAGATTTTTCTTCAAATCAGGAGCATGTCTAACTTCAGTGAGTGTTCTAATAATACCATCATACATTTTGATTCGAACTGTACCTTTATCAATAACTTTACAGGTAGCATTATTACCCATCAAAACAATTCCACCATTCAATAACTCATAAGTGGAAAAACATTCCCTGTCAGGACTCATATGGTAAGAACAACCCGAATCTAAAATCCACTTCTTATTAGACCTGACTTTATCTTCTATGGCTACAAAGATAATTCCCTCATTCTCATCTGCTGCTACTCTAGCCTCGACGGTGTTGTTGTTATTCTGCTCAACTTTATTTTTATCCTTATAGTTTAATATATAGCTGTTAGCCTTTATATGCCCCCTTTTCTTGCAATAATTACAAATTTTATTTCTATGTCTGGATTTTGACCTACCTTTGGATCTACTTCTTTCAAAATCTCTATTTTCGTATTTACCCCGTACGAATAGTCCTCCTCCTGACTTCCACTAGTCTCCCCAATGATGTCCCTATTAATATGCTCTTTTAACTTTAATGTAAACTTAATACTATTATATGAGACTGACTCTTTCCTATAAATCATAGTATCACGAAAATATTTAAAGGACGAGGGAAGGGAAAATAACAATAATATGGCTTGATTTTCATTCTCAATTTTTACATCTACATTCTTCAAATCCAAAATAAGATAATCAAATTTATCTAGATGTGAAAGAATAGATGTACCTTTTATCATCCTCAACATGTACAACTTCTATTTCAAATAAAGCCGATTTTTCACCATCTTCTTCATGTACATAGCTTTCAATTTGTCCCATATACCTTGAGTTGTGCTTTCACCAGCAACCTCCTAAAAAACCTCATTGGAGAGATTCAATATAATGGCTAATCTAGCCCTTTTATCTAGATCTGTGAATTTATTTGAAGCCATATCTGCTGGCTTTTTCTCTACTCCATCAGGTGCAATCTCACACCCATCTTATATTAAAATGGCTTGCATCTTGACCTGCCACATACCGAAGTTAACGCTCCATTCAAACTTTTCAATAGAGGTCTTCGTCATCGTCATAATGGCCAAAAAATTGATATTTTGACTATTTTTCTACACGTGGGCCCCACACGTAAAATCGGGATAACAGACCCCACAAAAGCACTAGATGTAGGCCTAACAGGCAAAGTTAGGATGTGAGCCCCACAAGCAAAGCTGAACTCTGTTTACAAAATAGAGATAATGGGCCTTACAAGATAAAACCGAGGCAGTGAGCCCCATAAGATAAATCGAGACAGTGGATCCCATAAGATAAAATCGAGGTAGTGGGTCCCATAGGATAAAATTGAGGTTGTGGGCCCCGAAAGATAAATCCGAGGTCGTGGGCCCTGTTTAGGCTCATAATAAAAATCTAAGTTACTTTCTTATACGGAGGATCCACCTTTGTGGCATCCACAGAGCATACGATAAGTTAGACCAAAAAGAGAAGCTCTAATACCAGTTTGTTAAATTAAATGCCCTTGGATCAGATACCGGTTGAACTTAATAGCTTGAAAAATAGTAACAAAAATAAAGATACATAAAATAAAATGGGATAGAACACAAAGATTTACGTGGTTCGGTCAACATGACCTACGTTCACGGTCAAAGGGTGAGCAATTTTACTAATATGTGGATAATGTATACAAGTATAAAGATTGGAACAAAAGGCTTTCAAAACTCATCAAATATATAGAAAATAACTGAAGAAAGGATGAGAGGATTTGTGCTGCTTTCGTGATTGAAGGAGAAGAAGGAATGGTGTGTTTATGTCTCAAACCATGCCTTCTATTTATAGTTGAAATCCCAAGCTTCTGTCCAAAATTTCTTTAATCTGTATCTATGAAAATTTTCTAAACGGTGGCCATTATTTTTGTCTTTGTGGAAGAGGCCTAAGCATGCAACCAATAGCCATTATTTTTGACTTATTGGAGGGGCTAAGGCATGCAACATATCTCTTAAACTAATTTTAGTTTGTTTAGATAGAGTTTATCATTATCTATTGTTTGTATTCATCCTTATCTGATACTTTTACACATATCTTGTACATACATATTTATACTTCACATGGTTAATGTAAAGCTGTATCTAGATTACCATTACACTATCATGTTATCAGAGCCTTTTTCTTCACACCCACCTACCTTCATTTGATTTTTTTTCAGACTTCATCAATTTAGAGAAGCCTTTATGACCTAATAACCAGGTATCCATCATGACATCAAATCAACTTGTTGTTGCTTCAACCATCTCCGTCTCACCTACCTCCACGATAGCCACTTTACCAAACATATCTCACTAGCTCCCAATAAAGCTAAACTCCACTAATTATCTCTTATAGAAAGCACAAATAATTTCATTGCTTCATAACTACGATTTGGCTTCACACATTGATGGCAACTTTACTCCACCATCACGAACCACTGCCAAGGGAGACCCAAATCCTTAATATTTCACTTGGTTTCGCTGTGATGAGTTGGTATAGAGCTGGATCATTGGCTCCATCTTTAAAACCTTCATTTTACAAATTGTTGGCATCTCTTGTGCTAAGGATGCTTAGACAAAGCTTACAACATTTTATACCTTAGGTTATAAACCCCAAATTTGTACCATTAAAAGTGATAGAGATACTAATAGGATATTATTTGATGCGTTAATTTGGGTCAATTGTGTAGTGCTTTAGGGTAGATATTTGCTAAGTTATTGTTTTCATATTATATTTGGATGTAGGAGTTGTTTTGAAGAAAAGAAGGTAAAAGTGGCTAAAATGGAAAAGACATCGAAGCCATTAGTTTAGTGTGTTTTGGACACTTGAAGAAAACAAGACACATATGAAGAAAACAAGACAGCAGCAAATTAAAATTATGCATGTATGAAACGCTACGTAGCAAAAAGGAGGCTTCGTAGTGTGGTGATGTCACATGGGGGAGATGACCCATCATTTAAAAAAAAAGAAGCAGTGAGGATTTAGCATGACTAGGGGGAGACAGAAACAAAAAGAAGAGCCACCATTTTATTCAAGCCCCCACTTCACGCCTCCACTGGATGCACATCTATAGACAACACTTCCACGCAGTAGCCTTTATTCACGCACAAGAGACAACACATTCTTACTCTCTAAAAAGGCAGACCCACTTCCACATCCACACACGCAACCTTTAATAACTAGCACACCCATACACGTAGTCACCAAGCTATCTCCAGTCATTCACGCCTGCAACCAACACCAACAACGCATCAGGTCTACACTCATTTTCTCCAATAATGCAGCTCCCTCAACTCACAAAAAAGGCTGCCTCACTTGGTTCACAGCCCCACTTCCACGTAGCCTAGCCTCCACTCATACTAATGCAACAACCTCCAACACCAACAAAAGAGCAACCTCCACTCACGTAGTCTTCATCTTCATAACGCAACACTCACGCACCAGGAGTTTCCTCCTTTTTCATTCATGCATACAAGCCCATCACCCACCTTATGCAATAACCTTCGCACATCAAAGAAGCAACATCCAACCCACTCACGCATACACCATGTCATTCACGCATGCAGTAGCCCCAACCAGCACAAGACAACGTAAGTATAAGCCTCCATCCTTCACTCACAAAAATGCAACCCTCCATCTACCAGCCAAACACACAGTATCTTACACTCACTCAGCAAAATAGCACCCCCACTTGGCTGCAGCCTCCATTGACACATATATTCTCCACTCCACGCATGAGAGAGCAACCTCCATCTTCGGATGTAAGCCTTCATGCCACTCCAAAGACGCAGCCTTCACATCAACACTCATGCAAGCAACCTCAACTCACTCCACTCACTAACTAAAGCAGCAGCTCATCACTCACCAATGTAGCCTCCATCACCATCCACCACAAGACTACAATGCAGTCACGCAAAGGAGAGTGGGCAATTTGCAGATTTCTGCAATTGTTTGGGACCCGTTTTCTTCATTTATATTTGATTCCATTATGAGTTTGTCTAGGGTGTATGTTCTTGGATTGTTTGGCATGATGGTTTGTGGCTATCTTAATTTCTCTTAGGCCCCGTTTGGTTGGCAGGAAAGTAAAGTGAATTTGGAATATGATTCTTCGAAAAATAAATCTATGGAAAATAAAAATGTTCACCTATTTGGATACTTGTAAGAATTCTAATATGAAAGTTAGGTAGATTCTTATTATAGTGTTTAGTATGCAGCAGTATTTAACTTAATTTTGATTTGTGTTTCCAATTATATCCCTAAAAACTGAGTAAAAATTGAAATCGTTAAATAAGAAAAAATATAAACCTGAAAATTGTCGATTGAATCTTCTGAGAAAAAAATATTCAAAATCCTACTAACGAGAGAACAATAAGAATAGTTAAAAACATTATTATAAATACTGGTACGTACCGGACCAAAATCGGTACGAAATAAAGAGTAAGTCGTACTAGATTTAAATACTAGTCAGTACTGGCTCGTTTCGGATAGTACCAGTCGATACTCAAAATACTGGCCAAATAGTGGCCAATATATGAAATTTTAAAAAATAAAGGGACTTTTTTGCAAAATTTTTAAAAATTTTTAAAATTTCCCTCCCTGCCTCTTATCTCTCCTTCCCCCTTTTTTTCAAATTTTTAATTTGTTATTTTATTTATTCAATTTTATAATTATTGTAAATTTTAATTTTGTTTTAAAATAATAATAAATATTTTTATTACTAGTAGTGCTTATAAATTAAATAGATTTTAAAAATAAATTTTTTATTTAAATTCACTTAAATATTTTATATAATATTTATTAATATGGTATTAATAAAAATATTTTATTTTAAAACTAAATAATTTATTATTTATTATTTTAAACTAATATTTATTTGAAATTTATATATTTAAAAATATATTTAAATTTTAATTATATTTATTAATAATTAATAAATTAATAAATTAAAATTGTGATGATTATTTATTATTATGATTTTTGAAGACAAGGTTAAAATATACAGATACAATTGTATAATATGACAATTGACTATTTTATAATTTTTAAAAAATTAGGATTTTTCATAAATTTAAAAATTACCCAAAACAGTACTCGATATTAACCGATATCGGTATAGTACCATACTAGAACCCAATCCAATACGGTATTCGTAATATTGGTTAAAGAGGAGATAGGGTTTGATAAAAGAGTTTTCGTAGAGTTCAGAGAAAAGGAATGGTTAAATTGGCTAGCATATTTTTTATATTAAATTCTTGAGAAAAGTAATCTAAATACTAAGAGAGTGTGGGGATTTAGAATCCAAGTAAAGTGCTACTACTTTCCCTAGATTGGGAAAGTTTTACTTTCTTAACTGTTAAAAAAAATGAACCAAATGTAATAATATAAATTTAAGAAAAAAGATTACTTTCCCAAGCAAGAATCCATGCCAACCAAACAAGGCCTTAGGAATTTGATGTTTTGGTGATGCTTTGACATTGAAAATTACTGGAATTCATGATTGAAAATTTACATACTTGTTGATTTTCCTTGGATTTAATTGTTCTTACTTTAGATTATTGGAAGTTTACTTGGTATAAATTCACCTTTGAAAAAAGGGAGTTTTTCTAGAAGATTGAAGGAAATTTCAGCTAGATTTTCTTATGAGTTAGGAGACCCAAGAAACCTAGGAGATGAAATTAGAAGATTGAGTTTGGAACTTAAGAAACTCTAGGAAAACTTAAGTAAGAGATTACTAAGTAATATCTAAAGTGGATAGATTAATTCACCTTTGGGAGAAGGGATTAATTACTCTTAAAAATTCACTTACAAGGTTAGGATTTTTCATTTATGGAGGTAGCTATGTCTTTATTAAGGTTATTAAAAATATCATTCCCTAAGAGAAAGTCATTCCCCATTGAAGTTAATACTTTAAATTAGTTAATTGTTGCACTCTTTTATTAATTAGTTATTGCACAGAGTTGTCATATTCATAGTTATTTTGGTTGCATTAAATTATGTAGTTGTTTAGAAATTTCTTTGAGTTATTAAATTTTTTTACATTGCTTTTAATTTCCTAAAATTCCATTCAACTTGATTTCAAACACTGTTAGCTAGCATAGATTTGGATTTTCTCATAATCCTTGTGCACACGATTCAATTCTTACCAATTTATTACTCACTTCGACAATCGTGCACTTGCGTCAAAATTGGCCATGGCAATTCCTTACTAATCACTCATTTTGGATCATCTTCCTACCAGTTTAAAAATTCTATTGTTCACTTACAAGATATTTTGCGTGTTACTAATATTCTTCATAATTTAGTTTCTATTTCTTCCTTCACTAATGCTAATAATATGCTTATTGAATTTTTTCCTTCCTATTTTGAAACCGAGGATATCCCCGTGAGGAATTTGCTGCTTATTGGGTCGAATGACAATGAACTTTTTTTCTATCTTTCTTGCACCTATTTATGATCACACTCCTCCAAGGCTTACTTTTCATTGCTCTCTCAACATGACATGAACTTTTGGGTTATGCCTCTTTTTGAACTGTTCTTCAAGAACTCAATAAATTTGTTATTTCTGTGATGTCTAATAAACAACTAGGTCTATATCATGCTTGCAGTGTTAGTAAGAGTCATAGGTTACCTTTTCCTGTCTCTTCCTTTATTACTGAGGTACCCTTTGATTTAATCTTTTCTGATGTATAGGGACCCTCATCTATTCCTTCAATTGATGGTAATAAATACTATGTTCTATTTTTGTATCATTATAGTCACTATTGTTGGATATATTTTCTTAAACATAAATCAGATATCCTCAATACCTTTATTAAATTTCGTCACATTGTTGAAAAACAATTTAGTAGACCAATTAAAATGTTTCAATTAGATTTAGGTAGGGAATTCCAGGCCCTTACTACATACCTTTACGAGAATGGAATCACTCAACATAAAGCTTATCCTAAAACACCTAAAAAAAATGGATCCCCTAAACTTAAACATAAACATATTGTTGAAAATGGTCTTTCTTTATTATAGTATTCCTCTGTCCCAAATATTTATTGACCTTAGGCATTTGATACTGCTGTTTATATCATAAATAGACTACCATCTCATGTTTTACAGCATGGCTCTCCTTTTGAGAAATTATTTCATTCCTTGCCAAACTATACAGATATGAAAGTTTTTGGATGTCAGTGTTATCCTTTGCTTCAGTCTTATGCTCCTAATAAGCTTGCTCCAAGGTCCAAAGCTTGTGCTTTTTTTAGCTATAGTAAACTTCACAAAGGCTAAACTTCACAAATGCTATATTTATCTTGATATTAATACATCCAAATTACTTGTCCCACACTATGTGATTTTTGATGAGCAAGTGTTGAACCCCAAAATTTTAATTAACTAATTATTTAATTATTTAATTATAAAATTGATTCCATCAATTTAGTGAGCATAAGTAGAAATTAGAATTTAGAATAGAAATGTTAGAGTATAGTATAGTTTAAATAGACTAAGGAGTTAATAGACATTATGTTAAATGAGGAGGGGTAATTTTGGAAGAACAAGACAAAATGTTGTCTTGAATAAGAGAAAGAAGGGAATAAATGATGGAAGAAGAGAAAAGAAGAGAAGAAAACGTAGAGAAGAAAGAAAGAAGAGAAGAAAATCATGGAAGCTAGGGAAGGAAGAAGAGAAAAATGTGGGTAAGCTAGGAAAGAGGAATAATCAACTTGTTTAAGGTAAGTTTCATCTTTCCTTCTTGATTAGGTAGAAGAAGAAGTAGAGAAATGGGTGTTGAGTTGGAAGAAAGAAGAGAACTCATTTTTATTTTTCATGGATTTCAAAACTAGGCTTTGGTTTTTCTAACCTAGATAGATTATGGGTATGTTAAGCTTAAGTTCAATTTTTATTTATTTTGTTTTTATGATTTTTGAAGTTTTATGAATTTCCATTTGAATGTTGGGTTGAATGGGAACTTGGTTTATTTGAAGGGAACCAAGGAAATCTTACCCAAGAGCAAGAAGAAGGGCACAATTGAGTTGGATTTTCCAAACAATTTTGGTAGGTGATGTGTTTATGGTTATTGTGTAAATGGGGAAATTGCTTCCTTATGTGTGTGTATGATTAATTGCTTGATTTTGAATTGTTGTGAATGTTGGAAAAATGCATTATGATGTATTAGCATGTCATGCATTGAAAGATGTTATGACATTTTGTATAATCAAAAAGGAAAAAGTATAAGAAGCATGAAAATGTGATTATGTGATGAAATGAATTGAGCATGAATATTTGCATGTGTTTAGGCAAGAGAAAAACCATTTTGCATCACGTGCACGTTGACTAAAACTGCGCGCTTGTGGCATATGAGATTCTAAGAATGGACTCATTTTGTTAATGATGTAAACTTCGGTTTCTTCATTTTGACCCATAGGACTCTTAAGCCATTTGTTTGTGCATTTCATCCTTGAAATTGTCAAGTGTGATGCATTTGAGCATTTATGTTTGAAGGTTAAATGTTCATGTTATGTGTTATGTGTTAACTTCCTTAACTATGAGTTTTTGAGCTAGAATGGTTAATGATTGAATGGCCAGAATAAAATGAGATACAGATGTATGTATATAGGTTTGATTGTGTGGCTTGTTCCCAATGACTATAAATATATTAGCTAGTAAGCTTTGTAGCTCAACCCACTATTTTCTCCTCGGGCGTAGAACAAGAAGATCGTTGATTCTTGCAAGACATTTGGAAACTCCAAGATAGCTACATTTAGTAACTAAGTTAGTTCAATTACCTTTGGGTAGCTTTAGTAGTATATCGAACATGAGAATCTATATGTATTTTGTAATTTGGATTATGAGACCAATGATGTATTGTGGCTTGAAATGCCCATTAAAGATTTGTAAAACTCTTTTCTTTTGATGTTAATGACATATATTTGCGTTTACTTATGATTTTCCAAGTTTTCGCATTGCATTTTCAAGCATTTCATAGGGGTAAAAATCTATGTTCTAACTTCAGGGAAAAATTGTATTAATCTAGGTTGATTTAGAAAAGGTTATCGTTTGGAAATTGTAGTTTATCCTCTTAGCTTTCCAACGATATAGAGTATAAAATTTTTGGATATCAGAGTTGAGAGATATGTTCTTCATAAGTTAGTGATGTTGCACAAGATGTATACGGGACAACTACAGTAATTTGCAAAATATGAATTGTGTATGGACGATGTTGAGTTGAAATTAGGTATACTTGAAAAATTTATCAACTTGAGATGAGGAATTTGGAACATGAATTGTTGTTACATATAAGTGAGATGTTATGGAAAAGAAAGATTGGAATTTGTGAATGATGAGAATTAGTTGTAGGTGATGAATCAAATGAGTGGAGATTAGAGATTTAATGAAATAAAATTGGTAGTTGAATTGTTATGAAATGATGTTGCATTAGAGGACGTGAATTTGGGACAATTTAGAGTGGAAGTAAGGTTAGTATAGATGTAGAAACCGTTAGGAAGGCTCTTGAGTGAGTTTTGTCTCACCTATGTCTGTTGGACAGACTTTAGGTTCGTTAAACGGACCTTCTCGAGTCTAGAAAGACCCCTAGCCTCGTCCATATTTGTTAAATGGACATTAAGTCTATTAAACGAACTTTCTTGGGTCTGGAAATATCCTTAGCCCCGTTTATGTCCATTTTGGTGCAGTGTACATCCGTTTAGTAGACATTCACTGTACACTTTAAAAAATTCACAATTTTTACCCTCTAAATGGCAAAGTCTCTCTTTGGAACCTACATGAAAGTTGTAGGTCTAGAACGCCTCTTCGAAACTATCCTAGAATGACATTAATTTGACATCTCTAGTGAAAGTTATGAATATTATCCCAAAATAGGTACAATATGATTGAGGACATAAACATAAGAATGGATTGTCATATATCGATTGATCAAATAGGGAATTTTTTGGATGGTATGAGAATGAAGATGAACTGATGATGGCTAATGAGATCTTATTGAAATAACCCTATAGGTTAATACGCTCATGTTTTATGACTCGAGATTTGGACTTTGAAAATGGGGTCTAACCGTAAGTCTTTCCCTTTTTGCGAAAGCATGCTGCTCCTGTCAGTTTCTATGACACATCACCAGCAACCATTTTACTTCCATCCTTCCTACCTGTCAATCCTACTTCAAATATAACCTCTACACCAAATTCCAATCTCAACCTGTCACCTCCTCAGCTTCCAACCTTGTGTCATTCTTCCTCTTCTCCATCATCTCCACCTGACCCTTTATTTCCTCTACCTTCAACTATCCCTACTGTACCACATCCTAACTCCATATCATTAGATATACCTAAAACCCCTTCGATGATCACTCGTTCCTAAACTGGATCCCTGAAACCACGTGTCTTTCGTACGCAAGTTGAAGACTCTAAACCCACCTCATATAAACAAGCTGTAAAATTAAGCAAATGGTGAGATGCTATGGCTATTGAAATGGATGCCTTAGTTGCTAATAAGATGTGGGAATTAGTTCCTCCTTCTTCTCACAATGTCATTGGCTACAAATGGGTATATTGAATCAAAAGGAAATCAGATGGCTCTATTGAATGATACAAAGCCAGGTTCATTGCAAAAGGTTTCCATCAACGCCTAGGTATTGATTATAGGGATACTTATAGTCCTATTATTAAGCTAGCTACCATTCAATTTATTCTTTCCATGGTTGTTTCATATCACTGGCCTATCTATCAATTCGGCATCTCTAATTCCTTTTTACATGGCAACCTTGATGAAGAGGTTATTTATGCAATAACCACAAGGTTTTGTCAATTCTCTACATCCAAGTCATAGTTGCAAGTTGAAAAAGTCTTTATATGGCTTAAAACAAATCTCACAACAATGGTTTATTTATCTTATAGAAGCATTTCGTTCTATTGGTTTTCAAAACTCAAAAAATGATAGTTCCCTTTATTATTACAACTATGCAAGAATTCAAGCATATTGTCTAATTTACGTTGATGATAATTTAGTCACTGGAAGTAACTCTGGTCATATTTAGCACATCATTAATTCCTTAAATGACAAATTTGTGCTCAAAAACTTAGGTCGCCTAGATTACTTTCTTAGTGTGGAAACCAACTAGTTACCTGCAGGCCTTCTTCTCACTTAGCATAAATACATCACAAACTTGTTATCTAAATTAAATATGTCTTTGGCTAATTTAGTTTCTATTTTTTCCTGTCCACAATCCAAGTTGACATTAAATGATGCCACACGTTTTTTTGATGGAACTATGTATCATAGTATTGTTGATGGATTGAAATATTTGTCTCTTACCAAATCGGATATCTCTTATTTAGTGAACAAAGTATCTCAATTTATGTATCAATTGACGGAAAATCATTGGCAAGCTGTCAAATGCATCTTGCGTTATTTACATTCCACTCTGTAGCATGAGATTCTTTGAGCTCCAATCTAATGGTTTATGCCTATAGTGATGCCGATTGGGAAAGTTCCATTGATGATAGAAAATCAATATTTGGTTATTGCATATTTTTTTAGCTCAAATCTCATTGCTTGGGGCCTCGTAAACAACGAATTATTGCTTGCTTTTCAACTGAAGCAGAGTATCATGCTTTAGCTTCCACAGTATCTAAATTACAATGGGTACTTTCTTTACTCCAAGAACTTGGTCATGCACAATCCACAACTCCTATTCTATAGTGTGATAATCTCAGGGAAACATATTTGATAACAACACCAAATTTTCATTCTAAATCAAAGCACCTGGAAATCAATTTTCATTATGTTCGTGGTCTAGTCGCAAATCAAAAATTACAGGTCAGGTATCTTTCTTCAAATGATCAAATTGTAGATATTCTGACCAAGCCATTACCCAAGCAAATATTCAATATTTTAAAGAACAAATTGACCATCATACCTCATAATGATCAATTTGTGGGAGGGTGACAAGGATAAATATTCCCATTTATCTCTTAAACTGATTTTAGTTTTTTAGATAGAGTTTATCATTATCTATTGTTTGTATTTATCCTTATCTGATCTTGTACCTGTATCTGATACTTATACCTGTATCTCATTTAATACCATTTTATTTTCTTCATTTTAGTGTTAATCAACCATATTACTTATTCCTAAAACAACCAATTCATCCTTTATGTAATTATTGTCTTCTTCATCACTATTTTTTGGAGCCATATTACTATACTTATCATCTATATTAGCATCATCACCATCCCCACTATATGCTGTTGACACTTTTTTTTTTCATTATACTCACCCTTAAAACGGGCCTCCATTCTCTCATATTTCCAAAAAGAAAAGAGATTAAATTATTTGTTTTTTAATCATCTTTAATCTCAACAAATATACCTTTTTTTATGTTTATGTGGAAGCCTATAGAACACTTTATCGAACCTATCATACTAATTATGTTTTGCAGCTTTCACAATACTAAATTAATTTTCGAATCATGTGTTTAACTAAAATTTTTCTACTTCTAACACACTTAAATGAGTTATATCTATCAATATCTCTGTTATGGGAGGAAAAAAATTTCTTCTTCAGTGAGATATTAAAGGTTACTAAGATATTAAAGGTGTCACGCAATAAGACATATGAATAACAATATCATTTCAATGCACAACAATATGGAATTAAAAGACATATCAATATCATTTCAATGCACAACAATATGGAATTGAAAGACATATCAATATCATTTCAATGTAAAATGCAATAGATGTTCTAGCCTTTCCAATGATAAATATACTCCGATATGTCTTCCAATATGCAATTTAGTTTTTTTTTAAAGTTAGGATCAATATGTATGATAGCTGTTTTTTTTTTTCCTTTTCTCTTCTCTTCCTTGAAACATATACATTAATGCCCTTACATTTTTTCAAAAGCAGAACTGAAAAAGAAGTTGAAATTTTGTGACATTTAAATGACCTAACAATTTGTAACATATCAAAGTATCTTGTTTATTGAAACACCCGAAGGTTATAGCTACGCAATATATATGTTCTATCATAGTTACTTTGAACTGAACCTAACGGTTGCTTAATAAAAAGCAACTGTAAATTTTTCCATAATTAACTTGCAGGCAGATAAATCAAATAAGTGACAAATAAATCAACAATCGAAATTTGGTAACATAATTCAGCACACCCGATTTACGACTGCGGACCCTCACCTAGCCTAATCACTTTCATTAAATAGTTTTACATAAGACTTTACTGAGCTGACACTATTTACCCCTTGACACTATCTACTTGTTCTCACTCCTCATGAAAGTATTTTACTCCCAATGATAAAACCACCTCGTGCTAACCTTAACAGAGAATTTTTGCAATAACGAAAGCACTAAATATGAAAAATATAATCTCAAGTAATTGAAACAATAATAACATGAGCAAAGAGACACTTAAGTTAAAAGATACTTCCCTATATGTACAGCCTCATCAACCCAAAATCATGGGAAGTTGTCCAACAAAAATTCTAATGTAAGGTATAATTACTGAAGAGATCCACACACAGCAAGTACAAAGATTATTAAATAAATATATGTTTCATCGCTGAAACATGCCAAACATACATCTGCTCAATTGATGAATCTACTCCACTTTTTTCCCTTACAAAAACGATGATTAGCAGTCCACTCATTCATGCATATATATATAGGGAATGCAGCCGCTAAAGATGGCTCAATTTACCAAAAACTATAGCTACTAGATATAACTCAAATCACCAATGCTGCATATTATCTCCAATAAATCATAGTTATCTTATATCCAATTCTAATAAATCCTATCTTATCTAGGATTCTATTTCAAGTAGGATTTCTTTAAATCCAATCTTATCCAAGATGGTGAAATCATATCCCAAGTTGTAGAAACTTGTATAACTTCTGTAAGGATTCATACATATTCCTATACAGTAGAGATGTAACTGCAAAAATCTCTTGTAATTACTGTCCTTTCAATGTAAGCGTACAAAATATTCGGGGAATATATTATATTATATAAGTCTCACATCTTATTTTATCATCTTCTTTATATGAATAAAAGTCATACTTGTTATAAAAGATAGAAATAATATGGTGTACCACTAATTATAGATGCACCATTTCATAGTTAGTGTACATATGGATTGGTTTGGTTTTACCTAACACAAGAATGAAGTAGGTGGTTATTGGTTAGGTTTTACCTAACACAAGAATGAGGTAGATGGTTATTGGTTAGGTTTTACCTAACACAATAACATATATGGAGTAGGTGGTCACATGTGTGTTAGGTGGTTAAAATGTACTATAAATAGAAAGGTTAACTTGATGTATGATACACCATTTTTTCATAAGAAAAATTCTCCTCTCCCAAATATTCTTACATTTTAGTTTCGCTTTTATAACACGTTATCAGCACGAAGCTCTCATTTCTAAAATTCAGCTTATCAACATCAAGCAATCGTAAGGTTCTTCCGTCTACCTACATCGTACAAACGTTCTTCAGTTTACGTACATCAAACAAACGTAAGTTCTTCCGTTTATTTATCCTACTTACGATATTGTTAAAATAATGTTCTTCCTTTTATCTACATTAATTCTACTTATGATATGATTAAAGCAAATTATAGACGACTCACTATTTTACCTTCTTTTAATAATGAAAAGTTATTACCACCTCTAAATACGTAATTTATTGTATAGTATACATCATCGTTGTTAAAAAAAATAAAAATAAAATAAATAATAAAATAAAATTTATAACGACTATATATTTAATGGTAATATATATATATATATATATATACGTAAATTTATAACGGCTAGGTAACAGTAAAAAAAAATTCTATAAATAGATACCACTCTTTCATAATTTACTTCATCCCTACACACTATTTCTTACCTCAAATTTCTTATACAAAATTTTCAAATGTTGTCCGCTATTTCATTTTTTTGTATCATTATCATCATTATATATCTTTGTTTCATTCTTAGTGTAGAGCTAGATAATTCAGTTCGCATATATTTTCTCTTAGTAATACCATGTATTATGATCTCTATGTTGCTTCTTAGCATAGCATTTGAACAGGGCATGTAATTTATTTAATGTAATATCTCTTTGAATAACTGTCTTAATTATTTCTCTCTATTGTATAATTGTTGGACCCCGTCTCCGAAGCCCAACATTCGGACCCATCCAGCGTAGAAGACCCACAACCGAACACATATGCTAATCACAAATATGGAAAAATTTTACTTTATAAAAATTCGGGGTTAGCTCTTGATAAAAATGATCCCTCGGATCTCACGATTCCAACGCAACTGGAATCGCTCAATTCGGGTTAGGAATGAAGATGTTATGGTTAAAACACTATCTCGAAGAAAACAATCAAAACTGAGCACTACCGACTTCGGGTAAGCATTTGAAAATCTTAAAGGCTTAATCACTGATCGATCTCTTCATAAAACTTGTAGGTTTATGCCTCTAGTTTAATTTAAAACAAGAATCGCTTTGATCGGAGCTCTATAGCTCAAGATATTTTAAAAATTCTGAAGCATAGTCAGCCCTTATCAACTGATCGCCATGCTTCGTTTCAAACCACCATTTTCAATTTGAAAGAAAATCTGATAAGTCCAGTGTAGAAAGGTAGAAAAATCTTTTAGAAATCCAATGCTTCGAGAATGAGGTCGATCGGAGGTCTGTGCAAAAAGTTATGGCCAAAAGAAGGAAGAGGGTCGTAAGACAAAAGCAGACGACAAAATGAGACGAAGATGGCGTCATCCTTAGCAAAAAATCGACGGAGATGATGTCATCCTCGGCAAAATCGAGCGGAGATGAGCAGTAACATCGTCGATTTTGCTACTGATAATATCGTCTGGTTTTGCTCTGATTGCATCGTCTGGTTTTGCTCTGATGCATCGTCCGGTTTTTGCTCACGATCGCATCGTCGGTTTTTGCTTTCTGATGCATCGTCGGTTTTGCTACGATTGCATCGTCGGTTTTTGCTTTCTGATTATCGCGTCGGTTTTTTCTGATGCATCGTCTGGTTTTTGCTACGATTGCATCGTCTGGTTTTGCTTCTGATTGCATCGTCTGGTTTTTGCTTCTGCATCGTCGGTTTTTGCTTCTGATCGTCGTCGGTTTTTTTTCTTTCGATTGCATCGTCTCGGTTTTTGCTTTCGATTGCATCGTCTGATTTTTGCTTCTGATGATAGCTCCACTTGCAAAGGTCATAACTTTCCATTCGAACTCCAAATTTAACAAAATTGGTGTCTATTTCATAGAAAAAGAAAGATCTACATTTTCATGAAGATCACTGACCCAAATTCAACTCTATAAGGGTCAAAAATGGTCACAAAGGTTCTGTCTAAAATTTGTCATTTGACAAAGACCTACATTTAATTCTAACCACTCACACCTACCATTTTAATCCCTCATAAATAGCTTATAAACATCTTAGAAGAACCTACAGCTACTTTATCACTCTCAAGGAGTCATAAAGCTCCCATACAATCCTCTAACAACACGAAATATCGGAAAATGCAACATACCGAATTTACAAAACTTTTACAACTCCTAACCTTGGAAATTTTCCAGCAAGCTCTTTCAAGGTAAAACCCAATGAGACACCCAATGAAATCTCCAAACTTAAAAGAATGGTACACATGCTTCACACATAGGTCACAAAACAACAAAACATATAATGAAGAGAGTACTAGAGCTCTCATTCTCTTTTCAATCGTAAGAAAGATTCATGCATAGCTTTGGTTACATATTGGCATATTCATCAAAATCAAGTACAAAACACAAAAGATGAGATGCTCGATGATCAATATGCTTACAAAGCTATTCAAAAGCTAGTTATTAACTTAATACAAAAGTTCCTAAGTTCTTGGGTGATGTCGATGCCTTGCAAGTTCAACTCTCAACTTGAATTTTCACCGAGGAGGAGAATGGGGTGAGCTAACACGGCTCGATGGCTAACAAATTTATAGCCATCACATAATGAGCCACACACACACAATTAATAATCCAAGCATTAGCAATTTACATAATAGGTTGAAAACTCAACTTTATCACCTAACTCACAATTTACTCAACTCATCACACAAGGCATAACATAGAATCATCTTGCAACTAACACCCATCTTATGCATCATAAACACTTATAAATGATGAAATGCACACAATTGGCTCGAGAGTTCCATAGACACGACGAAACCGAAGTTTACCGTAATCACGGCGAGTCCATTTTTTGGATCTCGTAAACCTAAAGCGGGCAAAGGGAGAAGGCTAATGGGGGTCAACGTGCACGTGACTTCACAAAGGGGTTCTCTCTCGCCCAAACACAATCAATATGCTCACATATCAAAACACAAGATTCACATTTTACGCTTATCGCACTCTTTCAAAGCATCAAAGTTCCATTCTTTCCTCTCAAAACACAAAATTTCATTTTCAATATGCACATAGTATAACAAGATAGCACACATAGGGCTTTGCCCATTACACAATAACTATAAAGATGTTACCCACCTATCGTCGGAAATCCGGATTCACGATTGCTCTTCCTCTCTCTCTTGAGTGAGGTTTCCTTGGTTCCCTTCAATAAAACACATTTCGAAACTCATTGGAAAAGTCGAAACATTCAAGAATCGATAAATCGATAACGAAGTCTTAAACCTAACCTACCCATAGCCCATTTAAGCTAAAACAACCAACCCTAGCTTCGGAATCACAAAACCACTCATCTCTTCTTTCTTTCTTCATTCCTACACAAACCTTAACCTTCATTTCATCCCATTTCTTGAATCTAACTCAAAGGAAGATAGATACTTACCTTAAGCTCTTGATTTCTCTTCTTTTTCTCCTTCTTTATTCTTCTCCACAAGCCTCCCACGATTTTCTCTCTTCCTTTCTTCCTTGGCTAGCTCTCGTTTTTTTTTTCCTTCTCTTCTCCTCTCCTTTGGATTCTACGACACTCTCTCTTCTCCTCCTCTTCCTTTAACTCTTCTTTAATTCCTTTAATTCATCCTACACCAAAACTACATAGTTTTGGCTTTCCCCTTACATAAAGGCTTTGGGCCCCACCTCCCAAGGCCTACTTCCACCAAACCCACTTATTATTAATCCTCCTTCTACTTAATCCATTTACCTAAGCCCATACTTTCCAATATTAAGCCCAAGCTTTCATTTAATTTCTAACTTTTAATTTCCAAGCCCAACATAAAAATATTTATATAAACACATAATTAAATCAATTAAGACAAAATAAAATAATTAACGAATAAATCCATAAATAAATAAATAATTAATTCAAATTAAAAAAAAAATTCGGGGCCCAACAATTCTCCCCTCCTAATAGAATTTCGTCCTCGAAATTCTTACCTGAGTCCATGAAGAGGTAGGGATACTTCTCCCTCATGGCTTCCAAGGGTTCCCAAGTAGCCTCCTTTGTCGAATGGTTCCTCCACAAGACCTTAACCAGCTTCACAATCTTATTCCTTAGCACTTTTTCCTTTGAATCTAAGATCTCCACTGGTTGCTCCTCATAACTCAAATCCTCTCTCAACTGAACTTCTGAAGGTTGAACTATATGCGAAGGATCCGACCTATATCTCCTCAAAGATCGACACATGGAATACATTATGAATCTTAGACAACTCCGATGGCAAATCTAACTTATAAGCCAAAGGCCCAATCCTCTCAATGATCTCGTATGAGCCTATATACCTCGGGCTAAGCTTACCTTTCTTACCAAACCTCAAAACGCCTTTCCATGGAGAAGCTCTAAGAAACACCTTCTCACCCACTTCAAATTCCATCTCTTTCCTATGGGCATCCGAATAGCTCTTCATCCGATCTTGAGCTGCCTTAAGCCTCTACTTCACTAGCTTTATCTTATCAACTGTGACCTGCACTAACTCAGGCCCCACAAACTTTCTTTCACCTTCCTCATCCCAACATATAGGAGTTTTACATCTCCTACCATACAAGGCTTCATTAGCGCCATCCCAATTCCAGTGATAGGAATTGTTGTAAGCGAATTCAATCAAAGGTAGGTGATCATCCCACGAACCTTTGAAATCCAAAGCATAAGCCCTCAGCATTGCCTCCAAAGTTTGAATGGTCCTCTCCGACTGTCCATCGGTCTGCGGATGGAAAGCTGTACTAAAATGCAATCGAGTCCCCAAAGCCTCCTGCAAACTCTCCCAAAATCTGGAGGTAAACCTAGGATCCCTATCAGACACTATCGAACTCGGAATCCCATGAAGTCTGATCACCTCATCCACATACTTCTTAGCCAAAATATTCAAAGAATCTGTCTGACGAATCGGCAAGAAGTGAGCTGACTTAGTCAACCTATCCACAATCACCCATATAGCGTCATGCTTCCGGCTAGATCTCGGCAATCCCATCAGAAAATCCATAGTTATCTTTTCCCATTTCCACTCCGGAATAGGCGAGGATTAAGCTTTCTGAAGGTGCTTGGTGTTCACTTTAACTTCGGCACACCAAACATCTTTAGCATACTCTGCTACATCTTTCCTCATTCCTTTCCACCGAAATGCTCTTTCAAATTTCGATACATCTTAGAACTCCTGGATGCATTGCATAAGGAGCATTATCGCCTCATCAAGAATTTCATCCCTCAACTCTAACTTGCCCGGAACACACAATCTACTACCCACAACCATCAATCCATCTTCCTTTACCTCTACATTAGACGGCTTTCCATTCTTTATCTCTTCCCTAAGCTTACTCAAGTACTCATCCTGATCCTGAAATTCCTTGATCTTCTCCTTCAGCACTGGCCTCACCCTGAAACTTGCCAAAATACACTCAGGCCCATCTTGCCTCAACATCACATCAAGTCCGCTAAATCCTTCAAAGAAGGAAGGTACATTGTCTCCACATGTGCCATGGTGGACTTTCTACTCAATGCATCACCTCTGACATTAGCTTTCCCGGATGGTAGTCTATCACCAAGTCATAATCTTTTAGCAACTCTAACCATCACCTCGCCTCAAATTCAGCTCTTTTGGGTCAACAAGTATTTAAGGCTCTTATGATCTGTAAATATCCTAGTGGTAACTCCATACGAGATAATGTCTCCAAATCTTCAATGCAAAGATTATAGCGACCAACTCCAAGTCATGGATCGGATAGTTCATCTCATAAGGCTTCAACTACCTAGAGGCATAAGCAATCACTTTCTCTCCTTGCATCAATACACACCCTAAACCCGTCTGGAGGCATCATCAGACACAATGTACCCATCATTACCGAAGGCAATGTCGAATCGGTGCGGTGGTAAGCCGCTTCTTCAACTCCTCGAAACTACCCCGCACTCCTCGGTCCATTCAAATTTTGATTCTTCCTTGTCAACTTGGAAAGTGGAGCAGCTATCAAGGAAAAGCCCTCCACAAACCTCCCTGTAATATCCAAATAATCCCAAGAAACTTCTCACTTCACTACATTCTTTGGCGCTTCCCATTTAACCACACTTCTATCTTTTGCGGATCCACATGCACTCCTTGCTCGGAGATCACATGCCCCAAAATACCACTTCCTTAGCCAAAATTCGCATTTATCGAATTTGGCATACAGACTCATTCTTCCTCAATGTCTCCAGGCAACCATCAAATGATCCTCATGCTCCTCATCACTCTTAGAATAGACCAATATATCATCAATGAAGACGATGATAAATTGATCTAAGAAGGACACAAGACTCTATTCATCAAATCCATAAAGACTGCAGGAGCATTCGTTAACCCGAAAGGCATAACCAAAAACTCAAAGTGGCCATACCTCGTCTAAAAGCGGTCTTTGACACATCGGTCTCCTTAATCCTCAATCGATGATAACCCGACCTCAAGTCTATCTTGGAAAGACTCTACGCCCCTTGAATGATCAAACAAATCATCTATGCGGGGGCGGATATCCGTTTTAACGGTGGCATGATTCAACTTCCTATAATCCACACATCCATGACGACCCATCTTTCTTCTTCACAAAAGAACCGAGCTCCCAAGGCGAAGAACTCGGTCTAACATAACCCTTCTCTAAAAGATCCTCCAATCGCTCCTTAAGCTCCTTCAATTCTGCGAGCCATCCGATAAAGCGAGTTGAGATCAACCAAGATGCTGAATGAAGCTCGATGGGAAACTCAATTTCCCTAGGAGGAGGTAGTCTGGCAATTCCTCGGGAAAGACATCTGGAATTCCACGACTCTTGGAATGTCTTCCAACCTCCCTCTATCTGCCTCCATATCTAGCACATAAGCCAAAAGGCCTCACACCCTTGCTCATCATTCTCTCGCCATCATAGCTGAAATAACCCGAGGTGGACTGACTTTTCTATCTCCCATGAGTATCACTTTCCTGCTATCCTCTAGCTCAAACTCCACCGCTGTCTTACATTTACAATCTAAAGTAACATGATACCTCTCTAATGTGTCCATACCTAGGATCACATCCAATCCTCCCATCTTGAAAGGCATCGGATCCACCACCAATTTTCCTCCACTAATCTCATCTCACAATCTCTATATACTTGATGATAATAATATATTGGCCGATTGAGTACTCACCATCAGTGGAGTATCCAATGGGCTCAAACTCCTCCTAGAAATAGTCTACACCAAGAAACAAAGGAATGGGTAGAACACGAGTCAATCATAGCAAGCACATAATCATCAAACAGTTTTAACCATACCGCTACAACTTCACGGCGCGGTCTCTGCCTCCTCTCGAGTCATGGCAAACACTCTGCCGGAACTTGCCCTCTGGATCTGCCTGGAGGATAAGCTCTCTTAGGACCTCCAGAGCTACCCACTGCCACCGCTTTACGAGCCATCGCCTCTGTCCTTCTAGAGGGCATCGAGATCCCTCTCTCTGTCCGGCTTGGGACAAAACTTAGCGATATGCCCTTACGCCACAATTGAAGCATGCTCTGTCAATCTGCGACATTCTCCTCTATGGAGATATCCACAAGTGCTCACACTTAGGAAGGGTGGTCTCTCCCATCTCCTCTTCTACCGCCCCCACCGTTGAGACTTGGTGGGAAGCGGAAGAAGTCCTCATTAATCTAGCCGGCTCCCACCGGTACTCTATCCTCAGATCAGACAGGAAAGGCTCTAGCACTTCTCTCGGGCATAAGTACCACCTCCCTCTGAATCGCTCTCTTCCTTCCTCTTCCACATTAATTGCACTCTTGGCGTTCTCGAGGTTCTCGGCCCTCATTGCCGCTTCAACCAACTGCTGCAGTCACGAAGTTACATTATCACCTTCTCTCGATAGCAGTGCAAACTGACTCAAATCGACAAGACTTAGCAGCCTCACTCAAATCATCTCTGCAAATATCTCTAGCTAACTGTGTGAGCAACGCCGCCGTATTCATGACCGTCATCTCCCTCTGGTAAGGCTTAGAAACTCCCTCGCTTACATTGAATGTACACTTGAGACAGATACTTCTTCCTAAAGACAACAGAAGTCTCCCATGTCAATCCCATTGGTCTCAATCGACTCCACAGCACGCCTCCCACCAAGGTGCAAAGCATCACCACAAGCAGTGGCGGCATAGACTACCCTCTCATCATCCTCGCCTCCATCGATCCGGCCTCTCTCAGTCTTCCTCAACTAGGTCTCAGCTTCCTCGGGATCCGTGGTCCCGTGGAAGTCCACCGCTCCGTACTTCCTTAGCTTATCAAACTGTCTTCCCCTCTTAGCTGGGGCAAACGAGGCTTTGTGGCATTTGCCCATAGCTTTGAACAAAAGCTTGGGTAAATGCAGGAACACTGGGTCTAACGTAGGCACTTGTTCGATGCAGACTAGGTGATCTGCTGAGTCTGTGAACGAAGAGGCTCACTACCCTGCCCTAGAGGGGCCTCTGCCACTCCTGGGGCTACAGACTCATCCGTGCTCTCCTCTCTCGGCGGAGAGTCAGGTGCAATTGAACCTTGCAAAACTCCTCGTGTCCTTCGATGAGGTGGCATCGTACTCCTTCAATGAAAATACTAGTGATTAGCTACAATTCGTTTTTAAGCTTAGTTCCTATATGTATGAATGATATGCATGTCACGTAATGCAAACAATCAATTCATAAAATAAACATTTAATCACATACAATGTTCCCTACTATACATTTTAAGCCTAGGAGTAAGCCTAAGCTCTGATACCAAATAATGTTGGATCCCGTCTCCGAAGCCCAACATTCGGACCCATCCAGCGTAGAAGACCCACAACCGAACACATATGCTAATCACAAATATGGAAAAATTTCACTTTATAAAAATTCAGGGTTAGCTCTTGATAAAAATGATCCCTCGGATCTCACGATTCCAACGCAACTGGAATCGCTCAATTCGGGTTAGGAATGAAGATGTTATGGTTAAAACACTATCTCAAGAAAACAATCAAAACCGCGAGCACTACCGACTTGGTAAGCATTTGAAAATCTTAAAGGCTTAATCACTGATCGGTCTCTTCATAAAACTTGTAGGTTTATGCCTCTAGTTTAATTTAAAACAAGAATCGCTTTGATCGGAGCTCTATAGCTCAAGATATTTTAAAAATTCAAGCATAGTCAGCCTTATCAAGCGATCGCCATGCTTCGTTTCAAACCACCATTTTCAATTTGAAAGAAAATCTGATAAGTCTAGTGTAGAAAGGGAGAAAATCTTTAGAAATCCAATGCTTGAGAATGAGGTCGATCGGAGGTCCATGCAAAAGTTATGGCCAAAAGAAGGAAGAGGGTCGTAAGACAAAAATGATTTATAAAATGAGACGAAGATGGCGTCATCCTTAGCAAAAAATCAGACGGAGATGATGTCATCCTCAGCAAAAATCAGACGGAGATGAACAGTAACATCGTCGATTTTTGCTCTGATAATATCGTCTGGTTTTTGCTACGATTGCATCGTCGGTTTTTGCTTCTGATTGCATCGTCCGTTTTTACAATGATGCATCGTCGGTTTTTGCTACGATGCATCGTCGGTTTTTGCTACTGATGCATCGTCTGGTTTTGTTATAGTGCATCGTCTGGTTTTTGCTACTGATTGCATCGTCTGGTTTTTGCTCTGATGCATCGTCGGTTTTTGCTTTCTGATGCATCGTCGGGTTTTCTTTAGAGTGCATCGTCGGATTTTGCTAGAGTGCATCGTCTGTTTTTGCTACTGATGCATCGTCTGGTTTTTGCTACAGATGCATCGTCTGGTTTTTGCTACAGATGCATCGTCTGGTTTTGCTACGATGCATCGTCTGGTTTTTTTGCTTTCTGATTACATCGTGCGGTTTTTGCTACAATCGCATCGTCTGGTTTTTGCTCTGATGATACTCCACTTGCAAAGGTCATAACTTTCCATTCGAACTCCAAATTTAACAAAATTGGTGTCTATTTCATAGAAAAGAAAGATCTACATTTTCATGAAGATCACTGACCCAAATTCCAACTCTATAAGGGTCAAAATGGTCACAAAGGTTCTGTCTAAAAATCTGTCATTTGACAGCACCTACATTTAATTCTAACCACTCACACCTACCATTTTAATCCCTCATAAATAGCTTATAAACATCTTAGAAGAACCCTACAGCTCGCTATCACTCTCAAGGAGTCATAAAGCTCCCATACAATCCTCTAACAACACAGAAATATCAGAAAATGCAACATACCGAATTTACAAAACTTTTACAACTCCTAACCTTGGAAATTTTCCAGAAGCTCTTTCAAGGCAAAACCCATGAGACACCCAATGTAAATCTCCAAACTTAAAAGAATGGTACACATGCTTCACACATAGGTCACAAATCAACAAAAACATATAATGAAGAGAGTACTAGAGCTCTCATTCTCTTTTCCAATCATAAGAAAGATTAATGCATAGCTTTGGTTACATATTGGCATATTCATCAAAATCAAGTACAAAACACAAAAGATGAGATGCTCAATGATCAATATGCTTACAAAGCTATTCCAAAAGCTAGTTATTAACTTAATACAAAAGTTCCTAAGTTCTTGGAGTGATGTCGATGCCTTGCAAGGTTCAACTCTCAACTTGAATTTTCACCTGAGGAGGGAGAATGGGGTGAGCTAACACGGCTCAGTGGCTAACAAATTTATAGCCATCACATAATGAGCCACACACACACAATTAATAATCCAAAGCATTAGCAATTTACATAATAGGTTGAAAACTCAACTTTATCACCTAACTCACAATTTACTCAACTCATCACACAAGGCATAACATAGAATCATCTTGCAACTAACACCCATCTTATGCATCATAAACACTTATAAATGATGAAATGCACACAATTGGCTCGAGAGTTCCATAGACACGACGAAAACCGAAGTTTACCGTAATCACGACGAGTCCATTTTTTTTTTGGATCTTGTAAGCCTAAAGCGGCAAATGAGAAGGCTAATGGGGTCAACGTGCACGTGACTTCACAAAGGGGTTCTCTCTCGCCCAAACACAATCAATATGCTCACATATCAAAACACAAGATTCACATTTTACGCTTATCGCACTCTTTCAAAGCATCAAAGTTCCATTATTTCCTCTCAAAACACAAAATTTCATTTTCAATATGCACATAGTATAACAAGATAGCACACATAGGGCTTTGCCCATTACACAATAACTATAAAGATGTTACCCACCTATCGTCGGAAATCCGGATTCACGATTGCTCTTCCTCTCTCTCTTGAGTGAGGTTTCCTTGGTTCCTTTCAATAAAACACATTTCGAAACTCATTGGAAAAGTCGAAACATTCAAGAATCGATAAATCGATAACGAAGTCTTAAACCTAACCTACCCATAGCCCATTTAAGCTAAAACAACCAACCCTAGCTTCGGAATCACAAAACCACTCATCTCTTCTTTCTTTCTTCATTCCTACACAAACCCTAACCTTCATTTCATCCCATTTCTTGAATCTAACTCAAAGGAAGATAGATACTTACCTTAAGCTCTTGATTTCTCTTCTTTTTCTCCTTCTTTATTCTTCTCCACAAGCCTCCCACGATTTTCTCTCTTCCTTTCTTCCTTGGCTAGCTCACGTTTTTTTTCCTTCTCTTCTCCTCTCCTTTGGATTCTACGACACTCTCTCTTCTCCTCCTCTTCCTTTAACTCTTCTTTAATTCCTTTAATTCATCCTACACCAAAACTACATAGTTTTGGCTTTCCCCTTACATAAAGGCTTTTGGGCCCCCACCTCCCAAGGCCTACTTCCACCAAACCCACTTATTATTAATCCTCCTTCTACTTAATCCATTTACCTAAGCCCATACTTTCCAATATTAAGCCCAAGCTTTCATTTAATTTCTAACTTCTAATTTCCAAGCCCAACATAAAAATATTTACATAAACACATAATTAAATCAATTAAGACAAAATAAAATAATTAACGAATAAATCCATAAATAAATAATTAATTAATTCAAATAAAATAAAATAAAATAAAATAAAAATTTTTCGGGGCCCAACAATAATAGTTGCCAACATGTCCAATCTTGCCAAAATTGAGTTCGCTGCTCTTGATGTTGCGGGCAATAATTATATGCCGTGGATGATTGATGTCGAAATGCATCTTGAATCAATGGATCTTTTAGATACCATTAAAGAAAATAATATAACGTCAAAACAAGATAAAGCCAAAGCGATGATCTTCATTCGTCGTCATCTTGATGAGGATTAAAATAGAATACCTCACAATTAAAGATCCAAGTCATTTGTGGAAAAATTTACAAGAAAGATATGACCATCAAAAGGAAGTTTTACTTGAAGCTACCGTGATGAATGGAGCGCTTACGTTTCCAAGATTTTAAAAGGTCAATGAGTATAACTCATTATGTTTAGAATTGTCTCACAACTACAATTTTGTGGGCAAACAATCACCGAGGAAGATATGTTAGAAAAACATACTCTACCTTCCACGCAGAAATGTAACATTGCAACAACAATATCGAGTGCGTGGATTTAAAAATACTCGACCGATTTCATGCCTCCTTGTGGCGAGAAGAATAATGAACTTTTGATGAAAAATCATCAATCCCGCCCTACTGGCGCGACAACATTTCCAGAAGCAAATATTACAATTCGAAATGAAAATGAAAGAAAAAAATCATCATGGGCCTAGTCGTGGTCGCGGTCGTGGCCGTGGTCGTGGTCGTAGATGTGGCCGAGGAAGTTATCCATATAACTCTCTTCAAAGAAATATGAGCCACCACAATAACAAGCACTATATTAATGATGTTCATGGAAGTTCTTATAGGACTTCAGGAGATTCCTGCCTTAGATGTGGTACAAAAGGACATTGGGCTAAAGTTTGTCGAGTTCCTGAACATCTATGTCAGTTATATAAAGCATCCTTGAAAGGGAAAGAAAAGGAAGTGAATTTTACTGAACAACACCCTTTAGGTGATTCAACTGACTTTGGTACTTTTGATTTTGATTTCAATGAGAATCATAATCCTTCAGATGACTCTACATATCTGAATGCTTCGAATTTTACTGATGATTTTGTGGATCAGGACATTGTTGGTGGCAGTAGCAATTAAAATAATGTACTTATGTTAAGTATTATTATGCTTATTATATCACTCAGTTTCAATTGCTTGTTATGTTACTAGTTTCAATTACAGTATTGTTTTTAAGTTAACATAACATCTCTTTCTCTTTATTCTTGCGCAATTTTCTCATTAGATTATTTATTTTTATGCGAAGTTTTGATATGGATCATTCTGTAAGAGGAGCGGAAAATAATGATAATTTATGCATACCAGATAGTGGCACAACGCACACTATCCTGAAAGATAAGAGGTTCTTTTCAGAATTAAAACCAACAAAAACAATTGTGAACACAATATCAGGTCCTATAGACTTGATTGAAGGAATTGGCAAGGCAAATTTCACATTACCAAATGGCACAAAGTTTACAATACATGATGCCTTATTTGCGCCAAAGTCTAAAACAAATTTGTTGAGTTTTAATGATATATATTCTCATCAATATGATACTCAGTCTGCAACTGAGGGAAATATGAAATATATGTATCTTACAACCTGTAAATCACGAAAGATAAACATATTGGAAAAACTACCAATGCTCCCTACTGGATTGCATTATACATATATAAATGTGATGGAATCTAATATGGTAGTGAAAACAAAACACATTGATCCTTCAATGATATCTATTTGGCATGATCGTCTGGGCCATCCACGATCAACAATGATGCGAAAAATAATTGAGAATACATATGGACATCCATTGAGTAATAAAATGATTACTCAAATAAATAAGAGTCCATGTACATCTTGTTCTCTTGGAAAACTGATCATAAGGCCATCACCAGCTAAAATAAAATTGAAATCACCTGCTTTTCTTGAACGTATTCAAGGTGATATACGTGGACCAATTCATCCACCATGTGGACCATTTCGATATTTTATGGTATTGATAGATGCCTCCAGCAGATGGTCTCACTTTTGTCTACTATCAACTCGTAATATGGCATTTCCAAAATTTCTTGCACAAATTATTAAATTACGAGCACAATTTCCTGACTATACAATAAAGAAAGTCAGACTCAATAATGCTGGTAAATTCACATCCCAAACTTTCAATGACTATTGTATGTCAACTGGGATTATGGTCGAGCATCCTGTTGCTTATGTGCATACTCAAAATGGTTTAGCTGAATCTTTAATTAAACGCCTTCAGCTTATTGCTAGACCATTGATGATGAGAACAAAGCTTCCAATTTCCGTATGGGGTCATGCAATTTTACATGCTGAGGCATTAATTCACATCCGACCAAGTGCATATCATACATACTCCCCACTACAACTTGCATTTGGTCAAGAACCAAATATCTCCCATTTGAGAATTTTTGGTTGTGCAGTATATGTGCCTATTGCACCACCACAACGTAGTAAAATGGGACCTCAAAGAAGATTGAGGATATATGTCGGCTATGAAAGTACATATATTATTAGATATCTTGAACCTCAAACGGGTGATATGTTTACAGCACGTTTTGCTGATTGTCATTTTGATGAAAATACTTTCCCGACATTAGGGGGAGATAATAAACAGCTGATGAAAGAAATTACATGGTGCGAACCATCATTATTGTATCTTGATCAACGCCAAAACAATGCGAAATGAAGTGCAAAGAATTGTGCATTTGCAAAGAATTGCAAATCAATTACCGATGCTTTCACAGATACAAAAGAGTGACTAAATCATTTATACCAAATGAAATGCTCCCGCTCGGATTGAAATCCCAAAAGGACAATCTGAGAATATGGTCACTCATGAATCTACGACACGCATGAACTGTGGTAGACCAATCGGTTCCAAAGATAAAAATCCTCGAAAAAGAAAAGGAGCAAATGTGATTAATGACCCCAAGATAGATAAAAGTGTTTCTTTAGAAACACAAGATGAGGATAGTGTCCCAGAAGAGACACAAACTGATATTAATCAAGAAATCGCAATTAATTATATTCATACAAAAGAATTATGGAACCGGAATGATATGAAAGAGATTGATGAAATATTTTCTTATGCTATAGCATGTGATATCCTCAATGAAAATGAAGATCCCGAACCAAGATCTATCATTGAATGTCAAAATAGACATGATTGGGTTCAATGGAAAGATTCTATTGAAGCTGAATTAAATTCTCTTAACAAGCGTAATGTGTTTGGACCTATTGTCTTTACACCCCAAAGTGTAAAGCCTATAGGTTACAAATGGGTTTTTGTTCGAAAACAAAATGAGAAAAATGAGATTGTGAGATACAAAGCTCGAATTGTTGCACAAGGTTTTTCTCAAAGACCCGGAATTGACTATGAACAAACATACTCTCCTGTTATGGATACAATTACGTTTAGATATTTAATCAGCTTAACAGTTCTTCAGAAACTGGAAATGCGTCTTATGGATGTTGTTACAGCTTACCTGTACGGATCACTTGATAGTGATATTTACATGAAAATCCCTGAAGGATTCAAAATACCTGCAGCATTAAAATCACAACCAAAGGAACAGTATTCGATCAAATTGCAAAGATCCTTATATGGACTAAAGCAATCTGGACACATGTGGTACAATCGTCTAAGCGAGTATCTATTAAAGAAAGGATATGTAAATAGTCCTATTTGCCCTTGCGTTTTTATAAAGAAAACAACATCCAGATATGTGATTATCGCTATCTATGTTGACGATTTGAATATCATTGGTATTGCTAAAGAAATCCAAGAAACAGTGGTGTACTTAAAGAAGGAATTTGAAATGAAAGATCTTGGAAAAAGTAAATATTGTCTTGCTCTGCAAATTGAACATAGACCAAGCGGAATCTTTGTGCATCAATCGACATATACAGAAAAGGTATTGAGGCGTTTTAATATACACCAATGGTTGGTAGATCGCTTAATGTTGAGAAGGATCCATTTCGCCCTTGCGAAGAAAACGAAGAAGTTCTTAATTCTGAAACGTCATATATAAGTGCGATAGGAGCTCTCATGTATCTTGCTAATTGTACTAGACTCGATATAGCTTTTAACATTAATCTACTAGCAAGATTTAGTTCATCTCCTATGAAAAGGCAATGGAATGGAATTAAACATCTATTCCGTTATCTTGAGGTACAATTGATTTGGGATTATTTTACACTAAAATGCAAAACAAGTTTTGGTTGGTTATGCAGATCTGAGTTACTTATCAGATCCGCATAAAGCCAGATCCCAAACTGGTTATGTATTTACGTATGGAGGCACTGCAATTTCTTGGCGTTCACAGAAACAAACACTTGTTGCTACTTCTTCAAATCATGCTGAAATCATTGCACTTCATGAAGCAAGCCGAGAATGTGTATGGTTAAGGTCAATGACGCACCACATTTTAACAACTTGTGGCTTATCGACCAACAAAGAACCAACAATCATATTTGAAGACAATGCAGCATGTATCGCTCAAATAAAGGAGGGTTATATCAAAAGTGATAGAACCAAACATATCCCTCTGAAATTTTTCCAATTCACCCAAGATCTCGACAAGAGCAAAGAAATCAACATCCAGTATATTCAATCAAGCAACAATGCTACGGATCTTTTCACAAAGGCACTTCCTACTATACCTTTCAGGAAGCATGTCCACGAGATTGGAATGCGACATCTAAGAAATTTATGAGGAAGAGCTCATTGTGTTAAATGAGGGGGAGCTTACGCAGTTGCACTCTTTTTCCCTTATCATGGTTTTTATCCCACTGGGTTTTTCCTGATAAGGTTTTTAACGAGGCAACACCAAATGCGTTTAAAGGCCAGAGAAGAGACAATTATGTGGCACACCAAGGGGGAGTGTTATAAAAGATAGAAATAATATGGTGTACCACTAATTGTAGATGCACCATTTCATAGTTAGTGTACATATGGATTGGTTTGGTTTTACCTAACACAAGAATGAAGTAGGTGGTTATTGCTTAGGTTTTACCTAACACAAGAATGAGGTCGATGGTTATTGGTTAGGTTTTACCTAACACAATAACATATATGGAGTAGGTGGTCACATGTGTGTTAGGTGGTTAAAATGTACTATAAATAGAAGGGTTAACTTGATGTATGATACACCATTTTTTCATAAGAAAAATTCTCCTCTCCCAAATATTCTTACATTTTAGTTTCGGTTTTATAACAATACTTTTATTATCTGTTGGGTTCCAATTCATTTTATCCCGAAAAACACTAAGAATCATATTGTTCTAAAGGTGCTCGATGAAAAGTCTCATTAAAATTTTAGTAGGTATTTAACAGAGAACCTCATTTGAAACACACACAAAGACAGAGTATTTGACAAAATTTCAATACGAACTTAGTTGGTGAAGTACGTTGTGAACAAAGTATGATTGAGTGTTGATGAAGCTGGTAACACAAAAGTAGCGTGATTAAGCTTGAATATGGGATAATTGCTCCAATGGTTTCTAGTTTGTAGTATAGGTAAGGAAGGATCGTTCTCATAAAGAACATATTTAATGAAGTGATTGTAATGATACGAATTAAAGAAGACAATTATCAATGAAATAAACTTTTATTTTGGTGATTCCACCATTGTAAAAAACTCATATCACTTTCGGACAATCTATTATTGAAGAAAAGAACCGTTGAAACAAAGTGATAAGCGTTAAGAGTTGGCAGCCGCCCAAGAAATAAAACTACTAACTATTGTCTTCGCTTCAAATCCATACTCAATGTGAAATCGCTTTAACTCTCTCGTCGAACTTCAAGTCAAAAAATTGCTACTTTGTACTAATCACGTACGATTTGTTTCTTTCTTCAAGTTTGCTTTCATCCTAATTGGTTTGGGGCAGGACCCTCACCGGTCAGGTGTTGTCCCCTTTGATCGTCAGATCCTTTCGACTCCCACACGTCCCCAAAGAAGGATAGGGTTCACTAAAAGACCTTGCGATCAAAGGAGACAATACCTGACTGGTGAGGGTTCCGGCCCAAACCACTAATATTTTCTTATCAAGTTTTAGCTTGCCCCTTCTTGTCCCATTATCAGTACAAGCGTTCAGTCCAGATATAATAATGATAAAAACACACAAGTGAAGAGCAAGCAAGCGACGTCTTTTCTTAAAGACAAATATTTTCCTGTTTAGTTGATCAGTCAATTTTGGCTTTAATCAAATGAATTCCAACTTGTTCAATTACCCTATATTCAACAAGAATATTCAACATTTTTAACATTGTATTCAAATATGAGATGATAAATGATTCCTAGCGTCAGCGGGTGGCCTCAATCAAACTTTTATGATTGATTATCGATAAAAAAATATTATTTCATAAATGATATAGTACATACGTAATTCAAATAACCCTTATTGTTTAACAACTTTAAAAACGGACCTAATATTAATTAAATAATGGGTTTAAGAAAAGAAAGACCAACAAGCAAGGTAGTACAACATGCAAGGTTAAATTTAATCTAGCTGAAAGCTCTACTTAAAACTTAATAATTTCTGATGTAGTAAATTAAAAACTCATAGACGCTATGGAAATTAAAGATATTGAAACTTTTGCATATTTAATATTTAATCTAGGAGATAATTATTTCAATAACTAAACTAATCATGCACATTGGAAAGCATTCAAAATAATCATAAAAACAAAAGTACAGAAGAACATTTCAATATATGAAAGATAAAATACTTTTTCATAGAATTCAATTTTGCCTCAATCTACAAAGTTTCAAAGGATTCAATGCCCTTTAACTAAGAAAGAAATAAAGTCAATAATGGTCATAGTTGCTTCTAACATCTATTGAAGAGAAATTAGACTATTGTCTACCTAAGAGATGAAAATAGGGTCTTGTAAGAAGTTGGAAAATAGTGATGGAAAACTTCGTATGCCTTTTCTCCTTCACTTAGGTCCTATTTTGTAGCCACTTTAATCTTAGGTTTTGTTAATGGAGGGATCTTTTTATTATGATTCTTTGGCTCCGACACTCTAACTCTACCTTATTTTATGGTGTTTTGATTTGTTTAAGCTTTAGGTCTTTCTTGATTCATTTTAATTCAAAAGATAAGTAAATATTTAAGATAGAAACAATGATTACCTATAACATAAGGAAATTAATCGTCAAAATGGTTATCTTTAATGGTTTTATCAAATTCTCCCGCACTTATCTTTTACTTGTCCTCGAGTAAGTGATATTTAAAATAAATATACCACCTATTAGCTTAAGGTATATGTTTAATGATTTTGATGATAACTACATAATATTTCAAAATTCAAATTAGATTTATTTCCTTATATAAGCAATGACATAATTTTTAAAAGGAAATAAAATCATAGAATAATTGTTTCCTTCTTGCAAGAACCTTCTTTATAAACTTACCTTTTTTGAAATGGTTCCACAACATCTAAAAGAATCCTACTAATTCAAATAATTAGCTCTAATTATTCGAATAATTAGCTCCGATTATTTGAAGATTAAGCAACAACTAGTTGAAGAAATTGTCTACTTAAGGAAGAACCACTGCCTTTGTAAAAGACACACAGACACAAGACTTGCAAAATATCTTAGAGCTTCATTATTTCTTAAAAGTTATATCGAACTCTTTACGCCTTAAAAAGTGATAACACTTTGTTAAGAGAGACAGTTAAATTCTTTATATATTTCTTGTTGAGAGCTTATAAAGGCCTACAAAATACTACCACTGTGGAAGGCTGAAGAACCTTGAAAAATATACACTTGTAAACTTGAAGAGGTCATCAAATTAATAGTTGGCTTTTATAGTGAAAAACTCAAGTGAGATACTTGGGGACTAAATGTGGGCTTCATTATAAGCTGAATTAATATAAATCTACTGTGTCATTTTCTTTCTCTTCCTTACTTTTAAATTTTCGCATTATAAGTTTTCAATAAACTCCTTCAGTTTTACGACAGGCTCTTTCTCTTTTTATATTGCAAGAAGTTTCTTTCAAAAGTTAGCATGCTCTTATCATTTTGAGCATTAGCGAACTCCTTTCAATTAATTAGCTCCCTTCTATTTGAGCGTTAATAAGTTCCTTTCAAATTAACAGGCTCCTTTTTTTTCAACACTGACGGGATCCTTAAAAGTTTATAGGGCCCTTCTATTTTTAAATTTATTTTAATTTAGCATCATTTTATCGATTTGAAAGTACCTAGAATTTTTTACACACAATTCACCACCTTTTGCGTGTGTTTTCTTTATTATTTGGTATTAAAGAAAGGATTCACATTTATTGTGTTTTACAGCACGTGATAGATCATGGCAAACAATTTGAGAAGCCTTAAAGAACAATCCGTCTCAAAGCTTCCTTATTTTAATGGAAACAACTACTCATACTGGAAAGAGAGAATGACTATCTATCTCTAATCTATAGATATTGAAGTCTAAAAAGCCATCAAAGTTGGAGCTACACTTCCCGTTACCATAACATAGAAGTGTGGTATAATGCTGACAGAAGAAATGCATAACTAAACTCAAAAATAAAATATCATCTAATCTGTGGACTATCTTTAGAAGATTATGAAAAGATATCCTACTACTCTACATCAAAGAAAATGTGGGATAAACTTCAAGTCAACTTTGAAGGAACAAATAAGGTAAAGAAACATAGAATAAGTCTTTTAGTATATTAATATGAAACTATTGGCATGAATCAAGGAGAAACCATAGATGAATTCTTCAGACGCTTTAACAACATCATCACCACCTTAAAGAACTTGGGAAAGATATATCCCAATGACGAGCTTGTAACCAAGATTCTAAGGTTAAAACCAAAAGAATGGAGACCTAAGATGACAACTCTAGAAATGAAAAAGGATTTCGATACCATCTCATTCAACTAGCTAAGAGGAAACTTAATAATCCATGAAGCCGAGCTTGGGCAAGATAAAGCATCCTCATACAAAAGAGGAATGGCATTAAAAGTAATTGATCAATCAATTGGTTATGAAAGTGACATTGAGTTGCAAATAGATGGAGATGATGAATTCAATTTTATGGTCCGAAAATATGCCTACTTCTACAAGAAGAAGCTGATGAAAAAAAGTGAAGGGAATAGAAAAATTGAAAATAATAGGTCCCTACCAAAAGGTAATAGTAGCAATAACAATAAACAAAATAATCAAATCATATGCTATAACTATAAGAAGCCTAGATTCACAAGACCACAATGTCCCATTCTTCAAAAAGACAAAACAGAAAATATAAAACCTAGGAAGCAAGCTACGACTGCAGGCTAGTCAGTTGAAGATTTGACAACTTCGAAGAAGAAGAGACAAAATAAGTCAACAATGTTTCTATCATAGCTAAATCAGGAGATGATGAGGTATACCATTCTAACTCTGATATTGAAGTTGATGAATTGAGAAATGCATGTCATGAATTGTATGATCAGCACAAAAAATTGACAGTGAAATATTTCAAAGAAATTGAGAGATCTAAGAACAATGAAGCATCCTTAAGGAGAAAGATTAATTCATTAGAATCTGTGAATGAAAATCTAACAACCAAGAATATGTTTGTTGAGGATGATTATATACAAAAGTTTTTTGAAAAGGAAGTTCTAGAAGAAAGATTAGCCAACTTGAAAAAATTCTTTGCTTGAGAATTATTCTAATAAGGTTGCCATCCTAGAACTTGAGAAAGAGAAATGCGTTGGAAAGATCTTATCTCTAGAAAAAGATCTTGTAAAGTTCATTGATGGAAGGAACAACCTTGATGCACTACTTGATAGTGGTAAATGCATTTTTGATAAAGTTGGAATTGGTTACAATGAAAATAATAATAGCCATATAAGAATTTCTTTATTAAATCCAGCAGTAGCTATAGTCAAAATAGTAAGAAACTGATAATAGTAAAAATTATAACAATTCTCATTTATCTGTTTTATGCTTCAATTGTGGTAGACATGGTTACAGTAGTCATTCTTGTAAGCTTTGCAAAATGGATAAGTTATCTCAAATGTATGTTTGGATACCGAAAGGTTATGCTACTAACCTAAAAGGACCCAAAATGTTGGGCCCCAAATTTGTTTTTCTTGATGTTATTAAGTATGAATTAAGTTGATTGTGTGATTTATGGCATAGTTTGATTTTATTGAAAGTATTAATGAGAAATTAGGATTTAATTGAGATTAGTGTGGAATAAATGATTATGGAAGAGTAAATTTGTATAAGGGCAAAATGGGCAAGGCACTTAAGTTATGATGTTTAAGGCTTATCAAGGAGGGCATTTTAGTACATGTGCTATTTAGGGCTTAGGAAATAGAAAGGAGATAGAAAAGAAAGAAAGGAAAATAAGAAGAAGAGAAGAAAAGAAGAGAGAGTCGTAGGGAGAGAGGAGAAGAAGAAGAAAAAGAAGAAACTAAGGGTGGTGATTTCTTGAAGGATCTGAAGTATTCCCGGGTAAGTATACGATTGTTTATTCTTGTTTAGAATGCATTAAACCCTAATATGGTTTAGAATGAGTAGGAAACGGTGGTTTAGGGTTTATGGAAAAGATTGGTAGAAATTCTTTGGGTTGTTGTTTATGTTGGTGATTTTGTGTTAGAATGAGATTAGAAAGGAAGTATAGGACTTGATTCAAGGGTTAGATGTGTTGTAGTTAAGAAAGGGAAGGATTAAGAGTTGAAAAATGTCAAAAATCTGGGTTCAGGAGTCGGCCCTCCCGTCCGCACGTCGCGACGTGCGGAAGGGCCGCACGTCGCGACGAGCGAGCCTCGTCGCGGCGACGCCAATTTTTCCAGCAAAGATGTTTTTAGTGTTTTCAGCATATCTTTTGGTACAGAAGTCCATTTGAGGTGATTTTTGAGGCGTTGTAAACTATAGTCATAGATCTACAAGTTTTATGAAGTAATGAAGTTCTGAATCAGTTTCTAAGGATGTGAAATTTTGGCTGGATGTTAAGAATGGAAATATTGTTTCAGCATGAGTTATTGAATGAGATTTTGGTTCTTATTTTAGGAGATCAAGTGAGGCAAGAGGATCAAGAGGCTCAAGAGGAAACTCATTCCTAGGCAAGAACAAGCAAGGAAATTCGGTGGGTTCATGTTTATAATAGAGTAAATAAGCTACTCATTGTTTTGTTCAAATCAAGAAAGATTTAAGGCATTTAAATTGCATCATCCACGATTGCATTACATACCATTATGAATGATTATAGGTTGTTATATGATTCGCATTCATGAATTATGAAAAGGATTCCAAAAAGGGGTTTTTCTCCTTTCAAGAATACATGTACATGAAATCATGTTTTATGAATATATGACAAGCAAGTTTACAAGCAAGTGCCAATTTGGCAAACAAGTTTACAAGAACATGAATCATGCATATTTATGTGGGTTTGCGGTGTCCCTCACGAATAGTCAAGTACACATTGACTCACGAAAAGGCTTCTCCCGCCTGCCCGCTAGTGGCACAGGGTTTCTCACAAGGATTCCCTCACGAAACTACGTCTACACATCAACATTTCGATGACATGTGTAGTACGTCATGAACCAGGGACAACCCAAACCATCATGTTATGTTATGTGTTTGATGATCTGTTATTATGAATCATGCATCATGAATTGTTTAAGAATCAAGCATATTTCAAGATAATGACTCATGCATGTTCAATCGCTATGATTTCAACAAGTATCACGACAATGAGAAATTTTTGATTATTTTTGCTTATTTCTATATTATAAATATGTTCCCACGAGCTTTATAGCTCACCCCCTCTAATCTCCCCCCATTCAGGTGACGAGCAAGAGATCGAGTGAGTCACGAGTTACGGCAGTACTCCATTTTTGTTATGTTTATTTTTAAGCTTTAGTTTCATTTCCAGTATTATTGGTTCAAGAGTATTTTGTATTTTTGGCCCTTGAACTCAAAGTTGTAATTTGGTTTGAGATACTCTTAGAGCTTTATGAAATTCATCTTTTGGAGCATGAATTATGGATTTGTTTGTTTAAATCACATGAAAGCAGGTTTCAAGTTTTTTTTTTCCAATAGGCCCATTAATCTTCCGCGGGTCTTTTCCTTAAATGCATAATTAGCTTTGTTTCAAGTTTGTTTCATGTGGGTCCATCGAGTTTCGAGGGTTTTCAAATCGCTTAAATAAATGTGTTTCATCCCACGATCTGATACCACGCTCTCATGTCCGATGTTGGGCTCCGGCAGCGGGGTCCAACACAAAAAGTTTGGGTACCTAAAATGAGATAATAATTTCTACAGATATGTTTCAAAAAGGAGACAAAAAAATCAATGGATAGTTGATTGTAGCTGTTAGAGACATATGATAGGTGAAATATCATATTTCAACTACATTGAAAGAAAAGACGGAGGTAATGTTGTCTTTGTCGATAAAAACAAGGCAAAAGTCATCGAAATTGGTAAAATTGCTTACTTTAACTCTGTTTCAATTGATAATGTTCTTTATGTTAATAAATTGAAATATAAATTGTTGAGTGTAAGTCAATTATGTGATAACGGTTATAGAGTTACTTTTTATTCATCACACTATGAAATTATTGATAATCTAAATGACAATATTGCATTTGTTGGTCCTTCCTAGAAATCAAAACATATATTGTGGCCAATTGGAAGATATGTCTTCAAAAAATGTAAAATATTTTATTTTTATAAAAAAGGATTCTTTTATTTGGCACAAAAGATTTGGATATGCTAGCATGAGCTTTCTATCAAAATTGTCCAAAAATGAATTAGTAAGAGGACTACTGTCTTTGAAGTTTAAAAGCAATCAGGTTTATGAGGCTTGTTTAAAAGGTAAACAAGTTATAAGCAACTTTCCTCCCAAAAATATTGTGTCTACTAACCAACCACTTGAACTTATACACATGGACTTATTTGGTCATACTAGAACTTAAAACTTTGGTGGCAAACATTACAGCTTTGTTATAGTAGATGATTATTCTAAATTTACTAGGGTCATTTTCTATTAAAAAAAAGGATGATACTTTTGAAGTCTTTGATAAGTTCTACTGAAAAATTCAAATTAAAAAAGGATATTGCATTTCATCTATTCAAAGCGATCATGGAGGAGAATTCAATAACAGAAAATTTAAAGATGTTTGTAATGAAAATGTGATATCTCACCATTTTTCATGCCTAAGAACTTCTCAGTAGAACGAAGTTATTGAGAGAAAGAATAGGACTCTTGTTGATATGGCCAGAACAATACTATGTGAAAGGGGTCTACCTCATGGTTACTGGGCAGAAGTCATGTCAAGTGCTTGTTACATACTTAGTAGGTGCCTTATAAGACCTCTTTTGAAAAAGACCCCCTATGAGTTGTGGAAAGGAAGAAAACTGAATGTCACTTACTTTTGAGTATTTGGTTGCAAATGCTTCTTTCTAAACGATGGAAAAAACAACCATAAAAAGTTCGATGTAAGATTAGGTAAAGCTATCTTTCTAGGCTACAATATCGCTAGAAAAGGATTTAGAGTTTACAAAGAACAAAGAAGATAAATAATCAATACATGTAGTGTTTGATGAAGCACTACCTTTAACAATAGCATCTGATTCAGATAATGAAGAGCATCCCTTGATTCCTAAAAACACATTGACTACTATTATAATACCTCCTAAATCACAAGATCAAGAAGATCCTTTTGAAGCCAGGATGGCGTAGGTTACTTCCCCTCAATAGGAGTCTATGCAACAAAGAACACCAAGATAATGGGGAGGTCAAGATACATATACATTCTAAGAGACCTTTTTGAAAGTCTAAGAACTATATCATACTTCAAGAACAACTTTGTTGCTCTCGTCTCACAAGTAGAACCAAGAATCATTGAAGAGGTTCTTATTGATAAAATTTGGGTTTCTATCATGAAAGATGAATTGAATCAGTTTGATAAAAACAAAGTTTTTAATCTAGTACCTCATCCACAAAACAAGTTAGTCATTGGAACTTGTTAGGTTTTTTGATACAAACTTGATGAAAATGGTAAGGTGGTAAGAAACAAAGCAAGGCTTGTATCTGAAGGTTATAATCGCTAAGAAGGTATTGGTTTTGATGAAACTTATGCGCCTATTGCTAGACTAGAATCGATTAGAATTTTACTTGCCTTGGCATGTTATAAAAACTTCAAATTGTTCAAAATGGATGTCAAAAGTTCTTTCCTAAATGGATATATTAATGAAAAAGTGTTTGTTAAGCAACATCTAGGCTTTGAAGATGAAAACTATCTTGACTATGTGATGAAGTTAATTAAAGCCCTATATGGTCTAAAACAAGCTCCTTGAGCATAGTATGAGAGGTTAAGTACTTAAAAATAGCTTTGAAAAAGGAAAGATAGATAAAACCTTATTTATTAAGAAAAAGGAGAAAAAATGACTCACATTGCAATTATACTCATAGTTCCCGTATTCCTATTCTTGAATTTGTAAGAGACTTTTTGTATAAATGCCTTATTGATATTTATGGTTGGGTAAGGATGTTGAAGTAGAGAATCTGGCTTATAATATGGTTAAAACATCAAAGAAAAAGGTCATGGCTCAAATGGGCCAAATAGGGATATTTAATTGGGCTGGCTTTTCAAGCTAAAAGTTATAAAACAATGAAAGCCTTTTTCATTCTTATGTAGACATATATAGATGTGGCATTACAATGGTTATAAGCAAGTTTTAAAGAAATATTCATACAGAAGACAACACACTTTAAATGAAACTCAGATTAATATGAATGTTTCAATCTTTTTTGGCTTACAATATCATAGGAAATCAAAATCATCCTAACTTTATGCAATGCCCTATCATATGATCATCAAAATTTATAAAATACCATAACTCTAGCTAGTTTAACCATTTAATATATTGATAATCTTATTCTTAAAATACTAAACTTTAGCATACACTCAATCTAATTTATTCAAAATGCATATGATGAAACCATGTAAAAAAGTAGCTCTAACTAGCTAAAAATCATAATAAAGTAAAGCAAAATCATACAACTAGAAAACAAATAAAACAAAATAAGTAAAACATGTTTTTATGTAAAATGAAACTAAACTAAACTAAATTAAACCCTACCCCACATTTGAACTAAACATCATCCTTAACGTTAAATGAAAAGCATAAAAAGCAATAAGTGAAATGATTCCCTCTCTATTTGAGAGTTACTAGTATTTTAAAAAATTTCATATCTAATTAAATGCTATTAGATTAAATGACAAAGGCATTATTGAGAAAAAGATGGCTTTTCCTGGATGAAATCAAAATTAGATTTATTTAATAAGAGAAAGGTTTCTCATTCCTTAGCATAAAAGATATATGGCCATAAAATAGGGATTAAGTGGAACATAATTCTCTAAGTGGTAGAGTCGTGAACACCTCTTTCTTTTATATTTTAGACATGGAATAATATGATAATGCCGAAACATGGAATAATTGAAATTTTACATCAAAGTGCTATATATGGATGATAGAAAGTGGCTAAATAAGAATTATTGAATAGTAAGCAGCCAGATCTATTGATAAAACATCATAACGCTAGTCAAAATAAACTACACCTACTAATATAGCAGTGGTGAGTCTAGATTGATCCCACAGAGAGTGTGTATAAATTTATTAAAATGAAAATAATTGGTATTTAGGTTTAGGGAGATTTGGTTTTAAAAATAAGAAAATAAAACAAAGCTAAACTAACTAACTAATAAAAGCAATTTAAAGAAAACATGTAAAAAATTTTATAAAAGTGGAGAATTCAGTAAGGATCCAGTTTTTTGGTTCAATCTTGGTCTATACCTTAATTAAACTCATTTCATTGATTTTTTGTTCTCAAACATCTCCTAATCAATGCAACAACTACGTACAATGCATCATTTAACCTAGGTTATGTTATCCCTAATGATTACAAACTATTAGTCGCTAAAAATGAATTTCAACTTAATAATTATGAATTATATTAAATATTCTAGCAATGAATTTTTAATAAAATGATCCAATAAATGCATTAAAATCATCTTTTCACAATACCTAATAAGTTCATACATAAATAATCATATTATATCAATAACACAATTATTTATACACCCAAATCCATACGTATAGGATAACATAATCAATTTCTAAAAAGAGAGAGAAACAACAAAATAATGGAAGGAATGTTTAACCGGGCTGTTGACATCGATGTCACCTCTGAACTGGTGTTAAGAAATTACCCCACTATGGGTCTCTCAATAGTTAGAGAGCTTTATTTTGTTAGAACCAAGAGCCCCCCAAGAAAATGGCTTCAGCCTCCACCGAAGAACAACTCCTCCCTCTTCTCTCTTAAAAACCCTTTGTTCTCTTTTAAAACCCAAGAATCTTAAACCCTCATTCTAACGTCTACTTACTATCTCTTGTTACTATGCATTTTGGTCTCTTACCCAACATCTGTGTTTGTTCTTGCACCCAACATCTGCACGTCGTCGTTTCCTACTCCTTGTTTCCCAATTGCTACATTGTTTCTCCTATAGCATTTCACTTTTGCCTTTGCTGCATTTTTATTTTCTTTTCTTCTCCTATTATATTGTGTTTTGCTCCTAATTGCTTCGTGCTTCTGTGCTGTGTTTTGGCCTTGGCATGCTTCCTATATGCTACGCTACTGGTTGTTGTGTTTTTCTTTACATGAGATACACATTGGTTGTATGAAATGGCCAACAACTACTATCATTTAGCTCCATGTAATGTTACATTTTCTTCGTCTTGCATTACCGCTGCTTCTTGGTTGTCTTCTTTTGGGCTGAATTTGTTTTCTTCTTGTTTTAATTTTATTCTTCTTCATTAAAAAAATGGCCCAAATTTTGTGAAGATCTAGCCAACGAACCCTTCAAGACAAATACATCGTGGTGAAGTCCCCGGATTAACTCAAGGACCTCTAAGGACAAATACGCCGCGACATTCGAAAAATCTCGTGTAAGACCCTTTAGGGATGGTTCGCCGCAGCAAAGCCTTCACATCCGAACCTAGAATACCCAACATTCACACTAAAACTCTACACATAAACACATTACCAATCCCATTCAATCATACGCTAACATGTACTTCTAATTCCAACATTAACCACAAGATAGGCATAAACATACATAAGAGAACTTCTTTATGTCTCATTCTCATTACACAACAAAATAGAGTTTGAACAAGCTTTAATTACATATCAACATACACATTAATATCTTAATACAAAATAAAAATGGATGCTCAATGTTTGATATGCTTATAAAGCTATCCAAAAGTGATCTAACCAACTTAGTACAAAAGCTAACTATCTTGGAGTTTGTCCAAATGCCTTGAAAGGATCGCTAACCTTCTCGTCCTGCACCTAAGGAGTGAAAAATGATGGGGTGAGTTGCAAGGCTTAGTGGCTACTAGATTTATTATCATTGACTATGAGTCACACAATCAGACTTTTATATGTATATACAAATAGGCATATGCATCTTATCTTAATCTGGCAATGTAAATTCAGTATTCACAACTCATAGTTCAAAACATCATCACATAGAATAAATCAAGTGTAATTCGTCATCAAAGGAACATATCAGGTGTAATTCATCATCAAAGCATAACACTCAACTCACATCATAACTTATCAAATCAAAATGCAAATTCGCAAACAAATGACTCGAGGGTTCCGTGGAATGAAATGGTGAAACCGAAGTTTACACTATGAACAAAATGAGTCAACTTTTTGGATCTCATATGCCACAAGCCGACAGCTGGGAGAAGGCTTTTTAGTCGATGTGCACGTGACTAATGAAACAGTCCCTCTCTTGCCCAAAAAAAATCAAAATTTGAAGCTAAATTCGTTTCCATACATTTTCATACTTTCAAGATTTTTCTTCCTTCTATTCATACACAATGCCAATTATCTTTCAAGGCATAATATGAACATAAATCATAATGCATTTTCCACATTCACAATAATTCAAAACAAGCCATTTTAGCACACAATACACATACAAGGCACTTTGCTTATATTACACAATAACTATAAATAAATTACCCACCTAATTGACTTGCAAAAATCTAAGCCAAGCTTACTTTTCCTCTTGCTCTTGGATTGGCTTTCCTTGGTTTCCTAAACAAACCAAGTTCTCATTTAAAACAATATTCCATAAAACTTATAAAGCTTCAATAATCACAAAAGGATACAAATCAAGCATAAACTAACCTACCTATAGTTTACCTAGGTTAGTAAAACCAAAACCTTAGTTTAGAAACCCTAAATTCAAATGGGTCTCTTAAATCATCTTCTTGCTTCCTTCATTCCCAACACAAATCCCATTCTCTTTCTAGCTTCTTTTCTAACAAAGCAAATAGAAAAATGAAACTTACTTTGAGCAATCTTCTTCCTTCCTTCTTCCCACATTTTCTTCTTCTTTTCTAGCTTCTCTCACGACTTTCTTCTTTCCTTCTTCTTCTCTCATGTTTTTCTCTCTTTCTCTCTCTTCTTCCACGACTCTCTCTCTTCTTAATTTTCAAGACACATTTTATCCTTGGCCTTCCAATTATGCTCTCATCATTTAATGAAATGCCCATTTACCCTTCTTTTGTTTTTATCTACTAACTCCTTAATTCTAACATAATTCTAACATTCTTATATTAATTCTAACTTAATTCTAATCTTTCTATCTAATTTCGAATTTCTATTTATGCCCACTAAATTAATGAACCAATTCTAAAAATAAATAAATAAAAGACAAAACATAAATAAATAATTAAACATATAATAAATAATTTAGAAAAATTTCAAGATCCAACATGGGCGATCATATAAATCAGGTAAACATCGAAGTGGAAGATCATTAAGTTTATATAGCTCAATTCTATAACTCAATATTGTGAGTTGAGAGAATAAAGTGGTCAAATTATTAATATACTTGGTCAATAAATTGGATTTTGTCTTCCAAAGAGTATAACATTTCCTCTTAAGGAAAATTTTATTGTGGGGTGTCTTGATGACATTGTACAATTTTGTGATATGATCTCATATCTATTTCATCATTTTCTTATCCTTTACAATTGACAAAAATTCATGAAGATTTGCAATAGCATTCATATCCATTTCATCCCATTTGGTGTTATTTGTGAAGTATGTTGACCTTCCGCTAAGGGCTATAACGTAATTATCCTTTCTAAGGATAAATTTCATTTTCAACTTTCATAACAAGAAATTATTCATGTCAAACTTCTCAATCTTAAATTTAACTATCATTCACTTCTATCCCAAACTACTTTTAGTTAAGATAAATAGCCCGCTATTTCTCATAAAAAATAATTATATACATGAACAGTACCTAATACCTTCAAAAAGTGAATAATATCTAACTTATGATTTAATGCAAAGGATCCACCATAAGTAACTATTATAGAGCTTACGGTAGGTAGATATATACAACTATATTAGATTCTGATATTACTTGTAGGAATGATTAGGTGGATAGAACAAGATAATAACTCTATTTGAAAAAAGTAGGGCACACACAAAATATTGTTACGAGTGAAAAGAGGAGTTGCAATATAATCTCTAACTGTAATTAAAACCTATAGTATTGGAATTCATAGAAATTCTATGCTTCGAGACTTGAATTTATTTTTGATATATGAACAAGTAGATGGATGAGTATCTATAAGTATATCAAACTAATTATAACTATACATTTCAATTAGTTATAATTACCCATACATAAAATATTTACTTTATATCAAAATTAGTTATCTTTTTAATATTTAAAAATAATATATAAATTCTTCTAATGTGAATAACATCTAGATATTGCAAATAATATCTAGATTCTTTAATAATATCTAATGTTGGTTGTCTTTATGAATTTTTATTAGAACACCGAAAAGTGTTAAACCTTGAAAAGGTCGTAATTTTCTCGGTGATGAATTAAAGTATCTTTCTTGGTACGAGTATCAATCGAATCTTTCCCATGATTGGGAGTTGTATCTCGAGATTTCAAATTGCAACCCACGCCATAAAGTAGACCATTTTATATTTAGTGCTTATGCATATTTTAGATGGAAAGCAAACTTCACTACAAGGAAGTTGTTTGAAGGGATGTCACATAGGAGTAATTTGTAAAGTTGAACTTATAACAAGATTCTATCGATCAAGGAAAAAGGTACAGGACTTCATAACATGTACATGCACTCTATACTATTTATATGGACTGATTAAGACAAACTAACTTGCTAACTAACTCTGACAAATGAGAGTTGGTGTATTCTTCCGCTGCTCCAGTGGAAGAATTGATGGTTGTTGTGAAGCAAGTCACAGCAATAAAAGGCTCTGCACCCTACGTTCTGAATTCTAGGAACAAGATAAAAATGGGATCTAGCAAGTTCACTTCAATGAAAAGGGGAAATGGTCATCCACTGCTTCAGTAAATACCCTTTCAAGTGCTAAAATAGAGTTCATCCTCCAGAAAGGACCTCTTTGGCATCTCTGAACTTCAACTTGCATACAATGGAATAACCCCGCAACCTATCACTTCGCAAGTTTCTTGATCAAATACAAAGGAGACCTCATCGAAGCAGGTTTGGCTCAGCAGTTCACTGTTTTTACATATCCAATCAAATAATGTATGATCAAACCATAAATAGACGTGCTCGTCTCCACGAAGGGAAGCCACCCTTTTGATGAAAAATTCATTGTAAACACTGTCGGTGTAGTGATTATTTCCGCCCTCAAAGTAGCACTTATATTTCACAGCTGGTTCCCATGAAAAATGGAATTCTTTAAAACTAATGCATAGAGAGAAACCAGAGAAGCAGTTGTTCAACCAATTTAGAGGAAGCTGAACTTTGATTGAATTTCCCCTACTCTGATACAAGAAACACTCGGGAATTCTAGTTCCGGGATAACACACAGCAAAGTATGGAAGTCCAGCCAGAAATTTTGAGGCAGAGGAACCGAAAGCAAGATTTATGTTTCCCTGAACCATAAATATGATGTGATGCACAAAATTAGCAGGAAAATCATATTTAAGTGTATAGTTTATTAGTGCTTATAAAAATGTGAAGAGAATAAAGGGTGACCTTTTGATGTTTCATTTCATATGCAAAACGCTGACTTCTCACAACATCATTTGTGATGACCTCACATTCATTTTCATCCAACATAAAGCAATTGCTCACATTGAAATAACAGTGAAGGTGTTCTGACTCTCTAGTTAGCTGTGTGAGGGTATATATCGTCTTCAATGATTCACAAGTCATTGCCATTAAAACTACTAGACTCGCTGGAAGCTCTGGCAAAGACTGAAGCCTTGGGCAGTGGTTTATGTTCAGAACTTTCAATTGAGAAAGTTGTTTGATGCTTGAAGGGATTTCTTCCATATAACTTTCATTTAAGCAAAGTTCTTCTAGGGAGCAAAAAAAGCTAAGATCCTCTGCAAATTTCCATGAATTACCGTTCATCAGAACTAATGACTTCATTAATGAAAAGAAGCTTAATGGAGGCATTGACCACACCAACTTTTCTCCCAGAGTTAAACGAAAACTAGAAAGAGAATTCAAGCTAGTAACGCTCGATGGAACGTGATTAAGTTTTAATCCGAACATGTGCAGTGAGGCAAGCCCTTTAAGATTGCTAAAAGATGATGGTAGCTCTTCTATGCCTATATAAGTTAACACAAGTTCCTTTAAATTTTCCATGGGTTCCTTGATCTCAGGGAATTCCTTTAGTTTTTCACAAAATGATAGACCCAGATATTCAAGAGAGCTTAATTTGCAAATGTTATCAGGGAGAGTCTTCAGTTGGCTATCTGACATACTCAACTGCGAGACCTTGCTAAGACGTTCGATAGATGAAGGCACTTCACTAATGGCAGTCCTGTCTAAATATAGGTACCTTATGTTGCTAGAGATCTGTGGAAATTGCATCAGGTTTGAACAATGGGAGACGTCGAGAGTTTGAAGAGTTTCTAGATCTACAAGGCTTGGAAGACTCCTAATGGTTTGGCAATTCCAGAGTTTCATAGATGTCACCTTATTCAAGTGGCTAAGAGGTAAGGGAACTTTAACCAAACTGCTACAGCCACCAAGAATCCTTCTCCCAAGATTCATGATTCGAGATTCCATCAATTTTAACCTGCTATCATCCTGTAGTGAAAGAAATAATTGATCAAAACTTTTCTATTTTTGGTATTTAACACTCATATTTTCTTATGAACGTACCTTTCCTTCATTCCAGAGTTGTTCAATCTTGCTGTTACGCAGTTTAAGCACTAAAAGATTCTTCGGATGGAAATTAAATGGCAATGATTTCAGTGGATATGCATCCCATTGAAGATACCTCATTTGATTGGGAAGATAATTAAGACCATGAGGAAGATGTAACTTACTCCTTCCATTAATTCTGCCATCTAAAGAGGTGTAAAATTTGAGAAATTTAAGATTTGGCATCCTTGTGAATGCGTCAGGGTTTAAATCTGTGTCTCCTATTTCAGACATATCAAGGGAAATGCTTTCCACTGCATGAGATCCCTACAAAAACATAAAGTGAGCATGATGATGAGTAACACCTGGGAGAAAAGCAACAAATTAAGCAACAAGTTGTGTTGTAGAGTTCTACATCAGTTTGTTTGAGCGCTTGACATATATCTTTTGAATCCCATAACCTTGTACGTCGACATGGATCTTTAGATTCTTGACGAACAATTTCTTTACCCATTTCTTGCAATAAATCATGCATTTCCAATTCATCATCTTTAGAGATGGTGATCAAGGACTTGTCGACCAAATCACGAATTCCAATAGCTGCTGAGAAACCACAACTATCAAATATATGTATTGCATCTTCTTTATACTCGCCTTTGAAGAAAGACGCAATGTGGAGAAACATATCTTTCTCTTCTTCATCCAAGTCATCAAAACTTACTTTCAACATATTCTTAATGGTCTTCTCAGGAATTTTTGACAGTTTACTAACTTCACTTTGCCACTCTCCCCTATTCTTGCCACATAAATACGAACCCAGAACTTTAAGAGCCAAAGGATTGCCTTGAGCATATCTAACCACTTTATCTGACAGCTCCACGTAGTTATTCATGGGACAAAGTCTCTTAAAAGCATTCCAACTAAAAAGTTGAAGAGCTTCGTCACTTGTTAAGGGCTTCATCTCATATATGCATTTAGTGCTACCTTCAAATACTTGCTTATCTCTACTAGTTATGATGATCCTACTTCCTGGACCAAACCAGCATGGATCTCCAATTAATGATGCTAACTGCAATGGATCACGAACGTCATCAAGAGCAACTAGAATTTTCCTGCGTCTCAACCTTCTGATATAACATTCCCCAGGTCCAATGTTCGGAGTATTTATGATTATATCTTTCTGACATAATATACTCCAACAATTTCTTCAACACACTTATTTTCGATTCTTCCTTGACATTTGGAACAAAGTAACATCCTTCAAAGTCACTACAAATTAGACTATAGATAGTCTCAATAAGAGTGGTTTTACCTATACCGCCCATTCCATAGATTCCTAAAATTCGAACATCTGAAGAATTAAAGACTAGTAATTCTTTAATTTGCTGAATCCTAAATTTCATTCCCACCAAATGCTCTAGACCACAAGGAGACGGATGTTTCAATTTCTCCAAAATATCTTTGACAATTGCATCAATAAGCATAGTTTCCTCCCTGCAAAATATCAAAGATGTTAAATACAATTAATTAAGGTTTAAAAAGCAGTTCACTTTGTTAGAACAACTTAATATATAATTGTTTTTTTTTTACATAACAGTCTACATTTTAATGCTTCTTCATGATGGTAATACCATACTTGTTACGATTAAATAATTCATGGACTTGCATGTGATTTTGTTAACAAGATCTTCATGATGGGTTCCATTTTCTTATTGTGAATTATAAACTTATGTGTTAATTTTGAAAGTGGAAAAATTTTTGTCACGTTTTCAACTTCCAGTAATTAAGAATAGGTCTTAAACGCTGAGATAACCAAGAGAATTATAACCTGATGACATTGGAATCCCAACCACCGAGATTGGTCGCTTTGGTCAACGCTTCTCTCCATTTTGGTAGATTCTCCGAATTATCGGGATCTCTCTCGTGAAGAGAGAAGCTTGTCTCAATAAGTCCACTTTGTTTCCTTATATGGGAAGGATCTACGTGAAAGAATATAGGAACAACGATCTGACCGTGTGTTTCGTGGCATTCAATGATTTTGGCAAGTTCATTCAGCACCGTGTCGAGGAAACATAGTCTTTGGAAAAGATGATGACAAAGAACATTTGAGGTTTGGATGGCTTGGAGCAATGATGTGCAGATTTCTTCTCCTCTTCTAAGTTGGTGACTATCTATAAAGATCTCCAAACCTTTCCGACAAAGATCATCATAAAGGTGGCAGGTGAAATTATAACGAGTATCATCACCTCTGAAGCTCAAGAAAACATCAGACTTCCATTGGTGGGAAGATTGCGAACTAGAAAATGACGAGGAAGCCATAATGATGGTATGAGGAAGAGATTAATGGAGACACTTAGATCATGATGATGATGGTATGAAGAGATGAAACTAATATTCTGTTGGGACCCGATCTGGGAACCGGATCCCAACCGAAAAAGCAGAACGAATGACGGAATCAATGGAAACGGAAGCGAAAGGAGACAGAAATTTCGGATCGAAATTTCGAATCAGAAACACAATGCGGAAGCCAATAGCAAAAATAAACTCAAATCATAACGTAATCAGAAGCAAAGCAAATGCGAATCGAATATAAAATCGAAACGGAAGTAAATCGAAATTAATCGAATACGAAAGCGAACTGACCGAAGCGGAATCAAAGCAGAAGCAAAGCGAACTCGGATTACGGATAACAAAACGGATAAAAAAGCGAAAACCAATCGAATATAGCGAAGCGAAATAATCGAATACGAATCACAAAGCGGAACGAATAAGCGAAAGCGGGATCGAATCGAATGCAAATCGAATACGAATAGAAAACAAAGTAAGCAAACAAATCAATTTAAACTGAAACACCTTCCGACATCCGTGAATAAGCAAAAAACAGGAAACAGAATCGCGTTGGAAACCCTAAGACGTCCCACAATCAGGTATGAATTTTTTTTTCTTCCTTATTCTTATTCTCATGCGAAAACTCAAAACTAACCATATTCTTACACATTGGTATAAATCCCAAAAATCATATTCATACTTATTATTATTTTTTTATCGAAATTTCGGCAGCATAACGGCTACCTTTATCCTAACCCAAAAATTCCTGCAAAGGCAAATAAACACTTCTATAAGCCCAAACAATCATACACACATCAAAATCGACCGGACCCTCCGTCCGGGATGTCAGCAGATAAACACAAACCTATTTCTAAACTGCTTCAAATTGTAACTCAATACACTAGTCTCATCAATCAAACTCATTCCCAGAATCAAACATAAATATATATTCCAAACATCATACACAAATTCATATACAAATTCCAAAATACTCAAAATCTAACGTATTCAAATGTCGAAACTGACGTCTTCACATTCTTTCATCCGATCTCCCGTCAAACACGGAGATAGGGATGAAAGAGGGGGGGTGAGCTCGGAAGCTCGTGGATAACACATTTATATACTGATAAATAAGCTGAAATCATTTTTAATAATCTTTTTGCCAAACAGGGCGAATTTTTCAAACTTTATAATTTTTCAAACAATTTCCTCAAACCCTTTTTTTTTATATACATATTTTTCAAACTTTTCATAATAATCTCACTTTTTCTTTTTCTTTTTCTTTCTTTTTTTTTTTCAAACTTCTCGAATTTTTCATAAACATGAATGCAACATTCAGAGACAAAATTGAAAATACATAACATATCAGAATGGTCTGGCTAGGTCCAAGCAGAGCGTCTTGCAGCCCCCAGAGCGGTCCTGCGCAATGTGAATGTAACGCATTACACTTTTCCGCATAACGGTCCAAAGTAGCCGTGAAGGAGTCCGAAATCGAGTCCGTGCCACTAAGCGAGCAGCCGGAAAAGGCTATACACATAGAGACAGCGCTGACTCACCAAAGGACCTACCAAACCCACATAACACATATCAAAAACGGAAATTCAAATTGCCCGAAGGCACTTTCCAAAATTTTTCTTTTCTAACATAATTTCATCAACCTAAAACAACCTCACAAATTCTCACATATCACATAATTCAATTAATTCAATCAATCAATAATTGCAACAATATGCATAATTATCAATGCGTACACAACAATGCATTTTCAGAAATTTCTATCAATTTATCAAATCAGCTTATAATAACTTTTCAGAAAACCTTCGGAAATCAAAATTTCAAACTTTTAATCAATTCAAAATCCAAACTTTTGCTTTCTTTCATTTTTGAAAATTCGTAGATTGCCTATAAATCAAAATATAAATATGCTACCCACCTCGAAATGTTGCCAGAACTTGATTCTAGCTCCAATTGCTCCTTGCTTCTTTCCTTCTTTCAATAAAAAACAACCTAAGCCACAATCATTCAAATTCCACATTATAATTTGCATAAATCTCAAAATTAACTATCGGAAATTCATAATTATCATATTTCCCAGCTATTTCAATCTCCAATTTTGAAAATCCCCAATTTTCAAAATTGGCCTAAACCAATACACCCAAATTCAATCTCATAAAACATAATTTCTTCAAAATTAATTCCATATTTCATCAATTCATGTTATTTTTTATGATTCTACACCTTTAATTCACAAAATTTGGGAAAACCCCCAAATCTCTAATTTGGCCTAAACCCCCAATTCATAATTTTTCAAATTAAACTTCACCTAAAGCATAAACATCAAAATTAACTTAGATATCTCAAATTCATCACTAATTCAAGCCATCTAAATCATCAATTTCAAAACCCCAAATTTTTACTATTCATCATCTTCCCACTAAGCTTTCTCTCTCTAAAATCTTCCATAACCAAAATTAACTCATCAAATCACAAAATAAAACTCATAGCACATAAACCCACATCATTTCTAATTAATCTAAACCAAAAACTCAAAATCCAAAATTTTCTCTTACCTCTTTTCTTCTTCATTTTCGAAATTGTGGGCTTGGAAGAAAGTCCTTAAGCTCCTCCATCTATTTCCTCCATGGAAGAAGCACGAAAATCACCTTGGAAGCTTGGAAAAATTAAAAACTTTCTTCTTTCTCTCTTCTTTCTCCATACGAAAACTCCTTCTCCATTCTTCTTCTTATTTCTTCTAAAAATCGATTTTCCTCTCTTCTTTTAACATTCCAGATCTTTCTAAACGGCAACACCTCAAATGTTGGTGCCATGTCATTAAAAATAATAAAAAGACCAAAATGCCCTTGACTTAACTTTATGCTATTTACACTTGCGGGTCAAATTCGTACTATCAATTTGGAGGAAATTGTCAAAACTTCCTTCTTGAGAAATGTTCCTCTCAATCATACGAATCCAACACCACTGACCGCGCTCAATTCCGATCACTACATCAAAAGTTATGCACAAAACAGTGCGGGAATAGCCATATTCTAACACATTTTTCATGTACGATTATTTCCGTCCAAAAGTTAACATTCTTAATCCCATAATTGAAACTCGATGTCTTCATAACAATTGTAGCCTTATGTCTCTAGTTTAATTCAAAACAAGAATCGCCTCATTTCGATTCCCAGATCAAAAGTTATGCTCAAAACACTCCTAGGTGTTCCAAATCCAAAAACTGCATACGAATTTGGACTTCCATCCATAATTTGAGGGTCTTATGGACAAAATTGACATTTCATGTCTTCATAAGATTTGTATCCCCTTGTATTATCTTTATTTCGCCTCAAGAATCACTTCAATCGGATCTCTACAGATCCCGAATTTCACAAAACACTGAACTATGCTCGGAAAATTTCCCAACTCACTTTGATTAAATTAATCACCATTAATTAAATCTCAAAACTTCACCAATTTTTCTGAGGATGTAGATAATTTTCTTAGGAATCCAACGCCGCAAGAATCAACTCAATCGGATGTCGGACGGAAAAGATATGAGTAAAACAGTGAACAAAGGTCGGATTGGAGGAGGAAGCAAGAAAACTGAAAGAGTAAAACGACGTCGTATTAGGGCGAGAATAGGGCACGGTCACTACGGCGACCGGACGTCGCCCTAGCGACGCGAGCCAAAATGCTCACCATCGCTACGGCGATGCGCGTCGCCGTAGCGACGGCGGCGCTGAACGTTCGCCATCGCTATGGCGATACGCGTCGCCCTAGTGACGGGGATAAATCATTTTCCTCTCTTTTTTTTTTCCTCTAAACTTCCAAAATTCATAATTTTTAATCCCGAACTCCGATTTTGACAAAATTAGTCTCTATAGAAAGCTTAAAGAAAGCTCTACATCTTTCACGAAGGACATAAAACTCAATTCGACTCCTTCGGAAGTCCATTTTTCGGTCAAAGATACTATTCTCTATACAAACTTGTAAAAATCATAACTTATTATTCCGAGATCGAAAAATTGTATACTTTATATCGAAATAAAGATCAAAACAAACCCTTAAATTTTCATGAAGAACATCAAAGCTCAATTAACCTCTAACTAGGTTAATTTCTCAGTCAAAGTTTCAGTCATAATTAAAAGTCAAAAGTCAACCCTATCACACATAAACTTTGATTGATCATAACTTTCACTCTCGATATCGAAAAATCGTAAACTTTATGTCTACAGAAATCTCTTAACGTACTCTACAAATTTTATGTAGATCATTTCATCAAATTTTGCCTCAAACAAAAGTCAACCTTCTAAGGCCAAAAAGTCAACTATTACACAATTTTTCATATTTTCACTCTTTCTCTTTTTAGTCATGATTTTCAACTCAATTTCAATCAATTCATCCACTTTATCATTTATATTTCTAAGTCAAAATGTCACTCAAGGTTCGGGGTCCAACATATTCGATGGGTGAATCATCTAAAAATTTAACCTTCGATGGGTAGGGAAGACGAGATAAAAATTTAATAACGACTTGGTGTTGACAATATAGGACTTGATAACAAGGCTGTCGTTTTCAAGCACACATATCCTTACGTCACTGCCTACCACTTAGAAGTATGCTAATTTCTTTTCTTACTGTCTCACCATTGTCCATTGTCTTCCTTTCAATCCACAAAAGAGGATAAATATTCCCATTTATCTCATTAAGGTAAATGTTCTTGGATCGGATATTGGTTGAATTTAATAACTTAAAAAATAGTAACGAAAATAAAGATAAATAAAATAAAATGAGACAAAATATAAAGATTTACGTGGTTCGGTCAATATGACCTACGTCTATGATCGAAGGGTGAGTAATTTTACTAATATATGGAGAATGTATACAAGTACAAAAGCTGAAACAAAAGATTTTCAAAACTCATCGAACATACTGAAAATAACTAAAGAAAGAATGAGAGGATTTGCGTTGTTTTGGTGACTGAAGGAGAAGAAGGAATGGTATATTTATATCTCAAACCATGTCTTCTTTTTATAGTTGAAATCCTAAGCTTCTGTCTAAAATTTCTTCAATCTGTATCTATGACAAATTTCTAAACGATGGCCATTATTTTTGACTTAATGGAAGAGGCCAAAACATGCATCCAATAGCCATTATTTTTAACTTATTGGAGGGGGGCCAAGGCATGCAACAAATCTTCACCTTGACTTGATCCCGAACAATTAGTGATATGCTCCACCTTCTCCGACAATATCCCAAAAGGGCTAAATTACCAATTATAAATGTCAATCAAGTCTAAGCACGCTTGAACTTGTAAATTGGAAGAACTTTCATAAACATGTCAGCAGGATTGTCCTTAGTGTTGATCTTCTGAATAAAGACCTTTTTTTCTACAATAGTATCCGGAATGAAATGATACATCACATCTAGGGATGGCAATGGGTAGGGTTCGGTTAGGGTTTTACTCTACCCATATCCATATCCATTTTTTATGACTCAACCTATATCCATGTCCATATCTATTGGTTTTTACGATTTACTACCCATATTCAAATCCAATGGATTGTTCGAGTTTTTGGATATCCATCGAGTTGTATAGCACATAAAAATATAACTTCTAAATAGAAAATATAAAGAGTAGATTTTTGTGAACGCTCCAAATCAAAATAACTTTAATAATAATAAGTCAAGATTTTGATTTGTATGTATTAAAAAATCATAAAATTGGAATAATAAAAATCATAATATTTAGTACAAAGACAACATATATTTTTCACAATTTAGAACTGGAACAAAGATTGAAATAACTAAAGCTTCAAATTATCTTTACGTGAACTCTACAACATTCAAAACTCCATCTCCGTATCATTTGCATTATTATCATCCTATAAGAAAAATAAAATATGATGAAAAATGTGAGTACTGAGGAGTAAAGTGGAGATTTTAAAGTTGTTTCTTCGTATAAAATTTTAATATTTTATTATATTTAACCATAAATATTCAAGAAAAAATAGAAAAATAGAGTTAATAAAAAACGGGTAGGATATGGGTATCCATAGTTCGGGTTTTACTCTACCCATATCTATATCCATTTTTATGACTCAACCTATATCTATATCCATATCCATCGGTTTTTACGATTTACTGTCCATATCCAAATCCATTGGGTCGGGTAGTGCGGATATTAATCGGGTTAAAAGCCCACTGCCATCCCTAATCACATCAATATGCTTGTCCTCTCATGATACATCTGGTTTTTCTTCAAATGAATAGTACTCTGACTGTCACAATAAACAGTAGTAACCCCTTGAAGAAGGGATAACTCGCGAAATAAACTCCTTAACCCTAATGCTTCTTTGATAGCCTCAGTAACTATCATATATTTTGCTTCAGTATTAGATAAAGCTACTACATGTTATAGAGTAGCTTTTCAGCTAACGACACAATCTCTAATGCAAAATACATAACCTATTAACGAATTGTGTATGTCGAGATCACTGACATAATCTAAATCTACAAAACCAAACAAAGTGTTACTGTTTTTACCAAACACCAAACAAAAGTTTAAAGTGCCCTTTAAGTATTTGAGAATCCATTTCACCACCTGGCAATGTTCTTTGCCATGATTGGTCATATATCTGCTAACAATACTAACAGTTTGTGAAATATCGGGACGAGTACATACCATTGCATACATAATACTGCCAACGACACTAAACCATGGAACTTGTGCCATATAATCTTCCTCTTCCTGTGGCTGTGGTGATTGAGCAGCAAATAGTCTAAAATGACTAGCAAGAGGAGTACTAACTACTTTGGCATCTCACATGCTCCAAAACTTTGTTAAGATAAGTCTCCTGGTTTAAGAATAATTTATCAGCTTCTTGATCACGTCTTATCTCCATGACAAGAATTTTCTTTGATGCTCCCAAATCTTTCATCTCAAATTCACCATGCAATAAGGCCTTTAAACGGTGAATATCTATGACATTGTTGACAGCAATGAGTATATCATCAACATATAACAACAAATAGATGAATGAATTGTCATTTAACTTCCGAAAGTAAACATAACTATCATACATGCTCCTGGAGAAATCATGACCCAATATAAATGAATCAAATCTCTTGGACCGCTCTCTTGGGGATTGCTTCAATCCATACAAGGATTTCTTTAACAAACATATCTGGTCTTCCTTTCTTGTAACTTCAAAACCTTCTGGTTGTTTCATATAAATCTGCTCATCTAATTCGCCATGCAGGAATGCTGTCTTGACGTCAAGTTGTTATAATTTCAAATCAAACATGGCAACCAATGCAAGTAATACACGAATAAAGCTATGTTTTACCACTGCTGAGAAAATATCATTAAAATCAACATCTTGTACTTGACTGTATCCCTTTGCAACTAAACGTGCCTTATACCTTGCATTTTCAATACCTAAAGTACCTTCTTTTCTTTTGAAGACCAATTTGTAGCCAACAATTTTCTTACCCTTTGGTGGCTTCACCAGAACCCAAGTATCATTTTTGTTCAAAGATTCCATTTCTTCATTCATGGCCACTACCCACTTATCAGCATCAACATTTAAAACTGCCTCCATATATGTGGAAGGTTCATTTTCTCCACATGTTTCCTGTGCTACTGATAAAGCATATGCATCTAAATTTGCATTTCTTTGAGGTGGTCAAATCTCTCGTCTTGGTCTGTCTTTGGATATGGAATGTTCTTCTTCTTCTGGTTCATCTTGAACATGACCAGGATCTAGTTCATTAGCTTGATCTGTTTGATATGTAAATGACGTCTATGAAGGACCTGAACTACCAATCTCTAACTTCACCTATTTCTATGTACTATCCTCTTTTTCTAAATTAAAAGGATTACAAGACTCTTTTTTAGGTTACAAAGATTACAAGACTCTTTTTTAGGATACAACATAGCGGACTCATCAAATGTAACATTCATACTAATTACAAATTTAGGTGACTTGGGATCATGATACCATAAACGATATCCTTTCACCCCTGAAGCATAACCAAGGAAAATATATTTCTTAGCCCTAGGCTCTAACTTTCCCTCATTTACATGCATTTATACTGGACACCTAAATATTCTTAAAGTAGAGTAATCAGCAGGAGTACCTGAACAAACTTCCTCTGGAGTATTAAAATTAAGAGGAGCACAAGGAGAGTGGTTGATGATGTAGCAAGTTGTAACAATGACTTCTACCCAAAAATCAAGTGTCAACCCTGCATTAGAGATCATACACCCAACCCTTTCGAAAAGAGTCTGTTTCATATGCTTGGCAACTCCATTTTTTTGCGGAGTCATTCTAATGCTGAGCAATTCCTTTCTTGCAAAATTCACTGAATTCACCTCCACAAAATTCCAATCCATTATCTGTCCGTAGTCGCTTAACATGTTTTCCCGTCTGCTTTTCAATCAAAACTTTCCATTGCTTAAAGGTTAAGAAAACATCATTTTTATATTTCAAGAAATACACCCAAATCTTACTTGAATAAACATTAATAAAAGTCAACAAATAAAGGGCACTACCTGTAGATGGAACATGAGAGGGCCCCCAAAGATCAAAATGAATATAATCCAAAGTATCTTTAGTTTTTTTAATAGCTGAAGAATTGAAACTGACTCATTTCTGCTTTCTAAAGATACAATGCTCACAAAAGTCCATTTTACTAGTACTTTGACCACAAAATAGGACTCTCTTGCTTAACAACGTTAAACCTTTCTCACCTATATGTCCCAAACGCATGTTCTACAATTTGTTACTGTAGATCCTTGAAAAACATACAACCTACCAAACCTGCATGCTTTCATCAATACAAAACCATCTTTAGAAAATTTCAAAATTCCACCTTTAGCTGAGAACTTGCACTTTTGAGAATTGAGAGTGCCCAAAGAGATGAGATTTTTCTTCAAATCAGGAATGTGTCTAACGTCAGTGGGTGTTCTAATGATACCATTGTACATTTTGATCCAGACTGTACCTTGACCAATAACTTTACAGGCAACATTATTACCCATCAAAACAATTCCACCATCCAATAACTCATAAGTGGAAAAACACTCCCTATCAGGACTCATGCGGTAAGAACAACCCAAATCTAAAATCCACTCCTTATTAGACCTAACTTTATCTTCTGTGGCTACAAAGATAATTTTCTCATTCTCATCTACTGCTACACTAGCCTCGGCGGTGTTGTTGTTATTCTACTAAATTTTATTTTTCTCATATTTTAATTTATAGCATTCAGCCTTTATATGCCCTCTTTTCTTGTAATAATTACAAATTTTATTTCTATGCCTAGATTTTGACTTGCCTTTGGATCTACTTCTTTCAAAATCTCTATTTTCAGATCAACCTACCCCGTATGAATAATCCCTCTTCCTGACTTCCACTAGTCTCCCCAGTGATGTCCCTATCAATATGCTTTTTTGACTTTAATGTAGAATTAATACTATTATATAAAACTGACTCTTTCCCATAAATCATAGTATCACAAAAATATTTAAAGGAATAGGGAAGGGAAAATAAAAACAATATGGCTTGATCTTTATCTTCAAATTTTACATCTACATTCTTCAAATCCAAAATAAGAGAATCAAATTTATCCAGATGTGAAAGAATAGATGTACCTTTTATCATCCTCAACATGTACAACTTCTGTTTTAAATAAAGTCGATTTTCCACTATCTTCTTCATGTTCATAGCGTTCAATTTGTCCCATATACCTTTAGCTGTACTTTCACTAGCAACCTCCTACACCTAATCGAAGAGATTCAATATGATGGTTGTTCTGGCCTTTTTATCTAGATCCATAAATTTATCTGACGTCATATCTATTGGCTTTTTCTCCACTCCATCAAGTGCAATCTCACACCCATCTTGTATTAAAATGGATTGCATCTTGAGCTGCTACATACCGAAGTTAACGTTGTAGTCAAACTTTTCAATAGAGGTTTTCATTATCGTCATAATGGCCAAAAAATTGGTATTCCAACTATTTTTTCACACGTGGGTCGTACATGTGAAATCAAGAAAGCAGACCCCACAAAAGTACTGGATGTAGACCCAACAGGCAAAGTTGGGACGTGGGCCCCATAAGCAAAGCTGAACTCTATTTACAAAATTGAGATAGTGAGCCTCACAAGATAAAACTGAGGTAGTGGGCCCCATAAGATAAACCGAGGTAGTGAGCCCCGTAAGATATAAACAAGGTAGTGGGCCTCGCAAGATAAATTTGATGTCGTGAGCCCTATTTAGACTCGTAATAAAAAATCTAAGTTACTTTCTGATGTGGAGGATCTACTTTCGTGGCAACCACAGAGCATACGGTAAGTTAGACCAAAAGGAGAAGCTCTGATATCAGTTTGTTAAGGTAAATGCCCGTGGATCGGATACCGGTTGAATTTAATAACTTGAAAAATAGTAACAAAAATAAAGGTAGACAAAATAAAATGGAACAGAACACAAAGATTTACGTGATTCGGTCAATATGACCTATGTTTATGGCCAGATGGTGAGCAATTTTACTAATATATGGAGAATGTATACAAGTACAAAGACTGGAACAAAAGGATTTCAAAACTCATCAAATATATAGAAAATAACTGAAGAAAGGATGAGAGGATTTGTGCTATTTTTGTGACTGAAGGAGAAGAAGGAATGGTGTGTTTATATCTCAAACCATGCCTTCTATTTATAATTGAAATCCCAAGCTTCTGTCTAAAATTTCTTTAATTTGTATCTATGACGAATTTCTAAACGGTGGCCCTTATTTTTGACTTAGTGGAAGTGGTCAAAGCATGCAACCAATAACCATTATTTTTGACTTATTGGAGGGTATGCAACATATCTCTTAAACTAATTTTAGTTTTTTTATATAGAGTTTATCATTATCTATTATTTGCATTCATCCTTATCTGATACTTCTACACATATCTTATACATACCTATTTATACTTCATATGGTTAATATAAAGTTGTATCTAGATTACCATTACAATATCATGGTATTAGAGCCTTTTTCTTCACACCACCTGCCTTCATTTGCTTTTTTTTTTCAGACTTCGTCAATTTAGAGAAGTCTTTACGGCCTAGCAATCAGCTGTCCATTATGACTTCAAGTCAACTTGTTGTTGCTTCAACAATCTCCATCTCACCTACCTCCACTATAGCCACTTTACCAAACATATCTCACTAGCTCCTAATCAAGCTAAACTCCACTAATTATCTCCTATAGAAAGCACAAATAATTTCATTGCTTCATAACTACGATTTGGCTCCACACATTGATGGCAACTTTACTCTACCATCACGAACTACTGGTAAGGGAGACCCAAATCTTTAATATTCCACTTGGTTTCGCCATGATGAGTTGCTACAGAGCTAGATCATTGGCTCCATCTCTTAAATCTTCATTTTACAAATTGTTGGCATCTCTTGTGCTAAGGATGCTTGGATAAAGCTTGCATCCTTTTATGCCTTGGGTTCCAAATTCTAGATTCGTACCATTAAAAGTGATCAAGATACTAATAGGCTTTTATTTGATATGTTAATTTGGGTCAATTGTGTAGTGCTTTAAGGTAAATATTTTCTAAGTTATTGTTTTTATATTATATTTGGATGTAGCAGTTGTTTTGAAGAAAAGAAGGTAAAAGTGGCTAAAATGGAAAAGACATTGAAGCCATTAGTTTAGTATATTTTAGACATATAAAGAAAACAGAATACACATGAAGAAAACAAGACAATAGCAAATTGAAATTATGCATGTGTGAAACGTTGCATAGCAAAGAGGAGGCTTCGTAATGCAGCGATGTCACATGAGGGAGATGGCCCATCATTTTTTAAAAAAGAAAAGAAGTAGCGAGGATTTAGCGTGATTGGGGGGAGACAGAAATAAAAAGAAGAGCCATCATTTTATTCAAGCCCCCACATCACGTCTCCATTAGATGTATACTTGTAGACAACACTTCCACATAGCAGTCTTTATTCACGCACAAAATACAACACAGTCCTACTCTCCAAAAAGGCAGACCCACATCCACATCCACACATGCAACCTTTAATGACCAGCATACCCATACACGTAGTCACCAAGCTACCTCCAGTCATTCACGCCTGCAACTAACACCAACAACGCATTAGGCCTACACTCATTTTCTCCAATAATGTAGCTCCCTCCACTCATGAAAAAAAGGTTGCCTGACTTGGTTCATAGCCCCACTTCCAAGTCGCCTAGCTCTACTCACACTAACACATTAACCTCCAACACCAATAAAAAAGCAGCCTCCACTCACACAGTCTTCATCTTCGTAACGCAACACTCATGCATTAGGAGTTGCCTCCTTTTCATTCATACATGCAAACCCATGACCTACCTTATACAACAGCCTTCGCACATCAAAGAAGCAGCATCCAACTCACTCACGCATACACCGCGCCATTCACGCGTGCAGTAGCCCCAACTGGCACAAGACAACGTAAGTATAAGCCTCCATCCTTCACTCACAAAAGTGCAACCCTCCATCCACTAGCCAAGCACGCAACATCTCACACTCACTCACCAAAACAGTACCCCCACTTGGCTGCAGCCTCCATTGACACATATATTCTCCACTCCACGCATGAGAGAGCAGCCTCCACTCTAATGTAAGCCTTCATGTCACTCCAAAGACGCAGCCTTCACATCAACACTCACATAAGCAACCTCAACTCACTCCACTGACGGACTGAAGCAGCAGCTTAACACTCACCAACATATCCCTATCACCATCCACTATAAGACTATAATGCAACCACGCAAAGGAAAGGGGACAACCTGCTGATTTCTGCAGTTGTTTGGGACCCTTATTCTTCATTTATATTTGATTCCCTTATGAGTTTGTCTAGGGTTTATGTTCTTGGATTGTTTGGCATGATGGTTTGTGGCTAGAATCTTAATTTCTCTTAGGTCCCGTTTGGTTAGCAGGAAAGCAAAGTGAATTTGGAATTTGATTCCTTAGAAAATAAATCTATGGAAAGTAAAAATGTTCACATGTTTAGATACTTGAAAGAATTTTAATAGGAAAATTGGGCGGAATATTATTATAGTATTTGGTATGCGGCGATATTTAACTTAAATTTGACTTTTGCTTCCAATTATATCCCTACAAACTGAATAAAAATTGAAATCATTAAATAAGAAAAAATATAAACTGAAGATTGTCGATTGAAACTTCTGAGAAAAAATATTCAAAATCCTACTAACGGGAGAATAATAAGAATAGTTGAAGGCAGTATTATAAATATCGGTACGTACTGGACTAAAATTGGTATGAAATAAAGAGTGGGTCATACCAGGTTTAAATACTAGTCAAGACTGTCTCGTTTTTTGATAGTACCACCGGTATTCAAAATATTGGTAATCTGTAAAATTTTAAAAATAAGGGACTTTTACAAAATTTTCAAAAAATTTTCCTCCCTCCCTCCCTCACCCCCCCATGCCTTGCGCAATGATTCCTCTAGCATTACAACCTTTATCACAGCGATACTGTCCATATATCAAATTTTTCCGTGTGATCAATCCATATAATTGTATGAAGAACGATCCAATAATGTGAATAAATGGAAAATTCAAAATAATGGGGGATGGAAATGCGGGAATGTCTACAACAAGTTTCTAATAGCATTCCTCCTACATTCCCTTAATAGATCCTTAAAGAGGTTTCCCATCTCATGAAAAACCCTTTTCGCTCCGCTTAGCCGTGTCCCCCTCTAAGGGTATTTTAGTGATAGGTTCTATAGGAATGGGTATCAACTTCTTTTCGTAATACCCTACCCCTAGGGGAAGTCAAATCCTCGCTACCTCCTTGAAAAAGAGATGTCCTGAACCACTAGACGATCCCCCCTATTTTCAAAGTTTTTTTTAATTTGTTATTTTATTTATTTCAACTTTTATAATTATTATAAATTTTTATTTTTTTAAAAATAATAATAAATATTTTATTACTAGTAATATTTATAAATTAAATAGAATTTAAAATAAATTATTTTATTAAAATTCATTTAAATATTTTATATAATATTTATTAATGAAGTATTAATAAAATAATTTATTTTTTAAAACAAATAATTTAAAATTATTATTTATAAACTAATATTTATTTGAAATTTATATATTTTAAAATATATTTTAATTTTAATTATATTTATTAATAATTATTAAATTAAAATTAAATTAAAATTGTGATCATTATTTATTATTATGTTTTTGGAGACAAGGTTAAAACATACAAAGACAACAGATAACATGACAATTGACTATTTTATAAAATTTTAAAAATTTAGGGATTATTTCATAAATTTAAAAATTACAAAAATATCTTGGTATTAACCTAGATCGATCTGAGACCATATCGTAACCCAATCCGGTACGGTATTCATAACATTGGTTGAAGAGGAGGTAAGGTTTGATAAAAGAGTTTTCGTAGAGAGATGAGAGAAGGAAGGGTTAAATTGGCTAACGTATTTTTTAGATTAAATTCCTTAGGAAAGTAATCTAAATACGAAGAAGGTGCGGGGATTTAGATTCCAAGTAAAGTACTACTACTTTCCCTAGATTGGGAAAGTTTTTACTTTCCTAACTACTCAAAAAAATGAAACGAACGTAATAATATAAATTTTAGCAAAAAGATTACTTTTCCAAGCAAGAATCCATGCCAACCAAATAAGGCCTTAGGGATTTGATGTTTTGGTGATGCTTTGACATTGAACATTACTGGAATTCAGGACTGAAAATTCACATACTTGTTGATTTTCCTTGGATTTAATTGTTCTTACTTTAGATTATTGGAAGTTTGATTGGTATAAAATCACCTTTGAAAAAAAGGAGTTTTTGCTAGAAGATTGAATGAAATTTTAGCTAAATTTTCTTGTGAGTTAGGAAACCCAAGAAACCTAGGAGATGAAATTAGAAGTTTGAGTTTGAAACTTAAAAAACTCTAGGAAAAACTTGAGTAAGGGATTACTAAGTAATATCTAGAGTGGATAGCTTAATTCATCTTTGAGAGAAGGGGATTAATTACTCTTAAAAATTCACTTACAAGGTTAGCATTTTTCATTTATGGAGGGTAGCTATGTCTTTATTAAGGTTGGCAAAAATATCATTCCCTAAGAAAAAGTCATTCCCCATTGAAGTTAATACTTTAAATTAGTTAATTGTTGCACTCTTTTCTTAATTAGTTATTGCATAGATTTGTCATATTCATAGTTATTTTGGTTGCATTAAATTGTGTAGTTGTTTAGAAATTTCTTTGAGTTTTTAAAAATTCTTTACATTGCTTTTAATTTCCTAAAATTATATTCAACTCGATTTCAAACACTGTTAGCTGGCATATATTTGAACTTTCTCATAATCCCCCTGGACACGGCTCAGTTTTTACCAATTTATTACTTACTTCGACAATCGTGTACTTGCATCAAAGTTGACAATGGTAATTCCTTACCAATCACTCATTTTGGACCATCTTCTTACCAGTCTAAGAATTCTATTTTTCACTTATAGGATATTTTTCGTGTTACTGATATTCTTCATAACTTAATGCTAATTATGTCTTTATTGAATTTTTTCCTTCCCATTTTGAAATCGAGGATATCCCCGTGAGGAATTTGTTGCTTATAGGGTCAAATAACAATGAACTTTTTCTATCTTTCTTGCACCTATTTATGATCACACTCCTCTAAAGCTTACATTTCGTAGCTCTCTCTCAACATGGCATGATCGTTTGGGTCATGCCTCTTTTTGAACTATTCTTCAAGAACTCAATAAATTTTTTATTTCTGTGATGTCTAATAAACTATTAGGTCTATGTCATGCTTGCAGTGTTAGTAAGAGTCATAGGTTACCTTTTCTTGTCTCTTCCTTTATTACTAAGGGACCCCTTGATTTAATCTATTCTAATGTAAGGGACCCTCACCTGTTCCTTCAATTAATAGTAATAAATACTATGTTCTATTTTTGGATCATTATAGTCACTATTGTTGGATATATTTCCTTAAATAGAAATTAAATGTCCTCAATAGCTTTATTAAATTTCGTAACATTGTTGAAAATTTTTTTGGTAGACCAATTAAAATGTTTCAATTAGATTTGGGTAGGGAATTCCAGGCCTTTACTACATACCTTTACGAGAATGGAATCACTCAACATAGTGCTTATCCTAAAACACCTGAAGAAAACGAATCCACTGAACATGAACATAGACATATTGTTGAAACTAGTCTTTCATTATTATAGTATTCCTTTGTCCTAAAGATTTATTGACCTTATGCATTTGATACTGCTATTTATATCACAAATAGACTACCATCTCATGTTCTGTAGCATATCTCTCCTTTTGAGAAATTATTTCATTCCTTGCCAAACTGTACAGATATGAAAGTTTTTAGATGTCAATGTTATCCTTGGCTTCGGTCTTATGCTCCTAATACGCTTGCTCCAAGGTCCAAAGCTTGTGCTTTTCTTAGCTATAGTAAACTTCACAAAGGATATATTTGTCTTGATATTAATACATTCAAATTACTTGTATCACGCTATGTGATTTTTGATGAGCAAGTGTTGGACCTCAAATTTTAATTATTTTAATTAACTAATTAATTATTTATTTAATTTTAAAATTGAGTCCATTAATTTAGTAAGCATAAGTAGAAATTAGAAATTAGAATAGAAATCTTACAATTAAGTTAGAGTATAGTATAGATTAAATAGACTAAGGAGTTACTAGACATTATGTTAAATGAGGAGGGGTAATTTTAGAAGAACAAGACAAAATATTGTCTTGAATAAGAGAAAGAAGGGAATAAATCATGGAAGAAGAGAAAAGAAGAGAAGAAAGAAATAAGAGAAGAAAATCGTGGAAGGTAGGGAAGGAAGAAGAGAAAAACATGGGCAAGCTAGGAAAGAGGAAGAATTAACTTGTTTAAGGTAAGTTTCATCTTTCTAATCATAGAAGAAGAAATAGAGAAATGGGTGTTGAGTTGGAAGAAAGAAGAGAACCCATTTTGATTTTTTATGTATTTCTAAACTAGGTTTTTTTTTCTAATCTAGATAGATTATGAGTATGTTAAGTTCAAGTTCATTTTTTATTTATTTTATTTTTATGATTTTTGAAGTTTTATGAATTTCCATTTGAATGTTGGGTTGAATGAGAACTTGGTTTATTTGAAGGAAACTAAGGAAATCTTACCCAAGAGCAAGAGGAAGGGCAAAATTGAGTTGGAATTTCCAAACAATTTGGATGGGTGATGTGTTTATGGTTATTATGTAAATGGGAAAATTGCTTACTTATGTGTGTGTATGATTAATTGGTTGATTTTGTTGTGAATGTTGGAAAAATGCATTGTGATGTATTAGCATGTCATGCATTGAAAGATGTTATGACATTTTGTATAATAAAAAAAGAAAAAAGCATAAGAAGCATGAAAATGTGATTGTGTGATAAAATGAATTGAGCAAGAATATTTTCTTGTGTTTAGGCAAGAGTGTTGCGGTCTAAACAAAACAATTAAATTTTATCTAAACCAATTAGAGGCAAGTACACCCCGTCGACAAGTAATATAGAATGGTAAGAACCGGATATCGTACCCAAGGAAAAAATTTCCAACACGTAAGATAAATAAATTAAATGATTAAAAATTACTCAGACGATCTTAAAATTGATTGATTTAAAAACAAAATAAAATAAAGTAAGCAAATTAAGAAAATATGAAAAATGAAAGTTATAAATTAAAACGACTAGATTTAATCAAATAATAAAAATCGGTTAAGGTATTAGACTTCAATTGGATTAGGCACTAACAATTATAACAGTGGATTAATTTAGGAAATACTTCACTTAAGCAAGTCGAACCCAATGTTCATGGTGTTCTCTTTTCTTTTAAATCCGAGTCACTACTTGGTTCATAGAAAATTGGGAATAAAAGGCGTTAAATACAAGAAGCCTAAAATTAAGTTCGTTAATTCTAGGTATCCTCACACAAGATCCTAAGGTTGGTCTACACTTTAGTCTCAAGTATGTCGCTTGATTAATTTTTTCGACAAATTAAATCCCATTGGTTATGGCATTTAATCATCTAAGGTCATGAATCTAGGTGATCAGACTAAATTAAGACTAAATATGCATTCAATCAAGCAAAAATTAATACCACAAAATTTATCCTAATCCAATATTAATCTTAATCTTAACCGAAAAGAAAAACTTACTCACACATATTTATCAATGAAACATAAATCATGGTCATAATATATGTTTGCATTAATTAAAATCACACAATTAAAATAAATACAGACTTAAAAATAAATTAAAACACCCCTTCTTTAGTTATTGTAGCTGATGTGACAAATAAAGTTTTGAATCAACTTTTATTCATGCACATTCTCCTCCACTAGCTGCCTTGTTCTTCATTGTCTCATCTCCTCAAGCCACCTTGCGTCCACCAGCCATTAACGTGTGAGCCTCCAAGTCCACTTACGTGTCCTCTTGCTTCAACAGCACGTCCACTAGCTGCGTCCTTATTAAATGTCCACTAGCTGCTTGTTTCTTCCTTCAATGTCCACCAGGCAAGACTCCCCAAAGCCACCAGCTTGTTCAACTCCACCAGCTGTCTATGCTTCGTTGCTATGCCTTTTGCCATCAGTTGTTGTGTTGCTATCCACCAATGGAGGGTTGCGTCCTTCAACTGCTTCAACCTCAATGTGGATGCTTTGTTTGTTGCTTATCACCCAGTTGCTTCGATTGTTTCTTCTCCCTCAGCTCATGCATAATCACCTCTTCACTACAGCATTATTTCGTTACTTAGCCACCAACTTCTTCAACTCCACCAGCTGCCAACGTGAGAGTCTCTAGCCACCAGATCCCTTCTTTGCTTCCACCAGCTGTTTCACGTGAAGTTGCTACCAGCTCACGATTTTTTTCACCATGCTATGACTCCACGCAGCTCCCTCCAGTCTCCTTTGATCCTGGCTGCTTCACGTTATTTTCTTGTTTAAAGTTTCAACGTGTGTCTTCTCCTTCAGCTCAACTTGGTCTTCTCAACTTGTTTTTCCTCAAGCCACCTTGTGTCCACCAGCTGTTGAGGAGTTTTCCACCAGCTACTTTTGGTTTTTTTTTAATTAATGCCCAGCTCCTCTCCTTTTCACTTTACTTCACCAGCTCACGCATCTCTAACTCCCCAGCTGCCTCACCTTCTCCAGATTATTTCTTAAAGCTCCAACAGCAGCTGCTTCTTTTGTTACTAGTGAGATGAGTGCAGTGTTTATTTTTTGGCTCCTCTTCAGCTCACGTCCCCTCCTGTAGTTCACGCCCACTTGCAAAGCCACCTCTTGTATATAACGCCCTTCACTCTCCACTCAACTCCCACATGCCCCTTCTCACGTTTAGCTCCTCTCACCCCATATAACGCACACTCCATCAGCCCATCTCCAGCTCATGTATACTCCTCTCTCTCCAGCTGTTTTTTGTCTTCACCAAGCCACCATGTTCTCACCAGCAGCTTGTGATTTTTTTCTTTTTAAATGAAGTATGGAGGCTGATTTATTGGAAGTGGATCAATCTTTCAAGGATGGAGAGCCTCTCCTTGGTGATGGTGCAACGTTCTGTTCTCTTTAGAGTCTTCCTAGACGGCTCCTTTATTTCACTTTGTAACGCCCACTTTCTCGGTGTCCCCTAGTGTGTAACGTTGATGCTTGGTTCTTCCCTGCTGTTCATGTCTCCAGCTAGTGTGGTGTAAGCATGGGTCTCCATGCTGCTACTTCCTTGTCTCCAGCTGCTCACTTGTTTTTTCTCCAGCCCATGCTACGTTTCTATGGAAAGTGTATGTTGAGTGGTGAGTTATAGTGTGAGTGATTGTCCAACAGCCTGTAACGTGTGTGTAATCAGTGTAGCTGTCCAGCCTTATGTTGTGTCCCCTTGTATTTAATTGTGGCTTCATGTCTTTGCTGTTTTTTACGCACCTCACATTTTAATTTGTTCTCCTCTTGTAGTTAATTCATGGGACCCTCTAATGTAGCCTCTTACGTTGATTTAATTTTAGAGCAAAACCTCGTCCACGCCCTTGTATGGCTCCCTTTTGTGTAACATGTGTACCTAAAATTAAAATAAATGACTCTTAATTAATACAATTTAAATATTAAATGGACAATAGTTTAGCAAATTATGTATAAAAAATTAATACAAAAATGTCCATTAACAACACCCCCACACTTGAATTGTTGCTTGTCCTTAAGCAACTTAAGTCAAAACTAACATATTCTGTCATTTTATTTTCAACGAAAATTAAGTGTTTGCAATCCCTCAAAATTCGGCAAACTCAAGTATCAAGTTACTTCATGTATCATAATATTTTCATTAATGCACATAAACAAAATCAAAGGTAGATATCTTTGATCAAAAACAAGTACAAAATTAAAATGAACTTTCCTCACGATATTCACTCATGACGCTCAAGTGTATAAGGGTTGTGTTTCGATCAAAACTTCCTCAATGAGATTACGCTACCATAGGCTTGCAAATTCACCTATTTTTCACTACATAGAGTACATGCCATCATGGATCAAAAGGACTTTATTAAGGGTCGTAACAGGGCTAAGGTTCAGGTGAGGTAAAAAGAACAAAGGTTGCTCACAAGCATTCACAAAGTACTAAGTGACGTAGGACAATTAAAAAGAACTTTTGAAATTTACATACAGAAATACGGGACTACAACTACTCATCACTATCAAACACTATTGTTTTGAATTTTTTTATTTTTTTCTCTTTTTTCTATCTTTTTTTTGTAACAACAAATATAAAAGAAGATAGCATTAACAAAAATCAACAACAACTGAGTAGATGTACTTCTAAAACATCTCAGAATAACATGTAAAACAAAAGTCCCCAAATCAAGGAATCAAATGCTTAGTACTTCATGTAACTTGTGAAAGGGTAAGGCTAAAATTTCTCAAGTTTCAATGCAATGCGATTAATACGAAAACAACAAGTTTAAAGGCTCAAAGGGAGTAACAATGGAAAAATGATTTGGTGGGTTATGTAAGCTAAAGGGTAAAAACAAAGAAGGCCTTTATCATGTCCATAAAGCATGTAACTAGCAGTATCAAATAGGTTCAGAGCAAGTTCTGAAGGTAATCTACATAGGGAAGCATCACACACGACAAAGAAAATAAATGACTATGAGATGCAGTCATATGTCGCAAAACCTCACAAATGTTTAAATGAAAATCCATTAAAATTTCATACATTGCCTCATCACTCAGCATCAGTTATTGACTAAGTTTATGCAATTGACTACTTTAATTAATCTATATGGTTCACTATCCTCTCAAGCTGCCTAATCCAAGTTCATACAAACAACTCAATTTTCCATCCAACTATTTTGACAGAATTATATGTTCAAATTCAACATAAATAGGATCCAAGTTAGCTACCAGAAGAGTCGCAACCATTCAAGTGTGTATCTCTCAACATCAACATCAACATCAATATCATCAACATCGGCATGCACATAATCTCAATCCCCCCCACACTTAATAGGAACATGGTCCCTAATTTTCATGTAGTCAACAATCAAACACAGAGCGGGGAAAGAGAAAGAAGAAACTTCCCTGAAGAAAAATCAGCCAAGATTTCTTTGTCACCAACCACGCAAACCTAAAGAAAACTCAAAACAACTTAAAGAAATGCATTAAAAGAAACATAAAGGAAACAACGAGAAAAGACAAGAAAGAAAACTACAGTCTTACCGGAAAACATGCACCGCGATCAAGGAGGCGAAGTGTCATGAAGAGACAATCGCTCCTCAGAGTTACCCACAAACCTGGTCATATACAATTTAGCTCGTTGTCCATTTACCTTGAATGAATTTTCATTTTCTCGTTTTACCTCAATGACCCTAAAAGGAAGGACTTGGATCACCGTGAATGGACCATACCATCTTAACTTAAGTTTCCTTGGAAAAAGACGAAGACGGGAGTTGTAGATCAATACCTGGTCGCCTACCTTAAAGTCTCGGTGGAGAATCTTCTTGTCATGCCACTTCTTTACACATTTCTTATACAACTTTGAATTGTTATAAGCATCCAAACGAAATTCTTCAAGCTCATGAAGTTGCATAAGTCTCTTAGCACCTGCAACAGACAAATCAAAGTTAAGAAATTTAGTAGCCCAGTATGCACGATGCTCTAACTCAACTGGAAGATGACAAGATTTCTCATATACTATCTTGAATGGTGACATGCCTATGGGTGTTTTAAATGCGGTCCTATATGCCCAAAGTGCATCATCAAGCTTTAAAGACCATTCCCGCCTAGAAGCATTAACAGTTTTTTCTAGTATTTTCTTTAATTCCCTCTTTGAGACTTCAACTTGTCCACTAGTTTGGGGGTGGTACGAAGTAGCAACCTTATGGGTTACCCCATACTTAGCTAACAACGAATTAAAAAGTTTATTGCAAAAATACGACCCCCCATCACTAATGATAGCCCTAGGTGTGCCAAAACGTGTAAAAATATTCTTCTTCAAAAATTTAACAACACGCCTAGACTCATTTGTAGGCAATGCCTCTTCTTCCACCCATTTGCTAACATAATCAACAGCAACTAATATATATTGATTAGAGAAAGACTTAGGGAACGGTCCCATGAAGTCTATTCCCCAAACATCAAAAACTTCACATACAAGAATGTTAGTCAATGGCATGTCATGTCTCTTACTAATATTCCCGACCCTTTGACACCTATCACAAGATTTGACAAATGCATATGCATCCTTAAATAAGGTGGGCTAATAGAAACCACACTTCAAAACTTTATGAGCTGTCCTAGATGCACCATAATGTCCCCCAACCTCTCTAGAATGACAATGATGTAATACAGAGGACATTTCCTCTTCAAGAATGCAACGCCTAACAATACCATCAACACAAATCTTGTAAAGTAAAGGGTCATCCCAAAGATAGTACCTTACCTCAGACAAATTTTTTTTCTTTTGAGCATAAGAAAGATAAGGGGGATAGATATTACCAGCAAGGTAGTTCACATATTCTGCAAACCATGGAATGACCGTCATAACCATCAGATGCTCATCAGGAAAAGTCTCCTGAATGTCCTTCTTTGTTGCACTCTCCATGGCAGCTTCGTTTAACCTTGATAGGTGATCAGCTACAAAATTCTTAGTCCCCTTCTTATCTCTCAGCTCAATGTCAAATTCCTACAAAAGTAACATCCAACGAATTAGTCTTGGTTTAGCGTTGGGTTTTGTCATCAAGTATTTCAAAGCTGCATGATCAGTATACACAATCACTTTAGACAAAACCAAATATGAGCGAAACTTGTCAAAAGTAAACACAACCGCCAACATCTCTTTTTCTGTGGTGGTGTAATGACGTTGTGCATAGTTTAGTGTCCTACTTGCATAAAAAAATGGGATGAAAGATTTTACCTCGCCTTTGGCCTAAAGCAGAGCCCACTGCATAATCACTTGCTTCACACATTAATTCAAAAGGAAGAGACCAATCAGAAGATATAAGAATAGGTGCAGTCACAAGCATATCCTTTAACAATTGAAAAGATGTCAAACATTTATCGTCAAAATTAAACACAACATCTTTTTCAAACAATTCAGTTAAAGGTTTAGCAATTTTGGAAAAATCCTTAATGAACCTACGGTAAAAACCATCATGGCCTAAGAAACTTCTAATGGATCTAACATTGTTTGGTGGTGGAAGTTTCTTAATGACATCAATTTTTGTTGGGTCTACCTCTATACCCTTGCTAGAAATCTTGTGAGCTAAAACAATGCATTCCTGTACCATAAAATGACATTTTTCCCAATTAAGCACTAAATGGGTCTCTTCACACCTAATTAAGACTTTCTCCAAGTTATCCAAACATGCATCAAATGAAGTTCCAAACACAGAGAAGTCATCCTTGAAAATTTCAATGCAAGATTTAAGCATATAAGAAAAAATAGCCATCATGCATCTTTGAAATGTAGCTGGAGCATTGCATAACCCAAAAGGCATGCGTCTATAGGCAAATGTACCATAGGGACATGTAAAAGTTGTTTTCTCCTGATCTTTCAGGGCTACAGGAATCTGCAAATATCCACTATTTCCATCTAAGGCGCAATAAAAATCATGTCCAGCTAATTTCTCAATCATCTGATCAATGAAAGGTAAAGGAAAATGATCTTTCCTGGTGGCATCATTCAATTTGCTATAATCTATGCACATTCTCCACCCAGTTACCTTCCTAGTGGCTATTAATTCATTTTTCTCATTTTCAACCACAGTGGTGCCTCCTTTCTTTGGCACTACATGCACAGGACTAACCCAACCAGAATCAGAAATGGGATAGATAATACCTGCATCTAGAAGCTTTACTACCTCATCTTTCATTACCTCCTTCATGTGTGGGTTAAGTCTCCTCAGGGGCTGCACTATCGCCTTGCTTTCATCCTCCATGAAAATGTGGTGTGTGCAAAAAAAAAGACTTATTCCTTTGATATCTGTAATGGACCACCCAATTGCCTTTTTGTGGTCCCGCAGTACCCTCAATAATTGCTCCTTCATAGCACCTGACAAACAAGAAGAAATGATAACCAGTAAGTGCTCAGGTGGGTTAAGATAAACATACTTCAAATGACTTGGAAGAGGTTTAAGGTCAAGAGAAGGGGGCTCTTCAATCAAAGGCTTTGGAAATAGCTTCACAACAAGTTGGAGAGGCTCATATGCTCTATAATGTGTCCAATATGCCTGCTCTAACTCATCTGCAATTTTCTCCAACTCTTCTTGCAATTCTTCCCCTAACTCTTCGATTGTTCCTTGCGCTTCCCCTTCCAACAAATCTGCACAAACAATAGAAGAATCATCAGTATCAGAAGAATAAATATCAATAAAATGGCAAGAGTCAAGAGTAGAAGGATGCTTTATAGCATTGAACACATCAAACACTAGTTCTTCATCTTGAAGTCTCAAGATGAGTTTTCCACGTTGTACATCGATGATGGTCCGTGCAGTGGCCATGAAAGGTCTCCCAAGAATGATAGGAATGTCTATATCTTCCTCCATATCAAGGACTAAAAAATCCACCGGGAAGATGAACTTCTCGACCTTGACCAATACATCCTAAATGATTCCCCTCGGATAGGTGATTGACCTATCTGCCAGCTGAAGCGAAATAGTTGTGGGTTTGGGCTCCGCTAATCCTAATTTCCTGAAAATAGAAAGAGTCATTAAATTAATACTCACACCTAAATCCATTAAAGCTTTATCTATATTTAAATCACCAATAACACAAGGAATAGTAAAACTCCCTGGATCCTTAAGCTTCGGTGGTAGCTTTCTTGACAATATGGCCGAACACTCCTCATTCAGCTTCACCGTGGCATACTCCTCAAGCCTCCTCTTGTTAGAAAAAATTTCTTTTAAAAACTTCGCATAAGAAGGCATCTGAGCTATGGCCTCAACAAAAGGAATGTTTATATGCAATTTTTTAAATATCTCAAGGAAATGACCAAATTGCTTATCTAATTGTGTACCTTTCAATCTTTGAGGATAAGGAATCTGAGGTCTTACCGGATTTGTGATGGGATCAACAAATAACCTTGGATGGTCCTCCTTTTCAGCTGGTGCTTCTGTGGCCTCCTTTCCACTTTCCCGACTCTCATCTTCTTCACTCTTTTCCACTTCTTTATGCTTTTGCTTCTTCTTAACTTCTTTAAGTTGTCTGCCACTTCTCAATAAAATTTCCTTTGCATGTTCTCTCGGGTTGGCCTCGGTAGTGCTAGGCAATGAACCAGAAGGTCTTTCCTTTAACAAACTAGCAATCTGGCTCATCTAATTCTCCAAATGTCTGATAGAAGATTTTTGGTTCTGCATCCTGACCTGGGTAGTGGAAATATACTTTGACAGTAGGTCTTCGAGATTAGATTTCTCTGGTGGTGCAGGATTAGGAGCCTTGAAACCTGGGGGTGCAGGTGGTTGTCTATGAACATTGGATGATTGTGGTTGTGCTACCTGATCATTCCGCCAAGAGAAATTTGGATGATTTCTCCATCCTGGGTTGTAGGTATTAGAATATGGGTCCAATCGTTGTTTGTTATAATTGCCCACATAATGGGCCTCTTCAGTCTCTTGAGCAAAAGGATTCCCGAGTTGACATTCAAAAGATGCATGGGAATCTCCACCACAATGCTCACAAACAGCACAACTCCTTAATGAAGAGCTAGCTCCTCCTCTCACACTGTGCATCAAATTATCCAATTTTTTCGTCAGAAAATCCATCTGAGCAGATAAAGCCACTGTATTGTCGACTACACGAGCTCCTATAGGTCGCTTGGGATGCCTTTCTGAATGATATTGGAAACTGCTAGTGGCCATCTCATCAATCAACTTGTAGGCTTGATCTAGTGTTTTCCTCTTTAAACTACCTCTTACGGCAGCGTCTATGGTACTCCTGGTCGATGGGTTCATTCCTGTATAAAAAGTATTGACCTGTTGCCATGTAGAGAACCCATGACTAGGACACTGCGTCAACATATCCCGAAATCGCTCCCACGCTTCATATAAACTTTCATTTTCATACTGAGTGAAAGAAGTGATCCCATTTTTCATCTTTGTAACCTTGGCAGGAGGGAAATTTTTTTTCCAAAAATAACCTCATCATCTCATCCCATGTAGTAATCGATCCCGACTGTAAACTAGCCAACCATGCTCTGGCCTTATCCCTTAGAGAAAATGGGAATAACCTTAATCTCACTGCGTCTTCCGATACTCCATTTTGCTTGAATAAATCACAAATATCCAAAAATGTCTCTAAATGGGTGTTCGGATCCTCCAAAGGCAATCCTCCAAATTGAGATGCTCTCACCATGGATGTAATGCTGTGAGAAATCTCAAAACTCGCAACTGTGATCGTTAGCCTTATAATGGGCGGCATGGGTCTATTTTTGTGCCCCAATGTGAAATCTATCATAGTTAACTTCCTTCTTTCTTCAGTATGTTTCATCAACCTCTCCTCGTGCTGTTCCATCTCTAAAAACTGCTCTTCTCTAGTCCTTTCTGCTGAAGTACAACTTCGAGCCAATCTGGTTTCCTTATGCAACCTGCGAGCAGTTTTTTCAATTTCAGTATCTAATAGCAAATTCTCGGGCTTTTGACCACGAGTGAGCATAAACAAAATGGAACAAATAAAAAATAATAACAAATCTAAGGATGAAAAATAAAACACCCGAAATAAAGCAATCAAGCAAACAACTAAAATATGTAAATAAACAATAAAGCAAAAATTACATCTGAGACAATTAACACTGTCTAATTTAATGACTCAAAATCAGAAATTTTCTCCCCGGCAACGGCGCCAAAAACTTGTTGCGGTCTAAACAAAACAATTAGATTTTATCTAAACTAATTAGAGGCAAGTGCACCCCGTCGACAAGTAATATAGAACGGTAAGACCCGGATATCGTACCCAAGGGAAAAATTTCCAACACGTAAAATAAATAAATTAAACGATTAAAAATTACTCAGACGATCTTAAAATTGATTGATTTAAAAATAAAATAAAATAAAGTAAGCAAATTAAGAAAATATGAAAAATGAAAGGTATAAATTAAAACGACTAGATTTAATCAAATAACAAAAATCGGTTAAGGTATTAGACTTCAATTGGATTAGGCACTAACAATTATAATAGTGGATTAATTTAGGAAATACTTCACTTAAGCAAGTCGAACCCAATGTTCATGGTGTTCTCTTCTCTTTTAAATCCGAGTCACTACTTGGTTCATAGAAAATTCGGAATAAAAGGCGTTAAATACAAGAAGCCTAAAATTAAGTTCGTTAATTTTAGGTATCCTCGCACAAGATCCTAAGGTTGGTCTACACTTTAGTCTCAAGTATGTCGCTTGATTAATTTTTCCGACAAATTAAATCCCATTGGTTATGGCATTTAATCATCTAAGGTCTTGAATCTAGGTGATCAGACTAAATTAAGACTAAATATGCATTCAATCAAGCAAAAATTAATACCAGAGAATTTATCCTAATCTAATATTAATCTTAATCTTAACTGAAAAGAAAAACTTACTCACACATATTTATCAATGAAACATAAATCATGGTCATAATATATGTTTGCATTAATTAAAATCACACAATTAAAATAAATACAGAATTAAAAATAAATTAAGAACATAAATTAAAACACCCCCTCTTTAGTTACTGTAGCTGATTTGACAAATAAAGTTTTGAATCAACTTTTATTCATGCACATTCTCCTCCACCAGCTGCCTTGTTCTTCATTGTCTCATCTCCTCAAGCCACCTTGCGTCCACCAGCCATTAACGTGTGAGCCTCCAAGTCCACTTACGTGTCCTCTTGCTTCAACAGCACGTCCACTAGCTGCTTCTGTTGGACCCCGTCTCCGAAGCCCAACATTCGGACCCATCCAGCGTAGAAGACCCACAACCGAACACATATGCTAATCACAAATATGGAAAATTTTCACTTTATAAAATTCGGGTTAGCTCTTGATAAAATGATCCTCGGATCTCACGATTCCAACGCAATCGAATCGCTCAATTCGAGTTAGGAATGAAGATGTTATGGTTAAAACACTATCTTGAAGAAAACAATCAAAGCGGGCACTACCGACTTCGGGTAAGCATTTGAAAATCTTAAAGGCTTAATCACTGATCGGTCTCTTCATAAAACTTGTAGGTTTATGCCTCTAGTTTAATTTAAAACAAGAATCGCTTTGATCGGAGCTCTATAGCTCAAGATATTTTAAAAATTCTGAAGCATAGTCAGCCCTTATCAACTGATCGCCATGCTTCGTTTCAAACCACCATTTTCAATTTGAAAGAAAATCTGATAAGTCCAGTGTAGAAAGGTAGAAAAATCTTTTAGAAATCCAATGCTTCGAGAATGAGGTCGATCGGAGGTCTGTGCAAAAAGTTATGGCCAAAAGAAGGAAGAGGGGTCGTAAGACAAAAACAGACGATAAAATGAGACGAAGATGACGTCATCCTTAGCAAAAATCAGACGGAGATGATGTCATCCTCAGCAAAAATCAGACGGAGATGAACAGTAACATCGTCTGATTTTTGCTACAGTAACATCGTCTGGTTTTTGCTACAGTGCATCGTCTGGTTTTTGCTACAGTGCATCGTCTGGTTTTTGCTACAGTACAGCTCCACTTGCAAAGGTCATAACTTTCCATTCCGAACTCCAAATTTAACAAAATTGGTGTCTATTTCATAGAGAAAAGAAAGATCTACATTTGTCATGAAGATCACTGACCCAAATTCCAACTCTATAAGGGTCAAAAATGGTCACAAAGGTTCTGTCTAAAAATCTGTCATTTGACAAACCTACATTTAATTCTAACCACTCACACCTACCATTTTAATCCCTCATAAATAGCTTATAAACATCTTAGAAGAACCCTACAGCTCGCCTATCACTCTCAAGGAGGCATAAAGCTCCCATACAATCCTCTAACAACACAGAAATATCAGAAAATGCAACATACCCAGAATTTACAAAACTTTTACAACTCCTAACCTTGGAAATTTTCCAGCAAGCTCTTTCAAGGCAAAACCCAAAGAGACACCCAATGTAAATCTCCAAACTTAAAAGAATGGTACACATGCTTCACACATAGGTCACAAATCAACAAAACATATAATGAAGAGAGTACTAGAGCTCTCATTCTCTTTTTCAATCATAAGAAAGATTCATGCATAGCTTTGGTTACATATTGGCATATTCATCAAAATCAAGTACAAAACACAAAAGATGAGATGCTCAATGATCAATATGCTTACAAAGCTATTCCAAAAGCTAGTTATTAACTTAATACAAAAGTTCCTAAGTTCTTGGAGTGATGTCGATGCCTTGCAAGGTTCAACTCTCAACTTGAATTTTCACCGAGGAGGAGAATGGGGTGAGCTAACACGGCTCAGTGGCTAACAAATTTATAGCCATCACATAATGAGCCACACACACACAATTAATAATCCAAAGCATTAGCAATTTACATAATAGGTTGAAAACTCAACTTTATCACCTAACTCACAATTTACTCAACTCATCACACAAGGCATAACATAGAATCATCTTACAACTAACACCCATCTTATGCATCATAAACACTTATAAATGATGAAATGCACACAATTGGCTCGAGAGTTCCATAGACACGACGAAACCGGTTTACCGTAATCACGACGAGTCCTTTTTTTTGGATCTCGTAAGCCTAAGCGGCAGGGGAGAAGGCTAATGGGGTCAACGTGCACGTGACTTCACAAAGGGTTCTCTCGCCCAAACACAATCAATATGCTCACATATCAAAACACAAGATTCACATTTTACGCTTATCGCACTCTTTCAAAGCATCAAAGTTCCATTCTTTCCTCTCAAAACACAAAATTTCATTTTCAATATGCACATAGTATAACAAGATAGCACACATAGGGCTTTGCCCATTACACAATAACTATAAAGATGTTACCCACCTATCGTCGGAAATCCGGATTCACGATTGCTCTTCCTCTCTCTCTTGAGTGAGGTTTCCTTGGTTCCTTTCAATAAAACACATTTCGAAACTCATTGGAAAAGTCGAAACATTCAAGAATCGATAAATCGATAACGAAGTCTTAAACCTAACCTACCCATAGCCCATTTAAGCTAAAACAACCAACCCTAGCTTCTAATCACAAAACCACTCATCTCTTCTTTCTTTCTTCATTCCTACACAAACCCTAACCTTCATTTCATCCCATTTCTTGAATCTAACTCAAAGGAAGATAGATACTTACCTTAAGCTCTTGATTTCTCTTCTTTTTCTCCTTCTTTATTCTTCTCCACAAGCCTCCCACGATTTTCTCTCTTCCTTTCTTCCTTGGCTAGCTCACGTTTTCCTTCTCTTCTCCTCTCCTTTGGATTCTACGACACTCTCTCTCTCCTCCTCTTCCTTTAACTCTTCTTTAATTCCTTTAATTCATCCTACACCAAAACTACATAGTTTTGGCTTTCCCCTTACATAAAGGCTTTTGGGCCTCCACCTCCCAAGGCCTACTTCCACCAAACCCACTTATTATTAATCCTCCTTCTACTTAATCCATTTACCTAAGCCCATACTTTCCAATATTAAGCCCAAGCTTTCATTTAATTTCTAACTTCTAATTTCCAAACCCAACATAAAAATATTTACATAAACACATAATTAAATCAATTAAGACAAAATAAAATAATTAACGAATAAATCCATAAATAATTAATTAATTAATTCAAATATAAAAAAAAATTTCGGGGCCCAACAGCTTCCTTATTAAATGTCCACTAGCCGCTTGTTTCTTCCTTCAATGTCCACCAGGCAAGACTCCCCAAAGCCACCAGCTGCTGCCCACCAATGGAGGGTTGCGTCCTTCAGCTACTTCAACCTCAATGTGGATGCTTTGTTTGTTGCTTATCACCCAGCTGCTTCGATTGTTTCTTCTCCCTCAGCTCATGCATAATCACCTCTTCACTATAGCATTATTTCGTTACTTAGCCACCAACTTCTTCAACTCCACCAGCTGCTAAAGTGAGAGTCTCTAGCCACCAGATCCCTTCTTTGCTTCCACCAGCTGTTTCATGTGAAGTTGCTACCAGCTCACGATTTTTTTCACCTTGCCATGACTCCACGCAGCTCCCTCCAGTCTCCCTTGATCCTGGCTGCTTCACGTTATTTTCTTGTTTAAAGCTTCAACGTGTGTCTTCTCCTTCAGCTCAACTTGGTCTTCTCAACTTGTTTTCCTCAAGCCACCTTGGTCCACCAAATTGCCGAGGAGTTTTCCACCAGCTACTTTTGGTTTTTTTTTTATTAACGCCCAGCTCCTCTCCTCTTCACTTTACTTCACCAGCTCACGCATCTCTAACTCCCCAACTACCTCACCTTCTCCAGTTTTTTTCTTAAAGCTCCAACAGCAGCTGCTTCTTTTGTTACTAGTGAGATGAGTGCAGTGTTTATTTTTTGGCTCCTCTTCAGCTCACGTCCCCTCCTGTAGTTCACGCCCACTTGCAAAGCCACCTCTTGTATATAACGCCCTTCACTCTCCACTCAACTCCCACATGCCCCTTTTCACGTTCAGCTCCTCTCACCCCATATAACGCACACTCCATCAGCCCATCTCTAGCTCACGTATACTCCTCTCTCTCCAGCTGTTTTTTGTCTTCACCAAGCCACCATGTTCTCACCAGCAGCTTGCGATTTTTTTCTTTTTAAATGAAGTATGGAGGCTGATTTAGTGGAAGTGGATCAATCCTTCAAGGATGGAGAGCCTCTCCTTGGTGATGGTGCAACGTTCTTGTTGGAACCCACACCTGGGCTAGCATTTCCCACCCAGCGTGTGTTTGCGGGTTATACCGTGGCATCCAACACAAATCAGTATTGTCCTCTTTGGTGGGAATCGAACACCCAACCTCAAGGTTTTGTTGCTTTTACAAGCACGCCTCTTACCATTGAACCAATTGGCTCAATGGTAAGAGGCGTGCTTGTAAAAGCAACAAAACTCGAGGTTGGGTGTTCATTCCCACCAAACAGACAATATTGATTTAGGTTGATGTCATGATAACCCGCAAACACACGCTGGGTGAGAAATGCTAGCCCAGGTGTGGGGTCCAACATTAAAAAGGCGCCTTTTAATGTTAGGTCCACGGGATGCACATATCGGGCAAGCCCGACCCATGCGACGATAACTTTAATCAGTATTGTCCTCTTTGGTCATGGGTGAGCCACGGCTCGAACCCATGACCTCAAGGTTTTGTTGCTTTTACAAGCACGCCTCTTACCATTGAGCCAATACTGTTGGAACCCGATCCAGAGACCGGACCCCAACTGCTTATAACTTAATACTCTTACTCTTGCTTAAATTCCATATTTATTGGACCCATTTCCAGAGCCCAATTCCAGAGTCCTAAAGCCTTGTGCTTATTTCCTGACCGGATTCTTAGCTCTAACTCTATATTCGTGGCAAGCGTACGCTATTTAAACACCAAAATCATAAGTTGACTTATTCATATGAGTTGTAGCTCTATGCCTCAAGTTCGTTCCGCAACAAGAATCACCTCAAACGGAGTTGTATAACTCAAGATATGCTTAAAAAACCTAAAAGAGCTCATACTCCAATTATGATCTCCAAACCGACCTCTCACTTATTTTAATACAAAATTTTTCAATTCAAATCCAAATGACACCAATTTCTTTTTAGGAAAAGATATATGGCTTAGGAATCTAATGGTTCAAGTCTCACCTCAATTAGAGGTCGGATGAGGTATTTATGCCCAAAAGCATAGATTGTGCTCACATCCTAAATCAGTTTCAACATGTTTAGGCGCGATCACCATAACTTTCGATTTATAAATCGAAATTCTTTTTTTTTTAGACCATTAGAAATTAGACATATAGATCTATAACTTTCATAAAGACAAAAAAATGATATTCGGCCTCTAAAAATTCGAAAATGCACCATCTTTCCCGTAGCTGTCCGTTAAACGGACATCCATGTCCGTTTAACGGACACGTTCGGGTGAAAGTGTCCTAAATGATCCGCAAATGTCTGTTAAACGGACATGCAAGTCCGTTTAGTGGACATGGGCAGGCTAAGGGGTGTTTTGCACCCGAGGTTGTCCGTTTAACGGACATCCATGTCCTTTTAATGGACAAGCGATTTCTCAAAACTCCAATCCTCTTTCAATGCATCTCCATCTTCAACATAACTTCTTAACCATTTATACACTTCCCAAATTTATTCTTTCCATAGCCTAAACACTTCATAACACCTCAAGACTCAAGTCTAACTCACCAAACTCACAATCTATAGCTTAATTGATTCATCAAAGCATGGATTTCAATCAATTTTCATCTAAGTTATCATAACTCTCTAGCAATATGAACATCAAAATGAACTTTAGCTACTTTCTACCAATTCTCATAACTTCTTGCTCCAAAATCTAAAAAGTAAAAATTATACCTCAATGGAAAGATAACAAGATGCTCTAAAACATTCATGAAGGATGCAAAAGTTAATTTCATTATTAAGTAAGGTAAAAAGCCACTCAAAGGACACTGCTCATTAAAGACCAATGTAACAGTAATATAGCTTAATGAACAGTGACTGAATGTGTTCTTAACCTCATAACTTTTTAACCCTAAGTCCAAATGAGACAAATGATATACCCTTAGAAAGTTCTGAACTTCTAATACAAACTCCAAATAGACATCCCGACCCAAATCAAACCCTAAGAGGGACTAATCCCAAGTGAATTTCCTATCAAATTTTAGGAAAATTTGACAGCACTTCCCTTGAAAATTTAACTAACCAACTTCAATCCTAGCTCCACCACCTGTATAAAACTCAATATCCAACCTTATTCTACATGATTCAATTCTAAAGTATCTCCAAATGTAATTCAAGGCAACAACCACACTCATAGTCATCTACTCCATTCCAACATATAAATCAATACAATCTCATTCCACCCTTTTGACCAATTCAACCCATACAATAATACATGTATATAAAACATAAGCAAATTACATAAATTACAATTAAAACTCAACAAGCTTGCATTTACATGAAATTCAAAGTTATTTCAAATCTTTATAGGGCATTTAGCCCGATTACAACCCAAATGTCAAAATGTCAATATACAAAGTGAAGCAAATCTCCAAATGCAACCTAATGTTTCATTTCTAAAAAAATGACTTCTAACTTAAGAACATTGAAGTGGTGTCTCAATCTAATACTGCAATTCGTTCTCCCGCTCGTCACCTGTGGAGGGGGAAAGGGGTGTGAGCTCGACGACTCAGTGGGTAACAGCTTAATAATTAAGAAATAAGCAAAAATGTTCTTAATTCCTTCATTTTCAAAGCAACTTTCAGATTGATAAAAATCTTTCATACTTATCAAGGCCAATTTACATTGCTCAAAATACTTTCACTTCATCAAAACTCCTTGTTTTCAAAACCAATATCGCATTGATCAAAACTTTATAAATTTATCAAAACCTTTCTGAAAAACTCATTTCATCCAAGCATTTACACATCAAGATCACATAAGCATGGAGAAAGCAATAAGTCAATTATTCAAAAGCATTTATCAAACAACATAACTTACAAAAACAACAAAGACAAGCATACCACATAATCACATATAAGATAGTTTGGGTGGATCCAAACAGGACGTACTACACATTTCCGCAGAGCGGTCATGTGTAGCCGTGAACACATGAAGGAGTCCGTGAGGAGCTCCATTGCCACTAGCGGGCAGCCGGGAGAAGGCTATAATTTTGACAGGTGCACCTATCACACATGACGGACCACCACAAACCCAAACAAACATGTATATCACATAATTCACGACAATTCATGATCATTAGCCTCACTTGGCAAAATCACTTTCACATAATCGTTGAAATCATCCTTTCGGACCTTTTTCTCTTGACAAACCATTGCATACATACTTTCACAAAGTCTTTACTTTCAAACATTTCATATAAGTTTAATTATCACAATTAGCAATTCATTTAAAAATTGGAAAAAACTTAGGAAAACATTATATAACATTTATTTCAAAGAAATTTAGTAGCTTATTAACTCAACTATTAAATTATCACCCACCTCAATTCCTTTAGCTAGGAGCTTGAACATTTGGCCTTTCCTTTCACTTCAATTTCCTCTCCTAACCTTCATCAAACATAAAATCCCATGTGAAGCATGAGATATCATAATAGGCCATTCTTAGGAGATGAAAGCATGAAATTAAACTTATCTAACCTTACCCATACTTTTCCTAAGCTATTTGCATCATAACCCACTTGTAAATCCAAAGAATCTCACAAAATAACTCACCTCATATGGCACCCACGAAAATCCACTCTTTGTTTCTAATGGAGGATTTTCCTTTCCTCTTCCCTTTTCCTTCTTATAGGATTCCTTCAAGCACCTCTCTAAAACAAGAAAACCACAAGCCCTAACCTCTTTCTTCTTCTCTCTTCTTCTTCTTCTTCTTCTTCTTTCCCACGAAGACTCCTTCTCTCCTTTCTCCTTGATAAGTTTCGTAGGTCTCTCTCCAAATGACCTAAAATGTTGCTTCTTAACCTAAAAATCTAAGCTCCAAACGGTGTAGTTTCATCAACCCACTCTTTAATCCTTGGAAATTTCGTCCCCTTTCCTCCTCTCATTCAACCTAATGCCTTTTGTTCTTTCCTTCTTGTTTAATAAGCTAAAAGGACCAAAGTAGCCCTCCAAGAAAGCCTTAGTCTTTAAACACATTAGTAAACTTCCCAAAATGCCCTCAAGCCACTTTATTCCTTTAATTTCTAAAAATTTTCTCCGTTCAAATTTAAACTTATTCCATCATTTAATTTTCATTTCTTAATAGCTAAAACCTCAAAAAAATAAATTAGACAATACCTCAAAATAATTTAGACATGCTTAAATAATTAAAAAAAATTCAGGGGCCAACTCTCCCCCTCTTAAAAGAATTTTGTCCTCGAAATTCGTACTTATGCAAACGTTAAGCAACACTATTTCTTTACTCATGTCTTCCAATTAATCCTAGTCATTCGCATATGCAAATTTCTCACCATGCATATCCATAATGTTTTTTTTTCACCTCGTATTTTAAATACCATCCAATATCAAATCCTAACACTACTATTTCTTATCGAATTGATTAAGAGTGTGGGATGCTCCTCCGTTTCTCATTTAATGTCATCACTTGAAAACTTTCTTTCGAATGATAAAATTCAGTAGACTCGCTCGATCTTTCAATTCGTTATTCGATCATTTACTTTCTTAACTAGTTCCTCCTTATGCTTTAGATCACTCATAATAATTTTTTTTTCTTCCTGTGTCAATGACACCATAATCTTATCACATCAATATTTCCTTAACATGCTCACATATATATCATACTTTGAATCCTTTTGTCAATAGCATTAATTCATAGCACGTTCATAACGAACCAATTCATAGCGACTTAGCGAATTCTTTTTCCTAATTTGAGCACACCTGAGCAAGGTGATACCTTCAGAGACAATTCAGTGTTCACTTAATAATTCACATCACTTTAGTCTCAGTTCATGTAATTCTTATGTCAATTTCCTGTATTCCATATCCTTGCCGTGAAATCCACCTAATTCATGCACTTTTCTTAATCACTTAATTTCAAATACCTCTTCAATCGATCTGACATTCAATCATTTTTAGGCCTTACTCATCATAATGCAAAAGCGAACACTCTTTCTATCTTCTAACTCCTTATACATTATTCTATTGAAAATACTATGACAACGATTGTGATGCTTAAAGTCAAATAGAACTATACATTGATCTCATGTTCCTACAAACTCTAAACTATAAACTTTAAGCATATCTTTGACAATTTAAAATCGTCGACAATTCAAACTTTCAGTCACTTGACATATTTCTTCTAGGATGTACAGCTTAAATCACCATTACTTTTCTCACAGTCTCTTTTCTTAATCATCTTTGTTGGTACGCATGCTTCTTATCTCAATTACCCAGTATCATTTTTCCTACTCGAACTCAAAATTCATACTCATTTTCAATTTCTTAGTAAGATTCACAATTTCTGAATCTTCAATTTGGGCTTGGTTCATATGAAATGATCTAAATTTTCAGTGACTAATCATTTTTCTCAAAATTCAATTCCACATTCTGCACTCTTTACCGCACTACATTTAATAATCTCAATATCCAAATTTATGAAATACTGCTATTAATATCTCTATCCCATGCATCTGATCATAACACTAGCTTTATCTGTTTAGCACTCACTTATACAATCATAATCCTTCGAATAACTCTATCTATTGCCTCAGTCTCGTATTCAATTCTTTTCTACTGAAACATCATTATTGATTTCACACACTTCTTATTTACTCACCCTATATCCTTCTTCTCATTTAAACTTGACACTCATATCTGTTTTCACTATCTCAATCTCTTAATCCTTAATTTGAGGTAAACGAAACCCTCTATTCTATGCTTTCTTTTGTATTAGTTCTGATAACCTCAATATCACATTTCTACTTAAGGCATCTGATATACCACCTAGCTTCACTTGGACTTTCTCGCTAGAACAATCTTAGCCTTTCTGTATTTATATCAATCTCCTGCATCTTATAACTACTTCTCCCAGTCTCAAACTTTTACAATCTGCACTTGCATATTTATATTGGAGATATTCCTATACATACACTGTTTTCAAACTTTCAAAATACTCGTTAATGTAGTAGTTCTAAATCATGTATCAAATAGTCAACTTATAGGACTTCAATTTTCTCCATACATATGAAATCACTTTGTTACGTTGCATTGGATTTCAGCCAAATGCCTTATACAACATCAATGTATACTATAAAATCTCCAAATCTATTTGATATGATTTATCTCAGCATAGTTCCTTCAAAATTCTCTTTATGCACGTTACTCATACTCTTTACACATTTTTCTCCATGTATTCAAACTATTTTTCTCAATTCTTCGAATGCCTTTAATATACCATCAAATCTTAAATCTCTTTAGTCTCCAATACCATAGTGCTATGAAGCGTTTGTTAACTCAAGCAATCATTATCAAAGTTCATATGCCTCTTTATTAACCCTCGTGATTCCTTAAATAACTGATCCTTAATGAGGTACATTGTCTCACTTTCTTTTCAATTGCCTACTTGACTTTCTTCTGCGAATGATTTTCTCCATTCTTCGTATTTCCTCAAATCTCACTTAGATTTATTCTCATGTTTTCTCATTCATAAAAATTTTCCCCACACATTGAAATTTATTTGTTGACTTAATTTCTTGATTTTAAGACATTCATCAAGATAGATCTGTATCTCCCGAACATACTTGCATAGGATATAACACGAACCTATATACTTCGCATATTTGGAATCAATATCTCTCCAACATACTTTCACATAATGTAACTTAAATGTACATACTCCTCATACTAGCAAATTTGTGTCTCCATAGATTCAAGAATCCACTCATGTGACCCCTTTACACCAAACAAAATACATATTCCTTCATGTTTAGTTCGTTCTTTGATCATCCTTAATATAAACTATCTGATCTGCTTATTCTAACTTAACAAAATTTGTCTTCAAAAGAGAGTTTCTTGCTACCATCATCTATACTCTTTATGCAATCTTGATCAATCACTTATTACCAACTAGTCGTAATACCACGGGAAGACCAATTTCTATCTTCCTCACAAGGTCATAATGTTAAATCACCCAAAACTCAAAGGAGTAAAGAACATACTCATTATTTCACATGCTTAGGTAGCATCATCAAATTCATCCTATATTGACCACTTACCAATTCATTGATCTCCATTAACCCTAAACAATATTCTTCTTAGATCAATTTATTTCTCATTGTGACATCTTTAACAAAATCTCAATCTATTCCCACATGATCATTACGAGCACCTTCATATGTTACTCTAATTTCCCTTCAAGCTTTAGACTATGTAAACTATGACTAACAATTATTCACTAAGTCATAAGTTTCTTCCTCTATCATCTCCACATATATTTTTATATATATTACCTATGTGCTTAATATACTCACTTGTGTATGATGATAGATCATCATACAGCTACTCACAATAGTTATCAATTTAACCGTCCTGGACTTGTACAAACATTACTATCATTCATCTCATCTTTCCATTATTCTTCACATTACATTTTCAATATGTATATTCACCATTGGTTCAAACTTATAGGTGGGAAAATCATCACACAATTCATATATCAAACATGTAGCAATTTCTCAATGCATTCAAGGCACAACATGCAACAATCATGATGCAATTTAAATTTTTCATGAAGAATCGTCCGGAATAATTGAAAAGATTTCTTAAATCATTCGAAAACTATGAACTCATAATCATTCCAAAATCGATTGATTTTAATCATCTGGAAAACAATAGCTTAAAAACATGTTTATTTTCTTGATTTTCTTGAAAACACATTAAAGGCTCATTTCTCAAATTATAAGCTTGTACCCACTGAGGTTCCGATTTCATATTCTTAAGACCATAAGAATCTTTGTTTTCTATACATCCCACTTGTTCACTTTAAGCTCAACGTTTACACTTATATTCTTGTCTTCCTCAGACAAGCCATGTCCATACATTTACATCTATATCACACTTGGAGATATATCACCATAATGCCATACATTGCATTCTTCCACTTCACTTACATTGAATCATTTTCGGTCATATCACCCATATGCTATTTCGTATTTCCATTTATTCAATGAAAACTTATCATTTTCTCCACTGATTCAGTCAGCCCAAACTTTTTAACAATTTCTTATTTGAGCAACTTATACTGTTAGGCCCCGAATATTTTTATGATATTATTATGTGATTTGTGCCTTAATTCGGATTAATTGAGAGAATTATGGATAATGACGGTTAATTGAGATTAAATAAGGTATTAGCGGATTAATTATGTGAGGGCATTTTGGACAGTTACTTAAGAAGAAAAAGGAATTAGGCTTATTAAGGTGATCTTGCTCTAGGTTAAAATAAAAGCAAGTATAAAAGAAGAACAAGGGAAGGAGAAACGAAGAAGAATAAAAAAGAAAAGAAGAGAAAGAAGCGTCGTCGATAGAGAGGCGAAGAGGAAGAGAAGAGAGTTGCGATTTCGAAAAGTTTTGACAGATTTGGAGCTTCAATCGGTAAGTTTACTTCCTTCTTAACTTGTTTTGATTGGGTTTAAACATTGAGATTGTGGATTATGTGAGAATCGACGATGTTTTAGGGTTTTGGGCAAAAAAATATGGCTAAATCGTTAGATTGATGTGTTTGGGAGTTAAGAATGACTTAGGAATGCCTTTTAAGACCTGTTATATTGTTTAGAATTGTTTAGAAGTGTTGAGTGTGGTAAATGGAGGAATTAGCAGTTAAAATCTGCAGAAATCTGGGTTCGGAGTCGAGTTCCTCGACCCAGACGTCGCGACGTGCGTATGAACACGCCGCGGCGAACGAAGAAGGGAGCCACGTCGCGACGTGTAAATAATTTTACGATTATTCGTCACAGTGTGTGAAATGCTATAGACGTCGCGACGAGCGTCCCTTCGTTGCGGCGAGGCCCCTTGTTTCCGAAATTGAGATGTTATATTGTTAGGGATATCGTTTGGTGTAGATATCCGAATGAGGTGATCTTGGATCCGTTGTGATCTAGAAATTAAGGACTACAAGTTGTATGAAGAAGGGAAATTCGGGAATTGTTTCGGAAAGTTCAGGAATTTCGATGGGAATCGGATGGAGACTTTTAACGCTTTACTTTTTGCTTTTCGAGCTTTATTAAATTATTGCTATAGATATTAATTGTGTGGAAACTTGGTTTATTATAGGGAGCCAAGTTGATTTGACCCAATCGCGAGAGGAAGGACAACAGTGAGTCTGATACTCAGCGATACTAGGTGGGTAATATGTTTATCGTTATTGTGTGTATGGGCAATTGCATGATGTGTGCTTGCTTGCGTTATATGACATTATTTGTATTGAATTGCATGAGAGATGCTGAATATGCTTTGATCATAATTATGCATGGATTAATGGGCCTTTATGGCAATGGAAAGAATGGAAAGAATGGAAATTATGATTTGCTTTGAGCATGAATCGAATGGATTATGTGCTTTGTTTGGGCAAGAGAGTTACGGATGGAGTCACGTGCACGTTGACATTTTTGAAAGCCTTCTCCTGGATGCCCGCTTGGCAACGAGATCCTCGAGAAATCGACTTCGGATGGATTACGGTTTACCTTGGGTTATCCGGATGGATTACGGAACTCTTGAGCCAGTTGTTTGTGCATACACGATTGATTTGATGAGCATAAGATATGATGGATTTGATAGATTTGTTGCATAATGATTGATGAGATAAGAAATAGAAATTGCTTGACATATACTGATTGAATGTGAATTGAATTGATGAATTATGATTTGCTAGTGATATGTATATTATATATATATATATTGCTTGATTGTGTGGCTCGTTGCCAATGGCTATAAACGTATATGCCACTGAGCTTCGCAGCTCACCCCATTACTCTCCCTCCTCAAAAGCGGATCGAGGCGATAGTTGACTTGGCGAGGCATCGAAACTTCCAACTAATTAGGAGCTTTGCCTTAAGTTAGTAATTTGGATTGGCCTCCGAGCATTTTATCATGGAGCATCTTTTGTATTTTGAAATTTCATTTTACTTTGTATTACGCTGCATTTGAGAATCTTGTTGCATTTCTTGAATGAGAATGACATATGTTTTATGAATTTGAGATATGGAAATGCATGTTGAGAATGCATGCGATGGTATGTATGAGTATATGTTACGTATGTGCGAATCGAATATGTCTTTGTATGGATGTTGGGATCAGGTCCGACGGTATATGGGCGCCTGACGTTTGAGGCGACCCGAGGGCCCTCCTCGGGGATTGGACGTCTTGGGGCCGGCCCAACATGTTTGGTATCAGAGCGTCTAGGTTTAGGTGTCCTTGGCTTAGAATGCATATAGGATTGTGTGATATATGGTGACGTGTTGCATTAATTGATTTCATTACGTGACATGTATATCATGCATACATATAGATTGTCGTATAGCTAATCCTTAGTGATTACCTTTGAAGAATGCGATGCCACCTCGTAGAAGGACACGAGGAGCTGCAAGGTCTCTTGCACTGACTCTCCAACGAGAGAGAGAGGACCGATGAGTCTGTAGCCCCAATGCATGTTGAGGCTTCTATCGGGCTAGAGAGTGAGCCCATGCGTTCGCCGACTCAGGAGTCGCCTATTCCGCCAGGGCAAGTGCCCCAGTTTGATCCGAGGATGTTTCAGGCGTTTGTTCAGGCTATGGGCGGATGCCACACCTTACGCACCACCCCAAAGTGAAGAGGGAAGCGGTTCGACAAGTCGAGAAAGTGCAGGCGATTGACTTCTTTGGGACGGTGATCCCGAGGAAGCCGAGACATGGTTACGGAGGATGAGCGGGTGATGGATCGGATGGATTGTGAGGCGATGAGCGAGTGGTGTATCTTGCCGGTTTGCTCAGGGGATGCTCAGCATTGGTGGGAGACCGTCTTAGGCGATTAGATGAGGCCGATAGGGTTGGCTTGGCGAGGATTTTGTGGTCGCTTTTAAGAAGAAATATTTGTCGAGGTTTATGTCCAGCAGAAGCGAGAGGGAGTTTCGAGTCTCACTCGAGAGGATATGACGATTCTTGAGTATGGCGCAGTTCACCCAGCTTATCCCAGATGCCTCCGATCGATGTTGGCGAGACGCGGATGTCGCATTTGAGTTAGGATTGCACTCAGCGATCGAGAGAAGGTAATTGTGCAGAATTTCATGATTTCAATGAGCTAGTTGAGGCGACTCGAGGTTGAGAATATAGAGAACATCGAAGTCTGCAAACAGAAGAGAAAGGGTAGAGATCGGTCAGAGAGGAGGTAGCACTAGTGCTCTATGCGAGCAGGAGTGCTAGGAGCTTCCTGTTTATTCGAGGAGAGGAGCGATGGTGCTAGCCGGTAGAGGCCGATGAGGACTTCTCTGTTTCTCACCAGCTTGACGGTGGGTAGCGGTAGAAGAGGAGAGGAGATAGATCGGTTATCCCGACGTGTGAGCACTGCGGAAACCTCATAGAGGAGAGTGCTTGAGATCGACAGAGCTTGTTTCAACTGTGGAGAGAAGGGACACATTGCGGAGAGTGTCCTCGGCCTCCACGACGGAGAGAGGTCGGATGCCGACCGAGGAGGGCAGAGACCTTGGGACGGAAGGGATCGAGGTAGGTAGTAGTTACGATCTTTGCCAGAGGGCGAGTCTTCCGGGAGGCCAAGAGGCGAGCACCAGCCGAGGTGTTTGCTATGGCGGGAGGATGCAGAGGCCGCTCGGATGTTGTCACCGGTATGGCCCATTTATTTCTTGATGATGTGCTTGTGTTGATTGATCCGGGTTCTACTCATTCGTTTGTTTAATCGTCGAGTAGACTGTGTGTGATTTGTTGCGAGTCCGTTGGATACTCCGCGATGGTGAGTACTCGATTGGCGGCACATTGTGATTAGTCGGTGTTTAGAGGATGTGAGCTTCAGACAGGTGGAGAACTTCTAGTGGTAGATCGATGCCACTAAGGATCGCGGATTAGATGTGATATTGGGTATGGACACATTGGAAAAGTACAATGCCCGATGGATTATGGCGAAAGCAGTAGAGTTTGATTTAGATGGCGAAGAGTGATGTTTATTGGGGACAGAAAGCGAGTCCGCCAGGATTGTTTCAAAGAATGATGAAGAGAGGATGATGAGTAAGGGTTGTGGCGTTTTGGCTTATGTGATGACTCTAGAGTGATAGAGGGAAGTCGGAGGATATTCCGATGGTCGAGGATTTCTCGGATGTCTTTCCCGAGGAATTGCGGGACTACCGCCACTCGGAAATTGAGTTTCGATTGAGCTTGTGTCGGTACTAGGCGATTCGATTCCGCTTTATCGGATGGCTCGTGAATTGAAGGAGCTTAAGGAGCAATTGGAGGAGTTATTGGAGAAAGGGTATATTCGACCGAGTTCTTCGCCTTGGGGAGCTCCGGTCCTATTTGTGAAGAAGAAAGATGGCTCATTGAGAATGTGTGTGGACTACAGGAAGCTGAATCAGGTCACAGTGAAGAACAAGTATCCGCTTCCTCGCATTGATGATCTGTTTGATCAATTGCAAGGAGCGAGAGTCTTTTCGAAGATCGACTTGAGATCGGGATATCATCAGTTGAGGATCAAGGAGTCGGATGTGTCGAAGTCTGCTTTCAGGACTCGGTATGGGCACTTTGAGTTTTTGGTGATGCCGCGGATTGATTTAATCGCTGCGGCGTTTATGGATTTGATGAATCGGTGTTTAAGCCATTCTTGGACCAATTTATCATTGTCTTCATTGATGATATATTGGTGTATTCCAAGAGTGATCGGGAGCATGAGGAGCATTTGAGGATGGCTTTGGAGACTTTGAGGAGCAATGAGTTGTATGCCAAATTCGAGAAATGCGAATTTTGGCTGAGGGAAGTTTCATTTCTTGGACACGTGATCTCAGAGCAAGGAGTTCATGTGGATCCAAAGAAGATAGAAGCAGTTGTGAATTGGGAAGCGCCGAAGAATGTGGCAGAAGTGAGGAGTTTTCTAGGTTTGGCAGGCTACTACAGACGGTTTGTGGAGGGATTCTCCATGATAGCCGCTCCGATGACAAAGTTACTGAGGAAGAATCAGAAGTTTGATTGGGGTGAGGATTGTCAGAGGAGCTTTGAGGAGCTCAAGCGCAGATTGACGAGTGCCCCAATTTTGATTTTGCCATCGGGTGATGAGGGTTATTCGGTGTATAGTGATGCTTGAGGAAGGGTCTCGGATGTGTTTTGATCGCGAGGAGATCGGGTAATTGCTTATGCTTGAGGCGCTTGAAGCCTTATGAGCTGAATTATCCGGCCTTACGATTGGAGTTAGCGGTGATCTTTGCCTTAAAGATTTGGAGGCATTATTTGTATGGAGTTCAAACTCGGATCTTCACCGATCATAAGAGTCCAAGTATTTGCTAAGTCGAAGGAATTGAATTTGAGGCGGCGGAGGTGGTTAGAGCTACTAAAGGACTATGATTTGTTGATTGAGTATCATCCGGCAAGGCCAATGTTGTGGCGGATGCCTTGGCGAGAAGTCGCCGATTGCTCATGTTCGATCAATTTATCTTCCTTTATTGGAAGAGATGGCTAAGCTTAGGATAAGTTTGACATCGGAAGAACCGGATTGTCTTCTGGCTAATTTTCGAGTTAGACCGATGCCGAAGAAAAAGGTCAGGGATTTGCAGGCTCAGGATGCAGATTTGAGCAAGCTTCGGGATGAGATTCAGAATGGCAAGGTTTTTGAGATAGATGTGCGGGATGATGGGCTTATGACAGTTGCGGGTAGGTTGTGTATTCCGGATGTGCGGGAGATCAAGGATGAGATTATGGATGAGGCACACAATGCGCCTTACACCATGCATCCGGTAGCACCGGGATGTATCGGATTTGAGAGAGCACTTTTGGTGGAAAGGCATGAAGAGGGATATAGCGAGTTAAATCATGAAGTGTCTAGTGTGCCAGCAAGTCAAGGCTGAACACCAGGCACCTTCGGGCAAGTTGAGGCCGTTGCCTATTCCGGAGTGGAAGTGGCAGCGAGTGACGATGGATTTTTGATGGGATTGCCTAGGACGGCGGGGAGGCACGATGCCATTTGGGTGATTGTTGATCGGTTGACTAAGTCAGCCCACTTTTTGGCGATTCGACAGACTGATTCTTTGCATGTGTTGGCAAAGAAGTATATCGATGAGATAGTGAGGCTGCATGGGATTCCGGATTCGATCGTGTCAGACCGAGATCCGCGGTTCACTTCGAGGTTTTGGGGCAGTTTGCAGGAAGCTTTAGGGACGAAGCTGAATTTTAGTACGGCTTTTCACCCTCAGACGGATGGTCAGTCGGAGAGGACTATTCGGACACTTGAGGGGATGCTTCGAGCGTGTGTGATGGATTTTCGAGGAGCATGGGATGAGCATTTGCCGTTGGTCGAATTTGCTTATAACAATTCGTACCATTCGAGCATTCAGATGGCTCCATATGAGGCATTGTATGGGCGGAGGTGTAGGACTCCGATCTGTTGGGATGAAGAAGGAGAGAGGCAATTGGAAGGACCAGATTTGATTCAGATGACTGTTGAGAAAGTCAATCTGATTAAGCAGCGGCTTAAAGCGGCACAGGACCGGATGAAGAGTTATGTTGATGCTCATCGAAAGGAGATGGAGTATGAGGTCGGTGAAAGTGTTCTTAAGACATCTCCTTGGAAAGGAGTATTGAGATTCGGTAAGAAAGGGAAGTTGAGTCCGAGGTATGTGGGTCCCTATGAGATCCTTGAGAGGATTGGACCACTCGCCTACAGGTTGGCGTTACCTCCGGAGTTATCGCAGATTCACGATGTTTTTCATGTGTCGATGTTGAGGAGATATAGATCGGATCCGTCACATGTTATTCAGGCTAGTGAGGTTCAGTTGCGAGATGATTTGAGCTATGAGGAGCTTCCAGTACAGATTTTGGATTCTAAGGACAAGGTTCTCAGGAACAAGACGGTTCAGTTAGTAAAAGTCCTTTGGAGGAATCATTCGGTAGAGGAAGCTACTTGGGAGCCATTGGACGCTATGCGGGAGAAGTATCCGCATCTCTTCGACGATTCAGGTAAATTTCGAGGACGAAATTTCTTTTTAAGAGGGGGAGAAATGTTAGGCCCCGAATATTTTTTATGATATTATTATGTGATTTGTGCCTTAATTCGGATTAATTGAGAGAATTATGGATAATGACGGTTAATTGAGATTAAATAAGGTATTAGCGGATTAATTATGTGAGGGCATTTTGGACAGCTTACTTAAGAAGAAAAGGACTTAGGCTTATTAAGGTGATCTTGCTCTAGGTTAAAATAAAAGCAAGTATAAAAGAAGAACAAGGAAGGAGAAACGAAGAAGAAGAAAAAAAAAGAGAAGAGAAAGCGCCGTCGATAGAGAGGCGAAGAGGAAGAGAAGAGTTGCGATTTGAAAAGTTTTGACAGATTTGGAGCTTCATCGGTAAGTTTACTTCCTTCTTAACTTGTTTTGATTGGGTTTAAACATTGAGATTGTGGATTATGTGAGAATCGGCGATGTTTTAGGGTTTTGGGCAAAAAAATATGGCTAAATCGTTAGATTGATGTGTTTGGGAGTTGAGAATGACTTAGGAATGCCTTTTAAGACCTGTTATATTGTTTAGAATTGTTTAGAAGTGTTGAGTGTGGTAAATGGAGGAATTAGCGGTTGAAATCTGCAAATCAGGTTGGTCGAGTTCCTCGACCCGACGTCGCGACGTCGCGTATGAACATGCCGCTACGAACAAAGAAGAACCACGTCGCGACGTGTAAATAATTCGATTATTAAATCATGGCGTGAGAAATCTTTGAGACGTCATGACGGCGTCCCTTCGTTCTTGGCGAGGCCCTTGTTTCCGAAATTGAGATGTTATATTGCTAGGGATATCGTTTGGTGTAGATATCCGATTGAGGTGATCTTGGATCCGTTGTGATCTAGAAATTAAGGACTACAAGTTGTATGAAGAAGGGAAATTCGGGAATTGTTTCGGAAAGTTAAAATTTCGATGGGAATCGGATGGAGACTTTTAACGCTTTACTTTTGCTTTTGAGCTTTATTAAATTATTGCTATAGATATTAATTGTGTGGAAACTTGGTTTATTATAGGGAGCCAAGTTGATTTGACCCAATCGCGAGAGGAAGGACAACAGTGAGTCTGATACTCAGCGATACTAGGTGGGTAATATGTTTATCGTTATTGTGTGTATGGGCAATTGCATGATGTGTGCTTGCTTGCGTTATATGACATTATTTGTATTGAATTGCATGAGAGATCTGAATATGCTTTGATCATAATTATGCATGGATTAATGGGCCTTTATGGCAATGGAAAGAATGGAAAGAATGGAAATTATGATTTGCTTTGAGCATGAATCGAATGGATTATGTGCTTTGTTTGGGCGAGAGTTACGGATGGAGTCACGTGCACGTTGACATTTTGAAAGCCTTCTCCTGCTGCCCGCTTGTAACGAGATCCTTGAAATCGACTTCGGATGGATTACTGGTTTACCTTGGGTTATCCGGATGGATTCTGGAACTCTCGAGCGAGTTGTTTGTGCATACGATTGATTTGATGAGCATAAGATATGATGCATTTGATAGATTTGTTGCATAATGATTGATGAGATAAGAAATAGAAATTGCTTGACATATACTGATTGAATGTGAATTGAATTGATGAATTATGATTTGCTAGTGATATGTATATTATATATATATATATATTGCTTGATTGTGTGGCTCGTTGCCAATGGCTATAAATGTATATGCCACTGAGCTTCGTAGCTCACCCCATTACTCTCCCCTACTCAGGTGCAGATCGAGACGATAGTTGACTTGGCGAGGCATCGGAAACTTCCAGCTAATTAGGAGCTTTGCCTTAAGTTAGTAATTTGGATTGGCCCTCTGAGCATTTTATCATGGAGCATCTTTTGTATTTTGAAATTTCATTTTACTTTGTATTACGCTGCATTTGAGAATACTGTTGCATTTCTTCGAATGAGAATGACATATGTTTTATGAATTTGAGATATGGAAATGCATGTTGAGAATGCATGCGATGGTATGTATGAGTATATGTTACGTATGTGCGAATCGAATATGTCTTTGTATGGATGTTGGGATCGGGTCCGACGGTATATGGAGCGCCCGATGCCGAGGCGACCCGAGGGGCCCTCCCTCGGGGATTCGGACGTGCGGGGCCCGGGCCCAACATATACACATCCGCCCATGTAAGATATCAATTCCGGTGCTCTGATACCATAACTGTTGGAACCCGATCCGGAGACTGGACCCCAACTGCGTATAACTTAATACTCTTACTCTTGCTTAAATTCCACATCTATTGGACCCATTTCCAGAGCCCAATTCCGGAGTCCTAAAGCCTTGTGCTTATTTCCTTATAGGATCCTTAGCTGTAACTCTATATTCGTGGCGAGCGCACGCTATTTAAACACCAAAATCATAAGTTTACTTATTCATATGAGTTGTAGCTCTATGCCTCAAGTTATTTTCGCAACAAGAATCACCTCAAACGGAGTTGTATAACTAAAGATATGCTTAAAAATCCTAAAAGAGCTCATACTCCAATTATGATCTCCAAACCGACCTATCACTTATTTTAATGCAACCCTTTTCAATTCAACTCCAAATGACACTAATTGTTTTGGAGGAAAATATATATGTCTTAGGAATCTAATGGTTCAAGTCTCACCTCAATTGGAGGTCGGATGAGGGATTTATGCCCAAAAGCATAGATTGTGCTCACATCCTAAATCAGTTTCAACATATTTAGGCGCGATCACTATAACTTTCTATTTATAAATCAGAATTCTTTCGTTTTTGGAACATTAGAAAGTAGACATCTAGATATACAACTTTCATGAAGACTTTAAAACGAGATTCGATCTCTACAAATTCTACAATGCACCATCTTTCCCGTAGCTGTCCGTTAAACGGACATCCATGTCTGTTTAAAGGACACGTTCGGGTGAAAGTGTCCTAAATGATCCGGAAATGTCCGTTAAACGGACATGCAAGTCCGTTTAGCGGACATGGGCAGGCTAAGGGGTGTTTTTGCACCCGAGGCTGTCCATTTAACAGACATTCATGTTCGTTTAACAGACAAGGGATTTCTCAAAACTCCAATCCTCTTCCAATGCATCTCCATCTTCAACAGAACTTCTTAACCATTTATACACTTCCCAAATTTATTCTTTCCATGGCCTAAACACTTCATAACACCTCAAGACTCAATTTTAACTCACCAAGCTCACAATCTATAGCTTAATTGATTCATCAAAGCATGGATTTCAATCAATTTTCATCTAAGTTATCATAACTCTCCAGCAATATGAACATCAAAATGAACTTTAGCTACTTTCTACCAATTCTCATAACGTCTTGCTCCAAAATCTAAAAAGTACAAATTATACCTCAATGAAAAGATAACAAGATGCTCTACAATATTCATGAAGAATGCAAAAGTTAATTTCATTATTAAGTAAGGTAAAAAGCCACTCAAAGGACACTGCTCATTAAAGACCAATGTAACAGTAATATAGCTTAATGAACAGTGACTGAATGTGTTCTTAACCTCATAACTTTTTAACCCTAAGTCCAAATGAGACAATGATATACCCTTAGAAAGTTCTGAACTTCTACTACAAACTCCAAACAGACATCCCGATCCAATTCAAACCCTAAGAGGGATTAAATCCCAAGTGAAGTTCCTATCAAATTTTAGGAAAATTTGACAGCACTTCCCTTAAAAATTCAACTAACCAACTTCAATCGTAGCTCCACCACCTGCATAAAACTTAATATCCAACCTCATTCTACATGATTCAATTCTAAAGTATCTCCAAATGCAATTCAAGGCAACAACCGCACTCCTAGTCATCTACTCCATTCCAACATATAAATCAATACAATCTCATTCCACCCTTTTGACCAATTCAACCCATACAATAATACATGTATATAAAACATAAGCAAATTACATAAATTATAATTATAACTCAACAAGCTTGCATTTACATAAAATTCAAAGTTATTTCAAAGCTTTATAGGGCATTTAGCCCGATTACAACCCAAATGTCAAAATGTCAATATACAAAGTGAAGCAAATCTCCAAATGCAACCTAATGTTTCATTTCTAAAAAAATGACTTCTAACTTAAGAACATTGAAGTGGTGTCTCACTCCAATACTGCAATTCGTGCTCCCGCTCGTCACCTGTGGAGGGGGAAAGGGGTGTGAGCTCGACGGCTCAGTGGGTAACAGCTTAATAATTAAGAAATAAGCAAAAACGTTCTTAATTCCTTCATTTTCAAAGCAACTTTCAGAATGATAAAAATCTTTCATACTTATCAAGGCCAATTTACATTGATGAAAATACTTTCACTTTATCAAAACTCCTTGTTTTCAAAACCAATATCACATTGATCAAAACTTTATAAATTCATCAAAACCTTTATGAAAAACTCATTTCATCCAAGCATTTACACATCAATATCACATAAGCATGGAGAAAGCAATAAGTCAATTATTCAAAAGCATTTATCAAACAAGATAACTTACAAAAACAACAAAGACAAGCATACCACATAATCACATATATGATGATTTGGGTGGATCCAAACAGGACGTACTACACATTTCCGCAGAGCGGTCATGTGTAGCCGTGAACACATGGAGGAGTTCGTGAGGAGCTCCATTGCCACTAGCGGGCAGCCGGGAGAAGGCTATAATTTTGACAGGTGCACCTATCACACATGAGGGACCACCACAAACCCAAACAAACATTTGTATCACATAATTCATGACAATTCATGATTATTAGCCTCACTTGGGAAAATCACTTTCACATAATCGTTGAAATCATCCTTTCGGACCTTTTTCTCTTGACAAACCATTGCATACATACTTTCACAAAGTCTTTACTTTCAAACATTTCATATAAGTTTAACTATCACAATTAGCTATTCATTTAAAAATTGGAAAAAACTTACGAAAGCATTATATAACATTTATTTCAAAGAAATTTAGTAGCTTATTAACTCAACTATTAAATTATCACCCACCTCAATTCCTTTAGCTAGGAGCTTGAACATTTGGCCTTTCCTTTCACTTCAATTTCCTCTCTTAACCTTCATCAAACATAAAATCCCATGTGAAGCATGAGATATCATAATAGGCCATTCTTAGGAGATGAAAGCATGAAATTAAACTTATCTAACCTTACCCATACTTTTCCTAAGCTATTTGCATCATAACCCACTTGTAAATCCAAAGAATCTCACAAAATAACTCACCTCATATGGCACCCACGAAAATCCACTCTTTGCTTCTAATGGAGGATTTTCCTTTCCTCTTCCCTTTTCCTTCTTATAGGATTCCTTCAAGCACCTCTCTAAAACAAGAAAACCACAAGCCCTAACCTCTTTCTTCTTCTCTCTTCTTCTTCTTCTTCTTCTTCTTCTTCTTCTTCTTCTTTCCCACAAAGAATCCTTCTCTCCTTTCTTCTTGATAAGTTTCATAGGTCTCTCTCCAAATGACCTAAAATGTTGCTTCTTAACTTAAAAATCTAAGCTCCAAACGGTGTAGTTTCATCAACCCACTCTTTAATCCTTGGAAATTTCATCCCCTTTCCTCCTCTCATTCAACCTAAAGCCTTTTGTTCTTTCCTTCTTTTTTAATAAGCTAAAAGGACAAAGTAGCCCTCCAAGAAAGCCTTAGTCTTTAAACACATTAGTAAACTTCCCAAAATGCCCTCAAGCCACTTTATTCCTTTAATTTCTAAAAATTTTCTCCACTCAAATTTAAACTTATTCCATCATTTAATTTTCATTTCTTAAGAGCTAAAACCTCAAAAAATAAATTAGACAATACCTCAAAATAATTTAGACATGCTTAAATAATTAAAAAAAAATTCAGGGGCCAACAGTTATGTTCTCTTTACAGTCTTCCTAGAGGGCTCCTTTATTTCACTTTGTAACGCCCACTTTCTCGGTGTCCCCTAGTGTGTAACGTTGATGCTTGGTTCTTCCTCTTTGCTCATGTCTCCAGTGGTGTGGTGTAAGCATGGGTCTCCACGCTGCTGCTTCCTTGTCTCCAGCTGCTCACTTGTTTTGTTCTCCAGCCCATGCTACATTTCCATGGAAAGTGTATGTTGAGTGGTAAGTTATAGCGTGAGTGATTGTCCAACAGCCTGTAACGTGTGTGTGATCAGTGTAGCTATCCAGCCTCATGTTGCGTCCCCTTGTATTTAATTGTGGCTTCATGTCTTTGTTGCTTTTATGCCCCTCACATTTTAATTTGTTCTCCTCTTATAGTTAATTCATGGGACCCTCAAATGTAGCCTCTTACGTTGATTTAATTTTAGGAGCAAAATCCCTTGGTCCACGTCTGTTGTATGGCTCCCCTTTTGGTGTAACATGTGTACCTAAAATTAAAATAAATGACTCTTAATTAGTACAATTTAAATATTAAATGGATAATAGTTTAGCGAATTATGTATAAAAAATTAATACAAAAATGTCCATTAACAAAGAGAGAAACCATTTTGTTCATCACGTGCACGTTGACTAAGCCTTTTCCTGACTGCCCACTTGTGGCATATGAGATCCTAAGAAAGGACTCATTTTGTTTATAATGTAAACTTCGGTTTCTCCATTTTGACTTATAGGACTCTTAAGCCATTTGTTTTGTGCATTTCATCTTTGAAATTGCCAAGTGTGATGCATTTGAGCGTTATGTTTGAAGGTTAAATGTTCATGTTATGTATTATGTGTTAGCTTCCTTAACTATGAGTTTTTGAGCTAGAATGGTTAATGATTGAATGGCCAGAATAAAATGAGATATAGATGTATGTATATAGGTTTGATTGTATGGCTCATTGCTAATGGCTATCAATATATTAGCTAGTGAGCTTTGTAGTCAACCCACTATTTTCTCCTCAAGTGCAGAACAAGAAGATCGTTGATCCTTACAAGGCATTTGAAAACTCTGAGATAGCTACATTTAGTAACTAAGTTAGTTCAATTACCTTTGGGCAGCTTTAGCAGTATATCAAGCATGAGCATCTATATGTATTTTGTAATTTGGATTATGAGACCAATGATGTATTGTGGCTTGAAATGCCCATTAAAGGTTTGTAAAACTCTTTTCTTTTGATGTTCATGACATATATTTGCATTTACGTATGATTTTTCAAGTTTTCACATTGCATTTTCAAGCATTTCATAGGGGTAAAAATCTATGTTCTATCTTCAGGGAAAAATTGTATTAATCTAGGTTGATTTAGGCAAAGTTATCTGTTTAGAAATTGTAGTTTATCCTCTTAGCTTTCCAACGATATAGAGTATGACATTTTTGGATATCGAAGTTGAGAGATTTGTTCTTCATAAATTAGTATTGTTGCACAAGATGTATACAGGACAACTACAGTAATTTGCAAAATATGAATTGTGTGTGGATGATGTTGAGAGTTGAAATTAGGTATAATTGAAGAATTTATCAACTTGAGATGAGGAATTTGGAACATAAATTGTTGTTACATATAAGTGAGATGTTATGGAAAAGAAAGATAGGAATTTGTGAATGATGAGAATTAGTTATAGGTGATGAATCAAATTAGTGGAGATTAGAGAGTTTAATGAAATAAAATTAGTATTTGAATTGTTAAGAAATGATGTTGCATTAGAGGAAGTGAATTTGGGACAATTTAGAGTGGAAGTAAGGTTAGTATAGTTGTAGAAACCATTAGGAAGGCTCTTGAGTGAGTTTTGTCTCACCTATATCTATTGGATAGACTTTAGGTCCGTTAAACGGACCTTCTCGAGTCTGGAAAGACCCCTAGCCTTGTCCATGTCCATTAAACGGACATTAAGTCTATTAAACGAACTTTCTCAGGTTTGGAAAGACCCCTAGCCCTGTTTATGTCCATTTTGGTGCAGTGTATGTTCATTTAGTAGACATTCACAAAGTTGTAGATTTAGAAGATCTCTTTGAAACCATCCTAGAATGACATTAATCCAACATCTCTAGTGAAAGTTATGAATATTATCCCAAAATAGGTATAATATGATTGAGGACAAAAACATAAGAATGGATTGTCGTATATCAATGGATCAAATAGGAAATTTTTAGGATGGTACGAGAACGAAGATGAATCGATGATGGCTAATGAGATCTCATTGAAATAACCCTATAAGGTAATATGCTCATATTTTATGACTCGAGAGTTGGACTCCAAAAACGGGGTCTAACAGTAAGTCTTTCCCTTTTTACGAAAGCATGCTGCTTCTACTAGTTTCTATGACACATCACCAGCAACCATTTTACTTCTATCATTCCTACCTGTCAATCCTACTCCAAATATAATCTCTCTACCAAATTCCAATCTTAACCTGTCACCTCCTCAACTTCCAACCTTGTGTCAGTCTTCCTCTTCTCCATCATCTCCACCTAACCCTTTATCTCCTCTACCTTCATCTATCCCTACTGTACCACATCCTGCCTCCATATTATCAGATATACCTAAAACCCCTTTGATGACCACTCATTCCTAAAATGGATCCTTGAAACCACGTGTCTTTCATACACAAGTTGAAGACTCTAAACCCACCTTATATAAACAAGTTATAAAATTAAGCAAATGGTGAGATGCTATGAATATTGAAATGGATGCCTTAATTGCTAATAACATATGGGAATTAGTTCCTCCCTCTTCTTCTCACAATGTCATTGGATACAAATGGGTATAGCGAATCAAAAGGAAATCAGATGTCTTTATTGAATTATACAAAGCCAGGCTTATTACAAAAGGTTTCCATCAACGCCTAGGTATTGATTATAGGGATACTTATAGTCCTATTATTAAGCTAGATACCATTCAGTTTCTTCTTTCCATAGCTGTTTCACATCACTGGCCTATCTATCAATTGGACATCTCTAATTCCTTTTTACATGGCAACCTTGATGAAGAGGTTATTTATGCAATAACCACAAGGTTTTATCAGTCCTCTACATCCAGATCATATTTCCAAGTTGAAAAAGTCTTTATATGGCTTAAAACAAATTCCACAACAATGGTTTATTTATCTTACTGAAGCATTTCGTTCTATTGGTTTTCAGAACTCAAAAAATAATAATTCCCTTTATTATTTCAACGAATTCAAGCATATTGTCAAATTTACATTGATGATAGTTTAGTCACTTGAAGTAACTCTGGTCATATTCAACACATCATTACTTCCTTAAATGACAAATTTGTGCTAAAAAACTTAGGTTACCTAGATTACTTTCTTGGTGTGGAAACCAACTGGTTACCTACATGCCTTCTTCTCACTTAGCATAAATATATCACAAACTTGTTATCTAAATCGAATAAGTCTTTGGCTAATTTAGTTTATACTCTGCCTATCCATAATCCAAATTAACATTAAATGATGCTGCTCATTTTTCTTATGGAACTTTGTATCATACTATTGTTGATGGATTACAATATCTATCTCTTACCAAATCAGATATCTCTTATTCAGAGAACAAAGTATCTTAATTTATGTATCAACTGACTGAAAATCATTGGCAAGCTGTCAAACACATGTTGTGTTATTTACATTCCACTATGTAGCATGAGATTCTTCTCAAAATGAGCTCCAATCCAATGGTTTATGCCTATAGTGATGCCGATTGGGAAAGTTCTATTGATGACAGAAAATCAACATTTAGTTATTACATATTTTTTGGCTCAAATCTCATTGCTTAGGGCTCTCATAAACAACGAATTGTTGCTCACTCTTCAACTGAAGCAGAGTATCATGCTTTAGCTTCCACAATATCTGAATTACAATGGGTACTTTCTTTACTCCAAGAACTTGGTGATGCACAATTCACAACTCCTATTCTATAGTGTAATAATCTCAAGGCAACATATTTGATAACAACACCAATTTTTCATTCCAGATCAAAGCACCTGAAAATTGATTTTCATTATGTTCGTGATCTAGTCGCAAATCAAAAATTATAAGTCAGGTATCTTTCTTCAAATGATCAAATTGTAGATATTCTGCCCAAGCCATTACCCAAGCAAATATTCAATATTTTAAAGACCAAATTGACCATCATACCTTATAATGATCAATTTGTGGGAGGGTGATGAGGACAAATATTCCCATTTATCTCTTAAACTGATTTTAGTTTTTTAGAAAGAGTTTATCATTATCTATTGTTTGTATTCATCCTTATCTGATCTTGTACCAGTATCTTGTACCTGTATCTCATTTAATACCATATTATTTTCTTCATTGTAGTGTTTATCAACCATATTACTTATTCCTAAAACATCCAATTCATCCTTTATGCAACTATTGTCTTCTTCTTCACTATTCTTTGGAGCCATATTACTATACTTATCATCTATATTACCATCATCACTTTTGGGCCCCGTTTTCGAAGCACAACGATCGGACCGTAGACGAAAACCTAAGTGAATTTCCAAGTTCCTTAACCTGGCAACCATCAAAAAGAAATTCCTTCTTGGCATGACATCTCAAGCCCAAGGGCGAGCCCACACGGAGGAATCACAAAATTCCCTCAAAAACTTCTTCATAATGGTAGCTCTTAGTCTATAGTTCATTTAGAAATAAGAACCACCCCAATCAGAGCTCTATGGTTCAAGATATGCTTAAGAAATCGAAGTGGGTTTATAGCCCAAACATGCTCTCCAAATCTACCCATCACTTCCTTTTCATAAAACATTCTGGATTTAAATCCAATGGTTACCAATTTTATTGGAGAGTTAGCTAGACGTGTTAGGAATCCAACGCCTCAAGAATCGATCAATTTGGAGGTTAGACAAAGAAGTTATGGTCGAAAGAATCCGATATGTTCATGTCCTTATTCCGACTGAACATGTCTTGGCGCAAATGCCATAACTTTTTATATAAATGTCCGATTGCTTTCTTTTTTTGACCATTAGAAAGAAGACATCGAGATCTACAACTTGTATTATAGGTCTTGAAACAAGATTCGGCCTCTAAACTAGTCAAAATCGAAAATTACTGTAGCTAACCCGAGGCTGTCCTTTAAACGGACATGCATGTCCGTTTAATAGACACAGACTGGCAAAATTGCCCCAAATTGTTCGAGAAAGTCCGTTTAATGGACATACACTAGACTATGGGTCCTTTTCCACCCGAGACGGTCCGTTTAATGGACACTTATGTCCATTTAACGGACACGCGCAACCCTAGCCCTCTTCCAAGCCTTCCCATGCTTCCAACCTTTAATCCTAACACCATATACACTCAAAATCTTCCCAAATTAAATCCTTCAAGTGTAATAACACTCTTCAACATTCAACTACCAATTGAGATGCATTACACTCCCCAAACATCAACTCAAAACTCATTCCACACACACATTCTCATCATTTACCAAAGCTATCACGTTCAAACTTTTCATACAACAACATCACTTGCAAAGCCCATAACTCTCAACATTGATATCCAGATTTCGCAAACCTTATACCATTGGAAAGCTAAGAGGATAAACAACAAAGTTCAAGAAGATCATTTAGCCCACAATGGCCTAAATCAACCTAGTTTTTCCCTCAAGAATTCAACACACAATTTACCCCTATAAAACCTGAAATAAGCATTTCACACAACAAGATAGATAAGCACATGTACAAAGGAAATTTTCCCAATCTTCAAATTCAATTCAAAGCCCAAAATGGAGTTCATACAAACTTTCATACATAGCTTTAAATTACATATCGACATTACACAAGTTGCAAAATACATTCGATGCTCAATGTTCAATATGTTGTTAAAGCTATTCAAAAATCTAGCTCCTAACTTAATACAAAAGCTAAATCTCTCGAGATTGTCCAAATGCCCGCAAGGATTTACTGATCTTCTCGATCTGCACCTGAGGAGAAAAAACCTTGGGTTGAGCTATACAACTCAGTGGCTAAACCATTTATAGTCAATGGCATTGAGCCACACAATCAACCAAATACATATACATACTAGCATGTTTAGGCATAAGTATATAACAATGAGAATTCAACATTCACAAGCAATTGTCAACTAATAATTTCAAATCACCTTCACACACTAAATATGATTCATTTCAAGGCAACTTAGAACATCAAATGCAATGCACATTTCAATGGCTAGAGGGTTCCGTGAACAAAACGACGAAACCGAAGTTTACGTCGTGAATCGAAACGAGTCCATTCTCGGATCTCGTGGGCCACAAGCGGGCAGTCGGGATAAGGCTTTGATGTCGACGTGCACGTGACTCGAAACGGTTCCTCTCAGCCCAAATAAAACACATAATCTAACTCAAATGTTCATATACCCAAATGCCATGATTTCATTTGATGGCATACATTCTTATCCAATGTCAAGCATTCATTCATATATAACATGGCATAATTACATTTCTATGGTTTAATCATCATGATATACATCATATCAACATAACAAACATGCAAACAAGTCACATACAATGCATATACAAACATTTGCTCATTTTGCACAAAAACCACAAATAATTTACCCACCTTAGCCTTGCAATCTCCAAAATCAATGGTTTCTTTCTACTTGCTCTAGGATAGCCCCTTGATTGCCTATACACAACCAAAATTCCATGAATTTCAACTCAATTTGAAAAATCCCCAATTTTTTGTAATCTTAATCAAATGCAATTAACCCTAATCTAACTCAAATCCAACCTACCCATAATCCATATAGGTTAGAAATCACAACACTAGCTTAGAAACTCAAAGAAATCCAAAGATTTCTCCATCTTCTTCCTCATCCATGAAAATCCCTCTCTCTCTCTCTAGGTTTCTCCATCCAACACAACACAACCTATTTCTGGACTAAAGCAAGAAGGAAAGATGAAAACTTACCTTAAAAGCCTTGATTTCCCTTCTTTCCACGAAAATTTCCTCCCTTTTCCCTTAGATTTTTGATTCTTCTTCTCCTTCTCTCCTCTCTTTTTCCCTTTCTCTCTCCTCCCTTTGGCTTGCACGAAATTCTCCTCTTCCCTCTTCTAATTTTTACCTTTTCATTCTTCCTTATCTTCCAAAATTACCCTTCACTAACATAGTCCTTCCAAAAATACCCATTTTTTATCTTATAAGGCCCTACTAACCCCTTAAGCCCACTTAAATACTAACTACTTACATTTACTACTCACTTACCATATTAATCCCACTTCACCTACTATCTTAATTCAAATTCAATTTCTATTCCTTTTCTCAAATTCTAATTAAAGACCAATTCTTAAAAAAAAAATTAAGCCATCAATCAAGCATAAAGAACCAATTAGGAAATTAAAACATAAATAATCAATTTAACAATTTAAGCAAATAAGAACAAGGTCTAACAATTCTCCTCCCCTAAAAGATTTTCATCCTCGAAATTCTTACCTGAAACATCGAAAAGATGTGGATATTTCTCCTTCATCGCTTCCAAAGGCTCCCACATTGCCTCCTCTGTCGAATGGTTCCGCCATAAGACTTTAACTAATTTCACAACCTTATTCCTTAAAACTTTTTCCTTTGAATCTAGGATCTCTACTGGTTGCTCCTCATAAGTCAAATCCTCTCTGAGCTGAACTTTCGAAGGTTGAACTATGTACGAAGGATCTGATCGATACTTCCTCAGCATCGACACATGAAAAACATTATGGATCTTAGACAATTCTGGTGGCAAAGCTAACCTGTATACCAAAGGCCCAATCCTCTCAAGGATCTCATAAGGGCCTATATACCTCGAACTTAGCTTGCCTTTCTTACCAAATCGCAAAACCCCTTTCCATGGAGAAGCTCTAAGAAACACTTTGTCTCGAACTTCAAATTCCACTTCTTTTCTATGCGCATCAGAGTAGCTCTTCATTCTATCTTAAGCTGCCTTAAGTCTCTGTTTCACTAGCTTAATCTTGTCAACAGTAACCTGTACCAATTCAGGCCCTACTAGCCTCCTCTCACCTTCCTCATCCCAACAAATAGGAGTTCTGCACCTCCTACTATACAAAGCTTCATATGGTGCCATCTGAATTCCTAAGTGATATGAATTATTATAAGAAAATTCAATTAAAGGCAAATGGTCATCCCATGAGCCTTTAAAGTCCATAACACAAGCTCTCAACATTGCCTCCAAAGTCCGAATCGTTCTCTCCGATTGTCCATCAGTTTGCGGATGGAAAGCTGTACTAAAATTTAACTTAGTTCCCAAAGCCTCCTGTAAACTTTCCCAAAACCTAGAGGTAAACCGGGGATCCCTATCCGAGACTATCGAACTTGGAATCCCATGCAGTCTTATGATCTCATCCATGTATTTCTTGGCCAACAAACTCAACGAATCAGTCTGTCTAATTGGCAAGAAATGAGCAGACTTGGTTAGCCTATCCACAATCACCCATATTGCATCATGCTTCCTACTGGTTCTTGACAATCCCATCAAGAAATCCATCGTAATCTTTTCCCATTTCCATTCTGGAATCGATAAAGGTTTAAGCTTGCCTGAAGGTGCTCGGTGCTCAGCTTTAACTTGCTGACACACTAAGCATCTTTTAGCATATTCTGCAACTTCTTTCTTCATGCCTTTCCACCAGAAATGCTCCTTCAAATATCTATACATTCTCGTACTTCTTGGGTGCATTGCATAAGGCGCAGTATGTGCCTCATCCAAAATTTTATCCTTCAACTCTTGCACATCAGGAATACACAGTCTGTTGCCTACTACCATCAATCCATCTTCCTTGACCTTTACCCCAGAAGGTTTACCATCCTTTATTTCTTTTTTGAGTTGGCTCAAGTACTCATCATGTTTCTGCAACTCCTTAATCTTATCATTCAATATTGGCCTTACTCTAAAGTTAGCCAATATACAATCCGATTCAGCTTGTGTCAACGTCACTCCAAGTCTGGCTAATTCCTTCAGCAAAGGAAAATACACTGTCTCTACATGTGCCATAGTTGATTTTCTACTCAACGTATCCGCTACTACATTAGCTTTCCCCGGATGGTAATCAATCATCAAGTCATAATCCTTTAACAGCTCGAACCATCTTCTCTGTCTCAAATTCAATTCTTTCTGGCTCAACAAATACTTCAAACTCTTGTGATCAGTAAATACCCTAGTGGTAACTCCATATAGGTAATGTCTCCAAATCTTCAACGCAAAAATTATGGCAGCTAACTCCAAGTTATGCGTCGGATAATTCATCTCATAAGGTTTCAATTTCCTCGAAGTATAGGCAATAACCTTATTTCCTTGCATCAGTACACAGCCTAATCCCTTCCTAGAGGCATCACTATACACTATGTATCCATCATTACCCGAAGGCAAAGTCAAAACTGGTGCACTCGTTAATCGATACTTAAGCTCCTCAAAGCTCTTCTGGCATTCATCAGTCCATACAAACTTTTGGTCCTTCCTAGTCAACTTGGTAAGTGGAGCTGCTATTATAGAGAAGCCCTCTACGAACCTCCTGTAATATCCAGTTAAACCCAAGAAACTCCTCAATTCTGCTATATTCTTCGGTGCTTCCCATTTCACAATCGCTTCTATCTTTCTCGGGTCCACATGCACTCCGTGCTTCGAAATCACATGTCCAAGAAACACTACTTCCCTTAGCCAGAACTCGCATTTATCAAATTTGGCATATAACTCGTTCTTCCTCAAAGTCTCCAAGGCAATTCTCAAATGTTCCTCATGCTCCTTGTCACTCTTAGAATAAACCAATATATCATCTATAAAAACAATGATAAATTGGTCTAAGAAAGATTTAAAAACCCTGTTCATTAAGTCCATGAAAGCTGCCGGCGCATTTGTCAATCCAAATGGCATAACCAGAAACTCAAAGTGGTCATACCGAGTTTTGAAAGCAGTCTTGGACACATCTAACTCCTTTATCCTCAATTGGTGGTAACCCGATCTCAAATCTATCTTAGAAAAGACTCTCGCCCCTTGCAACTAATCAAACAAATCATCGATGCGGGGGAGCAGATATCTATTCTTAATAGTGACATGGTTGAGCTTTCGGTAGTCCACACACATCCTTAACGATCCGTCTTTCTTCTTTATGAAAAGGACCGGAGCTCCCCATGGCGAAGAACTCGGCCTAATGTAACCCTTCTCTAACAAATCTTCCAATTGCTCCTTAAGCTCCTTCAATTCTGCCAGAGCCATTCTATAAGGCAGGATCGAAATTGGCATTGAGCCTGGAAGAAGCTCAACGGGAAATTCAATTTCCCTAGGCGGCGGTAGTCCTGGTAATTCCTCGGGAAAGACATCCGGGAATTCCCTAACCACAGGTATTTCCTCTAATTTCCCTCCATCTGCCCTTGTGCCTACCACGTAGGCCAACAATGCTTCACATCCTTTCCTCATCAATTTTTCTGCTGTCAAAACCGAAACCATTCTAATCGGACTCGCCTTTCTGTCCCCCACGAACACTACCTTTCTGCCATTGCCGATCTCAAACTCCATAGTCTTGTGCTTGCAATCCAATTTAGCATTGTACTTCTCCAAAGTGTCCATCCCCAAAATTACATCTAATCTGCCCATCCTCAAAGGCATTAGATCCATCACTAAACGCTCCTCTCCAATAAGTATCTCACAGTCTCTATATACTTGACTAACAACAATACACTGGCCGATTGGAGTACTCACCATCAAAGGAGTATCCAATGGGCTCAATTCCCTACCAACCACAGTTCTACTCAAAGACACAAACGAATGGGTAGAACCCGGATCAATCAAAACAATAACATCTTCAGCAAAAAGTTTAATCATACCAGTCACGACTTCCGAAGCTGTCTCAGCATCTTCCCTTATCATAGCAAACACTCTAGCTGGAGCTTGTCCCCTCGATCTCCCTGGAGGATTCACTTTTACGATCGCATCGTAACTCCCATCGCCCACCTCGATCATCGCTCGTGTCCCACCGTCTCAACCCTCTTAGAGGCTTGCATCTGACTCCTCTCCTACCTCGGAGGTTGAGGACACTCTCTTGCCCTGTGCCCCTTATCTCCACAGTTGAAACAGGCTCCAGTCAAACGATAGCATTCCCCTTTGTGGAATCCCCCATAGTGCTCACATTTAGGAATGGGTGGCCTAATACCATCTCGCCTCCTACTACCTCCAGCCGTTGAGGCTTGATATGAGACAGTTCTTATTTGCCGAGGCCTGCTTACGCCACTGTTCTTTTCTTCTGACTGGGCAGGGAAGGTCCGGGCACTCCTCTCGGTCATGGGAGCACTGCCTCCCCTCTTGAGCTGTTCTCTCCCTTTCCTCTTTTTGCTCACTGCACTCTTAATGTTCTCTACATTTTCCACTCTTAAAGCTACTTCAACCAGCTGCTGGAAATCACAGAAATTTTGTGCCACCACTTTCTCTCTGATGGCCAAATGCAATCCTGCTTCAAACCTTCGACACCTAGCCGCTTCACTCATCATTAGATCAACAGCATAACGGGCCAATTGGGTGAATCGACGCTCATATTCACTCACCGTCATCTCCCGCTGGGTGAGGCTCAAAAACTCTCTTTGCTTCTGTTGGATGTACACTTCCGACAAATACTTCTTCTTGAAGACTATCAGGAAATCCTTCCATGCCAATACCGACGGCTTCAGCTAACTTCCCGGGACACTTTCCCACCAATGCAGAGCATCCCCTTGCAACAAACTTGCAGCATATTCTACCTTCTCTTCATCTTCACAGTCCATCTGATCTAGTGGACCCCGAATCTTTCTATAAGATAGGAATATTAAACAAGGAACTTTTGGCAATTAGCTATGTGTAAATAAGAGGAGAATTTATGAGATTGAAAGGAAATGTAAAGAGAATTGATTTAATCAAAGTGAGTTGGAAAATTTTCTGAATATGGTTTAGTGTTTTGAGAAATTCTTGATCTGTGGAGATCCGATTGAATTGATTCTTGAGGAAAAATACAATAGAGACATAGGGCTAGAATTTGTCTGAAGGAAGTGAATTTTAATTTAGCCTCTAAGATTGACAATTTTTGGATGGAAATGAAGTGCTGGAAAATGTGTTAGCAAAATGACAGTCTGAGATGTTTGGACCATAACTCTTGAGGTAGTGCTCCAAATTAAATGATTTTGGTGTCATTAGAAAGATAAGACATTAAGGAACATTTCTCTAGAAGGAAGTTCTAGCAAATTCCTTCAATTTGATGATTAGAAAAAATGTTCTAAGTTAAGCATGATTTTATGATATTTTGAGACTTTGTCATATTTGATGACTTTGAGGAATTAATTAGCATGTTAATGGGAGTTAATTAGTATGTTAATTTGACTAAGATCACATGACATGAATTAATTAAATTAAGGTGGAAAGATGACATGAGGGGCAAAGTGGTCAAGCCATTTAAGCTTCTAAGGTTACAAGGCATATTAGTAAGGGCATTAGGGTCAAAAGACATGTGAGTTGGCTTTTTAAAGAAGAGACCCACGAAATTGAGAGGAGAAAGAACAAAGAAGAAAGGGAAAAGAGAGAGATGTCATGGAAAGAAGAGAAGAAGGAGAAGAAATCGTGGAAAGGTAGGGAAAAAGGGAGATTTTCGTGGAAAGGAAGAAGATTCAAGCTTTTTAAGGTTAGTTTTCATCTTTCCATCTTGATTTGTTGAAGAAATGGGATGTAGTTTTGTAATGGAAAAGTTCTAGAGAGAGAATGGGTGTTGGGTTGGAAGAAGAAGATTTGAGGGAACCCATTTGATTTTGGGGTTTTTAAGTTAGGTTTTAAGTTTTCTAACCTAAATGGACTATGGGTAGGTTAAGATTGTGCTTGATTTATGTTGATTTCATTTGTTGTGATTTTTGAAGTTTTAGGGTTTTATTGAATTGGAATTGAAAAGGGAAAATTGGTTGTTTTAGGAAATCAAGGGAACCCTATTCAAGAGCAAGAGGAAAGGCTATTGATTTTGTAATTTGCAAGTATAAGGTGGGTGAATTATTTATAGTTGTTGTGTGAGATGAGCAAAATGCATGATGTGTGAATTGTGTGCTAAATGACTTGATGAAATTATTGTTATGTTGGTATTTCATTATGAGGTATACCATTTTGATGAAACAATTGAATTGTGCTTATGTTATGTTATGCATTGATGGATGCTTGACTTTTGACATGATTGTTATGCCATTGATTGTGTCATGGCATTTTGTATAAAGAAAATTTTGAGATTATGATCAAATAGAATTGAGCATGATGATGCTATGCCTTGTATGATGGCATTTTGATAAAAATGGAAAGAATGATTGAATTGAACTTAAGGTGTGATTATGTGCTTTGTGTGGGCGAGAGAGGAACCGTTTCGTAGTCACGTGCACGTCGACGTAAAAGCCTTCTCTCGGTTGCCCGCTTGTGACCCACGAGATCCAAAATGGACTCGTTTCATTCACGATGCAAACTTCGGTTTCATCATTTTGTTCACGGAACCCTCGAGCCAATTATGTGTGTATCTGCATCTTAATATGTCAAACTATTATGATATTTTTGAGTGATATGCTTGAATGATGAATTACATCAAATGTGTCATTTGTGATGATAGTATGAATTATGAAATGTGAATTGTATTGTGAAGGTTGAATTGAATTGTCATTGCGATGAATATGCTTATATGAATGTTCATAAATATATGTGACTATGTGGCTCAACGCCAATGGCTATAAATGGTTTAGCCACTGAGCTGTGAAGCTCAACCCATTTTTTCCCACTCCTCAGGTGTAGTGTGAGAAAGATTTAGCGATCCTTGCAAGGAAGTTGGACGACTTCGAGATAGATAGTCTTTGTATTAGGCTAGTTGAACCTTTGTATAGCATTCCCTTGTATTTGTTTTAAGCATTTTGATGTGTAATTCATTTGTAAAGAAAGTTGTTCGAATGTTACATTGTTTAGTTATGAGACTGCAAAATTTGGGAATTTCCTTTGTATTTTGAATATTTCTTTTCAATGTTGAAACTCATGATTTGGAAATGAATTGAGAACTTGAAAAGTCCCTTTTGTACATTGTGTTATGTTTTCAAGGTTTGAATTGATGGATGTGTATAATTTATTTGTTGAGATTGCCTATTGTTGCTTAAGTTTAGAATAGCATGTTAGAGTTGGGAAGTTTGTGTATGAAGAGTACTCGGATTATGAAGTTGTTTTCCACTTGAAGGGTTGAATTTGGGGTGATTATGAATGTCTATGGGGTTAGGATGGAGTTTGGAAGCATTGTAGAGACTTTAGAAGAAGTTTTGGAGTGTTTGCCCCGTGTGTTTCCATTAAACGTGTAGCACCCCACTCCCGTGAGACCCGAACCCGACATCTACAGTGATATCCGAGCCCGTGACCCGTGAGGGTTGTATGCTAGAGCAAATCAAATACACTTTAAAACTCGTTATGAAATTTTTCTTTTTGAAAACGGTTGAGTGCACAGAAATCAATACACATTTTGGGTTCGATTTAATACAACAATATTTTCAATCAAACACAATTTCTGTCATTATAAGGAACTCAATAGCGCTCAATCATTTCATAAACAGAAATGCATGACCCAATTGGCCCAATGTCATTTTTGAACATTTTCAGCAATACAATACACTTGCACAATGACTAATAGGGGCCCACTAAAATAAAATCTCTAATATGCGGAACTCGTAGAAATACAAATTTACACTAAACAAACGACACAAATACAGACGTGAACTGATCCCGACCCTTTTACTCTGCCTTGCTAGCAGTAAACATACTCCCATTTGTCTAACGGGGTACTCTTCATTTCCTGAAAAATAATTGCAATGTTGGGTGAGTTTGCGAACTCAGTGAGAAACCATCATCGATGGTCCACCCAACTCATGCATACACATACAATTCACATTATATCACATATTAGCACATTCATCAAATCCCATGCATTCAATTTCATAACTATGAGGCGTTTCGCCTCTCACACAATTCACATTTGAGCATTCATATATGCAATGTGCATGTGACACTTTCATTTTCTTTTCGTTGTTGTGATTGAGCGCCTATCACTTATCAGAAATCGGACGCGTCTAGGGAGTAGGAGAGCCCTCAGGGTATGCACTAACTCCTCTCGGTTCAGTAACAGTATTCGCATTTTTGGCAAGTAGGAGAGCCCTCTGGGTATGCACTATTGCCCGCTCACATTAGGGATAGGAGAGCCCTCTGGGTATGCACTAATCCCCTCGAGCTCAAAGCTCGTTTCAGTACAGTGGCGTCTTAGGTCAACAACTATCTTTATCTGATCGTTCAATTATGCATGAATACATATGTCACTTTCCATTTTCAGTCAGTTTCCATTTCGTACCATTTTCATTTCTTGGACCTTTGGTCCAGATTTCAATCATATCTGATTCAATTCAATTTCACCGATGCATCCATAACATTTACTCACATTAACACTTCAATATCACATTTTCAATATTTCGAACACCCATGGTCCGAAATCAATCAATAGCAATCACATATATCCATCCTTAACTCCACATGGCATGAGCGTATATAATTAAACACATATAGGTTGAGAAACCAACTAGGTTACTCACCTGCACTTCCGAAACTACTGACACAGAAGTCCCAAAGATACCGTGGAATTGCTCCAGCGGTGCCTCTATAACAATCAAATAATCGAACATCACTATTTATACCATTTTCAATAATCAATCATGCATATGTATCAAATAGATTACGTACTATACATGTTATGACATTCCTGAATTTTCTCAATTTGATCACTCTCACTCTAATTCATAACAATTCCAGATACCATAATTCAATCTAGTAATTTTCATATGCTAAAGTCACATTCCAAATAAAATCACGTTCACTATTCATTGCCATTCGATATCCGGTAATTCAATTCCAAATTTCCATCTTATCAATTCAAATTTCTTAGTCTTTAATTTCCAATTAATCACTAAGGAACCAATTCATTAGAAATCAAAACCTCAAACTCATTACTTGTAACAATCATCTCATAAACACTTAAATTTCATTTTCGAAAAATAAGGTCCCTCGCCGCGGCGAGACCTCTTCCTTTGCCGCGACGCACGCTTCGTTTCTCCCCCGCGGCGAATCCACGCCTGCTCGTCGCGACGCACACCTTTGCTCGTCACGACGTGCGAAGGACAGACGCTCGCCGTGGTGTGAACATCTGCTCGTCGTGGCGTGCAAGAAAGGGTGGCTCGCCACGGCGTGTTCATCACTCGTCGCGGCGTGCGATCCCAGAAATGCATCCGAAACCCAGAAATTCTTATGATCTACTGATATAAATTCACCCAATTCATTTCAAATCACTCCCAATTAACTCGAAACACTCCACTCAATTCATTTCTAACCTCTTATTCATCATAAACTCATTATTCATCAAATACCCAAATTAAAATCAACAAAATTCTCGAAAACCCTATTCTCCGAAACTCATAAATTTCTAAACAATGAATTACTCAAATCAATGCTCAGATTAAACGACTTAAGGCATAAAGAAACAGAGACTTACTTGATTCAAGCTTTAAACCTTCGAAAATCACCAAATATTCAAGCCTTCGGTTCAATCCTCACCCACGACAAATCTCCATTTTCTCACCAATCTTCATCATCTTTGTCAATTCCGATTAAGCTAGGTTAACAACGATGATTGGAGCAATTTAAGGGAAGAAAAATGGAAACCATAAGCAAGGAGGATGGAGGATCACGATGAAGGAGAGAAGAAGAAGAAAATCGGTTTTCTTTCAAACGGAAGCAAGACATCGTGGAGGCAAAATCAAAGGGTGAAGGCTTATAAATAAAAGAACTTAGGGCTTGTTTGGCCATTTCATTGCCACAAGTCCAATTCTCAGGATCTAACCATCCAATTCTTATTCTATTTTTCTCCCAATTTCACAATGGTTTGCAACCATAATTCTCGAATTCACAACTCCAATTGTTTCATACTGACTATCAATAAATCTCGGAACCATAATTCAATTGATCGATCATTAAGCCAAATTTCCTGTCCGGACCCAACACTCTAAAAATTCCGAAAAAATTCTTATAAATTCACAAAAATAGGAAACATCCAATCCTACAATCAAATTTCAATTTCCAATCCTCTAAATTCAATTTCATTCCAATTCTCTATTCAAAACCTGATCTGTATTATTATAACCAAATTTCCAATATTTACACAATTTAATCGAAAAATTGTCATACATGTATGTACATACATATGCTTATGCAATCACTAATCATTTACCATGAATTTATAAGCTATAATGCATGTGCAATACAACATTTGCCTGTACTCAATCCAGACTCGATCCAAATTACTGATATACCCATCACATCGGTAACGAGATATTACAAAACGGACATCCCAGTCCTTTTAACGGACCTTCTCGGATGGTTTTGGACACTTTGGACAGTGTGTGTCCGTTAAACGGACATGGGTGTCCGTTAAACGGACATGCTCAGGTTAGCTATAGTGTTTTGTGATTTTGATTAGTTTCGAGGCCAAATCTCACTTTGAGATCTCTAATACGAGTTGTAGATCTCGAGGTCTTCTTTCCAATGGTCTAAGAACGAAAGAATTTGGACATCTGTAGCAAAAGTTATTGCATACGCGCCAAGGGAGATGCAAATCGATTTAGGGTTTAAACATGGTTTATTCTTTTGGGCATAAATCCCTCATCCGACCTCCAATTGAGGTGATTCTTGAAGCTATGATTTCCTAAGACATGTATCTTTCTCTCCATAAAAATTTGTATCATTTGGAGTTGAATTGAGAGAGTTTGTATTAAAGTAAGTAAGAGGTCGGTTAGGAGAGCATGTTTGGGATATGATCCCTTTAAGGTTTTTTTAGCATATCTTGAGTTGTATAACTCCGTTTGAGATCATTCTTGCTTCAAATTAAACAAGAGATTTGAGCTATGATTGATATGAAGAAGTCAAATTGAAATCCCAATTTGAAGGTTTTCAAATTCTGTTTGCAAATAGGAGAATTGAGTTTAAGCTTAGTGACTGATTTGTACGAGCACATCCTTGAGCAAATTGTGAGCAATTTTTGCGATGTTATGAAAAAAAATAGTAATGAGTTTAAATTGATAATGTCTTTTAAAGGTTCAATGAAAGAACTGTTCGAGGTCGCATCCACGCTCAAGGTTTCATGTTTTCGCAAGAGGGTTGGGTTTCGAAAACGAGGCCCAACAATCACCATCCACACTATATGCTTTTGCCACTTTATTTCCATTATACTCACCCTTAAATTGAGCCTCCATTCTCTCATATATCCATAAAAAGACAGTTAAATTATTTGTTTTTTTAATCATCTTTAATCTTAACAAATATACTTTTTTATGTTTATGTGGAAGCCTATAGAACACTTTATCAAACCTATCATACAAATTATGTTTTGTAGCTTTCATAATACTAAATTAATTTTGGAATCATGTGTTTAACTAAAATTTTGTTACTTCTAACACACTTAAATGAGTTATATATATAAATTTCTTTGTTATAGTAAAAAATTCTTCTTTAATAAGATATTAAAGGTTAATAAGATATTTAAAGTGTCACGCAATAAGACATATGAATAACAATATCATTTCAATGCACAACAATATGGAATTGAAAGACATATCAATATCATTTCAATGTAAAATGCAACAGATGTTCTAGCCTTTTCAATGATAATTATACTCCAATATGTCTTCCAATATGCAATTTAGCTTTTTAAAAGTTAGGATCAATATGTATTATAGCTGGTTTTTTTTCCTTTTCTCTTCCCTTCCTTAAAACATATACATTAATGGCCTTACATTTTTTCGAAAGCAGAACTAAAAAAGAAGTTGAAATTTTGTGACATTTAAATGACCTAACAATTTGTAACATACCAAAGTATCTTGGTTATTGAAACACTCGAAGGTTATAGTTCCACAACGTATATATTTTGTCATAGTTACTTTGAATTGAACCTAACGATTGCTTAACATTTTTCCATAATTAAATTGTAGGAAAAAAATCAAATAAGTGACAAATAAATCAACAATTGAAATTTGGTAACATAGTTTGGCATACCCGACTTACGACTGTGGGGCTCTCACCTAGTCTAATCACTTTCACTAAAGTACAACAGTTTTATATAAGACTTTACTGAGCTGACACCATTTACCTCTTGACACTATCCACTCGTTCTCACTTCTTATGAAAGTATTTCACTCCTAATGACATAACCACCTCGTGCTAACCTTAATAGAAGATTTTTGCAACAACAAAAGTGACTAAATACGAAAATATAATCTCAAGTGATTGAAACAATAATAACATGAGCAAAGAGACACTTAATGTAACACCCCACTCCCGTAAGACCCGAACCCAATATCGTTGGTGATATCCGAGTCCGTGCCCCGCGAGAGTGGCGTACTACATCAGTCGATGTAAAACTCAGTATACATTTTTTTTTCTTTTTGGAGCCATTAATTCAACGTTAGGCGCGGCTACAACGTAAGTAAATAAAACCCGTGTTCAATATAAACCAGTTTCAGTTATTACAGTCATCCAGTAATAATTTACAATCGGACAGTGCAGTAAAACATTAAAACCACAATGGGCTCAGTAAAAATACAAAGCCTTGTTATACAGTGATTGCGAAACACAATTTACTAAGACACTAATGCGGAACCTAACCGATCCCGATCTCTAACCTTTACTCGTCTACGAGACATACTCCGTGTCAGCCGGGTATTCTTCAGGACCTGAAAAATAGATGCAAATTTTGGGTGAGTTTTGCGAACTCAGTGAGAAACCATCATCGATGGTTCACTCAAATGATGCATTACGCACATGGCGTACAACATAGTATAGTAATCATCAATTACGATGGCGATCAATAACAATGTCCAAAGAACGAGAGACCATTCACAGTAACACATGCCATCACGAGAGCAGTACACAGAACAGTCATTTGTGCGAATGCAATGCATATGTGACTCTTTCCAGTTATTCAGTATTGTGCCCAAGTGCTCAGTCAGTGTTCAGTGGGGACGCGTCAGGGATTTCTCCCTCGGGCTCGAGGCCAAGATCTGATGAGAGCTCAAGCTCTTTTCAAGAAAATAGCAACTGGGGCACGTCCATTATCGATCATGCAATTATGCATGCAGTGCAGTATTCAGTAAATGTACAGTGTTTGGCTATAAAGCCCAGTGTATCAGTAAATCAATGATATGGCTATAAAGCCCAGTATAGCAGTATTCAGTATTATGGCTATAAAGCCCAAAGATATCGATATCGATGTCATGTAGTACAAGAAAATCGGTAAACATACAATAGTCTACTCTTATACATGCGGAAATCATACAGTTCATCATTGCATGTAATTCACGTAGAACATATAAGCAACCAGAAATTTGAGAAACCAACTAGGTTACTCACCTATTACTTCGAGCTAATGCCAGAAGTCTCGTGACGTCGGTCAATCGACGCTTCAATTGAGCCTCTATATGAATCGAAAAAATACGAGTCACTAAATATAAAATTTGTGCTCATGTTGAGGAGATATGCATGTTCATGAATTCCGGCCCTAATCCCTTTTTCCATTATAAAATTCATCAAAATTTAGAAACCTATTGGCTGACGATGCGCAATTCGGACCTCTATAGGTCCCCGATTAAATAAAGCAAGGATTCATCGTTCCGTTGCAGGGGCTACGCCAAATTCCGTCTAAAATCCCGAATCTCTCAGAAAATGAAATTAAATATTCAATGAATCCGATGCCTCAAGAATCAGGTCAATCGGACGTCGGACGGAAAAGTTATTCACGAAAGAAACCAAAACTCAACAATTTATATTTTATATATAACCCTTATTTCCCCTTTATTTTCTGATTTCCAACCAAACTTCCAACACACATAACTCTTTCTACACATTTCTGAAAATGCAAACTATACCTTGTTGGAAAGCTTATGAAAAGCTCTACAATTCTCAAGAAGACCATAAAAATCAATTTCACCCCTAAGGGTGTCAAATATCCCTTCAAAGCTACAGCCTACTCAAATCCCATTAAAATAGAACAGTACATTTCAAATTTAATAACTCTCATTCTGTTCAGTAAAAAATTGCACAATAAATATGCTCATCAAGGTCCCAATGTTATCTCTAATTTTTATGAACAACTAAAAATCCAATTCCATTGTTAACTTGGTCAAATAATTCAATCAATGATGCTGTCCCTGAAATCATCCAATTTGAGCAGTAATCTTATAACAAGCATAACTCCCTGTACACAAGTCAGTAAAATCAGAACTTTATATCCCTGAAAAGATAACATCTCAAACTTCAATTGTTATGAAGCACTCAACATCCAATTCGATCTCTAACAATTTCAAAACTGTTATGGAAGCTACTGTTATGATCAGCCATTTATAACCTAATGTAGGGTCAATCTTTGCAAAATCATAACTCCCAATTCTGACTTCTAAAAATTACACACCATATATCAATTTCAAGGTAATCTCTTCCTCTATAACTTTTCAGAAGCTCATTCACACCAATTCAGTCCACATAAAATGGTAAAATTGCCTCCAATCCGAAAACTCACAAAATCACACTTAGACTAGGTTTCATCAAAATGCTCAAAACCAGTCAATAGTAATCAATTCATATCTCCCAATATACAACTCTAAAAATAGCAATATCAGTAGCAATGGAAAGATAATTCAATATGCTACAACGTTCATGAAGACCATTCTCCCTAATTCCATCTCAATTAATTCATAAAAATTAGCAAAACTCTAAGGTATGATTTCGGGTACTGTTTATTCCAGTTAAGAACAGTAACTTTCAAGCCATATTGCAACCCCTTAAAGTTAAAATTAGACAACACCTATTTCACACAAAATGTAGCCAACATCCCAAAGTTTAAGTGGCCACAAGCCTCACCTCATTTGCATTCCTACATAATTAGTTATAATTAAATCAGTATACTAGGTCAAATATCAATTTTCTAGCTTTACTTCTCTATTCACTTCCTTTCATTCCAATACCCTTCCTACATCCATAAGCATCTCAATTGGACACAAAATCAGTCCCTATATCATGTCTACATTCACTAGGCATTCCTACCAAAATTGGCAGCACTAACCTCTTCCCTTTCCATGCACAATTAATCATCAATATGAATTCAAAATCAAGCTAAAACCAAACTTAACCATTACCATTCATTATCCTAACATACCTTACATTTATACCCATTAATTTATACTATACTTCTCATCAAAATAAAGCATCAATAAACTTAATAATAACATCACAATTCCCATTAGATGCTCCTAACTACCATGATTCATAAACTACATAATCAAAGCATAATTAAAGTTTAACTAAAACACTTACCAAATCAAGTCTTCTTTCCACCTTCTCAACTCTTTACCTACTACTCCAACTTCCCACTTTCTCAACTTTCTAAACCCCACACAAGGAGTTTATTATCATGAAAAGAAGGTGGTTTTGATTGCATGAAGAAAAGCCTTTGAGTTTGGAGGAAAATGAAGAAAGAAACAAAAATCGATGGTGAGAAAAGCAAATGGAGAAATGCTCGGATGAGTTGTCTAATAACTTAATAACTTGCTCATTTTATTCCTTTACCAAAGCATAACCGATAGGAACAAGTGAGGAGCATTTAATGAAGGTATAAGTGGCCAAATTTCATTGGTCAAAGGTGTAAAGAAAAGTCAAACTAATCATATTTTAATCCGGATCAAAATTTAACCCAATCGACTCAATGACTCTAATTTCAATTCCAAAATAATATACCCAATATTACAAGGCCATTGGGTAGAAATTTTAAACTCTAGAAAATCGACAGGTTCGCTAATTGGCGATTTATCCGATCGAGAATTTCCAATTATTTTTCCGAAATTAATGAAATTCCCAAAATTATAAAACATGTAACAAGGCACTCCAAATAATTTTTCAAGCACGAAAATCACCTTTTCTACCCCAAAACATGTTTAGGCCATTCTGGCGATTTTGCGGTCAAAATTTTCTCCGAAAATTCCAGAAAAATTTTGAAAATCCTTAAAATCTATAACGCTTAATAGCGCACTCAGAATATTTTTCCAAACTCATTAACCACGTTAATCACAATAAAATTGCTTTAGGCCTAATTACCGGGAATTATCATGAATGCATATACCGAAATTCCATGTACACAATTGATACTGTGTATCAATCCTATTATGCATGAACAGTACTAATTATTCCCTATTAGTCTCATCCTATGCCAATTTTACTATTTTACCCTTTCAGGAGGGGGTGGGATGTTACACTTAAGTTGAAAGACACTTCCCTATATATACAGCCGCATCAACCTAAATTATGGGAAGTTGTCTAACAAAATTTCTACTGTGAACCTTTGAATTAATCACTGAAGAGATCCATGCACAGCAACTACAAAAATCATTAAATAAACATATGTTTCATCACTGAAACATGCCAAACATACATCTGCCCAATTGATGAATTTACTTCACTTTTTTCCCTTACAAAAACGATGATTAGCAGTCCACTCATTCACGCATATATATATAAGGAATGCAGCAGTTAAAGATGGCTCAATTTACCAAAAAATATAGCTACTAGATATAACTCAAATCACCAATGTTGCATATTATCTCCAATAAATCATAGTTATCTTATATCCAATTCTAATAAATCTTATCTTATCTAGGATTCTATTTCAAGTAGGATTTCTTTAAATCCAATCTTATCCAAGATGGTGAAATCATATCCCAAGTTGTAGTAACTTGTGTAACTTCTGTAAGGATTCATACATATTCCTATACTGTAGAGATGTAACTGCAAAAATCTCTTGTAATTTCTGTCCTTTCAGTGTAAGTGTACAACATATGCGGGGAATATATTTGGTATGGTCGGGTCGGTCCATTCTTCAAAGATCGATCTCATACCTAACGGCTATGTCAAGCCCAGGCCCGATCCACACTCTCCTTAGCCCGTCCGCAGGTAAGAGACTCCCATGCACACGTAAAGACCTAAACCTAGTTGTTACTTCGTATATAAGGTACAACTTTGCCATAACAGAGGTACGTAATCATAAACCTAGCTCTCTCGTTTTTACAGCTATCCCACCTTCACCAAAAGACTAACTTGAGCGTCGGAGGGGCTAATCGGGACACAACCCCTGGCGCGCCTTCTTTATTTTGCATGGACCTTCACGTTGAGGTTACTACAAGAAGCAGCCAACTTCATGGATCCAAACGGCAGCGTTCAGTTCCGTCTGAATCCGACAGAACCAATTGACACCCACCGTGGGGCCCGGCTTCAAGACACCACGTCCAGAAACACACAGATCAGTCAGGCGACAGCGACAAACCCTGATGTAGCCGCTGTTGCGGCTCTGGTGATGCAACGGATGGGTTTGTAGTTCCCTGCTACCTTGTCGTCGGCACACCATGCTTCCCGCACGCAGTCCTCGAACCCGGATGATCAGCTGCAACCTCTCAATCTAAAACAAAAAGGGCAGAGCGCAGCCTTGGAAGATAATGCTGGAATCAATATGCGCCCAAATCTCCAAAGACTAATCGATGTAGATCCCCTGCGCTGCGCGCGCTCTCTCACCGCAGATTGAGGAAGCGGTGATCTATTGATTCGCGATTTTTGTAGTCTCGGCCGGCCTGACAATGACCATCCGCACGGCAAGCCGCATGACGCACCAAAGATGACGACCGATCACCACCCAACCAAAGCCCTAGAGAAAATCGTGGATGATCGGATTAACGCAGTTATGAGCTTCGCCAGATCGCTGACAAAGACAAGATGCTGCTCTCCTTTACTCACGAAAATCTTGGATAGCCTCCGGCTGGTACCAAAATACCAACACCGAAAATACACTTGGAAAGACCGATCCTGGACTACCCGCAACATTTCCAGTCGATGATGAATCAGATGCGTGCGGGCGCCATCCAATGTAAGGCTTTCTGCACGGCCCTTCAAGAGGGAGCCCGACGATGGTTCAATAGTCTACCTCCGAGCTGTATCACCTGCTTTGAAAATTTTAGGTTACTTTTCCTCAACCAACATTAAATCAAGCAGCGACCATAGAAAACTGCTCGAAGTAATGCTGGCGACCCAAGGAAGAAACAAAGCTTACGGAGTTTATCACTCGGTTGAATAATGAGGCGGTTGAAGTCCCGACCTCTTTGCTCGTCCATGTTGGCGGCACTTATGAGCAACACGAGATGAGGAGTTCAAAAGTCATTGGCTCTCGATCAGCCCCGATCTATTCAAGAGATCAGACATCGGGCAGATAAGTACATTCAGCTCGAAGAAGTATTAAAGAACACAAAACACAGAGCAGACGATCGTGGGCCGACTGGTAGGGCAGGTGAGTCTCACAAAAGACAGAGGGATCAGTCGATCTGGAGAAAGTCGATCGGTCGGCAGTGGCATCACCAAGACTTCACCCCGCTTAACAAACGGTATGCAGAAGTACTAGCCGCTATGAGAGCGGATGGGGAGTCCATCCGAGAGCCTAATAAAATGAATACCCCTTACAAGGAGAGGAACCCAGATCTATATTGTCGTTTCCACAGAGATATCGGTACGACACTGAGGATTGTTGGCAATTGAAAAAAGAGATTGAACTCCTTATCCAAAAAGGAAGGCTGAGCCGATTCGTGAGGTACGAACAAAATCAAAATCGAGATAATCAGCACAGGACTGGTCGGCCCGACAATAGGTGACCGGCCTGGAGACGAAACGACAGGAATGATGGAGGGAGGTAGAATGCGAATACGGATAATCGACGAGAAGAGAGAGGACGATCAAGGGAAAGAAATGACAGAAACGCTAGGCAACACGATTGTAACACCCCACTCCTGAGTGACCCAAACCCGATATCGTTGATGATATCCGAGTCCGTGTCCCGCGAGGGTGGCGTACTACATCAGTCGGTCGATTAAAACTCAGTATATATATTTGTTTGGACCATCTATTCAACGTTAAAAGGAAATAGTTTCAATCAACACAATCACGCGGAATAAGCAGTAAACAGTAGAAAACATTTGCAGTAGACACAATCATTTAATAATATTTTACAGGAACCATAAAGTACAATTACAAATCAGTTTACAACAATTGCGGATTACAAAATTAGGAAACACTAATGCAGACGTGAACTGATCCCGACCTCTATCTCAACTTTCACCCAGACATACTCACGTGTCAAATGGGGTATTCTTCTAGTCCTGAAAAATAGATTGTAATTTTGGATGAGTTTGCGAACTCAATGAGAAACCATCATCGATGGTTCTCCCAATTCATGCATCATATAACAAATTACAGTAATAAGACAGTCTTAATATTAATAATACAGTTAATATTCACAGTCAACGATTACACAGTCAAATTTCACAATCAATTTTACACAGTCAATATTCAGCCACAGAAAAAAATTAAGACAGTCACACAGTCACTTCAGGCATTCAATACAGTATGCAATGCACATGTGACTCTTTTTTCGATTTTATTTGATGTTGTGATCGGCGCATAAACAAGAAAAATGGATGCTTAGCGTGCTGGAGGTAGAACTCCTTCGAGCTCAAGCTCTTTTTCAAGATGTCGGTCGGTGGACACTGGCATCAGGGAGTAGGACTCCTTCGAGCTCGGCTTCGCGATGACGATATCAATGGCGACTCGGTTCACAATTTTTCCTTTATCAGTTTATGCAACGGTGTATGAATGCATATGCCCAATTGAAGTCAATAACCAGTCCTATTTCACAGTTCATAATTCCTAATTCACAGTTCATAATTCCTAATTCACAGTCTATAATTCCCAAGCACAGTAATCCCCGTAGGGCAATCAAGTCACATTAACCACATAGATTAAGATAACCACCTAGGTTACTCACCTATTACTTCCGAGCTATTGTCAGGAAGTCTCTACTACGTCGGTCAAGCGACGCTCCAGTTGTGTCTCTATAAAAAGTAGAGAACAAAACGATCACTAAAAAAAATCCAATCCGAATTCGTTAATGGTGCACATGTAGGTAAAAATGCATGTTCATGAATTCCCGACCCTAATCCCATTTTTTTCTATTAGAAAAATCCGTTTAAAAATTTGAAATCTAATGGCGCTGACGGCGCTCAATTTAGAACTTTATAGGTCCCCAATTAAATAAAACAGTGAGTAAAGGCTCCGTTACCTGGGCTCACGTCAATTTTCCGTCTACAAATCCCCAATTTCTCAAAAAATGAAATTAAATAATCAATGAATCCGATGCCTCAAGAATCAGGTCAATCGGACGCCGGACAGACAAGTTATAAGCAAAAGAATGAAAAAAGGTCAGTACAAGTCGACTTATATGAGAAAACAAGTCGACTTATGCTACTGTGTATGCATAAGTCGAGTTATTTGAGGATACAAGTCGACTTACACTACTCCCATGATAGATCTGCAAAATGTTCTCCGACATACCAACTTCCATAGGTAGTAACTCCTTACTCCGAACCCCAAATTGGGTAAAACTTAATGTCTATTTCATAGAAAAAAAAAGATCTACAATTTTCATGAAGGACACAGAAGCCAAATTCACCTCTAAGGGTGTCAAAAATCCAGTCAAAGTTTCTGTCCAGTCAATGAGTTCCTAACCAGTGCAGTAGAGTTCCTAACCAGTGCAGTATTTTGTAAATTCAATAACTTCCCATTTCCTTAGTCAAAAATTACACAAAAAATGTGCTCAGTAATATCACAATGTGATATACAACTTTCATGAACAGTCTAAATTCAAATTCAATGGCTAACTAGGTCAAACAATTCAGTGAAGGCTGCTGCCCTTGAAAGTACTCAAATTGGACAATAATTTTTCAAACAGTATAACTCCTTGTACAAATGCCTAAAAATTGCATACTTTATACCCATGAAAAGATAAAACACAGTACTACACTTCTCATGAAGGTCTTATAATCAAATTCTATCATTAACCAATTCAAAACAGTCCTGCAAGTTACTGCCCTGTTCAACAGTCCCTGACCTAACTTCAGTCCAATCTTTGAAAAATCATAAGTCCCAATTCTGTTATCTAAATATAGAATGCTATATACCATTTTCCAGATAATCACTTCTTCTACAATTTTTCAGAAGATCACTCAAACCAATTCAATTCACATAAATTACTAAAATTACTTCTAATCAGGATGTTCACAAAACCTACACTGATGGATAGGTTTCACCAATTGCTCAAAATTAGTCAATATTTCACAATGCATATTTCCCAATATACAGATAGAAAAATTGCAAAATTATTGGCACTGGAAAGATAATTTAGTAGGCTTCAACTTTCATTTAGACCATTTTCTCTAACTCCTTCTCAATTAATTTAGAAAAATCATCAAAACTCCTAGGTCAACAATCCGGATACTGTTCACATAAGTTCCAGCAGTAACTTTCCAAGCCAAATTTCAACCCCTTAAGGTTAAAATTAAACAATACCTATTTCACACAAAAATGTAGCCAACAAACCAAAGTTTATTTGGGCACAAACCTTGCCTCATTTGCATAACCAAACAATGAATTATGCTCAAAACAGTACAGTAGGTCAAATATCAATTTTCCAGCTTTACTTCTCTATTCACTTCCTTTCATTCCAACACCCTTCCTACATCCATAAGCATCTCAATTGGACACAAAATCAGTCCCTATATCATGCCTACATTCACTAGGAATAACCTCCGTAATTTGGCAGCACTTACCTCTTACATTTCATGCTAGTTTAGTCATCAATATACAATCCAAAATCAAGCTAAAAACACTTCAACCATACAACTTTCAAGTCATACTTAAACTTAGTCTTAAACCCAACAATTTAAACCATAGGTTTCATGACCTCCATGCATTATACACCATATATAATGAATAATAACTTCCAATCAATGCAACTAACTACTATGATTCATTAAATGCATACTCAAAGCATAACGAAAACTTAAACCATACACTTACCTATTCAAGCTTCCATTCTTCAATTCCCTCAACCATCACAACTTCCTAATTCCTCCTCCTCATACACGACATCATCATGGTAAGAGGGTAGAAAGCTTAAGCTTATATGCAAGAATAAAGAAGGCACTTAAGGTTGGAGGATTTGTTTTTTTGAAAATTTAATGAAGAGTTTCGGTGGAGGAGCACTACAAAGCAAGGAACTCTTTCATTTGTTGCTAATGGCCGTGAGAGAATGGAATAAATAAAGCAAGTCATCTTTCTTTCCTTCCACTAGAAGAGTCGAGAATGCATAGGATGATCATGCATTAAATGAAGGGACCACTTGGCAATTGGAGGAGAATGTAGAAAAGTCAAAGAACCAATCACATTTTTTTGAAAGAAATAAAACAAAGACCAAGCAACTAGCACTCTAATTTCGGTTCCACTAGTTTTGTGGGTCCATTTATGGGTCCCACTAATATATTTAATAGTTTAGTCCCAAATAACAGTAGAAAATCAACCGGTTCGCCACTTGGCAATTTTTTTTCGTCCGAAATTTTCTCCTGACAAAACCGTAAAATTCCTAAAATCCGTAAAATATAAAATAGTCAATGGATCAGTCAAAATAATTTTTCAAACCCAATAACCATGTTAATCCCAATAAATTTGCATTAGGCCCAATTACCGAGAATTATCATGAATGCATATACAGTAATTCCATGTGCACAATTGATACTGTGTATCAATCTATTATCGTGAACAAGATTAATTATTCCCTATCAATCCCATCCTATGACAAATTTCCTATTTTACCCTTTCAGTAGGGGGTGGGATGTTACAATTCTCCCTTCCTTATAAAAATTTTGTCCTCGAAATTCTCAGTCAACGGTTCACTGTGACCGTTATCAAATGACCCTACATGTCCCATACACTTTTCCACTTAATGATTCATTTTCCGAAAGGTCACAGCAACCACATTTAGTCAGTTGTTCAGTCATTTCTTTGGCTAATTCATTATCACTCATCACAGTAGACGGACTCAACACTGCTGTCAGTTGGCGATCTCACTATCTTAACTGTCTCACTTGCCAATTTCAGAGTAACCACTACCTTTAGTTCCGATGCTATGAATCAGTTCTTTTTTTTTCGAACCTGTTCACTTATCATATTTTATCAATCCAATACCTTTTTCTCTAGTAACATATAAACTAATTCGTGTTCCACTAATACCCCTTTTTATCACTTCTGAGTACATCTTGTCAAGGTGATACTTATCATAACCTCCTTTATGTCGTCCCTAACGACTCACTTTCCTTTGGTACCAATACAGTGACATTTAGATCCATTTCGCTATAACCAGTGATAATGTACCTAATGCAGTCATTCTTTATAATCCATTGACTCTCTGCTCAAATTCAACTCTCTTTAGACAATTCAACGCTCTATAGTGTTAACGCACTTAACTCGAGATATGTACTTTACTCTAGTTCATTTGTCGAATCCGGTTCCACCTCCACTAACCCGTTCAGCTTTCCTGAGTCACTTTCCTTTGTTTCTCTCATCATAATCTCAAATCCATTAGGGTCTTTGACTCCGTTAGGCCTTTGTCTTGATGTAGCAAAGATATCCTACGATAAATCGTAACTCTATAACACGATCATAATCAAGCATTTTTTTCCTGTTGAACATTCAAACCTATAAGCACTTGAATCAATAATCACTTCATTATATACCCACAGTTATTCAATTTCACTTTTCGCATATGATTACTAGAATGTCTAGCCCATTTGTCACTTTCTTGTTCTAGCACTTTTGATCGGGTACCCATACTTCTTCTTTGAATCATTCAATATTGTTTTTTTTTTCGATTTCACTCGCATATTCAGGCTCATCATAAGACTCACCACTTTAACTCCTACACTCTTAACCTTTCTTACCTCTATCAAATATCACTAAATCTACGACTTCAATTCTTTTGTAGCACTTTATTTTGCCCCATATACTCCTTGACATTTTATTTTTTTCTTCTTCTGTGTACTAGCATTCAAAACCCCAATAGCTGTATTTATTTTGTTCAGTTCAGAATTGTCTGTTCACTATTTAAGACTACAGTAGACCTTTATGCCATTCCAACTCTAAACTTCTACATGATGTATTCCAGACAGGAATCTAAGGTCTCGAGGCTTGAAACCATTTCACTCATAGCACTGATACCATTTATCAAAACAACTCAGTTCCTCGTATACCGTTCTAACAAATTGACATGTCATCCCACACTGCTCAATTTCCAAAGGAATGCTTCTTACCAGTGTCAGGTTCTTCTATTTTTCATATAACTCTTTTACTTTGCAACACTTGCAAACACATAGTCATCAGTTAATCCATTTATTACCTCATATCCACCTCTAGACATTACTCATTGTTGTTTTTAACAGACATCAGTCAAACTTTTCATTGAATCCAAGGTAACACTACATCACGCCAGTTTCAGTTTCCCTTAATGACTTCCTGTTGCTATGAACTTTCTCTTATCAATTGCTTTCCTGTCATTCTCATCGACATATGCCAATGCCTAGTCATCCATACTTGGACCTCCTTAAATTCTACTTACATAGTTGGATACTTTACATTTCCGTATACACAATGCAGATAACCTCAATCGTATATTTCACTTGTTATGTCTAAATCTCCTCTTGAGATATGACTCAATTTCACTTTTGTTTTCGTCCGTACTTTTTTTCGTTTGACCATTAGTCTTGCTACCGTCATTATACTGTTCACCAAATTCTCATCAGCCAATTAGTGTCCCTAATTACTTTTCAATCATTCTTAGCTATACGCATTATTTCAATCAAAACAATTTTATGCCATAATTTAAAGATCAGAACAGTCCTTGCACTAAGGTTTCATGTGACAGTCACATAAACACTTTCTTTAACACTTATTTCGTAAACTACACCTCACCAGAACTTATTTCATCTTATCCGGAAGCCAATTAGTAACCTATACAATTATGACTTCCATAAAAATCCTTTCCGTTTATGCTAATCCTCAAATAGAGGACTGATGCCATAATATATACTTTTTTTTGTTCATTTCCTCTCATAAAGGTACATTCAGTCATCTTATGTTTTACTTTAACCCATTAGGAACTTTACACTTACAGCCACTATAATCATTCACCGATCATCTCTTCTATGATTTCCATGTATCTTTCACATACGTTTCATTTATCATGATCAATTTTACTGTCCAATAGATACTCTCAATCGTAAATCGACTTAAATGCAACAATTTTTTTTTCACATATCACTATCATTGTTTCATTTTTTTTCCTAGTTTCATTCCCATATCATTCATGTATCAGCTTGATCTTTTTAAGGTCATATCCACTTCGCTTATACAATGTCATCTCATTATTACTACGTATCTCTTTAGTATCCTCAAACAATCTATAATAGGGTATTCACAGTCCCCAAAACATGACAAAATCGTTGATGCAATTCTATTGTATCTCTATCTATTTACCCATCCATTTACCATTTCTGTGTCCATATACACCCTTTCAACCCATTCAGAATTTCCCGATACACAATCAGTAGAAAAGTGTCAATCTGTCTTTTTCCCTTACGATCTTATTATACTGATTTCCAAACTCTTAGCACAATATTCGCATACCCATTTCAGTCTCAAGCTTATGTGCTCATAATCATAATCGTTTAACGAGTTCATTTCAGTTTATCTGTACACTTTTATCTCACCATTTCTACTTACCCTACTAGGCACTAGGCACCTTACTCGTTCAGTTCTTTCAGTTCTAGGTAGACCATTACGACACACTATTGATCTTATCACAATCTCGCTATCATCATCCATCTATGATATCTACTGATATCTCACACAAATGCAGTGAATCAATATCTACCTGATCGGACTATCTACGTTTTACTCAGTTCCAATGTTTCCAATTTCATCGCATATACATTCAGAGCTCTAATAACTTCGTCATCCCGGACTTTTAATCACACTTAGGCATGCTTCTCATATCTCCAGTGGACCTCTCCAAGTTCTAGACATATTCTTTTTTCTGTCACCACAAATCTTGCCATTTTAATCCGGGAGTTCATTGTGATATCACTTCTTTCCTTACTCCCAATATCAATCTCCTTATCCCTTTTTTTTTCCTTTCCTAATTGCTTATACACGTTCAAGGATTTACACTATAATATAGTATCACTTTTCTCTCACTTAGTCACTTGACACATATGCACACGTAGGATTTCTACTCGTGCAACTCAGACTAGGGATCAGATGCCACGGTCTGCAACGACACGACTCAAATGCATGCAACCCATGTTCCAGACTGTGCCCAGATACATTACGTACTGCTGGGCTCTGATACCACCTAAGTGTAACACCCCACTCCCGAGTGACCCGAATCCGATATCGTTGATGATATCCGAGTTCGTGCCCCGCGAGGGTGGCGTATTACATCAGTCGGTCGGTTAAAAATCAGTATATTTTTTTTTGGACCATTCATTCCACGTTGAAAGGAAATAGTTTCAATCAACACAATCACGCGGAATAAGCAGTAAACAGTAGAAAACATTTGCAGTAGACACAATCATTTAATAATATTTTACAGGAATCATAAAGTACAATTACAAATCAGTTTACAACAATTGCGGATTACAAAATTAGGAAACACTAATGCAGACGTGAACTGATCCCGACCTCTATCTCAACTTTCACCCAGACATACTCCCGGGTCAAACGGGGTATTCTTCTAGTCATGAAAAATAGATTGCAATTTTGGATGAGTTTGCGAACTCAATGAGAAACCATCATCGATGGTTCTCCCAATTCATGCATCATATAACAAATTACAGTAATAAGACAGTCTTAATATTAATAATACAGTTAATATTCACAGTCAAAGATTACACAGTCAATGATTACACAGTCAAATTTCACAGTCAATTTTACACAGTCAAATTTCACAGTCAATATTCAGCCACATAAAAAAATTAAGACAGTCACACAGTCACTTCAGGCATTCAATACAGTATGCAATGCACATATGACTCTTTTTTTTAGTTTTATTTCAGTGTTGTGACCGAAGATAAACGATGGCAGTGGGCGCTTAGCGTCAGGAGGTAGAACTCCTTCGAGCTCAAGCTCTTTTGTAGTATCGATCGGTGGGCGCTTGGCGTCTGGGAGTAGACTCCTTGAGCTCAAAGCTCGTAGTATCGATATCGATGGCGACTTCGGTTCACAATTTTTCCTTTATCGGTTTATCAGCGGTGTATGAATGCATATGCCCAATTGAAGTCAATAACCAGTCTATTTCACGATCCATAATTCCTAATTCACGCTTCATAATTCCTAATTCACGGTCCATAATTTACAAGTCACGATCTATAATTCCCAAGCACAAGAATCCCGTAGGCAATCAAGTCACATTAACCACATAGATTGAGATAACCACCTAGGTTACTCACTTTTTACTTCCGAGCTATTGTCAGAAGTCTCACACGTCGGTCAAACGACGCTCAGTTGGTCTCTATAAAAGCGAGAGAACAAAGCGATCACTAAAAAATCCAATCCAATTAGTTAATGGTGCACATGTAGGTAAAAATAAATGTTCATGAATTCCGTAGTAATCTCATTTTTTTTCTATTAGAAAATCCGTTTAAAATTTGAAATCCAATGGCGGCGGTAAGGCTCAATTTAGACCTCTATAGGTCCCCAATTAAATAAAATAGTGAGTAAAGGCTCAGTTACCGGGCCCACGTCAATTTTAGTCCACAATCCCCAATTTCTCAAAAATGAAATTAAATAATCAATGAATCCGATACCTCAGGAATCAGGTCAATCGGACGCCGGACAGACAAGTTATAAGCAAAAGAATGGAAAAAGGTTAGTACAAGTCGACTTACATGAGAAAACAAGTCGACTTATGCTACTGTGTATGCATAAGTCGAGTTATTTGAGGATACAAGTCGACTTACACTACTCCCATGACAGATCTGCAAAATGTTCTCCGACATACCAACTTCCATAGGTCGTAACTCCTTACTCCGAACTCAAAATTGGGTAAAACTTAATGTCTATTTCATAGAAAAAATAAAGATCTACAATGTTCATGAAGAACACAGAAGCTAAATTCACCTCTAAGGGTGTCAAAAATCTAGTCAAAGTTTACATCCCAAATAATGAGTTCCTAACCAATGCAGAGAGAGTTCCTAACCAGTGCAGTATTTTGTAAATTCAATAACTTCCCATTTCCTTAGTCAAATATTACACAATAAATGTGCTCAGTAAGATCACAATGTGATCTACAACTTTCATGAACAGTCTAAATTCAAATTCAATGGCTAACTAGGTCAAACAATTCAGTGAATGCTGCTGCCCTTGAAAGTACTCAAATTGGACAGTAATTTTTCAAACAGTATAACTCCTTGTACAAATGCCTAAAAATTGCATACTTTATACCCATGAAAAGATAAAACACATTACTACACTTCTCATGAAGGGTTTATAATAAAATTCTATCATTAACCAATTCAAAATAGTCCTGCAAGTTACTGCCCTGTTCAACAGTCCCTGACCTAACTTCAGTCCAATCTTTGAAAAATCATAAGTCCCAATTCTGTTATCTAAATATAGAATGCTATATACCATTTTCAAGATAATCACTTATTCTAAAATGTTTCAGAAGATCACTCAAACCAATTCAATTCACATAAATTGCTAAAATTACTTCTAATCAGGATGTTCACAAAACCTACACTGATGGCTAGGTTTCACCAATTGCTCAAAATCAGTCAATATTTCACAATGAATATTTCCCAATATACAGATCGAAAAATTGCAAAATCATTGGAAGTGGAAAGATCATTCAATAGGCTTCAACTTTCATTTAGATCATTTTCTCTAACTCATTCTCAATTAATTTAGAAAAATCATCAAAACTCCTAGGTCAACAATCCGGATACTGTTCACATAAGTTCCAGCAGTAACTTTCCAAACCAAATTTCAACCCTTTATGGTTAAAATTAAACAATACCTATTTCATACAAAAATGTAGCCAACAAACCAAAGTTTAATTGGGCACAAACCTTGCCTCATTTTCATAACCACACAATGAATTATGCTCAAAACAGTACAGTAGGTCAAATATCAATTTTCCAGCTTTACTTCTCTATTCACTTCCTTTCATTCCAACACCCTTCCTACATCCATAAGCATCTCAATTGGACACAAAATCAGTCCCTATATCATGCCTACTTTCACTAGGAATAACCACCATAATTTGGCAGCACTTACCTCTTACATTTCATGCTAGTTTAGTCATCAATATACAATCCAAAATCAAGCTAAAAACACTTCAATCATACAACTTTCAAGTCATACTTAAACTTAGTCTTAAACCCAACAATTTAAACCATAGGTTTCATGACCTCCATGCATTATACATCATATATAATGAATAATAACTTCCAATCAATGCAACTAACTACTATGATTCATTAAATGCATACTCAAAGCATAACGAAAACTTAAACCATACACTTACCTATTCAAGCTTCCATTCTTCAATTCCCTCAACCATCACAACTTCCTAATTCCTCCTCCTCATACACGACATCATCATGGTAAGAGGGTAGAAAGTTTAAGCTTATATGCAAGAATAAAGAAGGCACTTAAGGTTGGAGGATTTGTTTTTTTGAAAATTTAATGAAGAGTTTGATGGAGGAGCACTTCTGAAAGCAAGGAACTCTTTCATTTGTTGCTAATGGCCGTGAGAGAATGGAATAAATAAAGCAAGTCATCTTTCTTTCCTTCCACTAGAAGAGTCGAGAATGCATAGGATGATCATGCATTAAATGAAGGGACCACTTGTCAATTGGAGGAGAATGTAGAAAAGTCAAAGAACCAATCACATTTTTTTGAAAGAAATAAAACAAAGACCAAGCAACTAGCACTCTAATTTCGGTTCCACTAGTTTTGTGGGTCCATTTATGGGTCCCACCAATATATTTAATAGTTTAGTCCCAAATAACAGTAGAAAATCAACCGGTTCGCCACTTGGCAATTTTTTTTTTCGGTCCGGAAATTTTCTCCGGACAAAACTAGAAAAATTCCTAAAAATCCCGTAAAATATAAAATAGTCAATGGATCAGTCAAAATAATTTTTCAAACCCAATAACCATGTTAATCCCAATAAAATTGCATTATGCCCAATTACCGGGAATTATCATGAATGCATATCTGATAATTCCATGTGCCTGAATTGATCACCGTATCAATCCTATTATGCATGAACAGCACTAATTATTCCCTATCAATCCCATCCTATGACAAATTTTCTATTTTACCCTTTCAGTAAGGGGTGGGATGTTACAACGATGACCGACTGACTGGGGTCATTAACATGATATTCGGTGGAAATGCAGCGGGGGGATCCACTGCCAAAGGGAGGAAAAGATATGCCAAGCAGGTCGGCAGAGACTCATCCACCAAAAGGCCGAGGGAGAATGACGGGATGATATTGTTCGATGAGTCTGACCTTGATGGGGTAAGTTACCCTCATAATGACGCCCTCGTTGTAAATCTGAACATGGACGGCTACGAGGTAAAGCGGGTGATGATTGATACGGGCAGTTCGTTCGACTTGCTGTATTATGAGGCCTTCAAGCAGATGGAGGTACCCGAAGATCGACTACTGCCCATAGACAGACCTATCAAAGGGGTAACTGGGGCATCAGTCTACCCATTCGCCCGGGTCTATTTAAAAGTGAATTTCGGGCAAAAGCCGTGCCAAATAGAAAGGGATGTCGAATTCCTAGTCGTGAAGTTTCAAGGGGCATACAATGCAATAATCGGACAAGCTACCCAGAATGCCCTTAGAGCGGTCATCTCTACCTACTACCAGGCGATGAAATTCCCCACGCCTCATGGAGTCGGTACTGTCAGGGGTCAGCAGAGAATCGCAAGGGAGTGTTACTTAGCATAAACGAAAACATTAGATGGGGCGGTAGTCCTGACGAGCTATCATGATGTGAGAGCCGATGAGGAGATGGATAGGATGAACTCAGTAGAAGAAACGCAACGGGTCGTACTGGACGAAGCCGACCCCTCTAAGTTCACAAACCTAGGTTCCGAGCTGCAGAAGGACCTGGTTAAAGAAATCATAGACTGCTAGGTGGAAAATAAATCGGTTTTCGCTTGGGTACCGAGCGACATGCCTGGAATTTCTCGATCAGTCGCATCGTACTCCCTTGGTATTCGACATGACTATAAGTTCGTCGATAAAAGAAGTCAGAACATCCGTTCTTTGTCGCCGCAAGGGTATTTTGGTAATATAGGACCGATGATCGATTTTATCAGTATTCTTGACCGAGTATGCTACTGGCCTCTAATCAAAGAGGAACAGATCTACTGTATATGCATATATTCCTCGGTACATGCATTCATGATTTTCCGGACTTAATTGTGAATTGGAATTGACTGAATTGACTAGTTTGTGAATTGATCGAATTGTGGACCCATTCGAATCGACCGGAATGTGATTGAATGAGAAATTGAGAGTAATTGGGTTCGAGCGACTGATTTAAAATAGTGTAAGAGTGTCTGGCAATAGATAGTGGTTTATAGGAAATTTTCGGGAAATTCGGGAGAAAATGCCCGAACTGGAAATTTTAAGTGACAGTAGATTGATCAGATATCTTGAAAGGAGGGTTCAATGGCGATGGGAAAAATTAGAGTTATACTGTTAGATGAATTTAAATATTGAGCCACTGAAATTTAGAGACCGAAATTGGGACCGATTTGGGAGACTATGTGTATATATATATATATGGCTAAGTGAATGGGGAGAATGGCCGAAGGCAAAGAAATCGTTTTTCCTCTTCGTCTCCTTCCACGGTGAGTCTTCGATCTCTTCTCCTTGGTGTGAGTTTTTGCTTGCTACCTTCCTGGATCTTCTCCTTGTGTTAACTTGGAGTAATTATTGTGATTGATGAAGTGGATTGAGGCTCGAGGAGATCGTCGGCGTTGAGAGAACGATTTTAGGGTTTGCGATCGATTCGATGATTGGTAGCTTTAATGGCTTCAATGTTGTTATTACTGGTTTTATTACATCTATGGCTTTTATTGTGGTTGATTGAGTAGTTGAGGTGTTAATGGGCGCTTTTAGTGAGAGAAATGGTCGAAATCGATCGGAGAAGACGACACGGTCTTCGCACGTCGCGACGAAACATCGGCGTTAGGGCTTCGTCATGACGAATAAAATTGAATTGAGTTAAATGTATTGGTCGCGACGTAGGCAGCAAGACGTCATGATGAGTCATGAGAGGCGACGCCTTGTGGCGGCGTGTTTCACGCCACAAGCGTGCCTCTTCGTCGCGGCGAATCTGCGAGGTTCTGAATGAGCAATCGCTTTTATTGGATTGGATTGTACTTAATGGACATAATTTTATAGAGACATATGCATTCTTGTCTTGTTTAATTGAGCGATTAGTAATGGGTGCATCTGCTTTGTTATAGAGGCACCGTTGGATCGTCGTTCCACGAACATTGCTGGGACTTCCAGGCAATAGCTCGGAAGTAACAGGTGAGTAACCCAGATGGTTTCTCAAATTCTTGAGTGTCTAAATGTTCACTGGGAATTACATGACTACTGAATTATATGCGATTGAATTGCATTGTATAACCACTGAAATGTATAAAAGTGAGTTGTATTGTTCTTGAAGTAATATGACTGAATTGTATGCTCTTCTTCAGTATAGAATCGAACCATGTGAATTGCATTTGTATATGATCGCATGACTCTTTGAAAAGTGCGATCGAATTGTATGTGTTTACTGTATTGAATTGGATTACTGATATACTGGGCTTTTATAGCCATATCATTGAGTTACTGATTACTGATATACTGGGCTTTATAGCCATACACTGTAAATTACTGAATCACTGAATACTGAACATTGCACTGCATGCATGATCAGATAATAGACGTGTCCCAAGTTGCTAATCTCACTGAAAAGAGCCTAGAGCTCGAACCTTCGTCTTGTCGGGCTTAGCCCGGGGAGAAATCCACACGCGCGTCCCCCATCAAGCATCGATCGAGCACTTGGGCACAACATCAATAACCGAAAGAGTCTCATATGCATTATATACATGGTGATTGAATTCTCAATTGTGTGACGATTACTAAACCGAGTGATGCCATGATTTCATCAAATTGTGATGTGATCTCGTGAACTATATTATGCTATCGACATCAGATATCGATATCGTACCTTTAATCGTTATGTAAACCGTGTTACGCCATCAGATTAAGATCGTAGATACCGTTGTAAATTGTATAGATTATCAGAACTGTTATATATATCGTAAATAGATATTATCGTGTGCGTCTTTATGCGTAATTTGCGTAATGCATGATTTGAGTGAACCATCGATGATGGTTTCTCACTGAGTTCGCAAACTCACCCAACATTGCAATTATTTTTCAGGAATCGAAGAGTACCCCGTTAGCAAAACGGGAGTATGGCGCAGGATTCAAGTGAAGGTCAGAAGTCGGGATCGGTTCGTGTCTGCGTTGCATGTCTTCACTATAGAATGAAAGTGTTTATTTGTATTTATAAAAATTGACCACAGGGGTTAATTGAATATGTGTGTACCCAAATTTGAGCATAGACTTCCGCGCATTGGTTATGAAAAGTAAGGTACTGATTTCTGATCGAGTGGTTAACACGCCATTCTCGCGGGGCACGAACCCGGATATCACCGTGGATGTTGGGTTCGGATCCTGCGGGTGTGGGGTGTTACATTTGTGGTATCAGAGCCCAGAAGTACAATCTTTCATGGGCGTTCTGAGAAAAATGTGTCAAGTGCATGCATCTAAGTCGTGTCACAGCAGACAGTGACAACTGATCCCTAGTCTAGCATATGAGTCACATGCATGAGCATGTATCAGTCGTTTAAGCGATTAGAGATAGTAAGGAAAATGATAATGTGTGAGAATGTGATAAAAGGAAGTTGTGTACATCATGAAACCCGAAAAGAGTATATGGTTTGATTTGATAAGTGAAGATTTGTGTACTAGTATCAGCGGTTATAGTATGAAATGCACTATGAGAGTTCTGCTGAGTATACTTTTGGAATGTGAAATAGAAATAAAGTGATAGTTATGGATTGAGAGAGGAAAATGAGAATAGAAATATGATGAAAATGAAAAGAGTTCAAGTGTATATTGTGGATGAAAAATAAAGTGTTCTATGTTATAGAGAAGTTGCAATTGGGATTGATTATCGTGATGAGAGTTATAAATCATGATTTATGACTGAGAATCAATTATCTTAGTAAGAAATCAAGAATGACCGTATCTGATGATGATATTGAGTTGAGTGTGAAAAGTTCGTGAGTATGAGACAATTATGAAAAGATTAAAGTGTAAAATCACGATAATAGCGGTGAAAGAGTGAATAGGGTTCAGCTGATTTGTCTAAGTGAATACACACCTAATCATGGAGCCCCGTGACAAGTGGAAATATGGAGCGTAAGTGTCTTATTTGTGAAATGGCATGAGAAGAAATTAATGAGTTAGTGGATAATTGCCAGTTCGATTCTTATAGAATGAAAGTGTTTATAGGGATCAATTGGAAATGAATAGAGATTGTATTCGATCCTCTCGCATGAGGTCGGGTGCAAAAAGGAAAGTTGTTGAGCTCAAATTTGATTGTCACTGTAAGTGTACATTTGATAATAGGATCACCCGTATGGGTGAAATGATTGAGCATAAGTGAATAATATGTGTAAATATGTTATAGGAGGAAAATCGGTGGCCTATTAAATAAGTTCCGAATATAATTCCTGTGGCCCCGAGTTCGAGATGAGTTAGAGCAAGACCTGAGAACGCTTGTAGCAATCAATTGAGAAAGAAGTGAGACTATTAATGATCGAGAGCTGGTACTAAAAAGATAAAGGTTATCGAGAATTAAATGGAATTAAAGTGTCCTTAGTAGTATAGGCTACTAATGGGTAAACTGATGTAAATGAATTTTCAGATAAGATGTGATGGTTAAAACGGTGCATACAAGATATTAAAGTGAATGACATTGTTTAAATGCTCTGCAGAACCTCGTTATAAGGAATGCTATAATCTTGTAAGGTATGGCATGAACTAATCCTATTAGAATAAGAGTGACTGATCGATAGTGAGGAGAGACAGTTGATTGACAAGATTTTATGAATAGTGTTAATGAGTGATAAGGTTTGATCCGATAATTTGACTTGAGAGTGACCATTGAAGAGATACACTTTGAAATGAAGTGAAAGTTAATTTTTGGAGTCCTCATCCTAGCGAAGACTCAAGTGTAAGAGATACCATATGTTACTGAAAATGTGTACATTATGTTGATGAGATGACTCTGATTGTGTAAGAGAATTACTGAATATCAAGGGAATGTTAATTGCAGATGTGAAAAGAAAATAGAGTTGTATATGTTTGGGTTGTGTTTCGAAAGTATAAAAGTGAGTGATATAAATGTGAAGTGAATGAGTTAAATGTGATAAGTGTTAGTGATCGCACCAAGTTTGACATATAAATGTGAATACCTGTGATTGGGAATTAGTGTATATAATTATGAGTAAGTGCTCTGATTGTGACAAGCGAGTAAAGTGATATATAAATATATGTGCTAGTGATTGTGCAAGTGTGAGTGATTATAGCGGTGAGATAAATGTGCTGAGACTGTGAATAATGTCTGGATATGATAAGTGTAGTGAAATGAGATACATGTGATTGATTGTGCAAATGTGAACATTTGTGACTGTGATTGAGTGTATAAAATTATAAGTAGCGTTCCAACTGTGATAAGCGAGTGAAGTGCTAGATATATGTCGATAAGTGCTAGTGGCTGTGTAAATGTGAGTAAATGCTCAGTCACAATAATATCATAAATGGGAATTTGTTTACATTAAGCATCGGACTGTGTTGTGAGTGATACATTGTGATAGTGTGAAAGGCGATACGCCTTATATGTGTAAAAGTGGCAATGCATGAGAGGAAGTGAATTGTGAGAATTGCTCAGTGATATGTTTAATTTGTGATTATAGTGAAACGTGAAAATTGTCTGATAGTGTTCTGATTGTGTACTGTAGCTGTGTTGTGAAAATTGAGAATCAATGCAATTAAGTGACAAAATGTGTAAATAGATCGGTAAAATGTGTTATGGACTGGATTAATGAACGATGTTAAAAATCTGAAGAATGTGTTAATGGTACCGAATGTAGGAGGAAACAGTTAAGGCAGTGTAGAAACTAAGAAAGGAAAAAGAGTAAGTGATTGTGTTAATGTCTGTAAATTGATAGAATCTGGACATATAAGGAATTGAGCATGAATCAGAATAGAAAGGAGCGGATCAATTCCCCTATCCTCTTGATCAATCGTATATGAAATTTCGAAGACGAAATTTTTATTAGGAGGGGTGAATTGTAACATCCGAATTCTTGTCGTGAAGGGTATTTTGGTAATATAGGGACCGATCGATCGATTTCTATCAGATTTATTGTTGAGTATGCTCTCGGCCTCTAATAAAAGAGGAACAGATCTACTGTATATGCATATATTCCTCGGTACATGCATTCATGATTTTCCTGACTTAATTGTGAATTGGAATTGACTGAATTGACTAGTTTGTGAATTGATCGAATTATGGACTGACTGAACTGACTGGAATGTGATTGAATGAGAAATTGAGAGTAATTGGGTTCGAGCGACTGATTTAAAATAGTGTAAGAGTGTCTGGCAATAGATAGTGGTTTATAGGAAATTTTCGGGAAATTCGGGAGAAAATGCCCGGACTGGAAATTTTAAGTGACAAAAGATTATTCAGATAATCTTGAAAGGAGGGTTCAATGGCGATGGGAAAAATTAGAGTTATACTGTTAGATGAATTTAAATATTGAGCCACTGAAATTTAGAGACTGAAATTGGGACCGATTTGGGAGACTATGTGTATATATATATATATGGCTAAGTGAATGGGGAGAATGGCCGAAGGCAAAGAAATCGTTTTTCCTCTTCGTCTCCTTCCACGGTGAGTCTTCGATCTCTTCTCCTTGGTGTGAGTTTTTGCTTGCTACCTTACTGGATCTTCTCCTTGTGTTAACTTGGAGTAATTATTGTGATTGATGAAGTGGATTGAGGCTTGAGGGAGGAGATCGTCGGCGTTGAGAACGATTTTAGGGTTTGCGATCGATTCAGTGATTGGTAAGCTTTAATGGCTTCAATGTTGTTATTACTGGTTTTATTACATCTATGGCTTTTATTGTGGTTGATTGAGTAGTTGAGGGTGTTAATGGACGTTTTTAGTGAGAGAAATGGTCGGAAATCGATCGAAGAAGACGACCTGGTCTTCGCGCGTCGCGACGAGCATCGGCGTTAGGGCTTCGTCATGACGAATAAAATTGAATTAAGTTAAATGTATTGGTCGCGACGTAGGCAGCAAGACGTCATGCGTGAGTCAGCAGGAGACGACGCCGCATGAAGGCGTGTTTCACGCCATGGGCGGCGTGCGTGCTCTTCGTCGCAAATAAATCTGCGAGGTTCAAGCGAGCAAGCTCGCTTTATTGGATTGGATTGTACTTAATGGACATAATTTCATAGAGACATATGCATTCTTGTCTTCGTTTAATTGAGCGATTAGTAATGGACCGTATCTCGCATCTTATATAGAGGCACCGTTGGATCGTCGTTCCACGAACATTGCTGGGACTTCCAGGCAATAGCTCGGAAGTAACAGGTGAGTAACCCAGATGGTTTCTCAAATTCTTGAGTGTCTAAATGTTCACTGGGAATTACATGACTACTGAATTATATGCGATTGAATTGCATTGTATAACCACTGAAATGTATAAAAGTGAGTTGTATTGTTACTGAAGTGAATATGACTTAATTGTATGCTCTTACTGTATAGAACTGAACCATGTGAATTGCACTGTATGACTGCATGACTACTGGAAAGGGTACGATCGAATTGTATGTGTTTACTGTATTGAATTGGATTACTGATATACTGGGCTTTTATAGCCATATCACTGAGTTACTGATTACTGATATACTAGGCTTTATAGCCATACATCAGAAATTATGAATCATCAATCTCGAATATTGCACTGCATGCATAAATGCATGATCAGATAATGGACGTGTCCCAAGTTGCTAATCTCACTGAAAAGAGCCTAGAGCTCGAACACTGTACTGTCCGGGCTTAGCCCGAGGGGAGAAATCACGACGCGTCCCCATCAAGCTTCGATGAGCACTTGGGCACAACATCAATAACCGGAAGAGTCTCATATGCATTATATACATGATGATTGAATTGCTGAATTGTGTGGCGATTCTTGGCGAAGTGATGCCATGATTTATCAGAAATTGTGATGTGATCTCGTGAATCAGATATACTATCGACATCAGATATCGATATCGACTCATCGTACCTTTATTATGTAAACCGTGTTACGCCATCGTATTAAGATATCGATATCCGCTTGTAAATTGTATAGATTATCAGAATCTGTTATATAATATCGTAAATAGATATTATTGTGTCGTCTTCAGACGCATTTGCGTAATGCATGATTTAGTGAACCATCGATGATGGTTTCTCACCGAGTTCGCAAACTCACCCAACATTGCAATTATTTTTCAGAATCGAAGAGTACCCTGATTAGCAAACGGGAGTATGGCGCAGATTCAAGTGAAGGTCGAAGTCGGGATCGGTTCGTGTATGCGCATTGCATGTCTTCACTATAGAATGAAAGTGTTTATTTGTATTTATAAAATTGACCACGGGGTTAATTGAATATGTGTACCCAAATTTGAGCATAGACTTCCGCGCATTGGTTATGAAAAGTAAGGTACTGATTTCTGATCGAGTGGTTAACACGCCATTCTCGCGGGGCACGAACCCGGATATCACCGTGGATGTTGGGTTCGGATCCTGCGGGTGTGGGGTGTTACAGAAGCGATGGCACAGCAAGGAGCGACAGGGGGTGATCGAGAAAGAAGTAGAGAAGTTGCTTGACGCTGGGTTCATCCGAGAAGTCAAATACCCTGAATGGCTCGCCAATGTGGTTTTAGTGAAAAAGAAGAACGGGAAGTGGAGAATGTGCATTGATTTCACCGACCTGAACAAAGCATGTCCAAAGGACAGTTTCCTCTTGCCTAAGATCGACCAGTTAGTAGACTCTACCTCAGGGCATGAACTTCTCAGCTTCCTGGACGCTTTCTCGGGCTATCATCAGATTCAAATGAGTCTGAAAGACGAAGAAAAGACCACCTTCATAACCGACCAAGGCACATATTGTTACCAAGTAATGCCTTTCGGCTTGAAGAACGCGGGGGCGACCTATCAACGGCTCGTCATGGAGGTCTTTAAAAAATAGATTGGCCGGTCGGTGGAAGCTTATGTGGATGATATGGTGGTCAAAAGTAAGACAGCCGCGGAGCATGTGGAAGATCTCAAGGAAGTCTTCCAGACCCTGAATAAATTTCAGATGAAGCTGAACCCGAAAAAATGTGTTTTTGGGGTGGCATCCGAAAAATTCCTAGGATTTATGATCACTCAGCGGGGGATTGAAGCTAATCCGAAGAAGATTGAAGCCATCGTCCAGATGCCTTCGCCGCAATGCTTGAAAGATATACAGATATTGACCGGTCGGATAGTCTCGCTGAGCAGATTTGTCTCCAGGATGGGAGACAAGTGCCTCCCATTTTTCAAAGTTTTAAGGAAAACGGATGTGACACAGTTTCGATGGCCAGATGAGTGCGAAAGGGCGTTTCAGCAATTAAAGCTATATTTGTCCAGCTCGCCCATCCTGCAGAGCCCGGTTGAAGGAAAGAATCTGATTCTATACTTGGCAGCCATGGAGGGGTCGATTAGCGCAGTTCTTGTCCGCTCGGAGGAAAATGAACAACGCCCGGTCTACTACGTCAGTAAGGTGTTGACCGAACCAGAGACGCGGTATGCGCCTATAGAAAAGCTGGCTCTCTCCTTGATAATGTCAGCGCGGAAGTTAAGACCTTACTTCCAGAGTCACACCATCGAAGTATGGACCGACCAACCCCTCAGGCAATGTCTTCAAAAGCCCGAAACCTCGGGTCGGCTAATAAAGTGGGCAGTAAAATTGGGAGAATTTGATATCCAGTATAAGCCTCGGACAACGATTAAGACACATATTTTGGCAAACTTCATCGCAGAAATGAGTCAGCCAGACCCGCAGTGTGAGCAATCTCCCGCTTGGAGCTTATTTGTTGACGGGTCGTCCAATGCCGAGGGATGTGGAGCGGAAGTAGTGCTGATCAGCCCGCATAATGAAGAAAGGGTGGAATATGCCCTTCGGCTTGAATTAAGGGCCTCCAATAACGAAGCAGAATACGAGGCCCTGATAGCCGGCCTCCAATTGGCCTGGAAAATGGAAGTGAAACACTTAAAGGTGTACAGTGATAGCCAGGTAGTGGTCGACCAAGTTACTGGACAGTATGAAGCCAAGGGGAGCAATATGATCAAATACCTAGAGTTGGTAAATCAGGAGTTGAGAAACTTTGAGCAATATTCGGTCAATAGAATAGAGCGAGCCTGGAATGTTAAGGCAGACGCGATCTCCAGAATGGCTTCCGATCGAGATGCCAAAAATAATATTATGGTCGAACGACTAGACCAGCCTAGCAACCAGAAAACCCAAGAAGTTCTTGATGTGAGCACCGGTCGATCGAGTTAGATGGAGCCGATTAGACAGTACCTCCTGGAGGAAATGCAACCGGAAGAAGCATTGGAGGCCAAGAAACTAAGAATAAAGGCGGCCGAGTACACAGTCATTAATGGCACTCTATACAAGCGATCTTATGACTGGCCGCTGCTTCGATGCTTGAATGAAGAAGAGGCCGAGCAGGTAATGGCCGAAGTTCACAAAGGAATGTGCGGAAATCATGTAGGAGGCCGAATGTTGTCTCACAGACTGATCAGACAGGGGTACTATTGGTCGACAATGAGAAGAGACTGCCAGTAGAAGGTCGATCGGTGTGAGGCTTGCCAGAAAAATGATAGTCTATCTCATCAACCGACCGAAAGGATGAAAATCGTGAGCCATCCCATCCCCTTTGCTCAGTGGGGGATGGACATATTGGGGCCTTTCCCCCTCTATCCTGGACAGAAGAAATTCTTGGTAGTGGTAGTGGAATATTTCACCAAGTGGGTTAAAGCGGAAGCAGTCGCCACAATCACCGAACAAAAGGTGGAAAGTTTCGTAAAGAAAAATTTACTATGTCGCTACGGGATGCCTATGGTGCTAGTTACGGACAATGGCCGACAATTCGATAACGATAAGTTCAAAGATTTCTGCGACTGACTAAAGATAAGGCTATAGTTGACCTCAGTAGCCCACCCTCAAAGCAACGATTTTGCGGAAAACACAAACTTGGGTAGAAGAGCTTGACGAAGTGTTGTGGGCATACAGGACTACACCAAACGGAGCCACAGGGGAAACACCGTTCAGGATGACCTTTGGAGCAGAAGCCTTAGTCCCCGTAGAAGTGGTCTTGCACAACCAAAGGGTGTCGAACTACGACGAAGAACGGAATGACGAAGCCCACATAGCAGAACTCGTTCTCCTCAATGAAGACAGAAAAAGGGCAGCCGCTCGTTCGGAAGCCATCAGGCAAAAATCGACCAAATTCTACAATAGAAGGGTAAAGCTGAGCGACGTAAAGGTAGGCGGGTACGTCCTGCGAAAGGCCGAGGCGGCTGGGAAGCATCCTGAAAAGATCAGACAGGCGTGGGAAGGACCCTATCGGGTGATCAAGCAAGCTAGGCACGACTCTTACATCCTACGCGATGCAAATGGGAAAATTCTACCAAGGCCGTGGAACTCTCAGAACCTAAAGGTGTTCTACCAGTAGATAAGTCTTATTTTGATTAACGTTTGTTCAATACTGTTTTTGTACAAAACTTGTGGGTACCTTTTTCCTGTCCCTGCCAGACAGGTTTTGTTGGAACCCGATCTGAGAGCCAGATCCCAACTAGAAAATGGAAAACAAAATCGGAAAGAACGGAGTTCTTAACGAATTCGAAGCGGAACAAAACGGAAGCAAATAAATCGGCACGCGAAAACCAAGTATCGGACACGGAATTCAAATTCCAAAACAAAAACATAAAGCAACAACGGATCCGACATCCGAACACAATTAGGAAATAACTATGCGAGACGTGCTGGAAACCTTAGACATTCCAAAACCGGTATAAATTTTTTTTCTTTTTTTTTCTTTTCTTTTTCTTTTTCTCACCTTATTTATCTTAAAACCATTCTCATACTAATCAAAACCATATCGATTTCCCTTTCTAGGAAACTGTTCCTCATGAAATTCTCAATTTACTTAATTCTTATTAATCATCTTCTTATACATCCATATCAATTGTCATACTTACTTTTTAAACCCTTTTTACTGAAATTTCGACAGCATAACGACTGTATTTTGACAGCCCAAAAATTTGCAAAGAGTCAAAAACACTTCTAAAATGTCCAAACACAATGTAGAATCGTCGGACCTCCCGTCCGGAATCCAAACACCAGCAGAAACGCAATCCTATGTCTAACACTTCATAAATTCTCAATTGATCATACAAAAATCTCAATCAATCCCATTCATATCCAAATCCATACGCAAATTCAATTTGGTAAATAAATCCATAATCATACACATATTCAATTCCACAACTTAACTCAAATACATACATCCAGGATTCATAACACATTCTCTACATTTTGACTAAATACACTTTTTCTGGTTTTCTAACCATCCATAAAATCCAATACGAACATCGAACTTTACACATAAATACAAACATTGCTCGTCTTCCATCCGTTCTCCTGCTTAAAAACCTGGAGATTGGGGATGAAAGGGGGGGTGAGCTCGGAAGCTCGTGGATAATATATTTATAAACTGAATAATAAGCAAAAAAAAACCTTTTATTTTTCAAACTTTTCAAACATTTACCATTTAAGAATTTCTCCAAAAACTCATTTTCAAACTTTTCAATTTCATCAACACTTTCTAAGATTTTCTCAAAATTTTCATTTGTTTCAAATCATTTATATCCAGCCAGAATTTCATGCTTGAAAATTTACTTTCTCGCTTCTCAAAATCTCAAACCTTTTTTCAAAACATGCACGCCTTAAACATGAATGCATCACATCATAGTGTATCACATCATAATCAAATTAAAACACATAACACATCGAATTGGTTTGGTTTGGTCCTAACAGACGTCTCGCACATTCTCAAGATAGCGGTCATATGCGGCCGTGAATGAGGAGAGTCCGAATCGAACTCCTATGCCACTAGCGGCAGGGAGAAGGCTATAACAAGTAGAGACAGCGCTGACTCATAAAGGACATTACCAAACCCATATAGCACATAAGCAAAACATAATTTCAGATGGCCCAAAGGCACTTTTCAAACATCTTGCTTTTCACATTTTTCATCTCATAACATCAAATTGTGTCAAAAATGACACTAGCATATATTTACATGAATTCACATAATCAATCTAATGCAATGCACATCACCAAATTAATCACATAATAATCACATTCATGACCAAACATGCACTAATTTCTTTAAATCATTTAAATCATAAATCGAATAATTTGAAACTCATGAATTTCATAAACCTTGTATTTTCTCAAAATCATTGTCATAAAATCATTTATCAAAACTTTGCTTCTTAATTTTTCAAATTCGCATTCTTAGCTTACAATTCAATAAATAAATATACTACCCACCTCATATCCATGCTAGCATCTTGTCCAATGCTTCAATTTGACCTTTTCTCCTTTCTTCCTTCCAATTTAACACAACCTATACCATAATCATCCAAATTCACATCATAAATAACATAATCTTCGAAATTAACTTAGGAATTCACCAATTTACCATAATTCCAAGCTATCTAACTCACCAATTTACAAAAACCCTAATTCACCAATTTGGCCTAAACCAACTTATACAAATTCCATATCATAAATCACAATTTCTTCATAATTGATTTCATATTTCACCAATTCATACTAGTATTGATGATTCTACACCATTAATTCACAAAATCTCCAAATTTTCTAATTTGGCCTAAACTCCCAATTTACAATTTTTCAAATTAAACTTCACCTAAAGCATAAACATCAAAATTGACTTCGGATATCTCAAATTCATCATTAATTCAAGCTATCTAAAGCATCAATTTCACAAAACCCCAATTTTCAAATTTGACATAAACTCCAATTTTCAATTAATCCAAAATTAAACATAATCATAGTCTAATCTCTTCAAATAATCATAGATAAACTAAATCCATAACCATTCCAAGCTTAATCAACTATCAAACTAATCAAAAACTCAAAATCAAAACTTTCTCTCTCTTACCTTTTTCTCCTCCATTTTCGTTATTTTCAAGCTCCATGGACAACTTCCATCTTCTTCCTCCTCTTTGCTCTTAAAACCAGCGAAAATATCTAAGAAAACCCATAAAAAAAACCTTGCTTCATCTTTCTTCTCCTTCCTTCCACCATAGCCGACCATGCTTCTTCTCTCTTCTGCAATGTTTCTTCTTCTCTTCTTCTTATTTCTTTCTTTCATTTTTCTTCATAAATCGTGAATCTTCTACTGTTTCTGGGAGTAAAAACGACAACTTCTTGTGTTTTCATTTAATGAAACACAATTTACCATCTTGCCCCTCCAATTAAGCCTATTTCCAAGTTTGCCCCTGTGCAGGATTTTGAAAAATTGATAACTTGCGTCCTGATTTCCAGCATCTAAACGAAATAATTTAGACAAACTTTCTTCATGAAAATTGTTCCTCTAGATCATACAAATCGAACGCCACCGACGACGTTCAATTCGGATCTAAAACGAAGAAGTTATAGCCGAAATACTATCGGACCTTCATAAAATCCGAGACTGAACAATATGCGAATTTAATTCCAAAAATTAACAATCTTAGGGATGAAATTAAATTTCGATCCCTTCACAAGAGTTGTAGCCCTATGTCTTAACTTTATTTTCCCTCAAGAATCACCTCAATCGGAGTTGTATAACTCCCAAAAATTGCAAAGTACTAAACCATGTTCAGAAAATTATCCAACTTATAACCTATAACCAAATCTCCTACTTTGGTTCAATCAATCTCTTTTCATTTAATCTCCTAAAAATCATAATTCTTCGTAAAAATGAACTTAATTGTCTTAGGAATCCAACGCTTCAATAATCAAATCAATCGGATGTCGGACGAAGGAATTATAAGCAAAAGATTACAAAAGGGATCGGATAAAGAAACAAAGTAGCGGAACTTCAAAACTGAACTTTTCAAAAATTATATCTCTTGATCCCGAACTCAGAATTTGACAAATTTGGTGTCAATAAAAAGATCAAAGGAAGCTCTACAACTTCCCTGAAGAACTCAAAATCAAATTAGGTCTCGAAAGGGGTTGAAAACTCAATCAAAGATTCTATCCAAAACAGCTTTTCCTAAACGACTTTCAATTTTTTATCGCTCATAACTCCTAGCCCCGATATCGAAAAATTACATACTTTATGGCGTCGGAAAGATCGAAATACAGGCTACAACTTTTAGTAAAGCCACTTTTTCCAATTCCTACTAAATCCATTCGGCGAGTAGCCTCGAAACATAGACTAGACAAATCTATACTTAATAACATTTTCAAAACAAAGCATATCTTCGGAAAATCATATCTCTCAATCCTGACATCGAAAAATAGCAAACTTTATGTCCACAAAAAGCTCTCGACAGAGGCTACAAGTTTCATGTAGATCATTTTCTCGGATTTTGCCTCAATTAAAAAGTCAACTTTTTCCTCAAAGTCAAACTTTAAACGAACTTTGACTGATCATAACTCTCACTCCCGATATCGAAAAATATCAAACTTTATGTCTACGAAAAGCTCTTAACATAAACTACAAGTTTCCATAAGATCGTTTTCTCAAATTTTGACTCAAACAAAAAGTCAACTCTCAAGTCAACCATTTAATTACTATTCATCTCCAAAGTCAAACTTTCTAAATTCTTCAAATTTTCACACTTTTTCTTTTTAATTCTTGCTATTTAACTTCATTTCAATCAACTCATCTACTTTCTTCTCATAATCTATATAAGTTCACTCAAATATCAAAGTCCTCAAAATTAATAATTTCATCAAATTTCCTTAAATTCATAGTTTTCTCACCAATTTCTTTCTCACTTAAATTCATTTTAATATTTCTAATTTTCATCAAAAGTTCGAGGTCCAACAGGTTTTTTAACGGCCCACGCCCTCATTATCATCAATAAAGGAGTTTTCAGATTTCTCGGCAATAAAGAGTTCCATTATATGTGGCAAAGAGTAGAAAATCCAATCAGTCATCGCTCGGCATCTCTATAGATCGACTACGGTCGGTCTGGTAGCCAAGACAAGATCCTTGGGACCCTCGCTCGGCATCTCCATAGATCGACTACGGTCGGTCAGGTCGCCAAGATAAGATCCTTAGGACCCTCGCTCGGCATCTCCATAGATCGACTACGGTCGGTCGGGTCGCCAAGACAAGATCCTTGGGACCCTTGCTCGGCATCTCCACAGATCGACTATGATCGGTCAGGTCGCCAAGACAAGATCCTTGGGACCCTCTCTTGGCATCTCCATAGATCGACTAAGGTCGATCGGGTCGCCAAGACAAGATCCTTGGGACCCTCGCTCGGCATCTCCATAGATCGACTATGGTCGGTCAGGTCGCCAAGACAAGATCCTTGGGACCCTCTCTCGGCATCTCTATAGATCGACTAAGGTCGATCGGGTCGCCAAGACAAGATCCTTGGGACCCTCGCTCGGCATCTCCATAGATCGACTAAGGTCGGTCGGGTCGCCAAGGCAAGAGCCTTGGGGCCCCTCGCTCAGCGTAGATCGAATACACTCACCCAGGATCCTAAGATAAAACCTAGGATTGTACGGCCTCGTAATCACTCGACCTAACTCACCTGTTCGACACATAGTGAATACACTCGTTCACAATCCGTTAATTGAGGAGACAATCTCACCCTAAACGCAGAAGAGGTAGTAAAAACACACTTTCATTCATTAAAATCAAAAGTTCCGGTCACGAGCCCGACCGGATGAGCTTTACAAAGGGAGCGATATTAAAATCAAAAGTTCCGGTCACAAGCCCGACCGGATGAGCTTTACAAAGGGAGCGATCGCCCAGACGCTTCGGGAGGAGGAGATAAAGAACCAACAACTGGGTCAGTAGAGGAAGGGTCGGTAGCAGGATCGGCCAAGGGAAGAGAAGGGCCAGCAATTGGGTCAAGAGGAGCTGGCAGCAGAGAGACATTCTCCTCTTCTTCTTCCGAGCTGAGATCCAACTCCTCGTCCGGAATTACGGTCCGCTCCCCGACGGCCCTCTCCTTCATTTCCTCCAACGAAAGGCCGAGAGCAGGAAGCAGCGGCTCGACATACTCTTCAAATGAAGGCCGCTCCGACCCATCAGGAACGTGAATCTCATGGCACTTCTTCAGGACCGAAAGGGTTACACACAGGCGAGCTCTAGGCATTCCGCAGTTAGATTTCTTCTCTTCCACCGCTTGATCGCCTCGATTCTTTGTCTTTTAACTGAGCATCCTAACTTCGTCAACACCTCCTCGGTCCTGCGCTTGCCTTCCACCGCTGCATGGCAGTCTTGGAGGAACTTCTCTTTAAGCTTCCTCTCCAACTCCACCTTCCCCTCCAAGACCTCACACGCCTTGACCAGCTCGCCCTTCGCCGCAACCGCCCTGATCCTCTCCTCCTCTCCCGTATCAACTTGAGCTTTCAAAACGCTCATCGCTTCCTCCCGAATCTTCTTCTCCTCCTTTAAAGAAGAATTCTGAGCCTGAAGAAGGTCTCTCCCCTCTTTCACCTCCGAAAACTCGTCCTTCAAAGCCTTCATCTGCTCATGAAGGTCCTGAATTTCTCGGTTCAGAGCCTCCAGACGCTGCACCGCCGCGAAGGACATCACCGAGCTCCGTATATAGCTACAAAGGAGTTGAGACCCCATCTCTTGATTGCTTTTCTCATCCATGCGTTGCTCGTCCACGGGGGGAGTAATCCTCTCAATAATGTGGCGGGACACGTCGAGGTCCCCAATCGAGGAGTCTATGGGCAGCTTGATCAAAGACTCCCACTGCTCGGTGTTAGTCGCTTGACTTTTCCCTTTGCCCGTCTTCTCCTTTTCCTTCCCGCCTTGCCCAGACGGGTTGGATGGAAGATCACGGAGTCGGACCAGTCTCCTCCTCTTAAGAGGAGGCTCCACTTTTTCCTCCTCCTCTTCTTCTACACCTGCTCGACCCGTACTCACTAGTACGATCGGCAATAACGCCGACCTCGCAGGACTGTCCTCAACAGGTGAAGGGGCCAGAGACTGTAGAACGGCCGAGGTCCACCAACGGAGCGGAGCCTTCACCAGTCTCCGCCTCCTTCCCCTTCTTCTTCCCCGTGGCCTGCTTTTTGGACTTAGGGAGAGCGACGGGCCTGGCATAGTCCTCTATTCTCACCGTGGCTCCACGGCAACAAACACAAGTTAGAGGGAGATGCAATAATCAAGATATGCAGTAAATAACTAAACTACGCGGGGTCAACCAGACGGGGCCGCTTCCTCTCCTAGCTCGCTAATCCGTGGTGGGGGGTCGAGCAGAAAAGAATTGGTCGAGGTCCCCCCGAAATAACCCTGGACGAGCCGAGCGAAGTCGTATCGACTGAGAGCTTTTATACGATTGACTACCATCCACTCCTCCCTACTAAGGGATATGCTCGACACGTCATTCCACTGCTCGGCTAAAGGATACCTCCACGGCCGAGACTCGGAGGAGGATCCTGGAGGCTTCACAAAGAAATACTTTGTTCTCCAAGAAGAGACCTTTGAAGCTGTCCCAGCTGGCCGATACCGAGCATCTCGGTACTGCAGAGAAGGGATCTCGGCTCCAGAGATCGGACTCTGACTCTAACTCAGTCTCATGAAATGGCGCAGGACGCCGATCGAAGGAGGGCAGCGAATTGTTGACACAGCAATGCCAGACCGTTGACAAATCTCCAGCTATTCGGAGGAATTTGGCTCGGCATTAGCTGATATACCGTGCACACCTCGTCGACGATCGAGGCGTACGGAAGCCTCATACCACCCATCGAGAAGAAACTATCGGAAACGGCGAAATATCCACTCAAGTTACTGTGGATGCGCTCGTTCCCCAGAGCCAGCCGGGGTCCCCAGGACACGGGGATGTTATACCTGAGTATTGACCGATTTAGTTCCTTTACGGTCATCGTTGATGCTTCTCATGGCGGCGCCTCCACAACCAACCCATCCTTTCTCTCTCTCGTCGATATTTCCTTGACACCCTCTACCACACTTCTGGAACTGGTAGTCGACATGTTTACCAAGAAGAGACTTTTAATAAGAAAAACTTAGAGGAAGAAGGACGTACCTATTTAGTGAATGGAGAAGGAGAAATCGAATGACAGTTGACGGAAATTTCCGGGAATTAAGGGCAAGAAAGAACAAATGAAAGCAGAGTGAGAGTAAGAACGAAGTAAACGTGAAGAAAACCAAACAGTTTGCCGATCCTGAACGTTTATAAGGGAACACTTGAATAGCGACCCAATCGAAGCGCGACGCGTGGAGAAAATCCGAGCTATGCTTGGACACGCGGCATAATTCGAGCCAAGGATAATTAGGGTTGTTCGAAATCCGAGCGGCGCGACAGCTGAAAGGACGTACGGGACAGCTGCACAACGGTTACAAGGACGATACGCTTCAGATTCTGCCAGGCTGTCAGGAAGCACGCGCCGTCAAACAATAAATGAGTCAAGTACCAATACGCGCTCACTGCTGGTGACCCCCAACCTACTTAGGCGTGGGCTATCGAGCAAAAATTGTCAATGCCGACCGAGTAGGGACATCCAGCCTACCGATCCCAATGCGAGCAGTCACGCGCTACCCGTCTAAATCCGATCGATCGGGCTTATCCTGAGCTATCTCAGGGACGAGCTGTGATGCCAATGTCCGACTGATCGGGCCTGCGCCGAGCTATCCTACGTATGAGCTACAGAACCTCTATATACTCCTCCGACCCTTCTCTTCGCTCAGACTCGAGGAGTAGGGGGCTTATGGTATGGTCGGGTCGGTCGTGCAGGGCCCGAACCCAGACGACCTGTGGGCCGATCGGTCCATTCTTCAAAGATCGATCTTATACCTAACGGCTATGTCAAGCCCAGGCCCGATCCACGCTCTCCTTAGCCCGTCCGCAGGTAAGAGACTCTCATGCACACATAAAGACCTAAACCTAGTTGTTACTTCGTATATAAGGTACAACTTTTCCATAACAGAGGTACGTAATCATAAACCTAGCTCTCTCGTTTTTACAGCGATCCCACATTCACCAAAAGACTAACTTGAGAGTCGGAGGGGCTAATCGGGACATAACTCCCGGCGCGCCTTCTTTATTTTGCAGGGATCTTCACGTTGAAGTTACGATAAGAAGCAGCCAACTTCATTGATCCAAACGGCAGTGTTCAGTTCCGCCTGAATCCGGCAGAATCAATATTATATTATATAATTCTCACATCTTATTTTGTTAAAGGTCATACTTTTATTATCTATTGGGTTCCAATTCATTATATCCCGAAAAACACTAAGAATCATATTGTTCTAAAGGAGCTCGATGAAAAGTCTCATTAAAATTTTAGCAGGTATTTAACGGAGAACCTCATTTGAAACACACACAGAGACAGAGTATTTGACAAAATTTCAATACGAACTTAGTTGGTGAAGTACGTTGTGAACAAAGTATGATTGAGTGTTGATGACAGCTGGTAACACAAAAGTAGCGTGATTAAGCTTGAATATGGGATAATTGCTCCAATGGTTTCTAGTTTGTAGTATACGTAAGTAAGGATCGTTCTCATAAAGAACATATTTAATGAAGTGATTGTAATGATACGAATTAAAGAAGACAATTATCAATGAAATAAACTTTTATTTTTGACTGATTCCACCATTGTAAAAAAAACTCATATCACTTTCAGACAATCTATTATTGAAGAAAAAGAACCGTTGAAACAAAGTGATAAACGTTAAGAGTTGGCAACCGCCCAAGAAATAAAAACTACTAACTATTGTCTTCTGTTTCAAATCCATACTCAATGTGAAATCAGCTTTAACTCTCTGTCTGAACTTCAAGTCAAAAAAATTGCTACTTTGTACTAATCACGTACGATTTGTTTCTTTCTTCAAGTTTGCTTTCATCCTAATTGGTTTGGGCCGGGACCCTCACCGATTAGGTGTTGTCCCTTTTGGTCGTCAGGTCCTTTCGACTCCCGCACGCCTCCAAAAAAGGATAAGGTTCATTAAAGGACCTTGCGATCAAAGGAGACAATACCTGACCGGTGAAGGTTCCGGCCCAAACCCCTAATATTTTCTTATCAAATTTTAGCTTGCCCCTTCATGTCCCATTATCAGTACAAGCGTTCAGTCCATATATAATAATGATAAAAACACACAAGTGAAGAGCAAGCAAGCGACGTCTTTTCTTAAAGACATATTTTCCTGTTTAGTTGATCAGTCAATTTTGGCTTTAATCAAATGAATTCCAACTTGTTCAATTACCCTATATTCAACAAGAATATTCAACATTTTTAACATTGTATTCAAATATGAGATGATAAATGATTCCTAGCGTCAGCGGGTGGCCTCAATCAAACTTTTATGATTGATTATCGATAAAAAAATATTATTTCATAAATCATATTGTACATACGTAATTCAAATAACCCTTATTGTTTAACAACTTAAAAAACGGTCCTAATTTTAATTAAATAATATGTTTAATTAAAGAAAGGCCAACAAGCAAGGTAATACAACATGCAAGGTTACATTTAATCTAGCTGAACGCTCTACCTAAAACTTAAATTTCTGATGTAGTAAATTAAAAACTCATAGACGCTATCACTACAAGAAAAATTAGTTTCAGTAACCATTATTAATGGTTGCTAAAAATAAGAAAATGGTCGTTAAAAGTTATAGCGACCAAAATCGGGTTGGTCACAGGTGGTTACAACAGGATTGTTACTAAAAGTGCTCAGTGACGAGTTATTACGTTGATCGTTAAAAATGCACTATTAACAACCATTTAAAATTGGTCACTAAAGGTAGAATTATTAGCGACCAAATTTATACTTGCTAATGTAAAATTTCATGGTCGCTATAGTTATGCATACTGCGACCAAATTGTTTTTGTTGCTAAAAAATAATCTTATAGCATGGTTGCTATAGCTATTCATACTGCGACCAAATTATTTTTGTTGGTAAAAAGTAATCGTATAGCAACCAAGTAAATGGTTACTATAGCTATTCATATTACGACCAAATTATTTTTGTTGGTAAAAAATAATCTTATAGTAACCAAGTCATTGGTTGCATTTATTTTTATCTGGTTGCAACAAATGGTGTATCAATTTTCTTTTAGTAACTATGTTGTGACGACATGATGTCGTTGCTAAAATTTACTTTTAGCAACCAAATAATTTGTTGCTATAGTTTTAATATGGTCACAAATTGTATTATTTTTACTATAATTTAGCAACAAAAATTAATTATTGGTCACTAGAGTGTATGTGTTAGCCACCAAAACTTGGTCGCAAAAAAATAATTTGATGGTTCCTAATGTATAATTGCCAAGAATCAAAATTGATTGCAAAATAATTCAAATTGGTCGCTAAAATTTATGCAATAGAAACCAAATAAATACTGGTTGTGAGAATTATTTCCATTAGCCACAATACTCATTCCAACTAAACTCCAAATATTCCAAAGACGACACCTTAACAACCCAACAAATTGATATCAATTTCGTATTGACCAAAATAATCACCTCTGGGTCACTCATAATAACTATCAAGCACATTTGATAGGCATAAGAACAGATTAAAGTGTCAAACAAATCTACTTAGATAACATTTTCTAAACCAAGAGTAAATACATTGACAATAAATTCTAACATTCCGATCATAGTAGGCCTCTCTGTTGAGACATCCCATGTCAAAAGTGCACCACGTCTATCACCAACAAAAAATCCATTCCAATGTGGGGTGAAAAGCAAGTGTACCAACACCAAGGAGCTTAATGGTATTATCAACTAAAATACAAAGCAAACAGATGGTGTCAGTAAAACACTATCAATCAACATGAAGAAGTCACCATTATCAATTCTGTAATGTATCAAAAATAAAGTTTTATGGTAAATAGGAAGAAAAAGTCTCAAACATCATCCTAAATCTCATGCCAAGAGAAACTTGCGTGTACATTGCTTTATTATACTTGGAGAAGGGAACTACAAATTCAGCTAGACTTGCCCTGTTAAATTGAAATATCATTAACATTCCATAACTATTAATCCTCAATTCAAGCAGTGATGGTGAAAGTAAACACCTTGGATTATAAAATACAATAAAAGGGCTATTATTCGCAGCAGCATGAGCTGCAGCAACAAGAATACCAATATGCATGCTGTCACTGGATATGACTGAGGAAGAGAGAGCTAGTTGCTGTCTGTTTGCACGCTTTATACCCAAGAGAAGTTGTGATTTTCATCCCTAAGGAAAACAGGACATTGCTAAGCTTAATGTAATGATTTCCCCATCGCTTTTCCTCATTAACATCAAAGTCATACCTTATAAATGTAATGTAATCACCAAAGAAAAAACTTTTGTTCTAACAAAGACACTCCAACCTGTAGTGAGCAGGTGCCTTTTTGGTTGGCCTGTAATAGAAAACTCTATACATTGAGGAGTACATATTTATTTTCATCTTTACTGCTTAAAAGCTACTAGATACATCAAACATGTGATTTGAGTAAACTTACTATTAAAACATGAAACTTTAGGTAAGTTTGCATGTAACAAAAGTAATACAAAATGGTCGACCTACTTTGCTTACGGGTCAAGGGTCATCTGCATACACCTCATCGGTTTACGCATCACTGTTATCAAATGTAAACATATATGAGTGACATACGCTTCTAGTAGATCATAATAACTTCTTCACTTCTTCATTCATCTTATTCAGCCAACAATTATCATGCATGTTCCGAACACTCGAAGGCCTATGACTAGCAAGCAAAAATATGGAATAATCATAAGCCATTCAGAACAATTTGGAAAAGTTTATGGAAAGTGGTTCTATCAAAAAAGGAAAATTGAGGCCAAGCACAAATTCGAACCAATTGGGAAAGAGCATGTGCCATGAGAAATTTTAACTTCCATAAACTAAGGCATCAGTTTGGGACAATGAAGATTTCATACATGCAATGTCACGTTGTGAAGAAAGCAATTCAACTTAGAAGGAAGGTTGGGATAACTTGGTATAAAGTCAGTCTCCTTTTGCATTGACGCTGCAACCTGAAAAATAACAGAGCAACAAATAAAATGATAAAAGTTACTGCAAAGGATTAAATGAAGGCAACATACTTGCTCACTATGGCCCTGAGGGAAGTAAACTACAAGACTGTCAACTGGAGGCAAGGAAACTAATGGTCCCGCACAAGCATGCCAAAGCTCTGAATTAATAGCCTTCCTTTCTCCTGTTATCAAATCCAGAAGAATACCATTACCAGCAAGTAAATACTAAAAGTCAGATAAATGAAAGAAGAACATTCTAGCATGTATTCAATCTTACCTATTACACATCAATCCAAGTCACTATCATCTTAATCTTGAGATGCAGCTTCATCTTCGCTACTCCAATACTCATCAAAAGTGTCATCTTCTTCATCATGATCTTCTTCAACATCATCATTATCATCAACACGTGAGTGTAAATTTTTTTCAGCAATTTCAATCTCTAATGGAGCTTCATCATTTCTGGATACTAACGCAACCTCTTGAGCACTATCTAGAACTTCTATATCAATACAATTTTCTTGTTGATATGCATCACTGACATTAAGTTCATTTCCATCAGTAAATTAGAGAAGGGATGGGTCAATCAGATGTCTGTGTTGAGCACTTTGAACTACTTTCCAATTTCCCCCTAGTTTTGTATCATTTACATAGAATACTTGAGTCACTTGATTAGCTAACACATAAGGTTCATTCTCATACCATAATCTATTCATGTTTATGCTTGTAAACTCACTGTCTATCTTTTCTGGTTTATTCCGATCTAAGTCAAACCATTTACAATTGAATAACACACAGCGAAAGCCACTAACATAACTCAACTCAATTACGTCTTCTAGCACTCCGTAAAACTTAACCATTTTTCCCTTATGTATAGCTTCTGTACACACCCCACTATTTTGTGTTACACGTCGACAATCTCTTTTTTTTGTTAGGTACTTAACTCCTTCTACTATGCACCCACTACATTTACTAATACGATAGTCAGGTCCTGATGCAAGCACAAGAAGCTCATCCGTAGCTTCAACAGACTTTATACGTCGATGCTCTTGAATCTAATTTTAATACAACAATACAAATTATAAAATATTACAATTAAGAAAATAATTTACAATAAAACAACATTTCAAAGAAGATTGAAAATCTTACTCGACTCTCGAACCATGATGCGAATTCTTTCTTGTGAATCGCCATCCAACCAATAGGGTTTTCACGTTGAAGTATTTCTTTGTGTTCTCTGAACAACAAAAAATTATAAATTAGTATTACATTAATAATGATATTATAATAAACAAAAAATAACCATTGTTACCTCAAATATGGCTCTATCTCCACACAATTATTCAATACAAACCAGTGTAATTCACTATATTGTTGAGAGGTCATTTGAACAAAATCTGTTTCTCCAAAAGTTCAATTTTCTTTAAATACGATAATGTTGCATTTGGATGTTCCTCACCATCGTAATTTCTTTCTTCCCTGTTGTATTTCGTCTCAATTTCATGAAGATATAATGAGCAAAAACTTAAGCACTCCTTCACAATATAAGCCTTCGCAATTAAACCTTCAGGACGAGCTCTATTTCGAACCATCCCTTTTAGACTACTAAGAAACCTATATTTAAAGCGTAATCAATACGCATAAAATAAAATTACTGCAAAGATAAAAGATTCTATCAAAATACATGTTTAATCAAAATAATATATATATTTTACCTTTCAATAGGATACATCCACCTATAATGAACAGGACCTCCAAGCTTCGCTTCTTGTGCCAAATGAACTGCTAGGCGAACCATAATGTCAAAAAAAGCAGGTGGAAAGATCATCTCTAACTTGCATAATATGACGGGAATCTTTTTTTCCAAATTGTCAAGGACATCCAATTTAAGTTTTCTAGAACACAATTGTCTGAAAAAACTTGCCAACTCAGTAATGGCATCAAGAACTTCTTTATGTAAATATCCACGCATTCCTACGGGAAGCAAACGTTGTAACAAAACATGGCGTCATGACTTTTCAATCTCGTGATCTTGCCGTCCTTGATATTCACACATCTAGAGATATTTGCAGATACCCATCTGAAATTTTATCGCCTTCAAGAATTCTTGAAACCCTTTCTTCTGCTTATGGGATAAAGTATAAAGTGCATGTGGCTTCAAGTATTTAACTTTTCCTTCTTTGTTTGCTTTGGCATTTTGTATTGGTTTCAAGTGCAACTCACTTCTTATACCCATATCTTCTAAATCTAAACGAGCTTTTTCAGTTTCCTTCGATTTACCATCAATGTCTAGTATTGTCCCCAACAGATTATCACATATATTCTTCTCAATATGCATTACATCCAGATTATGCCGCAACTTGAGCTTCGACCAATATGGTAACTCAAAAAATATGCTCTTTTTGTTCCAACATGGTTTCTGAGAGAAATGTTTTCTTTTATCTTTAGAGTGCTTACCAAGTACGACATTTTCTACTTCTTTAATTGGATCAAAACTCGGTCATTGACGACTCATGGCTTTGACCTAAATTCAGTCTTCCCATTGAATTTTAGACTTTTTCGGTACGGATGATAACGTGGCAAGTACCTTCTATGATCCATATAACAAATCTTGCTTCTCAATCTTCGTGAAGGAGTATTTAAACTACATCTTGGACAAGCACAATACCCCTTTGTCTGATGTCCAGATACATCACCTAACGCAGGGAGATCATTTATTGTCCATAAGATTGCTGCATGTAAACGAAAACACTCTCTAGTTTTAGCATCACGTGTCCTCACTCCAAATTCCCATAATTCTTTAAGCTCATCTACCAAAGGTCTTAGGTATATATCAATATCTTTTCTAGGTGATCGAGGACCTGGAATTAGAAGTGACATCATCAAATATGGTTCTTTCATACACTGCCAAGGTGGTAAGTTGTATGCCATTAAAATCACTGGCCATATGCTATATGAATTATTCATATTGCCAAAAGGGTTAAATCCATCAGTAGCCAATCCTAGTCGTACGTTGCGGGGATCCTCATCAAACCAAGGATATTGTTTGTTAAGATCTTTCCAAACTTCAGAGTTTGCCGGATGGATCATTGTGCCAACCTCTTCAACTTTTCCATCGTTATGCCAACTCATATCAGAAGCCGTTTTTCTTGACATATACAGTCTTTGTAACCTTGGCTTTAGTGGAAAATAGCGCAATACTTTGTGAGGAATCAACTTCCCTTTGCCATCATTGACCTTCCATCTAGACTTTTTGCACACTGGACAACTATTTGAATGCTCATTCTCTTTCCAAAAGAGAATGCAATCATTTTTACATGCATGAATAATCTCATAACCTAAACCGATGTCTTTTAATAATTTCCTTGCTTCATAAAATGAATGAGAAATAATATCACCATCTGGTAAATATTCCTTAAATAAATTAACAATCATATCATAACATTTGTTGGTCATTTTGTTCAAAACTTTAATGTGAAGCAACTTAACAAGAAAATATAGCAATGATTTGGAGCAATCAGGATATAACTTACGTTGCGTATCACCTAACAATCTCTGAAAATTTTCCACTTCATCGCCTATTAGCACATCCGGCTGATTAATACCTACATTATCGTAATAATCCTGCATTTTCATTATCAGCACCAAATACCAAATCTTGCAGCAACTCCTCCTCCTCAAATGTTTCATCCATATAACCATGAATGTTATCATCATCACTATATGGATTTGGGGTTTCGCCATGGTGTATCCATTCGGTATAATCTATGTCTATTCCATTATTGAGTAAATGAAATTTTACTAAATGAGGTGGTTGTAATTTTAAATTCAAGCACTCTCCACATGGACAAGGCATATCCTTTCTCTGTCCCAGATTATCTAAAGCAAATCTCATGAAATTTTGACTCCATTAACATAATCTTGTGAAGTGTAGTCATTGAGTTTTATCCATCCCTATCCATTTATAAAAGCCGAGAACTACAAAAATAAACAATTATAAGACTATCATATTTAAAAAACTAGAAAGAATTTCATTATCTTTAAAGTTCAACAAGTCTCATGGAAGGAAAAAGAAACTCATACCTACAGTTCAAGAGACGGTTGTACCAATTTATCAAGGTTCTTTGACTACAAATTGTGCCTCTCAATAAACCGCGCGTCAAAATAATACCATTTGATCATCAACTAATGCCACGCTTTTCGGAGATACTGAAGTCAACGTTTTGTTCACATACGATCATTTCCATTCTGTTGAAAGCAATACTCTACAATTTTAGGAGTTTTCTTCTTTGGACCACTAAGCATTCAACTAGTTAGAACACAAAAGTTGTTATATTCTAATTTTCTTTCTGGATAAAAGAATGACAAAGACATGTCGAGTTAATCAAGACATTCGCCAAAGTTCACATCATTATTTATGAGGTAATGCTATTGCTATGTCGTGTTAATGAAAAAATCTGCCAAAGTTCACCCCATCATTTATGAGGTAATGTAATTCTCGCTATTTACTGTCCCTATTGAATTTAGGAAGTCAAATACCTATGTATTTAACTTCATGAATAACTGTATGCATACATCGTGTAAAGCCATATCATGTTCACTATTGTTCTAATATTGAGGTTTCGAAGAGTTATTCTTCTAGCTACCCCATTTTACCTACGCCAAACAGAGGTGTGTGAATTCAAAGATCAACCCTGGAGAATCAACGATATTACTAGCAAGATTGGTCGTACTTTTCACAGAGGCATGTAAGATTGTGTATCTAAACAGAAAGAACTTTAGATGATGATAATGTTTAAACAGAAGATACGCACATAAAGTCGTCATACCAATTATACTTTTAGGTAATTCATCAGGCTCCTTCTGCAAAATGGCTAGCACAACACGATTGATAATTACTTTTGCCTCAAAGCTATATTACAAAGCGATTGATAATTACCCAAAAAGCAAGAACAAATGGATAATGGAAGCGATGGAAAAGAGTCAGGATGGAGTTAAACCTGCGGCAGCTGCTCCCACTATATGCTATCTGTTCTTCATAGATATTTAAACAAAGAGGTAAGTCGGTACATTAAACACGCATCATAAGATGAATTAAAAAATTCAAGATTTATAGAGAGAGAAAGGTTAATGCACCTTCGGCAGATACTCTCGGTGGATGCCTGAGCTTCACGCGGTGGGCAGCAATAACATCCTTTGTCGATAAAGAAGCTATAATCTTGGGAGAAGAAGAAGCACTTGGAAGCGCTGAAGCTGCAAGATTGGCTGATTAAACGGACGGAATTAAGGTTAGAGTGAGTGGGAGAGGTGTCGCAAGAAGGAGAGGTGTCGCGCGTAACCGTCACAGGTTCTCACTTATGTAAGCGGCTAAGTGTTTGATAGTTTGTCTGTGTGAGTATACCATAGAGAAGAGTAACGACTTACACAGTTACACGACGTCCATAGATATTAAAAAACAAACAAAGATGCCTCTTTGGTGTTGGTTGCGTTCCCTGGTACGCTGTGCTGGAATGCTCTCCGATGTCGTCTTGACAGTGCTTTCCCCTGCCTATTCGGTGTCGTATGGACGTTGTTGCTGTGGAGATGCTCTCTCGCTGCCTGATCCACTGCCGTTTCACTATCCTTTGGTTGCCTTGTTCCGGTGTCGTAGTGGGCTTGTTCTCTTGCCGCTGATCCGTTGCCGTTTTTTCTGCTCCTTGACTTAACTCCATTGCTGTGACGTTGTTCCCTTCTTGTTTACTTTGCTTATTCGATGGTTTCCCTCTTTGGTGGCGTATTGGTTGCTCTGCTTGCTTGCTCGCTTGACGCCTGCTCGATCGCCTCCTCTGTCGTTTTGCTGCGCGCCACGCCCTCTTCTTGGTGTCGTTTGGGTGCCACGATATGATGTCGCCAGGAGCTCATATCTCATTGGCTACTCATTCTTTGTGTTCTTGGCTCCCCTCGTGATGATTCATGTTCGGCCTTGCTTCCATTGGTGCGACGTCGTCCTCCCCTTGCTTGCTTATTTGAAATGGCTCATTGCCTAGCACTCAGTCTCCCACCCTAGCCTCACTTGGCCCTATATAATTCTAAAATAATAATAATAAAACTATATTGCTACAAAATAACATAATATTATGTAATTTACAATTTACTATAAAATTAATTAAATTTATAAATTATAAATTAAATAAAATGAAACATTTTAAAAATTAACTTTTCATCTAAAACTTAATATTTATTTAAATTATTTTTAATTATCTAAAACTTAATATTTAGACAAAATTATTTTTAATTATTAAATCAAATATAAATTGAAGTTTATATATTTTGAAAATAATTGATTTCAAAGGTAATTGAATTCAATTATGATATTACCGGATTTGATCCAAATAGTGTAATTGAATTCAATTCTAATATTACTAGATTTGTTCCAAACAAAGGTAATTGAATTCAATTATAATATTACTAGATTTGTTCCAAAGAGTGTAAATTGAATTCAATCCCAACTTCATTAATGTAATTGAATTCAACTCGTTAATGAATTCAATTCAAGGTTTCAAACGTTTCGTTAGAGAAATCTTTCACTTGCTCTAACTTATTTTGATAAGTTCGTGATCAAGATATCTTGTTAAAGAATGTTATTAAAACGGTCCAATTCTCAAGAAGGCTTGCAAAAGCCTTATCTTCCTAATAAATGGAAAGTTACAAAGGCTCTTTTCTTACTCACATCTTTAAATAAGAGTCAATGTTCTCTTAATAGATGCTAAAAGTTTGGTAGCTCCTCTCTCTCATTATGGTTCAACCAAACTTGTACATTATTTATTAAATAACTCAATCAATGCTAAGTTACTATAAATCATTACATATTTCAATGAATATATATATTATTGATTGCTTAATTTATTAGAAATCACAATAGTTCTAGAATTCATTGTAATATGCTATATATTACATAAATAATAATGTTGTATAATTATTTCTTTTTAATTTTAATAGTATCTTTTGTTAAAATAATTTAATAAAATATCTATTTTATAATAACAGATATGTAAGATCTATCGTTAGCAGTGTTTTTAATTCCGTTCCGTTCCGGCCGGTACCGGCCGGAACATACCGTACCAGCCCAAATTCGATACCGATACGGGTGTAGGTAGTACCGGTAAAATACTTTGTTTTATTCTTAATTTTATAATTGTATGATGATAATTGTCTATATTTATATTAATTGTAGTTATTATTTATATATAAAATATTTAAAAATTATTGTTATTTCATATTAATTGTCATTATTATATATTATTAAGATTTTTCAAAGCATGGTTGTTAGTTGATATTATACAAGATAACTATATAATATACCAATATGGACTATTTTGTAATTTTTAAAATTTTAGGACTATTTCATAAATATAAAATTTTCTCGAAGCGGTATCCTAGATCCCAGATCCGGTATCAACCGCACCGATACAGCCTGCTTCGAGCTCAATCCGATACCAAGCACGCTATTTATATTCATAACATTGGTCATTAGTTATTTACAATATATAAACCAAATTTACCTAAATTGATATAAATTATATGTTATGGTACCAAATTTAAAACTAAATATTTAATTAACTTTATTGCAAAATTCATCCTATATTCTTCTTATTATTATTATTATTATTTTAAAAATATTATTATTAATTATTCTTATTATTATTAATGATTTAAAAGGAGATCATGTTTATTAACTAAATTTTAATTAAAAAGATCTTAAATAAAAATTAACCGATTTAATTTAGTTTTTGTCTTTTGTCGCTTACTATTAGGATCCACTAGACCATTATGCCTTTTTTGGTAATTTAAGGGCTACTTCCTTAATAATATAGCAATTTAAAGACCATTGTTTTTAAATATAGTAATTTCAGACCACTACTTTTTAAATATAGCAATTTAAGGACATATTTAATCGAAATAAAATCTAAAACCATCTATTGTGTGGTATTATATTCTAAATATTAGTAATGACATTAATAGGTAAAAATAGTAATAATAAATTTATGTTACATTTAATGTTAATTTCAATAATCAAAATTAAATATATTTGATATTATCGGTTATGGTACCAAATTTAAAAAAATTGATCAGTATGATTTTAAAATTGAATTATGAAAAAATTATGGTATCAAAACTAACATTAACCTAGAGATTTATTATGATTTTTACTTATGTTATTTTCACATTACATTTAGTTTAAGATTCTTAATTAATCATGTTTAATTTAGGATCCAAGCTTAATTTAGATTAAAATTGGATCAAATATTTTGGGCATATTGAGATTTTGGCCAAAAAATTTGGCCTTTTAGAAAGCCTTTCTCCCAATCTCGTGAGGGTGAGTTCTCACCCTCGCAAGATCAAATACAGCATATCTAAACAAGGCAAGAGACAGCTTGGTTGCTTGAGATGAAGCCAGAGTTAGTGGTAAGAATAGATAAGTTTGTAAGAAAAGAATTTTGAAAACTAGAGAGAGCCACTTGTGTCTCAGGCAAAAATAGCCGATGTGTAGTGTCATGTTCATTATTCTCACACCTCGCAATAACAAAGAGTAGTAATAATAATAATAATAATAATACTAATAATAATAATAATAATAAGAATAATAATAATAATAATAAAGAATTTAATAATAATAATAATGATAAATTTCATAAATCTTGTGCAATAAATTTAATAATAATATTTAAAAGTAATTATAATAATTAAAATAAAATTAATTAGTCAATTTACTGAATAATAATAATAATAATAGCAAATAAATACACTTTATAATAATATGGAATTTCATAATCTTGTGAATAAAATAAACATTTTAATAAAATATATTACATTTGTTAATAAAAACTAATATATAGTAAAATCACCTAAATCAAAAATAATAATAATTTAAATAATAATATTAATAATAATTACTTGGTCTGATAGCACAAAGCTATCTACGTCCAAAGACCATAGTGTATTATATTACACATGTCATAATTGGTAATATCACTATACATATACTAATACATATAGTAGTGTATGGTATAGTGCTATGGTATAGTGCAATGTGTGTACATTACCATAGTATATTAGTATATACACATACTAGTATATGTATAGTATGCATCAAGTATACATGCATGTGAGTTACTTGAAAAGCCTTTAATTAAAGTGCTGCGTTTTGACTTGTTTAATTCTCCATGCTGTGCGTTTCATCTGGTTTTTGATGTGCTGAGCATTTCATCAAAACGTCTGCGTTTAAACTTAATTCACGTGTGTCTGAGATACCCCGATGCAAAAGACAGCTCTTCAGTCAACCCATTAGAACATTCTCGACTCTCCGTAGGCTTCACTCACTCCTTTTCTTTCTTCTTCGACTCCTCATCTATATCCTTGATCTGCTTCGATTCAGTGTGATTTTATGCTGGCTTTTACTTGTGATTCTTCACACTTCTAGTTTCTTCTCCCAATTATAAACCACACACGGTTTAGGGCTTGAAGAAACGAAGAAAAGAGATGGTGGAGGAGGAGCATGAGGTCTACGGCGGAGAGATCCCCGACGTCGACAGTAATATGGACCCTAATAATGCTGATGTCGACATGTCGCCACCGATGATTTCGCTGTTAAGGTCCCTCCCCTCCCCTCCCCTCAACCCTAATGATTGAAATAGATTATAAGTTTTTCGTGTTAATTGGCCCGCTTCTTTATGGTGCAGGAGTTGGATGAGATGAAGAAGAGATTGAAGGAGATGGAGGAAGAAGCTGCTGCTCTTCGCGAAATGCAAGCTAAGGTCGAGAAGGAAATGGGTTCTGTTCAAGGTTTAATGAATTTGGTTTTCCTTTTGTTACACAACAATTGTTTTCCTTTTGGAATGATCCTCTATATAGCTTATGTTTCAGCTCTAATTTCAGCTTGAAATACCTTTTGATTGTCCTCGTGTTTAAAATTTTTTCCAATGGTAAAGTTAGTAGGCTTGTTTGAAAATTTTGCTTGATTCTAAATATTGTTTGTTTTTGTTGATCTCTTGTTTATGTACGCACCCACCAATGCATCGCTAATGAAGCAAACAAGGAGGTAATGATACTCGCTCCGTGTTTGTTGGCAACGTGAAGAGTTTATGTAACTTAACGCTATTTTCTTCTTTTTATTTATTTTGGCGCTTAGATTTTGTTATTTTGGTGCTTTTTTGTGTGTATTTTGTGCCCCTACTTATCTCTACCTCATACCCCAATTCTTTTATATCCTAACCACATGCACGTTCCCCTGTTTCAACCCGATCTTTCTCCACCAACTCGCAGTTCCTTCCTCTGTTATCTCTGTTTCTCTCCCACACTCTTGATTTTCCTGTTTTGGTATGTATATCTTCCTCTTGCATATCTATGCACACATAAAAAAATTGTATTGATAATACTTAGATTACCCTGTTATTTGGATGTATTGATAATTATGAAAATTATGAACTTTTCCTCTTGTTTGAAGTGGTGGTATGTAGAGAAAAGGGTCAGTGTATTGATGTTGTTTGGACAAACATCGAGGTACGTTTATTTTCATGTTATGATCCATAGCAGATTGTTGCTTGTATAATCCACTATCCTCATTGCTTGTTGTTTAAACTAGAGACTATTTAGCATTACTTTACAAAGGTCGAGGAAATGGGTTTGGATACAAAATCGATGTTTCTATGTGCCATTAGGGTACTGACTGCAATGACTTGGGTATTTCTTTTGTTGTTAATCACCCAGAGCTGCTTACTTTTAGCATTGAGCAGAGGCTAAAACCCCATATAGAGGTAAAGTAGGAAAAAGACATTAGTTGAGTTCGTGTAAGTTAGTCAGAATATTTAACAAAAACTCAACTTTACTGAATATTTTAGTTTAATTTGAAAATAGGAAGGGAGGCTATTTTCATAGAGTTAAAGAAAGATAAAGACACAAATCCCCAATTTCATGGAGAAATTATTTTATAGTAAGGCAGTAGCGCCTGATAAGTACATGTCTGTTTTAATCATGCCTTGGAGAGGTTATCACCCACCTCCTTGGCAAAACCTTCGACAAAGTCAAAGTATTGGCGGGGCACAGGATCATCTTCATTTATTTTCTCATATTCTAGAATTATCTTCACATAGCCAGCTGTTTCATTTTTTGGGGTAGCTTGGAAGGTAGTCTTCCAGGTCTTACAATTTCTTAGGACATCACCCTCCAATGTTGTTAAAGTCAGCGTCTTGTTCGCTTTGTCCACTTGGGTCCTCTCCTTGAAAATCTCAGCCTTCCCATCTGTTCATGTTCACAAATATGACGGTCTTAACATCACATCAAGAACATTTGAACCCAAAAACTATAATAATTGAGTGAGATGTAAATCCTCTCTTCCTTTTTTACACAAAGTTGCGTTGAAAACATTTATTGAATTTACTTATAAATCAGAGTGAATGATAAATATGCATAGACTATTTTTGGAAACTAGAAAACAAGAACTTACTCAAGTTATAGTGTCATATGATTATTTGAAGATATCTTTGAATACTAAACTTTTAAAATTTTTAAAGTGAAAGAAACATGTAAGAGGTAAGAGTGTCCCACCAGGTGAATTAGAGATTTATAGAACTAAAATTTTATTTGTGACATTCCTATAAACAAAATGTTTTAAAATTAAATTAAATAACAAGTTACAATTTACTAGTAGCAATTGCTCCTAATAAATTTTTAATTCAATCTTTTACTCTAAATTTATTCAAATGTCATTTGATTTTATGTTTCATATCATCATTATAAGAGTAACTTGACTTAATTCACGCATGAACTTTATTTTGTTTGCTTTGAAATCAATAAAGTTTTGATTTGGCCTGAATGGTCAATATATATATAATTAAGCTGGTTAGAACATTGAATTTTCTGTTTGTAAATTTGCTAAAACTTTCTTAATTAGGAAATGTTTATATTAAAAATATTAAGGTTCTGGAAAGTAACCTGACCCTATAAATTTGCGACTTATTCATTCCTACTAATTTAATAGATAGCTAATACCTGTTGTATTTTTTTACAAGATCGAAAATGAGTACAATACTAAAGCGTAAAAAAGAGCTATTAAGTCGTGACAATGCACTAATAAAGATAATCGAATCGAAATGTAAATTGTTGTTGTCTAATGCTTTGGTAGCAGTGAATGACTCGAATGATGGCCCAACTGAGTATTCTTTACCCCGAAATTTAGGCGGTAATAATTTAATTTTATTTTGATTTTAGTTGTAATTGTTTTGTATGCTTGTTTATGTTAATATTGGATTTTCAATGTTGTAGTGTCAAATAAATATAAGAAGGTGGCTTTTCCTTCAAAAAAAACATTTAGCAATATAAACATTTCAAGTTCGGGAACTAGACAGACAATGATACATAATAATAATAGAGATCAAGGTAATTTATCTTCCATTTTTAAATATTTAAAAGTTAAATATTTTTTTTTTACAAGTAAAACTCTATTGATATTTTTACCATTACAGTGTCAATGGAAGAGTTCGAAGGGCAATCTACCCCTAATCCACTAAATGAGAGTATCAGATCAGATGTTAGAGGTGATATTTAATAAAAATCTCTTTTTATATTGCACTTATTATTATGTATTTCATAATGATTTTTTTAATAGATCCCTCAACGGAGACTGTTGACAAAAATTTGATGCTAATAATGGTAATATTAAATTTAATAAAGTTTATTACATTTTTATTAGTACGTTGTTATTAACAATTAATGATTAACTTCAATTTTTTCTTAACTAAGATGAGGTAAGTGGAAAACGAGGTCGTGGTCTTACTAGAGGGTTAAACACCCAAAAGTATACACATAAATGTGGGGAAAAACCTAAAATTATTATTCCTAAGGGAATTAACAAGCCCGTAGGGGAGCATAGTTCTAAACATGCAACTCAGATTGGAGTTTTGATTAGACTGGAAGCCCCAATGCAAGTTGAGAGCTGGGAAAACATTCCAAATGAGAAAAAAGAAGAACTTTTCAGAAAGTTGGTTGTAAGTTTTTTTCTTTTTTCTATTCACTTTAATAATATTTTGTTCTAATTTTTTTTATATAATATAATGTAACATATCTCTATTTTTCTCAATGTAGAATAAGCTAAGTTATGAAGTGGATGAGCCCCATGTTGTTCAGTGCATATGGAAATCATTTGCTAGGCAATATTCCACTTTTCGGTCTAATGCTCGTAGATATTTTCAAAAAATTAAAGCTGAAGGCGGTCTGGTGTTGGCGAAACAAAGTGTTTATGAAAAACTTTATACTCGTCTTAATGATTGGCTTTGGTTGTGTGACTTTTGGGAGACAGAAAATTTTAAGGTATATATTATCATTTTATTTTAATTTAGTATTTATAATAAATGCACTTGAATTTTATTTAAAGATTATTTAAGAAATTTTGTATAATAATTCTAAACTATTTGATGTGTTGTAGAAAATCTCAGTGACTCAATCCAACAATAGGAAAAAAAATGAAACACAATCACAAATTGGGAACGAAATCTCGTGCAGCACATCAATACGAGCATGTAATTACTTACTTCATTCATTTTTCCTTTTTTGACAAAATTACATAAATGATTTTTTATTTACAATTTCTATGTTACAGAATTTGGACGATATTGATATGTATGAGGCTCAATTTTACAATCCTAAAGTGGGATGGGCTGATGAAGAGGTCGAGGCAAACTGTGTAAGTTATATTTTATGTTTTTATTTTTTATGTTTATTTTCTTTGGAATAACTGTAAGTATCTCATTGAACAACCGGTGCAACTCCATTGGTAAAGCCGAATGAGACAAATTCTAATATTTCTTTTGCAAAAAATTGGATATAGATTCTTTGCTTTAATCTCATTTAGATTATGTATCATCGTTATATTTAATATGAACAAATTTTCTGATTTTTGTATAACAGGTTGAAATGAAAAAATTGCGAGAAGAACAAGAAAATTTATCGGAGGATGTTCCTCGTATGAGTGCAGAACAAATTTGCATCTAAGTGCTAGGAGAAAATTCTATGTATGCCAAATCAAAAGGCCTATCTAAAAAAAATCTAATCATGGTTCTACTTTCGAGACATCATCAAATCGAGTACGATTAGAAGAGGAGTTGGCATCTACACAAGAGGAATTGGAGAGTACAAAGGCTGAGTTAGCTCTACAAAAAACAACTGTTGAAGCTGTGGTGAAATGCATTGAAAAGATGACAGGCAGAAGTTTTTCTGAAATTATTAATCAATCTGATTGGTAAGTGTTTTTTCATATCCAAACGTGTTTAATAGAAGTTTGGCATATTTATTAATTATTTTTCTTTTATTATGTTAACTTTTTCTTCCATCTTTTACTAAGATGGAAATTAGTTGATTATATAAATTAATTATTTTGGTTATTTATGCTTTTTTTTAATGCAGATGTAATGTGAAGTTGGAACTTGGAAGCCGTTTAATGGACTACTTTTTTATTTATTATTATTATTATTTTGGTTTGTTTATTGGATCAATGAAAGGAAAGTAGATTGAAAGAAATTTATGTTGAGAGAAGATTTAAATATGTTAGGACTCATATGACAGTAATATGCTATTTTCTATTGTTAGCTTTCAGGATTCTCTTTTACGTTTACACTTAATCTCGTTTAGACATTGATTAAATTTTTTTAAAAAATCCGTGTTTCATATGTTAGTACGTAGAGGAGACCTTATTACGTACCCCAGGATCACGTGAAAGGATCAAAAATGAAGATAATGCGGAATACCTGGATTCAGTTCCATCTCGGGTTCCGACGCCGATTTCGAGCTCCAAACGTCTCCGAATCTCCCGGGTCCTTTAGTGGAAAGCGTTCACCGACGCACGGGCTAGGCCTTTCTACAGTTTCCTCATCGTTCCGAGCTTCCTTAACGGGTCAGGAACCTTATGCTCGTGAACGTTCTTATGAGCAACTGCAGGAGACCTAACCTATATATAGCTTCCATATCGGGCTTCCCCATCACAAGGCCGATATGGACCCGGTCTATACTGATCGGGACCCATTTTTCACCTGGACTTCGACCCATTAATTTAGATCATTTATTGGGCCACTTTATTATCTTTATCCGGATCAAATGGCGCAACTTAACCGGTAATTTGTTTAAAAACTAAATTGCAATTAATGTTAGTCCAACTTCAGAGACATTGACAAAATTGCCCTTTGGGGCAAAAATGTCTAACAATCTCCCCTTTGGACTATCATTAATTGCGGTAGATTTTAGTTTAAAAACAATTTAAAAATTCCGGTAAGCCACGTAACTGTATAGTCGACTAAGTTTTGAAAAACAAACATTTGATCCAAAGATAACGAAAGTCCTTCATTCTATCCCGCAGGGCTTTCGGTACCGAAAAGTATCAAATACATGTGTCATATGTGACACAGATCCAATACAATCATGCATACCTAATACCCCACAAACATGAATGGGAAAATGGAGTGTGGCAAACTACGATGATACCTTTATGATCTAAATTGTCTCATCTTCGTTTGTCGGTCTCAATTTCTCTAGCTTTATGCTAAACAGCATTAGAGAAATCCTTTATGTTATCCAATTGAATGCTGAACTGCATTAGAGAACCCTTTATGGGATTAAAAACTTATATCCCCTATGTCATGTCAAACTTTATAGCTAGCTATGTTAAACTGTATGTGTCTAAATGACATAGGCACAGGTCAATCTGTATATATGCCCAATGACCTGCAAATGCTTAAGATTGACACAAATCTTAAGGCTTTTATACGTACTATGACGATGTATGATGACACTTTATACTGAGAATAAATGATGATCATCTCTATCATAACCATCATACTATCATAATACTATAATTTGTACAGATGTACATGGAGCAAACCTAACGATCCTCTAACCGACAGTGTCTTACGACATCTAAACACCCATACTGTATACTTGTGTTACAAACATAAGTGGGTGAAGTCCTTTTAGTCAAATGATCGACTCACAATTTCTCAGTACTTATATGCTCCAAAACCTTAATGTCACTTTTCATGTCAACACCTTTATGACCAACTAATTGATCTTTTACTGCTATGACCCTGTGATATTCTTCGTTGTTATGTAACAACACTGTAAGAAGAATGTCACAATAAAACCAGATGGGTCTAGCCACTGAATGGACCACAGACCACTCAGAAATTAAATTTCTGAGTTAAACCGTCTGCGAAGTAGCCCCTTGGCATACACTTTGTGTGCCTAGTCGAGGAAGTTACACGTGTCTTTATGACACACTTCTACGACATTATACCATCTGCACACTTGAACTGTAACCTTAAGTGAACTTTCCATCATCTGAACACATAGCAAACTTCAAACCTGAATACCCTACAAGGTTCAATCTGTTGACTTTACTATATGTCAACATATAATCCTTAATACCTTTAACTATCTCAATACTCACTAGACTGTATTCTGAAAGTCTATAACTGGGTTAACCAGATATTGACCAAACAGTCAAACAATAAATGCAATGTCCTATCCAGTACATAACTGAGCATACATCGGTTATCCACCGTACTAGAATGCGGAACATTCCTCATAATCTCTCTTCACTTTATTCTTTGGGTTCTATATCAAAGATTGTCTCTCACTGTGAGAGACAGGTGTTACTACAGGTTTACTATCAACCGTATGAAACCTTTGTAACACATACTTAATGTATGCATTCTTTGAGAGATCTGTTGAGTTTTGAGGTATGTCCTAGTAAATCTTCTTACCTAGGACAGAAGATGCTATACTAAGGTCCTTATGTTGAGGTTCTTGACCAAAGTTGCATAACCTTATACAACATGATCAAGTGACTTGATGTGAGCAATATACCATCCTTATGCTGTGATAGGAAGATAACTTGCTCCCCTTAACTCCCCTCAACTTCATAGTACAGGCATCTTGTAACTTTATTTTCCAAGAAGCTGGAAAAGGTCATAACCTCACCGAGTGTAAGGTGTCACCTTCAGGAGATTTACTATAAACCATATATTGATTTTCATAAATCACAAACCATGTCAGTACTGTTTGGATCCTGGGACCCTACAAATTGTACTTCATAGACCACTTCATAAAGGTTTTTACACAGGAAGATGGTTATGACAACCTTTTGATGGAATTCTTTATCATCATAAGCTACAATTGCTTTATCACTCAAAATGTATCCTATGAGGATACTAGAGAAAAGGTAACACAAAGTTAGCCTTTTCCTCCTAAGTGAATCCTCATGCAATTAAGCAAGTCATTAAACCATTGAACCTTATCCTGAAATCCTTTAAGTCTCAAACTTTATTTATAACTGATAAGCTTGCAGTTCCTGATGCAAATCAATCAGCTCCCCTGACCTTACTGTGCTTCTTGGCTTGCATCTCGTCATTCATCGCATCCCACCACGCATCCGCATTGGGTCCAGAAACAGCTTCTATAACAGTAACTGGATCCGTAATATGTCTAATAACATAGTCCAGTACACCTGACAGACTATGTTGTCAGATGGGATAGTAGGTCGTCTCACTCCAGTGGATTTACTCAGCCTTCTTAGATCTTGTACCCCCAGGAATCCCTCTATGTGCAGGTATGGGTTCCTGTTCCTATACAGGTACGGTACATAAATCTAGATCCACTAGTTTTAACTATATGAGTACTGGATACTTGTCAACTATAGTATCCACGCTACTATCATCCGAAAGGTCAAAAGACCCTCCATCATAGACATGGTGTTCCAGCAACTTGGCTATTCGTGATTCCACTATTCTGGTCCCTCCTAATCTACAGTAAAATCTGTAGTCCTAAAGTGGTCGAGATATTTTACTAAATAGCAATGAAGAGAACGAGTATGCAAAATTTCTTTATAAGGATTATCCGACTGATCCTACTGAGGTAGGGCAGCCTTTTACACGAATGTGCGCAAGGCTGAGTTTCTAATTAGGTAGATTAGTCATGCTCTGCATTGACTTTATTAAGTCCTTTAAGGTGGAGCTATGCCTTTCGGCAACACACCATTTTGCTCAGAACTACTCAGCATAGTGAACGACGTCACTATACTAACTGGCTCCACATATCTGGCAAACGGACTCGTTAAAGTCCCGAATCATCATGTTTTCCATGATATTCTCCTCCACGGTCAAATCTGACTATCTTGATGAATTTTTCCCAACTGGTTCTCAACCTTCAGACTTTAACCAAGAACACATGACTTTGATGTGAAGAAATTACCAAGACATGTCAGAATACTTTATAATTGCACTATGCAATTATATGAGGTCTACCGAAATACTTATGTATCAGACTCAACAAGTTAGAAGTATAAGTTGGCCCCAATGTCCTTATTAGCCAACTTACTCCTATGATTGTCAGTACATGTTCCAGATCATCTTAATCTAGAATTGGAAAATGCTTTCCTTAATCACTCTCTCAATCCTAGCTCTGGCAATGTGACTTAACCTTTATGTCACACCATGTATGACTTCTCTTTCATCAGGTCCTTCATACCTTGTTCAGCATGATACGAAGAAGTATATATCTAATATGAGATAAGACACATTCTATACAAACTGTATGACAAGAAAGCTGCACCTTTATGTTTTGCATTAAACCACAACTGTATAATAGAAGTATTAAATGCAAAACGTCAACTTTCAGTGTCCTTAATTGATCAAAAGATCACATATAAAATGTGTCGTGTATATCCTAATGAACCTTACTGTAAAGTTCAGTATATACACCCATATAGATATCACTTCCCCATCTTTATTGTTGTGCACCATCAGTTCCTCCTTTCCTTTATTTGGCTTCATCCTGGATATGAATTACTGCATTGTAGAACCACCTTGATCAGATGTTCCACCGAATAGTCACTGATACTTAATGCAACTATCGCAAATTTAATTCATAATTGATAAACCAAAGAGTAACTGATGATCACAATCTTTCCTTTAAACCTCATACTACCGGTTTCTTCATGTCTTCATGTCCAAAGACATGTACCGGAATTGGTTTTGACCAGCTTCAGCAAGTGGAGAAGATTTGAGCTTTCTACCTTTGATCTTAATGAGCTTCATCTTTGTCTTCCCTTTAGCTGCTTTAAGGACTGTAGGAGTAACTACTATAGTTTCTCCACCTTAGCAACACAATGGAATATTAAAGCATTGAAGTCTCAACATTTTCACCTATTGTGAAAATGAATTATTCTTGATAAATACTCCATTACTCCCCTTTTCCTCTGTATTCTTTATGGAGAATAATGCTTTCATTAAGGCACATGTCTCCATACCGGATAAGACTATGTACCTCAGGGAGACATTATCAAGAAACTCCTTTGCTATATCTGTGTTTGAAAGTTCACTTTGCAGATGGTTAGGTACGGATTCTTAATGGTCGTCAGATGTAATCTGTTAGACCAATCCTAGGCTGCATAGGCTACTTAAGGAGCTTCACAACTCATGGATGTAATTCGAGATGGCTTACTCTTCCATATGGCCATTTCTTCTACAACTATCTCCATAACCTTCAAAACATCCTACGTCCAATCCTTCGTCTAATTCTTTATATTGAAACCAGCAAGGGTTTCAATAACGACACTAATTTGGTTGACTGAAAAGGTGACTTCATGATGGTGAACTTTAAATCAGCACAAATGTAGGACAACAGCGATACTAAAGCCATTGATAGCAATCCTTCGTCTAATTCTTTATATTGAAACCAGCAAGGGTTTCAATAACGACACTAATTTGGTTGACTGAAAAGGTGACTTCATGATGGTGAACTTTAAATCAGCACAAATGTAGGACAACAGCGATACTAAAGCCATTGATAGTATCTTTCCTGAAAATCCAATCACACATATTATGAAACACCTTTGGGCTGAATACATAATATATGCAATTAGACTTTCACACATAAAAGCGATCGGAGTATATACTATCAACTCCCCTGACACTACCACCTTTGGGTGAATAGAGCAGCTGAGCAACAGTCTTCCTCCATCTAATGCCTTTATGTACATCTCAAAATTCTATGCAAGGCCAACACCTTTGGGCAGAATAGCCAAACATAAAATCAGAGACATCCCCTAACATGTAAGCAAAACAATTCAGAATACTGACTCGAAAGGCCACTTTGGTAACTACATTCTTACCAGCATCCAAAAAGTCTACAAACACAAGGGATACAGCTTTATGTCATCCTCACATTCTTTATGGGCATATTGTATGTGACAATGCAACCTCAATAAATGCAAAACTCCGAATGCACAATTCTATTGTCACACACACGTGCTGAAGACATTCTTTGAAACACTTGATTCGAGACTTTCGTCAACGAAAAATCTCAAAAGAGTGACTATCGTGCATCACCGGATATTGAACAGACCTCCTGAGATATGACTATGTCATGTATCTACCTTATGGTAAGATCATTGCACGAAAATTCACTCAAAAATGGCTTCAGAATGTCTCAATTCCTATTTCCGATTGATTCTCATGCAATCCCGAACACTGAAAATGAGACCCAAGACACGAAACCTCATGTATCTCACTCATACGCAGTCCGAAGCATGAAAATTCAATCGAAATCGGATTCAGAATACCTTAATTTATTTTTCTGGAGTTAAACTTTAATTTATTACAAATGTAATAAATCCAGAAAAATAGAAAAAGGTTACTTTATAAATTTCCCGAACCCGGAAACTAACCCAAAACACCCCGGGGAAAGCTTTACGGGAAATTTGGAATTTTGGGTTTTTTTTTAAGGGTAATGTAGTGTCAAATGGTACCGTCGCCATGATGATGTCGTACCGACGTCATCGCTGACGTCGGCGACGCGTTTTACTACATCGCTGCGTCGCTTGACGCGGCTGCCATCGGGGGCGCGATGCCTTCGCGCGGCGCCACGTGCACGATCGGCCCGGATTGGCGCGTGCCACACGCGCCCGCCGTTCCACGCGGTCGGTGGGCGGGCGCGAAGTCGCTCGTGTCCCGCACGCGCGACACTCGTCGACCATCCGCTGGAGCGACGTGGCGCACGCTGATTGGCGCGTGAGCCGCACGCGCGTTCCGTAGCCGCGCGCTCCAACCGCTACAGTAACATCGGGCGCGTGTGTCACACGCACCCGACGTTCTCCGTCGCCTCCGACGCCGAAAGCGATTTCCGGCATCCCGGGAGCCCGTTTTTTGCTCTGTTCGGCCCGTTTTCAACCCGTTTTCCGTAGCTAACCTTATGTATACTACTTTTACGCAATCAATCACGCAAAAAAGCTGAAAAACGAATCAAAAACAACGGAAAACCAAATGAGAGGAAAAACTGAAAAACCTTCATTTCTCGCAATCCGATCACGTAACCGCTCTGATACCACGTGTTAGTACGTAGAGGAGACCTTATTACGTACCCCAGGATCACGTGAAAGGATCAAAAACGAAGATAATGCGGAATACCTGGATTCGGTTCCATCTCGGGTTCCGACGCCGATTTCGAGCTCCAAACGTCTCCGAATCTCCCGGGTCCATTAGTGGAAAGCGCTCACCGATGCACGGGCTAGGCCTTTCTACAGTTTCCTCATCATTCCGAGCTTCCTTAAAGGGTCAGGAACCTTATGCTCGTGAACGTTCTTATGAGCAACTACAGGAGACCTAACCTATATATAGCTTCCATATCGGGCTTCCCCATCACAAGGCCGATATGGACCCGGTCCACACTGATCGGGACTCATTTTTCACCTGGACTTCGACTCATTAATTTAGATCATTTATTGGGCCACTTTATTATCTTTATCCGGATCAAATGGCGCAAATTAACCGGTAATTTATTTAAAAACTAAATTGCAATTAATGTTAGTCCAACTTCAGAGACATTGACAAAATTGCCCTTTGGGGAAAAAATGTCTAACATCATATTTATAATTCATCTAGATCACATTGGAAATTTTGACAAGAACATATGTTTGGGTCTATATATGTTTCCCATTATGCATATACTAATATAATTCATTTTTTCCCCTTTGTTCCTTGGAGAGAGGTATTGACGCTAATAACATTGACCCAAAATTGATGTTCTTTATAATCCCATGTTTTTAATCTTATTCCCACAAAAGTCACAATATATTGACTTTCATTTTCGGTTTTTGAGCTTTTAGCATCTCTTGCTAGATTTAACATTTCAAGTTACATTGTAAACTAAAATTTATGTTTAACTTTTGATTTTTAAATGAAAACATATTGAAAGTAATAGTCTATATTTCGTACTAAATAAAAGTTCACTAATTTAATTAACTAAAGGAAAATGAAATATTAAATTACCAAACATTACCAATCAATAAATTTTTGTTAGATAACTTCTTCCTCAAATGAAAATATATTTTGAATTATAAAATTAATATAAATTAAATTATAATGATTAATTATTATAAGAATGAACCTTTAAACTAATTTAATCTATATGGACCGGATCTAAAGAACTCTTTTCATCTTTTCTAAAATACTTAGCGATCATTATTTTTTGCTATAAATACTTCTTTAACAATCATATAATGTGGTTGCTGTAAAGAGTTCATGTAAATTTAGCAACCAAATTTATTAGCTACTGATGAAAAATTTGAAATACTTGGAGTGACCACTCAATGGTTAGTTGTTAATAATAATTTTCTATAGCGACCATTAAAGTTGTCGCTAAAATTGTTAAATTTGGTCGTTATATTATTATCTATGAATTGTAAGTTTTAGTGACCATCTATAACCACCAAGTATTGATTGGTCGGTAGTATATATACGTAACTTATATATTGCAACTAAGTAATTTTTGGTTGCAAAATGTATATAATTAGCAACCATTTTATTATGGTTACTGAGAATTTGGTCATGTAAATCTAGTAACCAAATTTATTGGTTGCTGATGAAAAATTTGAAATACTTGTAGTGACCACTCAATAATTGGTTGTTAATTTGGTTGTTAATAATAATTTTCTATAGCGACCATTAAAGTTGTCGCTAAAATTGTAAAATTTGGTCATTATATTATTATCCATAAATTCTAAGTTTTAGTGACCATCTATAGCCACCAAGTATTGATTGGTCGGTAAAAAATATCCGTAACTTATATATTGCAACCAAGTAATTTTTGGTTACAAAATGTATATAATTAGCAACCATTTTACTATGGTTGTTGAGAATTTGGTTGCTGAAACTAAATTTTCTTGTAGTGTATGGAGATTAAAGAAATTGAAAATTTTGCATATTTAATATTTAATCTAGGAGATAATTATTTCAATAACTAAACTAATCATGCACATTGGAAAGCATTCAAAATAATCATAAAAACAAAAGTACAGAAGAACATTTCAATATATGAAAGATAAAATACTTTTGGATAGAATTCGCTTATTTTGCCTCAATCTACAAAGTTTCAAAGGATTCAATGCCCTTTAACTAAGAAAGAAATAAAGTCAATAATGGTCATAGTTGCTTCTAACATCTATTGAAGAGAAATTGTACTATTGTCTACCTAAGAGATGAAAATAGGATTTTGTAAGAAGTTGGAAAATAGTGATAGAAAACTTCGTATGCCTTTTCTCCTTCACTTAGGTCCTATTTTGTAGCCACTTTAATCTTAGGTTTGGTTAATGGAGGGATCTTTTTATTATGATTCTTTGGCTCCGACACTTTAACTCTACCTTATTTTATGGTGTTTTGATTTGTTTAAGCTTTAGGTCTTTCTTGATTCATTTTAATTCAAAAGATAAGTAAATATTTAAGATAGAAACAATGATTACCTATAACATAAGGAAATTAATCGTCAAAATGGTTATCTTTAATGGTTTTATCAAATTCTCTCGCACTTATCTTTTACTTGTCCTGGAGTAAGTGATATTTAAAATAAATATACCACCTATTAGCTCAAGGTGTATGTTTAATGATTTTGATGATAACTACATAATATTTCAAAATTCAAATTAGATTTATTTCCTTATATAAGCAACGACATAATTTTTAAAAGGAAATAAAATCATAGAATAATTGCTTCCTTCTTGCAAGAACCTTCTTTATAAACTTACCTTTTTTGAAATGGTTCCATGACATCCAGAAGGATCCTACTAATTCAAATAATTAGCTCTAATTATTCGAATAATTAGCTCTGATTATTTGAAGATTAAGCAACAACTAGTTGAAGAAATTTTCTACTTAAGGAAGAACCACTGCCTTTGTAAAAGACACACAGACACAAGACTTGCAAAATATCTTAGAGCTTCATTATTTCTTAAAAGTTATATCGAACTCTTTACGCCTTAAAAAGTGATAACACTTTATTAAGAGAGACTGTTAAATTCTTTATATATTTCTTGTTGAGAGCTTATAAAGGCCTACAAAATACTACCACTGTGGAAGGCTGAAGAACCTTGAAAAATATAAACTTGTAAACTTGAAGAGGTCATCAAATTAATAGTTGGCTTTTATAGTGAAAAACCCAAGTTAGATACTTGAGGACTAAATGTGGGCTTCATTATAAGCTGAATTAATATAAATCTATTGTGTCATTTTCTTTCTCTTCCTTACTTTTAAATTTTCGCATTATAAGTTTTCAATAAACTCCTTCAGTTTTACAACAGGCTCTTTCTCTTTTTATATTGCAAGAAGTTTCTTTCAAAAGTTAGCAGGCTCTTATCATTTTGAGCATTAGCAGACTCCTTTCAATTAATTAGCTCCCTTCTATTTGAGCGTTAATAAGTTCCTTTCAAATTAACAGGCTCCTTTTTTTTCAACACTGACGGGATCCTTAAAAGTTTATAGGGCCCTTCTATTTTTAAATTTATTTTAATTTAGTATCATTTTATCGATTTGAAAGTACCTAGATTTTTTTACACACAATTCACCACCTTTTGCGTGTGTTTGCTTTATTATTTGGTATTAAAGAAAGGATTCACATTTATTGTGTTTTACAGCACGTGATAGATCATGGCAAACAATTTGAGAAGCCTTGAAGAACAATCCGTCTCAAAGCTTCCTTATTTTAATGGAAACAACTACTCATACTGGAAAGAGAGAATGACTATCTATCTCTAATCTATTGATATTGAAGTCTAACAAGCCATCAAAGTTGGAGCTACACTTCCCGTTACCATAACATAGAAGTGTGGTATCATGCTGACAGAAGAAATGCATAACTAAACTCAAAAATAAAATATCATTTAATCTGTGGACTATCTTTAGAAGATTATGAAAAGATATCCTACTACTCTACATCAAAGAAAATGTGGGATAAACTTCAAGTCACCTTTGAAGGAACAAATAAGGTAAAGAAACATAGAATAAGTCTTTTAGTATATTAATATAAAATTGTTGGCATGAATCAGGGAGAAACCATAGATGAATTCTTCAGACGCTTTAACAACATCATCACCACCTTAAAGAACTTGGGAAAGATATATCCTAATGACGAGCTTGTAACCAAGATTCTAAGGTTAAAACCAAAAGAATGGAGACCTAAGATGACAACTCTAGAAATGAAAAAGGATTTCGATACCATCTCATTCAACTAGCTAAGAGGAAACTTAATAATCCATAAAGCGGAGCTTGGGCAAGATAAAGCATCCTCATACAAAAGAGGAATAGCATTAAAAGTAATTGATCAATCAATTGGTTATGAAAGTGACATTGAGTTGCAAATAGATGGAGATGATGAATTCAATTTTATGGTCCGAAAATATGCCCACTTCTACAAGAAGAAGCTGATGAAAAAAAGTCAAGGGAATAGAAAATTGAAAATAATAGGTCCCTACCAAAAGGTAATAGTAGCAATAACAATAAACCAAATAATCAAATCATATGCTATAACTATAAGAAGCCTAGATGCACAAGACCACAATGTCCCATTCTTCAAAAAGACAAAACATAAAATATAAAACCTAGGAAACAAGCTACGACTGCAGGCTAGTCAGTTGAAGATTTGACAACTTCGAAGAAGAAGAGACAAAATAAGTCAACAATGTTTCCGTCATAGCTAAATCAGGAGATGATGAGGTATACTATTCTAAATCTGATATTGAAGTTGATGAATTGAGAAATGCATGTCATGAATTGTATAATCAGCACAAAAAATTGACAGTGAAATATTTCAAAGAAATTGAGAGATCTAAGAACAATAAGCATCCTTAAGGAGAAAGATTAATTCATTAGAATCTGTGAATGAAAATCTAACAACCAAGAATATGTTTGTTGAGGATGATTATAAACAAAAGTTTTCTGAAAAGGAAGTTCTGGAAGAAAGATTAGCCAACTTAAAAAAATTCTTTGCTTGAGAATTATTCTAATAAGGTTGCCATCCTAGAACTTGAGAAAGAGAAATGTGTTGGAAAGATCTTATCTCTAGAAAAAGCTCTTGTAAAGTTCATTGATGGAAGGAACAACCTTGATGCACTACTTGATAGTGATAAATGCATTTTTTATAAAGTTGGAATTGGTTACAATGAAAATAATAATAGCCATATAAGAATTTCTTTATTAAATCCAGCAGTAGCTATAGTCAAAATAGTAAGAAATTGATAATAGTAAAAATTATAACAATTCTCATTTATCTGTTTTATGCTTCAATTGTGGTAGACATGGTTACAGTAGTCATTCTTGTAAGCTTTGCAAAATGGATAAATTATCTCAAATGTATATTTTGATACCGAAAGGTTACGCTACTAACCTAAAAGGACCCAAAAAGTTTGGGTACCTAAAATGAGATAATAATTTCTACAGATATGTTTCAAAAAGGAGACAAAAAAAATCAATGGATATTTGATTGTAGATGTTAGAGACATATGATATGCGAAATATCATATTTCAACTACATTGAAAGAAAAGACGGAGGTAATGTTATCTTTGTCGATAAAAACAAGGCAAAAGTCATCGCAATTGGTAAAATTGCTGACTTTAACTTTGTTTCAATTGATAATGTTCTTTATGTTAATAAATTAAAATATAAATTCTTGAGTGTAAGTCAATTATGTGATAACGGTTATAGAGTTACTTTTTATTCATTACATTATGAAATTATTAATAATCTAAATGACAATATTGCATTTGTTGGTCCTTCCTAGAAATCAAAACATATATTGTGGCCAATTGGAAGATATGTCTTCAAAAAATGTAAAATATTTTATTTCTATAAAAAAGGATTCTTTTATTTGGCACAAAAGATTTGGATATGCTAGCATGAGCTTTCTATCAAAATTTTCCAAAAATAAATTAGTAAGAGGACTACTATCTTTAAAGTTTAAAAGCAATCAGTTTTATGAGGCTTGTTTAAAAGGTAAACAAGTTATAAGCAACTTTCCTCCCAAAAATATTGTGTCTACTAACCAACCACTTGAACTTGTACACATGGACTTATTTGGTCATACCAGAATTTAAAACTTTGGTGGTAAACATTACAGCTTTGTTATAGTAGATGATTATTCTAGATTTACGAGGGTCATTTTCTATAAAAAAAAAAAGGATGATACTTTTGAAGTCTTTGAGAAGTTCTACTGAAAAATTCAAATTAAAAAAGGATATTGCATTTCATCTATTCAAAGCGATCATGGAGGAGAATTCAATAACAGAAAATTTAAAGATGTTTGTAATGAAAATGTGATATCTCACCATTTTTCATGCCTAAGAACTCCTCAGTAGAACGAAGTTATTGAGAGAAAGAATAGGACTCTTGTTGATATGGCCAGAACAATACTATGTGAAAGGGGTCTACCTCATGGTTACTGGGCAGAAGTCATGTCAACTGCTTGTTACATACTTAGCAGGTGCCTTATAAGACCTCTTTTGAAAAAGACCCTCTATGAGTTGTGGAAAGGAAGAAAACTGAATGTCACTACCTTTTGAGTATTTGGTTGCAAATGCTTCTTTCTAAATGATGGGAAAAACAACCATAAAAAGTTCGATGTAAGATTAGGTAAAGCTATCTTTCTAGGCTACAATATCGCTAGCAAAGGATTTAGAGTTTACAAAGAACAAAGAAGATAAATAATCAATACATCTAGTGTTTGATGAAGCACTACCTTTAACAATAGCATCTGATTCAGATAATGAAGAGCATCCCTTGATTCCTAAAAACACATTGACTACTATTATAGTACCTCCTAAATCACAAGATCAAGAAGATCCTTTTGAAGCCAGGATGGCATAGGTTACTTCCCCTCAATAGGAGTCTATGCAGCAAAGAACACCAAGATAATGGGGAGGTCAAGATACATATACATTCTAAGAGACCTTTTTGAAAGTCTAAGAACTAGATCATACTTCAAGAACAACTTTGTTGCTCTCGTCTCACAAGTAGAACCAAGAATCATTGAAGAGGTTCTTATTGATAAAATTTGGGTTTCTATCATGAAAGATGAATTGAATCAGTTTGATAAAAACAAAGTTTTTAATCTAGTACCTCATCCACAAAACAAGTTAGTCATTGGAACTTGTTGGGTTTTTTGATACAAACTTGATGAAAATGGTAAGGTGGTAAGAAACAAAGCAAGGCTTGTATCTGAAGGTTATAATCGCTAAGAAGGTATTGGTTTTGATGAAACTTATGCGCCTATTGCTAGACTAGAATCGATTAGAATTTTACTTGCCTTGGCATGTTATAAAAACTTCAAATTGTTCAAAATGGATGTCAAAAGTTCTTTCCTAAATGGATATATTAATGAAAAGTGTTTGTTAAGCAACATCTAGGCTTTGAAGATGAAAACCATCTTAACTATGTGGTGAAGTTAATTAAAGCCCTATATGGTCTAAAACAGGCTCCTCGAGCATAGTATGAGAGGTTAAGTACTTAAAAATAGCTTTAAAAAAGGAAAGATAGATAAAACCTTATTTATTAAGAAGAAGGAGAAAAATTGACTCACATTGCAATTATACTCATAGTTCCCGTATTCCTATTCTTGAATTTGTAAGAGATTTTTTGTATAAATGCCTTATTGATATTTATGGTTGGGTAAGGATGTTGAAGTAGAGAATTTGGCTTATAATATGGTTAAAACATCAAAGAAAAAGGTCATGGCTCAAATGGGCCAAATAGGGATATTGAATTGGGCTGGCTTTTCAAGCTAAAAGTTATAAAACAATGAAAGCCTTTTTCATTCTTATGTAGACATATATAGATGTGGCATTACAATGGTTATAAGCAAGTTTTAAAGAAATATTCATATGGAAGACAACACACTTTAAATGAAATTCAGATTAATATGAATGTTTCAATCTTTTTTGGTTTACAATATCATAAGAAATCAAAATCATCCTAACTTCATGCAATGCCCTATCATATGATCATCAAAATTTATAAAATACCATAACCCTAGCTAGTTTAACCATTTAATATATTGATAATCTTATTCTTAAAATACTAAATCCTTTAGCATACACTCAATCTAATTTATTCAAAATGCATATGATGAAACCATGTAATAAAGTAGCTCTAACTAGCTAAAAATCATAATAAAGTAAAGCAAAATCATACAACTAGAAAACAAATAAAACAAAATAAGTAAAACATGTTTTTATGTAAAATGAAACTAAACTAAACTAAATTAAACCCTACCCCACATTTGAACTAAACATCGTCCTTAACGTTAAATGAAAAGCATAAAAAGCAATAAGTGAAATGATTCCCTCTCTATTTGAGAGTTACTAGTATTTTAAAAAAATTTCATATCTAATTAAATGCTATTAGATTAAATGACAAAGGCATTATTGAGAAAAAGATGGCTTTTCCTGGATGAAATCAAAATTAGATTTATTTAATAAGAGAAAGGTTTCCCATTCCTTAACATAAAAGATATATGGCCATAAAATAGGGATTAAGTGGAACATAATTCTCTTAGTGGTAGAGTCGTGAACACCTCTTTCTTGTATATTTTAGACATGGAATAATATGATAATGCAGAAACATGGAATAATTGAAATTTTACATCAAAGTGCTATATATGGATGATATAAACTGGCTAAATAAGAATTATTGAATAGTAAGCAGCCAGATCTATTGATAGCACATCACAACGCTAGTCAAAATAAACTAAACCTACTAATATAGCAGTGGTGAGTCTAGATTGATCCCACAGAGAGTGTGTATAAATTTATTAAAATGAAAATAATTGGTATTTAGGTTTAGGGAGATTTGGTTTTAAAAATAAGAAAATAAAACAAAGCTAAACTAAAAAAACAAAGCTAAACTAACTAACTAATAAAAGCAATTTAAAGAAAACACGTAAAAAAATTATAAAAGTGGAGAATTTAGTAAGGATCCAGTTTTTTGGTTCAATCTTGGCCTATACCTAAATTAAACTCATTTCATTGATTTTTTGTTCTCAAACATCTCCTAATCAATGCAACAACTACGTATAATGCATCATTTAACCTAGGTTATGTTATCCCTAATGATTACTGTAACACCCCACTCCCGAGTGACCCGAACCCGATATCGTTGGTGACATCCGAGTCCGTGCCCCGCGAGGGTGGCGTACTACATCAGTCGGTCGGTAAAACTCGGTATACTTTTTTTGAACCATTCATTCCACGTTAAGCGCGACAAACATAGTAGACAGTGAAAACCTTTGCAGAGATACAATCATTTAATAATATTTTACAATAACCAAACAAAGACAATTACAAATCATTTTACAACAATTGTGGATTACAAAATTAGAAACCCTAATGCAGACGCGAACCGATCCCAACCTCTACCTCAACTTGCACCTGGCATACTCCGTGTCAAGCGGGTACTCTTCTAGTCTGAAAATAAATTGCAATTTTGGATGAGTTTGCGAACTCAATGAGAAACCATCATCGATGGTTTTCCCAATTCATGCATCAATTAACCATCTATAGAAATCAGGCAGTTTTAGTAATACAATAGTGTACAGTCACAGCAGACATATGTCACAGTCACAAAATCGATCAATCACAACAATCACAAGAGTCACACGCTTATTGATTTAGTCGTATGCGATGCACATGTGATGCTTTCGGTTTAGTTCGGTGTTGTGACCGAGCGCTTTACGATGTCGATGGCGATGGGGAGTGGATTTCTCCCTTCGAGCTCAAGGCTCGATATCAGTATCAATGAGGGGGAGTGGATTTCTCCCTTCGAGCTCAAGGCTCGATATTAGTATCAGTGAGGTGCTGCGGTCACAACCGTTATTATCAGTTCATGTAGTGATGTATGCGATGCATATACCAAGATTCACGATCATTTACCACTCGATCACGGTAACAATATTCAGCCACAATATACACAAGGCACAATAATCCCGTGTAGGCAATCAAGTCACAGTAAACACAGTGCATAATAATCCCCGTAGGCAATCAAGTCACAGTAAACACATAGATTGAGATAACCAACTAGGTTACTCACCTATTACTTCCGAGCTAATGCCAGGAAGTTTCCGCCCCGTCGGTCGAACGACGCTCCACTTGGGCCTCTATAAGAAAAAGAGTAAGAACGAGTCACTAAATATACAATTTGTGCACATGTAGGTGAAATATTTATGTTCATGAATTCCCGGCCCTAATCTTTTTTTTTTTCCTCAGAAAAATCCGTCTAAAACTTAAAAACCTATTGGCGCTGACGGTGCGTAATTCGGACCTCTATAGGTCCCCAATAAAATAAAACAGTGATTAAAGAGTCATTGCCCGAACACACGTCAATTCTCCGTCCAAAAATTTCCAATTTCTCATCCAATGAAATTCAATGTTTCACGAATCCGATGCCTCAGGAATCAGGTCAATCGGATGTCGGACGGAAAAGTTATGAGCAAAAGGAGAAAAAAATACACATCCTAGTCGACTAGTGCAAGTTGTAGTCGACTAGTGTAGGAAAATACATGTTCTAGTCGACTGGTGAAGGTTGTAGTCGACTGGTATTATTAAAATGACAAATCTGAAACAATTTCCTCCGACATGCTAACTTGTTTAGGCCATAACTCTCTACTCCGAACTCCAATTTGGACAAATTTGGTGTCTATTTCATAGAGAAAAGAGAGATCTACAAGTTTTGTGAAGGACACAAAAGCCAATTTCACCTCTAAGGGTGTGAAAAATGCAATCAAAGTTACTGTCCCCACAATGCCTCTCAAAACAGTGCAACCTTGGCCAAAACAGGGCAATAGTTTATAAAATCCGTAACTGTCCAGTTTCTTTGTCAAACAATTAAACAATAATTATGCTCAGAAATATCCAAATCTTATAAACAACTTTCATGAACAACCCAAAATCAGATTCATTTGGTAACTATGTCAAACAATTCACCAAAGTATCAGCCTACTGAAATCAACTAATCTGGACAGTAATTTCCCAAACAGCATATCTCTTAGCACAAATGTCACCAAATTCTCTACCTTCTATCCATGAAAAGATAAGATCACAAACTTCAAGTTTCATGAAGAACTCAAACTCTAATTCGATTTCTAACAATTTCAAAACCACTATGCAAGTCACTGCCATGGTCAGCCATTCACATTCTAATGTAGGATCAGTTTTTGCAAAATCATAACTCCCAACTCTGACTTCTAAAAATTTTATGTAATATCTCATTTTCAAGATAATTTCTTCCTATACAACTTTACAGAAGATCACTTACACTAATTCAGTCCACAAAAATGGCTAAAATTGCTTCCAAGCAGAATACGTACAAGTCAGACACTTAAGCTAGGTTTCACCAACATGCCCAAAACCAGTCCATAGAAAACAGTTCATATTTCTCAATATACACCTCTAAAAATAGCAAGATCAGTGGAAATGGAAAGATAGCTCAATATTCTACAACTTTCATGAAGACCATTCTCCTTAATTCCATCTCAATTAATTTAGAAAAATCAACAAAGCTTATAGGTTATGGTTTCGGTTACTGTTCATAGACAATAAAACAGTAACTTTCCATGCAACAATTCACCCTTCTAACATTACAATTTAACAACACCTATTGCACACTAAATTGAAGCCAACATCCCAAAGTTTACTTGGGCACAAACCTCACCTCATTTGCTCACCTATATAATTAGTTATGAACAAAACATTACAGTAGGTTCAAAACTCAATTTCCAGCTTTCATCAACAACCTAACTCCTATCACTTCTAACATTAATAACACATCACTAAGCATCCATTTCTACCACTAATTCAACCACAAACTAATCACAACATTTACTTATATAATTAACCAAACCTTGGCAGCACATACCTACCCAATTTCCATACTTTGTTTCCATGTATTAAGCATCATAAACATCATTAATAACATCACTTATCACATACTTTAACTACCAAAATCAATTCCCTCACACAAGCATACTTTAAACCCATTCCAACCTACCACTTCCATAATCAAAGAAATGCATTAATGATCCCCATGAATGCTTTTAACAACCAAAATAATAAATACAAACTCAACCCTTACCTTAGACAAGTTGTAAGATCTCAAATTTCCAAATCACTTACACCTCTCCACCTCTCCCAAGACCTACGACTACCACACCAACCAAGCATAAATCATCACCTTCACAAGGCTTCACTTGATCTTGATAGAGAATAAAGGAGGCAAAGCAAGTAACAAAGAAAAGGCTCTTATAAAGGATGGATAAGAAGCTTTTGAAAGAGGAGAAACAACCACACCAAGGAAAGAAGCAAGTTTCGGATGATGCAAGGAATGGCTTCCAAAATGATTTTTAAGACTTTCCAAGGAGATTTCAAGAATCATGGAAGATTAAAACAAATAGGACACTTGGCTCTTCCATTTAATGAGGAAAAAGACAAAATCAAGTAATTAAACCATTTAAATAATAAAAGAAATATAATCCTAATTAATCTCTAATCATGGCACTAAAATAATTCATTAACATTATTTATTCACTAATCTTATGCCTTTAGGTAATCCTGTTCAGTACAAAACAGCTCACGCAGTCAGTCAGTTGGAATTTTCCGGTCCGGGAAAGAACCCCGAAAAATTTCAGAAAAATTTCCATAAATTCCTAAAATTAGAAAACGATTTATAAGCGCTCGAATAATTTTTCAAGCCCATTAACCACGTTAATCCCACTAAAATGCCGTTTAGGCCCAATTACCGGGAATGTCATGTATGCATGTACAGTAATTTCATGTGCACAAATTCACGGATCACCAGTACCAGTATGTATGGACACTACTCATACATCCCAATTAATTTCACCTTATGCCAATTTTACTATTTTACCCTTCCAGTAGGGGGTGGGATGTTACAATTTCCCCCTCCTTATAAAAATTTCGTCCTCGAAATTTTCAGTTAACAGTTCACTGACAGTTATTAAATGTCCCTACATGTCCTATACACTTTTTTTCCTCAATAATTCATTTTCCCGAAAAGTCACAGTAATCATACTCAGTAAATTATTCAGTCACTTATTTGACTAACTCATTATCACTCAGCACAGTCGACGGACTCTACAAGGCTATCAATTGGCGATTGCACTATCTTAACTATCTCACTTGCCATGGCTACCTTTAGTTCCGATGCTATGACTCAGTTCATTATTTCCGAACCTGTTCACTAATCATCACGTTTATCCATTCAATACCTGTTTCTCACTATACCGTCCAATATCTTTTTCTCCCAATAACATACAGACTAAGTCGTATTCCATAGAGTACATCTTTTCAAGGTGATACTTACAATAACCTTCTTTATCTCGTCTCTAACGATTCACTTTCCTTTAATACCAACACAGTGACATTTAGATCCATTTCGCCATAACCAGCGATACTTTACCCAATGCAGTCATACTTTATATCCCATTGATTCTTAGTTCAAATTCAACTCTCCTTAGACAATTCACTGTTCTAAAGTATTAACGCACTTTATTCGGATATGTACTTTACTCTAGTTCATTTGTCCGATCCGGTTCCACCTCCACTAACCCATTCAGCTTTCCTGAGTCACTTTCCTTTGTTTCACTCATCACAGTCTCAAATCCATTATGGTCTTTGACTCCCGTTAAACACTGTACAGTGTAGCAGTATATTCCTACAGTAAATCAGAACTCTATAACATGGTCATAATCCTGTGAAACTCAAACCACTTAAGCATTTCTCCTGTTAAACATTCACACCTATAAGCAAATCAATAATCACTTCATTCTATACCCGTAGTAACTCAATTTCACTCTTCGCATATTCCTACGAGAATGTCTCGCTTCGATTATTCAATTTCCTTGCTCACCAATTCCTTTGCTCAATTACTTTTGTCAGGTACATATACTTCTTCCTTGAATCACTCAATACTGTTTCCCCCGATTTTACTCGAATGTCCGGATCACGATATAGAAATCATCATTTTGACTCTGGAACTTTTAGCCTTTCTTAACTCTATCTAGCCCCACTATCTACAAACTTCCATGGTCTAGTAACACTTCCTTTTTGCTCTATATTCTACGTAACATTTGGCCTTCTTGAGTGGAAACCCCAATATCTGTATTTATTCTGTTCAGTTCAGAATTGTCTATTCACTATTTGAGACTACAGTAGACCTTTATCAGTATAATATTCAGTTGTGTATGCCGTTTAAACTCCAAACTTTTCTCAAATTTCATGATGTATACCTTATAGGAATCCAAGGTCTCCAAAGCTTTACACAATTTCGATGATAACACCAATACCATTTATCAAAGTCAATTTAATTTATCACTGTTCAACACTTTTAAACACATTCCGTCTATCATCATAATCACTATCATTTGCTTACTTCACATCATTCCCTATTAGGGTCTTATTAACTTTCCCATACATCACATCATTGTCAGTTTCCCTTTTGAACTTCTTGTCTCCATTCATTTACTCTTTTCATTTGTTTTCCTGTCGGTAACATCGACATGTGCCAATACCTAGTCATCCGTATTTGGACTTCCATAAATTCCACTTCATTTAAGTATTTTACTTGCAGATCAAGGAGATCTATTCACCTTTCATTGCAATAGATCACCTCAATAGGATCACCTCAAATTAACATTCCATTTATATCGTTGGATACTTCACATTCCCATACGCACGCAATACATATAACCTCAATCGTATAGTTCACTTGTTATGTCTAAATCTCCTCTTGAGGTATGACTCAATTTCACTTTTGATTTCGTCTATACTTCCTTTCTTGCTACCATCATTATACTGTTCACGAAAGTCTCATCAGCCAATTAGTGTCCCTAATTGCTTTTCAATCATTCTTCACTATACGTGCTATCTCAATCGGAACAATTTTATGCCATAATTTAAAAGATCGGAACATTCCTTACACTAAGGTTCCTTTGTGACACCACATAAACACTTTCTTTCACACTTATTCAAGAATCTATACCTCAACATTTTATCCGAAAACCAATTAGTAACCTATATAATTCAGACTTCCATAAAATCCTTTCCGTTTATGCTAATCCTCGAATAAATAACTGATGCCATAATCATTTCTTGTTGGACCCCCCCCCACACTGGCTAATATTTCCCACCAGTGTGTTTTAGGGAAGATACCACGGCGGGTGTTTGCGGGTTATCACAAGCATCCAACTTAATCGATCTTGTCCTCTTTGGTCGAGGTGAGGCCACGACTCGAACCACTTGACCTCGAATTTATAGCTTCCATGCTCGCCTCTTACCATTTGGCTAAGTTAGCCAAATGGTAAAAGGCGGCATGTAAAGCTATAAATCTGAGGTCAAGGGGTCTGAGTCGTGGCCTCACCTCGACCAAAGAGGACAAGATCGATTGTTGGATGCCACAGATAACCCGCAAACACCTGGCAGAGTATCTCAAGAATATCAAGAGTGGAATATAGTAGTGTGAAAGTCCAACATTAAAAGCGCCTTTAATGTTGGACCCCACCCCCACACTGGCTAATATTTCCCACCCAAATGTGTTAGCCAAATGGTAAGAGGCGAGCATGTGGAAGCTATAAAACCTTGAGGTCAAGGGTTCGAGTCGTGGCCTCACCCTTGACCAAAGAGGATCTTGATTAAGTTGGATGCATGGTATAACCCGCAAACACCACCGTGGTATAACCCATGAAACACACGCCGGGTGGGAAATATTAGCCTGTATGGGGTGGGGTCCAACATTAAAAGCGCCTTTTATGTTTGATTTACCCCACATATGACTACCGTGTTTGTCAGACGGCATTTGAATTGTCATCAACTCTCATCTTATCAAGATGAGGCGACTGAACTCCTCACATAGCTTTCCACATGCTCGGCAGCATGTGAAGCTATAAAACCTTGAGGTCAAGTGGTTGAGTCGTGGCCTCACCTCGACCAAAGAGGACAAGATCGATTAAGTTGGATGCAGCGGTATAACCCGCAAACACCCGCCGTGGTATAACCCGCAAACACACGCTGGGTGGGAAATATTAGCCCAGGTGTGGGGGGTGGGGTCCAACATTTCTCATTTCTTCTCATAAAGGTACATTCAGTCCTCCCATGTCTTACTTTAACCCATTATGAACTTTACACTTATAGCCACTGTACTCATTCACCGATCATCTCCTCTATGATTTCCATGTATCTGTCACATATGTTTCATTAATCACGATCAACGTTACTATCCAATAGATATTCCCAACGGTAGACCGACTTACATGCGACAACTCTTTCTTATATCACTATCATTGTTTCATTTTTCACTTATCATTGGACTATATGTCTCATCATTTTATTTCCATATCCGTCACGTGCAAGCTTGACCTTGTAAGGTCATAACGGCTTGACTTATACACTGTCATCTCCTTATTACTACTTATCTCTTTATTTTCCTCAAACAGTCTATGATAAGGTATTCACAGTCTTCAATACGCAAAAAAATCGTTGATACAACTCCACTGTATCTCCATCCATTTCTCTATTTACCCATCCATTTATCATTTCTGTGTCCATATACATCTTTTCAACCAAATCCAGAATTTCTCGATATATAATCAATAGAAATTGTCAGTCTGTCCTTTTTCCCTTAAGATCTTATTATGTTGATTTCCAAACTCTTAGCACCATATTCGCATAACCATTTCAGTCTCAAGTTTATGCGGTCCAGATCATAACCATTTCACGAATTCATTTCAGTTTATCTGTACGCTTTTATCTCACCCTTTCTATTTTTCCTCACTCTAGTAGGCACTAGGCATCTTGTTTTTTTTTTTTCAATTCTTTCAGTTCTAGATAGGCCGTTACAGTACACTATTGATCTTCTTACACTCTCGCTATCATCATTTATCTATGATATCTACGAATATCTAACACCAATACAGTGAATCAATATCTACCTAATCAGACCATCTACTCTTTACTCAGTTCCAATATTTCCCAGTTCATCACATATACAGTCAGAGCTGTAATTACCTAATCATCCCGGACTTTTAATCTCATTAGGCCTACTATAACCAGTATGATTCCCATATCTTTAGTGGACCTCTCCCAATTCTAGACATATTCATTTTTCTATCACCACAATATTACCATTTTAATCCGGGAATTCATTGATATCAATTCTTTCCTTAATCTGTCTAGGCCAACTAACACAGTCATTCTAACCACAATACAGTTTCAATCTCCTTATCCATTTTTTTCCTTTTTCCTAATTGTTTATAAACTTTCAGGGTTCACCTCTAACACAGATCACCGTTTCTCTTACTTAGTCACTTGACACGTATGCACACGTAGGATTTCTACCCGTGCGACTCAAACTAGGGATCGCCATTACTACGATTACGCAATGACACGACTCATATGCATGCACCCTATGTTTGAGATCGTGCCCGGATACATTACGTATCATCGGGCTCGATACCACCTAAATGTAACACCCACTCCCGAAAGTGACCCAACCCGATATCGTTGGTGACATCCGAGTCCGTGCCTCATGAGGGTGGCGATTACATCGATCGGTCGGTAAAACTTCGGTATACTTTTTTTGAACCATTCATTCCACGTTAGCGCGACAAACATAGTAGACAAGAGAAACCTTTGCGGAGATACAATCATTTAATAATATTTTACAAGAACTAAACAAAGACAATTACAAATCATTTTACAACAATTGTGGATTACAAAATTAGGAAACCCTAATGCAGACGCGAACCGATCCCAACCTCTACCTCAACTTGCACCCAGGCATACTCCCGTGTCAAACGGGGTACTCTTCTAGTCCTGAAAAATAAATTGCAATTTTGGATGAGTTTGCGAACTCAATGAGAAACCATCATCGATGGTTTTCCCAATTCATGCATCAATTAACCATCTATAGAAATCAGGCAGTTTTAGTAATACAATAGTGTACAGTCACAGCAGACATATGTCACAGTCACAAAATACAGTCAATCACAACAATCACAGAGTCACACGCTTATTCGATTCGATCGTATGCGATGCACATGTGATGCTTTCCATTTAGTTCAATGTTGTAACCGAGCGCTTTACGATGAATCGCGATGGGGTGGATTTCTCCCTTGAGCTCAAGGCTCGATATCGTATCAATGAGGGGAGTGGATTTCTCCTCGAGCTCAAAGCTCGATATTAGTATCGAGGTGTCATGGTCACAACCAAGTATTATCAGCTCATGTAGTGATGTATGCGATGCATATACCAAGATTCACAGTCATTTACCAATCGATCACAAGAATAATATTCAGCCACAAGTATACAAGGCACAATAATCCCGTAGGGCAATCAAGTCACAATAAACAAAGGTGCATAATAATCCCGTAGGCAATCAAGTCACAGTAAACACATAGATTGAGATAACCAACTAGGTTACTCACCTATTACTTCCGAGCTAATGCCAGGAAGTTTCCACCCCGTCGGTCGAACGACGCTCCACTTGGGCCTCTATAAGAAACAGAGTAAGAACGAGTCACTAAATATGCAATTTGTGCACATGTAGGTGAAATATTTATGTTTATGAATTCCTGACCCTAATCTTAATTTTTTTTCCTCAGAAAAATCCGTCTAAAACTTAGAAACCTATTGGCGCTGACGGTGCGCAATTCGGACCTCTATAGGTCCCCAATAAAATAAAACAATGATTAAAGAGTCATTGCCCAACACACGCCAATTCTCCGTCAAAAATTTCCAATTTCTCATCCAATGAAATTCAATGTTTCACTTAATTGATGCCTCGTGAATCGTGTCAATCGGATGTCGGACGGAAAAGTTATGAGCAAAAGGAGAAAAATACACATCCTAGTCGACTAGTGCAAGTTGTAGTCGACTAGTGTAGAAAATACATGTTCTAGTCATTTGGTGAAGGTTGTAGTCATTGGTATTATTAAAATGACAAATCTGAAACAATTTCCTCCGACATGCTAACTTGTTTAGGCCATAACTCTCTACTCCGAACTCCAATTTGGACAAATTTGGTGTCTATTTCATAGAGAAAAGAGAGATCTACAAGTTTTATGAAGGACACAAAAGCCAATTTCACCTCTAAGGGTGTGAAAAATGCAATCAAGTTACTGTCCCCACAATGCCTCTCAAAACAGTGCAACCTTGGCCAAAACAGGGCAATAGTTTATAAAATCCGTAACTGCCCAGTTTATTTGTCAAACAATTAAACAATAATTATGCTCAGAAATATCCAAATCTTATAAACAACTTTCATGAACAACCCAAAATCAGATTCATTTGGTAACTATGTCAAACAATTCACCAAAGTATCACCATGAAATCAACTAATCTGACAAGAATTTCCCAAACAGCATATCTCTTAGCACAAATGTCACCAAATTCTCTACCTTATATCCCTGAAAAGATAAGATCACAAACTTCAAGTTTCTTGAGAACTCAAACTCTAATTCGATTTCTAACAATTTCAAAACCACTATGCAAGTCACTGCCATGGTCAGCCATTCACATTCTAATGTAGGATCAGTTTTTGCAAAATCATAACTCCCAACTCTGACTTCTAAAAATTTTATGTCATATCTCATTTTCAAGATAATTTCTTCCTATACAAATTTTCAGAAGATCACGCACACTAATTCAGTCCAAAAAAATGGCTAAAATTGCTTCCAAGCAGAATACGTACAAGTCAGACACTTAAGCTAGGTTTCACCAACATGTCCAAAACCAGTCCATAGAAAACAGTTCATATATCTCAATATACACCTCTAAAAATAGCAATATCAGTAGAAATGGAAAGATAACTCAATATTCTACAACTTTCATGAAGACCATTCTCCTTAATTCCATCTCAATTAATTTAGAAAAATCAACAAAGCTTATAGGTTATGGTTTCGGTTACTGTTCACAGACAATAAAACAGTAACTTTCCATGCAACAATTCACCCTTCTAACATTACAATTTAACAACACCTATTTCACACTAAATTGAAGCCAACATCCCAAAGTTTACTTGGGCACAAACCTCACCTCATTTGCTCACCTATATAATTAGTTATGAACAAAACATTACAGTAGGTTCAAAACTCAATTTCCAGCTTTCATCAACAACCTAACTCCTATCACTTCTAACATTAATAACACATCACTAAGCATCCATTTCTACCACTAATTCAACCACAAACTAATCACAACATTTACTTATATAATTAACCAAACCTTGGCAGCACATACCTACCCAATTTCCATACTTTGTTTCCATGTATTAAGCATCATAAACATCATTAATAACATCACTTATCACATACTTTAACTACCAAAATCAATTCCCTCACACAAGCATACTTTTTAAACCCATTCCAACCTACCACTTCCATAATCAAAGAAATGCATTAATGATCCCCATGAATGCTTTTAACAACCAAAATAATAAATACAAACTCAACCCTTACCTTAGACAAGTTGTAAGCTCTCAAATTTCCAAATCACTTACACCTCTCCACCTCTCCCAAGACCTACGACTACCACACCAACCAAGCATAAATCATCACCTTCACAAGGCTTCACTTGATCTTGATAGAGAATAAAGGGAGGCAAAGCAAGTAGCAAAGAAAAGGCTCTTATAAAGGATGGATAAGAAGCTTTTGAAAGAGGAGAAACAACCACACCAAGGAAAGAAGCAAGTTTCGGATGATGCAAGGGAATGGCTTCCAAAATGATTTTTTTTAAGACTTTCCAAGGAGATTTCGAGAATCATGGAAGATTAAAACAAATAGGACACTTGGCTCTTCCATTTAATGAGGAAAAAGACAAAATCAAGTAATTAAACCATTTAAATAATAAAAGAAACATAATCCTAATTAATCTCTAATCATGGCACTAAAATAATTCATTAACATTATTTATTCACTAATCTTATGCCTTTAGGTAATCCTGTTCAGTACAAAACAGCTCACGCAGTCAGTCAGTTGGAATTTTCCAGTCCGGGAAATAACCCCGAAAAATTTCAGAAAAATTTTCATAAATTCCTAAAAATAGAAAACGATTTATGGCGCACTCAGAATAATTTTTCAAGCTCATTAACTACGTTAATCCCACTAAAATGCCGTTTAGGCGCAATTACCGGGAATGTCATGTATGCATGTACAGTAATTTCATGTGCACAAATTCACGGATCACCAGTACCAGTATGTATGGACACTACTCATACATCCCAATTAATTTCACCTTATGCCAATTTTACTATTTTACCCTTCCAGTAGGGGGTGGGATGTTACAATTACAAACTATTAGTCGCTAAAAATGAATTTCAACTTAATAATTATGAATTATATTAAATATTCTAGCAATGAATTTTTAATAAAATGATCCAATAAATGCATTAAAATCATCTTTTCACAATACCTAATAAGTTCATGCATAAATAATCATATTATATCAATAACACAATTATTTATACACCCAAATCCATACGTATAGGATAACATAATCAATTTCTAAAAAGAGAGAGAAACAACAAAATAATGGAAGGAATGCTTAATCGGGTTGTTGACATCGATGTCACCTCTGAACTGGTGTTAAGAAGTTACCCCACTATGGGTCTCTCAATAGTTAGAGAGCTTTACTTTGTTAGAACCAAGAGCCCCCCAAGAAAATGGCTTCAGCCTCCACCGAAGAACAACTCCTCCCTCTTCTCTCTTAAAAACCCTTTTTTCTCTTTTAAAACCCACGAATCTTAAACCCTCGTTCTAACGTCTACTTACTATCTCTTGTTACTATGCATTTTGGTCTCTTACCCAACATCTGTGTTTGTTCTTGCAACCAACGTCTGCACGTCGTCGTTTCCTACTCCTTGTTTCCCAATTGCTACATTGTTTCTCCTATAGCATTTCACTTTTGCCTTTGCTGCATTTTGCTTTTCTTTTCTTCTCCTATTATATTGTGTTTTGCTCCTAATTGCTTCGTGCTTCTGTGCTGTGTTTTGACCTTGGCATGCTTCCTATATGCTACGCTACTGGTTGTTGTGTTTTTCTTTACATGAGATACACATTGGTTGTATGAAATGCCCAACGTCTACTATCATTTAGCTCCATGTGATGTTACATTTTCTTCGTCTTACATTACCGCTGCTTCTTGGTTGTCTTCTTTTGGGCAGAATTTGTTTTCTTCTTGTTTTAATTTTATTCTTCTTCCTTCAAAAAAATGGCCCAAATTTTGTGAAGATCTAGCCAACGAACCCTTCAGGACAAATACATCGTGGTGAAGTCCTCGGATTAACTCAAAGACCTCTAAGGACAAATACGCCGCGACATTCGAAAAATCTCGTGTAAGACCCTTTAGGGATGGTTCGCCGCAACGAAGCCTTCACATCCGAACCTAGAATACCCAACATTCACACTAAAACTCTGCACATAAACACATTACCAATCCCATTCAATCATACACTAACATGTACTTCTAATTCCAACATTAACCACAAGATAGGCATAAACATACATAAGAGAACTTCTTTATGTCTCATTCTCATTACACAACAAAATAGAGTTTGAACAAGCTTTAATTACATATCAACATACACATTAATATCTTAATAGTTTGATATGCTTATAAAGCTATCCAAAAGTGATCTAACCAACTTAGTACAAAAGCTAACTATCTTGGAGTTTGTCCAAATGCCTTGAAAGGATCGCTAACCTTCTCGTTCTGCACCTAAGGAGTGAAAAATGATAGGGTGAGTTGCAAGGCTTAGTGGCTAATATATTTATAGTCATTGACTATGAGCCACACAATCAGACTTTTATATGTATATACAAATAGGCATATGCATCTTATCTTAATCTAGCAATGTAAATTCAGTATTCAAAACTCATAGTTCAAAACATCATCACATAGAATATATCAAGTGTAATTCGTCATCAAAGGAACATATCAGGTGTAATTCATCATCAAAGCATAACACTCAACTCATGATGGCGTGTCAAACCAACAAAAATAAATTCCTACTCTAGAACACTTAAGCGAGTAAAGTGGTGAATAGGGTCGAACCACAGAGACCAATGTAGTAATTGTTTATTTGTGCAAAATCGAAAATAAAAATAAAATAAAAAATAAAAATATAAAGAAAGTTGATTTGGGGATGATTAATTTTAAAACACGAAATTAGCACGAAATCACGTCGAAGGAAATTAAAAATAAGACTGAAAATAATATGAATAAAAACCTAGCCAAGGTACTCTCCCGTTTGATACTGTAATTCGATCATAGACTCAAAAATATATAAATTTCGTTCATTCCTATGGACAAAGTTATAGCAGATACGATGAAACGACACAAATCTACCAATCCATTCGTAATTATTCGATAACCCCGAGTAAAGCTCATGCAGATTATTTCCTAACCAATTAGACTATTCCCAGTAAAGCTCATGAAATATAATCTATGGCAGAATAAATTCTAATGGACCCTCGCCTTAGCCAATGTAATCGGACACCGCAATCTATTTAGACTAAATTATTTAATCCCATTAACCTCTTAATTGAAATTAATTCGCCACTCGATGAGACAAAGAATCACGGATTAACTAATCTATTCGCAATATATTATTAAGTCAATTAATTAACTCGCCACATTAATCAACAAACTCAACAATAATTAATCGCCGCACGTAGATTAAACAAACATAAGAAATTCACGAAAACAATTAAACCACGAAAGTCTCACGAACTACATGTATCAAACATCAAGTACCTTGTCTAGATTAAAAATTAGCCACACATAATTCTAATCTCTAACAATTAATACTTAAATTAACAATTTAAAATAAGAATTCAACCTTCACTGAAATTCTAATTCACCGAACAAAGCTTCAGCTCAACTTAAATGCCTGTTGTCTCCTACTGTCGTGCCTTCTTCTCTTCTGTTCTCAAGTGTTATCCCCAAAAATCAATTTCTACTGCACGCTGTCCTCTTCCTAAGCTGAAGGCTGTCGCAATCTTTGACCCTTCTCTAAGTTCCAAAGCCTTCTCTCCTCTCCCAGTTGCCGTCTGTCTCTCAATATATCATTCCCCAAAAAGCTCTCCTCGAAGTTGCCGTCCTCTTAGCTTTTTAGTGGCTTTTTCTTATTGTTCTCTTTTTTCCCAGGCTGCCGTCACCTTTAATGCTATCCTCTTGTTGCTAAAATTGTCGTCCTTCACACCTCTCCTAGGTTTTTGTGTTTTGCTATTAATTGACGTGGGCCCCTCCTCAATTCATTCTCCAGCCCAATCATTCTCTTAATACACTTGTATGTTGCGTTAAGAGATGCTGGCCCATTTAATTCATTTATTGCTTTGTTGCCTTGATTTATTGAAAATCCCACGTCTTTCTTAGCTTCCTACCATCCACTTCTAGCCTCGTGGCCTCATCGTTCTCCACGTTCGTCTTCTCTAATTAATTGTGCTTCTCCTTCAAGTCCTTTTGCTCTTCTAATTTATACCGCACCACCTGTAGTCAGTAGCTCATCGATCGGATAATTAACATATCTCTAGCTTTCACGTTGTCAATTTCACTCCAAATTGCGTCACTTTATATTTTATCACCTAGAACATGCAAAAACATAAATTACCATGAAAACACAAGCAGAACATCACAAAATTCTAACAAAAGAACATAAAACACAAAGAATTAACATGACAAAAATGCAAATTATCAAAACTCCCCACACTTGAACAATACTTGCCCTCAAGTATTCAATCAACTCAAATTATCAAGACACTTCAACATCTTATCACAATTCTTTCAACGGCACTCATCACTTCTCAAGTTCATGTAAGCAATCTGGAATTAAACAAACAAACCCACGAAGGCTGATCTCCTAATTAATTAGGAATGTTAACCGCTTCAGGAGTGCCCAAGTAAAAAGTAAAAACATCCATACCCTCGCAGTGTTTCACTCATTCGCTCATGTGAAATTTAGGTGTTGGTGTTTCCCTCAAAATCCAGCACAGATTTGTTCTTTCCATAGGACTGACACAAGTTCACATCTCTACCACTAGCTCGGGTTTAAAACCCACACTAGTCAGCTAGGTCTTTTATTGGGTTGTAATGGGGCTTGTTAGTTACTAAGGAAATTGAGTTAAGAAGAGCAAAGAACTGTACCAAGTAGACATATGCTAACATCCAAAATTTTCTTTCAACACAAATGAAAAGATTAAACCACTAAGCTTATTCAAGTATACCATATCGCAAATCCATTATTCACTTAACTTCAACTATAATAATGAAATCGAACCAAAGCTGCTAAAACTAATTCCCATACATTTCCTCTATTTTTTTCTTCTTTTCTTTTCCTGTTTTTTTTTCTTTTGTTTTTGTTTGTTTGTTTTTTTTTTCGTTTTCTCCTTCTTCTTCTTTTTTTCGAAACTAAAACCACGAATGCAATTCAGCCAGCTATGATTTTCTCTCATTTTTATCAACAAAGAACAATTAAGCGAACAATTCAGATATCCCAAAGTGACTAAACACCGGTATACAAGATATGTAACTACATATGCTACTTGGTAATTCTTCTCAACTAGGTGCAAAAGTTGGGTTTTGAAAGAAAAAGTTGCAGGTTAAAACGGGTGTGTTAAAACAAAGAAAAGGTTTAGGCTCAAGGGGGTTGAACTAGGGTATAAAATTTTGGTTTGATTTGAAAGAACATGGGTAAAACAAAGGTTTGCACAAACAATGCCTTAGCTTCATTCCAATGTACTAAATGTGGTTTTGAACAGAATTTATGTCGCTTTCTAGCGGGGGACAAATGTATGCGCTCTCCGAAAGAAAACTAGAGTGCGTGTAAGGTTGCACTCTCTATCCTATGTCTCAAAAATCTCACAGTGTGTTTAGTGTGTATGCATGCCTATTACTCTCTACAGACGCAAGCAACTGAAGCAGTCTGTTTAATTCCAGTACACACACTAAATCAAGTCATGACAAGACAGAATCAAGAAAAGATCAATTGGGCCCAAGTGTCCAATAATTCAAGTTTCTCAAACAAAGAAGGCAAGATTGTCGACAAAAACATGTTTAACAGCAGTTGAATTCAAACCTTCTTTTTTAATGGATATTACCAAAACATTTCACATGATGCAAGAATGGACAAATTAACCTATAACAGTGATAAACATGACATTAAAGGTAAAACAGATAAAACAGAAACGCAAACGAACAATTATGCAAATAAAACAAACAAATCTAAACAATTGGAAACTTTCCCTCCCCACACTTAAGACTAAACATTGTCCTCAATGTTTGCAAATTAAAGACAAAAATAGTAAAAAGTAAAGGGTAAGAAAGAGCTTCTCTAAGTGACGCTCGGAGGTGACGGTGGATGTGGTGGATTGCCATGACCACTGCATTTGAACCAATGGGCTAAGTTGCGTTTGATTCTGGTGACCTGAGATTGTAGCTTGTGGAATAAATTTTCCAAAGTGCTTTGTCGGTTTCTGTTGCGCCTTCTGCCACATTAGGTTGGGCATCCTCCGCATTGGCAGTAGGAATTTCCTCTGCCACATTCTGCTCGTCGTCACTGTCATATACATCAATGGGAGGTGGAGGGGATGGTGTTGCTGCCGGACGTTTGCGATTAGACCGTCGGATGGGAGCAGAATCTGCCGGTCTAATAGAGCTACTGCCGGATTTCCTAGGCATGGTTCCTGCAAAATCCAATAATCACACAACTCAACAAGTGCCAGAAAATTAGCTATGGAAGAACCCAAACGATGGAGAAAATGCGGAAAAATGCAATAACGACAATGCACAAGACAAGGAGCGAAACAACAAATTAAATCAAATCAGCATTGGCTTTATCCGTGTATGGCAAAAAATTCAAGAGAACAGATATAAAGAAAGACACAAGTATATAGGCAATCACGCAAAAAGAAATGCACGAAGGACACAAGATAAGCAGAAAAGTTCAGCAAAGAAAATTAAATCAGCTATGAAATTAAGTCAGCAAAGAGACAAATGGCGTTAAAATTAAATAGCTGGGCGTTGGTGTTGCTCGCAGCGTCTTGGCGTGGGAAGTCGTATGTCTCACAGCGTGGGAGGCTTAGCTGGCGTCATGGAATCGGTAGCGGGGTTTAGTGCAGTTTCTTTGGTGGAGTGCGTCGTGGGAGGTGTACCTGCTGGCTGGAGTGCGACGTTACTTGGTTGAGTACGCGGGTGGGGCTAGAGGAAAGTGGATGCTGGGTAGGAAATGAGAGGAGAACTAGGGATTTAGGTGGATTTAGGTGAATTTGGGTGCTGGGCTTTAATGGTAGGTGGGCTTAAAGGTAGGTATTTGGGTAAAAGTGATGGGTTAGAAAGGTGGGCATTTGTTTGGGTAAAGGAAATAGGCTTAATGGGCATAACACAAAGTCTTGATTCCTTCCACATAAAAGCCTTCCACTCAAGTCCAGTTTGCATCCAATTTCTTTCAGTTGCCAATAACTGATCAAACTATACCGTTCTGCAAGGCAATAAAATCCTCTAGACCAAGTGACATTCAGCAAAGTGTAGGAAAATATAATAAAAAGAAAATGGAGAAAAACAAGAAATCCTACAAAATCATGAAGAACTAAAAATTAAATTGCGAAGAACAAAATGAAAGCAAACCTTGGGTTGCCTCCCAAGAAGCGCGTTTGTTTAACGTCGTTAGCCCGACACGAGCCCCATTCAATTGTATGAAGGTTCATTCAAAGAGTTAACTTCGACGGAGTGGGGTTGAAATCCTTCATAAAATGGCTTCAAACGATGGCCATTCACCTTGAAAATTTTTCCTGTTTCCATGCTTTGAATGTCCACAGCGCCGTAAGGATAAACCTTTGTAACCACGAAAGGCCCAGTCCATTTGGATCGCAATTTTCCTGCAAAAAGTTTCAAAGTTGAATTAAATAAAAGTACCTTTTGCCCGACTTTAAACTTCTTGTCAGAAAGCTGCTTGTCATGAAAAGCTTTAGTTTTGGCCTTGTATGTAACAGCGTTGTCAAAAGCATGGTTTCGTAATTCTTCCAATTCTTGAATCTGCAATTTTCTTTGTTGCCCCGCAACATCAAAATTCATGTTGCACTGCTCCACAGCCCAAAACGCTCGATGCTCAACTTCCACTGGCAGATGACAGGCCTTGCCATAAACAAGTCTGTAAGGAGACATATTTAATGGCGTTTTGTAGGCAGTGCGGTAAGCCCACAGAGCATCGTCCAAGCGTCCACTCCAATCTTTCCTGCTAAAGTTCACAGTTTTCTCCAATATACTCTTTACCTCTCGATTGGACAATTCCGCTAATCCATTGGTTTGCGGATGATAGGCCGTGGAGGTCCTGTGCACAACTCCATATTTCCGCAATAATGCAGCAAACACTCTGTTGCAGAAATGAGTCCCACGATCACTAATGATTTCTTTCGGGGTGCCGAACCTGACAAAGATATTAGTTTTCACAAAATCGACAACAACCTTAGAATCATTAGTACGAGTAGCTTTTGCCTCTACCCATTTCGAAACATAATCGACAACTAACAAACTATATTGGAAACCAAATGATGATGGAAAAGGGCCCATGAAATCAATACCCCACACATCAAATATCTCACAAACAATAATCGGGGTCTGAGGCATCTCATTTCTTCGACCTATGTTGCCAGTCATTTGGCACCTGTCACATGCCTTGCAAAATGCATAAGAATCTCGAAAAATATCAGGCCAGTAAAAACCAGATTCAAGCACTTTCCTAGCTGTCCTATTAGGGCCGAAATGGCCACCACAAGCAGATGCATGACAAAATTGCAATATGGAAGAAATTTCAGATTCAGGTACGCACCTTCGCACAATCTGATCAGAACACATTTTCCATAAATATGGATCATCCCAAATATAATACCTGGCATCATTCTTCAGTTTATGGCGCTGGGCAGACATGATACCAACTGGATAGCCATTCTGTGTGATAAAATTGACCAAATCTGCGTACCATGGGTTTCGACATGGCCATGTTGAAGTTACTGTGAATAACTGTTCATCGAGAAACTCCTCAGTAACGACCAAATCATCTCCAGAAGTGTTCTGCAGCCTACTCAGGTGATGTGCGACAAGGTTTTCCGCTTCTCTTTTATCTCGAACCTCAATGTCAAATTCTTGCAGCAGAAGAACCCATCGGATAAGTCTTGGCTTCGCATCCTTTTTGCTCATTAGGTACCGAAGAGCAGCATGGTCTGAATACACTATCACCTTCGTACCAAGCAAGTATGATCAGAATTTCTCTAATGCAAAGACCACAGCAAACATCTCCTTCTCCGTGGTTGAATAGTTTTGTTGAGCACTATCCAACGTCTTTGATGCATAATAAATCACATGAGGGTCACGGCCTACCCTCTGCCCAAGAACCGCTCTACAACAGAATTCACGGCATCGCACATGAGCTCGAAAGGGATGTTCCAATCCGGTGGTTTGATGATAGGTGCGGTAACCAGCTTTTCCTTCAAAATGTCAAACGCCTTTTTGCAGTCTTCATTGAATTCAAGCGGCACATCTTTACAGAAAGGTTGCTCGTTGGATGAGCTATCTTGAAAAATCATGATGAACCACCTGTAAAAACCTGCATGACCAAGAAAGAAGCGTACTTCCCGCACACTTGCGGGGTAAGGCAGCGAGCTAATCACATTAATTTTTGACTTATCCACTTCAATGCCCTTAGCCGAAACTATATGACCCAATATGATGCCTTGATTAACCATGAAATGACAGTTTTCATAATTAAGCACAAGATTCTTTTCAATGCATCTTTTCAACACTTTCCTCAAATTTTCTAAACAAGATGTAAAGGAATCTCCATACACAGTAAAGTCATCCATGAAGACTTCAATAATTTCCTCTACATAGTCAGAAAAGATACTTACCATACATCTCTGAAATGTCGCCGGAGCGTTGCAGAGACCAAATGGCATGCGTTTGTAGGCGAAAGTGCCAAACGGACAAGTGAACGTCGTCTTTTCCTGATCTTCAGGCGCTACATGAATCTGGTGAAAGCCTGAATAACCGTCTAAACAACAATAGTGAGAACGACCTGCAAGTCTCTCAAGCATCTGATCAATAAACGGTAAAGGAAAATGATCTTTACGGGTAGCAGCATTTAACTTTCTGAAATCAATACACACACGCCACCCATTTTGAACTCTAGTGGGTACTAATTCACCTTTTTCATTCTCAACAACGGTAATGCCAGTTTTTTTAGGAACTACCTGTGTTGGACTTACCCACTTGCTATCTGAAATAGCATAGATCACGTTCGCAACCAATAATTTCAGTATCTCCTTTTTTACAACCTCCATCATTGGTGGATTCAATCGACGCTGAGGTTGCCTGTTGGGTTTGCAATCATCCTCCAAAAGGATTCGATGCATGCAGATGGTAGGGCTAATTCCCTTGATGTCTGCAATCGACCATCCAATAGCTTCTTTATTCTCCCTGAGTACACGGAGAAGCTTCTCCTCCTCCAAATCGCTCAACTGATTGGAAACAATCACAGGTAATGTTTCAGCCTCCCCCAAGAAGACATACTTGAGGTGCGAAGGTAAAGCCTTAAGCTTCAATGTCGACGGCTGAAGAATGGATGGGAGTAATTTATTGCCGTCAATCTTCAGTGGTTGCTGTAGCATGCCAGATGCAACCTTTAATGCCTGCAAATCCTGTACTGCATGGACCATACCTCGCGGCACTACCCATTCAGTCTCGATCTCTGATAGCTTCGCAGGAGTAATGTTGTCAGTTATCGCAACCTGCAAAAATCATCAACACACAACTCGAGAACTTTCTCGGTCAAGGGTTAATACAATCAACAAGGAAAAGCTGTACAATAATCAACAGGATGCTTAATGGTGTTATTAATATTGAATGTAACTTTGGCACCATCAAACTCCATAGTTAAAGTCCCCCCGTGAACATCAATTTTTGTCCTAGAAGTGCTCAAAAATGGGCGTCCTAACAACATCATTCTAGAAGCAAGTGACCCTTCATCCTCCATTCTCATCACATAAAAATCTGTCGGAAATACCAAATCATCAACCTGCACTAAAACATCCTCTAACAATCCCTCGGGGTACCTAGTGGTGCGATCAGCCAGTGTCAAAATCACCCCATCTTGCTTCAATGGACCAGCATTCAATGTAGTATAAATGGACAATGGCATAAGATTTATAGAAGCTCCTAAATCTAGCATAGCCCGTTCTATACCAACATTGCCAATTTTACAAGGAATGGTAAACATACCTGGGTCCTTCTCCTTTATCGGTAACTTGCCCTGCAACACTGCTGAGACATTCTCACTCATCACCACACGCTGATTGCCTCTCATCTCATGCTAGTAACCAAGTCCTTCAGAAATTTGCAGTATCTTGGTGTTTGCCTAAGCAATGTGAGAAAGGGAATGTTGATCTCCACTTTCTCAAAAATCTTCAAGATCTCCTTTTCATTCTGCAATTTCTTCTTCTTAGCCAACCTGTGTGGGAATGGTGGCCTTTCTGGATTAGCTTTTATGATTTCCTCGATTTCAGCTTCTTTTTCTGGCTCAACAGTTTCAACATGGCCATGTTGAATTTTCTGCGGTTCTCCAGCACTTTCGATTTCTTTTCCACTACGCAAGGTAATGGCACTGATATTCTGCCTAGGGTTGACAGTAGGCTGAGAGAGCAATTTTCCTTGATTCTGTGCAGCGGCCAATTGACTAATTTGCTCCCTCAGTTCTTGAAAATTTTTATTTGTCTGAGCCTGGAATTGTGTTGAATCAGTCTGAAATTGAACCAAACTCTGCAGTTGTGTATGGGTGGTCATTTGAGCGATGAGTCAATCGTGACATGAGATCCTCAAGGTGGAAATTCGATCGCCATAATTAGGCCTCGGATATTCTTGTTGTTGTTCTTCTTTGAGGCCGAGGCCGACGCTGCTGACTACTCTGTCCTTGCTGCCCATTCCCATATCTCATATTAGGATGATCCCTCCATCCTGGGTTGTAAGTATTCGAATAGGGGTCATATTTCCTTTGAGGCTGATAATTGTCATTGATCGCCTTGACTTCAGCTTCCACAGTACCATCTTGCAGAGTCAGACAAGCATCAGTAAAATGACCCTGAAATCTACAAATTTGACAAATAGGGACTTGTGGTCCCTTGGTTACAGCATTTGCAGTGACATTATTGGCATTGGAAGAATTAATAACTTGTCTCTCCAACAAATCAGCAATCTTATCAAGTCTACTTTCAAGTCTAGAATTACTTACCTCATGGACACCTCGAGTCTGTGTGTCCGAACGAAACCCGAATTGCTGAAGATTTGCAGCCATTGCTGCAATTAAGTTTCTGACCTCCTGAGGTGTCTTGTTCACTATGGCTCCCCCACTAGCAGCATCAAGAATCTTCCGATCATTTAGCAACATCCCGTCATAGAAGTACTGAATAAGAAGCTGCTCTGTAATTCCATGCTGAGGACAACTTGCGCAAAGCCTCTTAAACCTCTCATAATATTCATACATGTTTTCTGTATCTCTCTGTCTGATGCCACAAATCTCTCTGCGAAAATTAGCGACTCTGGATCTTTGGAAGTATTTTTCCAAAACAATCTCGCCATATCGGGCCATGTATCCACTTTATTCAAAGCGGAAGATAGTACAACCAATCTCTAGCTGCGCCCTCAAGAGAAAAAGGGAAAGCACGCAGCTTCAACTGATCCTCAGTTATGCCTCTCGGTTTAAATCCAGAACATACCACATGAAAATCCTTAAGATGCCTGTTCGAGTCGTCTGAAGGTAACCCATGAAATTTCGACAACACCTGAATCAACCCAGCCTTCAACTCAAACCCATCATTGACAGTTTGGTACTGTATACATAGAGGTTGATCCTCTACTGGTGGTGCAAGCATGTCCCTCAGAGTTGCAGGAGCTCGATTTCTGGCTGGTTGCGCAGGTGGAATAGCTTGCTGATCTGCCATCTCTGCTTCTTCAAGATCTTCCACTGACTCGGTCTCAAAGGTAGGCAAATTCTCAGTTTGATCAGGCAAGATTTGTGCAGAAGTAGATGCTTGGCTCTTACGCAATTTAGTGGCTTTCCTGAGTTGTTTTGCAGTCTTCTCTATCTCTGGATCGAACAATAAATCACCTGTAGAAACACAATGCCGCATGCAAACAACTAAAGAAAAAAAATGATTAGCAACACAAATAAACAAAAACTTGAACACCGGTCCCCGGCAACGGCGCCAAAATTTGATGGCGCGTCAAACCAACAAAAATAAATTCCTACTCTAGATCACTTAAGCGAGTAAACTGGTGAATAGGGTCGAACCACAGAGACCAATGTAGTAATTGTTTATTTGTGCAAAATCAAAAATAAAAATATAAAGAAAGTTGATTTGGGGATGATTAATTTTAAAACACGAAATTAGCACGAAATCAAGTCGAAGGAAATTAAAAATAAGACTGAAAATAATATGAATAAAAACCTAGCCAAGGTACTCTCCGTTTGATATCAGTAATTCGATCATAGACTCAAAATATATAAATTTCGTTCATTCCTATGGACAAAGTTATAGCGATAAAGAAAAACGACAAATCTACCAATCCATTCGTAATTATTCGATAACCCCGAGTAAAGCTCAGATTATTTCCTAACCAATTAGACTATTCCCAGTAAAGCTCATGAATATAATCTATGGCAGCAATAAATTCTAATGGACCTCGTCTTAGCCAATGAATCGGACACCGCAATCTATTTAGACTAAATTATTTAATCCCATTAACCTCTTAATTGAAATTAATTCGCCACTCGATAGACAGCAATCACGGATTAACTAATCTATTCGACAATATATTATTAAGTCAATTAATTAACTGGCCACATTAATCAACAAACTCAACAATAATTAATCGCCAAGCACGTAGATTAAACAAACATAAGAAATTCACGAAAACAATTAAACCACGAAAGTCTCACGAACTACATGTATCAAACATCAAGTACCTTGTCTAGATTAAAAATTAGCCACACATAATTCTAATCTCTAACAATTAATACTGAAATTAACAATTTAAAATAAGAATTCAACCTTCACTGAAATTCTAATTCACCGAACAAAGCTTCAGCTCAACTTAAATGCCTGTTGTCTCCTACTGCCGTGCCTTCTTCTCTTCTGTTCTCAAGTGTTATCCCCAAAAATCAATTTCTGCTTTGACGTCCTCTTCCTAAGTCAAAGGTCGCAATCTTGACCCTTCTCTAAGTTCCAAAGCCTTCTCTCCTCTCCCAGTTGCCGTCTGTCTCTCAATATATCATTCCCCAAAAAGCTCTCCTCGAAGTTGCCATCCTCTTAGCTTTTTAGTGGCTTTTTCTTATTGTTCTCTTTTTTCCCAGGCTGCCGTCACCTTCAATGCTGTCCTCTTGTTGCTAAAATTGCCTTCCTTCACACCTCTCCTAGGTTTTTGTGTTTTGCTATTAATTGACGTGGGCCCCTCCTCAATTCATTCTCCAGCCCACTCATTCTCTTAATACACTTGTATGTTGCGTTAAGAGATGCTGGCCCATTTAATTCATTTGTTGCTTTGTTGCCTTGATTTATTGAAAATCCCACATGCTGCTAGCTTCCTACTGTCCACTTCTAGCCTGTGGCCTCATGCGTTCTCCACGTTGCGTCTTCTCTAATTAATTGTGCTTCTCCTTCAAGTCCTTTTTGCTCTTCTAATTTGCGTTGCACCACCTGTAGCTGTAGCTCATCGATCGGATAATTAACATATCTCTAGCTTTCACATTGTCAATTTCACTCCAAATTGCGTCACTTTATATTTTAACACCTAGAACATGCAAAAACATAAATTACCATGAAAACACAAGCAGAACATCACAAAATTCTAACAAAAGAACATAAAACACAAAGAATTAACATGACAAAAATGCAAATTATCAACTCACATCATAACTTATCAAATCAAAATGCAAATTCGCAAACAAATGACTTGAGGGTTCCGTGGAATGAAATAGTGAAACCGAAGTTTACACTATGAACAAAATGAGTCAACTTTTTGGATCTCATATGCCACAAGCGGACAGCCGGGAGAAGGCTTTTTAGTCGACGTGCACGTGACTAATGAAACAGTCCCTCTCTTGCCCAAACAAAATCAAAATTTGAAGTTAAATTCGTTTCCATACATTTTCATACTTTCAAGATTTTTCTTCCTTCTATTCATACACAATGCCAATTATCTTTCAAGGCATAATATGAACATAAACCATAATGCATTTTTCACATTCACAATAATTCAAAACAAGCCATTTTAGCACACAATACACATACAAGGCACTTTGCTTATATTACACAATAACTATAAATAAATTACCCACCTAATTGGCTTGCAAAAATCTAATCCAAGCTTACCTTTCCTCTTGCTTTTGGATTGGGTTTTCTTGGTTTCCTAAACAAACCAAGTTCTCATTTAAAACAATATTCCATAAAACTTATAAAGCTTCAATAATCACAAAAGGATACAAATCAAGCATAAACTAACCTACCTATAGTTTACCTAGGTTAGTAAAACCAAAACCCTAGTTTAGAAACCCTAAATTCAAATGGGTCTCTTAAATCATCTTCTTGCTTCCTTCATTCCCAACACAAATCACATTCTCTTTCTAGCTTCTTTTCTAACAAAGCAAATAGAAAAATGAAACTTACTTTGAGCAATCTTCTTCCTTCTTCTTCTTCTTCCCACATTTTCTTCTTCTTTTCTAGCTTCTCTCACGACTTTCTTCTTTCCTTCTTCTTCTCTCATGTTTTTTCTCTCTCTTTTCTCTTCTCTTCCATGACTCTCTCTTCTCTTCTTAATTTTCAAGACACATTTTATCCTTGGTCTTCCAATTATGCTCTCATCATTTAATGAAATGCCCATTTACCCCTTCTTTTGTTTTTATCTACTAACTCCTTAATTCTAACATAATTCTAACATTCTTATATTAATTCTAACTTAATTCTAATCTTTCTATCTAATTTCGAATTTCTATTTATGCCCACTAAATTAATGAACCAATTCTAAAATAAATAAAAACAAACAAAACATAAACAAATAATTAAACATATAATAAATAATTTAGAAAATTTCAAGATCCAATATGAGTGATCATATAAATCAGGTAAACATCGAAGTGGAAGCTCATTAAGTTTATATAGCTCAATTCTATAACTCAATATTGTGAGTTGAGAGAATAAAGTGGTCAAATTATTAATATACTTGGTAAATAAATTGGATTTTGTCTTCCAAAGAGTATAACGTTTCCTCTTAAGGAAAATTTTATTGTGGAGTGTTTTTCATCATTTTCTTATCCTCAACAATTGACAAAAATTCATCAGATAAAACTAGATGAAGATTTGCAATAGCATTCATATCCATTTCATCCCATTTGGTGTTATTTGTGAAGTATGTTGACCTTCCGCTAAGGGCTATAACGTAATTACCCTTTCTAAGGATAAATTTCATTTTCAACTTTCATAACAAGAAATTATTCATGTGAAACTTCTCAATCTTAAATTTAACTATCATTCACTTCTATCCCAAACTACTTTCAGTTAAGATAAATAGCCCACTATTTCTCATAAAAAATCATTATATACATGAACAGTACCTAATACCTTCAAAAAGTGAATAATATCTAACTTATCATTTAATGCAAAGGATCCACCATAAGTAACTATTATAGAGCTTACGGTAGGTAGATATATACAACTATATTAGATTCTGATATCACTTGTTGGAATGATTAGGTGGATAGAACAAGATAATAACTCTATTTGAAAAAAATAGGGCACACACAAAATATTGTTACGAGTGAAAAGAGGAGTTGCAATATAATCTCTAACTATAATTAAAACCTATAGTATTGGAATTCCGAGAAATTCTATGCTTCGAGACTTGAATTTATTTTTGATATATGAACAAGTAGATGGATGAGTATCTATAAGTATATCAAACTAATTATAACTGTACATTTCAATTAGTTATAATTACCATACATAAAATATTTACTTTATATCAAAAATTAGTTATCTTTTTAATATTTAAAAAATATTATATAAATTCTTCTAATGTGAATAACATCTAGATATTGCAAATAATATCTAGATTCTTTAATAATATCTAATGTTGGTTTCTTTATGAATTTTTTATTAGAACACCAAAAAGTGTTAAACCTTGAAAAGGTCGTAATTTTCTCGGTGATGAATTAAAGTATCTTTCTTGGTACGAGTATCAATCGGAATCTTTCCCAGCAGATTGGGAGTTGTATGCTGAGATTTCAAATTGCAACCCACAGCCATAAAGTAGACCATTTTATATTTAGTGCTTATGCATATTTTAGATGGAAAGCAAACTTCACTACAAGGAAGTTGTTTGAAGGGATGTCACATAGGAGTAATTTGTAAAGTTGAACTTATAACAAGATTCTATCGATCAAGGAAAAAGGTACAGGACTTCATAACATGTACATGCACTCTATACTATTTATATAGACTGATTCAGAAAAAACTAACTTGCAAACTAATTATGATGACCACTAGTAATGGATTCTGATAATTAGTGGTTACTAACTCTGACAAATGAGAGTTGGTATATTCTTCCGCTGCACCAGTATAAGAGTTGATGGTTGTCGTGAAGCAAGTCACAGCAATAAAAGGCTCTACACCCTACGTTTTGAAGTCTGGGAACAAGATAAAAATGGGATCTAGCAAATTCACTTCAATGAAAAGGGGAAATGGTCATCCATCTGCTCCAGCAAATACCCGTCCAAGTGCCAAAATAGAGTTCATCCTCCGGAAAGGACCTCTTTGGCATCTCTGAACTTCAACCTGCATACAATGGAATAACCCCGCAACCTTTCACTACGCAAGTTTCTTGATCAAATACAAAGGAGACCTCATCGTAGCAGGTTTGGCTCAGCAGTTCACTGTTTTTACATATCCAATCAAATAGTGTACGATCAAACCATAAATAGACGTGCTCGTCTATATCAACGGGAGGCACACTTGTGATGAAAAATTCATTGTAAACACTGTCGGTGTAGTGATTATTTCCGCCTTCAAAGTAGCACTTATATCTCACTGTTTTCCGTGGAAAATGGAGTTCCTTAAAATGAATGCATACAGCGAATCCAGAGAAGCAGTCGTTCAACCAATTTAGAGGAAGCTGAACTTTGATTGAATTTCCCCTACTCTGATACAAGAAACACTCTGGAATTCTAGTTCCTGGATAGCAGACAGCAAAGTATGGGAGCTCAGCCACAAATTCCGAGGCAGGGGGACTGAAAGCAAGATTTATATTTCCCTGAACCATAAATATGATGTGATGCACAAGATTAGCAGGAAACTCATATTTAAGTGTATAGTTTATTAGTGCTTATAAAAAGAGGATAAAGAGTGACCTTTTGATGTTTCATTTCATATGCAAAACGCTGACTTCTCACAACTTCATTTATGATGACCTCACATTCATTTCCATCCAACATAAAGCAATCGGCCATATTGAAAATACAGTGAAGGTTTTCTGACTCTCTAGTTAGCTGTGAGAGGGTCGATATTGTCTTCAATGATTCACAATCTCTTGCTTGTAAAAGAACTAGACTCGGTGGAAGCTCTGGCAAAGACTGAAGCCTTGCGCATGCGCTCACGAACAGAACTTTCAATTGAGAAAGTTGTTTGATGCTTGAAGAAATTTCTTCCATATCATTTCCACCTAAGAAAAGTTCTTCTAGGGAGCATAAAAAGCTAAGATCCTCTGGAAATTTCCATAAATTACCGTTCACCAGAATTAATTGCTTCATAGATGAAAAGAAGCTTAATGGAGGCATTGACCACACCAACTTTTCTCCCAGAGTTAAACGAAAACTACGAAGAGAATTCAAGCTAGTAACGCTCGATGGAACATGATTAAGTTTTAACCCGAACATGCCAAGTGAGGCAAGCCCTTTAAGATTGGTAAAAGATGATGGTAGCGTTTCTATCCCTGTATAACTTATCGCAAGGTCCTTTAAATTTTCCATGGGCTCCATGATCTCAGGGAATACCTTTAGTTTTTTACAATCACATAAATTAAGATATTTAAGAGAGCTTAATTTGCAAATGTTATCAGGGAGAGTCTCCAGTTGACAAGAGTCCATAGTCAAGACCAAGAGCTTGCTAAGACGCTCGATAGATGAAGGCACTTCACTAATGGCAGTCCCATCTAAATATAGGTACCTTATGTTGCTAGAGATTTGTGGAAATTGCTTCAGGTTTGAACAATGGGAGAGGTCGAGAGTTTCAAGAGTTTCTAGATCTACATGACTTGGAAGACTCCTAATGGTTTGACAATTCCAGAGTGTCATAGATGTCACCTTGTTCAAGTGGCTAAGAGGTAAGGGAACTTTAACCAAACTGCTACAGCCACCAAGAATCCTTCTCCCCAGATTCATGATTTGAGATTCCATCAATTTTAACCTGCTATCATCCTGTAGTGAAAGAAATAATTGATCAAAACTTTTCTATTTTCGGTATTTAACACTCTTATTTTCTTATGAACGTACCTTTCCTTCTTTCCAGAGTTGTTCAATCTTGCTGTTACGCAGTTTAAGCACGAAAAGATTCTTCGGATGGAAATTAACTGGCAATGATTTCAATGGATATGCATCCCATTGAAGGTACCTCATTTCATTGGGAAGATAATTCAGACCTTGAGGAAGATGTAACTTACTCCTTCCATTAGTTCTTTCGTCCAAAGTGGTGTAAAATTTGAGAAATTTAAGGTTTGGCATCCTCGTGAATGCGTCAGAGTTTAAATCTCTGTCTCCTATTTCAGACATATCAAGGGAAATGCTTTCCACTGAATGAGATCCCTACAAAAACGTAAAGTGAGCATGATGATGAGTAACACCTGGGAGAAAAGTAACAAATTAAGCAACAAGTTATGTTGTAGAGTTCTACATCAGTTTGTGTGAGCGCTTGACATATATCTTTCGAATCCCATAACCTTGTACGGCGACATGGGTCTTTAGATTCTTGACGAACAATTTCTTTACCCATCTCTTGCAATAAATCATGCATTTCCAATTCATCATCTTTAGAGATGGTGATCAAGGACTTGTCAACCAAATCACGAATTCCAATAGCTGCTGAGAAACCACAACTATCAAATATATGTATTGCATCTGCTTTATACTCGCCTTTGAAGAAACACGCAATGTGGAGAAACATATCTTTCTCTTCTTCATCCAAGTCATCATAACTTACTTTCAGTATATTCTGAATGGTCTTCTTAGGAATTTTTGAGAGTTTACTCACTTCACTTTGCCACTCTTCCTTATTCTTTCCACATAAATAGGAACCCAAAACTTTAAGAGCCAAAGGATTGCCTTGAGCATATCTAACCACTGGATCTGATAGCTCCACGTAGTCATTCGTGGGACAAAGTCTCTTAAAAGCATTCCAACTAAAAAGTTGAAGAGCTTCATCACTTGTTAACGGCTTCATCTCATATATGTATTTAGTGCTAGCTTCAAATACTTGCTTATCTCTACTAGTTATAATGATCCTACTTCCCGGACCAAACCAACATGGATCTCCAAATAATGATGCTAACTGCAATGGATCACTAACATCATCAAGAGCAACTAAGATTTTCTTGCGTCTCAACCTTTTGATATAATATTCCCCGGGGCCAATGTTTGGAATATTTATGATTATATCTTTCTGATCAAATATTTCTGACATAATATACTCCAATAATTTCTTCAACCCACTTATTTTAGATTCTTCCTTGACATTGGGAACAAAGCAACATCCTTCAAAGTCGCTACAAATTAGACTATAGATAGTCTCAATAAGAGTCGTTTTACCTATACCGCCCATTCCATAGATTCCTAAAATTCGAACATCTGAAGAATTAAAGGCTAGTAATTCTTTGATTTGCCGAATCCTAAATTTCATTCCCACCAAATGCTCTAGACCACAAGGAGACGGATGTTTCAGTTTCTCCAAAATATCTTTGACAATTGCATCAATAAGTTTAGTTTCTTCCCTGCAAAATATCAAAGATGTTAAATACAATTAATTTTTGGTCTTTTGTAGCTCTATTTTACGCTTTTAAAAAGCAGTAATACTTCGTTTTTTGAGATGCTTCTTCATGATGGTAATACCATACTTGTTACGATTAAATAATTCATGGACTCACATGTAATTTCGTTTACAAGATCTTCATGATGGTTTCCAATTTTCTTATTGTGAATTATAAACTTATACCTAAATTTTGTCACGTTTTCAACTTCAAGTAATTGATAAAATGTCTTAAATTGAGAGATAAGCAAGAGAATTATTACCTGATGAAATTGGAATCCCAACCAGATAAATTGGCTGCTTTGGTCAACGCTTCTCTCCATTTTGGTAGCTTCTCCGAATTATTGGGATCTCTCTCGTGCAGAGAGAAGCTTGTCTCAATAAGTCCACTTTGTTTCCTTATATGGGATGGATCTACGTGAAAGAATATAGGAACAACGATCTGACCGTGTGTTTCGTGACATTCGATGATCTTCACAAGTTCATTCAGGCACCAAGTTGAAGAAACATAGTCTTTGGAAAAGATAACGACAGCAACATTTGAGTTTTGGATGGCTTGGAACAATGATGTGCGGATTTCTCCTCCTCTTCTAAGTTGGTGACTATCTATAAAGATCTCCAAACCTTTCCGACGAAGAGCATCATAAAGGTGGCAGGTGAAATTATAACGAGTATCATCACCTCTGAAGCTCAAGAAAACATCATATTTCCATTGGTGGGAAGAATGGGAACCAGTAAATGACGAGGAAGCCATAATGATGGTACGATGAAGAGATTACTGAAGACACTTAGATCGTGATGATGATGATGGTTTGAAGAGATGAAACTAATATTCGATGGGTCAATCATCTAAAAGTTTAAAATTTGATGGGTAGGGAAGACGGCAACGACTTGGTGTTGACAATATACGACTTAATAACAAGGTGGTTGTTTTCAAACATGTATATCCTTACGCAACTACCTAACCAATATTCGATGGGTAGGGATAGGGAAGACGACAACGACTTGGTGTTTGACAATATACGACTTAATTAATAGTTATTTTTCAAGCATGTATATCCCTGCGTCAATACCTACCACTTTATTTAAACAAGAGTACTGTGTCTTTAAGCCACCGTTGCCAAAATCTGCAATCTAAATTTTTCATTTTCCAGATCCAAATCCAAACTTGGCCTAACCCTTACTGAACTAAACTGACCTTACATTTAATTGCATTTTCTGATTTTTTTAATGTATTTTGTTTTAAAATCTGAATAGCAATTACATTATATTTGGTTGTATATTTATTTTTATAATGGATGGAATTGTTGTAATTATTGGAAATTGAAATTATTAGAAACTTGGAATTCTTGGAATTGATTGTGTGAGTTGGGAAATTTGAGTTTGAAAGTTGGAATTGTTTGTATGAATTGATTCACTTTCAATATAATTTCGCATTATTAATTTACTAAGAAAATTAATAGATTGGAAAATTTGAATTTGAAATTTGGAATTATTTGTGTAATTCAATATAATTTAAAATGAAAAACTAATGCATTGGAAAATTTGGGTAAGAAACTAAAACATTGATCAAAATTAGTGAATGAAAGATTGTTAAATCAAAGTTGGAGATTAGGATTTTATTAATAGTATTGATAAAAGTAATTAAAAAACTAATTATAAACATTATAAATTGGATTACGTAAGTAAATAAAATATATTAGTTTATAGTTGAATTATGAGATTGTATAAAGTAAGTTGTAAACTTATAGTTGTGAGTTATAGTTAAATTGTGAGATATGACCGACGTTGAATATGTTATAGTTGTTGGGCCCCGAGTCGTAATAAGCATGTGTAAATTATTTTGAGGCATGTTTAAATTATTTTAAGGTTTTAGTTTGATGATTTTTAATTTGGTTGGAATAAATTAAGGATTTTATTGCTTAAGTTATGATTATTAAATGAAGAAATTAGTGAAATTAGATTTATTGAGAATTATTATTTTATGATGTATTGTGTGTAATAAAAAGAATTATATGCATTAAGAGTGTTAAGAGTTATTGGAATTTAATTAGAATAAGATGGTATTGGTTTATAAAGATGGGCCTTGTAATTATTTTTATATTATGGAATGAAGAAGAATTGGGCTCTTATTTTGAGGTTTAGATTAATGAATTTGGGACTTTAGTGCTTAAGTAAGAATTATTAATTGAAGAAATTGAGTTAAATTAGAATTTGATTTTGGTACTAGACTTGAAAAGAATTAAATGGTGTTAGGATAAATTTGGATGATGATATATGGTTATGTATCTTTTAGCCCTCTTAATGGTCTTTTAAATAAAGGTGGAAGAAAGCCTTTGGGCTAGTGCCCAATTAGGAGGATAAGAAAGGGAATGAAATAAACTATGGGCTAGGATCCATTAGGTTGCATTTAAATGAAGAAGGAAGGAATTGGGCTTGAGTATTATTAGGTTAAAGAAATAGTTAGCTTAGTAAATTAAAAGGAGGCTTGAGAAGATGAAAAGTGGAAGCCCATTGGAAGCCCACGAAATGTTTAATGTTAGTTAAGGTAGAAAGCTTATAAAGGAAATTTAACAAATTAAAAAGAAGTGAAGCATGAAGTGTCGTGTGTGTGTGTTTAGAGTGAGGGACGAAAATTCTAGAATGAAAAGAGGGCTTGAGGCTTGGATATTAAGTTAGAAAATAAGTCACCTAAATCATTTTAAGAAAGAAGACTACTGAAACTTCTAGCAAAAAAGGAAGGTTCACGTTTTTTCCAAGCAAAAGGGAGAGGAATTTCGAAACCATCAAAAAAGAGAGAGCAAGATGAAGGGTCAGCCATCAAGCTAGGAGAAGAAGAGAGGTAGGTTTTCAAGTTTTCTATAAGTCTTGTAAGAAGAGAGTTACGAAAATACCAAAGAAAAGAGAGGGAGAGTGGGTTCGGCTATGAGGGAAGAGAGGGAGAAGTTTATCTTTCTTGAGTTTTCAAGTGGGTTTCAGGGGTTTCAAGAAGGAGAAGGTTAAAGGAAGAGCTTAACCATCCATTGGAATCAAAAAGAAAGAAATCGTGGGTCATCTCTAAGGTAAGACAATATTCGAAATTCATAGTTTTCTAGTAGGATTTGTTTCTTTCTTGTTTAAATGGTGAGTTGAATAGTGATTTATGAAGAAAGAAGAGAAAGAAGATGGGTTATGAAAGTGGAAAAAAAAAAAGAAGAAGGATTAATGGAGGTTGAAAAATCAGATTTCATTGGGATAGGATTTTCGAAATTCCTTAGTGCTTTTGTTAGGATTTGTGTCTTTAATGATTGTTTTGATGTTAAGGGATAGGTTAAAATATAGGTAAGGTGATGTTGCATGAATTTCAAGTTTTTCCCATTCTTGGAAAATTCCAGCACTTGAGTTTTTATTAAATTGTGAATCTAAGATGGGATTTTGCTTAGTTTAGAGAGGGGTTATGATGTTAATTGTTTAAATAAGGTATAGGTCAAGTGAGATGGGTGTTAAACCCAGATTTTGTATTCTTTAACTTTTTCCAGCATATGTACCTTATGTTAATTATGATCTTATTGTTAGAATTTTGCTAAAAATGATGGTTTGAAGAGTAAATATGAAGGAAAGGGTAGGTTAGGTTAGTTTAAATGGAAGTTAGTACATCCTTTTAAAAATTTCAGCATAGTTGGTTTTTGTTAATTATGATTCTATTGTTAGAGGTTTGCTTAAAGATGGGATTTGCTTTGCTTGGTTCAAAAGTGTGGTTGGAGAATGATGTGTGATGGAATAAAAGAAAGATCAAGGGGGAAAAAATTAGATTGTAATAGGTAACTTTTAGGCATGAGTTTTGAGAAAGTTGTTGGTTATTGAGATAGGTTTTGATGACAATGACTTAGATAAAGTATAGCTAAGATGATAGCAAAGAAATTTCATGTTTTCCTTGATGGTTTAAAATTCCAGCATTGGTAATGTTAGCTAATTCATGATTTTATTGTGAGATTTGTAAAGTTTAAGAATTTATTTAGTTAAGGCTTTAAAGAAAACATTATTTAGGAAGGAAAAGGAAAGAAGAAGAATACATGAAGTTTAAAAATTTCAGCATAGAGAATATGTGAGAGTTTGCATTTTTGTTCAAACATGGTGGTTTGTAGTGTGAATATGAAGGTATAGGGAAGATTAGAATAGGTTAAATGCAAGTTTTCCCAAACCTTAGAATTTTCCAGCATGTGTATCTTATGGTAATTAGGATTTTTATGCTTTGATTAAGGTTAATTAAGGCATTTGGAGATGAAAGAAGGACAATGTGATCAATTCCGAAGCTTAAGGATTTGAGGTGGGTGACTATTTAATGTTTGAGTTGTAAGATTACTGGATTGTTATAATATCAATATTACTAAATGTTTTCCGATAACTTGCCAAGTGTGGAAATGCATTATTATTTGCGAAGGTTTGAATTTGTATTCGGTGCCTTATATGATTAGTTGTGATGAAATGCATGATCATTTGTAAATGTGATTTTGGAACATTGGAACATTGATTGAAGGTGAAAAAGACTTGAGTATGTGATTACATTTTGCTTTTCCGATGACAAATATATGGAGAATTGTAATATTCATGTATGTGATATGTGTTATATGGGTTTGGGTTAGGTCCCTTAATTTGAGTCAGTGCACTGGTCTCGTGTTAAAAGCTTTCTCTCGGCTGCCCGCAAGTGGCTTAGGAGCTCCAAATTTCGGACTCCCCTCTGTTTACGACCTACTCAAACCAGTTATTGTGTTATGTGCTTTGTGTTAGATGTCGCGGTATAACCCGCAAACACACGCCGCAGTATAACCTGCAAACACCTACGGGTGGGGTGTGGGGTCCAACATCAAACCACTGGATATGTGACTATATGCTTTTGTGTTATAAATGTTGACTTTGTAAATGTTTTGTTATTGGAAACTGTTTTCGATAAAGATAATTTTGACAATAATTATTTAAGACAATTTCTGTATACTTATGCTTGAATATTAAATTGTTACCCACGGAGCCGTCGTGCTCACCCCCCATTTCCCTCCACAGGTTTTGAACATGATTCCGAGTCTCCGCATCGGGTTTGAGGCAACTCTGATGCATATTGGTATTGAAGTTGTGCTTTGAGAAATCAAAGCATTAGTTTGTTATTGATATTATCGTTTGTGTTCATTTGGACGTACTTGAGCTAAAATGCCTCTAAAGCGTTGTATTTGCTTATTTTCATGTAATTAGTAAGGTTTTAAAGTTTCGAATGTAAAGTATATTGTATTGTGTATGTATTTCCAAAGCATGTATTGATGTATGGTTAAAAGGGACAAAAGAAAAGATGAGATGGTATTTCTTTAGGAAATTGAAATAATGTAATGATAGAATCCTAAGATTGTGTTGCTGGCCATTTGAGATGATATTGAGACAATTGAGATGATTGTAGTTGGATGCTTGTGAAAATTGGGAAGATTGAAGTGTTTTTGTGCAGGTTTGTAGTTTGGATGAACAAAATTGAAGGTTGGCTAGAGCATTTTTAGGGAAGATGCTGTCCAAATTTTCCTAAATTTAGGCAGCAACTTCGCTTAAGGTTTAGACCCTCTTAGTGAGGGAATTCCCTTTGGAAGTCTTCTAGAAAATTGTAGAGCATGTGAAGATCTTGAAAATGGTATAAAACGGGTCATTTTTCGACTTAGGATGAAGAAGTTATGAACGTTTGAAGTTTGTTGCCCACTATGCTTAGTAATTCTCGAATTTCTATTCACTGGCCATTTTGGGCTGAACCTTCGGAAGGGTTTTTTTCGCCCCATTAGAGAGGGAATTGAAATTTCCATCCTTCATGAAAGATGTAGAGGGTCTTGTTATCTTTAAAATGAGGTATGATGTGTTCTATTCGGAGTTAGGAGAAAAAGGTTATGAGAGTCGGAAGTTGGTAATAGTACTATTCATTTGGTCAATAAAATCGCTATTCATTTGGTAAGTAGCTAGAAAGCAACTTTGGACCTTTTAAAGAACCGAGCTAAGTTCTTAAGTATGAAAATGGAGTTAAGATGAATAAGATAAAAAAAATTATATCGGGATTTTCAGATTAGAGATTGGATATTCGGTAACGGGTTATAAGAGTTCATAAGGAATCATGTGTACATATTGAGGGAATATGGATTAATAGTTGGGTTCCGAATGCGGGATCCAACATTTATGGTATCAGAGCCCAGTATTATGAACTTGGGCGATATGTTTGTTTCATGGGCAATTTTCGGATAAGTGTCAGAGCCTAGTACTATGGTCTTAACTGGGCACATAAGATTGATGAGAGTGTGTAAGGATAAAATTGAATTTACGAGAATGTCAGAGCCCAGTATTATGATCTTACTTGGGCTATATGTTTGTTAAGATTGAATTCGGGAGAATGTACTAAGTGATAAGAAGTATGATTGATTTTAAGCATGTGTTAATGAATTGAATTGATGTATTGAATTGAATTTATGGAATTGAGTTGTATATACGTTGTGTTTGTATGTGACAATGAATGGTTTATGGAGATAGGAAAATGACTATGAATTGAGATATAAATAATGAGATTGTGGTGTTGGTTGAGTTTGAATGACGATTGATTCATGCTACAGTTATTCAGAAATAACTTGTGAAAATGTGTTAGGAAATACTGATTAGTGGATATAGTGTTCAGATATACTATTGGTGGTGTTTGATGCACGAGAATATATGTGACGAGAAAAGTTAATAAGAAAGTGTGTGACTAGGATCATTGAAAGAAATTAGTTACGAGAATGTGTATTTGGTGGTTTCTTAAGTATGAATTTCGAGGACGAAATTCTTTTAAGAGAGGGAGAAATGTTGGGCCCCGAGTCGTAATAAGCATGTGTAAATTATTTTGAGGCATGTTTAAATTATTTTAAGGTTTTAGTTTGATGATTTTTAATTTGGTTGGAATAAATTGAGGATTTTATTGCTTAAGTTATGATTATTAAATGAAGAAATTAGTGAAATTAGATTTATTGAGAATTATTATTTTATAATGTATTGTGTGTAATAAAAAGAATTATATGCATTAAGAGTGTTAAGAATTATCGAATTTAATTAGAATAAGATGGTATTGTTTTATAAAGATGGGCCTTGTAATTATTTTTATATTATGGAATGAAGAAGAATTGGGCTCTTATTTTGAGGTTTAGATTAATGAATTTGGGACTTTAGTGCTTAAGTAAGAATTATTAATTGAAGAAATTGAGTTAAATTAGAATTTGATTTTGGTACTAGACTTGAAAAGAATTAAATGGTGTTAGGATAAATTTGGATGATGATATATGGTTATATATCTTTTAGCCCTCTTAATGGTCTTTTAAATAAAGATGGAAGAAAGCCTTTGGGCTAGTGCCCAATTAGGAGGATAAGAAAGGGAATGAAATAAACTATGGGCTAGGATCCATTAGGTTGCATTTAAATGAAGAAGGAAGGAATTGGGCTTGAGTATTATTAGGTTAAAGAAATAGTTAGCTTAGTAAATTAAAAGAAGGAGGCTTGAGAAGATGAAAAGAGGAAGCCCATTGGAAGCCCACGAAATGTTTAATGTTAGTTAAGGTAGAAAGCTTATAAAGGAAGTTTAACAAATTAAAAAGAAGTGAAGCATGAAGTGTCGTGTGTGTGTGTTTAGAGTGAGGGATGAAAATTCTAGAATGAAGAGAGGGCTTGAGGCTTGGATATTAAGTTAGAAAATAAGTCACCTAAGTAATTTTAAGAAAGAAGACTACCGAAACTTCTAGCAAAAAGGGAAGGTTCACGTTTTTTCCAAGCAAAAAGGGAGAGGAATTTCGAAACCATCAAAGAAGAGAGAGCAAGATGAAGGGTCGGCCATCAAGCTAGGAGAAGAAGAGAGGTAGGTTTTCAAGTTTTCTTTAAGTCTTGTAAGAAGAGAGTTACGAAAATACCAAAGAAAAGAGAGGGAGAGTGGGTTCGGCTATGAGGGAAGAGAGGGAGAAGTTTATCTTTCTTGAGTTTTCAAGTGGGTTTCAGGGGTTTCAAGAAGGAGAAGGTTAAAGGAAGAGCTTAACCATCCATTGGAATCAAAAAGAAAGAAATCGTGGGTCATCTCTAAGGTAAGACAATATTCGAAATTCATAGTTTTCTAGTATGATTTGTTTCTTTCTTGTTTAAATGGTGAGTTGAATAGTGATTTATGAAGAAAGAAGAGAAAGAAGATGGGTTATGAAAGTGGAAAAAAAAAGGATTAATGGAGGTTGAAAAATAAGATTTCATTGGGTTAGGGTTTTCGAAATTCCTTAGTGCTTTTGTTAGGATTTGTGTCTTTAATGATTGTTTTGATGTTAAGGGATAGGTTAAAATATAGGTAAGGTGATGTTGCATGAATTTCAAGTTTTTCCCATTCTTGGAAAATTCCAGCACTTGAGTTTTTATTAAATTGTGAATCTAAGATGGGATTTTGCTTGGTTTAGAGAGGGGTTATGATGTTAATTGTTTAAATAAGGTATAGGTCAAGTGAGATGGGTGTTAAACCCAGATTTTGTATTCTTTAACATTTTCCAGCATATGTACCTTATGTTAATTATGATCTTATTGTTAGAATTTTGCTAAAAATGATGGTTTGAAGAGTAAATATGAAGGAAATGGTAGGTTAGGTTAGTTTAAATGGAAGTTAGTACATCCTTTTAAAAATTTCAGCATAGTTGGTTTTTGTTAATTATGATTCTATTGTTAGAGGTTTGTTTAAAGATGGGATTTGCTTTGCTTGGTTCAAAAGTGTGGTTGGAGAATGATGTATGATGGAAGAAAAGAAAGATCAAGGGGAAAAAAAATTAGATTGTAATAGGTAACTTTTAGGCATGAGTTTTGAGAAAGTTGTTGGTTATTGAGATAAGTTTTGATGACAATGACTTAGATAAAGTATAGCTAAGATGATAGCAAAGAAATTTCATGTTTTCCTTGATGGTTTAAAATTCCAGCATTGGTAATGTTAGCTAATTCATAATTTTATTGTGAGATTTGTAAAGTTTAAGAATTTATTTAGTTAAGGCTTTAAAGAAGACATTATTTAGGAAGGAAAAGGAAAGAAGAAGAATACATGAAGTTTGAAAATTTCAGCATAGAGAATATGTGAGAGTCTACATTTTTGTTCAAACATGGTGGTTTGTAGTGTGAATATGAAGGTATAGGGAAGATTAGAATAGGTTAAATGCAAGTTTTCCCAAACCTTAGAATTTTCCAGCATGTGTATCTTATGGTAATTAGGATTTTTATGCTTTGATTAAGGTTAATTAAGGCATTTGGAGATGAAAGAAGGACAATGTGATCAATTCCGAAGCTTAAGGATTTGAGGTGGGTGACTATTTAATGTTTGAGTTGTAAGATTACTGGATTGTTATAATATCAATATTACTAAATGTTTTCCGATAACTTGCCAAGTGTGGAAATGCATTATTATTTGCGAAGGTTTGAATTTGTATTCGGTGCCTTATATGATTAGTTGCGATGAAATGCATGATCATTTGTAAATGTGATTTTGGAACATTGGAACATTGATTGAAGGTGAAAAAGACTTGAGTATGTGATTACATTTTGCTTATCCGATGACAAATATATGGAGAATTGTAATATGCATGTATGTGATATGTGTTATATGGGTTTGGGTTAGGTCCCTTAATTTGAGTCAGTGCATTGGTCTCGTGTTAAAAGCCTTCTCCCGGCTGCCCGCAAGTGGCTTAGGAGCTCCAAATTTCGGACTCCCCTCTGTTTACGACCTACTCAAACCAGTTATTGTGTTATGTGTTTTGTGTTGGATGTCGCGGTATAACCCGCAAACACACGCTGCAGTATAACCTGCAAAGACCTACGGGTGGGGTGTGGGGTCCAACATCAAACCACTGGATATGTGACTATATGCTTTTGTGTTATAAATGTTGACTTTGTAAATGTTTTGTTATTGGAAACTGTTTTCGATAAAGATAATTTTGACAATAATTATTTAAGACAATTTCTGTATACTTATGCTTGAATATTAAATTGTTACCCATGGAGCCGTCGTGCTCACCCCCCATTTTCCTCCACAGGTTTTGAACACGATTCCGAGTCTCCGCATCGGGTTTGAGGCAACTCCGATGCATATTGGTATTGAAGTTGTGCTTTGAGAAATCAAAGCATTAGTTTGTTATTGATATTATCGTTTGTGTTCATTTGGACGTACTTGAGCTAAAATGCCTCTAAAGCGTTGTATTTGCTTATTTTCATGTAATTAGTAAGGTTTTAAAGTTTCGAATGTAAAGTATATTGTATTGTGTATGTATTTCCTAAGCATGTATTGATGTATGGTTAAAAGGGACAAAAGAAAAGATGAGATGGTATTTCTTTAGGAAATTGAAATAATGAAATGATAGAATCCTAAGATTGTGTTGCTGGCCATTTGAGATGATATTGAGACAATTGAGATGATTGTAGTTGGATGCTTGTGAAAATTGGGAAGATTGAAGTGTTTTTGTGCAGGTTTGTAGTTTAGATGAACAAAATTGAAGGTTGGCTAGAGCATTTTTAGGGAAGATGCTGTCCAAATTTTCCTAAATTTTGGCAGCAACTTCGCTTAAGGTTTAGACCCTCTTAGTGAGGGAATTCCCTTTGGAAGTCTTCTAGAAAATTGTAGAGTATGTGAAGATCTTGAAAATGGTATAAAACGGGTCATTTTTCGACTTAGGATGAAGAAGTTATGAACGTTTGAAGTTTGCTGCCCACTATGCTTAGTAATTCTCGAATTTCTATTCACTGGCCATTTTGGGCTGAACCTTCGGAAGGGTTTTTTTCGTCCCTTTAGAGCGGGAATTGAAATTTCTATCCTTCATGAAAGATGTAGAGGGTCTTGTTATCTTTAAAATGAGGTATGATATGTTCTATTCGGAGTTAGGAGAAAAAGGTTATGAGAGTCGGAAGTTGGTAATAGTACTATTCATTTGGTCAATAAAATCACTATTCATTTGGTAAGTAGCTAGAAAGCAACTTTGGACCTTCTAAAGAACCGAGCTAAGTTTTTAAGTATGAAAATGGAGTTAAGATGAATAAGATAAAAAAAATTATATCGGGATTTTCGGATTAGAGATTGGATATTCGGTAACGGGTTATAAGAGTTCATAAGGAATCATGTGTACGTATTGAGGGAATATGGATTAATAGTTGGGTTCCGAATGTGGGATCCAACAATAGTTGTAAGTATATGTCCTTTTAACAAATTGTAGACCACGTAGGTGTTTGGGAGACTACATCTTTCTACTGAGCTACTCCTCTGAAAGATAGAGGTAGCCGAAATAGATGCAAGGCATCTTAGCAATAGGTCCAAGTGTCTACTCCAAGGTCTCCCTTTATAGGCATTTTTACTATTTAGACAAATAAAATCTACTACCTCTCTCAGATCAAGGTCGGCAATGTCCTACTTATGACAGGGAAGGTCAGTCCTACCAACTGGAATTACACTCAAAATGTTCCCAAAGATTTCCTCCGCAACCAAGATCTCGCATTCACGTACCTAGGAAATATTAGCTAGCTTCCCATCAATTTCTTCTTTTCTTATATGTGTGTAGAAGCATCTTACCAATTCATCATACATTGCTTCATCCAAAGTTAGAAAATTTTCCCAACCAACAGTAAGAAAAAAGAGAGTGATGAGAATACCGATATCATCAAATAGGTTGGGAGGCAAGATGCGTCTTGCTTCTACCATTCTCTTCTTGTAGCGCATTCTGTACCTTACTTCAGCTTCCATCAATTGGAATAACTTCATCGATGCTAAAGACTCTCTCTTGATGAGTTTTTTTATATTTTGACCATTTTCTTTAGGAAAATCTTCAATATAGCTTCGTCAACAAATTGCTCTTTCTTGGCGATTGCATCCTTAATACTTTCTTCAGCCATAAGACCTTTGCCTTTTCTTATTTATTCCCTTTTTCTTTTCCTTGATTCTTCTTCTTCTTTCTTTTTTACCTCAACAATTTCTTCTTGTAGAGCTTGCTTTTCAGCACTTCCTTTGGTCTGTGGTCGTCTCATTAATAGAGTGGGTTCTTCGTTTGAACCATTGTTATTCACTATCCAGTGCACTTCAAGCACTTTCTTGTCCTTAAGACCACGTTTAGGGGTAATGGAAGAAGGTGCGGAAGTTTTTGAAGATAAGGTGGAAGGAGTAGGAATAGGTAGAGTAGGAAAGGGCAGAGGAGAGTGAAACCTAACTAATCTTATTGACTCCCCCTCACTTGAGGATTCCTCCTCTTCTTCTTCTTCTTCTTCATTCCTTTCTTCTTCTTCTTCTTCTTCCTTTTCTTTGGCCTTTTCTCCTTCTTCTTTTGCTTTCTCTTCTTCTTTTTCTAACTCAGAGAAATGTTGCTTCATGATTGTTGTTTCTTTGTCATCATAAGAGGAATCAAAGTCTGATTTTAGAGACAACATGGAAAAAACTTCCTTTTTATGTCTTCTGAAGTCTCTTAAATGGGTGTTGAAATATGGGGCTTTGAGGAGATAGAAACAGGTTCAAAAAGAGCATTCATTGAACCTACTATTGGAGATAGAGATGAGGAATCAAAGGCAAGAGCATGTTCATGGCAGAGAGTTTCGTCATGGCTAGAAGTTGAGCTCAGGGTTGTGTTCTATCCCCTTGATTTTATATGTGCCATTATAGATGAGATTGGAAAGGTTTATGAGTTTATGAGAGAAAGCAAAAAGTTAGAGTGTAGGGAGAAAGAGTGGCGCAAATGAAAATGACAAATATGAATAAACAAAGGAAGTTTGTTTAGGGTATACTGACTGATTCTTGAGCATTGATCTTGTGAGATGATGAACAATCATACATGCCAATAAAGGAAAAGTGATCATCTGCATATCTTCTATCAAACACGTACGGTGAGTTGTTAAACTGCACACACATTTTTAAAAGCTAAAATGATGCCATGAAAATCTTCTTTTTTAGGAAACATATATCTTAATCTGTCAAATGAAGAGGGGCCTTCTAAAATAAGAGGAGCCTTCTAAGCTAGAAGGAGCCTACTAAACTAAGTGGAGGTCTTTAATTAAGAGGGGCCTTCTAAACTAGTGGGAGCCCATTAAAGGATCAGATAAGAAGGAACCTACTATATTTGTAGATATAAGCAACATAGAATATTCATACAAAAATAATATTAGATAGTTTGCACATACTAAGCTCTTTTCTTAATGCGAAAAATCTATCTTTTAAAAATGGCTTGAAGAAGATATCAGCTATCGAATTTTCAGTATTAATATGCAAAAGATAAATGATTCCTTCTAAAATATGATCTCTAAGAAAATGATGCTTGATTTCTATATGCTTAGTCCTAAAATGATGTACATGATTTTTAGAAAAATTTATTGCAGTAGTATTATCACATAATATAGGAATATGAGAAAAATTTAGAGAAAAATCCTAGAGTTGATATTTTATCTAGAAGATTTGAGCACAATAGCTGACAATTGCTATATATTTTGCTTCAGTTGTCGAAAGCACTGTGAAATTTTGTTTCTTACAAGACCAACATATTAGATATCCTCTAAGAAATTGACAGTGACCGCGTGTTTTTTCAATTGACTTTATCACTTGCATAATATACATCATAATGGCCAACTATGTCAAATGAATCAATTTTTTGATACCATAGTCCAAAATCTATAGTTTTGTAAAGATATCGAAAGATCCTCTTGACTGCTTGAAGGTGGCTTTCTTTTGGATTTGATTGAAAGCGTGTACAAAGACATGAACTAAGCATAATATCTGATTTTGAGCTTGTAAGATATAGTAGTGATCCAATCATTCATCTATACTTTGTCTCATCCATAGCTATGCCTTCTTCATCCTTATCAAGTTTAGTTCCAGTGTACATAGCAGTACTCAATGGTTTGACATTCTCAAAATGATATTCTTGATGAGTTCCTTTGTGTATTTGTCTTAACTAATAAAGATTCCTTTTTATGTTTATCTGATTTGCAACCCGAGAAAGAATGATAGTTCTTCCATCATGCTCATTTCAAGCTCCCCCCATCATTCTCATTTCAAACTCCTCCTATATTAAAGCTTAGAATTCTTCACAGAAAGATGGATTAGTGTCACCAAATATTATGTCATCAACATCTATTTGCACTATGAATAAATCATTCCCCTTTTTCTTAATAAATAAGGTGTTGTCTACCTTTACTCTTTCAAAGATATTCTCAAGTAAAAATGTAACATTCCATTACATATTTGAAGGTTAAAATACTAAATGCGAGTGATGTATGAAAGGCTTAGAAATGCTTCTTCATGCTCATGCATAATATGCCATACATATATACATGAATAGTGAATTTATCTGCACATGAAAATAAGTGTACATGCATTCATGAATAATTCCGGGTATAATTGGATTGATTTGTGAATTTTTGGAAATTATGAATTTTTTTACATTAGAAATTTTACGGGTTAGTGGAATTGTGATATTTTTTAATTTCGGTGATTTTAGGATTTATTTTTGAAAATTATAGAAAATTATGGGATTTTTATGGAAAATAAAAAATAAAATAGGAAAAAGAAATCAAAAGAATATTGGGGATAATTGGATTGTAAAGATGATAGTTGTATTGTAAAGAGGAGGGCTAAATGGAGTTACTTTCAAAAGAAATTAAGTTAGTGATTAGACCACAGGAAAGTGACAAGTGTTAAGTTGCTTTTGTATTTTTGTTAGAAGTAAGTCTTGATATCCGAGAGTTTAAAAAGGGGTTTGGTATTTCTTAAGTTTCTTTCCTTGTTATCACCTCCTTCGAATTTTCTTAAAACACACAGAGTTTTCCATCAAAATTTCTTTGAATAATTTCTTTGGTTTTCCTTCCTCTACCTTACTACTAAGTGTTTCTTCTACCTTAAGAAGAAAACCAGAGGTTGGTTAGTGTTTCGTCTGTGATGACGTCATATCGTCTATAAAAATGTATCATCTGTGATGACATCATATTGTCTATGATGATGTCATGTCATCTATAAAAATGTATCGTATGTGATGACGTCATATCGTCTATGTGTGACTTTCTGCTTCTTCTATGTTTGACCTTCTATACACTATTGTCTGCTCCATTTTTTAGGACAAAACCTTGTTTGATTCTTTTGGCCTTAACTTCTTCTCTAAATTCCCAAATGATTCGATTCTCGAACCATTGTACTCGTAATACATTGCTCTACATTTCCACCAAAAATCATAGCCCTCTAAATTGAATTGAGAAAGATTGAGTGAAAAGTACGGGACGGGTACAGTGAGTATGCTCTTCAATAATATGAACTGGTGTTATTCCACTGAACATATTTTAGTATTTTGAGTATATCTAGAATTGTAGGTTTCAAAATAAGATGATTATTAATTTGGAGTAAACTAGAGATATAGACCTACAAATTGTCTCAAGAAGTATAATTGTGATTCAGTCTCTAAGATATTCAAATTCTAAATGGAAGTTGTGCATAGTACACTATTTTTGGAATATGACAACCCGAAAATGTTTGAGGCATATCTTCTGAAGTACTGAATCAAATTGAGTGATTTTAGTGTCAATAGAAAGATAAGACATAGAGGAACACTTTTCTATATGAGAGTATGATCAAAATTACTTTAGTTTCGCTTTCTAATTGAATGTGAACAGTAGACCCTAAAGTGACTTAGAAAAAAATTCTGAAGTGAGTCAATGAGAAAGGAATAGAGATTTTAATGGTTTAGTGAGGCATAAATCTAAATAAAAATTATAGTTAGATGAGTTTTGATATGAGATTGATTTTGTGAAGAAATTGATGGATAAATACCCGGGATTATCATGAACATGCATTGTACATAATTCATTTCACACATATGCATTATTGAATACTTACGATTGTGCAAATTGTGATTTTGTGTATATTATTTGTGATAGAGGAGCAACTGGAATGGCAACCTCCAGACATTGTCGGATCTTCCAGACATTAGCTTCGGGAGCAACTTGTGAGTAACCTAGATGGTCTCACTAAATTACTTGTTTGCTTAAATTATGTTTTGAATGATAATTGAATGTGTTTAATTATGGATTCTGGACAGAAGGTCCGATGAATGTGATTGTAGATTGGGATATTGAAGTGCTACTTGAATGTGAATGTGAAGACTTAAGTGCTTTATAATGTGAGTGATTATGGTACATGCAGTCCATACATGAATGCATAATCAGATAATGGCAGTTGTGACCAGAGTTAGCCACCGATCAGAGCTAAAAGCTCAACGAGTAAAAATGAGTCTCGAGCTCAAAAGTAATTAAGAGCCTAAGGTTCACTATGCAAAATGAGCCCTGTATCCCCCAAACAGATAAGGAACAGTTATTAATGAGCCCGGTATCCAAAATAGATACGAGACAGTTCAAGCACTCGATCACAACAATGTAATAATTGGAAAGTGTCTCATGAGCTCCTTATATGCACATTGTTAAGTTATCATTATTTTGTGGACTAACATAATAAACATAATTTTGTACAAACCCTGATTAATTTGATGTCAAGGTAATTAGGCTTGTTAATTCTCTCTTTAATATGTCATTGGGCCTGTGTTCATGGGCTTGCTATGATGGGTAGGCTTGGCCCATGTTTTGTAGTGCACAGGAGGCCCTACTGCTAGCCGACTTTAAATATTGTTGCCCCATTGAAAACTGTATGTGGTTTTTTGTGCTTTTGCAGATTAAGGATTCGGAATAGCAGTAGTAAATCCTCTGCGTCTCTGTCGCTCCACTTCACAGAAAACAATAATGGATTTAATGTTTCCCCAATTTCCAGGTATTTATCAATCCAATTATTGATATAGTATGTTGCAATTCTAGGGTTAATTACTTGTGTTGATTAATTATCAAATTAATCTGGAATTTCGGGTTTAATTTTCTTTCAGCTGGATGTTTAGTCAGTGATGGAGTAGTGTTAGTACTCCGTCTTTTCTAGCTGCTCGTTCACACTCCTTATTCAATGTTTTTTTTCTTCAACAGTTGTCCTCCTCCACTACTTCAGTGTTTTTTCATTCCTTTTTATATCGTAGCACTGTTTGTTGTTCACGCCTAGCTTCTCTTCCTGCACTCTCTAATCAACATTTTTTTTCTCTAGCTGCTTGCGCTATTTGCTACTTGTTCTTGATCCACTTGCATCACCTCTCCAGCACCAGCACAACTCTCCTTTCTTGTTTTTCTTCTATTCTCTCTATACAACCCACTCTTCATTCCTTGATTTCCGCCTCTCCTTTGTCTCTTATGTATTGTCAAGGTCCATCATCTCATGCTCTCTGGCTATCCTTTTCCCCCTCCTTTTTTATTTATCGTTCATGCAAAAATCTCCATTCTTTGTCTTCCAAAACATTAATGTTTTAGGTCGCTAAAACATTAACCTTTTTTACCCAAGCCCCTTTGAAAGTTTTCTTTTCTTGATTTATGGTATTAGATGTTCTAAATCAAATGTGACTAAAATCAAAACAAATAACTCTTAATTAATACAATTTAAATATTAAATGGACAAGAGTTTAGTAAATTATATATCAAAAATTAATATAAAATATCCATTAACATGAACACGACTCGGTTCTTACCGATTTATTACTCACTTCAATAACTGTGCATTTACGGTTCACGATCAGTTCATAATGATGGAACCATTTTCTTGTAAAGATCATATGAAAAGTAGCTCTTTAGTCAAATATCTATATGTCAAGTAGTGACTACCTACTTTCAATTGTTGTCCCTGCATCATAACAAAGAACAACGTCATTATCTAAAATATTTATGAAATATCCTTAAGGACTGAATTTTTTTACTTATATAATCCTTTTTTAAGTGATCTTGATTTCACAATTGTAACATTTAATATTCTTCTTACTTTTTGATTTTGATATACTATAATTTTGGATCTTACTTAGGTCATATTTTGTTAATCTCCCTCTTATCGCCACTAAAGCTTTGAGTTATAGTGAACCAGATTGTCTGTCTTCCTTATTCTTACATAAACATCTTCCTCTAGAACCGCAACTAAAACATCATCAAAAACTAAGTAATATGTAAAAAGATTATTTATTAAGTTGAAGACGAGTTGATCACATAAATCAAGTAAACATTGAAGTAAAAGTTAAGTAAGTTTATATAGCTCAATTATATAACTCAATATTGTAAGTTGAAAGAATTAAGTGATCAAATTATTAGTATACTTGGTCACTAAAAAGGATCCTGACATCCAAAGAGTATAAAATTTCCTCTTAAGGAAAATTTTATTGTGGAGTGACTTGACATTATACAGTTTTGTGATATGATTCTATATCTATTTCATCATTTTTCTTCTCCTCTACCGTTGATAAAACTTCATCTAATAAAATTATATAAAGATTTACAATAGCATTCACATCCATTTCATCCCATTTGGTGTCATTTGTGAAGTATGTTGACCTTTCGCTAATGATTATAAAGTAATTATCCTTTGTGGTGATAACTTTCATTTTCAACTTTCATAATAAAAAATTATTCCTGTTGAACTTCTTTGTCGTAAATTTGACTATTCCCCATGAAATAGATATGGAATCATATCACAAAATTGTATAATGTCAAGTTACTCTACAATTGACAAAACTTCATGTAATAAAATTAGATGATGATTTACAATAGCATTCACATCCATTTCATCCTATTTGGTGTCATTTGTGAAGTATGTTGACCTTTCGCTAATGATTATAAAGTAATTATCCTTTGTAGGGATAACTTTCATTTTCAACTTTCGTAAGAAAAAATTATTCCTGTTGAACTTCTTTGTTGTAAATTTGACTATTCCCCGTGAAATAGATATGGAATCATATCACAAAACAGTATAATGTCAAGTCACTCTACAATTGACAAAACTTCATGTAATAAAATTAGATGATGATTTACAATAGCATTCACATCCATTTCATCTCATTTGGTGTCATTTGTGAAGTATGTTGATCTTTCGCTAATGGCTATAAAGTAATTATCCTTTGTAGGGCTAACTTTCATTCTCAACTTTCATAACAAAAAATTATTCCTGCTCAACTTCTCAGTCGTAAATTTGACTATCATTAGTATAAGAGTTGATGGTTGTCGTGAAGCAAGTCACAGCAATAAAAGGCTCTGCACCCTACGTTTTGAATTCTGGGAACAAGATAAAAATGGGATCTAGCAAATTCACTTCAATGAAAAGGGGAAATGGTCATCCATCTGCTTCAGCAAATACCCTTCCAAGTGCTAAAATAGAGTTCATCCTCAAAGGACCTCTTTGGCATCTCTGAACTTCAACTTGCATACAGTGGAATAACCCCGCAACCTTTCACATCGAAAGTTTCTTGTTCAAATACAAAGGAGACCTCATCGTAGCAGGTTTGGCTCAGCAGTTCACTGTTTTTACATATCCAATCAAATAGTCTATGATCAAACCATAAATAGACGTGCTCGTCTCTAGCAACGGAAGCGTAATCACTGTCGGCAACCACCGTTGTGACGAAAAATTCATTGTAAACGCTGTCGGTGTAGTGATTATTTCCGCCTTCAAAGTAGCACTTATATCTCACAGTTGTTTGTTGAATTAACTTGTCTTGAGCAGCCTGCTATAATGAAATTAGTGGAGAAGCTAGCAATGACAGTGAAAGTGAGGAAAAAGAAGAAGTTTAAGGGAAAACCGAAGGTTAGGAGAAAATGGAAATTGAAGATGATGATTTTAAGCATAATTCAACAATGCATGAATCAGACCAATGAAGATACAAGTCAGATGGATGAAGCACAAGGCAAGGGAAAATGGAAAATGAAAGAAACAGATGATCGGATGCACAACAAAAATTGAGAATCAAATTCGATTACTTGCGATTACTCATGAAGGAAGTAACTGTAATCGCAGAAGGAAGTAACCAGAAGTGCAGAGAAAAAAAAACCAGCAGAAGGTTGAATTAATTTTCAAGAAGTTTAATTAGTAAAATCAAGCTTAGTGTTAATCCACAACTGAAAATCAGATCTGTAAGTCAGTTTTTTAGAGATGGAGAATCAAATTACTGCAGAAGAATTAATTATTGTTCAGTTTCTGTTTTTTTCCAATGTTAGCTTAGTTACACTAAAGACAAAAATTGTTTGCTTTTGTGTTTTGTCAAATCTGGAAAAGTCAGAACTAGTTAGTCTTTACTCATCAGATTATGCTTTTGTCCTCTAGTTTTTAGTTGTAGCAGAAAGTTGTAGAGCTATTATAAAGCTCATTCTCATCATTTTCGTATGTAAGGTGAAAAAAAACCAGAAAACCTTCAATACAAGATCATTTTCTCTCAAGTTTCAATTTTCTTGTTAAGTTTCATTGTTGTTTTCGTTATCCAGTAGATCATTTCTGTTTTGATTTTCCAGCAGCAAGTTTAGCATTAGAGTTTGAAGAAGCTTTTGTGATTGTTCTGTTTTCCTTTGAAAAAACCTGATACTACTTTGAAGTCATTTTTTTTTTAGTGAATATCGAAATTCCATCCTTTTCTCAAGCTCCATTTCAGTCCTCTTGGTTTGTTAGTAATCCTTTCACATCATTTTAGTCCATTCAAAAGTCAGAAGTTGATGACTGAAGGAGTCTTGTGTGAACAGAGCACACCAAGTGCTTGATCTTTTGCCTCAACCAACATTCAAGCTCAACAGGGCAGTAGCTAAAGCTTCCATTTTCAGACGTTCAAGGGAGCACTTTCAAGAGTGGTATTAAGGCTTCATTTTCAACATTGTTTTCCGTGAAAAATGGAATTCCTTAAGATTAGCAGTTGTTCAACCAATTTAGAGGAAACTGCTTTGATTGAATTTCCCCTACTCTGATACAAGAAACACTCTGGAATTCTAGTTCCAGGATAGCAAACAGCAAAGTATGGGAGTCCAGCCCAAAATTCCGAAGAGAAAATGGAAGGAAGAATTATATTTCCCTGAACCATAAATATGATGTGATGCACAAGATTAGCAGGAAACTCATATGTAAGTGTATTAATGCTTATAAAAAGAGAATAAAGAGTGACCTGATGGTATTTCATTTGATTTGCAAAACGCTGACTTCTCACAACTTCATTTGTGATGACCTCGCATTCACTTCCATCCAACATAAAACAATCGGTCGTGTCGAAAATACAGTGAAGGTTTTCTGACTCTCTAGTTAACTGTGAGAGGGTCGATATTGTCTTCAATGATTCACAATCTCTTGTTTGTAAAAGAACTAGACTCGGTGGAAGCTCTGGCAAAGACTGAAGCCTTGGGCAGTGGCTCATGAGCAGAACTCTCAATAGAGAAAGTTGTTTGAAGCTTGAAGTAATTTCTTCCATATCATTTCCATCTAAGGAAAGTTCTTCTAGGGAGCATAAAAAGCTAAGATCCGCTGGAAATTTCCATAAATTACCGTTCACCAGAAATAATGACTTCATAGATTGGAAGAAGCTTAACGGAGGCATTGACCACACCAACTTTTCTCCCAAAGTTAAACGAAAACTACGAAGAGAATTCAAGCTAGTAACGCTCGATGGAACATGATTAAGTTTTAACCCGAACATGCCCAGTGAGGCAAGCCCTGTAAGATTGGTAAAAGATGATGGTAGCGTTTCTATGCCTGTATAACTTATCGCAAGGTCCTTTAAATTTTCCATGGGCTCCATGATCTCAGGGAATTCCTTTAGTTTTTCACAATTACATAAATTAAGATATTGAAGAGAGCTTAATTTGCAAATGTTATCAGGGAGAGTCTCCAGTTGACAAGAGTCCATAATCAAGCACAAGAGCTTGCTAAGACGCTCGATAGATGAAGGCACTTCACTAATGGCAGTCCCATCTAAACGTAGGTACCTTATGTTGCTAGAGATTTGCGGAAATTGCTTCAGGTTTGAACAATGGGAGAGGTCGAGAGTTTCAAGAGTTTCTAGATCTACATGACTTGGAAGACTCCTAATGGTTTGACAATTCCAGAGTGTCATAGATGTCACCATATTCAAGTGGCTAAGAGGTAAGGAACTTTAACCAAACTCACATGACCACCAAGAATCCTTCTCCCCAGATTCATGATTTGAGATTCCATCAATTTTAACCCGCTATCATCCTCAGTAGTGAAAGAAATAATTGATCAAAACTTTTCTATTTTCGGTATTTAACACTCTTATTTTCTTATGAACGCACCTTTCCTTCTTTCCGAGTTGTTCAATCTTGTCATTACGCAGCTTTAAGCACGAAAAGATTCTTCGGATGGAAATTAATCGGCAATGATTTCAATGGATATGCATCCCATCAAGGTACCTCATTTCATTGGGAAGATAATTCAGACCTTGAGGAAGATGTAACTTACTCCTTCCATTAGTTCTTTCGTCCAAAGTGGTGTAAAATTTGAGAAATTTAAGGTTTGGCATCCTCGTGAATGCGTCGAGTTTAAATCTCATCTCTATTTCGGACATATCAAGGAAATGCTTTCCATCGAATGAGATCCCTACAAAACGTAAAGTGAGCATGATGATGAGTAACACCGGGAGAAAAGTAACAAATTAAGCAACAAGTTATGTTGTAGAGTTCTACATCGGTTTGTGTGCGCTGACATATATCTTTCGAATCCCATAACCTTAGACGCGACATGGGTCTTTAGATTCTTGACGAACAATTTCTTTACCCATCTCTTGCAATAAATCATGCATTTCCAATTCATCATCTTTAGAGATGGTGATCAAGGACTTGTCGACCAAATCACGAATTCCAATAGTCACGAGAAACCACAACTATCAAATATATGTATTGCATCCGCTTTATACTCGCCTTTGAAGAAACACGAATGTGGAGAAACATATCTTTCTTCTTCATCCAAGTCATCATAACTTACTTTCAAGATATTCGAATGGTCTTCTTAGGAATTTTGAGAGTTTACTCACTTCACTTTGCCACTCTTCCTTATTCTTTCCACATAAATAGGAACCCAAAACTTTAAGAGCCAAAGGATTGCCTTGAGCATATCTAACCATCGGATCGATAGCTCCACGTAGTCATTCGTGGGACAAAGTCTCTTAAAAGCATTCCAACTAAAAAGTTGAAGAGCTTCATCACTTGTTAACGGCTTCATCTCATATATGTATTTGGTGCTACCTTCAAATACTTGCTTATCTCTACTAGTTATAATGATCCTACTTCCGGGACCAAACCAACATGGATCTCCAAATAATGATACTAACTGCAATCGATCACTAACATCATCAAGAGCAACTAAGATTTTCTTGCGTCTCAACCTTTTGATATAATATTCACCAGGGCCAATGTTTGGAGTATTTATGATTATATCTTTCTGATCAAATATTTCTGAGATAATATACTCTAATAATTTCTTCATCCCACTTATTTTATATTCTTCCTTGACATTTGGAACAAAACAAGAACCTTCAAAGTCACTACAAATTAGACTATAAATAGTCTCAATAAAAGTTGTTTTACCTATACCGCCCATTCCATAGATTCCTAAAATTCGAACATCTGAAGAATTAAAAGCTAGTAATTCTTTAATTTGCCGAATCCTAAATTTCATTCCCACCAAATGCTGTAGACCACAAGGAGATGGATGTTTCAATTTCTCCAAAATATCTTTGACAATTGCATCAATAAGCATAGTTTCTTCCCTGCAAAATATCAAAGATGTTAAATACAATTAAATAATTCATGGACTCACATGTAATTTCGTTTACAAGATCTTCATGATGGTTTCCAATTTTCTTATTGTGAATTATAAACTTATACCTAAATTTTGTCACGTTTTCAACTTCAAGTAATTGATAAAATGTCTTAAATTGAGAGATAAGCAAGAGAATTATTACCTGATGAAATTGGAATCCCAACCAGATAAATTGGCTGCTTTGGTCAACGCTTCTCTCCATTTTGGTAGCATCTCCGAATTATTGGGATCTCTCTCGTGAAGAGAGAAGCTTGTCTCAATAAGTCCACTTTGTTTCCTTATATGGGATGGATCTACGTGAAAGAATATAGGAACAACGATCTGACCGTGTGTTTCGTGACATTCGATGATCTTGACAAGTTCGTTCAGGCACCAAGTTGAAGAAACATAGTCTTCGGAAAAGATGATGACAGCAACATTTGAGTTTTGGATGGCTTGGAACAATGATGTGCGGATTTCTCCTCCTCTTCTAAGTTGGTGACTATCTATAAAGATCTCTAAACCTTTCCGACGAAGAGCATCATAAAGGTGGCAGGTGAAATTATAACGAGTATCATCACCTCTGAAGCTCAAGAAAACATCATATTTCCATTGGTGGGAAGAATGAGAACCAGTAAATGACGAGGAAGCCATAATGATGGTACGATGAAGAGATTATATTGAAGACACTTAGATCGTGATGATGATGATGGTTTGAAGAGATGAAACTAATAATGGATGGGTCAATCATCCAAAAGTTTAAAATTCGATGGGTAGCTAGGGAAGACGACAACGACTTGGTATTGACAATATACAACTTAATAACAAGGTGGTTGTTTTCAAGCATGTATATCCTTACGCAACTACCTAACCAATATTCGATGGGTAGGGATAGGGAAGACGACAACGACTTGGTGTTGACAATATACGACTTGATTAATAGCAATGCTGTTATTTTTCAAGCATGTATATCCCTGCGTCAATGATTTGGATTTTATACCCCGGACAAAAAACGGTGTATTCTAAGATTTGAAAAATAAGGGAATCATTTTACAAAAAATAAAACTATTTAACCCGAGCCCTCCAGCACTCTCTATGCTTCTACTGCACATCTCTCGCACATTCTCTCTCTCTCTCGGTTCTCCTCTTTGGTGGCGACAACTCTCCTCTCCCTCTCTGACTACTATCCTCTCCGGTGTCTTCATCGACTCTCCTTCCAATTTCCTCACAGTCACACACTTCTGTGACATCCCCATCATCCATCCACTCTCCTTATCGCACCACGCCACCACCAATCACCACTACTCTCTGGCCACTGATGCCAAAATCTGCAATTCTAAATTTTTCATTTTCCAGATCTAGATCCAAACTTGACCGGTTGGCCCAACCCGTATTGAGCTAAACCAACATAACATTTAATTGCATTTTTTTGAATTTTTGGGTATATTTTTTGCTCTGAAATTTGAATAGCATTTGCATTATATTTGGTTGTAAATGAATTTTTTTTATAATGGTTAGAATTGTTGGAAGTTGGAATTATTGAAAACTTGGAATTCTTGGAATTATTTGTGTGAATTGGAAAATTTGAATTTGAAAGTTGGAATTGTTTGTGTGAATTGGTGCACTTTCAATATAATTTAAGTATTGTTAACTTATGAAAATAATAATAATGGATTGGAAAATTTGAATTTGAAATTTGAAATTGTTTGTGTAATTCAATATTATTTAGAATGAAGAAAATTAATTCATTGGAAAATTTAAGTAAGAAACTAAAAATGTTGATTAAAATTGGTGAATGAAATTAGATTATTAAATCAAAGTTGGAGATTAGGATTTTATTAACAGTATTGATAAAATTAGTTAAGAAAACAAACTAATTATAAACATTATAAATTGAATTACGTAAGAAAACAAAATATATTAGTTTATAGTTGAATTATGAGATTGTATAAATTAAGTTGTAAACTTATAGTTGTGAGTTATGGCTAAAGTTGAATATGCTATAGTTGTGAGTGTATGTCCCTTTAACAAATTGTAGACCGTGTAGGTGTCCAGAAGACTACGTCTTTCTACTGAACTACTCTCTGAAAAGATAGAGGTAGCCGAAATGGATGCAAGGCACCTTGGCAATATGTCCAAGTGTCTACTCTAGGGTCTCTCTTTATGAACATTTTCAGTATTCAAATAAATAAAATCTACCACCTTTCTCATATCAAAGTCAGAAATGTCCTACTTATGACAGGGAAGCTTAGTCCTACCAACAGGAATTACACCCAGAATGTTCCCCAAGATATCCTCCGTAACCAAGATCTCGCACTCACATACCTATGAAATAATAGCTAGCTTCCCATCAATATCTTCTTTTCTTATATGTGTGTAGAAGCATCTTACCAATTCATCACACACTGTTTCATCCAAATTTAGAAAATTTTCTCAATCAACGGCAAGAAAAATTGGAGTGATGAAAATACTGATATCATCGAATAGGTTGGGAAACAAGATGCGTCTTGCTACCACCTTTCTCTTCTTGTAGCGCATTCTGCACCTTGCTTCAGCTTCCATCAACTAGAATAACTTCATCGGTGTTAAAGACTCTCCCTTGATGAGTTTCTTTGATTTTGAACTTTTTTTCATTAGGAAAATCTTAATATATAGTTTCGTCAACAAATAGCTCATTCTTGGCGATTACATCCTCAATTCTTTCTTCAACCATAAGCCCTTTGCTTTTTCTTATTTATTCCCTTTTTCTTTTCCTTGATTGTTCTTCTTTTTTATTTTCTACCTCAGCAATTTCTTCTTGTAGAGCTTGCTTTTCAACACTTCCTCTAGTTCGTGGTTGTCTGATTAATAGAGTGGGTTTTTCGTTTGAACCGTTGTCATTCACTATGTAATGCACTTTAGGCACTTTCTTGTCCTTAAGACTATGTTAAGAAGGTGCGGAAGTTTTTGAAGAGAAGGTGGAAGGAGTAGGAATAGGTAGAGTACGAAAGGGTAGAGGAGAGTGAAACCTAATTAATCTTGTTGACTCCCTCATATTCGAGGGTTCTTCCTCTTCTTCTTCTTTTTGTTCTTCATTCCTTTCTTCTTCTTCTTCTTCTTCTTCTTCTTCTTCTTTTCTTTGGCCTTTTCTCCTTCTTCTGCTTTTTTTTTTCTTCATCCTCTTTTTCTTCTTCTTTTTCTGAGTTAGAGAAATGTTGCTTCATGATTATTGTTTCTTTGTCATCAGAAGAGGAATCAAAGTCTGATTTTAGAGACATGGCAAAAATCTTCCTTTTTCTCTCTTCTAAAGTCTCTTGAATGGGTGTTTCTGAAATTTGGGGCTTTGAGGAGATAGAAATGTGACACCCTAATACCCCCTGGAAGGATATGAGGATGCCACACAAGATAATACAAACAAACCAAAATATTTCGCGGAAGAATAGCATAAAATAATAATAATAATCATGTCCAAAAACATACAAAACATTTCAGACATGCATTTTTAGAATCTCAAACACACATATAATACATATCATAATTTCATAAACAAAAAAAAACAAAGTTATATACAAGCCCAAACAAACTCAACAAAATACATTTTTGAGCAATACAAAACTCAGACTCCTTTGGCCAATGCGGTTGACTTGTCCCAGTCGTTATACTCTTCGCTCTGAACTTACACGGGGTAAATCCACCGTACTAAGCTTATAGCTTAGTGAGTAATAACTAATTTATACATGAAGTGTCAATTCATCATACAGAATCATATAACAGCATAAGCATACATTAAAAGATTATTTAACATTAAATCAGACATAACGCATTTCAGGACAGATTTTTATACTTATCAGAACTGAATATCACAAGAGGGTATAAACCCTTCAGAATCATAATACAATTTTTGTTTATGTTAGAATCAAACATATATCAGGACTGCAAATCCATTTACAAAAATAGGTAACGGGAATTATACAGGAAAGACCGAAGTCTCGACACTGAAGTGTCACAGGAGAGACCGAAGTCTCGACACCGAAGTGTCGCAGGAGCAGCTGCAGACCCTTCTAGGCATGCCTATTTACCCACAACTAGGACTCAACAGTTTTAAAACAAAACTAGGTCATTTCAGTCATTTCATGTGTAAAGCAACTAGTCAATCATATTCACATGAGAAAGCACTTCCAATGATATAAACATGCATCAAATGCCTTGGACAATCATTGTCCGGAATTCAGAACACAATCAGCATAAGTCAATTCAACAAGCAGAACAAAGTAAGGTAAATAACACTTCAATATCTCATTTATCAATCAATACCTTGGACCTTCGTGTCCGGAATCAATACACAATTCAGTACACATTCATCAATATCAATTTAATTCATTAATAAAAAAGACAAATCAAGGTGAGACCATCTTAGGTTACTCACAAAATTTACCACCTAAATTATTTACCAAAAGCGAGCTTACTGTTTACTGCCTCGAAGTCCCAGCAATATCTGGAACCGGTCGCTCTAAGGGTTCTTCTATAACATTTAACACATAAACAAATCACTATTGCACAATTGAAAACATATTCCTTATGCACATGTACTTAAATAACTAAAATATGCACAATGCATTGTTCAATGACAATTCTGGGTATCTTATTAAAATTTTTATCATCAAATCAATCAGATATCAAAGCCCTGATTAATATCATTTGATACTTATAATTGAACCAAATTAAAACAATGTGAAATTAATTTCATAACCTAAGTGACCATTTCAGATTTTTTACCCATATGATTACGGGTCAACTTTGCACAATTAATCTGATAGGGTAAATGACAAAATTAGGCACACTTCCTTCTGGAAAGTTGTTCTACAGTGTCTTAAGTTTCTAACACCTCTAAGATCATTCAATTTGATTTAGTATTCAATGAGTTATGCACAAAATACCACAGACTGTTCACATTTGAACTTTCAGCTAGTACATGATCATACCCTCTAATTGCACAACTCATATCTTTCAGCTAACCACAGGACATGATTTCTGCCCACCAATTTAAAGCTAAGAGAATAAGCTACAAGTTTAGTGAAGACACCTCAGCCCAATTCTGCCCACATCAATACAGTTTAATCAATAACCACAGGACATGATTTTTGCCCCTGACAGTACTTCATCTTAAGCTACAACTCACTTACATGCCAATTTTGAAATTCAAAGAGACATAATTAAAATTAATGCATAGAGCGAATCCAGAGAAGCAGTTGTTCAACCAATTTAGAGGAAGCTGAACTTTGGTTGAATTTCCCCTACTCTGATACAAGAAACACTCTGGAATTCTAGTTCCAGGATAGCAGACAGCAAAGTATGGGAGTTCTGCCACAAATTCCGAGGCAGTGGGACTGAAAGCAAGATTTATATTTCCCTGAACCATAAATATGATGTGAAGCACAAGATTAGCAGGAAACTCATATTTTAGTATATAATTTATTAGTAAATGTGAAGGAATAAAGAGTGACCTTATGGTGTTTCATTTTATATGCAAAATGCCGACTTCTCACAACTTCATTGGTGATGGCCTCACATTCATTTTCATCCAACATAAAGCAATTGCTCATATTGAAATAACAGTGAAGGTGTTTTGACTCTCTAGTTAGCTGTGTGAGGGTATATATCGTCTTCAATGATTCACAATCTCTTGCTATTAAAACTACTAGACTTGCTGGAAGCTCTGGCAAAGACCGAAGCCTTGGGCAGCAGCAAATACATAGAAACTTCAATTGAGAAAGTTGTTTGATGCTTGAAGGGATTTCTTCCATATAATTTCCATGCAAGCCAAGTTCTTCCAGGGAGCATAAAAAGCTAAGATCCTCTGGCAATTTCCGTAAATTACATTCCTTCAGAAATAATGACTTCAAAGATGAAAAGAAGCTTAATGGAATCGTTGACAGCACCAACTGTTTTGCCAGAGACAACCTAAAACTACGAAGAGAATTCAAGCTAGTAAGGCTCGATGGAAGATGATTAAGGTTTGCACCGAACATTTCCAACAAGACAAGCCCTTTAAGATTGGTAAAAGATGATGGTAGCTCTTCTATACCTGTATGACATAACATAAGTACCTTTAAATTTTCCATGGGCTCCATTATCTCAGGGAATTCCTTTAGTTTTTCACAACGAGATAGATCAAGATATTCAAGAGAGCTTAATTTGCAAATGTTGTCAGGGAGAGTCTCCAGTTGACAAGCCGTCATAGTCAAGCGCAAGAGCTTGCTAAGACGCTCGATAGATGAAGGCACTTCACTAATGGCAGTCCCATCTAAATATAGATACCTTACGTTGCTAGAGATTTGTGGAAATTGCTTCAGGTTTGAACAATGGGAGATGTCCAGAGTTTCAAGAGTTTCTAGATCTACATGACTTGGAAGACTCCTAATGTTTTGACAATTCCAGATGGTCATAGATGTCAACTTATTCAAGTGGCTAAGAGGTAAGGGAACTTTAACTAAATTGCTACAGCCACCAAGAATCCTTCTCCCAAGATTTATGATTTGAGATTCCATCAATTTTAACCTGCTACCATCCTGTAGTGAAAGAAAGAATTGATCAAAACTTTTCTATTTTCGGTATTTAACACTCTTATTTTCTTATGAACGTACCTTTCCTTCTCTCCAGAGTTGTTCAATCTTGCTGTTACGCAGTTTAAGCACGAAAAGATTCTTCGGATGGAAATTAGCTGGCAATGATTTCAGTGGATATGCATCCCATTGAAGATACCTCATTTCATTGGGAAGATAATTAAGACCTTGAGGAAGATGTAACATACTCCTTCCATTAGTTGTTTCGTCTAAAGAGGTGTAAAATTTGAGAAATTTAAGATTTGGCATCCTCGTAAATGCGTCAGAGTTTAAATCTCTGTCTCCTATTTCAGACATATCAAGGGAAATGCTTTCCACTGCATGGGATCCCTACAAAAACATAAAGTAAGCATGATGATGAGTAACATTTGGGATAAAAGTAACAAATTAAGCAACAAGTTATGTTGTAGAGTTCTACATCAGTTTGAGTGAGTGCTTGACATATATCTTTTGAATCCCATAACCTTGTATGTCGACATGGATCTTTAGATTTTTTACGAATATTTCTTTACCCATCTCTTGCAATAAATCATGCATTTCCAATTCATCATCTTTAGAGATGGTGATCAAGGACTTGTCGACCAAATCACGAATTCCAATAGCTGCTGAGAAACCACAACTATCAAATATATGTATTGCATCTTCTTTATACTCGCCTTTGAAGAAACACGCAATGTGGAGAAACATATCTTTCTCTTCTTCATCCAAGTCATCATAACTTACTTTCAAAGATATTCTGAATGGTCTTCTTAGGAATTTTGAGAGTTTACTCACTTCACTTTGCCACTCTTCCTTATTCTTTCCACATAAATAGGAACCCAAAACTTTAAGAGCCAAAGGATTGCCTTGAGCATATCTAACCACTGGATCTGATAGCTCCACGTAATCATTCGTGGGACAAAGTCTCTTAAAAGCATTCCAACTAAAAAGTTGAAGAGCTTCATCACTTGTTAACGGCTTCATCTCATATATGTATTTGGTGCTACCTTCAAATACTTGCTTATCTCTACTAGTTATAATGATTCTACTTCCCGAACCAAACCAACATGGATCTCCAAATAATGATGCTAACTGCAATCGATCACTAACATCATCAAGAGCAACTAAGATTTTCTTGCGTCTCAACCTTTTGATATAATGTTCTCCAGGTCCAATGTTTGGAGTATTTATGATTATATTTTTCACACCCAATATTTCTGAGATAATATACTCTAATAATTTCTTCATCCCACTTATTTTATATTCTTCCTTGACATTTGGAACAAAGCAAGAACCTTCAAAGTCACTGCAAATTAGACTATAAATAGTCTCAATAAGAGTGGTTTTACCTATACCGCCCATTCCATAGATTCCTAAAATTCGAACATCTGAAGAATTAAAGGCTAGTAATTCTTTAATTTGCCGAATCCTAAATTTCATTCCCACCAAATGCTCTAGACCACAAGGAGATGGATGTTTCAATTTCTCCAAAATATCTTTGACAATTGCATCAATAAGCATAGTTTCTTCCCTGCAAAATATCAAAGATGTTAAATACAATTAAATAATTCATGGACTCACATGTAATTTCGTTTACAAGATCCTCATGATGGTTTCCAATTTTCTTATTGTGAATTATAAACTTATACCTAAATTTTGTCACGTTTTCAACTTCAAGTAATTGATAAAATGTCTTAAATTGAGAGATAAGCAAGAGAATTATTACGATGAAATTGGAATCCCAACCAGATAAATTAATTTGCTTTGGTCAACGCTTCATCCATTTTGGTAGCTTCTCCGAATTATTGGGATCTCTCTCGTGAAGAGAGAAGCTTGTCTCAATAAGTCCGCGCTGTTTCCTTATATGGGATGGATCTACGTGAAAGAATATAGGAACAACGATCTGACCGTGTGTTTCCTGACATTCGATGATCTTGACAAGTTCATTCAGGCACCAAGTTGAAGAAACATAGTCTTTGGAAAAGATGATGACAGCAATATTTGAGTTTTGGATGGCTTGGAACAATGATGTGTGGATTTCTTCTCCTCTTCTAAGTTGGTGACTATCCATAAAGATCTCTAAACCTTTCCGACGAAAAGCATCATAAAGGTGGCAGGTGAAATTATAACGAGTATCATGACCTCTGAAGCTCAAGAAAACATCATACTTCCATTGGTGGGAAGAGTAAGAGCTAGAAAATGACGAGGAAGCCATAATATGGTATGATGAAGAGATTAAGGGAGACACTTATATCGTGATGACAATGGTATGAAGAAATGAACTAATATTCGATGGGTGAATCATCTAAAAATATTTAACATTCGATGGGCAGGGAAGACGACAACGACTTCGTGTTGACAATATACGACTTAATGCCAAGGTTGTTGTTGTATATCCTTAAGCAGCTACCTACCACTTTCCTTCCAATTTCTTCATAATCACACCAGGCCGTTTCTATCGTTTTATAGGCCCTGAGCGAAATAAACAAAGGGCTCAAATAAATCGATAATATATTTTACATATTTTTATAAAACATAAATGATTTAATTTATAAGTTTACATAATCAACTAAATATTAAATTATCATAACATTAACAAATATACAGAGGATCGTAATTTATGAAAACAATTTCTCTGCGCATTTCTAGATGCAAAATTATTAATAATATTATCAAGATTAATATTATCCAACATTTGTTAGACAACATAATATAAACTAATATATCACAAAGATATATAAATAGTATTATATCGTGATAGAGAAAAAAAATAAATCGCAAAATTTAATATCTAATATTAAAATAAAAACAAAGAGCAAAAATATATTTAAAAATCAGAAACTTTACCTTTAAATTATACTCGTAACACAAAAGACAAAATTGTAAAATTTTTCTGCTAATTTTTAGTTGGAGTACTTTAAATACATATATTAATGAAAATAAAGAAATTAGAAGATAAAAGTACATTTAAATATTTTGAAGACTATTTATAAGTATAAAATGTTAACTTATAACGTTAAATAAACTTGCCTAACGTTAACTTATAACGTCAAAAATTACCAATGATAAAATTATTTATTACTACCTCTACCTGCAGCCTATGTAATCTGCAATCTTAGAAATTGCAAACTTAGAGTACTTATTGCCTGCAATCTTAGAACTTGCCTAATATTTACTTTTCAAAACATCACCAATGTTAAATTAATTTTGAGTGAATTACTTATATACTATAGGAGTTAAAAAAACCAAAAGATGAAATTAGGGGCCCCTTCCTATCATGGGCCGCCGGCATGGCCCTTACCCAGGGTCGGCACTGAATCACACACTTCTGTGACATCTCCTTATCGTACCACGCCACCGCCAATCACCACTAATCACACACTTCTGTTACATCTCCTTATCACCTCACAATCACAATCACAATCACCATCTACTTTCCTTATCGCACCACGCCACCACTGATCACCACTAATCTCTGGCCAATTATCGCACCACGCCACCACCGATCACCACTAATCTCTAGCCAATTATGATATGGATGTATACTATGAAGGATAAGGATGAAGTGTTAGGAGTTTTCCTCAAATGAAGAAGATTATGAAAACTCAAATAAGCAAAAGGATCAAGCATCTCCATATAGATAACGGTGGGGAGTACAGGAGATATCTATTTTTTAAATTTTGTGAAGGTTAAGGCATTGTTAGACACTTCACAGTCAAGGATATACCATAACAAAATGAGGTTGTAGAACATATGAACCAGACATTGCTAGAGAAAGTCCGATGTATGTTGTCCAATACTGGATTGGGCTAAGGTTGTTACATATGCGTGCCATTTCATCAATCACCTTCCGTCAACTACTATTGGTGGTAAAACACCTTTGGAAAAATGGTTTAGAGAACCAGTTACAAATTATGATTCCTTATATGTGTTTGGTTCCACAGCATATTATCATGTTAAAGAGTCAAAGTTGGATCCACGTACAAAGAAAGCAACTTTCATGATGATCACCTCTAGTGTAAAAGGATATTGTCTTTGGTGTCCAGAGTCAAAGAAAATAATTTTTAGCAGGGATGTTATCTTTGATGAATCTACCATGTTAAGAAATGTGACAACTGAAAATGTTAAGCAAACAAATGCCACTCTAAAACAAGTGGAGTTTGAAGAAAGAATTGTTATCCCAGCAAATAAAGAAGCAGATGCAGAAACTCCTGTAGTAGAAGAAGAGTCAGATAAAGGAGAGGTTCCAACCCAAAAACCTCCACAAAAACAATTACTAATTGCATTGAGAAAGCCAAAAAGGAACATTTTAATACCTTCTCGTTATGTTAATATGGTGGCTTATGCATCTCCTATTGAAATTGATGACATGCTTACCACTTATAAGGAAGTAGTCTGAATTTCAGAAGAAGATAAGTGGAGAATAGCGATGAATGAAGAAATGCATTCCCTTCATCAAAATTAGACGTGGAAGGTAGCTAGTCTCCCAAAAGGAAAGAAAGTAATTAGATGCAAATGGGTATATACAAAGAAAGATAGATTTCCTCACAAAAATAGTGTTCACTACAAAGCAAGATTGGTAGCAAAAGGCTATGCTTAGATGAAGGGAGTTGATTATAATGACGTTTTTTCTCCAGTTGTAAAACATTCCTCCATTCAAATTTTGTTAGCTTTAGTAGCACAGTTTGATATGAAACTAGTTTAATTAGATATAAAAAATGTGTTTTTACATGGAGACTTAGAAAATGAAATCTATATGACCTAACCCAAAGGTTTTAAAGTTGTTGGAAAAGAGAATATGGTGTGCAAGCTTGAAAAATCATTGTATAGATTGAAGCAATCTCCAAGGTAGTGGCACAAGCAATTTGACAAGTTTACGATGGGGCAAAATAACACAAGAAGCAAATACGACCATTGTGTGCATTTTCGCAAGCTACAAGATGGATCTTACATTTATCTTTTCTTTTATGTTGATGATATAATGATAGTTTCAAAAAATCTAAGAGAAATTGAGAGATTGAAGATTCAATTGAATCAGGTGTTTAAAATTAAGGATTTAGGTGAAGCCAAAAAGATTCTCGGTATGGAGATAAGCAAAAATAAGGAATTAAGGAGACTTTGTTTGACTTAGAAATAGTATCTGATAAAGGTACTAAAATGTTTTGGCTTGAATGAAAAGCCAAAGTCTATCAGTACTCCACTCACTCCTCATTTTAAGCTCAGTGCATCTTTGCCTCCAAAGAATGATGCAAAACGGGAAAATATGTGAAAAGTACTGTATGCAAATGTTATTGGTGGGTTGATGTATACTATGGCATGTACAAGGCTCGATATTTCACCAATAGTTGGGTTATGAGCAGGTATATGCATCATCCTAGAAAGAAACATTGGCAAGCTGTGGAATAGATTTTACGTTACATTATGAACACTGTAGATGTTAGTTTGGTATTTCAACGGGATAAGCAAGACGGTCAATGTGTAACTGGATATTGTGATTTCGACTATGTAGATGATTTAGACAAATGTCGATCAACTACTGATTATGTGTTTATTCTTGCAAAGGCAGCAGTCAATTAGAGGTCTACCTTATAGTCAACAGTTGTTTTGTAAACTATGGAGGTAGAGTATATGACAATTACAGAGGTTGTGAAGGAGACAATTTGCCTTCTAGGATTGCTTGGTGAATTAGGGGTTCGACAGAAGGACATCAAAGTGCACTATGATAGTCAAAGTGTTATTCTTTTAATAAAGAACCAGGTTTACCATGTAAGGACGAAGCATATCAATGTCTATTATCAGTTTGCACGAAAGGTTCTGAAAAAAGATGGAATAGCAATTGAAAAGATTAATACCACAGAGAATCTTGCTAATATGTTGACAAAGGCGGTGACTGTTATTAAGTTCCAACATTGTTTGAACTTGATCAATATTGTTAAAAATTGAAGATGGGTGCTTTGAAGCGCATTTAAAGACACTACTAAATATAAATTTTGTGAAAGATTTGAAAAAGTAGAATTCGCCAATAGTAGTCAAAAATTGTAGCTCATCCCACAATCCCACATCAAAAATTTGTGAGAATGGTGGAGGTTCCTAAAGTCATAAAGGGAGCCTCCTCTCCTTAGTTAAAATCATCCCAAAAGTTACTTATCTTTCCCTAAGGCAAATATTTTCTCTCTTTGTAATATTTCACTTATATTATTTCTTGAAAATAGTAAAATCTTAATTTAATAATGTTCAAGGAAATAGGCATAATTAGTCAAACCTCGTTAAATTCTGGTGTTCTTTATTTATTTATTTAATAGCTATTGTTGGGTATAGTGAATTATTATGTTATTAAATTAGATGTCGAGGAAAATTCTGTCTAAAAGATTAGGTTATAAATGGGAATGTTTGTGACCTCTCTAATCTTTCCTAAAAATTTACCTTATGTAATTTTTCAGTACAATCATTCACTTTCTATTTATCTAGGTAATAGTATTTGAGATGAATTTGTTATTATCAGTAGAAATTAACCTGAGTTTCTGCAACACATGCCTCAGTAGAGGGCCCCCATCGTCTTTCCTAATTAGTGTTGTCTCTTCATGTATCGTCACCTCCCCTGGTTCTAGGGCCACCATTTTTCTCTTTCGCCTCCTACTACCATATGTTTCTTCTTCATCTAGGCGCCAGTACCTCACCAATGGCTAACCACTAGCTCGCGCCTTCACCAGCGATGATTATTGTCACTGGTAAAAATACGACAACACCGGCGATGGTAGAGATGGGATTAGGCTTCTCAGCCCCTCTTACAACTCTATAAACACTAAGACAGAACAATCAAATATAAATCTACTAGCTTAATCACCAAACCATAATCCAGAATTGCAATTAGTCAGAAGCTTTAAGAAACAATTCACACAATGCAATCTTCACATGTTTTCAAGAATCTTAAAGCTAGAGCGACATGCGAAAGGTGTTTTCCAGAAGTAGAACAGACATGACATAGGATATGCCTTCAATCAAAATCCAAAAGCAGAAAAACAGGAAGTTCAATTAAGTCTTTTCAGAAGTTTCAAAGCATGGCAATGTTCGTTTTGTTTTCTAAAAATAAAAGGCAAATTCATAAACAAGGACAGGCATGCGGGACAATATCCATGCAACTTTTGCATCCATAAATTTTAAATTTTAACTTTATCAAATCAAATAATTATTTAACTTTATCAGGTTAAATAATTAAAGAATATTATGATACCATAATTAAAATTTTAATTATGACTAGATCAGATGTATAATAGGGAACTAATTTTTATAATATTTTGATCAAATCTCATTAATTGACTATAAACTATATATAAAAAAGAAGATTGAATCGTCATTAATTTAGATTCATGTAAAAATTTCTTCTCAACCTATCAAGCACAAGTTGTCTACCGTTTCAACCTTTAATAGTCTTCACATAGCAAAGCTAAAAAGTTCAAAGTATTTTAGAGGAAAAGACAAGAGTGATTGCTTCCTTATACATTTATTAAAAAAATACAATAGGATTTCTTTCTAATTGAATTAAAATTTTAATTATAATTAAAGTCTAACGCTAATTGTAATTATAATTTAATTTTAATAAAACTAAATATCTCATATTTGATCGTTGAAGTTTTTCAAGGCCCTCAAGGGTTGTGGCTCGATGGTTGAGAGCGGAGCTTGACTTTGGTTAGGTTTCAGGTTCGATTCCATGCTAGCCCATCTTGTAAGAGCCTAGGGCAGCCGGAGTTTTACCTGTAGATGGAGAACTAGTTGGGTCCTCAATGATGAGGTGCGCCTGCTTGACCCGCCTGTGGGGTGGTGCACCAGTTGAACCCTCAGAAAGGTGTGCCCGCTTGGCCCGCTTACGGAGTTTCCTCGAATCAAAAAAAAAAAAAAGTTTTTCAAGCTTCACAGTTAGGTCCAACTTAATTTAAATTTATTTTTTATCTTTTAAATTGCTCTTTATATATACTTGTTAACTTCCAAATATATTGATACCGGTTATAAATTATAGTTCTAATTTATAATTAAAATTAGATAATTTAAATTTTATAATTTATCTTTAATTATTTAATTAAATAATTTATAATCATATACCGTATATATCTAACAATATTTCATGATCATCTAAATATTAAAAATGTCACTCAACTTATCTATATATGGTTATAATGTATAATTTAATATTTTCACCATCTAATGTTCCAATTGAACATATAGTATGAAATTAGGTTCATTTCATTTAAATATAATAATGTTTGTTCTTCTTAATTAGTAATTTATTTATAATTAATATAAGAAAATATCTTTTCAAATCTCAATTCACTATTTAAGAGATTTCTTTAAATCACTACTAATTAATAACAGTGAAATATTTTCTTTAATTATTTTAGAGTGATTAATCTTTTGTTTACTTACTTAACTATCTCAATATAATTTATACTATATTCAACTACTACTAGTTGAGCCACCCTAAATAAAATAGGTTATAAGTAGCATCAAAATATAGTGATTTTTGCATAAGATACTTTTTAAATCTTAAATCTAGATATCAATTATATAACTATCATAATGAAAAATTTATAGACATATAAATAATATTTTATTTGAAACCCTCACAATCAAAGTTAGTTCAAGTGAACTTATTTTTAATAAGAACTCACATATTTGTTTAAATATCTTTATACTTTAATATATGAGATTAATTACTTTCTTTATAAGAAAGAAATATAATATGTACTAGGTCTTTTAGTTTTCATTAATATCTCTTCTTGATAAACTATAACTAGGAACAATTTAAGAATAATACATAAATATTTATAGAATGTCTTAATTATGATCTTATTTAAAAGTTTTATTTTATTAATAAAACATCAAATATGGTTAACAAAAAGACATAAAGATAATGTTAGATAATTTCATTATGTGGCCCATGTATTTTGGTTTAATCATATAAGTATATTAAATCCCATTAGTTATTTGAGTAAGAGATATTAGGTTTAATTAAAATAAATACTATGATGTATTTACATTGATGGAATGTAAAGATAATGATAATTAAAAGAGGTGTTGTTTGAATTTTTAAATAGATAACTACCTATCTCTCTCTCTACCTATAAATATCTCTCTATCAAACATATACAAAAAGTTACGAAATAAAGGTCAAGAGAGAGAAAACAAAATCTAAGGATATCTTGCGAAGATTACAGAAGATTATCAAGTTTCAGATATACGATAGATCAAGGTACACATATATTATTGTGAAAATTTGTTAGATTCCAAGATCCTGAATTTTATCACGTAAAAAAGAATTAGCATGTGATATCAGAACCTTGGATTTGAGAATCAATCATTTTCCATTGACGATCGTATATCACGACTTACTATCCTATAATTACTTACATGATCCAGAAGAGATTTTATAGTGTTTTCATTTTCAATTACGGTATGTTTTGGTTTTAAACGGAAACAATCATGTCTTCTCTCTTTCGTATCTACAAAACGCGATAATGGGTTTATTTTCCTAAAACTCACGTTATCAAGATACTGGAGGAAGGGAAACAGAACATTAAATGCTTCCCTGCCAAGTGAACACCTAAATGGAATGAGCAAACCCATTAATTGCATTCCTCATAAATGTTTTCTTTTATTTTATGTTTTTTCAGTAATGATGGTTCCATTAATGGATGTAACACTCTCCCTCTCTCATTGATTGTGTCTCTCTCATGTATTGTCTCTCTTCTGTGCGTTTTAATTTATTTTCTTTATCATGCCTCTTTAATGCTTCATTGTATTTCTACTTTCATGAGTTGCCGTGATGAATTAATGCAGTACTTGTTTTGATGCATTAAATACTTCTTGTGTCATTAAATGTAGTTGCCTCTTGATGCATTAAATGCCTATTGTGCCATTAAATTTGTGTCATTAAATGTAGTTGCCTCTTGATGCATTAAATGCCTATTGTGCCATTAAATACAGTAGGTTTTAATTGCTTATTGTGCCATTAAATACTGTAGGTTTTAATTGTAAACTTTAATACATGATTTTAGCATCATATATTAATAATTGTTAATGTAATAAAGTATTGATCTGTATGAATAAGAATTAGCTTCAATATAACTTTTATTATCATTTATTTAATTTGATATTTATATAATGAATAATTTGTTAGTCATCAAAGTGGCCAAATTAAAATGTTTTATAAATATCAAATTAAAATAGATATGTAGTTACCCATGATAATGTGATGCTTATGATTGCAATGACATAATGATATTTTTAATGGGTATACTAAAATTCATTGATACTAAAATATTTAAGGATCACCCAAAGGTTGATTAGTTAATTTTATATCAATTAGTATAATTGTGATTAATTAGAATACTTTATTAGATATATTTAGTATATCCAAAGATAACTAATATATCTAATCGGAGTATGCATGATTATCAATTATGTGAATATTACTAAGCATCAATTTATGTGTTTGATATATTGTTGTTTTACCCAAAGGAAAACCACAATATATGTTTATTGTTAAGATATTTGTTATTTAATTTTGATTACGTATTTAAATTATGATTCAAAGCATTAACGTAGAGTATTTCTTATATAAATTTTGCAGCATTCAATTATATTGCTATCCAATCGCAAGCTTCGTCTATTATAAAGTTTAATGGGCTTAACTTTAATGAATGGTGTGAACAAGTTCAGTTCAACTTAGGAATCCTAGATCTTGATTTGGCACTCCAAAATGATAAGCCCGTTGCACTTACTGATAACAGTAGTGCTGAAGAACGGTCTTTTCATGAACGTTGGGAAAGATCAAATAAACTAAGTTTAATGTTTATGCGAATGACTGTGGCTAGCAATATTAAGGTTACAATTCCCAATACTGAAAATGCTAAGGAGTATCTTAAGCTTGTTAAAGATATTTCTCAGTCTAATTCTGCTGATAAGTCTCTTGCTGGAACCTTAATGGGTATGTTGACCACCATAAAGTTCGATGGATCTCGTACCATGCATGAGTATGTTACTGAAATGATAAATACAACAGCAAGATTAAGATCTATGGGAATGGAATTGAGTGAAAGTTTCCTTGTGCAATTCATTATTAATTCGTTACCTCCTGAGTATATATGGTCCATTCCAAATGAGTTACAATACTATTAAAGAGAAATGGAATGTGAATGAACTACAAAGTATGCTTATTCAAGAGGAAGCAAAGGGATTCACTCAATTAATCTCGTGGGTAATCAAGGAGCTAGAAAGAAGTTCAAAAAGGAGAAAAGAAAGGGAAAGGATGTATTATATAAGGGTAATGCATCAACTTTAGTCTCTAAGAAGGAACCAAGGAATGATAGATGCCATTTCTGTAAGAAAACTGGATACTATCAGAAGGATTGTCTAAAACGTAAGGCATGGTTCGAAAAGAAAGGTAAGCCTAGTGCTTTGGTATGTTTCGAATCTAATTTTGCAGAAGTTCCTTATAATACTTGGTGGATTGATTGTGGATGTACCACTCATGTTACTAATACGATGCAGGGATTCCTTACGATCCAAACCATAAACCCAAATGAAAAATTCGTCTTCATGGGAAATCGAGCTAAAGCTACAGTTGAAGCCATTGGAACTTACCGTTTGATTTTAGACACAGGACATCATTTAGATCTTTTCGAAACCCTTTATGTTCCTACAATTTCTCGAAACTTAGTTTCTTTGTCAAAACTTGATACTGTTGGATATTCCTTCAAATTTGGCAATGGATGTTTTAGTTTGTTCAAACATAATTACCTTATTAGTTCTGGTGTACTCTGTGATGGTTTGTACAAATTAAAGCTTGATAACCTTTTTACTGAAACCCTGTTGACCTTGCATCATAATGTCGGTACTAAAAGAAGTTTTATAAATGAAATTTCAGCTTACTTGTGGCATAAACGTTTGGGTCATATATCAAAAGATAGAATGACCAGATTAGTAAAGAACGAAATTCTTCCAGAATTAGATTTTACTGATCTTGGAATTTGTGTAAATTGTATTAAGGGCAAACATGCAAAACACACAATTAAGAAAGCAGCCACAAGAAGTACACAACTCCTTGAAATTATACACACTGATATATGTGGGCCTTTTGATGTTCCATTATTTAATGGAGATAAGTTTTTCATCACTTTCATTGACGATTTTTCACATTATGGATATATTTATTTGCTTCATGAAAAATCTCAGTCAGTAAATGCTTTAGAAGTATTTATAAATGAGGTAGAAAGGCAATTAGATAGAAAAGTAAAAATTGTCCGATCTAATCGAGGTGGTGAATATTATGGAAGATATAGTGAAAGTGGACAATGTCCTGGCCCATTTGCTAAATTTCTTGAAAAACGTGGTATATGTGCTCAATACACAATGCCAGGTACACCACAACAAAATGGTGTAGTAGAAAGGCGCAATCGTACCTTAATGGATATGGTTAGGAGTATGCTGAGTCATTGTTCTCTACCATCATCATTGTGGATGTATGCATTAAAAACTGCCATGTATTTATTAAATAGGGTTCCTAGTAAAGCAGTTTCGAAGACACCTTTTGAACTGTGGACAGGTAGGAAACCTAGTTTAAGACACCTACATATTTGGGATTGTCCGGCGGAAGTAAGGATATACAATCCACATGAAAGGAAATTGGATTCGAGAACAACCATTGGTTTTTTCATTGGTTATTCAAAAAAGTCTAAAGGGTATATATTTTATTGTCCTAATCATAGTACAAGAATTGTTGAAACTGGAAATGCTAGATTTATTGAAAATGGAGAAATTAGTGGGAGTTCAGAGTCACGGAAAGTAAATATTCAAGAAGTTAAAACGCAAGTTTTCTTGCCTATAACTTCTTCTCAAATGTTTGTTCCTAGAGTTGTTGAAAATTTTAACAACTTACAAGAACAACAAATGCATGATCAAGAGCCGCAAATGCATGACCAAGCTCCAACTAATGAAGTCACTGTTAATGAACCTATTGTGAATGAGCCACATGAAATTGCATTAAGAAGATCTCAAAGGCAAAGGAGGTCAGCAATTTCGGATGATTATGTAGTTTATTTACAAGAAGTGGAAGGTGATTTAGGTATTGATAACGATCCAGTTTTGTTTTCACAAGCCATTGAAAGTGAAAAATTCTAATAAATGGTTAGACGCCATGAAAGAAGAGTTAAAATCTATGGATGACAATCAAGTTTGGGATCTTGTTGAATTACCAGAATGTTGTAAAAGAGTCGGATGTAAATGAGTCTTCAAGACCAAACGTGACTCTAATGGTAATACTGAGAGATATAAAGCTAGACTTGTCGCCAAAGGTTATACTAAAAAAAATGGTGTTGATTATAATGAGACATTTTCTCCTGTTTCTAAAAAAGATTCATTTAGAATTCTTATCTCAATGGTAGCGCATTATAATTTAGAGCTCCATCAGATGAATGTGAAAACTGCCTTTCTGAATGAAAATTTAGAGGAAGAAATCTATATGGATCAACCTGAGGGTTTCTTAGTTGAAGGAAAACAAAATGTTGTGTGTAAACTTAAGAAATCAATATATGGACTTAAGCAAGCCTCCCAACAATGGTATCTCAAGTTTAATGATACCATTACTTCTTTTGGTTTTAAAGAAAACACTGTTGATCGTTGTATATATCTAAAGATCAATGGGAGCAAATTTATATTTCTAGTCCTATATGTTGATGATATCTTACTAGCTGCTAATGATCTTGGATTGTTACATGAGACTAAGACGTTTCTCTCTAAAAATTTCGAAATGAAAAATATGGGTGAGGCAACTTATGTGATAGGAATTGAAATATTCCGTAATCGATCACAAGGAATGTTAGGGTTATCTCAGAAAGCATATATCAGAAAGATTTTAGAGAGATTCAATATGGATAAATGCTCCGCAAGTGTTGTTTCAATTCAAAAAGGAGACAAATTTAGTCTTAAGCAATGCCCAAAAAATGAATTGGAACGCACAGAAATGGAAAGAATTCCTTATGCATATATTATTGGGAGTTTAATGTATGCTCAAACCTGTACTAAGTCAGACATCAGTTTTGCTGTTGGAATGCTAGGCAGATACCAGAGTAATCCTGGATTAGAACATTGGAAAGCTGCAAAGAAAGTTTTAAGATACTTACAAGGAACAAAAGATCATATAGAGATCCAATAATCTTGAAGTAATTGGATATTCAGATTCAGACTATGCTGGATGTGTTGACACGAGAAAATCAACTTTTGGCTATCTGTTTCTTCTAAGTGGAGGAGCAATCTCGTGGAAGAGTGCGAAGCGATCTGTCATTCTTTGCATCCACTATGGAAGTGAGTTTGTGGCATGCTTTGAAGCCACGGTTCATGGTTTATGGCTGTGAAATTTTATTTTAGGACTTGGAATTGTTGATGATGATGCAAGTCGCTGAAAATTTATTGTGATAATTCCGCAATAGTCTTCTTTTCAAAAAACGACAAGTATTCAAAGGGTGCTAAACATATGGAAATCAAATACTTTGTCGTTAAAGAAGAAGTTCAGAAACAAAGAGTATCAATCGAACATATTAGCACTAATTTTATGATAGCAGATCCATTAAAAAAAGGATTGCCACCGAAGACATTTAGTGAACATGTCGAAAGAATGGGCATCATTCGGTATCATGATTGAACAACATGTTATTATTTATGTATTTTATGTATTTGATACTCTGAGCTCATTTATATATATTGTTTCTGATATTGGATCCTGTTATTTATTGTTAGTATATGTACATGAATATTTATGTGAATGTTAACAGGATTTGTCTTTTACAAAGACATTATTGTTGAACCATTAAGATATATCTCATAATAGATCATATTAAGTTATGAACTAGTTTTGTGATGCATGTAAGGAAGTATGTCACATTAATAGATGTACAACCGCTATGATCCTTTCTAGTTTTATTACTTAATTATGATTAATGTTATACTTAAAGAAAATAAAGGGATTTAAGTTTAATTATATGCATATTAAGTTATATTGTTAAACCATGATTAAGTTATATGGGCCAAGTGGGAGACCGTTAGATAATTTTATTATATGTGGCCCATGTATTTTGGTTTAATCATATAAGTATATTAAATCCCATTAGTTATTTGAGTAAGAGATATTAGGTTTAATTAAAATAAATTCTATGATGTATTTACATTGATGGAATGTAAAGATAATGATAATTAAAAGAGGTATTGTTTGAATTTTTAAATAGATAACTACCTCTCTCTCTCTACCTATAAAGCTTTTCAAGTATCTCTCCATCAAACATATACAGAAAGTTACGAAACAAAGGCCAAGAGAGAGAAAACAAAATCTAAGGATATCTTGCGAAGATTACAAAAAATTATCAAGTTTCAGATATACGATGGATCAAGGTACACATATATTATTGTGAAAATTTGTTAGATTCCAAGATCCTGAATTTTATCATGTAAAAAAGAATTAACTGATAAATGATATATTTAATTAATTTTATCACAAAATCTACGACCAATTAATTGGTTATATACATGCAATAATCGTTTTCTGATAGTTAAAAACAATGAGAGTAGTGAAAATACATGCAATAAGAGCCAATGACTTAAAAACTATACCGGACCGGCCAGTTCAACCAGATTAACTACAAACTAACCTAATTTTTAGTTTGGTTTTTACTTTTAACCATTTTGAATATAAACCGACCAATTAAATAATAAATCGGTCAGTTTCTTTTGATCCGTGAAGAGCTTGTCTTCATCTTCTCCTAACGCCAAGCACTTGGTCTGCCCGTGTGTCTCGTAATGCAACAACATCTTCTTTACTTCTCTCTCTAACCCTTGAACCTTCACTTGAAATGTTGTCTCAACTCTAACACAGTCTCACTTCCATAGATTCTTTAATACTCAAGAACCCTTCTTTTTAACTCTTTCTCCTTCAACTCTGTACTTCCCAGTCCCAAAGCTAAACTTCTCTATAACAAACAACTTTCATTTGTCTATCCTTGTCATAGAAATCTTAAAACTCAAAACCCAACATATAGGGTTTACAGATTTTAGACAAACTCATTATGGGGTTTGATGAAGGGATTAGCTTCATCGCAATGCAAAAAGTGGGTTTTGAGATTGCAGGCCTACAGTAACAAATCAACGAAGGTAGTAAACCAATACTGTGGAAATCACTTGTAAAATGGATTTTTTAGGATGGCTTTGCCTCTGGACGGATGCCATCCTCACACTCTGCTTTGTGCACAACTTTAACAAGTTATTGGCCTCATTTGGTTAATGGAGGATCATCCTTTTTTTTTTTGTTAATTGATTATAGCCTGTTTGACAATAAGCGAATTGTATTAGCTGTTAGCTGATTCTGTCAGTAATTAACTAACATCGGATTAATATAGTTGATTTGACAAGCGGATAACATATAAAGATGTTTGATAAAATTAATTGTTTAGTATTGACTATTTATGCGTAAAATAATTTATGAAGGTATGACTTAAACAAAGTATATGGACACGAGTATTAGTTGTTTATATCTTAATATTTCTTTGAATATTCTCATAAGAATTTAGATAGGACAAAAGAATTCAACATCATCATTTTCTCTAATATCTTCTATCAAGCCTTAAAAACATTGAAAGCCCTCTCAATACAACTTTTCAACGAAGAATACATTTGATCAAATACTTTTCAAGATCCTCTTGAATTTGTAAGTGTCAACTAAAGAACTTCAGATATTACTAAAATGCCACTAAAAATAAATTTGAGAATTGGTTCGATCGGATTACATCAGGAGTTTTTCCTCAAATGCAACGCTAACAAGCTTAATATGAAATTGGGTTAGTAAAAAAGATATCGATTTAATTTTTAATTTAAGGAAATATAATTTTTTGTTATTTTAATTTTAATTTTTAAATTTTAAAAATTGAAAATAAATTTTAATAAATTAAATTAAATTAAAATTATTTTGAAAAACTATTTATATTAATCTTTTAAAATTTGAACTTAGATAAAAATAACTAATTTAAATTTGACTTATTAATTTTAAATTAAATTAAATTAAATTAAACACAATATACAATAATATTACCAAACAGCTAATAATCAAACATAATTCAATCATCTATAAAATGGTTGATAAGCTACTTACCGAACAAGGCTATATCTAACTGTTTAACAAGTCAAAACACTATTAAAGTTGTTTGGTAGTTGACTGATTGATTGGCTGATCAGTTGAAAATGAAAAGGCTGCAATTTACGAGCATTTTGTTCTACCAGCCAAAATTTAATATATGAAAATACAATTGTGCCTTTTTTGTTGATACTTTGTTAAAGAATAATGGGTGAGTTTTGTCAGTGTAATTGGTGTTATACGTATTTAGGAGCGCATTCCCCCGCAGAAGCCACAAGGCTGAATACTTGCATAAATCATCAACCAAACCCACGTTACTTGCATAAGTCTTCTTGATTCTCCTATCTTTCTAACCATGGTTACTTTTATATCCCTTTTCTCTACCAGTCCATGTTGCCCAGTTTTTTCTTGAACTTGAATCATTTATGCGAGTGAAAAGTATTAATTTTTGTTTATAAATACAATCAAACAATCATAGGTTGTGTTCACAATTCCTTAACAGATATTTCAGTTATAATTTTTCAATCATAGGTTAGGAATAAAATGCTTACTTTAAATGAAGATGAAAATGGATAGAGCAATGTTAGATTAGGAATAAAATGCTGATTTTAAAGGAAGATGAAAATAGAAAACGCAATGTTAAATTAGGAATAAAATGCTGATTTTAAACGAAGATGAAAATGGAAAGAGCAATGTTAGATTAGGAATAAAATGCTGATTTTAAACGAAGATGAAAATGAAAAGAGTAATGCTAGAACATTGCTCATATTGCAAAAGATATTTTTAAATCATACTCTCATAAGTCATTTTACAAACAGCTAATACTAATTAGCTAATTTTATCAAATATCTTTAATAAATAGTTGACATTATCAACTAGTCAAATCAATGATATAATTCATTTTACACATAAACAACTAATATTAATCAACTAATTTTACAAAATATTTTTAATAAATAGTTAATGTTATCAACAAGTTAAATCAACTAAAATAATTCACTCACTACAAGGAAAAAGTTAAATAGCAACGGAAAAATACCGACGGTATGAAAACCGTTGGAAATACCAACCGAAAAAGCGTGACCGTCGGCAAAATTGGTTGTGCGTGAAAATTTTTGCGACCGAAAACAATTCGGTAGCTGAATTTGGTCAAAATAAGTACCGACGCCCATTTCGGTCGGTAGAGGCGTCGGTGAATACGTCCATTACGCGCCTTCTAGTAAACGTAAACGACGTCGTTTTGGTTTTATTTTAATCGCAGAGGCAACCTCCTTCTTCCTCCTCGCGCGGATGCACGCAGACCTAGCTAGCTCTCTCGTTTCTCTTCCTCCTACGGCGCGTTTTCTTCCTCCTTCATCTTCCTCGCTGGTCGCCGCCGGTCGTTGGTCACCGCTCGCCACTCACAGCCGTCGCTCCTCCTCCTCGTCTCCAACAAATTAGTAAGTTCTCCTCCCTCCCCTCTTTGTTTTCCTAGATCGCATTTCGTGTATCTTTTTGTGGTTTATACCCATTCAAACTGAACGAAGCCTCCTGCTGTATAACAAACTCCATTCATTCCATTTGTTAAATTTTCCGTCGACTGAAATTAGTTTGGTATTACTTGGTAGAGTCTATGGTACTCACTCATTTCATAAAATTGCTAATGATAATTTAAATTGAAAATTATGGATTATACTCAATTGTGAATTATTGTAGATATTGTAGTCACATAAGTTATTATGATAAAACTGACTTCAATTCATTATATTAGGACCATAATTATAATGTTGGTTGAATTTTTAAAATTTAGTAACTATTAAAGAGTTAGTATAGTAATATATAAATTTTAGTTGTAATTAACATGTTAAGGGAGGAATAAATGTGCGAACACATAATTGCTTTCGCGATGATTTTCATTATTTTGTTACTACTAATTCTTGTATGCACAAATACATAGTTAATATATTTATAAGCAACCTAACATCAATTTTATTTTTAAGTTCGGCATCGATTAGATAAGTTAATTCATCTTACATGGTATCTAAAGAAGTGAAAGCATTTGAAAAGTTTTATGTAAAATTAACACTAAAAATTAAATATATTATAAATTTGATTAATTCCCATGTTTGTTAACTTTGAAAGAAATATAATGAATTTAATCATAATAATATTTTAATTTGAGGTAGTAATTTGAAACCAACTGCAAGAAGATATTAATTTCAAGTAGTTGTCATTTTTTAAAGTTGAGTTCAATTTTAGTGGCAACTAAGACACTTTTGGAAAGCAGGTATTAGTCTCTTGCACAAAGTATCATTTTGGTTTCAACTTTCAACGTTTTTACTTAATTGTAAAGGAAAATCTGGAGGACTAAGGTGTAAGGTTCCAGAAAAAAAAAAATATTTGTTATTTATTATTCTAATTACCCTTGTGTTATAGTTGTTAACGTAGAGTATTATGTGTTTCAAAAATGTTATATTACCAAAAATGAACAAAAAACTAAGAAAAAGATTTGTTATAACTTATCACAAAATATAAAGGCTTCCTATAAAATATGGATAAGCAGAAGGAACAATTCACTCTTGAGGAGGAAAAGAAACTTTTAGGTATATAGTATCCACATCAATAGAAAATCAAGATCTTAAGAAACTTATAACTAACTCATAGGATCTAATCATAGATATTTTGAATGCTCCCTTATTAAATTATGAGAATGATGGCAGCAAAATGATCCAAAGAAGACAAGGGGCTATTGGTGAAATAGAAAATATAAAACCATGCAATGAGAGTAAAAATAGTAATCCAAGTACTCTAGGAAAGGGAGTGGAAGAGGAAACCAATTTCCAAGTAGGGAGGGGTCTCAAACCAAATCACCGCTATAAAAGAGGTATTATAATATTCAATTCTAAGAAGATTGATCTAGAATTTTTGTGTGATAGTTATTGACAAATCCACACAATGATCAGGTTCTTATTGGAAGGGAAAAAGTCTGGAAATAATATTTGTTTATGATTCAAATTTTAGGTTTCAAAGGGAGGACCTTTAGAGACATTTGATTCGAATAAAGCGCAATGTCAAAGACCCTTAGATGATTTTAGGTGATTTCAACAACATATTGTATTAATCTGAAGTGGAAGAAAAGTCATGCATAAGGGACTTCTCTGGAGATTTCAAACAATGCATAAATGAGCTAGACTTATAGACTTCAACTTGGAAAGGAGATTTTTATACTTGGATAAACGAGCTAAGAGTTATAGACTTAAGCTTGGAAAGGAGATTTTTATACTTGGATAAACATGCTAAGAGTTATAGACTTAAGCTTGGAAAGCAGATTTTTATACTTGGAAAAAAAATCGAACAATTAACACTTAAGGAAGAAGTTAGATACGATGAGGCTTAGCTAATTAAGAGAATGTCTAAAATATACACAAAACACAACGTATCCTAATGCACAAGACTCTCCGTTTTGTAAGGGGTATAGGAAGGTCATCAATGTACACAATCTTCTTTTTAAATTTTTTACAAAGAGGCTATTTTTATAATTAGAACCTGTGACCTTCTAGTAAAAAAGAAGTAACTTTTCCAATTTTCTCCAAGGCTCACACTCGAGGGAATGTCTAAAAATTAAAACGAAATTCATGAACTCAAATATTTCAGATCATTCTCCCGTAGTGAGCGAAGTATCTTTGAGAGGGTAATAAGGAACATTCTATTTATATTTAACAGTTATATAGAGAACCATGAAGGTTTTATACATAAATGATAAGGGAAGGTAGAAGCAAGTTGAGAGGTTTAAGACAGTTTCTTGTGTGAAGAAGCTTGTATACATCAAGAAAAAGTTGAAGTTATTGAAAAAGAACATCTTTTTTCCAAGTCAAGGAAGCAAAAATAATCTTAGAAAATTTTAAAATTTTGACTTACAACCATCCAAGTGATGAGTGATGGATGGAGTAAGAAAAGCAGGTAGGAAAACAAATATTTAAGAGCATTAGATGGTCATTTCTCTCTCCAAAGGCAAAGGGCAAGGATTTCCAAGCTATAGGTGGGAGACAAAGGCTCCAATCCTTTCTTCAGCTTAATATTATCCGAATGGAACAATAATAAAATCAATAAAAATAACGGACCAATTAGATAATCTTATCACATCTCAGGCTTTACTAAAAGAGAAAGCACATACATTTTACAAGAATATCTTGGGGAATAAATGGCTACTGATTTAAATACACAACTCTTGATATTCCTAAGTGACGTAATTTAGTTCTTGGATGCTTCCTCATTGACTTGATCTAAGTGTATCAATTATGAATTATCTGCAAGTGCATGACGTAGTTGTAGTAAATAACGGCAAGTATTGATCGATCCCATAAAGATGATGATTATTAGTAATTACCATTGTCCTATTATCCAGTTTACGAATTTGGTTTTGATTTTTAATTAAAGAAAGTAAAACTTAAACAAATAAAATAAAATAGGTAGCAATATTGAATAAAGAAATAAATATTCCTTTAAAAAGATATTGATATCAGGAATTAGTGTCTAGGTTACGAATCCCCCTAAAAACCCTTTGTTAGTTTATCTTTTATTATGCAATTATTTTTGACTATTAGATAGTAGAAATTCCTATAATATGATAATAGCTCTCTCAATTCTAATAATAAAAATCTTAAGGTTATTAATAGAACTACTTAGGTTAAATTATGTAGGATTGCTCTACCAAGTGGTGAATTCCACTATTAGTTTGATCCTAAATGAAGGATTTATATTATCCTATTCCTAGGGTTACAATTAACTCTTTTCAATTACAGTAGATCTATTTATACAAGGATTTCTCAATCTCTATTATGAAATCAGATTATGCATTAATATTCGGATCTATTATAATATATTTTAAACATGTAACCAATTACTACAATCCTAACATAGAAGAAAATGATCACAAAAGATATCAAACTATATAGTACTTTTTATTCATTACTATTTTTATGTCTTGTAACATAATTTCAATTAATTACAAGCTAAATTTTATTTCCTTTGTCAAATAATAATATTAGTTACCTTACAAGTGATAATTTATTGGCTATAGTTGGATATTCATCTCTTCCAAGGTGTTATAAGATTAGTAAGGACATTAAATTTGCACTAAAATGCATCAAAGTCTTTACATAATAATTGAATTTGCACAATTTTAACTCATTCTTATTGAATCTCTTATGTTTAAGTTTTTTTAGATTAAAGTTTTAGTAAACAAATGTGTTTGTTTGGCCTAATTTAAAAAATGAACAGTGTTACAAAAAGAAAAAATGCACTAAGAAACAATTCAAGTGCTAACTTTTATTAGCGCTTACAATAGTGAAAAGGAATAATGATCCAACTCTCTTTATATTGAAAATCTTTTTTTTTTTCCCAAATGAGTTATTTAAAGGCATTTGGAAACTTGACAGCCAAGAATATAATACTTATGGAAACAAAGACTATTAACTTGGTGCTAGACATCTCCAATCACTTGAAGCAAAACTTTAGTAGGTAGTTAACATCATAAATCACTAAGTTCACTAGTAAATAAAAGAAAACATGTTAAAAGTGAAGCTAAGACATCTCACCCACTTTTTCATTCTTATTCATGTCCTCCTACTTCTTTTATGCTACAACTCAATAATTTTTTCACATCAACCATGATCTCTATAAAAGATGATAGTAAAGTTTGAAGTTAATATAAACATGGTCCAACGAATGGATTCCCATGACATAGTATATTTCCTACCACTATATTATCATAATTTATCCATTTTTCCATCCAAGAATGGCTATGATTAGTTTGACTCACCATAGTTAAGCTGAACATTTCATTAAAAGATATCAATCATAGCTAATTGAACCTTAAACCTTGCTTAATCCTATCTTAAGCAATATTCATTTTGCATGCCTAAGTTTTTATATTCTTTAACCAAGTCTCACCAATATCTAGCAAAATAGTGTTATATATGTTATGGGGCTAACAAATTAGCCCTATCAAATGAATTTAGTCCCCTTTTCAAAACAAATTGAAAGTCATTGTTTGTCTGAACCTTGAATTACCATAATATTGTGTCTTTTCCCCAAGTTGCTTTTGATAGAGGGTAACATTTGATGGAATCATTAACTCTATTTGTCAATTATTCTTGTTGTTTCCCTATCATTTAATGATTCAAAATCTCTGTTTGATTGCATAGTGAACAAGTGTTTGGAATGTTCATAATTCTTTTGTTTTATTTTTTAAGGTGGTTAATCTCTCTTTGATTGCAAGCTGACTACTAAAAACTGTTGATGAAAGTGCTCCTTATGAGGAGCTTTAATCATTTTATTTATGGCCTAGTATTTTTTTTAAAGTTGACCTATGGAAAATAATATGAAGTCTATTTAACTTAGGAGCTCCTCTAGGTATCCGACTCTAAACTAGTTATCACACCTAAAATTTATTGAATCACGATTGCTAATCTTATGTTCGATTAGCCTCCTAATTTTTTTCTTTTGGTTGAAAATTTTAACTATGGTCTAAGATGCATCAGTCTTAGGTGAAATGATCTAGAAATTTACATTCCTTAGATAAAATACGTGTAGTTATAATTCAAAGTTCTTATTTATCATTGATGAACCTCTAAATTATCTTAATCATAAACATTTTTTCAATTCTAATAGACATAATGCCTAATCCTACTTCATCTTTATGAAGCTAAGGATCACTCTATTTGAATTTGACTAATGAATGTTCAGTAGGATTTTATAATCAAAGAAATCTTGTTATTGACCTCTTAATTGTATTAAATACTAACATAGCATATATTCATCAACAAAAATAATGTAGACTCTATTGAAAGAACTACTATTTTCAATAGTTTTAGCAAGTAAATTCCAATCAATTAGAAAGAGCCTCCCTTCATTTAAAAGATTAGGATCTTATGTATGTTATTAGAGTCCCCCAAAATCTTATTTTAACTTCTTGGGTGATAAAATGGTGTCAATGAAGTTATTAGAGGGTGCAGTGTTCGAGGCGTTAGTTGAATTTGTTCATTCTCAATTAACTTTTCATTATCAACTTTCTTGAAGTAGTTTCCGCTTTGTTACAATTAAGCTTCTCCGTAACCATATGCTTTCCAATTGAGCTATGAATGACACTATTGTTGGTTTTCATTGCAGCTTGATCATCTTCATCTGCGATTCGTGCTTCAAAGACACTTCTCTGCATTTCGATTGAGGTCATTGCTTAACCGCTTTTCTTTTGTTGTTATCTGCTCTTGATTCATGTGGGTGTACATGAACTTCTCATAGCATGTCCCTTAATCGTGTATTGATGTCTTGCATGATGTGAAAGTTGACAACATACATGTAGTATGGAGAGGTAATTTGCGTTGTGATTACTGGTTGAGATAGAATTGTGTGTTAATTGCAGGGGAACCCTTATATCATAAGGGGGATGTCCAAATTATAGGGAAAATGCTACCGAAATTTTAATAGGATCGTCGTAGTAGATGATGGTTAAATGAGAACATGAGCTCATTAGTTTTAAGTTCTGATCTTATTTTGGAAGTGACTTACAATTATGAAAATGATTTAGGATATTAGTTGATGGTTTAAGTTTGTGAGGATGATAAATGTCATGCGTTGACTATGACATGTTCCTGAAATTTTATTTGATGTCTTACACGCTGTGATCTGACGATTGCGGTATAACATTTCGTTTCCGTAATAATGCATACATGACGAACCGTCCTCCATGTAATTGTTGCACGGACCTTAATCAATTTGATCCTTAATTTGATGGATGCTTTGTAAAAGAGATATCTCTTAACTTGTAATATGGACATCATTTTATATACATATGTGAAATTGTATAACTACAACGAATTGATGAGAATAGGTTTTTAGATTGATATTAAAACTTTTATGAATATTTAATTGGGAAAAGTTGGATGTTTAATAACGTGTCTGTTATGATTTGGTTTCTGAAATGTGGCTAACATAGCAGCCTAACTTTGAATGACACTATTGTTGGTTTGCATTGCAACTTGATCATCTTCATATGCAGTTACGTACTTCAGCAACACTTCTTTGCATTTCAATTGAGGTCATTGCTTATCCGCTTTTCTTTTGTTGTTATCTGCTCTTGATTCATGTGGGTGTACATGAACTTCCCATAGCATGTCCCTTAATCGTGTATTGATGTCTTGCATGATGTGAAAATTGACAACATATATGTAGTATGGAGAGGTAATTTGCGTTGTGATTACTGGTTGAGATAGAATTGTGTATCAATTGCAGGGGGACCCTTATATCATAAGGGAGATGTCCAAATTATAGGAGAAATGCTACCAAAATTTCAATAGGATCGTCGTAGTAGATGATGGTTAAATGAGAACATGAGCTCATTAGTTTTAACTTCTGATCTTGTTTTGGAAGTGACTTACAATTATGAAAATGATTTAGGATATTAGTTGATGGTTTAAGTTTGTGAGGATGATAAATTTCATGCGTTGAGTATGACATGTTCCTGAATTTTTATTTGATGTCTTACACACTGTGATCTGACGATTGCAGTATAACATTTCGTTTCCATAATAATGCATACATGACGAACCGTCCTCCATGTAATTGTTGCATGGACCTTAATCAATTTGATCCTTAATTTGATGGATGCTTTGTACAAGAGATATCTCTTAACTTGTAATATGGACATCATTTTATATGCATATGTGAAATTGTATAAATACAACGAATTGATGAGAATAGGTTTTTAGATTAATATTAAAACTTGTATGAATACTTAACTGGGAAAAGTTGGATGTTTAATAATGTGTTTGTTATGATTTGGTTTCTAAAATGTGGCTAACATAGCAGCCTAACTTTGGATTCGATGTTGTAGAATAACCGCCCTCCAGTAATGAGTTTCAGCGATAGATCTTGGATGTATAGACGTTTAACCGCTGATGGTTTCATTAATCCTGAATTTGTTGACGGAGTTGAAGCGTTTATTCATTACGCATGTTCGCAACCTGCATATATGGATGGATCAAATATCAGATGTCCATGTAAAAGGTGCAAACACAAATGCTTCCTTTTAATCGATGAAGTCCATATGCATTTGTTGAGAAAAGGGTTTGTTCCCAACTATTTTCATTGGACCCGACATGGGGAACCCTTGGTTGCTAGCACCTCAAGGAGAACTGAAGAACATACGTCTATGAACGTAAATGAGAATGACGTTGAGGATGGATATGGAAGAAATTTTGGTGATGGGCCGGAAAACTCTTACAGACAAATGGTGCACGATGGACTCGGTCATACATTTGAGGCAAATGGGAAAAATGTTGACGAAGGACCTAACCCTCAAGCAAAACAATTTTTTGACTTACTACAGTCAGCTGACCGAGAATTGTGGCCAAATTGTGAGACAATGACTCAGTTGTCATCAATTGCTCGCATATTGAACATAAAGAGTGAAGGTCATATTTCAGATCGCAGTTTTGATAAAATTCTTGAGTGGTACAACGAATCATTGCCTGCTGATCATACAATGGTTGATAGTTTTTACAACATGAAGAAACTTATTCGTGATCTTGGTTTGCCTGTGGAAAAAACTGACTGTTGTCGAATCAGATGTATGTTGTATTGGGGAGACGATATGAACTTAGACCAGTGTAAATTTTGTGGTCAACCTAGGTTTAAACCCATAAAACGTTCAACGAAATAGAAATTAGTTCCATGAAAGCGAATGTATTATTCTCCGCTCACTCCTAGATTGCAAAGGCTTTATGCTTCTGAAGTGACTGCATCTCACATGAGATGGCATGCTGAACACGAACAGAAAGATGGAGTAATAACTCATCCATAAGATGTTTTGGCATGGAAACATTTTAATAACACCCATGTTGATTTTGCAGTTGACAGTCGAAATGTTCGGTTGGGATTATCAACGGATGGATTTCAACCTTTTGGTCAATCTGGTCAACAATATTCTTCATGGCCAATTCTCATAACTCCTTATAATTTGCCTCCTTGGATGTGAATGAAAGAGGCATATATGTTCTTGACAGTGATTGTCCCTGGGCCCATAAATCCGAAGCAAAAAATAGATGTGTTCTTACAGCCATTGATAGTTGAATTGCAACAGCTTTGGGACTATGGTGTTCAAACTTATGATGTATCTAAGAAACAAAGTTTTGTGTTGCGAGCAGCTTTGATGTGGATTATTAGTGACTTCCCAACCTTTGCCTTATTATCTGGATGGACAACCGCTGGGAAGTTGGCATTTCCTTATTGTGGCAATGATTCTGATGCCTTTTATCTGCAAAACGGAAGCAAAATGTGTTGGTTTGACAATCACAGGAAATTTCTACCTTCAGATCATCCGTTTAGGTGGAATAAATATAAGTTTAGAAAAAATAGGACGGTAAACACTCGTCCTCATCCTATAAAATCCGGTGAAGAGATTTTGCAAAAGATTGAGGAATTAGGGTTGCTAAAAGTAATAGAATTAGAGGCCGATGAAGTAAATTCAACCATTATTCAGAAGTTTGGTTGGTAGAAACGAAGTATATTTTGGGATTTGTCATATTGGAAAACGAATTTGATTCGTCATAATCTAGATGTGATGCACATTGAGAAAAACATATTTGACAACTTGTTCAATACCATTATGAACATTGAAGGGAGGACAAAAGACAATGCAAAATCTCGAGCTGATTTTCAACTTTTTTGTAAAAGAAATGAGTTACATAAATATCTTCGCATTGGTAAATACCCGAAAGCATGTTACACTTTGGACAAGAGACAAAAGAAGCTTATATGTGAATGGTTGAAAAGTCTTAAGCTTCCTGATGGATATGTTTCAAACTTGGCTAGGTGTGTGGATCTCAGGAAGTACAAATTATTTGGGATGAAAAGTCATGATTGTCATATATTCATGCAAAGGCTGATCTCAATTGCATTGCGGGAGTTGTTACCTTCTAAGGTATGGGAAGTTATAACAGAGTTAAGTTTTCTTTTTAAAAGCTTAACCTCAATTGAAATCAACATTGGTGAAATGGAAAAACTAAAACATGAAATTCCCGTAATTTTGTGCAAGTTAGAAGGCATTTTTCCTCCAAGCTTCTTTGACTGTATGGAGCATCTACCTGTGCATTTAGCATACGAGGAAAAACTTGTCGGTCCAGTTCAATATCGATGAATGTATCCATTTGAGAGGTAAGTAGACAAATATTACTGCAATAACCATTTACAAGCTTTATCAACTACATTCTAATAAGTATTTTGGTTCCTGTAGGTATTTGCATCACTTGAAAAAAAAAATTAAAAACAAAGCTAGAGTTGAAGGTTCCATATGTAATGCCTATTTAGTGGAGGAAGCGAGTACGTTTTGTGGGTATTATTTTGAACCGCATGTTAACACAAGAGCAAAAAAAGTTCCTCGTAATGACGATGGGGGACGAACGAGTCATGCTGATGGAAACTTGTCCATCTTTTCATATTCTGGACGAACATCTGGGCATGCCACAAGACGAATGTTAACTGAGGAAGAGATCGAGGCTGCACATGGTTATATTGTATTGAACTGTGAAGAGATGTTGCCTTTCGTGCAGTAAGTTGCACATGAATATTTATGTCTTTATCTTTATGTCATCTTCATCAATAAAAATAGTCATTCTGTATTTAGATTATACGAGACATTGTTACGGGAGATAATGCCGGGTATGACGCAAGATGATTTAAATAAAGAAGTTGGAAAAACACTTCCCTCGATGGTTTGAGAGATATGTAAGTTTTCACTTACAATTCATCTTAATTATAATTTGAAGTTATATTTTACTATTTTCATGAAACTAAATTCTTTGCGATGTTAAATTTATTTTTGTAGGCTTTAGACAATCCAATCGAAAACAAGATGATTTGTGATCTTGCAAAGGGACCTCTACGAACTGTTAAATCGTATCCGGTGTATTTCATTAATGGATACAAATATCATACAGAATGTCACGGACATAACATGTCAACAATAAACAGTGGGGTTTCAATACAGGGAGAAATGATTGATTACTACGAAAAAATTATTGAAATACTGGAAGTTGAATACCCTGCTTTGTCAGTCAAGCGATGTGTGATATTTAAATGTGACTGGTATGACCCGACACCAAATGTTGGAGTAAAGGTGCATACACAATACAATTTAGTTGAAATCAATCATCGAAGAAGATTACGTCAATTTGAACCTTTCGTCTTAGCTATGCAAGCTAACCAGGTTTGTTACATCCCTTTTCCAAGCTTACGACGAGATAAGGCAGATTGGTTAGCGGTTTGCAAAGTTAAACCTAGAGGTGTTTACGAATCACATAGAAGAGGAGAGCATAGTCTTGAAAGTGAGGCGTTTCAGGAAGATCTGACATTTATCAATGCATCTGTTACGTATGACGATAATGAACCTTTGAATGATCTATAAAACTAATTTGTCGATATTTCATCTGGAGAGGATGACGAGGGTCTGAGATCTGACAAGGAGTCGGAATTTAATTCTTATTCTTCTGAAGAAGAAGATTATTGTAATTTACCTTTAAGTTTTGATAGTGAATGACTTGTGTTTGTAATTGCATATTTTAACTTAAAGAGTAACATTATTTTCATTTAATTATATTATTTTTTATTTTTCATTGCATTTCTTTGGAAAGGAATGTCGACATGGCGATTGGTTCCGGACGGCAACAATTCTTTCTGTTGGGAGGAATGTGGCAAAATTGTCCCAACCTATGGAATCAAAACTACTTCAAATCTCGCTCCATCATATAGTACCAATCGTTTGCCTTCGATGGCCGATCTGTTACTTGAAGGTTTTTAGTATGATCTGCACGTCGACTCTTTTCGTGTTTTGAACCTCTAATAACATTTATTAAAGTTATCAAACATATTCTCATTTCATTGTCAATCTTACATGTTTAAGCTTCCTTTAAACTCGAAGGGGACATGTATGCCGATAAAGGTGACAGCAATGTCATGCCAGCTTATAACAGAATAGGAAGATCGGGTATTGTCAACTTCTCTACTATTTCGCAAACCTCGTTTGCACAATCACGTATGCATTAATATACCGTTTTCGTTACTTATATGGTTTGTTAATATCACGGTTTCAACATTTCTTCACTGATTATGTTTTAGGTAGATTTGTTCCTGTTAGTAGTTCATCTGGAGAAGAAGTCTTCCATTCTAAGACTGGGAACTCATTCACTGTTTCCTCAACAAGTATAGATATAGCTGCAATGCTATTGCAAGAATGTGATCAACAACGCACAGCAGGTGGACGAAGTTTCACTGTTTCCGTTGGTGCATTTGAATATGCGAGAACCCTTCTCGGGAACCCAGACATTGGGGACTCTTTCACCTTTACCGACTCCCATGTTATATGGAATCAAAAAAAATGAATAGATCAATGTGCTTTTGTACTGCCAAACATTATTACAATTTGCTTTCACGTTGATTTATTGTTGTATTTGTAAGACTTCGTTAAACAGTGCATATTTATATTACTGTTAAGGTTCATTTATGGTTGATAACAATTTGTTAACCTTCATATATTGCCATAGTTTTTCCCTCTATGTGTTGTGTAAAATATTGCTTTCAAATTATTAATTGTACATGTACAGAATTGTGCAAAATTGAATTTCAGGAAAAGAATGGGACCGAAGAAACAACGTGAGGTCATGCGACCAAGATTTCGAGCCATGTTCGGGGGAAGTTATAGTGAAGGTGGTTCGTCACAATCAGCTGCACCTACTGACTCACCTCCTCCACCTCTCGTGCCAGGAGTTGCAGTTGAGGCATCACCGACTGCTTCTCAGCCTACATCATCCCCTTCCCCAATGCATATATCGTTCAACACCAGCGTACCGGATGCAGGAGACGTCCGTCAGTCTGGCATTGAGGGACCTGATGGAAGAAAGTTTGTTTATATTGTCAATAACCAGTAAGTGAAATCAAAGCACTTCACAATTTGCTTATTATCAACTTTTACTTTTACCAATATGTACATAGGATAACATCACTTGACATGTTAGGTTGGTTCCGTCTGGACCAATTTCAAGAAGTATGACTTCCTCGTTCAAGCAAAGAATTGAACAAGAGGGTTATGTGTGGAAAAATTTATCTGACACCACAAAGCAATTATACTTTCAGGAGTTTGAGGTACAAATAATTGTTATCTTCTTGTTACATTGCTGTATATACGTATGTTCACAATGTTCATAAAAATTTTAACATTTTGTTATTCTTAATCATCTTATTTCAGAAAGAATTTTACTGGGACTCTTGTTTCGACGCCAGCATGTATAAACAATGGGAAAAGAAAGCTCGCATACGTTATCGCGACTTAATTAATCAACTACGCAAGGTTGGTGCACGACCGCGTTATATTTCGGAGGAAATTTGGATTCGTTGGACCGAATATTGAACATCACCTACGGCAATGTCCATATTAGAGCGTAATTCGGCCAACAGATGTGGAGGGCCGGAGGGTGCGAGTATTGTAGTGCATACGGGAGGATCAATTACCCACTACGAGCATGCACATAGACTAGTAAGTATCTACTTTCTCACACCAATTTAACATATATTTTGCTTCGCTTTATTGAACATAATGATTATGATATAAATGGCTGGTGCCATATATGGCTGTGTGAAGTTGTTTTCATTGTTGAACAGGGGGCAAATATCATATATACAGAGGAAACTCTGGTGAAATTTTTTATAAATTCTAGTTAACATTTGACAATTTAAGTTATACGTGTAGGAAAAGGTATTGGGCACGAAGCCTACATCTATCCAGGTATTTTTGCACACCCACACAAAGAAACATTATGGTGTCACTTTCATCAACACTCGATGTAGAGAAGTGAATGTAAGTGAAATTAACATATTTTAATAATTTATTAACAATTATACCTTATTTACTAATGTAAAGATTGCTTCCTAATAGGATCAAATACAAGAAAATATTCAGCGACAAACTCAGGATGAACAACCTCTGGACGAGACTCAAACATATCTTGATGTCATGGGTGGTAGGGACCGTCGTGGAAGAATATTCGACCTGGGCTCATATGCAAACACCTGTTATTCGCGCTCTTCCCTTTCTAATACAGCAGCATCTGCTCGGCCATCGCAATCTCATGATGTATCGGAGCTCCGAGCCACAGTGGACACATTGAGGGAGCTGCTAGTTAATCAAAGTGAGCAGTTGGTTACTCAACACCAGCAGCATATAGAGGACATAGCTAAGGTGAGGGAGGAGATTAGTTTGCAAATGAGAGAACAGCTGAGAGCATAGATGAGTCAGCAATTGAGGGAGGAGATGAGGACGGAGCTGGAGCAGGTTTAAAAGATCAGAAAGTCGCTAGAGCAGATGGAGCAGGCAGCTAAGATGAGAGAGGAGATGGAGTGGCTTACTAAGATGAGAGCGGAGATGGAGCAGATGATCAAGGAGAGACAGCACGCGGAGGAGATGGGTAAGCTTAGGCAGGAGATGGAAATATTAAAGAGGGGGGGGAACAGTTCAGAGCATCCATGATCACTACGACATTAGCATAACATTGTCATTTGTTTTCAATTAAAAAACATAAGAGATTTTTTCTTTCTTCTTTTTTAATTATTGAATTAAATTCTTTATATGTTTTATTATTAATTAATTTTCTCATTATTCAAACTATATATACAAATTAATATATTATGAACAAATAATATAACGCAACACAAATAAATAAAGTATATATATATAATATAACATTATTATAACAACAAAATTAAAACAAAATTATTATCAGTTATTATCGATGGAAACTTTTCGATCGGAAACTAAGGTATTTACCGACGGTAAATTAAACCGTCGAAAAAAGTGGTTGAAGATACCTTCACCTCACCGACGGACAAAATGACCGTAGCAAAATTTCTCCGACGGAATATTACTTGTCCATTCCGTCGTTAAATAAATACCGACAACAAACTTTTTGTTGTAAATTCCGTCGTAAAATTGCGACGGAATATTTCGGTCGGTAGTTTTAATTGCGAGAAGTTCACCGACCGAATTTTTGGTCACCAAATTCCGTCGATGATTAATATTACCGACGGAAATATGTTATTTACCGACGGTAATTTCCGTCAGAAAAACAGTTATTTCTTGTAGTGACTGTCAATTAATCACTGATAAAATCAACTAACAAATAATACGATCACTAATTTTCTACTACCGACCGTTATCTTTTTTTTCATTATTATTCCTCGTCTGCGCTTTCCGACTTTTAGCTTGGAAGAAGTTACATTTGTTGACAATTGAGACATCTTGAAAGGGGTAATCACGGTAAAAACATGCAAGAAGCTAACATTTAGAGAGTACTTGGTTGATGGGTTTGGGAAAGAGTTAATGGATAAAGAATGAAAAGTGAGTGATTGGTTGTTGATTATGACTATAAGGGTAATGGTTTGATATCCCACTTTAGGAAAATCCTCTATACTCTCCATTTAGTAGATGAATGAAATTTATTCCTTAGTAGAGATTCATTTTTTAAAAATATTTTTAATACTAATTAATTAATTAAAATAATAATATTAATTAATTAAGTATATTATAATTAATTAAAATATAATTCATTCATTAATTAAAATATAGTAATTAATTAATCAATCAATTAAATATAATTAATTAAAATAATATAATTAATTAGTTACTATAATTAGTTAAAATATAAATCATTCATTAATTAAAATACTCTAATTAATTAATTAATTAATTCAAATATTATTATTAATTAAAATATAACTAATTAAAATATAATTATTCATTAATTAAAATATTGTAATTAATTATTTAATTAAAATATAATTAATTAAATTATTAATATTAATTAATCAATTACATGATTACCAATTAAATTATTATTATTAATTAAAATATAATTATTCATTAATTAAAATATTGTTATGAATCAATTAATTAATTAAAATATAATTAATTAAAATATTGTTATTAATTAATTAATTAAAATATTATAATTAATTAATTAAAATATTATAATTAATTAATTACATTACATTACATTATAATTAATTAAAAATAATTAATTAGTTACAATATAATTAATTGAAATATAATTTATTCATTAATTAAAATATTTTAATTAATTAATTACAATATTTTAATTAATTAATATATTATAATTAATTAATTATATTATTTTTACAAACTATTTATTGTTAATAGTAACGGTAATCACTCTTTCCTCTTAAAACTAATAATAGATGGCATATCTAATTAACGGAGTTGTCTTTTTTCCTCTGTATTTAATGACGACTTCCAGTTTGTTCTCTTCTGATTCTCTTTTATTTGACGGGAACCATCCCTAATTTTCTTTGGAGTGAATTCTTTACCTTCTAAAAAAATTTAGAATATTTTACTAAGCTTGTTTCCACCTTTTTTTTTTTTTCTTCTTTCTACGCACATAAAGATCGCATCTACGATTCTACCTGCAAATTTCGAGAACAATAAAAATATATTTAATAATTTTTCAAATATGCTTTTGAAACAGAAAGATTCGAAGAGAAATATACAATCATGAGAATATGAGGGTTTCGACAATATTTCACCAATTCACTCTTTATTTGATTTACGAGTGAAATTGCAGTTAAATTTTCAAACAACATTTATGATTGTCCTGCATTTTCACTCTTTAGTGTACCGAGCATAAGAGAAGTAGAGAAAAGGGATTATAGAAGATATTAACGAGAGAAGACTGCATGAGATAACCTTTAAGCTAAGTTAGTAGTTTGGATCAGAAAATTAATAAAACATGTATGAATTTTGTTCTATTCTCATTTTTCAATTTTATATACTAGTATGTGTTATACTTGAAATAAATAGTAAAATTTTAAAATAATAAGATATAAAATTTAATTTTATGATATCAAGAATATTAATATTTGTTTATTAAAATTTAAAACAAAAATATTTATTTTACTTACTTTTATAATTATTATTTATTAAATATCAGTTTTTTATAGAAGTTTAATACAATTGAACCTCTAAATCTTAAATTTTTATTTTAACTGGTTAAATATTTGATTTGATTTTTAAAAATTGATAAGAATAAATAAAAGAGGTGGTTAAAAGTTCACATGAGAGCTTGCCATCAAACTTACAGTGGCAATCGAAAGGAATGAAATCACCTGTTCTATTTTCATCTGTTATAATTATGTTTTAATTTATCTCATCTATATATTTATATGAGTCTTAAAAATATGTGTGAAGTTAGGACATAATTATAACCGAAAAAGTGTAACTAACTGATCTGCTTCCCTATCCAAAGGATAGAGTCCATTTTACTCTACTTGGATTTTTGATGGCTTTTATTTTGTGCCGTTTCTTGAAAAGTAGGTTGAGAAAATAACATATTTCAGGGGTTTGTGTTGTGTAATGGCACAGTAAGAGATTGTGCGGCTGACGGAAAGGGCAGACTCATCAGACACTCTGCTAGTGGGCCATTTTGTCAATTGGATGTTAAATGTTAATTTAGAATTTAAATATAGTATTTTATATTTCTAATTTTTAACACAAAAAGTTTAAATTTAAATTAAAATTTTATGTGAAACATTTAAATTCAAAATATTTCTTATTTCAAAATTAAAAGGAAGAAAAATCTTGATCTAATTTGTTCTTGATATATTTCAATACTCAACAACATATAAATGAATTACTTTTTATAGTGTTTGTTTCTACTTTTATTTTATTTTAAAATCATTAAAAATTGTTTGTTGAGTTTTTAGTTTTGATTTCTATTTTTAGTTTTAGCTTCTTCCAATTTTAAAAATTATGAAAATAATAAAGAGTTTTTTTCTGATTTGCTTTTCTATAATATGATTTATTATAAAATAAATACATAAAATTTAATATATTAATTTTAAATAAGAATTATAAATACTTTGATTTAATGTTATATATAATTTTACTTAGTTATTGTATTAATTTAAATAAATTTATTTAATAATTTGATAAATATAATTAAATTAAAAATATCTTTAACATATATAAATTCCAAATAAAATTTGATTTAATAATTAAAATAAATATTAATTTGTAATTAAAATTTAATTTTAAATTATTTAGTTTAATAAAATAAAATAATTTTATCAATAAATTGTTAATAAATATTATATAAGAGATTAAAATAGTTTTATTTAATTAAAATAATTTATATTTAAATTTTATCTAATATGTAATTATATTCAATAATAAAATATAAATATATTAACATTAACAACCAAACATGTTTCTTGTTTTATTTTTAAAAATATAAATATAAATATAAATATAAATATAATAAAAATAAAAATAAAAATGAAACCATACTACCCTTTATAGATCAACATATTTACTTGGTTAATGCAAAACATAAGTGAGATCGAGTAAACGCGCACTAATAGAGCAATTCTCTGAGTAATATGGTATAACAAGTGGTATTAGAGAGTAGAAAATTTTTAAAATTTTGTTTAATTTAAAGTTGGAATAAGGTGTAAGCTATTATTTCACCCATGACAGGTATAATAGTCCTGAGCCTCTTGAGATAACTACCAAAGGTAGTTATGCGAAGACAAAAACTGAATGCAGCAACATAAATAAGAACAAAAACAGGGAATGGTTTACGAGTGAGTTGCTTCAGTTTTTTTGTTTATCAAGATTTTATACAAAAGTGAAGAACGACTCTGCAAAGTGAAGAGAACAGAAAGTTCTATAGCCGGTGGAATCCTAACACTCATTCAAGTATGTAATTTGTGTTTTCCACGCATATATATCGATCCTATGCTATATGATATGTTCATATTATCTAACATTAGTATTAGAGCGGTTTTGTTTTGTTAATATGCATAACTTTGTCTATTGATTGAATATCTTGAGTAATTATATGAATGTTTCGTCGAGTTTGCCTCTGTTATACTGAATATTATCCATGAAAATTTGCCTCTGTTTCCGCTAGTTACTTCTCTCTCTAAACATTATCCCTGAAAGCATGATTTTTTGACTGCGTCGGTAGCATTTCATTCATATGAAATCTGCTATGTACTTATGGATTTTATGGATTTAAAGTTTTATTAAAAGTTTTTTTTTTTCTGATTGTGGTTTTCCAATTGGCTTGAAAACAACGTATATACATGATACATGAGTTTTAATCTTTTGTTAAGTCTAAATTTTTTCGGATGTTCATGGGTGTTTGAGATGTTGGGTTTTTTTTTTAATTATGCCTTGAATTGATTTCCGAAAGAAAGAATAGAAAGGAAGAAAAAACATAACGTGGAAGAAGAACTAGAAAAACAAAGAAGAAAAAAAATAAAACCAGACAGGAGAAGTAGCCAGAGGAAGAAGACGACATGCGTCAGGCGCGTGTCACGCACGCGCCTGACGCAGACAACTTTCAGCCACTCTCAGGGTCTGGCGTGTGACTTCCTTGGCCCAACATGTTTCTGGGCTAACTCCTAAGCCCAGATTCGTTTCTGGGCTTATTGTCTGTTTCTGTTGGGCTGTTCTTTTTTTTTTGGGCTCTTAAGGGATTCAATTTTTATTAGGTGACCTACATTAGAATTGAGTTATACATAATATAATGTAAAGAATTAGAAATTAGTTTTCTAATTTACACTAACTAATTTATTTAATTAAATTAGTTTCTAAATATTATATCAAAGGAAATTGATTAGTTCAATTATATTTTAAATTAGAAATAAGTTTCTAATTACTTAGACAATTAGTTTAAGAGAGATAACTAATTTGTTTAGTTGAAATAAGCTTTGAAATAAACTAATTTTGTTGGTTTATTTTTCTAATTAACTCGAAACTAATCATTTAGTGAAAATGAGATTACCCGTAGAAATAAACTATTTTGTTGGTTTATTTTCTAATTGGATAAATACTAATTTTGTTTCATTAAAATGAATTTTTTAAATTTATTTAGAAATTAGTTTCTAATTAAACCAAAATAATTGATTAGTTCAATTATAAGGTAAATTAGAAATAAGTGTCTAATTACTTAGAGATTAAAATTTTTGATTCGCTCAATAAATTGTTGATAAACAATATATTACAAAATAATTTTTTTAATTATTTCAATAAATGAGCATAAGTTCTCTAAGTGTTAGAAAAAAATAATTTGTTATTTTTTTATATTCTTCTGATTCCTGAAAATTTGTTTTTCAGGACAATGCCTATTATTAAGCAAACACGCAAGCTTATTCGAGGTGAGGCACAGAAGAGACGAATTAGAAGCATGTATGTGCAGTTAGTCAACATGCACTTAATGCCTGAAGATGATCTAACACAGCATGTTATTGCAGTCAATAACAAGATACAAGCGTTATATTTTGGAAGTTGTCTAGCTTATAAGGATGTTGAAGTAAAATACATGACTTTGCTTGCAACATTGCCTCAACCTCAAGGCGTACTATTGAAAATGCTCTGGAATAATATGCCTGAGAAGACTTATAATTTGTTAGTGATGACATTTATGAAAAGGATACGTATAAGAGAGTTAATTAGGACTTTATATCTTATAGGTCTTCCAATAAAAATAGTTAGATCTATTGTAAATCAAGCTTCGCAAAATGTTTCACGCAAACTCGTGAACTCATTTCCGCGTAGAGTTCGTTACCTATAGATTATTCATAGGTATATAATAGGTTGTTTGTTTTATAAAAACAAGGTTTTAATATTTATGTAATATGTTTACATGAATTTTATTCGTCTAGAGTAAAGTAATTAGGATTCGATTGTTGTATGAATGATGATTGAACACATTAGTGGACTTTTGATTTCATAAGCAATTGTAATCAAATTATTTGTTCTATAAACGATTAGTGTGACATTAACGTGTATATATTTCTTTCTTATTATAGAAACTTAGTGTTTCGAAAATGGCTACTACTTCGAAGAATATAGTTGCTGAACTCAATAGGGGTGAGAAACTCAATGGTGACAATAACGAGATTTGGAGTATGAAAATCCAATATGTACTAGAAGAGCAAGAGGCTCTTGAACCATTAAACTTGACTATGAATGTTCCTGAGGAGGGCACTACAGCCCAACATAGACGGGACCGTGATGCGTATGACTTATGAAAAAAGAAAAACTCTTTAGCTCGCATCACGTTGCTGAGTAGCATGGATAATGATATCATGCTTGAGTTCCGTAAGTTTGAAACTGCAAAGGACATGTGGTCCGCATTGGCTGTTCGTTTTGGAGGTGCTTCAGTGACCAAAGTGAGGTCACTTACAATTAAGTTTGACACTTATAAGAAGCGCCTAGATGATACAATGCAGAAGCATTTGAGAAAAATGTCCAACATGGTAAGTGAGTTACGTGATGTTGGTCATGAGTTGTCTGATGAGCAACAGGTGCAAGCTGTGATCCGTTCACTGCCTCAGAGTTGGGAGCATATGAAGATGCACCTAACTCATAATGAAAATATCAAGACAATGGAAGATGCTACGAGGCATCTTATCTTGGAGGAAGAGCGTCTTGAAGCCTCAAAGATGCCTTTTGAGGCATATGCAGTTAGTTCTAGCTCACATGGAGTCATGAACAAGAAACGCAAGCATCATGGTGGATATAAGTGGAAAAGGAATAAGAGATTCAACCACTCCCCTCAGGAATCCAAGAAGAAAAATTGGAACCAACGTGGAAAGGGAAAGCGTCCCTTCAAGAAGAAGAACATGAAACATGTGAAATGCTATAATTGTGGTAATAAGGGCCACTTTGCTCGAAATTGTACCGAGCCCAAGAAGGTACAACTTTATAGTACAAACATTTGTTATGTGAATGTTTCTTGTTATGTTTTTCTAACTGAATCACATCCTTTGTGGATTGCAGACTCAGGAGCAACCAACCATGTAGCGAAGGATCGTGATGCCTTCATTGAGTTTTGTAAACTCCCACATGGTAGTCGATGGATTTATGTAGGTGACAATTCCAAAGTTGTTGTACAAGGAATTGGGACATGTAAATTGGACATGCGTAGAGGACGACCTCTCATCCTACATGAAGTATTATTTGCTTCACAGATTCATAGGAATCTTTTATCTGTATTGGTGTTAGTTAAACTTGGTTTTAATGTAAATTTCCACAGTGGTGGAATGGATTTGTTTCTTGGATCTATTAATTATGGTCATGATTTTTTATTAGATGGTTTTATTTTGCTGGATGTGTTAAAGGAAAATAATAATATTAGTTATTCATTATTCACATCTAGTAATTCCAACAATGATGCAACTTTGTGGCACGCTAGATTATGCCATATTGGTCAAAATCGAATAAGTCGATTGACTAAAGAAGGACTTTTAGGTAATCTAAGTCAAGTAGATTTACCTACATGTGAGCATTGTTTAGTTGGTAAAATGGCAAAAAAAGTCATTTGGAAAGGGAACACGAGCTTTATATCTATTGCAATTAATTCATTCCGACATATGTGGTCCAATGAATGTAAGTGCTAGACGTGGGGCAATCTATTTCATCACGTTCATAGATGACTATACTCGGTATGGTCATATCTATTTGATTTCTCATAAATCAGAAGCATTCGATTGTTTTATAAAATACTCAAACTTGGTTGAGAATCAATTAGATAAGAAGATAAAAGCATTACGAATTGATCGTGGACAAGAGTACTTGTCAGAAAAGTTCAAGGCTTTCTGTGATGAAAAAGGAATAAGAAGGTAATTAACAATTTATAGAACCCCACAACAAAATGGCGTCGTTGAAAGGCGAAATAGGACGCTATTAGAAATGATTAGGTCCATGATGGCCCAAGTAAATTTACCAATCACCTTTTGGGGTGATGCATTGCTAACAGCCACTCATGTACTTAATCGTGTGCCCACGAAATCAGTTACTAACACACCATATGAGTTGTGGACTGGTAGGAGGCCTGATGTGTCAAGTCTCCGACCTTGGGGGTGTGCAGCCTATGTTCATGATCTCTCTCACAAACATGGAAAATTAGGCCTAAGAGGGAGAAAAAGTATTTTTATTAGATACTCAGAACACTCAAAAGGATACGTGTTCATAAGTGAACAAGGTAGTGGAGGTGTAACTGAATTTGAATAACGAGATGTAACATTCTTAGAGAATGATTTTCCTAAGCAAGGTGAAATAGGTAAAGACCTATTATTATATGAGTCACTTGATCAGAATGATTCTGTTATGTAGAATCAAGATGAGGAACTTCAACCAAGTAGGAGCAATTCCACAAAAAGGATTTCTGTGATAACTGATCCAAGTGGGAGCAATCAGATCAATCATGAATTTGTTCATGATGAACCTCGGTTAAGACGGAGTAATCGAGGGATAATTCCCCGACGTCGTTTTGAGATTGAAGGAGAAATTAATATGATTGTTCCGCAAGAGGAAGAAGAGCCAAGGAATGTAAATGAGGCTCTTACTGGCCCTGCTAAAGAAGAATGGATGAAAGCAATGACAGAAGAAATGTCTTCTTTAAGCTCAAATCAAGTATGGGACTTGGTTGACCTTCCCGAAGAACGTAAAGCAATTGGGAACAAGTGGGTTCTCAAGATTAAGCGAAAAGCTTATGGCAATATCGAAAGATATAAGGCACGTCTCGTAGCAAAAGGATATACGCAACAGGAAGGAATTGATTATGAGGAAACTTTTTCACCTTTTGTGAAGTTTGCTTCAATCCGTATTATTCTGGCTATAGTAGCCAGTATGGATCTTGAATTACATCAAATTGATGTAAAAACTGCTTTTCTCAATGGAGAATTAGATGAAGAAATCTATATGGAACAACCTGAAGGTTTCATCAAGGCAGGTCATGAAAATAAAGTATGTCGTTTATTAAAATCAATTTATGGCCTGAAGCAGTCTTCAAGACAATGGTATATTCGTTTTCATAACGTAATCATTTCGTATGATTTTCAAATGATCGATGAAGACCATTGTGTGTATGTTAAAAGATCCAAAGATAAATTCGCAATTTTATCTTTATACGTGGATGATATATTGATTGCTTGTAATGACTATGTGTTTCTTAAGCAAATCAAAGAATGGTTATCATCTGAATTTGAAATGAAAGATATGGGTGAAGCGGCATACATTCTTGGAGTCAAGATTTCAAGAGATCGTTCAAAGAAATTGTTATCGCTTTCTCAAGCGATGTATATTCAAAGAATTCTTGAACGATTCCGTATGCAAGATTGCAAACCAATTGATAATCCTATTGCTAAGAATGAAGGTCTTAGTAAAAGAAATTGCCCGTCAACGCCACAAGAAAGAGAACAAATGAAGAATGTCCCCTATACTAGTGCAGTTGGAAGTCTTATGTATGCAATGATGTATACAAGACCAGATATTTGTTATGCTGTTGGGATGGTAAGCAGATATCAGTCAAATCTAGGCCAAGCACATTGGAAAGCAGTAAAGAGAATATTGAGGTATCTAAAGGGAACTGTAGACTATGCATTGTGTTATCAAGGCAATGATCTATGTATACAAGGATATATAGATGCAGACTGGGGAGGAGATTTAGATGAAAGAAAATCTACCTCAGGATATGTATTCTTACTAAACCATGGAGCAATATCATGGAAAAGTAAGAAACAATCATGCGTTGCATTATCCACAATGGAAGCTGAATTTATAGCGTTCTCAACTACAAGACAAGAGGTCAGATAGCTTCATCGATTCCTTGTGCATTTGGGAGTCACTAAAAGCGAAATTAATCCAAATGACCATCAACTGTGATAGTCAAGTCGCAATCGCTATACAAAAGACCCCAAATTTCATTGTAAGACAAAGCACATAAATACTAAATACAATTATGTGAAAGATATAGTATATGAGGAGAAGTGAACATGAGATATATATCTACGCGAGATATGATAGCTGACCCAATGACAAAGCCAATTTCTAGAGATGTATTTATTGGGCATGTAAAGTCACTAGATCGTAGATGTTGAAATGTACTGATAAAACATTTCTCTATGTATGTTCACTCAGTTTAATGTCACTTGTTTGGATATAATGTATGATGAATATTATATATTGTGTATCCTTTGATTCATAAATATATGTGTTTTATGTATAAATATATTTTGAGATGAATCATAAGTATATGAGACAGATTAGAGATTGACCCTCTCACACGGGAAATCACCTCTAGTGTTTATGGTCGCTAGAGATAAGGCATGTTTAAAGTTTATTATCTAGGTGATAATTGAGAGCGCAAAACTTAAACCATAGATGCCGCAAGGAAATTGGTTCAAAGTGATTTAATAATCACTATATCTGTCTTACGTTGCCAGATGTGAGTTCTGAATAAATTTGTGAGTAGATAAGTGAACTCAAGTTAAACATTGAGTATGTTTGAACTATCATCTGTACGGTATTTCTTGATTAAAAGATGTTCAAGTCAAACGAAGTGGGTAAATACCGTAGCACATGACTCGTACAATGTGTGCTCAACTGACCACAAATGGGATTAATGTAAGTAACAAGATCTCATCTTACATTGTGTGAGACCCTTGAGGTTAAGAAGAACCTCATCATATACCCTTATGACTCTTGTTTCATTCTTGAGAATTGAATTTAAGGTTTGCTATTTTAGATTATTTCCGAGAGATCATGTATGATGCGATTTTATGGAATAATTCTAGGAAAGCAAATTAAATTTAATTTAAAAGAGAATTGAGAACAGAGGAAGGTCATTTAATTTAGCTCACTGACTCGCATGAAAAAGTATTCATAGATAGTCATCGTCTCTTTAGTAGAGAACTTGAATACAGTCATGACTCAAGAAACTAAATGAGATCAAAAAGAAAAAAAATGCAAATGCGAGATATGACCTAGGGTATAACATACAATGTCTACTTAAGGACTCATAAGTCCTAGGATCAATTCGTTAAATCGAGATGTCATATACTCCTAACAGATGTATGACAATGTGCTCTCGTCGTATGCTGGTCACACTGGTTATTGAACAAGTATGAGTATTGCAGAGTTTGTTTTAAAATTAAACCCATCATGTGTGAGTGGGAGATGTAAGCTATTATTTCACCCATGACGGGTATAATAGTCCTGAGCCTCTTGAGATAACTACCAAAGGTAGTTATGCGAAGACAAAAACTGAATGCAGCAACATATATAAGAACAAAAACAGGGAACGGTTTACGAGTGAGTTGCTTCAGTTTTTTTGTTTCTCAAGATTTTATACAAAAGTGAAGAACGAATCTGCAAAGTGAAGAGAACAGAAAGTTCTATAGCCGGTGGAATCCTAACACTCATTCAAGTATGTAATTTGTGTTTTCCACGCATATATATCGATCCTATGCTATATGATATGTTCATATTATCTAACATAAGGTGTGAAATTTGGTTTAATAATCCGTTTAGATCAATAGAACCATGTAGGGTAATTTTTGTTTTCCTAACACTTAGCTTTAGTCAAATCTTCCAAGTCTCATCAATTGCAAAATACTTATTACAAGTTATTTTATTTTATTTTTTTTAATTCAAGCACTTCACTTGTGATATCTTATAAAGTTATATGGCTTGAACTTAACATTTAACAAAAAGTTTAACTAAGTTTTATTTTTATCTCTAATGCCACTTTATCTAATGAGGAGTAAACACTCTCTCTCATTCAAGCGACACCGACGACTCTCCCTCTCTTCTTCGGTGACACCACAGGCCCACCACCGGCGGCTCTCTCTCGTTTTGCTCTCTCCTCCCACATTTTTATTTCTCTCTCTCTTGACCACTGCCCTTGTGGCTTGCCACGAACACCAATGCCACCAAACCACTCCTGACGCTCCACCAGCCCACCCACCACTCTTGGAGTCTCAAGCCTCCTCCTTAACGCTAGATCCAAAATAGATCCAAATCTATTTCCAACCCATTGAAATTATTGTTGAATACTTGAATTCTGAAATAATTGGGTATGCATTTATGACTTTATGTATGTTCGTGAATTGTATTGTGAATTGTGAATTGAACTGACGGTGTATTTTGTAAATTGTGAATGGAATTTGTGAGTTTGTTGTTACGTTGCTTGGAGTGTGGACTATGGAATGGAACTGAAAAAAGAAAATTGGTTCATTGAGATTGTTTGCTTTCATCCATGGAAAGAGCACCAGTTAAATACAATCAAACCTAAGTTTTTTTTCAATTGTTACCATACATAAATACAATCAAACCTAAGTTTTTTTTCAATTGTTACCATACAATATGCTGTTGTATGACAAACATAAAGTTATTAATTTAGAGCAGGGTCGTTCCTATAGTTTTATAGACCCGGGGCGAAATTAAAAAAAGGGCCCTAATAAATCGATAATATACTTAAGTTTACATATTTGTATGAAACATAAATAACTTAATTTATAAGTTTACATAATCAACTAAATATTAAATGATCATAACACTAACAATTATACATAGGATCATGATTTATGATAAACAATTTTTTCGTGCATTTCTAGATGCAAAATCATTAATAATATTATCAAGATCAATATTGTCCAACATATCCTTCTCAATACATAACATAGCTAAACCATTCAACATTTCTTGTGACATTGATGACCTCAAGTAGGTTTTCAATAATTTTAACTTTGAAAACTTCTCTCAGCTGATGCTACAGTTACAGGTATAGTTAATAGAATTTGATAATAAATAGCAAAATTTAATATATAATATTAAAAATAGAAAACAAAGAGTAAAAATATATTAAAATTTAGAAACTTTACCTTTAAATTATACTCGAATTCGTAAGATAGAATCGTAAAATTTTCTCATTAATTTTTGAGTTAAAGTACTTTAAATATATATATTGATGAAAATAAAAAATTAGAAGGTAAAATATACTTAAATATTTCAAGACTATTTATAAGTATGAGAACCACAAAGTTATCTTTACTTTAAAAAACGTCAACTTATAACGTTAAAATCATTTAAAGCCAACAGTATAAATTAACATTAACTTATAACGTTAAAATTTCTTGAGAGGGAGGAGGTTGTCATGTGTTGCTCAAATGCATTAACATTAGTTAGAAAGGAGACTATTGCCTATTGAAAAAGCAGAGTTAAAATTTGTTTGACTATAGGTAAAAATTTGCCAATAATAAAAAAGTAGCAAGAAAGGGGGCTGTTGAAGAGAGGCCCCTCTCATCATGAGCCTGGCAGGTGCCTCTCAGTCACGCCTGTATTCAAGACCGATTTAGAGTTAAGTCAATTGACATAAAATTGGCATACTAAATAATGTGACATATTCAAATTATCTATCTAAATTGGCATGCTAAATAATCTGACATATTGAAATTTATATCTTATCTAATGTTAATAAGATAACTACATATTTATTTATACGAGATTGAAATATTCAATATAAGTTCTTCAATACTTTTACAATTAAGTTATAAAGTTTAAGTCATTTAAAATAATAGACTTAAACTTTTTAAAAAAGTAAGAATCTAAACAAATTTTAGTAAATCATGATTATCATCCATTTTGTTTGTTGCCTAATAAGATTATAAGTTTACAAAAAAAAACGTTATATATATGCATTGAAAATACATTTTAATTATGATTAAATAATTTTGTATATTAATTGTGGTTATTATTTATACGTGAAATATCTGAAAATTATTGTTATTTTATATTATTTGTAGCTATTATTTATTATTATTATTATTATTAAAGACAAAGTTGATATAAACTTATAAAGTATACACCGCAAATGTAAAATATAATAATAAACTATTTTATAATTTTAAAAATTTAGAATTATTTCATAAATTTTAAAATTATTTAAAATGATACTGAATATTAATCGGTACTAATATGTCAAAACTCAATCTGATACCCCAGTACTGATTTGCAACTTTGCTAAAACCTAGTAATTCTATTTTCATGATTAGAAAGAATTGGAACGAATTGCAGTACAAGATTTAATCTCCAGAAAAAGTCGGCCAGGCTCAGTATAATCCTAAGTGGGCCTAAGTTAAGCAAGCCGCGGCCCAGATTGGACATCATACACGCCCACCAACTTGCTAAAATTAGAAAGAAGCGTTCTTAATCATTAAGCAATAGATAAAAGAGAAGAGGAGGGAGGAGGGAGGAGGGAGGAGGGAGGAGGAATGGACGGCCCCCCGGCAAACGATTGGTGCTCAGTTTGCCATGGACATTTCAACGTTCCTTGTCAGGCCAATTGCTCTCATTGGTTTTGTGGTATGTTGCTTATGTAGTCTTCTCTATATTCAGTTATTGCCCACATTTGTTTTATCTTGTTCCTTGGATCAAGAAACTTGAAGAAAAGAATCGATCAAGTTCTCTTCTTTTCTGAGGATTTCTATGATTTATCAACTTCCCTTTTTAACATTTTACTCGACCTGATAAAATTTAACTTCTTTTTTATCTCTCTCGTCACTTGTTAAGGGGATTGTATAATGATGGTATGGCAACATGGATCTGCAATTCAACCCTGTAAGTGCCCGCTGTGTCGTAGACAGATAACTTTGTTAGTTCCTGGTGAAGCATCGTTGAGGCAACGCCATAACCCTCAAGTTGCTGAAGTTCTGGGCAAGATTGAAACTTATAATCGGCTATTTGGGGGACGCAGCAATGGACTTGTTCAGGTATGCTTGATTCAGCCTGTTTTTGTTTTTACGATGTGGTAGCTGATTGTTATGGGGTCAACTTACTGAATTCTCTTAATCACAGAGATTGCAAGACCTTCCTTTTCTTATTCGGAGATTGGTACGAGAGATGATGGATCCTCAGAGGTCCCTTCCTCTTGTCATCAGGGCGCGTGTATATATTTCAGTAAGTATAATCTGCAACTCTGCTTCTAATATCTTTTCATCCGTTCTCCATTTCTTCAAAAAAAAAAAAAAAAATCTTTTCATCCGTTCTCCTCTTTCCACCAACTTTTTCTTGATTTTTGAATTTTTGACTGTTGTGCGGCATTCTGCTCGATGGCTTATTATACAGATAAGAATTGAACCTTTTCATTCTTTTAATGATTGGGAAAACAAATTCTGGTTTTCATAAGATGACAACTTAGGATTCGTAATAGTAAGAAGTGAACACGAGCCCTAGGCTTCCTATTCCCGAACTGATTTTTACTTGGACTTTAAACTCTGGTGTCTGGTGCTCATACAATTACTGTATTACGTCCGCCATTTGAAGCATGCTTAAGGTTAGTTGAATATCCAGCTCTATCATTGATTTCCCTGCAATAGTACATGTGGTTTCTCCCAAGTCCAGGTTTCTGTGATTATGAATCCTACCATTAAATAATGGAAAAAATCAAGATGTACTCCTTCAAGGAGGATTTAGAATTAATATGGATTGCCTTAAAAGGTAATAGAGTGATAGTGAATCCTTGAACGGCAACAGGTGTAGGGTTTTTTTTTTAATAGTTTGTGCCCATTGTATATGTTGCCTGCTTTGTATATTATCATCCCAAAAGGGCCAATGAATTATGATTTCCTCCATCTGTCTTTGAAATGCTTAGGAACTAGGAATGAAGTTCAAGTACAAAAAAATAATTTGATCATCTCTGAGAGAAGGAACGGTACTATCTTCTATTTAGTAGTTCCAGTGGCAAGCCCAAGTGGTAAGGCAGACGATAGGAATCCATTTTTCCTATTAAAGTCTAAATGCCTCCCATAAGCCCAGTTAACAAAATAAAATGTGAAACATAGTTTATTGTCATTTTCTTGATGAAACTTGTTGAACTGGCCTCTAGTAACTTAAATGTCTAAATAGTCAATAGTATGATGGTACTCCTCATATTTCTAGTCTGTAAAAGGCATGCAGGTCTAATATGCCTTTATACATAGCACATTTAGAGGTCTAAAGGTTGCTAAATTTTTTACTGGAATGATGCTACAGTAAGAAACTTCCGATTGCTATTACGACTTGTGAAGAAGAGTACTTTTAGGATCAGTTTCAAGAGTAGAATTGACAGCAGAGTGCTTTACTTGCTTGTCTTTTCTTTGAACCATAATTTCTATCTCTGTCATTCTTGCATCCCTCTCCCTCTGTTCTATTTCTATATTGTTGTTTTTTTAACTGTTCTATATCGCCCTCGACTGCCCTCATAACGTTCCCTTACTTGTAGGTAATTGCCATTTTTGCTTTTCTTTGTACTTCGGCAATGCAGCTCCCATCTCAGTTCTGCATAGGGGCTAAAATGTTATGCTCCCTGTATGAGCACTTTCAGACTTTTTCTTGAATATCTTGGAGATTCTGCTAGTTATGCATATACTTGATGACCCAATCAATTGAACTTTTCTGAAGCGTCAAAGATTTTTGATTCTCAATAAAATGAAAAATTACAGATGATAAGTGAGGGAATTTCTATCATTCCATGGAGTTACATCTTTGGTTACAAGTTTCTCCTTCTGCATACGTTGGTGACTGTAGCTGGTGGTTTAGTGCCAAGATCTTTTTAGGCAAACTGAGGACGCAAATGAGTAGCATTGAGTCCTAATATGCATGCAGCTTTATGCCTTCTATGGATAGTCATGATTCAATTAGATAGCTAATGTTTTCTTATCAATTACTGTGAGATAGTTGAGCTTTTGCTAATTATGATCAATGGTAATCATAACACTGGCATGGAACTTGAGATATCTCAGATCATTAAAGTAGCGTTTAATGGTACCTGGCGTCATTTTCTTGCATATAACCATTTATACATTGAATCCATAGTTTTAACTGAACATATATCAGTAAAAGAAGTAAACAACTAAATAAATTGCATAAAAACTGCTATATTCAGTCTCTTGTATAGTTTAGTAGTGAACCCTCATCATAAATATCTTTTATATATGCAGGTCAAACTTGGTATTGTTAAGTATAGAAATTGGCCTGGGAATGAGACCAGGCTTAAACTGCAAGATTATATCTTTTTGTCATGAAGAAATGCATAATTCAGCAGAACTTGATCTGGGCTAGTTATAAGTTCGTATTAGTTTTGCCTTCAATAGTGTGTGAACTACTCTCTTCCTCTCGGTCAAGAATTGATATTTAGTGAAGTGATTTACTTGAAAATTGAGTCTTGGCTTAATAACTTTCAATATCTGCTCTTAGTATATTTCTTTTGTTCAGATGATTCTGAGTGCTATCTATGTTCTGAGCCCTGTAGACCTTATTCCAGAAGGTATGTCCCTGATCCAGACATATTTTATGAAATGGTTTGCCATGTTTGTCTTTGTAGATGAAAACTTGTGATATGCTCAAGAGTTGTTTTGGACTTCAGGAATTCTGGGCATCTTTGGTCTTTTGGATGACTTCTTCATAGCAGTAATCGCCTTTCTTCATGTTGCTGCAATCTATCGGTCTGTACTCTATTACCGTCATGGAGGCTCATGACCTGTCAGAAAAACTGTCAACACAAAAGTGAACCGAAGTTGAGAAGTTGCCCATATGAAACAAAATTTGTAGCGAAGGGTGATAGTAATCTGTACATGTGCAAATACTTACTCTTTTATCTTTCAGAAAAAGGAAAAAAAAAAAAAAGTGAGAGGATAGTAACAACATATAGACTCATAGTTATATGCTTCTTGTAGTTGATTGCGCCATGTTTGCATTTGTTCATTTGCTCCAATTCATTTACGAAAGCACAGAAATCATGTGAGCTTTTAATACATGGTTAGACAGTTCAGTTGATAATGTCATGTCACGTTATGACAATGTGGGAAAAGTACAGTTCAGGCCTTCTTTTTCAGGTAAGTTTCTTATTATGGGTAATTGTTTTACTTGTTACTAGCAGTAAAACAATAATCTTTAAAAATCTGCCTATACACAAAATCTAATAATATGTAACTTTATCTTTAATTAATAGAGATGCTTCAAATGGTTTACTTTATTATTGTAAATAAAAAATGCTAAATTTAATGGAATAAGAAGTGATTTTATAGTTCATCTGCAATATTCACATATATCAAGTCTATTGGAGGCATTCGATGCCAATTAGGACTTTTTTTTTTAATTATCAACTAGGTGTTCTAGGAAGGTCTAAATTATAAAAAGATACATTTAAGTTATTTATATTTAAACTAATCTTTGTTCGAGTCAGGTAAATTTTTTGTGGGAGGTAAAATTCTAGCCTCAAATTTTAAACGGTTGTATACATGAGGACGATTCGAATTCGTGATTTCACTTAAGTCAAAAGAGTTCCTTATCAACTTAAGATGTATTTAATTTCCCATAATAATGTAATGTCACATCATTAAGGTTGCATATCAACTAATACATTCAATAGAAGTTCAAAGAGATCTTAGTTTGGTAGCGGTGGAGTCAAATGCAAGTGTCCTCCTCTCAACTCTCAATTGAAATGAGTAAGATTTTGGAAACAATCTCTATTAGTTAGGGTTAGGACTTAGGAGTAAAGAGTAAAGAAATTTATTATTAGACTTTTCAAGATCTGGTATAATTGTTTTGACATGTATAAAATGAAGGTTACTAAAAATTATTGAATCAAAATTATAAATTAAGAGAAGTTGAAATTTTTTAAAATATTTAAACATTATTTAAATATAAAATATGTTTAAATAATATTTACTATGACTAAAATATAATTGTCTTACATTAATATTAACAATTATAAATATTGATGAAAATTTTGAATTTTGAATTACATAAAATTAAAAATTATTTTAAATGATCTAAAACAATATCTATTATTTATAAGTATATCATATCAATATTAAAATGAATAAAAGGTTGATACTATATTCACAATTTTAATTATATAAAATGGATATATTTTTCCCAAAATAGATATTTTAATTTATAAGTTTGACTATCCATTTGAGTTTCACATGGTATTTTGATAAAAGTGGAAATTATTGAGGCTGGTATTACTCAGGGCCCTCAAAGCAAATATCTAACCCAAGGATGACAATTTTAGTTCAGCCTTAAAGCTGCTCACTGTACTTTCCTTCCCTTAGCTCCTCCCTAGCAAGTCTCAGAAGTAACGACATGGGCGTGGCATCAAACCCCTCTCTCACATTCTCATTTACCACCACCACCTTACCCACTAGGTCTGCTCTTCATCAAAGCTACCACCGGCATGCTCTAGCCGGCTCAAAGCCCTCTTCTTTTCGATCTTCTGTAAGTTCTTCAATGTCTTCCTCGTGCGTAACTGGTTCTGGATTGCATGGAGTTAGCTTGCTCATCTTTTCTCTTGATATAGTTTGTAATGATCAAATGAAATTTGGGTTGCCTTAATATTTCACGTTTAGTGGGTAAAACTTCTTTCTTTTGGTTTATCTTTGCTCAAGTGTGCGACTTTTGACTGGAGAGCTTCAGTTTATGTTCAGAGAATATACAATTTGGATCGTTCGAGATCGTTAAGAGGCTCTATTGCCCACAAAGTTTGTTGCAGCTTATTGAAAGTTGAAGAAGACATAAACGACGAGGCATGCGAGTTGGTGAGCGGGTCAGAGGTTTCAATAGGGGAGGGTGTTGATACCATAGGCGCTTATTTGTTCAAGGCCGTCAAGAATAATAATGGAATTGGGATTCTACTCTTGTCTGATGTTTTCGGGTTTGAAGATGCTTTTACAAGGGACTTCGCATACCGTGTTGCCTGTAATGGCTACAAGTATGTTGCTTTAACCTTCATGTTATCACCCTGCCTTGCGAATTCTTTGTTTCTCTTTTTATTTTTCCTTGTCCATCTTCCATCACTCAGCTGGATTGGGAAAACTGCACGTAGGAGGCAGAGCAAGATTACAAAGATAAACGCCTTTTTTTATATAGTTTTTTGAGATAGCATGAAGCATAAATTATGCATACCATATTCTCATTTATAAACAAGCATCCTCCACTGTAAATGTTGGATCATTTTCCGTGAAGATTGACTATCCAATCCTGCATAACTTTCTTCACTCATTGAAAACTGCAGTGTTTTAGTACCGGATTTATTTCGTGGGGAACCATGGTCAGTGGACCAGCCAAAGACTATGTTTGAACAATGGAGAGCAGAACAAGAACCCCAGAGGGTTGCAAGTGATATTGATACATCAGCAAAATGGCTCGTTGATGAACTCATGGCTGCAGGAATCTCAAAGAAGCTTGGCATCATTGGATTCTGCTTTGGAGGAGGCAGAGTGCTAGAGGTGCTATCCAGAGACCAAGGAGCTTATTTTGGAACTGGAGTCTCTTTTTATGGTACCAGGATGGACCCATCTGTTTCCTCTAACATAAAAGTTCCTGTATTATTAATTTCAGGAGACAAGGACCTGCTCTGTGATGTCAGTATTTTAAAGGATATTGAGAAGGGCATTGGTAATGGTTCAACTGTTCTTATCTTTGAGGGAAGAGGCCATGGATTTGCACATCGTCCCAACTCTCCTGAAGAAGATGAAGATGCAGAGCAGGCTTTTTCAGCAATGAGAAATTGGCTTCATGATGGACTGGTTCCAAAAGAATAAAAGGAGGTTCATCAAGTTCCAAGTTTTAGGTTGCAGTGACCTGCTGTAGGTTTATCGTGATCGGCGTTGCAAGATCTTGAGGCACTGTAAGGTGTTCTATCATCAGATCCTTCATGTGGCAAAACGACTGTATATGGATCAATATGCAGAGGCAGCTTTCTGAATTATTATTAAAGGTTTTTTACAAATAGTAGTTGAGTGTCCAGTGTGTACAGAATTAACCTAGTGTCTTAATCTGGGGTTGCGATATGTCAGTTCTATGTTGTAACTTCAAGGCTGTTTTGTGACTAGGAAACACAGCTTCTGGCCTGTGTTGATACTATGGAAAAATGTAATAAGAGATAGTAATAACTGTTGTACCACAAACCGTATCACTTCATTAACAGCATCATGGTTAGAGTTATAGCAGAAACTGCAATCAAGAGTGGAGGAAACCAACATTACTGGAAATGAGTAATATTGGGTGCTCTTATCACTTTGTTCATTTAGTTTTTCGTCCAATGATGTTTAGCATTTAAGGCACGTGGAAACTTCTTGCAACTAAAACCTCAAATTCCATCGCGAAGTTCAATGGCATTAGGAGTTGTCAAAGCAATTATTCATTTCTACATCTTTCTTCCCTACAACCATCGGAGGAGGTAATTAAGCTAGTGAAGGTCAATAGATCGTCGACAAAAATACAGTACATAAGGTTGACTGTATCTATCAGAAAAAATGCTTTTGCTGCAACTTTTAGTGTCATCTCGGAGAAAAAGGTGACAATAATGTCAAGCTTCAGGAAAAGTTTGCACTGTAATAAACTTGGGATGAGGCTAACCCCGAATATCAGCTATCAATCCTGGCCTGCCTGAAAAGACAGAGGGCAATAAGTAATCTTAATTATCAACTAGACTTGTATCATGAAAATGATAATAAATTTCATAACTTATTTAAAAATATATAATCAAATCAATAATGCTCTAAAGTAGTCTAGGATAGATTGCAGAAAACTGTCAATTCAGCACATCAGAATTTCTTGCTATTGCTAATGCAGATTACATTGTCTGGAAACAATCACAATATTATGTTAGAGACCACCACCACAAAAACAACTTCCTGCATTACGAATTACCACACAGCAACAACAGAACACTCATACACACAGCAGTAAAACAAGAACAAAGAAGAAGTAGAAATGAATGGGATATCCGTAACTATTATTCCCTAGCTAGACTTAGAGGGCTAGCTGAACCTCCATAAAATTACCAATCACCATGTCATAACCGAATGCCCCTCTGTTCTTTCATAACAACCTTTTATTCTCTTATTCTAACTAACTAACTTCCCCATGACTCACCCTCATCTAACATTTCCTAATTTACCCTCCTATACTGCCGAAATGGCTAGATCTCATATTCCTCCTCTTGCTGTATTTCAGCTGGAATCTAGTCTCAACAATATCCCCCCCCCCCCTCTGTTCTTTCATAACAGCTTTTATTCTCTTATTCTAACTAACTAACTTCCCCATGACTCACCCTCATCTAACATTTCCTAATTTACCCTCCTATACTGCCGAAATGGCTAGATCTCATATTCCTCCTCTTGCTGTATTTCAGCTGGAATCTAGTCTCAACAATATCCCCCCCTCTGTTCTTTCATAACAGCCTTTTATTCTCTTATTCTAACTAACTAACTTCCCATGACTCACCCTCATCTAACATTTCCTAATTTACCCTCCTATACTGCCGAAATGGCTAGATCTCATATTCCTCCTCTTGCTGTATTTCAGCTGGAATCTAGTCTCAACAATATGCCCCCCCCAAAAAGAACCTACCTTGTCCTCAAGGTGGGGAGAAGGAAATTGATTAACCAACTCCTCTTCTTCCTTTGAGCGATGTAACCGACAAATCCAGCTCTGGTAAGGGCTGATTAGCATCATCGGACGCATATGACTGAAAACATAGCACTTGATTAACCAACTCATCCTCTTCTTCTTGCAACTTCGTCGGTTGTCCTTCATCAGTTAAGAGCACGTGGAACTGTTTCTCCCCACACACATGCCCTAACGTGTATTTAGCATCACATCAGTAGCATAGGCCCTGCTGTTTCTTGCTTTGCAACTCCTCCGCTGTTAGTCGTTTGAAAGGGTAAGAGTGCTCTCTTCAAAATACCCTTCGTCCCTCGTTGCCTTGACTAGCTCCCCACTTTTCCGGAGATCGACCTTGTACTGATAAGTTTCCAGTGTTGGGGCTCACCGCTGGAGTTGGTGTTTTTTCCCTTTCACTCGACTTGCGACTAGGGTTCCAGGGAGTAAAGATAGGGTTGGGGCTGGCTGGAGGAACTCCGTTCACACCCCAGTTGTTCGAATCTGATACTCCCGAGTCTCCCAACCCCTTCGATGTTCTGAAGGTTCTGGAAAGATGATCAAGCAAGGCCCAATTTCGGCCTTCTGTCATCTAGGCCAACTCCATCACCTGGACCAACGACTCGGGTTGGACCATCAACACCTCAGCTCGTATATCATCCTTCAAACCATTCACGTATGACGTCGTCACCACCTCCACCGAGACGTCCTTCAGCATCGACGTTACGACCTCAAACCGCTGATTATAATCAGCTACCGTCCCTGTCTGTTGAATTTTTAGTAGCTCCGCTAAAGGATTTCTCACCGTTGAACTACCAAATCTTCGAATCACCGCCCTCTTAAACGACGCCCATTCAGCTAGTGGTGACTAGTTCTGCCTCCACTGATACCAACTCAGAGCTTCACCTTCCATACACATCGCAGCGGCTGGTAACCACCGATCATGTGGCACACCGTTCAACTCAAAGTATCGCTCCATCCAAACCACCCAGCCAAACGGATCGTCTCCATAGAACAGAGGGATTTCAAGCTTCCGATAGCTCCTCTCTTCGTATCGGGTCAGACTGTGTGGAAGTCTCTCCCTCGAACTTTTGCTCTGATTCTTCTTCAACCTCACCGGCGGCTTCCTTATTTTTCCCTTTACTTTCCGTTCTCCTTAAGATTTCGAATATCGAAGCAATGTCCCCAGCAACCTTATCAAACTTAGCTTCAACTCCCGCAATATCCTCGACTATCCTCAATATCTCTTTCTCTACGTTATCGACTCTAGCTTCCATTCTCGTAAATATCATTCCCTATCACCGCCTCACTCTGATACCAATTTGTTAGAGACCACTTTCTCTAATAGTGAATCACCACAAAAACAACTTCCTGCACTACGAATCACCACACAGCAACAACAGAACACTCATACACACAGCAGTAAAACAAGAACAAAGAAGAAGTAGAAATGAATGGGATATCCGTAACTATTATTCCCTAGCTAGACTTAGAGGGCTAGCTGAACCTCCATACAATTACCAATCACCATGTCATAACCGAATGCCCCTCTATTCTTTCATAACAGCCTTTTATTCTCTTATTCTAACTAACTAACTTCCCCATGACTCACCCTCATCTAACATTTCCTAATTTACCCTCCTATACTGCCGAAATGGCTAGATCTCATATTCCTCCTCTTGCTGTATTTCAGCTGGAATCTAGTCTCAACATATTCCTATGTCAAAATTACTATAGTTCCTTTTTATCCAAAAATCCTAGTACTTCATCCATATTCATAGCCTAATTTCCTTGCAAGTTAATCTAATGCAAACGTTAATAAGAAATATATTGCTCATGAATGAGGCACGTGGAAACCAAACAGATTTAAGCTAAGAAAAAGGATAAAAATTTGCTGCCTTGGTGTCACAAACAAATATAGAAAAAAAGAGCACACCCAATTAAAATGGTAAAGAAGAACATCTAGCATCCCCAGCTACGAACCTATATGCTGAGGGAATTCTGGGTTTTGGTCGTGTGTAAAGGTGGAAACATTGGGGATGAAAGTAAGCAATTTGGTGAATCGACCCAGGTATGGGAAAGATTAAGTTTTCCCCTCGTTTGTCTCTTTCACAAGCTCTGAAAGGAAACTTGATGTTTTACAAAATATTGCTTCTTTCTTGTCATTATACTATAGATTCAGTATAAACAAGATCTAATTATGAGCAGAAAAGGTCATGTTAAACGAAATATGCAACCCCCCACATGCCATAGCAATGTTTAGATACCATTTGGTCAAATCGTTCGGAGGTACAAGTACCTCTCCATCCACCAGGTTCAAAACCTAATAGCTGCATGAGATCAGTAATTTATGTCTTCTAATGTATGAATAAAAAAAAGTATGGACACTCAAATACAATTTTAAATTATACTCTTTTTGCCACCCTGTCACCAAAGTATTGAGCATCCATAAGACGGTGCATGTGTTCAGTAAAATTTAGTTCCACAATATGGCATTGATATCATATTAGACACCATTAGTAGGAAGCTCAATTGCATGGCATTGATATCATATTGGATATCATAAACATAAACAAAATATTCTTAAATCCAAAGACTGCAACAAAAGTTAGAGAACATCATGCCTTGACCTTTCGGTTGCTTCTCTCGTTACATATGTATGAGATTGCCCTAATAAAGCAACATGCACATACTCATGTAACTCTCAAGATATATTCATCAAGTAATTAGTTAACATTAGGGCTACGCTAATGAAAGTATATTATGTAAACATAGCCTTTTGTCAATATGGCATGCATAGATGTCATTTTTGGCAAATTTGCAGGCAGTGAATCGGCATGAACCTTATGGATACAATTCCAACAAGTAATAGAATATATACACGTTGAGAAACACTCAATAGTACGAGCAGAGATTGAAAAGGCAAATTCTTTACAGTTCATGTAGAGACGGTTCATTACCTGGGGAGCAGGGGTATCTAGCACCATTGGAGATGATAACTTCCCAGGTGATCCGTACAAAATCTGTGAGCATTCTGTATAGGCAGATCCAACACCCACACCTGCTGTGAAAGCTATAGACGCCCAACGGGTCACTGGGCTCCCTAGATGAAAATGGATATAGTGATCAATTGAATGCTAAGAAGATGGGAAAACACTCACTAATACAGGGACAGCAACACATGACAAGATTTAACATCAAGTTATGACATATATATATATATACAGGATGCCAACCATTTTCAACATCAATCTTGCAAATATGACATGTTCTCTATTTGAAATGCAAAGGGTTCAACTAATTCAAATTACATCAAAATGACTTAAGTAAATATTACTAAAAAACCCTGAAAATAATTTATTTTTTCACATCATCAATATATGAATACTACATCTGTTGTTTTATCAATTATTAAAAGTAGCGAAAGAATTGAAAATACTTTATTTTTCTGTAATGGCATCCCATGCCATTTTCAAATCAACAAGGGTTGGGTGACTCACGCAATTCACAATCTCATGAATGATGTCGTCTCAATTTCAAGGAAGATTGAGCTCACGAACTCAAACATACAACACTATGACAGAGCTAAAGAACTATAAAGAAATGGAGAAGTGAACAATATTTTCATTCATACCATAAACCAAACCTATAAAACTCCCTAAACAAGATCAGAACAGGAAATTTGGATTAATCGACAAAAATAATGAAATTCAGAAGGCAATTAATTAGTTGTTTCATGGAATTAAGCAGCTGGCCGACATTAATGCCTCTGAATTGAAGAGTCAAAGCAAGAAAAGAAAATCGCTACACCCATAAAAAAACAAAGCCCATAAACCATGCCACTAAACTCACGAAAAGGAAACCTCAAGCAACCTTCTGCTTCAAAATAGATAGAATAACCAAGAAAGAAACAAACTTTCAGGGAACCCAATAATTGCATCCCAGATTTTCCAGGCAATAACGAACAACATATACAATAAATAAAACACCAAGAAAGAGACTGACTGAACAAAAGCAGACCGCCCAAAGCTCCAGCCAAAGATGAGTAGACAAAGCGACGGAGAGTGAGATCGAGACAGGCGTCCCATTTAGCATTATAGTCGACAGCGTCAGCCATTGATTGATTCTTCACAAAAACCCCACTTCAGAATTTTATTATCTTGGAATTTATATGTATGGGATTTGCTATTTGAAGGTGAGGGACTGAGGGCTTCTTTTTCTTACGGCTATATTGTATTGTTAATTGAAAAATTCTAAATGAATATCAAAGAACATCGCAGTTATGCATATATTGTCATTATAAATATGTATAATTATTTTAATTTTTAAAATTATATAAATGATTAATAATATTCTTCTTTATAATTTAGTAATAAACAAATTTTTAGTTTAATTATCTTTTAATTCTTTCTTTTCTTCTCTTATAAAATGATATTACCATAATGAAGATTTAGCTACATAAGTTGTGATTTTGTGATAGGCTTTGAAATTTTTTAAAAAATCATGCGTCGATTATGCAAATAACCAATGATTAAAAAATTAATTGATTTGGCTGATTCAATTGTTTAATTTTTTGTTCAATTTTAATTTTCAGTTCGATTTATTTTAATAACTCTTGTTGTTAAAAACGATTAGTTTATTAATTAATCAATTAATTTTTATCAATTAATAAGTTCTTATAAACTAAAATAAATAAATAAATTTTATTTAGTAATTTTTCAATTAAATTTCAAATTCTTTGATAGTTAGAGAAAATCTCTTTCTCATAATTTTAATTTTATTCAATTTTTTGTTAACTTTATGACTGTCTAATATCAATTACATCTTTTAAACTTTAAATATCTTGTTTTATAATATCAAAAAAAAATCTTGTCTTCTCGGTTAACTTTCAGTTCGGTTTTTAAAGCATCACAAATAATATTGTTCATATTGCAAGAATCTACCCTTTAGGCTTAACAAGTTGAATTGATTTTTATATTATGTCCTAACAGAATATATTTTTAGATGAGCAGCCTAAATTCATTGCTAAATAGTAAAGCCTAAGTAAGAAAAGTCAATTGAAAGTACTTGTAAATTTCTGGGAAACAGAAACGAGAAAAGAGCAGCCTAAATCCATTGCTAAATAGTTAAATGCTAAATAAGAAAAGTCAATTCAAAGTACTTGTAAATTTCTGGTAAATTGTAACGAATAATAAAGGAGTAAGATTGAAGATAGATAGCATCTGAACAAGGATAACGAAAGTCAATAAAGCTTAGGTTCCTGAAAAGCACCAAGATGGGGATCGATCGATGAAGAACGTGTGTCAAGGAAACAAAACATTTATGTGTGACCAAAACATCTTTCTTGCACAATACATTACTCACAATTGTCTTCATCATCTTCCGCTCTGACCAAAGTAAACATAATATATAAAACCTACATTTATGGATCCATCTATTAAGTCATACTTGAATCTATAATAATGTTTGAAAGGATTGATTCTTTCTCTACCTTATCTTCTTTGATTAGTTTCATCGATAGTTCATAAACCTCTCTTAATATATGTTTTCTAAAACATATGAACAACCAATTAATATGTTTGTTGTTGCATTTTATTTGTAAAGGAGCGAGGGAAAAGATCTCGGATCCATTTGAGATCAACTCTTTAATATCCAATAACTATTATCTTATAATCTTTTTATTAGACTCAAATCTACAAATGACATGGGCCATTAAATAATCTAACAATCTCCTACTTGACTCATGTTACGACATGATGATTCAACAATAAAACTTTAAGTGCACACAATACATAGAATCGATCAAGTTATCCTTAATTGAATTAAGATGATGAGATCATGACGATCACAAGTTACACAACATAATTCCTTCTATGTATCACGTGATCAACTCAACTCATAAAACTTTAAGTGAATAATTTTGTAATTGTTATCTCACATAATAATTATTTTATACAACATAATATGGATAACAAGTAAGTGAGCAAAGATATGATTGTAATTGAATTCACAAGTGTCATAACAAATTGAGCAAAACAATTATATGTATATATACATGTTATAAAACTATGCTAACACGGACTTATCTATAATGCTCATTCATTCAACATGGCCAATAAATGTTTTGGGTGGTAAACCTTTAGTTAACGGATCCGCTATCATTAGATCAGTACCAATATGTTCAATTGACACTTTTTGTTTTTGCACATTTTCTTTCATAGACAATTACTTTAAATCCATATGTTTCGCACCTTTTGAATATTTGTCATTCTTAGAGAAGAAACAACAAAATTATCACAATAAATTCTTAACGGTTTATTAATCCTATCGACAATGCCAAGACCTAAGATAAACTTCCATAACTACAATCTATAAAACGTGGCCTCAAAGTACGCCATAAATTTAGCCTCCATAATGAAAGTAGCAACGATATACTACTTTCCACTTTTCAATGAAATTGCTCTTTCAACTAATAAGAACATATAACCGAATGTAGATTTTCGTGAGTTTACACAACCGGCATAGTCTGAATCCGAGCAACTTATTACTTCAATATAGATTGATTTTTTATATATAAGCATATAGTCCTTTGTGCCTTGTAAATATCTAAGAACTCTCTTTGTAGCTTTCCAGTAGTCCATTCCAGGATTGTTTTGATATTGGCCTAGCATTCCGACAACAAAACTAGTATTTGGCCGAGTGCATATTTAAGCATACATTAAGCTCCCAACTACTAACATATAAGGAATAAACTCTATTTCCTTACGTTCCAAATCATTATGTGGACCTTGCATTTAATTAAACTTGTCCCCTTTTTGAATTGGGATTATGTCTGTGAAACACTTTTCCATTTTAAATCTTTGTAATACTTTCTCGATATAACCTTTATGAGATAATCCTAACAACCTTTGTGATCTATCACAGAATAATTCAATTCCTATCATATAGGATGCCTCACCCATATCTTTCATTTCGAAATTATTTGAGAGAAAATTTTTTACATCATGTAACAAAACCATATTATTAGCAGTAAGAAGGATATCATCAACAATAGGACTAATATAATGAACTTGCTCCCACTAACCTTCATATATATACACCGATTAAAGGTGTTTTTTACAAAACCATAAGAGGTAATGATATCATTAAACTTAAGATACTATTGTCGGGAAGCTTGTTTCAGTCTATATATTAACTTCTTTAATTTACACATTAATCGTTCCTTTCCCATGAATTTCAGCTTACAGCTAGATTTGACATATGTGTTACATGATCATGAATAAGTTGTGACTAGTTAAACTTTTTAATCATCAGCTCATTCTTTAAAGTCCCTACTATAAACTTGTCAGCTATATCAGATTGGGAGCATTCCTTAAGCTTCAACATGAATCCCTTTGCATTGTCCATTTTAGGTATTGATGGCTTTACATTTTCGGCGATCATCATTCGCATCAAATTTAAGCTCAGCCTGTTAGACCATTCCCATGTCTCATAATAAGACTCGTCAACTTCAGAACTAGTCTCAGTAGTTATGGTTGCGGGCCTTGCGTCTGAAACTATAGCCAAGTCCAAATCCATTATACCCAGTTAGAACTGGATTTGTTCGGACCAATCCAGATAATTCAGAACATTGAACTTGATTAAGCCATTTCCTAAAGTGAACAAATTAGTTGATGTTACAAACACAACATATAGCCCATACATTAATGCGTTGAGTAGACTTAAATTGTAGCGACCCGGACTTTGCGTACCGGGTGGGTTTCTCGCGCACCTCAAGAGGCCCGCGACCGCTACAGGAGAGCCCGGCCTCTATCGCCATCACTCCAGGTATTGTCCTCTTTGGTCACTTGGATGAGTCAACACTCGAACTCAAGACCTCAAGGTTTTGTCCCACTTTAAATGGCTCAATGGTAAGAGGCGTTCGCTTAAAGCGAAACAAAACTTTGAGGTCTTGGGTTCGAGTGGTGACTCATCCAAGTGCCAAAGAGGACAATACCTAGAGTGATGGGCTCTACATAAATAGATTCAAACTAATAATAACTTTGATTTTGTATTTAAACTCTCCTTTAGGTGATATTTAAATACATAGTTATAACCTATAATGATGCCACTAAAATTTACTATAATGGACAATCAATCATATATTAGTCAACTTATATGTTATCATTGGATATACAATCATATTAAACAAAACAATGTTAACAAGTCCCTTTAATGTCATTAATTATAAGCAATGGTCCACCTTTGAGTGATCTCTTAGCGTTATAATTAATAATCTCAATTATTCAGTTCAACCTATATGTCATGTTAGCATCATATCATAATGAACAATTGAAACATTCATACTTAAATGATTAATATTTTTAAGTTATGCTACTTTGGTGACTAACAAGTTTTCCATGCAATAAACATTTAATTTGACAATTATCATACATGACAAAATTTAATTTAATTAGTTTGGTCACTTTGGTGACTAACAAAGTATTCTAAATTACCTTAATGTCATGTAACACATTCAACATATAATAAGAAAATGTAATTCCAATAATGGTATAATATAAATGGTCAAAGTACCAATTAAAACATAATATGACACAAAATTATATTATGTATAGCAAACATATGCGCAACTTTTATGCTTATAACCCTAAATTAACTAATTGATTACTTCATTAATTAATTTAAATTATCAATTAATTAAAGAATAATGAGTTATGACCTAAAATAAAATACCTTAAGTTGAACCAATATTCAAACCCATAAAATTAATTAAAAAAATGTATGATCTGACGGGGCACAATACGCGCCTGCCGTTTTCTCTTCTGTCATGTGAGGCGCGATGCTGCACACTAGTTTCTTTTTTTTATTCTAACGTCTTCTTTCTTTCATGGATTCTTCTTGCAATTCCTTTCCAGATTCCTCTCTTGGCTTGAGCCAATAATAATGGCATCCATCATTTACTTATTCGATGGTCAAAACAACAAAATTTCGAGTGTTCCTCCCTCTAAACCCTTTTGAGTTTCTCACACTACATCAATCTATATTTCGCTTCGGTCAAGCATTGAGAATGGGATTCAAGTCTTTAGAAAAATGATGCTCAACGTCTAAAAATAACTTGTCCCATTCTATATAGATCAACATCGAAATTCATCAAGAAATTTATAGGAATACAAGAACAAAATCAGATATTTGCAGTTCGTTTCTATTTTTGGGTTCTTGTTTATGGTAGTTCCATTCATGGCAGTTCAAGATGTCGTATATGAAGAAAGCAATGCCTTTACAAATACAGAAAAACAAACATTCTAAAAGTGAAACGAATAGTTCATGACGACAGACAACAAATAATGCAACACCTTGGCTCTGATACCAATTGAAAGACATTTACGGATCGATCGATTAAGTCATACTTGAATTTATGATAGTGTTTGTACAGATTGATTCCCTCTATCCTATCTTCTTTAATTAGTTTCCTCAATGGTTCAAAAACCTCTTTTGATATATGTTTTCTAAAACATACGAACAACCAACTAACATGTCTATTGTTGCATTTATTTTTAAAGGAGAGAGGGAAAAGGTCTTGGACCCATTTGAGATCAACTCCTTAATACCCAATAACTATTATTTTAGGCTGTTTTCATTGGGCTCAAATCTATAAGTGACATGGGCATTAAATTATTTAACAACCTCAACCCTTTTGCCGCCTTCACCTTAGACTCAAACGATTGATTCACCGTCACCACCAGCAACTAAACTAGAACCACCCAGGAAATCACCTGCACTTGACAATAAGGAGACGGTGGAATTGTGATGAAAGAAGACCCACTTCCGCCACCTCCACAAGAGTTAAAATCGCTTCCGACGATGATGGAAAAAAATGGTCATTGCCATCTGCTTTTGTGGAAGAGGAGAGCGAGGGAAAATCTAAAGAAGAGGTGGTGGTTGTTGAGACTAGTGTAAAAGATGTTGAGGAGAATAAGAAGTGTTAAGTGATCGTTTTACTACAATAGCTTAAGATGTTTTGTGAGGCCAACTTAATTAGTTTTATATATTTACTAACACACTCACTCAAGTGAAAGCCCTTTAGGCTTTAAACTTGCACAGATCCACTCTACCTTGTGTTGAATAATAGGTAGGTGGTAAGATTTTAACTCACGACCACTTGGTCACAAAGGCTCTGATACAATGTTAAGTGATCGTTTTATCACAATAGCTTAAACTGTTGTGTGAGGCCAACTTAATTAATTTTATATATTCACTAACAAGAAGAAAGTTCCTCAAACATTGGTTTCTTTCGAGGAAAAGAGCAACAAAGTGTCTACTCTCTCTGATTTCGAGAGAAAAGCTTTGGAAGAACTTAAGCACATAGTTCAAAAAGCTTTCAAGACTCACCATTTCGGTGCTTCATCACAATAAAATGAAGAGACAATCTCTTAAACTACCCAACCAAAAGAAAATGAATACTCAGAAAATGCATCAAAGGTCGAATCTTTACCAGATGAGATATCGATATGGGGGACTCCCTTTTTCAAGGATGATAGAGCTGATGTGATTTTGTTAGAAATCACAAAAGCTGCATTACTGATTTCTAACCTATATACCATCTTAGGGGTTTATTATACCTTAAATGATATCGTTACCTATGGAAGAAAATAGCTCCATTTTGAATTTTGAAATAATCACTTATTTATCATCAAAATCATTGATACCAAACTTTAAGCTAACTCACCCTACCACATATCTTTTGAAACATAATAATTAATGCAATCATTAATCACAATAACATAAAACTCACAAGACATTAACACCAATGTAATGTGAAACATGCATACAATTTAAAATGTATGAATACTACCTCCAGAACACGCTAAACACAACACATGTATCATAATTATATGTCAACAATCACACCATGTTACAACAATTAAGCATACGTAATCTTCCATAATTGATCAACTTATGTAACATGCAATAAATCATATAAATTGCATTCAAATTCTCAATAGTAGAGAAAACGCAAATTCTAACAACCCTAATTGACATACACATCTTGTTTTTTATATGAATCATATCTTAAACTCTTTTATTATGAAAATTGATCATTGCTACTTAATTATTTACTAGTAATGATATATAACTACTAAAAAAAATTTCCTCTTAAAATTTGTTTCTTCTATACTTCCCATCATTTCTCGGGATGTTCTCTCATCTTTCATATGTTCTTTTCTATAAATTGTTGAATAAGTCTTTAGAATTTCCTTTTAAAAATGGTATTTGATCAACTGTTATCTCTGAAATTCCAATTTGATCAATCAATGTTTAGATTCAATAAGTTGATTTTGCCTTAAAAACTTAGTTCAGTTAACCAATAGCCTGTAATTTTTAAAGTACTCCTACATTGCTTAGATCAAATGAAGTTTTAGTTAATTAATATTCTTAGTAAATCTCCAAAACTAATGCAAAAATGTATAAACACTAACCTCAACCAAAATTACTCTATTCTTAATTCCGCTCACAACTAATCAATTCTAAACCTCCCAATATCATAATCATTTTTAGAAAATGATCATAAACATCAAAACTTCACATATAATAAAGTCCAAACATCCGACATAAAAATAATCATAGTAATGCATAAATTCGTAGTCTTATATTTTGTTTTATTTTAAAACTTTTGTAGCTAAGAAAATGACGTGGGCTTTTGATTTTCTATTTTTGTTTTCAAAGCTAATTTTATTCATTACACGTATATTATATTATTATTATTTATTAGTAATTACTAGTAAAATTTATGAATATTATTATTTAATTATTCAATTATACATATTTCATTATATTTTCAAATATATAAATACACAAATTATTTTGAATTAGAAATTATTAACAATAAAATTACTACAAGAATAAAAATTAATTTCAAAATAATAATATTTTAAATTTATATATTAATTAACTTAAGTTAAACATTTTAAATAAAATATGATAAAATTATTGTAAAATTTATTAATAGATACTATATGGCAAATAAAATGAGCATTTTATTTAATTTTAAACTAGTAAGAATTTCAAAATAGAAATTATAGTTACTAGCAATATAAAAGGTAATAACTAGTATTTATAATTTATTATTTAAAATATAATAATTAATCATTTTAGATATAAAACAGACTTAAAATTAATCATTTGTAAGAATAAAGTGTTACGTGCTATGTAAAATGTAATTAGTTCTTTTTATTTGTTATTATTAACAATTAATTTAATGAAGCTATTCAAATATTAACAAAATGATTTATCTTTAATTATTGTATAGTATAGTTATTATTAATAATTTTTGAAAATATAAATACAATGACATTAACAACTACAAAAATTTTCATTTAAAAATAAATTCATGAAAAGCATAAAAAAATTAATGAAAGGAAAAGTTCTTTAAGATTTTGTTTCTTATTTTATTTTTAGTTTTTTTTTGTTATTTATGAAAATAGAAAAAAGATTATTTTGATTTTCTATTTTCGTTTTGATCATAACATAATTTCATTATTTATTAACTAAATATTTTTAGTTTCTTAATATTAAGCAATGATAAAAACTTATGACGATCATAATTACTTTTTGTAAAATATTTCAATTTTTTAAAAAATTAAAATTAAAATTATTTTGTAAAAATTATTTATAATGAATATTTCAAGATTGAGTTCATATTAAATATGTTTTAATAATAATAAAATTTTGAAAATAATTTTTAAAATTGTATTTCTTAAAGATATTATAGTTAACAATCAACTAAGTTTTTATATTTAAAATAAAATAAAAATATAAAATCACAAAAATAAAAATAAAAGTAAAATGTGGATCAATATATAAGTTTGGAATAAGCAATGCTTTATTATATAAACTTTTAAATTTGTAATTCTCTAGATTTTAAATTTTAATAATTTTCATTAGAGTAAGTAATATACTTTAAACCTTGATAAAATAGATGAATTATTTTGAAATTGTAATCAAGATAAACATTCAATAAAACTTGATTTTATTTGTCTCTTTATAGGCTTTGTTTCCTTCTATTATACAATGTTGAACGAGAGAGAGAAGCCCTTAAAACTCAAACGATGCCTCTCAATTGTTTTTCTTTTATTTGATGAATAATCAATATAAACATTAAAAAATATTATTTTATTTAAAATTTGTCTCTTTTCAAGTGACTAATAGGATTTAAACTCTTTGATAATTAAAATATAAAATATGATCCACTTAATAAAGTCATCGGTGACTTTGAATTTCTCACCTCACTTTTTCTTCTTAAATTGTAGTAGTTTTCGGATCTTGCACAAAGGTTGTAACAGCAAATCCTAGCAAGAGAATGACAATAAATATGATGAATATCAACAAACTCATAAGAAGTATAACTCATAACTCAATATGAACGTGTAACTGAACTATCATAAATAAAATTAAAAGTAAATTAAGGTAAATAACTTGTTTAGTGATCTTGAATATATCCTCCATTGTTTATATGTGCATTGTTTGTTGATTATATGATATGCATCATATTGTTCTTCAAAGTTAAAAGCTTTACCTTTTGAATCACAAGCTTGATAAGTTCTTGACAGGTGATTGTCCGATATATTAATTCCCCTGATACATCATAAGACAAGAGAAACAAGGAATAAATAAGTTGAATAATAAAGGCATGTTTTCAAGTCTCAACTTACCTTATTTTAAAAAGAATTCAATCTTTTGAAAATAATGAAATAAATCTTAGAAAAATTTAATACAAATACTAACTTAGAGTTAAATAGGATTTTATATTAAATTATGTAGTTAAAAGAGACAAATGGAGATTAAAAATTAATTTTTATAAATATTAACGTGTGAAACATTACATCTACGTACAACTAAAACTATTTTAAGGGCTCAATGTAAAAAAAAATCAAAATCCGTTTAAAGGTTAAATGAGTGCACGGCTCATCACATAACAATGTTGAATTGACAAAGTAAACTAAGCTAGAAATTTGACTATAACCTCCCAAAAATCATGTTCAACCTAACGAAATGCTTAACTTGTCGAAAACTTATTACAAGTGTACTTTTGCTTCTCATTTTCCACTCTGACACACAAGGCAGGAGGCCTAGAGCACAAGCAGACAACTTTAGCTATGTGAACTGGAGGCTAATCTTATTACATGCCACAACATAGTGCGCACTGCATCCTCACAGAGTCAATGTCTCAAACTCCATCGCCGGAAGTGTGTCTCATAATTTTAACTTTAGAACTACATTTCAAGCCCATACGAGGAACATAGCCAGCCTGTCAGTTAATTTGTCTTAATTTTTCCAATACATCATTTGACCGAAAATGATATATCGAAAATTCATCGTAGCACATAAATATCATCAGCCTTGAAGCGTTTTGCATTTCATTATTTATATTATCATTAAGCGACAAAAAGGCATCTTAAAAACGAAGCAACTGACAACAAGAAAAGGCAAAACGAAGATGGACTTTGTTTACTAGTTGGTACGAGAGACGAAGGAGGGAGGCTTAGGTAGTGACAGAGATGAGGATGCTGGGATGCCAAGGACGGTGGCACGACGAGGACACGTGGTGACGGGGCTTCGCTAGGCATAAAGAACGGCGAGGACAGCGACGTCGGAGAAAAAAATAGCCAAATGCAATGGAGGAGGGGGAAGGGGAGGGGTTGCACTTGCAGTAGTTTTAGGTTAAACAAAAATGACATCGTTTGGCGTTTTATTAAAAACGTTGAAGCCAAAGCAAACGATGACGTTTACCTCTTAAAATTTACTGATGGAACTTACCAAAGGAGCGGTATTCTATTAGTAAACAAAAAACTTATTCCGCCAAGCATTCCTGCTTCTTTACTGATGGAAATTTTCTTTTGTCGCTATTTTTTGTCAAAAATTTTGCTAAAATAATTTTTCTTCATATTTACCGACGGATATTTATTCCATCACAAAATGAAAATTTTCTCAATAATGTTACTGATGAATTGTGATTTTCTATTAGTAATTTGCTACGATTTCGTTTTTGCCGATAATTTTTCATCGCTAATTACTAATTTTCTTGTAGTGGTAGTTTCAATAGCGTTATTCAACCACGACTCGCTCATCTTCTTCGTTTACCCATGCAACTAGCTCAACATGTTCAAGTTATGGTAAGTGATAGTTATTTTCCCCAGGCTGAAGGTTTCGTTCCTAACTTACCACTTGTTATTTCGGGTCATCTAATTACTATTCCTGTATGTGCCTTCGCCTTGGGCGCTTCTTGGTTAGCCTGCATAAATTAAATTTTATAATGGGAAATAATTTATTACATTCCAAGGCTACCAAACTTCTACTCCTCAGGTTGCTCATTTTAATCACTTTTGATGTTTCTATGTGATTGACCAGATTGATGTTGTTTACCTTTTGAAATGTTTATCCTTAATATCCTTAGATGATTTTGTTCACTTTCCTATGATTTCCCTTGGACTTGGTTGCTCGTTTGCAACAATTCTCCTTTGTGTTTCAACTTCCAAAAGGACTTCCTCCTCCTAGATCCCATGATCATGTTATTTCCTTACAAGAGTGTGTTATTGCTGTTAAAGTTAAACTATACAGATATCCTCTTTCTTAGAAGGAGGACATTGAATGTATGGTTAATGACATACTTTATAAAGGAGTTGTTCAACCTAACACTTCCTCTTTTTTTGCTCAAGTTTTACTCGTAAAACATAAGGATGTTTCTTGGCGTTTTTATATTGATTATCGTGTGCTCAGTTTTTTTTTCTAACTTAGATTTACAGATTGATTATTACAAAATTTTGATTCGCCCCTAAAATTACATTTCGCACTCATAATGATCATTATGAATGGCTTCTCATACCATTTGAGCTTACAAATACCCTTGCTAGCTTTTGAAGATTTGAAAATTGATATTTTTTGATCTTGTCTTTGAAAGTTTGTTTTAGTATTTTTCAATGACATTTTTGTTTACAGCCCAGCTTGGTGTACGCATTTAGATCATTTAACATTGTTTCTTAAATGTTTGCAACAGTGACCATCAATTATTTGCTAAGTTTTTGGATTGTACTTTTGGCCAAATTAATGTTAACTACTTGGGTCATATTATTTCAACCTCTAATGTTGAAATGGACCCTTCCAAAGTGCAAGCTGTAAGGGATTGGCTGTTCCTTTTGCTTTCTCTCACAAGCTTTTCTTGGTTTATTTGGGTACTATCGTCACTTCATTAACCGATATGCTTCGATATCTGCCCCTTTAACAGACTTGTTGAAAAGGATAAATTTTAGTGGTCTTCTTCAACACAAGAAGCTTTTGAAACCCTAAAACTCTTCCAGATTTTTCCAAGCCTTTCATTTTGGAAACTGATGCTTCAGGCCTCGACATATGTGTTATTTTAGCTCAAGAAGGGCACCCTATTGCCTATTTTTCTAAGAAACTATCTTCTAGAACGCACCTGGAATATGTCTATGTTAGGGAGCTTTATGCTATCAAGGAAACAGTCGTTAAATTTCGTCATTACTTGTTGGGCCATCGCTAGTCATAATTTTGGTAACCAAAATCCTAAACTGGTAGCTTGGTTAGCTAAATTATGGGGTCTTTCCTATTCTATTGAATATAAACTGGGTCTTATTAACCTTGCTGTGGATTCCTTATCTACAGTTTTCTATATGGCTCTCACTGTTTCTTAATAATCTTTTTTATATGACATATATGTTGTGATTGCTTCTTCTCCTTCTTCGCAGAAGCTCAATTCTCAATTTATAGCAACTGTAGCGGCCTATCTGGATTTTTTTCCTTCTTGAGGTTTTCTCGTTAAGAACAATCTCTTGGTGATTCCTATGGATAATCCTTCTTTTATTCAACGGCTTCTGCAAGAGTATCACTCTTCTTCCATCGGTGGCCATGCTAGTTTTCTTCGTACTTTTACTGGAATCTCTACCTATTTTTTATGGCTTTGTATACGAGCTGATATTCGTCCTTTTATTCACACTTTTTGTGAAGGAAATCACAATTTTCTCCGTAAACCTTCACACAAACTCATCAAACAAAGAACACAATTGGCATTTTTTGGGACAAGAGTGTACGTGTGTGAGAAGTGAAGAAGAGGCTCTAGAGAATTCGAAGAAAGAAGAGAATAGAAATGCTATATGACTAAAGGGTTAAAAAATACAGAGCATAAAAGGAAGTGCTTTAGTCATGCACGTGAGTAGCATATGGACGATAATCACGTGAGCAGCACAAAGCTTAATGAACAAAGCATGGGTTGATAAACGTGAATAAAAGGCAGGAACATACATCCTCTACTATGATATATAAATATACAATTCCACAGTCACAAGGACACAATGAGCTCGTACATGTATACAATTTTTTGATTCAAGAGAGAAAAATAAGAGAGAGTGTTAGAGTATATACTAAGGGTAGTAGGGAGTTTGTGAGGGAACTCCTGCGGGTGTTTAGAAAACACCTATTCTCTTGTATTCTTCTTTTATTGAAGCTAGTGAAAACCTCATTGTGATATTGGCCCTTGGACGTAGATAGTTTTCTGCTATCAAGCCAAGTAAAAATCTTATGTATTCTTTACATTTCTACAACTTTTCATTTATGCAAAAACAAGTTCAAGTATCAACCATCATTAGTCTTGTAATAAAACAACAGAAAACCATACAAAGATCCTAACAAATTGTTATCAGATGGAAAACGCGTCTGTAAGGGAGAGATATCTATACCCTTATAAGGCGTACTTCGTTCCCCTTTCCAATCGATGTGAGATCTCACACTCTCCACCCCCTTTAGAGCCCAGCCTTCTTTAGGGCCCAGTCTAGCTGGCACAACGATTCGAGTACTGGCTCTGATACTAATCTCCCTTACAGACGCGTTTTTCATGACCTAACGGACTAGATCCCATCAAAACTTCAAGGTTAAATGTGATCGGGGGAGAATAGTTCTAGGATGGATGACCTCCTGGGAAGGCCTTGGGAAAAACAAAATCGTGAGGGCTTGGCTGGACCAAGGCTCAAAGCAGACAATATCTGTAAGCGGGTAATCTGGGATGTTATACTTGGTATCAAAGCCAGGTTTCGAGTCGGTAGGACCGGCTGGAGAGTTAGACTTTCCCTTACAGATGCGTTTTCCATGGCCTAACGCACAGTATCCCATCAGAACTTCGAGGTTAAACATGCCTGGACGAGAGTAGTTCTAGGATGGGTGACCTCCTGGGAAGGCCTTGGGAAAAGCAAAACTATGAGGGCTTGGCTGAGCCAAGGCCCAAAGTGGACAATATCTGTAAGCGGGTGATCTGGGATATTACAGATTGGTACCAGAGACAGGACCCGAGCGATATGCTAGCGCGGATGCTGGGCCTCTCGAGGGTGTGGATACTTAGGGGTATCCCATATCGACTGGAGAGGAGAACGAAGCATGCCTTATAAGGATGTGGAAACCTCTCTCTTGCAGATACTTTTTCCATGCCTTAACGTACAGGATCTCATCAGAACTTTGAGGTTAAACGTGCTCGGGTAAGAGTAGTTCTAGGATGGGTGACCTCCTGGGAAGGCCTAGGGAAAAGTAAAATCGTGAGGGTGCGAGGCCCTAGAGGCCGAGGCCCAAAGCAGACAATATCTGCAAGCGGGTGGGCACGAGGCCCAAGAGACTGAGGTCTTGTGGACGCGAGGCCGAGGTCCTACACTTTATCTCTTCATTCATGGCATCAATCCACTTTTGAGAGTTAGAACTTTCCATGGCTTGACGGAAGTTGTGTTGGACCCTGAACTTTTCTGTAAGCTAGGACTATTAAATGAGAAATTACTGGTAATTAGTTATGTGTAAAGCAAGGAGAATCCTTGAAATTTAAAAGGAATAGAAAAGATGGTTTAGATACAAGATGAGATATATGTGAAACATTGGAAGTTAAAAGTTGGAAAGTGCAATTGAAAAATGTTCTTGAGCATGCTATGGTGTTTTGGCCATAACTTGATTTCTAGTTATCCAAATGAGATGATTCTTAATTTGGAGTAAACTAGGAATATATGTCTATAAATTGTCTGATGAAATCAAGTTTTAATTCAATCTCTAATAACGTAAATTTTCATATGGAAGTCATGCGCAGGATAATGTTTTAGTATAAGAACAGTCCGAAATGTTTGGACTATAACTTTTGGTGTAGTGCACCAAATTAAATGATTTTGGTGGGGTTATGAAATTAAGACAATAACGAACATTTCTCTAGAAGAAAGTTTTAGCAAATTCCTTCAATTTGATGATTTGAAAAATATCCTAAGTTAAGCATGATTTGATGGATTTTGAGGCTTTGTTATATTTTATGATTTTGAGGACTTAATTAGCATGTTAATGTGATTAATTAGCATGTAAATTTGAGTAAGAGAATATGGGATATATTGATTGGATTGAATTAAATTAAAGTATTAGAAATTAAAGTGTTAGAAAAGTATGAGGGCAAAATTGAAAGAGTGCTTAGGTGTTTTAAGTTGGAAGGCTAACATGGAGGGGCATAAGGGTCCTTTACCATTCATTAAATGACATGGCATGTGGGTTAGTATATAAGGAAGAGTGATGCATGAAAATGAGAGGGAAAGACCAAATAAAAGAGAGAAATGAGAGAGAGTTGTCGTGGAGAAGAGGAGGAGAAGAAGAAAGAGGGAGCTAGGGCTTGCTTTTCCATGGATCTCAAGAGGGATTTTAATGGTCATTCATGAAGGAAAAGATAGAAGAAGGTAAGGGTTTCCATTAGAGACAAGCAACTCCTCATTTGGTGAAGGATCAAGGTACGAGTGTTTTTGAGTTGTTAGATTTTTGTGAGGGTTTTTGGCTTAGATAGCCTAAGAATGGTATAGGTTTATGTTTTCTAAGACCAATTTCATGGTATGTTTCTTTGGGGTTGGTCAATTTGGATATCCTTTGATTTGGGGATTTTGTGGCTTTTGTTAAAGGAGATTAAGAGAGGATTCAAGAGGAGCAAGAGGGGAAGCATGTTGAATAAGTTTATAAGCAAGGATTTAAGGTGGGTATCTTGTTTATAGCAAAATTTACGAGCCATAAGTGTTTCCTTTTAAAGCCAGAGAAGAAAATGATTTCAAATTGCTTCATATTTGTTGCATTATTATTGTGAACGATTTGCAAAATTGTTATGTGACTGATATGTGAATTTGGTTAATGAAATGTGAGATATTGCATGATCATAAATAAATGTATTTTTGAAATATGTCATTTTGGCAAAATGTCAAGAAAAATCAAGTTTTTTTAAAAGTGCCATTTTTGGCAACAAGCTTTGAATTACATGTTATGTGGGTTTTGGTAATCTATCCAAAAACTGTCACATGCACGTTGACCTAAGAAAAAGGCTTCTCCCGCCTACCCACTAGTAACACGGAGCTCCTTCAAGGACTCCCCAAGTTTACGACTACACAGGACTATTATATGGAATTGTGTAGTTCGTCAAGTTTATGGATCTACCTAAACCATTTATATGCTTATGTGTTCACGATTTGTGAATAAGTTGATGCTTTCATGTTTTGTGATTTATGAATTTGAATACATGATGAGATTTTGAGAAACAAGTGTTTTATGGATTTCAACAAGAATTTTTTCATGATTAAGAATTTTTGAAAGGTTTTGCTTGTTATTTTGTTATAAACATGTTATCCACGGGCTTTTAAAGCTCACCCCCACTCTCTTTCCCCAATTCAGGTGTTGACCAAGATACAGAGAGAGAACCAAGGCATTATTTTGGACTTTGTATGTTTTGTATTGTTTTGGAATAATTGATGTAAATACAAAGTTGTAATTGCATTTTGAGCAATTGAATGATTTAATTTGTGATTTTGTGAAATATTGTAACATGGCTTGGAAATGCCATTGGAGCTTGTAAACTCTTATATATATGATGTGAATGAAATATGGAATTGTGTATGATGATAATGAAAGGTGAAATTGTGTATGGATGATTGTTACTGTTGAATGCGAAATTGGGTATGGATCAAAGTGGAGTTAAAATATGGATTAATTAAGGATGAGGTTAAATGGGAATTAAGTACATTTGAAGAAGTGATCCATGTGAGTTAATGAACTTTGCATATAAATTGATATATATAAGTGAGGTAATATGGACAAGAAAGATAGGAATGTTATGATGGTAATCATAAGATGTTTTGAATAAAGTGAAGTGATGATTTGATGAACTTCTATTGGTAGTTGAAATTAAGTACGCTTAAAGAAGTAATCCAACTGAATTGATGGACTTCGAATATGAGTTGCCATTACTTATAATTGAAATGTGATGGAAAAGAAGGATTAGTATTTGAATGGATAAGAATGATGGTGCATTAGCTAAGGAAGTGAATTTGGGGCAAAGTTTCAGTTTTTCATAAGGGTAAGATTTGTGTTCAGGATTCAAGGGAGATTCTGGAAAAACTTGGATAGCATTAGTAAAAATGGTATTCTTTGAAGTTGTATATGATCTTTTTATCCTTCCGACGCTATAAGGCTTGTAACTTTTGGACATCGGAATGAAGAGATATGATTGTTACAAGTTGGGATGCTACTTAGGATTTTATGTGTATGACAACTATGGTTATTGATGGGAATTGTGGTTTTGATGAACCAAATGAATTAAGAATTGAGGGTTTGATGAGCTAAATATGTTGTTTGAGTTGTTATGAAGTGTTTTGGCATTGGAATAAGTGAATTTTGCAAGATTACAAGTGTTTATGATGTTAGATTTGATGTAGGAAGCATTGGAAAAAGTTTGGAGGGGTTTTGGGAAGCCCCATGTCCATTAAATGGACTTTATGTTTGTTTAACCGACATTTACGGGTCAAGAAGGGCCCCAAGCATCGTCCATGTCCATTTAATAGACTTGGTGTTCGTTTAACAGACATTCACGAGTGAAATGGTGCATTTTGGCCCGTATGTGTCTGATAAATGGACATGCATGTCCGTTTAACGGACAGCCACGGGTTAGCTTGAAGAAATGGAGATTTTTGACCATTTTAGAGGCTGAATATGACTTTGTGGTCTTCATAAAAGTTTTATATTTCGAAGTCTTCTTTCTAATGGTCTAAAAACTAAAAAAATCCGACATTTGTGGTGAAAGTTATGATAATCGTACCAAGATTATCATTTTGATTTAGGATATGAACATGTTAGATTCTTTTGATCATAACTCCCTCATCCGACCTCCGAATGGAGTGATTCTTGAGGCGATAGATTTATAAGACATGATTTTATCTCTCCATGAAATTTTATAGCTTTTGGTTGTGAGATGAAAAATTTTGATTGTAAGAAAGTGAGAGGTCAGTTTAAAGAGCATGATTGAGGTATCAACACGCTTTTGAATTTTATGTATATCTTGAGCTATATAGCTCCGATTGAGGTGATTCTTGCTTCAAAAAAAAAAAAGACTTAAAGCTACAATTTCTTTGAAGAAGTCAACTTATGATTTTGGTGATTGTTTAGTGTGCATTCAACACATTTGTGGAATGACAACAAATGACCCTTCAGGAAAATAAGCTCAAGGTTTGTGTCTCCGAATGATGGGCTCCGGGAACGGGGTCCATGAGCATGGTGACTAATTTTATGTGGGCACGCCATTGAACAAATTGTGAAAAAAAATTATTGGGATTTTATGAGAATGAAGATGAACCGATGATGGTTAAGGTTTAAGACATCCGAATTTGGGCTCCGTAAGTGAGGTCCAACATGAGTGATATCAGAGCAAGCTCAAGTTTCATGATCAAACACGAGTTGGATTCCGGAAGCAAGTGGGACCCAACAAGTTGATTGGATCATCTTCCACCATACCAATGTCAACTTCATGTTCTTGAAGAAATACAACATAATCATTTGGAATTGCACTTCTCCTTTCTCTAATGGATCTCTTTAATGGCATAGTTTCTTGAGGTTGTAGAGTTTGTTCTTTTGGAACAAGTTGTTGAACTTGGGGAGGAGTTTCTATGACATTGTCTTAAGCTGGAATTACTCTTGAACAATGTCATAAATGGAAACCTGACCCTGATCATTGACAATAGCAATTAGAGGAATTTCAACGTGTTCCTATTCAAAAACAAAGTCCTTAATCCTTTCTCCCCTCGTAAACTCAACATCCTAAAAAAACTGGGCATTTCTCGTCTAAAAAATTTCCTTGGTTTTGGGATCATAAAACTTGTAACCCCTGGATCTTTCAGAATATCCAATAAAGTAACAACTGATAGTCCTTGAGTCCAGTTTCTTTTCATTTTGCCTATAAGGCCTTGCCTCAGCTAGACATCCCCAAATGTGCAAGTGTTTTAAACTAAGATTCTTGCCCGTCCAAAGTTCATAAGGGGTCTTAACAGTTGCTTTAGTTGAAACTCTACTGAGTATAAATGCTGCGGTCTTTAATGCTTCTCCCTAGAATGATTCTGGCAAGGTAGAATGACTAATCATACTCCTTACCATATCCTTAAGCGTTTTGTTTCGTCTTTCAACAACATCATTCATACTAGGCTAACTTGGCATAGTGTACTGTAGGACGATACCGCATTCCTCTAGGAATTTAGCAAACGATCCTGGACGTTGTTCACCTGATCCGTCATATCTACCGTAGTACTCGCCGCCATGGTCAGATCTGACAATTTTAATTTTGTTGAGTTGGTTCTCAACTTCAACCTTAAAGTTTTTGAACACGTCCAAAGACTGTGATTTGTTATAAATGAGATAAAGGTAGCCATATCACGAAAAGTCGTCTATAAACGTTATAAAATATGGTTGTCCATTCCAAGCATTGTAGGTAATGGCCCACAAATATCCGTATGGATAAGTTATAAGACTTCTAAAGCCTTATTGGCACCAAATCTCCTTACATTTGTTTGTTTCCCCTTAATGTAATTAACACAAGTAGCAAAATCTGTAAAATCAAGGGATCGAGAATTCCTTTGGACACAAATATCTCAATTCTCCTTTTGTAGATGTGACCTAATCTCTTGTGTCAGAATGAGGCATAATTCTCTTCGGTTAATTTGCGCTTTAAACTTTGTGTGCCCACATGCAAGGCTTCACTAAATGAAGAATTAATGTCAAGCATATATAGATTATCGTAACCTGATAAAGAACTGATACCAACCAAATTTGAATTTTGAAAGAGACTAAATATTCTATTTACAAATGAACAACAATAACCAGATTTGTCCAAAACAGAAATAGAAATCAAATTCTGTCTAAAAGACGGTACAATGAAAGTCTCAACTAACTCCAAATAAAATCCAGTTATTAATAATAATATAAAAGTCTTTATTGCTTCAACTTTTACCGACTTGTCGTCCCCTACATAGATGTATCTTTCACCATCACTTAGTTTTCGGCATCTCAGGCAACCCTGCATTGACACATTAAAGTGAGTTGTTACACCAGAATCTAACCACCATATGTGTCTAGGTACCGAAGTCAAATTAACCTCAGAACAATCCAAAGTAAGAAGCATACCTTTCTTTGCACGCCATGCGTGATAATTGGTACATTGCTTCTTTACATGACCTTCAGCATCACAAAAGAAACAACCTCTTGATTTTTCTTCCTTACATAATTTTTTTTGTATTGATGGAACTGTATCTTCCTTAGTTTTTTTTTTTTTGTTCCTTTTGTCCTTAGATGTTATGGCTAAGTGAGCACTTTCTGTCTTATCATGCTTCAACCTTTCCTCTTCCTGGACACAATGTGAGATAAGCTCATTAAGAGACCATGTCTCTTTCTGACAGTTATAACTCACTTTGAATTGACTGTATTATGTCGGAAGAGATATCAAAACTAGATGCACTAACAAGTCTTCGAATAATTCCAACTTAAGTGCTTTCAATTTTGAAGCAATGTGAGACATTTCTATAATGTACTCCCTTATGTTTCCTTTTCCTACATATCTCATTGAGATAAGCTTTGCCAAAAATGTACTTGTTTCAGCCTTTTCATTTTTGGCAAATCTTTCTCAAGATTCTCAAGTAAACCCTTAGCCGTAATAATCTGATTGGACATAGTGCCCCGAAAAGCTTCTGGAATGGCACGTTTCATGATCATCAAGCTCATACGATTCAATCTTTCCCACTTTTCCATCTCCCTCTTTTGATCAGAGGTACTCTCACCAGTAAGTGGATCAGGTTGATCGACTAGTAAAGTAAGATCCAAGTCCATGACTTCGAGAACAATCAAAACATTTTCCTTCCATGACTTAAAGTTAGTGCCATTAAACATAGGAATTGAATTAACACTAGCAGAGATATTTGCAACATAACCAGGAACTGAATAGAGAACAAAACAAACAAAATCTAATTGCTCACATAACAACACTATAATATACCAAATTAATTATATACAGATAATGGTAGGGCCTCATCACAAGATACCGTGCACAACATTAATATTTAGTCTTTGGACATAAATACTAACTTGTAAGTAGTACCTTGGTGTAGTGATCAAATACTGGCAATAAGGTATGTCAAACAATAAAACTTTCTTTGAACAGATTTAATGTTCACATATTATACTGAATAATTGTCACACATTTACCACCATAAGTATATATGCAATTCGGGCCAAATATAAATTTTTCTTTGGGTCAGTCCATATTCGCATGAATAACATACACATAAAACTTTTTAACATTCTAAGTTAAATTAATTTTATAAGAGAGGCTGCTTTGGCAAGATGTTACTTCAATTAATTTAATTTTAAATGCTATATATTTCTTTAAAATACCAAAATCTGAAATTAATACCAAATTTTACATAAATTGTATGAAAACACCATAGCTCTAATTTTTAAATGTTATGACATTAACAATCCTGTCAGTTTAAATTGAGAATTGAGTCAAAATTTTAAAAATTAAACAAAAAATTATAAATTTTAGACTCAAAACTCATTCCTCGTAGTACTTGGTTATTATAAACATGAAGACTTCGGTTATTTGATAAAGAAAAGTCTTTAAAAGCTTTCTTTGTATATCTAATGTGTAGCATCCCACTCCCGTGCGACCCAAACCTGACATCGACTGTGATATCCAAGTCCGTACCCTGCGAGGATGACGTGTTAAAACACTCATTCAGTAGTCGGTACATTTTTTTTCATAACAATATATGTGGAAATCAATGCCCAAGTTGGGTCCTCATTCAATCATATACAATTTCATTATACACAATTTCCAATAGCCACTCGGTCCTATTTCCCAAATACAAATATACACTTCAATACATAAATAAAGACATGCAATGCAGACACGAACTGATTCTGACTCTTATCCTTCACTTGAATCCTACAAATATACTCCCGTTGGCTTAACGGGGTATTCTTCTGATCCTGAAAAATAATTGCAAATTTTGGTTGAGTTTTGCGAACTCAGTGAGTGACCATCATTGATGGTCCGCTCAATCATTGCAAAAATAATATCAATATATATTGTTAAGTCAAACCAGACTTCACGTATTAAATAATTTTGATAATAAACAAAGAGAAATATACTAAGAAAAGGCATTTAAAGAAAAATGCGAAAGAAAAGCGGGCGATACAAAAGCGATTTAAGAAAAGGATTTAAAGAAAAACAGACGAAACAAAAGCGATTTTAAGAAAAGCGTATTTAAAGAAAAGCGAGCGATACAAAAAGCATTAAGAAAAGGATTTAAAGAAAAAAGATTTAAACAAAAAGCAGACGGAAGAAAAACAGACGGAAGGAAAAGAAGACGATACAAAAGGCATTTAAAGAAAAATGACTAAGAAAAGCGACGATACAAAAGCGGGCGGAAGCTTTACGAAGACAAAAGCGACGATACGAAAATAAGACGGAAGAAAGAAACATCGCTTAAGACAGTTCTGAGCTAAACCGAATAACCGCTTTTAAAGATTCAAGAAGCGATAGTCAAAGAAAGCGATTGAAGTTCACTATAAATAAGAGTCGAGATTGAAGAAGAAATAACTTTAGGAAAAAGTGAATGAAACTCGTATTCAATATCTCATCTATCTCGAAAAATTGCGAACTATTTTCGAGTGTATATTGTGAAGAGCAACTCTTTTGTAAAAGCTCTTTATCGCTTTTCATTTTGAAAAAGTGCTATAGATAGCTGAAGAGGCTAAGAGTAAAAGAATACTTGCATTAAGAGACTGAAGAGGCTCATCTAAAGAATACTTGTAATCGGTTTGAGATAGTGAAAATCTCGAAGAATATCCGAGGATCGGACGTAGCCCACGGTTTGGGGTGAACCAGATAAAATTGCGTGTTTCTCTCTAACTCTTACTTTTCTTAAATCGTAGTTTTCATTATTAACAAAGTTTTTCAAACTAGTTAAGAATTGATTTACGATAAGTTTTCCGAAAGAACAAGCAATTGTTATCAAGGATTAAACAAAAGTTTATCACAATTCAACCCCCTTCTTGTGTATCTTGGTCATATTATTACTCAATATATTAACGTGTGATTTACTTCAATTGGTATCGAGCAAGGTGTTCAAGAATCACTCTAATAAAGTGTGAACTAAAGAAAATGGTGGAATCACACACGATATTGCGAAGGAGCCTCACCACTAGACCTCCAAAGATTCAATGGTGAAGACTACCACTATTGGAAGGATCGGATGAGATTGTTTATCGAGTCTACTCACATTGACCTTTGGGACATCATCGAGAATGGACCTTACACACCAAGATGATGATAAAATCCAATTCCACGAGAAAGATGGACAATGAAAGCGTAAAGCAAGATTTCAACTAAACTCCAAAGCGAAATTTTCTTGAGTTGTGCATCGAGCGAAGCGAGTATGACAAAGTGCATGGATGCGATCGCCAAAGAAATGTGGGATACATTATCAATTGCACATGAAGGAACAAATCAAGTGAAGGAGTCCAAGATAAGTATTTTGGTGCATCAAGACGAGTTATTCAAGATGAAAGAAGAAGAGACCATTGATCAAATGTTTGGAAGATTCCAAACAATTGTTAATGGGCTAAAAGCTCTTGGAAGAACGTACTACAGCCAAGACCATGTTCGAAAGATTTTGAGGAGTCTGCCAAAAGATGGAGACCCAAAGTAATCACAGACAAGAAGCCAAAGACTTAAGTGTCTCAAGCTTGATGAATTGCTTGGATCGTTGAAGATACACGAAGTAGAGCTTGATGCGGAAGATAAGCCCAAAAGGAGAAGTCCATAGCGCCAAAGCAAGTCAAAAGAATCACAAAATCCGTAAGAAGAAAACAAAAGGAATACGCCAAAGGCGTTAAAGATTGAAGAAGCAAGGATGATGATTCCAAGAAGTCGAATCAATCAAGTGATGAAGACGATGAGCTATCTTTCATTTCAAGAAAGATAAGAAGAATGTGGAAAAAGAAGTCCAAAGGAAATTCAACATTTAGAAGGAACAATGGCAAAGACGATGAAAAGTCGATAAAGCGACCATTACATTTATGAATGCAAGAAGCGGACATTACAAGTCCGAGTGTTCAATGTTGAAAAGACAACCCGTATGAGTAGAGATAACAAGAAAAGCATGATGACAACGTGGGAAGATCTGGATTCATCGAATCGATACAAGTTCACAAGCGTCGAAACATGCTAACATATGTCCGTAGTCAAGAAGAAAGTGATGAGGAGGTAACTTCCAGCTATAATGATATACAAGATGCATATTCGTAATTGTTAGAGGATTCTCATGCTATTCGAAACAAGACAAGCCGTTGAAGAAGAAATATATAGAAAACCTCAAACATACTCATGAGATAGAGAGTGAGAATATAAGTTTGAGAAAGCAAGTTGAGGAATTGAATAACAACAAAGTTGTAGATAGATCTCAAGAGATTAATCAATTGAAACGAGAATTAATAATCTCTCAATTGATCTAGCTAAATTTACGATAGTACAAAAAGATGAATGAAATGATAGGAGAATACGTACATCCGAGGATAAAACTGGATTAGGGTTTACTAAAATAAGCCCCAAAGATTACGTAGTAAAATCGGTTGCTCAAAAAATAAGAAAAGATATCAATCGATTTTTAGAAAGGTCATCAACATTATCATTCTACACATCATTATCATTCATTACATCGATTAACCCTAAAGGACCCAAGAGAATCTGGTACCTAAAATAAAATAATATCTCCTATGTAAATCCTTCGTTGGAAGAACCAAAGAAGCACCATTGGTATATGGACAAGGATGCTCGCGTCACATGACGGGAAACAAGTCTATGTTCCTAGATCTTTAGTACAAGAAAGGAGGATCAGAACTTTTGGAGACAACCAACAAGGAAAGATAATCTGTTTGGTAAGATTGGTAAGAATTCTCATGCATACATTAATAACGTCTTACTAGTTGATGGTTTAAAGCATAACTTGATAAGTATTAGTCAATTATGTGATTCGGTTTTGAAGTTTCTTTTAATCAAAATTTTGTGAAGTCGAAACAAAGATGGTTCCATCTTCTTTCAGCCAAAAGACGAAACAATCTTTATAAAATTGATTTAGACGTTTTCAGTCTCAAAATATTTCATGTTTTTATCTATCAAGATGAAAGACGATCCGCATAAAAAACTAGGTCATGTCGGTTTTAAACATATTTCAAAACTTTTGAAACATGATTTGGTAAAAGGTTTGCCACAAATTGCTTTTGACAAAGATTTCTTTTGTGAAAGTTGTCGAAAGGGAACAAGTTAAAACCTCTTTCTCTTCAAAACATTTCATAACTTCTTCTAGACCACTTGAGTTGTTACATATGGACTTATTTGGTCCAACAAGAACAATAAGTCTTGGTGGAAAGAAGTATGGACTTGTGATTGTTGATGATTTTACAAGGTTTTGTTGGATACTTTTCTATCACATAAAGATGAGTCTTTCAAGTGTTTTAGAAACCTTTCCATTAGGTTACAAAATGAAAGAGGAATGTCTATAGAAGCATAAGGAGTGATCATGGAGGAGAATTTGAAAATGAGAAGTTCAGAGTATTCTGCGAAGAAAAGGAATTTTCATAACTTCTCTCGCCCCAAGGACTCCACAACAGAATGGAGTTGTTGAGAAGAAGAATAGGACGATTCAAGAGATGGCAAGAACAATGCTTGCGAGATGAATCTTCCTAAATACTTCAAGCGTAAGTCATCAATACAACATGCTACATTCGAATAGAGTCTTCATGCGACCAATGTCAAGAAAACTCCTATGAGTTGTGGAATGGAAGGAGACCAAACATTTCTTATTTCCATCCTTTTGGCTGCAAGTGCACTTTTACGAACACAAAGGAAGCTCGACAAATTTGATGCGAAGACACTTTCAGAATTTTTCTAGGCTATTCTCTCACTTCAAAGGCATTTAGAGTCTTCAACCTCACCTCAAAGACATTGAAGAAACTATTCACGTTAAGTTCGATGATAGCTCTCAACCCAATAAGGAAGAGGAATCAAGATGATGTCACATAAAGGCCCTTGACGCAGTTGTAAGGAAGTATCTTCATCAGAACACTTCATGATGAAAAGACAGATATCTCTAAGAATTTTGAGTTAAAGAAAGATTGGAGATACAAAAGCTCTCATCCTAAAGAGTCAATTATCTGAGAAACCTCGGAAGGTGTAAGAACAAGGTCCAAGTTCGTAAGAGAAGCCAACGTGGCATTTATATCCAAGTAGTTACTAAAAAGATTGATGAAGCTCTAAAAGATGAAGCATGGATATTAGCTATGCAAGAGGAGTTGAATCAATTCAAGAGGAATAAAGTCCGGTCCTTAGTTCCTAAACCCGAAAAGAAATCCATTATTGGTACTAGATGGATATTCAAGAATAAGCTAGACGAATCAGAAAAGTAAGTCGCAATAAGGCAAGATTAGTAGCACAAGGCTATAATCAGCAAGAAGGAATAGACTATAATGAGACATATGCTCCAAAGAGCAAGACTTGAAGCAATAAGGATACCGCTTGCATATGCCGCTTGCCATGACATAAAGCTTTTTCAGATGGATGTAAAAGTGCATTTCGAATGGCTTTATAGATGAAGAAGTCTATGTCAAGCAACCTCCTGGATTTGAGGATATAAAGTATCCAGATCATGTCTACAGACTTCATAAAGCCTTATATGGATCAAACAGCTCCTAGAGCATGGTATGATCGTCTGAGCTCATTTCTTATTGAAAATGGATTTACTAGAGGTAAAGTTGACAAAACTCTTTTAGGAAGAACTTGTATAATGATTTTATTATCAGGCAAATCTATGTTGATGATATTATTTTGGTGCCACCTCAAAAAGTTATGCATAAGCTTTGAAAATATGATGAAAATGAATTTGAGATGAGCATGATGGGTGAGTTAAAATTCTTTCTTGGATTGCAAGTAAAGCAAACTAAGGATAAGATTTTATCCATCAACAAAATATGTCAAAGAATTGTTGTCTAATTTTGATATGTGCGAAGGTTAAAAGTATGTCTACACCGATGCATCCTTCAAACTTGTTGTCGAAAGACGAAAGTGGTAAGAAGGTGGATCAAACCCTATTTAGAGGATGATTGGTTCTTTGCTTTATCTTACAGCAAGTAGACCGACATTCTATTCAGCAGTATGCTTGTGTGCAAGGTTTCAGCCGATCCTAGAGAATCTCATTACATAGTCAGAAAACGAATTTTGAGATATCTCGCAGTACTACCGATCTTTGCTTAATGTATGAGAAAGGTAAAGATTTCAGTTGAATGGATATTGCGATGCGGACTATGCCGGTGATAGGATTGAAAGGAAGAGCACGAGTGGTGGTTGTCACTACCTTGACCAAACTCGTGTCATGGTCAAGCAAGAGACAAAGCTCGATTGCATTATCAACCGCAGGTTTAATATATGTCCGCCGCAAGTTGTTGTTCACAATTATCGTGGATCAAGTATCAATTGAGGACTACTCAATACAAGAGGAAGAGATTCCAATATATCGCGACAACACCAAGCCATCACTTGTCAAAGAATCCAATTCAACATTCAAGGTGAAGCACATTGAAGTTAGACATCATTTCTTGAGAGATTACGCTCGTAAGAAAGTTGTCGACCTACAATTCGTGGAAACGAAATTTCAGCAAGCGATATCTTCACAAAACCACTAAGTGAAGATCGCTTTAAAGAAATCGACGCAACCTCAATATGGTGATGTTAACGGACCAATCATCGGTTTTTCGCAAAGAAGAAACAGATAGACGGAGGAGTTAACGGACCAATCATCCGGTTTTTCGCAAAGAAGAAACAGATAGACGGAGGAGTTAACGGACCAATCATCCGGTTTTCGCAAAGAAGAAACAGATAGACGGAGGAGTTAACGGACCAATCATCCGGTTTTTTCACAAAGAAGAAACAGAGCGGAGGAGTTAACGGATCATTCATCCGATTTTTAAAGACAAAGACAGAAAGATTACAGAGTTAACAGATTGATCATCCGATTTTTCAAAAGAAAGACAATGAAACGGTGGAGTTAAACGGCGTTGATGGTTTCGCACTTAAAACTTCTTTCACAAAGAAAAATTTTAGAGAAAAAGGTCACGATCATCGAGAAGTACAATCGTTCTAGAATTTGCTATAAAATCCCTAAACCGACGTTTGGGATCTCTAACAAATTCGAAATTGCTAGTTCTCTCAAATCTCTCGAAAATTCTTCGCGAGTTCCTATTCACTCGTAATCAACAAGATGAATGTCAAGCCCATTTTGCGAGTTGATCCAGAGCAAACTAGGAAGATTGGTAAACTTTGAAGATCTAAGAAGGAACAAATGGATATAGAGCCGAGATAATAGCGGCAGGATGGAGAAACTTCTTTCAAATACGAGAGCAAGTTTATCTCAAAGAAGTTTATGAGTTCGAAACATACTAAAACCGTGGATAATACAATCGATCGTATGTAGAAACACTCCTGTTATAGTAACCAAGGAGTTACCGGAAAGAGTCACCGAATGTCCGAGTAGTGGAGTTCAACCTACTAACATGGTGAAATGGATGACTAAGTCAAGTTGAACGAAGATGAAGTTACTCGTCAACTTTATAGTCGTAACAACCCAATCGAAAGAAGAGCCTCTTGGCTTGTACCAAAGGCAAGGGTTTTGTTTGCTATTTTGTGTGACTGTGTTACCTAGATAGTTCAAGACATCAAGTCACTACTTTGATGAACAATGTATCCTTCATCTCCTGAATCACCAACCAATAGATTTACCATTTTGATTTATCAATATATGGTTAAATCAATAAAGGATACAAACACTCTCCGTATGGGATGTTGTTGACAAGGATGTTTAAAGAATCGTGAATCGATTGAGTTGGGAGTCGATAGAAGGTATCTGTAAGAAGTTATATAGATTCTACATCGACACAAAATGGGTCCGAGATTTTCGGACAAACAAGGACCAAGAATCAAGGAAAGCAACAACCGAGGGGAGCCTAAACCAAGAAATCCTCTATGAAGGAGAGAAGATCACACTCTCGAGTCGAAGTCAAGATCTGCTCGATTTTTGAATCAGTGACTTAAAGCGGAAGGGAACCTTTGGTGAGTGACATTCATAAGCAAGCAAGAACGCCACCCACAAAGGAAATCGTATGCGATGAAAGAAGCCATCCTTCCAGAGATTCAAGCAAACCAAAGCATTATGAACGATGAGATCAAAAGCTACAAAATCATCATTATCAATCCTCGAGAAAGTTTCGAAACTCAATCTCAAGGAAATGAAGGAAAAGGAAAGTAGAAGAACCCGAGAAGAAGAAAGTTCAATCCAAGAGGTCACCAAGGTTAAAGAAAATGAGTGCAAGAAAAGAAGAAAATCCAACAACAGAGGAAAAGGCTAAGAAGACAAGGCTAGAAGAAACTGTTGTTGACATTTCTAAAAATCTGCGCATGTCTTTGTTAGTCTTTGTTGATGTTCTGAAGTTAATATGGAAGCGCTCATCAAGCGATTGTGGAAGTCATTAAGGGTAATATTAAGGATTCTCACAAAATTTTAATAATCCAATTTTGAAGAAATAGTTCCTACTACTTTTCAGTCCACACTTGTCCATAAACAAGTTGCTACACATGTTTTGGAATGAAGGCTACTTCAAAAGTTGTAAGTGTGATGACTAATGTTCCATCCAAGTATTTAACTTCTCAAAGAGAAAGATGGGAACATAGATTGGTTGTAAGAAAGGAGAAGAAGACAAAGTCAGGTCATCATCGAGACAAACCCAAGAGATTTGTCAAAGCATTCTTCAAATCAGAGAATATGATAATGGCATTTCTCATCTGGATAGGGGTTACAAAAATTTCTATGATCAATCAAGAGAGTTGGGAGAGAACCATATCCACCAGAGTCATTTGGAGCGATCACTTCTTATCCTATATCGAGCAAGATAATAATCAAGGTGGTACCGATCTTCAACCACCAAATTTTGTTGAACTCAATTATGAGAAGCTAAAGTCGAAAGTTCAACCCGAGCCATGATTGGATGACATGTCTTCCGATCGATCAAGAGGCAAGAAATTGATTGATGAAGCATGTAAGGAGAAAAGGAGTGGTAAGTCCATCAAGCGTGTATCAAGATCCGTGACCAAGTCTAACTAAGGCCACAGCAGATGATCCACAGGAGGCAATATCGAATGGGTCAAGATTGTTCTCTTCGATTGGCAACTCGAAATGTTGTTTTACTATAATACGTAACATTCTGCTAAATCGACCTCTGTGGAGATCACTTCAATTGCGAAGCTATGCCATGGTTTGGACGCACTTTTCAACGAATAAGAGATTCCTATGATCTTGATATCAATGAACAAGTCAGATTTGTTCCTCCTCCTCTTCGCAAATCATTGAACCAAATGTCTTTAACAAGGAAGCTTATACAACAACAAAGGGCTATCGTTGAAAAGCAAGTTGTTAAGACAAGACTCGACCGCAGATGAATCATCAACTCTAAAGAAGCATGTTCGAAGCTTGATAAAGATATGAAGAAGATTAAGAAGATGCTGAAAAAGTTGGTGAAGCAGATTGGAAAATAATTTTTGATCAATAACAAATAGGGGAGAAGGGAGAAGGAAGAGAGAAGGAGAAGGAAGAAATCAATTTGGAAGGATGAAGATAATTTTTATCTCAATACTTACAGATAATTCATAAGTATATGATACTTTTCATATTTCTCTAAATTCACAAGTATTTGTTATTATCAAAAGGGGAGAATGTTAAGTCAAACCAGACTTCACGATTAAATAATTTTGATAATAAACAAAGAGAAATATACGAAAGAAAAGCGATTTAAAGAAAAATGATTTAAAGAAAAGCGATTTATACAAAAGGATTAAGAAAAGTAGACGAAAAGAAAAACAGATTTAAACAAAAAGCGATTTAAGAAAAGCGATTTAAAGAAAAGCGGGCGATACAAAAAGGCGATTAAGAAAAGCATTTAAAGAAAAAACAGACAAAACAAAAGCGACATTAAGAAAAATGACTAAGGAAAAGCGAGCGATATACAAAAGGCATTTAAAGAAAAAGACGGAAGAAAAGCGGGCGATACAAAAGGCATTTAAGCTTTACGAAGACAAAAGCGACGATACGAAAATAAGACGAAAGAAAGAAACATCGCTTTAAGACGGTTCATGAGCTAAACCGAATAACCGCTTTTTAAAGATTCAAGAAGCGAGATAGTCAAAGAAACAAATGAAGTTCCGACTATAAATAAGAGTCGAGATTGAAGAAGAAATAACTTTTGGAAAAAGTGAATGAAACTCGTATTCAATATCTATCTATCTCGAGAAAATTGCGAACTATTTTCGAGTGTATATTATGAAGAGCGACTCTTTGTAAAAGCTCTTTATCGCTTTTCATTTTGAAAAAGTCTAGAGATAGCCCAAGAGGCTAAGAGTAAAAGAATACTTGTTGTTAAGAGACCAAGAGGCTCATCTAAAGAATACTTGTAATCGGTTTGAGATAGTGAAAATCTCGTAAGAATATCGAGGATCGGACGTAGCCCACGCTTTAAAGTAACCAGATAAAATTGCGTGTTTCTCTCTAACTCTTACTTTTCTTAAATCGTAGTTTTCATTATTAACAAAGTTTTCAAACTAGTTAAGAATTGATTTACGATAAGTTTTCGAAAGAACAAGCAATTGTTATTGAAGCGATTAAAAAAGTTTATCACAATTCAACCCCCTTCGTATATCTTGGTCATATTATTACTCAATATATTAACGTGTGATTTACTTCATATATAACATATTTTTGTTGGACCCCTAACTTTGATGAACATTAGAAATATTAAAATGAAATTAAATGAGAAAGAAATTGGTGAGACAATGTAAGAATTTAAGAAAATTTGATGAAATTTATGAGAAATGAATTGTTAATTTTGAGGACTTTGATATTTGAGTGAACTTATATGGATTATTAGAAGAAAGTGGATGAGTTGATTGAAATGAAGTTAAATAGCAAGAATTAAAAGAAAAGTGTGAAAATTTGAAGAATTTAGAAAGTTTGACTTTTTGGAGAGAGAATGTTTGACTTTGAGAGTTGACTTTTGTTGGAGGCAAAATTGGAGAAAATGATCTATATGAAACTTGTAGATTATGTCAAGAGTTTTCTGTAGACATAAAGTTTGCAATTTTTCGATATCGGGAATGAGAGTTATGATTAGTCAAAGTTGGCTTGAAAGTTTGACTTTTAGGGTAAAAAGTTGACTATTTGATTTAGGTCAAATTTGAGAAAATGATCAACGTGAAAATTGTAGCCTCTGTCGAGAGCTTTTCGTGGACATAAAGTTTGCTATTTTTCGATGTCGGGATTAAGAGATATGAATTTCGGAAGATATGCTTTGTTTTGAAAATGTTATTAAGTATAGATTTGCATGTGCTATACTTCGAGGCCACTCGTCGTATGGATTTAGTCTGAATTGGAGTAAGTAGTATTACTGAAAGTTGTAGCTTGTATGTCGATCTTCCGACGCCATAAAGTTTGTAATTTTTCGATATCGGACTAGGAGTTATGATCGATTAAAACCGGAAGTTGTGTAGGAAAAGTCGATTAGGATAGAATCTTTGATTGAGTTTTTGACCCCTTTCGAGGTGAAATTGATTTTTCTGTTCTTCTGGGAAGTTGTAGAGCTTCCTTCAATCTTTCTATAGACACCAAATTCGTCAAATTCCGAGTTCGGAATTAAGAGATATGATTTTTGAAAAATTCAGTTATAAGTGGGTATTTAAGGTTTTGTAAATTTTGCTTGAACTCCACCCTTTTACAATCTTTTGTTATAAATCTTTCGTCCGACATCCGATTGATTTGATTCTTGAAGCGTTGGATTCCTAAGACAATTACGTTCATTTTATGAAGAAATATAATTTTAGGAGATTAAATGAAAAGAGATTGATTGAACCAAAGTAAGAGATGGGTTATAGGTTATAAGTTGATACTTTTCTGAACATAGTTCAGTATTTTGCGATTTTCGGAGCTGTAAAACTCCGATTGAGGTGATTCTTGAGGAAAATAAAGTTAAGATATAGGGCTACAACTCTTATGAAGGGATCGAAATTTAGTTTCATCCCTAAGATTGTCAAATTCTGGACTGAAGTTATGTTAAAGTTCAGTTTCGGATTTTGTGCAGGTCAGTTAGTAATTCGGACATAACTTCTTCGTTTTAGATCCGAATTGAGCGCCGTCAGTTGCGTTGGATTCGTATGATCGAGAGGAACAATTTATAGTAGAAAGTTTGTCCAAATTATTTCGTTAAGTTGCCCAAAAGTTGGAAGTAAGTTATCAGATTTTAACTAAAGAGAGGGCATTTTGGTCATTGCACCTCATTTAAGTGACATGGCTTAAACACAAGGGGCAGGGTCGTTTTGGAGGCTGGAGCTGTCGACTATAAGCAGAATAAGAAGAGAAGAAATAGAAAGAAAATACAAAGAGAGGGAGAGAAGAGATGAAGCTTCGGTGATGGGTGGAGAAGAAGAAGAAGAAGAGAGCAAGCAAGGTCGGTTTTCTATGAGTTCAAGAGTGATGTTCGTTGGTTTCTAGAGCAAAGAGGAGGAAGAAGATGGAAGTTTACCTTGAAGCTTCATAAATCCAAAATGGTGGAGTTAAGGTAGGTTTCAAAATTGTTTTAAGTTGAGATATTGATGGGTTTATGGTGTAGATCTATGGAAAATGTTATGGGTTTGTTAATTCCATGACAAATTTTGGGAGATTTCATGTTAAATTGAGTTAATGTTGGATATGAATGTGTTAGGGTTTTAGTCTTGAATTTGGGGATTTGAAATTTTGGAAGTGTATTGAGTTAGAAAGTTTGAAATTTTGATGAGTATGGGATTTCTATAATTCATGTAAGTATTTATGCTTTTTTGTGATTTTGAAATTGGTGATTTTGGTTTAGGAACTTTTAGTTTGGATGAAGGAAAGAAGTAATGGAGGAATTGAAGCTTTGGAAAAGTGTCTAGCAAGATCATGAGGTGGGTACCATATTTATTTTCAAATTATAAGCTTTGTGAGTATTCTTGAAAATTTTCAAAGTGAAAAGGGTTAGAAATGTATTGTTTGGATATTTAAATGTATTATTTTGAATATTTTGATGACATTGAATGATTGTCTAATTGATTTGAAAAATTTAGAAGAGAGACGCTTTTGAAAGTTATTGTTTATATTTTCAAAAATCAAGAAGGAAGTATTTCAATGTCATTGCCTAAATTGATTTGATAAATTGATAAAAATTTCGACGTAGGATTATGAATGAATTGAAAATTTGTGAGGAATATTGTATTCTTGGATTTTGATATTTAAGAAATTCTTTGTGTTTGAAACAATGACATATATTGCTTTTGACATTGTTTCTAAAGTGTCGCTTCTTAAAAGTTGACATTTCTAAATTTCAAATATTTGTGAAAGCGTGTATCGAATACGATTATGAAAAGATTTGAAAAGTTAAGGATTTCAAATTGTTTATAAAAGTGGTTGAAAAGTTTATGATTTTCAAATTGTTATGAAAAGTGTTTGGAAAATTTATAATTTCAATTGTTTATAAACTGGTTGGAAAGCTTATGTTTCAAATTGTTTATAAAAGCGTTTGGAAAGTTTATAATTTCGAAAATGATGTATAAAAGTGTTTGAAAAAAATATGATTTCAAATTGTTTATGTAAAAGTTGAAAATGCTATTATGTAGGTAAAGGTTGAACAATTTATGATTTCAATACTATCGGAATTAGTTATAAGATTTTGCTCATAAAAGGTTTGACAATTTAGAATACTTTTGAAATTATTTATAAAATATGGTTTATGAAAATGTTGGAAAAGTAGGATTTCTAAGTGCTTTTGAAATTAGTATAAAATATTAGTTATGTAAATATTGGAAAATTTTGATTTTAGTAAGATTAAATATCTTGCCTTTGGAATAATTGGAGAAATTTGTTATACGCGATTGGAGAAACTGAATGTTTTAAGTTCGAATGTGTTTAAGAAAAAGTGTACAAAGGTTTAATTTTCTTGTTTTCAAAAGATTTGTGAAATTGCTTGAAAAATTTAGAAAGTAATGAATTTTAATGTTTCCGAATGTTTTGGAAAAAGGTTACGAGTTTTAAAATGAATTGAGCTATGAAGAAGGATTCTGAAAGGATTCTGACATTTTATGATTTCTAAGGATTTAAGCAATTGCTTAATTTGTTAAATTCGTTAAGGCTCTTAATTGTTCATTCAAAGGATGATGAAATAAATGTTAAATTCGTTGTGTTTGAAGGTTTTAATCAAGATTAAAATTGTTGCATTCTAAAATAAATGGTGAATTTGCTATGTGAGAATTTCTATATGAAATCATGTGCATTTTGGGAATGTCAAGTTGTTTGATATGACATTGTGTTGAATTATCTAATGATTGCTACAATTGGTTCAATCTTCAATGATTGAAAGTATGTTATGTGATGACATTATGAATGTGAATGTGTCTTGTATGACACGACATGAGGATTTGACTTTTTCGAAAAGTGCCTTCGGGCAATCTTTTTGTAAGAATGAATATGTGAATTATATGGGTTTGGTTAGGTCCCTCTGTAGAGTCGATTACTTTGTCTCCTCTCGTTAGCCTTCTCCCACGCCCGCAAGAGTGGCTTAGGAGTTTCGATTTCGACTCCCCTCCGTTCACGGCCCATGAAATCGCTATCGGGATTATGCAAGACGCTCTATTAGGATCGACCCAAACCATTTGATGTGTTATGTGATTTTGCTCTTTGTGTATTGTGATGCATTATGATGTGATGCATTCATATTTGAAATTGTGCATGATTTGTGAAAAGTTTGAGAACTTGAGAAAAGTCTTAGAAAATGTTGATGAAGATTTATAAATGTTTTGAAAAGTTTGAAAAAGAGTTTTTGGATAAATTTCCGAATTGGGAAAGGTTTAAAAAGTTTGAAAAGACAATTTTCGCTTATGTTTCATTTATAAGTATGTTACCCATTGAAATCAGTCAAGCTCACCCTCTTTCATCCCCATCTCCAGGTTTCGAGCAGGAGATCGGATGAATACGGTCAAGACGTCAGTTCGACATTTATATGTTTTTGTAATTTGTATATGGCTTGGAATGCCATTTATGCTTATAAAGTATCTGGATGTATTCGAATTTGAGTATGGAAATGAGCTATGAGATTTGTTTATGATTATAAGTAGATTGTGTGATTGATTTATGAATTTTGGATGTATGAGGTTGTTTAGCAAGGGGATATGATTGTGACTTGAATTATGGATTGAGATTATGAAGTGTTTTAGATATAAGATTGCGTTATTCTTTGGTGTTTGGATTCGGACGGAGGTCCGATGACTCGAGTGGTGTTTGGATATATAGAAGTGTATGTTTTTGACTTGCAGAAATTTTCGGGCTGTCAAAATACAGCCGTTATGTTGCCCGATTTTTGAGAAAATCGGGTTATGGCAAAATAAGAATAAGTATAAGAATATGATTAAGAAGTTAGCTTTACTAAAGATAAGTGTTTAGTAAACGATGAAATTTTGGGAGAAAGAGTTTATGAATTGAGTTTGATTAAGGGTAAATTCCTAAAGGATGGTTTTGTATAAAGAGGAAGGAATGACTAAGGTTGAAAAAAAAAATTATATCGGGTTTTTCAGATTAGTCTTAGGGCTTCCAACGCGTCGCGATATACTTTTCTAAGATACTTGTAAGAAGATGTCGGACATTTGTTTCAGTGGGATTCCGAATTTGATTTGCTTCAGTTTCGTTTCGCTTCAATTGTGATAAGACTTTCGTTTTTCGATTCAATTTCTGTTTTCGATTCTCGCTTTGCTCCGCTTCGCTTCCGTCTTCGGTTGGGATCCGGTTCTGAGATCGGGTCCCAACATTGATGGTATCGAGCCCATATTAGGATCTTAATCGGGCGCATGAGTTGATAAGAGTTTGCGATCGAATTTCATTAATGAAAATGTGATTTTGATGTGAATGACTTATCATGAATGACAAGTTAAAAGACAAGCTTGATGATGGTATTGATTTAAATGATGATTGATCCATGTTAGGGTTCATTAAGCCCTGGACCTTTGATTCGTGAAAATGGATTGAGAAGCACCGCTTTGGTGATTGTGCGTTCATATGATTTTAAGGGTTCCTTGTGAAGAAGTGAAAATATGTATGATGAGTGATGATTATTTATAAGAAGTGTTAATGGAAATTAAGAGGAGAATTTTATGATGAAATTGGAAGAATTGATTTTAGCTATACATGTAAAGACAATTAAGAAATACTTGAAGGATAGGATTAATGATATGAAGGTATGTAATGAAATATTTGAAGAATTAAATTGTTTGTTTGATTTAGATGATGAGAATGATGAATTATTTTGGGAACGTGATAATGAAAAGAGATTAGAAATTCTTGAGGAATGAGAGATAAATCGACTTGAAAGATGAGACAACTTGAGTTTATATCTATATAGGTAAGGAATATTGAATTGTGGATATAGTGATGTGATATAATAGTGAATGTGGTGTATTTGACTTAAGAAGTAAGTTAAGAATGTGTATGATGAGGAAATTAGATAAGAAAAGTGACTATGATCTTTTGAAAGAAATCACTAAGAAAATGTGTTACTTGATGATTTATTACGTATGAATTTCGAGGACTAAATTCTTTTAAGAGGGGAGAAATGTTGGACCCGAACTTTTGATGAACATTAGAAATATTAAAATGAAATTAAATGAGAAAGAAATTGGTGAGACAATGTAAGAATTTAAGAAAATTTGATGAAATTTATGAGAAATGAATTGTTAATTTTGAGGACTTTGATATTTGAGTGAACTTATATGGATTATTAGAAGAAAGTGGATGAGTTGATTGAAATGAAGTTAAATAGCAAGAATTAAAAAGAAAAGTGTGAAAATTTGAAGAATTTAGAAAGTTTGACTTTTGGAGAGAGAATGTTTGACTTTGAGAGTTGACTTTGTTTGAGGCAAAATTGGAGAAAATGATCTATATGAAACTTGTAGATTATGTCAAGAGTTTTCTGTAGACATAAAGTTTGCAATTTTCGATATCGGAATGAGAGTTATGATTAGTCAAAGTTGGCTTGGAAGTTTGACTTTTAGGGTAAAAAGTTGACTATTTGATTTAGGTCAAATTTGAGAAAATGATCAACGTGAAAATTGTAGCCTCTATCGAGAGCTTTTCGTGGACATAAAGTTTGCTATTTTTCGATGTCGGGATTAAGAGATATGAATTTCGGAAGATATGCTTTGTTTTGAAAATGTTATTAAGTATAGATTTGCATGTGCTATACTTCGAGGCCACTCGTCGTATGGATTTAGTCTGAATTGGAGTAAGTAGTATTACTGAAAGTTGTAGCTTGTATGTCGATCTTTCCGAAGCCATAAAGTTTGTAATTTTTCGATATCGGGACTAGGAGTTATGATCAATTAAAAACTGGAAGTTGTGTAGGAAAAGTTGATTAGGATAGAATCTTTGATTGAGTTTTTGACCCCTTTCGAGGTGAAATTGATTTTTCTGTTCTTCTGGGAAGTTGTAGAGCTTCCTTCAATCTTTCTATAGACACCAAATTCGTCAAATTCCGAGTTCGGAATTAAGAGATATGATTTTTGAAAAATTCAGTTATAAGTGGGTATTTAAGGTTTTGTAAATTTTGCTTGAACTCCGACCCTTTTACAATCTTTTGTTATAAATCTTTCGTCCGACATCCGATTGATTTGATTCTTGAAGCGTTGGATTCCTAAGACAATTACGTTCATTTTTATGAAGAAATATAATTTTTAGGAGATTAAATGAAAAGAGATTGATTGAACCAAAGTAAGAGATGGGTTATAGGTTATAAGTTGGATACTTTTCTGAACATAGTTCAGTATTTTGCGATTTTCGGGAGCTGTAAAACTCCGATTGAGGTGATTCTTGAGGGAAAATAAAGTTAAGATATAGGGCTACAACTCTTATGAAGGGATCGAAATTTAGTTTCATCCCTAAGATTGTCAAATTCTGGACTGAAGTTATGTTAAAGTTCAGTTTCGGATTTTGTGCAGGTCAGTTAGTAATTCGACATAACTTCTTCGTTTTAGATCCGAATTGAGCGCCGTCAGTTGCGTTGGATTCGTATGATCGAGAGGAACAATTCTCTAGTAGAAAGTTTGTCCAAATTATTTCGTTAAGTTGCCCAAAAGTTGGAAGTAAGTTATCAGATTTTTAACTAAAGAGAGGGGCATTTTGGTCATTGCACCCTCATTTAAGTGACATGGCTTAAACACAAGGGGCAGGGTCGTTTTGGAGGCTGGAGCTGTCGACTATAAGCAGAATAAGAAGAGAAGAAATAGAAAGAAAATACAAAGAGAGGGAGAGAAGAGATGAAGCTTCGGTGATGGGTGGAGAAGAAGAAGAAGAGAGCAAGCAAGGTCGGTTTTCTATGAGTTCAAGAGTGATGTTCGTTGGTTTCTAGAGCAAAGAGGAGGAAGAAGATGGAAGTTTACCTTGAAGCTTCATAAATCCGAAAATGGTGGAGTTAAGGTAGGTTTCGAAAATTGTTTTTAAGTTGAGATATTGATGGGTTTATGGTGTAGATCTATGGAAAATGTTATGGGTTTGTTAATTCCATGACAAATTTTGGGAGATTTCATGTTAAATTGAGTTAATGTTGGATATGAATGTGTTAGGGTTTTAGTCTTGAATTTGGGGATTTGAAATTTTGGAAGTGTATTGAGTTAGAAAGTTTGAAATTTTGATGAGTATGGGATTTCTATAATTCATGTAAGTATTTATGCTTTTGTGATTTTGAAATTGGTGATTTTGGTTTAGGAACTTTTAGTTTGGATGAAGGAAAGAAGTAATGGAGGAATTGAAGCTTTGGAAAAGTGTCTAGCAAGATCATGAGGTGGGTACCATATTTATTTTCAAATTATAAGCTTTGTGAGTATTCTTGAAAATTTTCAAAGTGAAAAGGGTTAGAAATGTATTGTTTCGATATTTAAATGTATTATTTTGAATATTTTGATGACATTGAATGATTGTCTAATTGATTTGAAAATTTAGAAGAGAGACGTTTTGAAAGTTATTGTTTATATTTTGAAAAATCAAGAAGGAAGTATTTCAATGTCATTGCCTAAATTGATTTGATAAATTGATAAAATTTCGACGAGGATTATGAATGAATTGAAAATTTGTGAGGAATATTGTATTCTTGGATTTTGATATTTAAGAAATTCTTTGTGTTTGAAACAATGACATATATTGCTTTTGACATTGTTTCTAAAGTGTCGCTATCTAAAAGTTGACATTTCTAAATTTCAAATATTTGTGAAAGCGTGTATCGAATACGATTATGAAAAGATTTGAAAAGTTAAGGATTTCAAATTGTTTATAAAAGTGGTTGAAAAGTTTATGATTTTCAAATTGTTATGAAAAGTGTTTGGAAAATTTATAATTTCCAATTGTTTATAAAAGCGGTTGGAAAGCTTATGTTTCGAAATTGTTTATAAAAGCGTTTGGAAAGTTTATAATTTCGAAAATGATGTATAAAAGTGTTTGAAAAAAATATGATTTCAAATTGTTTATGTAAAAGTTGAAAATGCTATTATGTAGGTAAAGGTTGAACAATTTATGATTTCGAATACTATCGGAATTAGTTATAAGATTTTGCTCATAAAAGGTTTGACAATTTAGAATACTTTTGAAATTATTTATAAAATATGGTTTATGAAAATGTTGGAAAAGTAGGATTTCTAAGTGCTTTTGAAATTAGTATAAAATATTAGTTATGTAAATATTGGAAAATTTTGATTTTAGTAAGATTAAATATCTTGCCTTTGGAATAATTGGAGAAATTTGTTATCTGCGATTGGAGAAACCGAATGTTTTAAGTTCGAATGTGTTTAAGAAAAAGTGTACAAAGGTTTAATTTTCTTGTTTTCAAAAGATTTGTGAAATTGCTTGAAAATTTAGAAAGTAATGAATTTTAATGTTTAGAATGTTTTGGAAAAGGTTACGAGTTTTAAAATGAATTGAGCTATGAAGAAGGATTCGAAAGGATTCGACATTTTATGATTTCTAAGGATTTAAGCAATTGCTTAATTTGTTAAATTCGTTAAGGCTCTTAATTGTTCATTCAGTGATGATGAAATAAATGTTAAATTCGTTGTGTTTGAAGGTTTTAATCAGTATTAAAATTGTTGCATTCTAAAATAAATGGTGAATTTGCTATGTGAGAATTTCTATATGAAATCATGTGCATTTTGGGAATGTCAAGTTGTTTGATATGACATTGTGTTGAATTATCTGATGATTGCTACAATTGGTTCAATCTTCAATGATTGAAAGTATGTTATGTGATGACATTATGAATGTGAATGTGTCTTGTATGACACGACATGAGGATTTGACTTTTTCGAAAAATGCCTTCGGGCAATCTTTTTTGTAAGAATGAATATGTGAATTATATGGGTTTGGTTAGGTCCCTCTGTAGAGTCGATTACCTTTGTCTCCTCTGTTAGCCTTCTCCATTTGCCCCCGCAGTGGCTTAGGAGTTTCGATTTGGACTCCGCTCACTTCCGCATGTGCCTCGAACATTATCGGATTATGCAAGACGTTCTGTTAGGATCGACCCAAACCATTTGATGTGTTATGTGATTTTGCTCTTTGTGTATTGTGATGCATTATGATGTGATGCATTCATATTTGAAATTGTGCATGATTTGTGAAAAGTTTGAGAACTTGAGAAAAGTCTTAGAAAATGTTGATGAAGATTTATAAATGTTTTGAAAAGTTTGAAAAAGAGTTTTGGATAAATTTCGAATTGGGAAAGGTTTAAAAGTTTGAAAAGACAATTTTCACTTATGTTTCATTTATAAGTATGTTACCCATTGAGTCATCAAGCTCACCCCTTTCATCCCCATCTCCGTGTTTCGAAAGGGAGATCGGATGAATCTGGCCAAGACGTCAGTTCGACATTTATATGTTTTTGTAATTTGTACATGGCTTGGAATGCCATTTATGCTTATAAAGTATCTGGATGTATTCGAATTTGAGTATGGAAATGAGCTATGAGATTTGTTTATGATTATAAGTAGATTGTGTGATTGATTTATGAATTTTGGATGTATGAGGTTGTTTAGCAAGGGGATATGATTGTGACTTGAATTATGGATTGAGATTATGAAGTGTTTTAGATATAAGATTGCGTTATTGCTGGTGTTTGGATTCCGGACGGGAGGTCCGATGACTCTGAGTGGTGTTTGGATATATAGAAGTGTATGTTTTTGACTTGCAGAAATTTTCGGGCTGTCAAAATACAGCCGTTATGTTGCCCGATTTTCGAGAAAATCGGGTTATGGCAAAATAAGAATAAGTATAAGAATATGATTAAGAAGTTAGCTTTACTAAAGATAAGTGTTTAGTAAACGATGAAATTTTGGGAGAAAGAGTTTATGAATTGAGTTTGATTAAGGGTAAATTCCTAAAGGATGGTTTTGTATAAAGAGGAAGGAATGACTAAGGTTGAAAAAAAAATTATATCGGGTTTTCAGATTAGTCTTAGGGCTTCCAACGCGTCGATATACTTTTCTAAGATACTTGTAAGAAGATGTCGGACATTTGTTTCATGGGATTCGAATTTGATTTGCATCGTTTCGCTTGAATTGTGATAAGACTTTCGTTTTTGATTCAATTTCTGTTTTCGATTCTGTTTGCTCCGTTTCCGTTTCCGTCTTCCGGTTGGGATCCGGTTCCTGAGATCGGGTCCCAACATTTTCCCACTGTTGCCTATTTAACCACAGTTCAAAATTTCACATATATTTAAATTTTACTTCAATAAGCACTATTATAAGACTGCACATTCACACACTTTCCATCTATTAGCATTTTACTGTGACCGAGTGCCTAACTGTCCCATTGAAGGGCTCATTAGTATCTGTCCCTTACCCAATAGTTGATATAGGGCTCATTAATACATTGAGCCTGAGGCTCTAAATCACTCATGAGCTCCAAGCTCATCTTCACATGTTGAGCTAGAAGCTCTGATCGGTGGCAACTCTGGTCAACAGCCATTATAATTCATACAACACAAGGCATATCACTATTCTCATAGTCTCACAGTTATAAAAATACCCCTTGACTGTTTTCACATCAGCAGATCGCAACTTGCAGTGCATTCAATCAACTATCAACTAAATCAAACAAAAGCAGTGTTGTGATCGAGCCCCTGTACTGTCCTTACAAGGGCATATTTATCGTTGAGTTATAGGCTTTGAAATTGTCCCCTTTTTGGGGCTCATTTATCATTGAGCTAAAGAGCTCTGAAACTGTCCCCTTTTGGCGTTCATTAATCATTGAGCTAAAAAGCTCTATTCGGTGGCTGCTCCGGTCATAACTATCAATTTTCTGTTCATGCCTTCCTATAAGAATTTCATATACCACGATTTATCACTTTATTTATGTATTCAATGACCACAATTATTTCCAAATTACCATAAACGGACAAATGGTTCACAATTTGTCACATGAAAAAGAAGCATCATCACAGTTTCACTTTCCCATAACAATTCTATATCATATCATAACAATACTCCGGACTTTCGGTCTGGAGTTCTGAATAGCTCACAGTTCCACCATTATTCACCACAGTTTTATAAAGACAGCATTCTAAGCATATAATAATTGAGGTACCGTCTAGGTCACTCACCTCATATCTATGCTTGAATCTTATCCGAAGCCTCAATTTCTTCATTATTTCTTTCCTTCATCCAAGTTAAAATTCCCTTGATCTTTCACCCATCAATGAATTTCTTGGCTTGGATGGAAGCTCTCATCATCCTCCACATTTTTCTCTTCTTGAGCACCATGAAAATCCCTCTTGAAGGGCTTAGAAAAATCAATCCCTAGTTTACTCTTTCTTCTTTCTTCTTCTCCCATCCGAAGGCTCTCGACTCTTCTCTTTTCTGTTATTCTTTCTTTTCTGTTTTGCACAATTCACTTGTTTTTATAGTGCCATGTCATTTAATGAATGAGAAATGACCCATATGCCCCTCCATTTAAGCCTATAAACTTAACCTTTTAAGTGATGTTCCAAAAATGCCCTTCCTTTTTGCCTTAAAACTGACATCTTGGCCCCTTATTTCGATCAGGTAAATAAAACAATTTGACAAAACTTTCTTCTAGAGAGATGTTCCTCTATGTCTTACGAATCCATCGCTTCAAGAATCAGATTGATCGGAACTCTATATCTCAAAAATACTGAAGTCTATTATATACTTCGTTTGGACCAAAACTAAATCAAGACTGAACACTGCACATAACTTCACTCCAGAAGTTGAACATCTTAGAAGCTAAATTATCGATCAGCTCCTTCATATAACTTGTAGATCTATGTCTCTAGTTTCATTTGAAATAATAATCCGATCTATTGGAGCTCTATAGCTCAAAATATCTCCAAAATACCGAACGATGTTTAGAATTTTTCCACAGGTCAACTCACTTTAATCAGGTCGATCTTTCTCCATTTAATGACAAAACTGATCTATTTGGTATGACAAGATATAAAAATGTCCTATAAATCTAATGCTTCAAAAATCGGGTCGATCGGAGGTCGGACGAAGAAGTTATGCTCAAAAGAGTGAAAGGAGGTCGGTCGGCCGAAACATCGACAAAAATACGGCTCAGCCAATTTGTCGAGAGGTGTGCGCGGGCGGGCTGGAGCTCGACCTGCCGAACGCTGGCCTGGCTGAGCTCTTGCGTTGATGAGCTCTCGTGCGGGCTGATCGGCCAGCCTGACCAACCTTCCAATTTCTAACGCTTATAACTTTTGACTCCGAACTCTGAATTTTACAAACTTGGTACCGTTGGAAAGATAAAAGACCGATCTACAATTTCCATGAGAACTTAACAACAATTTTGGTCTCTAAAAAGGTCAAAAAGTCCCTCAAAGTGACTGATCGATCAGCTTCACACTAAACAGCATCAGAACTACTTCCAAAAATCATAACTTTTCATCCCCTTGGCCAAAATTTCCATACTATATAGCAATAAAAAGCTTAGACAATCTACTACAATTCTCAGGAAGGACTTCAAGACAAATTCTAACTCCAATTAGGTCGAATCCACCCATTAATGTGGTTGCCCTGTTAATTAGTATTAAAACAACATATGACCATATCCATAGCTAAAACTTTACAATTTTATATCTAACAGTCCTTACATCCAAAATTTGCATAAAATACTTCATTAGAAAGCTATAACAATCCTCTACAACTTTCCAGAATGTCACTCAAGCCAATTTCACCATTTACAGTCCCAAATAAATGTCAAAACACAAAGAGCACAAAATCTATGCCCTTAGAGCATTTGCACACCAAAACACATTTTGGACTTAATTACCACCTGAGTATTATCAGACCATAACTTGCAAGCTACACAACAAAAAATATCATACTTAGTGGCATTAGAAAGATAACACATAATTCTTCAACTTTCAGTAATACCAATTTCACAAAATCTGTCTCCTTTATCCTAGAAAAATTCTCAAAGTTTCAGGTCATCAATAATGGAACTAAGATCCAGATACTGTTCATCCAGTACACCCATCTCAACTTACGAGCCAAATTCAAAACTCTTCAAGCCACAATTGGCCATAACTTCTTTTATAGGAATTCTAGCCATACTTCTCAAGTTTAATTTAAAGCAAACGTCAACTCAATAACATAACTACATCAAAAGTTATAAACAAATACCTGAAGCATGCACAAGTTCCATTTTCCAGATTTCATACTAAATCCTACTCCTTTCATGTAAACATCAATGCCACATCGATAAACATCCCATATAGCCAAGAGATCAGCCATAAATTCATCAAGACACTTACTTGAGTAATAAAGCACAAATTTGGCAGCATAGAACATACAATCTTCTTACTTGAATTTACCACTTATCTAACATTATTCAAACATCAAAACCAAATCCAAAACCAATCCAACACATGTTCAATCATTTAGCCTCACATAAACATGAACTTATACCCATACAATTATCTATTTAGCAACACAAACATACTACTTTCACTCTTTCAACACCTTCTACCCATAAATTTTAGAAATTCACATTTCCTATCTTTTATACCTGGAAATTGTCAATGAATGCATGTATCACTTAAAGAGCCAGTAATCATTATGTAAATGCATGTATGCTAATACGATGCATGAACAAAACCAATGCATTTTCTTTGTCTCTCCTTGAGCACACTTGTACAATATTTCAGGTCCTCACCCTTCATTTGGGGACGGGATGTTACAATTCTCCCCTCTTAATAAATTTCGTCCTCGAAATTTTCATTTGATTGATCACTACTGTTACTCTATTTGTCATATGTCTCTCCATTTCCTATACACTTCATCCCTCAATTTCTTATTTTCCAAACGATCACATTAGACACACTCAATAAATCTTTCAGTCCCTTATTTGACTATCTCACGATTTTAACTATCTCACTTGAATATTTCAGATTACACTCCAACTTTTATTTCGTATGTTAAGGATCAGATCATTATTTCAACCTATTCACTTATCACATTTTATAAATCCAATACCTCTTTCACCAATATTACTAACTCATAATAAAATTTTTCATAACGACCAATTCATATAGTTTCATTGATACCTTTTTCCAATTTTGAGTACACCTTGTCAAGGTGTTACTCACAAAAACACTTCATCTCTTTTTCGACACTTCATTATACTTTGGTGCTAACACATTGACACTTATGTCCATTTCACTATAACAGGTGTTAATTCACCTAACTCATTTGTCTTTCATATATCATTGGCTCTTATTTCAGATTCATCTCTCATTTGACAATTCACTGTTCTTTAGTGTTCATGCACTCAATTCGTATAGTCACTTAACTATATTTTATCTGTCCGATTTTGATCCACCTCATCTAACCCATTCATTTTTCACAAGTCACTTTCCTTTGTCTCACTCATCGCACCATTGTTATACCTATAGTCAATCAGAACTATACAACAAACTCATATTCCTATGAACTCCAAAATATAAGCTTTAAACACTTCTCACTGTTGGAAATTCAAACATGTAACCACGTACTTCTCTAACAATTTCTTTGCTCAATCACTTTTTTCGGGTACACGTACTTCTTATTTCCATCACCAAATATCGTTCTTCCGATTTCACTCGAAAGTTCAGATGCATTATAGGAATAACCATTTTGAATCCTTAACTCATAAACTTTCTTACCTCTTTCCAGTAAAACTGTATCTAAAACTTCAATACACTAATAACACTTCATTTCACCCCATATTTTACTTGAAATTGTGCACTCTTCATTGCCATAAATTTAGAAAACCCCAATATTGGAATTTATTATATTCATTTGTGCATGCCTTTCAAGCTCAAAAATTGTCTCGAAACTACACAATTTATCCATTACAGAAATGCCTTAGCATATCTAATATCTTCAAGACTTCAAACAATTTCTATCATAGCACCGATACCACTTATCAAAATCAACTCACATTATACTGTTACAACATATTGTATCATACCTTCTGATGTGAAACTTCATCATACACTGCACAATCTCCAAATGATATGCTTATCATCAATGTCAGATTCCTCAATTTTTCATATATGTCTTTTTGCTTTTCAATACTTTCAAAATACAGTCTATGAGCATAGTCACCAATTGATACCATTTGCTTACATTGCATAAATCTCTATCGGGGTACTGTAGATTTCAATAGACATCACTCAAATCTTTTCATTGAGTCCACATTGATTTTTTTTAATTTAATTTAATTCCCCTTTAATTCACATCGACATATTCACATGCCTATTCATTCGTACTTGTACCTCCATACATTCCACTTCATTTGAGTATTTCACTTTGTGGGTTGGTAGTATTTTTCTTAGATTCCATTTAAGATCTCCCAACATTTTTGTATCAAATCTTATAGAGACCTATTCTCTTCACATTGCAATAGGATCTCCAAATTGAAAAATCCACTCACATAATTGGATACTTTACATTCCCTTCAACACAATGCATATAATCTTAGTAGTACAATCCACTTGCTATGCTTGAGTCTCCTCTTGAGATATAACTCCACTATTCACTTTTAATTTTGTACTTACTTATTTTCGATTTTAACTTGAATCGTCTGTTCATTTTAACTCAATGTGGGACATTTTTCTTTAAAAGAAGATTTCTTGCTACAATCATCGATACTGTTCACGAAATTCTCATCAACCAACTGCTGTGTATCTCAAGAAGATCAATTTTAACTATACTCAATAACTCAATAAGAGCAATTTATGCCATAACTGTATGATCGGAACATCCTTTGCACTAAGGCTCTGTGAGACACTAAACAATTTCTTTTACACTTATACTTTAGTATATATATATATATATATCAACAAAAATCATTTCATCACTTATGATACATCATTTGAAATCTTAATCTCATCCCAACGAGCACTATAAGTACTCTTGTGTCTTACTTTAACCCATTATAAACCTTGAACTATAGGAACTATGATTGGTACTTATCCAATAAGTTACCGATCGCTTCCTCGGTTGTTTCCACGTATCTTTTTTTTTCACATAAGCTCAATTGTTTCACTAATCATGGTGCACTCAATATCCAATGTATACTCATAAAGGTGAATCAACCTAAACTTGCCAATTCTTTTCATATATTACTATCTGTATTTCGTTTTCCACTTGTCATTAAATTTCATTTCACACAGTTTTATTCTCAATCAATTTATAACTATTACGGCATAACCTATATGAAACTTAAATCTCCACTCTATAGACATATTCTCATACTGAATCATAAACTCTTATATCGATAATTACACAACCCTCCTAAGTCCGAATGCAACCAGTTGAGGTCATATCAACTTCGATTATACACTTTAATCTCATCATTTCTACTTATATCCCTATTTTTTCTCAAACAATCCATAACAATATATTCCTATTCATATCACTTACAAAAAGATATTGCTTGATCACAATATCGATTTCATATTCAATAATGCATCCACTGATACCAATACACTGAATCCTTATCTATTATATCCAAAACCAATCTAGGATTTTTCAAAGCATAATCATTATGATTTTCCGATCTCAATATTCCCCTATTATCGCCTTATACTGAATTACAAACTCTTATTACAATACTCACATAACCATTTCGATTCCAAATTTTCCCTTTTATAATCATAACAGTTTTATGATTTCATTTCATTCTGTCTATACACTTTAGTTTCCCGTTTTACTCATATGCTCATCTTCCTCAATCAATCTTCAATAACATACCTATTCACACCGATATCACCTCAAAGGATACATATCCCAATTGAGGTGAACCGTTTTCCATCATACGAGACCAGATACATTTCTTATTTCCCAATTATCCATAAACCTCTATTTTCTCATAACTACCAATTTCCCGCTCCAACTCTTAAGGAAATGCTCATGCATGTGACTCATATTGGGGGATCAGCACACAGCATACAATCTTCTTACTTGAATTTACCACTTATCTAACATTATTCAAACATCAAAACCAAATCCAAAACCAATCCAACACATGTTCAATCATTTAGCCTCACATAAACGTGCACTTATACCCATACAATTATCTATTTAGCAACACAAACATACTACTTTTACTCTTTCAACACCTTCTACCCATAAATTTTAGAAATTCACATTTCCTATCTTTTATACCTGGCAATTGTCAATGAATGCATGTACCACTTAAAGAGTAAGTAATCATTATGTAAATGCATGTATGTTAATACGATGCATGAACAAAACCAATGCATTTCCTTTGTCTCTCTTTGAGCACATTTGTACAATATTTCAGGTCCTCACTCTTCATTTAGGGACGGGATGTTACATAATAGATAATATCTAATGGGTAAAACTTCAATCTTTATCCAATGGGCAAATTCGATTCTTTATCTAATGGGTAAAACTTCATTATCCAATGGAAAAAATTCGATTCTTTATTTAATGGGATAAAACTAAATCCAAACACCAAAAATGTTCTTTAAAATCATCGGAAGCTTGATCTTGCAAATCAAGGAGTTATCACCCAATACATATACGAAAACCAAGATCTCAAAACCATGAGACTATCACCGTACATGCAATAACGAGATATACAAAAAATAATCAAAAATAACTCCAATATGGAAGATAAAAAAAAAACCGAATAGCCATTCTTGATGACCTAATTATAAATTGGCTATGATATAACTTGTAGAGATTTTAATCCCTTTAAAACATAGGATCGATTCATATCAAATTATTATGAATAAAATAAAACAGAAGCATACTTGAATCCATTATGAAATCTACACTGGAGTTTTACAATTTTATCTTCCAAATTAAAACGTAGCCCCATTTTTCAGAGTTTTCCGTAACTCGCTATTTTCTCTCTGATGATGGGATTTCATATAAGAATTTAAGATACGTTTAATTTGAGGACCATAATTATTTATATTAGGGTGAAACCCTAATTTAATTTCTAGTTTGACCTATTATAAAACTAGAATTTATAAATTCCGTCTCTACACATATAAAGTCCACACTTAAAATAGATACATAAAACCTAAGTACCATAAACATATTAGACCATTTTAATTAATTAAGTTCAACTTTATATAATAGCCTTTATATACAATTATACACATATAAGCCTACATATTTGATTAAAAATCCTTACAAGTTGTTGCCGAATAACGAGCCAGTGATGTCCAACAGCTTTAAAGTTACTGTGTTGGGCAAATTGTTACTTACCATTGACAACCCTAACTCAAAGAAGAAATAGCTCCTATACAGGTTCAAGATCAAGCCTCTTTCAGACTAAGTATGTGACCGCGGATTCAGTGTCTTATGATCGATGGATACTTTTGACAGAGAAGAAAAATCCAGTAGAAATGAAGATATGTGTAATGCTCAAATTTAGGACAAATCCAGAATTATTTGTCTACAGAAGAGACAAATCCTTGGGAAAGAAGAAAACTAACAAACTTCCGATCCTTAACTATTCCAATATTCAGCTATATATTTAGTAAGTAATATAAGGTTCCAGCAATCGGTTGATGACATGTGTCCTGGTGCTCTTCCTCAAGGGTTCCTCACTCTTAGCATCCGAAACAAGGCTTGGGCCCATGACAAGTCCCCCACCATTAAAAGACTTGTCCACAAGGCTTAATTTGTTCTTGGCTGACATGGAAGCTCCAGAACCCTCTATCCCACTAGGCTCACGTAAGTGTTGTTGCACCAGATCCTTACCCAACTCCACTTTACTTTGAAGTCCAATCTCAGTTAAACTAGTGGAAGTCGGTGTGTTGTCCAAAGCTAAAGGGATAGGCGTAGAGAAATCCCTAGCCACGCCGCCCCTACAAGACTCCAACAAATTTGGGTTCACCATGTAGCGCCCCCTCACCATAGGGTACACACAGGGACACCCGTAGGTCGTGCAAGACGATATCCCATGAAGGAAGTGCTACCGCATGAACTATCACTAAATACTCGCATGGCATCAATATAATTAAACCGCAATAAGCAAATCACTAAAATTTAAAACCCCAATTTTATTGCATAATATCAATCCAAATTATAGACAAGTCTATCAGTCCCCTAAAGTCTCAATACAATAACCCAAAAAGGAAACCGATAAAACGTCTATACTAGGTCATCCTCAAAAGTTGCCCCACCGACCGACACATGTGCCATCGCTTCACTTGTCCAAGAACTCGCACAAAGAGAAAACGTCTATCTCGGGCTAGAAACCTACTAACGTTGCCTGAAAAATATTAGCAATGTTGGGTGAGTTTATTTAACTCGGTGAGAAACCATCATCGATGGTTCACCCAACTCATGCATATACACATAATATATCGCATAGTACACTTTAACGCAATTTAGAACACTGTACACAATTTACATATTTATACGATAACATAACTCAAACATATCACTTCACAATTGTCATACATCACACGCATTCTCAATTTCACTACGCAGTCAGATGCATAATGTATACAATTTCTCCTTTTATGTCATTGTTGTGACTGAGCATTACACTTTCCCGATTCGGGCACTTTTCACAATGATCACAATTTCGGCAAGTAGGAGAGCCCTCTGGGTATGCACTACTGCCCACTCACTTTAGGGATAGGAGAGCCCTCTGGGTATGCACTATTTCCCCTTTTGGCCTTAGGCCTATTCACTGATATTCGAGCTTAAAGCTCTGCACACTGAATGCTTCATCCTGTTGCTTAATTACCTCTTATAATCATGCCTAGCATGTACTAACACTTGCACAGTCACTAGCACATATATTATCACTTCACTCACTTGTCAAGATCAGAACACTTACTCGTAATACTATACACTGATTCATAATCACAAGTATTCACATTAGCAACACATTCAGTACAATCACTCACAATCAGAACACTTATTCATATTTGCAGCACATTTATCTCACATTTGTATCACTCATATTGACAATTGATTCACACATTCACAGCACATATTATCACACAAAGATCGAGGAACCAACTAGGTTACTCACCTGTAACTTCCGAGCTACTGCCTGGAAGTACCAGTAATATCCGTGGACTGACGATCCAACGACGCCTCTATAACAATACAAACGCATTCTCATCACTATATGCTCAATCAATAAGATTCACTAATGCACATGTCTCACATTTAAAATTATATGATGCATGATCATGATTTCCCAGCGCTTTAGTCCCATTCCGATTCACAACCAAAATTCACTACTCACTAGGTCAATAACATCCATAAATTTCACAAATCTCTCATTTAAACTCTAATTATACTCCAATTGATAATACATAACTATTAGGTCACTTAAGGAACCAGAATCAGCTCTTTTTCTATGATTGAGAACTCGCTAATTTAATTTCGAACTCTTATAATTTACCTCACTCAAATACCTCTTTCTCTAGATCATAACAACTCCAGAATTACCCCAATTGGAGGTCTACACTAAAAGATATACCCTAAAAACCAATTCAATTTCTCTAAAATTTCTGTCCCTCACGACCTCATTTCCTCATGGCGCACAAAGGGTGTAGGAAAATCCCGGTGTGAGCATCACATGCCCACGGTGCGGAAAAACAAAAATTTTTGTTTCGGGACCTTCCCAAAAGCCAGGATCCATGTGTCTATATAACAAACTCAAACCATAACGGCCAAAGGAGACCGTCTCTAACGGTATCTACGCAGAGATCGGAGAACCTAACCGGGACAAACCCTTTGACCCGGGAATAGCTAGAACAAATTAAAGACTGCTAGATCTTACCTTTGTTCTTGGAGAGCTTGGAAAATAACGATGGAGAAGAAATGAAGAAGAAGCTTGAAGATGATCGATGGATGAGGAAGAGAGAAACTCTTTCTTTCTTTTCTTCCAAGACCAACGAACTTGACTCTACCAAAAACCCTTCGGTTTTTGTTACAACCCACGATCATCAACTTACTTTCTCACCTTTTCACCTTTGTCTTTTTGTCATTAAATGAACTTAATGACTAAGCATGAAAATGGAACCTTCTTCCATCATCTTCTCCTCTTCCACGTATATACATATATATATTAATTAATTAATTCTTTAATTAATTATATATATATATATATAAAAATAAATGCTGAAGTGGTCCAGTCACACTGGGGTCGGTCCTACCGGCCTATCGGGTCCCAGTATGGGAAAAACCCCCGGAAAGGTTTTTCAGCAATATCAATGTCGCGATCTCATCGGGACATATCTCGATCTCATCGGGATCCATTTAATCTGTTTGCTCTCCATATATTAGAACTCTGTCCAAAACTATTTTACGAATTCTCCGAGACACTCTTATGCGTGTGACCCATTAGGTTCCCGGTTATGTTGGCCACTTAGATTAACACTTAATCTGAGCAAGTCATGAGCGGTATCTAGCAACACATCATGACCCCCAATTGACCGAAAAGTAATTGGTTTGACGAATGAACATGTATTCATCATGAACCATATCACGAACCTTTCCATAGACAATTACCGTGCAATTCGTCCTTTCACCATGCTATACCCCACTTGGTTATGAGTATGGGCAATGTGTCAACTCTTACTAGACTGACTACGTCAAATCTAATACAAGTGATATCAGTTCTTGTCTTGGGACTCATTACTTTATATGTCACTGAAGACACTCTTCATGACATATATAGTCCGGCCAGAGATTTCTAAGTAATGACCCTGACAAGTGGCCATGGGTATCATCTTCTGCTATCACAGAAGTGATGAATCCTTTATTGGCTACTCAATTACCTTCGAATACCTCAAGCTGTACCCAATCACCACCCTATGAGCGACCTCTGGAAGGCAACAAGGAATGGATTCAAAGCACAGAATCAGTATCCAAGATATCCTTGAGCACCTCAAGTCTAAGGATATTTGCACCATTGCTATGATGAGATTATCAATGATATTAGAATAGGACATCCATGTGATGATCTCATAGCAGGTCATCCAATGTACTTACTACCTCTAGTAAGCATCCACATCTCAACCCTAAATATCTCATATTTACAGCTTCTGAGATCCACTCCTTGATCAAATCAAGGAGCTTGAGATGTACTAGTCTCTCCGGATTACCGATGTCCAGTCTCAATAATCCTATGACTAGGGATTATTTAGATACTGACATAATTGCACATGATAGGAATCTCAGTAGTATGATCACATCATAATTTCGTTCATGCTATGTCATATATCATGGACATCATTAATTTGTTCATAGATCAATATCCATATCAGTTCATAAATAATGAACATCAAATTAATGAAATATGCCTTTCTTTATTTATTCATAAAGACTGTACACAAATTTGTACAAAATGCGCTAAAGGCGATTGCCTTCAGGGCACTACTCTAACAATCTCCCACTTGACCTAAAGCCAATCGCCTTGATATCTAATATCATAGGCGAGTACATGAGAATCAAAACTCTTTTGTGATAATGGCTTTATCAACAGATCAGCAATATTCTGCTCGGTGGGAATTCTCTCGATCTGGACATCACCTCGTCCTATGATCTCCCTGATCAGATGATATCTGCGGAGTACGTGTTTGGATCGTTGATGAGACCTTGGTTCTTTCGCCTGCGCAATAGCCCCATTGTTGTCACAATACAACTGTATGGGCCCATCACAGCTAGGAACCACACCAAGTTCAGTAATAAACTTTTTGATCCAAACTACTTCCTTTGCTGCTTCTGAAGCGGCAATGTACTTTGCCTCGGTTGTTGAATCGACAGTCGTCTCTTGTTTGGAACTCTTCCAACTAACTGCCCCGCCATTCAGTGTGAATACGTAACCTGATTGGAATTTGGAATCATCCTTATCAGATTGAAAACTGGCATCTGTATACCCGCTCACCTGGAGATCTCCATCTCCATATATCAAGAACACATCCTTAGTCCTTCGCAAGTACTTGAGGATATTCTTGACAGCCACCCAGTGACCCTCACCAGGATTTGATTGGTATCTGCTCGTAACACTTAGAGCATATGATACATCGGGTCTCGTACATAGCATTGCATACATGATAGATCCTACCGCAGATGCATACGGGATCATATTCATGCGCATCCTCTCATCTTGTGTCTTAGGACACATAGATTTTGAGAGTGTTATCCCATGAGTCACGGGAAGGTACCCTCTCTTGGATTGCTCCATGCTAAACCTCTTTAGCATCTTGTCTATGTACGTTGATTGTGAAAGCCCAAGCAACCTTTTTGATCTATCTCTATAGATTCTTATCCCAAGGATATAAGTTGCTTCACCAAGGTCTTTCATAGCAAATTGTTCGGACAACCAAATCTTGACTGATTGTAGCATAGAGACATCATTTCCTAGCAATAATATGTCATCTACATACAGCACAAGGAATACGATTGCAGTCCCACTAACCTTCTTATACACACAGTGTTCATCCGGATTTTGTGAGAAACCAAACTCTTTGATTACCTCATCAAACGGATGTTCCAACTCCGGATGCTTGCTTCAATCCATAGATGGATTTTGAAGCTTGCATACCTTTTCGCCATCATAGAGGTGAAGCCCTCGGGTTGTGTCATATACACATCCTCACTAGATTTCCATTTAGGAAAGTCGTCTTCACATCGATTTGCCATATCTCATAATCATAATGAGTGGCAATGGCTAGAGTATCCTAATGGATTTAAGCATTGCTCTTCGGGTCAAGGTCTCGTCGTAGTTAACTCCTTGTCTTTGACGAAAACCTTTAACCACAAGCCTTGCTTTATAGGTAATCATATTACCATCCATGTCGGTTTTCTTTTTGAAAACCCATTTGCACCCTATGGGTTTTATTCCTTCGGGTGCCTCAACCAAAGTCCATACTTGGTTTTCATACATGGAATCCATTTCAGCCTGCATGGCGTGAAGCCATTTCTGAGACTCTGAACTCTTCAGAACCTCTTCATAAGTGGTAGGCTCATTATCTTCTATGAGCAATACGTCATTCTGTTCATTCACGAGAAATCCATATCTCTCGGGAACAGAGTGTATCCTACGTGACCTATGAACTTCGTGTGTTGTAGAAGGTTGAACTGTTACTTCATCTGTATGAGTTACAGTTTCATGTTCAAGCAGTTGATCTGCGTCTGTTCGAGCATCTTGAACTTCTTCAAGTTCAATCTTGCTCCCACTGTCTTCTTGTAAAAGAAACTCTTTCTCTAAAAAGACAACATGCTTCGAAATAAACACCTTTTGTTCCTCAGCAAGGTAGAATTGATATCCCATTGTTTCTTTAGGATATCCTACGAACAAACACTTGTCAGACTTTGCATCAAGTTTATCTGACTGTGTCCGCTTCACATAAGCGGGACAACCCCAAACTTTCAAATGAGTAAGATAGGATCTTTTTTTAGTCCACATCTCATATGGAGTAAGATCAACTGTCTTTGATGGAACTCTGTTTAACAAGTAAACAGCTTTCTCAAGTGCATACCCCCAAAAGGATTTTGGTAACTTTGCAAAGCCATCATTGATCGTACCATGTCTAACAAGGTTCGATTTCTCCTTTCTGCCACACCATTATGCTGTGGTGTGTAAGGAGGAGTCCATTGAGATAAAATCCCATTATCTCTGAGATAATCCAAAAACTTTTGGTCTAAGTATTCCCCACCACGATCTGATCGTAATGCCTTGATACTTTTCCCAAGTTGGTTTTCTACTTCATTTCTGAATTGTTTGAACTTTTCAAATACTTCAGATTTGTATCTCATCAGATACAAGTACCCATATCGAGAATAATCATCGATAAAGGTAATGAAGTAAAGACAACCACTTCTGGCATGGATGGACATCGGACCACATACATCTGAATGTATTAGGTCTAATACTCCAGTCGCTCGTTCACCCTTTCCCTTAAAGGGTAACTTAGTCATCTTGCCTAATAAACAAGATTCGCATGTGTCATATGATTCATAATCAAATGACCCTAAACTTCCATTCTTATGGAGCTTAGCTATGCGTCTCTCATTTATATGGCCAAGGCGACAATGCTATAAGTAAGTTGATTTTAAATTATCTCGTTTATGTCTTTTCGTGTCATTGACATTCATAATTGGATGTGACATATCTAATATGTAAATTCCATTGCATAATGTACCAGTACCATAAAGCATTCCATTCAAACTAATAGAACAACCATTGTTACTAAAAGTCAAATGGAAACCAAATCTATTTAAACAAGAAATGCATAATATGTTCTTTGTTAACACAGTACAAAATAACATTCATCCAATTTAATTACAAGTCCAAAGGGGAGTGACAAAAGTAAGTGCTTACGGCTAATGCAAAGAACTCTTGCTCCATTTCCCACACGCAGTCTATCTCTCCTTCATGAGTCATCTCATCGTCCCAGAGGCCTGCATATCATTGCATATGTGTGAGCCATAACCGTATCTAATACCCATATGTTATGGTCGAAACAGATTAACCTCAATGACAAACATACCTGAAGAAGTTGAGGCATATGATGCCTTCTTCTGCTTCAATTCATCCAGATAGACTTTACAGTTCCGCTTCCAGTGACCAGTCTTGCCACAATGGAAGCAAGTTCCTTTTGGTGCAGTCTCTTTGGTTTTCTTCTTGGCTGCACTTCCTTTTGGTTTCTTAGACCTTTTCTTCTTTAGATTCTTTTTCTTTGAACCAGAAGAAGAAGCCACCATAAGCACTTGCTTACTATCCTTCTTGATAGATTGCTCTGCTGTCTTGAGCATATTGATCAACTCAGGGATTGTCGTGGATATTTGGTTCATTCGATAGTTTAACACAAACTGTGAATAACTATCAGACAATCCAACTAGATTTAAGTCAACACTTAATTCATAATCCATAACAAAACCTAAGACGACCAACCTCTCAATATACCCATTCATCTTCAGTGCATACTGCACTGCAGATGAACCTGGAGTCATCTTAGTAGTGAAGAGTAACCTCGAGGTCTCAAACCTTTCAGACCGAGCTTGCTCATCAAACAACTCCCTAAGATGAAACACTATGGTATGAGCATCTATAGACTCATGCTGCTTCTGCAGCTCTGGTGACATCGAGGCAAGCATAATGCAGCTAGCCATGTCACTGTCTTTAAGATGCTTACGATATGCTTTCTGATCTTCATCAGAAGCATCAACAGCAGGTGGATCAAGAAGTGGAACATCTAGGATATATCCCAGTTCCTCAGACCTGAGAACAATTCTCAGATTTATCAGCCAATTGAGAAAATTTGGTCCAGTTAATTTGTTCGTGTCCATAAGTGAGCGTAAGTTCACACTAGAAGACATCTTCAATAACCTATAGGGAAAGAGAGAAAGAATGTTAGAATAGAATTACATGCATAATCATAAGGACTTGAATGACATGCATATGGCTCCCACTAGTTTCAAAGAATCCATAACCCTCAGTATGAATCCAAGAAACATTATGACAAAACGTCCTAGTGGGTCGATATCCGACATTGCTAAGGATAACCTTAGGTTTACCCAACAAGCCACCTTAGGTCAATCGGTAGGTATCGGTCATACCAATTGCATCATAGATATCCGACATTATTAAAATGACCTTGGGTTTACCCAACAAGCCACCTTAGATCTATCGGCAGGTATCGGTCATACCACTTGATTCATAGATGCAACTATCGACTAGTGCTATCAACTCGTGATGTATGCATACACATTGGGTTATCAACTCTTGATGCGCGTACATCTGATGCACATTACCCAATTTCGTCTCTGTCCACGTTGACCTTGAGTTTACTCAACAAATCAACGCTTCTAGTGAAAACTGACCCATTAATTCGAAAATCTTATTTTCATGGTTCAAACATATCCGTATAGAGCGAGCTTGAGTTTACCCAACAACCCAACTCTATAAGAACTCTGGTTCTCCCCATATTAATGGAAGGCGTTAGTTTTCATATGATGTGTGAGGGTTTTCAGGTCTTATCTTCTTCTTCTCCAAGCCGTAGGATTATAGTCACTATGACTATATGGAATGATTTAGGGTATTTCATCAATCACATTGAGTCTATACCTAAAATCATCCATCATCCCACCTCTGCATGTTGTTGTAGTCGACCGGTGCATGTGCCAGTCGACTGAAACTTATGCTAGTCGATTACTATAGGTTATCGGTAGATTCGCCCAATGACCGGTACATGTTCCAATGATTGGGATGGATTATCGCACTTTCCAATGATCGGTGCATGTTCGGTGATTGGAATGGATGTGCCACCGACCGGTACATATGCCAATCGACCGTTTTTGGCCCGCTATCTAATCGCTAATTTCTCAATCCGTGTAGTTCAAATTCACAATACCAAGTGTAATATCCTTTATTATGATGTACCAATGAAACACTTTCATTGTACCATGCTTACCATATGTAGTCAAACTATACATGAAACTTGAAATTGATGAATACACTCTTATTCATTTAGATTTCCAAATAATTTGAGAATATCAAACTATCACCCTAAGTATCTCTAGGTAGTCTACACTTTATCAAGACTACTTCGGCACCTGTCACAAAATTTGTGACGGCCAAAACAATTAAGATAATGGAATATACTAACGAGACGCTAATGAGACACATTTGACATCCTAAATTGTTTGGAAACCCAATTTCAAGAAAATCATTTAGGCAAGCATACAACATCAATGTAACACATTTTTAATCACATTAAAAATGATCCATGGCATTGGAATTAAGAAATATACAATTTTTCATTTCAAACAAAACAGCTCCAGAACTTTCTCAAAACGCCAAGCTCGTGTTTTGCTTGAAAACTCATTGAAACAATTTCAATAAATTCGAGAAAATTACAGAGGTTACAAAATGTTCCCAACATGCTTCATGAATTTTTCAGGATTTATTTCCAACAAAACTCATCCAACCTCAGCAACAAAGCCAATGTAGAATCTGTGTTCCTCAACACGCTTATTCCCAAAGAAGACACAATAAATTCTCAAATAAATAGTAAATCACCTTGTGCACAAAGACAGCAACCAGAAAATTAGGGAATAAATTAGAAAACCATATCAAATCACATTGATAAATTCCAAGCTTCCACAGACATATGCAACAACATCTTGTGAACATATCCGGCAAGAAAATTTTGAAAACAATATTTCTACATCAATTCAAATTCACACAATCAACATGCATCATTGTCACAAGCAATAGGCAACTCCGACCTAGTCATGGTTTCTTCATCATATACGACACAAGTGGCTCTGATACCACTGTAGGAAAATCCCGGTGTGAGCATCACATGCCCACGGTACGGAAAAACAAAAATTTTTGTTCCGGGACCTTCCCGAAAGCCAGGATCCATGTGTCTATATAACAAACTCAAACCATAACAGCCAAAGGAGACCGTCTCTAATGGTATCCACGCAGAGATCGGAGAACCTAACCGGGACAAACCCTTTGACCCGAGAATAGCTAGAACAAATTAAAGATTGCTAGATCTTACCTTTGTTCTTGGAGAGCTTGGAAAATAACGATGGAGAAGAAATGAAGAAGAAGCTTGAAGATGATCGATGGATGAAGAAGAGAGAAACTCTTTCTTTCTTTTCTTCCAAGACCAACGAACTTGACTCTACCAAAAACCCTTCGGTTTTTGTTACAACCCACGATCATCAACTTACTTTCTCACCTTTTCACCTTTGTCTTTTTGTCATTAAATGAACTTAATGACTAAGCATGAAAATGGAACCTTCTTCTATCATCTTCTCCTCTTCCACGTATTTACATATATATATAAATAAATGCTGAAGTGGTCCAGTCACACTGGGGTCGGTCCTAACAGTCTACCGGGTCCTGGTATGGGAAAAACCCCCGGAAAGGTTTTTCAGCAATATCGATGTCGCGATCTCATCGGGACATATCTCGATCTCATCGGGATCCATTTAATTCGTTTGCTCTTCACATATTGGAACTCTGTCCAAAACTATTTTACGAATTCTCCGAGACACTCTTATGCGTGTGACCCATTAAAGGGACGCTCGCCGCGGCGTGGGAACGTTCACCGCGGCGAACAACTCTTCTGTGCCTCGCCGCGACGTCTCTATAGAAACTCGCCGCGGCGAAGAATTTATTCACTCGTCGCGACGTCCTCTTAGCTCGCCGCGGCGAGTATGCCATTTCTCGTCGCGGCGTGGCCTATTTCCAGACGTCGCGACGTGCGACCACTTCATCTTCTCCGATCGTCATTTTCTACCATTAATACTCTTAAAACCTCCATAAACACATTCAACTACCCCAGCTGTTGGACCCCGATCTTTGAGTGAAAATTTGAATTATGAAAACAAAATTTAAGGAGTTAAAGGATATTGATAAGAAAAGAAATGATTTGATTTTGATATCTTTGGGGTTTTGAGTGGATTGGTATGGTTTATGAAAGTAAGTGGATGAGTTGATAGAAAGTAAGTTGAAAATCATGAAATAAAGAGAGAAAGTGTGAGAAAATGAAAATTTGTGAAAAGTTTGACTTTTTGGCCTTTGATAGTTGACTTTTGATTTAGGCTTAATTTGAGAAAATGATCTACATGAAACTTGTAGATTATGTTAAGAGCTTTCTGTAGCCATAAAGTTTGTAATTTTTCGATATCGGGAGTGAGAGTTATGATAAGTCAAAGTTAGCTTGGAAGTTTGACTTTTTGAGGAAAAAGTTGACTTTTTGATTTAGGTCAAATTCGAGAAAATGATCAACATGAAACTTGTAGCCTCTATCGAGAGCTTTTCGTGGACATGAAGTTTGCTATTTTTCGATGTCGTAATTGAGAGATATGATTTTCTGAAGATATGCTTTGTTTTGAAAATGCTATTAAGTATAGATTTGTGTGTTCTATGTTTTGAGGCCACTCGTCGTATGGATTTAGTTTGAATTAGAGTAAGTGGTCTTCATGAAAGTTTTAGATGATGTTTTTATCTTTCCATTGATATAAAGTTTGTAATTTTTTGATATCGGGGCTAGGAGTTATGAGCGATTAAAAATTGGAAGTCGTTTAGGAAAAGCTATTTTGGACAAAATCTTTGATTGAGTTTTCAACCTCTTTCAAGACCTAATTTAATTTTGAGTTCTTCAGGGAAGTTGTAGAGCTTCCTTTTATCTTTTTATTGACACCAAATTTGTTAAATTCTGAGTTCGGGATCGAGAGATATGATTTTTGAAAAGTTCGGTTTTGAAGTTCCATTACTTTGTTTTTAATCCGATCCCTTTTGTAATCTTTTGCTTATAATTCCTTCGTCCGACATCCGATTGATTTAATTCTTGAAGCGTTGGATTCCTAAGACAATTACATTATCTTTATGAAGAATTATGATTTGAGGAGATTAAATGGAAAGAGATTGATTGAACCTAAGTGAGAGCTTTGGTTATAGGTTATAAGTTGGATAATTTTCTGAACATGGTTCAGTATTTCGCGAAATTCGGGAGTTGTACAACTCCGATTGAATTGATTCTTGAGGGAAAATAAAGTTAAGATATAGGGCTACAACTCTTGTGAAGGGATCGAAATTTAATTTCATCCCTAAGATTGTTATTTTCTGGACTGAAGTTATATTAATGTTCAGTCTCGGATTTTGTGAAGGTCAGATGGTATTTCGGCTATAACTTCTTCGTTTTAGATCCGAATTGAGCGCCGTTAGTTGCGTTGGATTCGTATGATCGAGAGAAACAATTCTCTAGTAGAAAGTTTGTCCAAATTATTTCATTTAGTTGCCCGAAACTAGGACGCAAAGCATCAGATTTTTAAAGAAAGTGCATGGGCAATTTTGGAGTTAAGTTAAAGAGTAAGGGTAAATGGGTCATTTACCCCTTAGTTTAATGACTTGGCACTCCAAAAAGCAGAAGATGTCATTGGAGAAGAGAAGAAACACGATGTTTCTAGAGAAAAGAAGAAAAGAATAAAAAAGAGAGAAAAGATGAGAGAGCTTCGTATATGTAGAGAAGAGAGAGTAGAGAGATAAAGTTAAGTTTTGTATTTTTAAGAGTTTTCAAGAGGATTTCTTCGTTGTTTTCAAAGGGAAAAGAGTAGAAAAGCTTGAAAGTTTCCTTTGGAGGCAAAGAAATCCGAAAAGTGAAGGGAAAAAGGTAAGAGAAAAGTTTTAAGTTTTGAGTTATTCTTGAAATTTTGGTTTAGATTAATTAGAAATGATGTGGGTTTATGTGCTATGAGATTAATTTAGTGATTGTCAAGTATAATGAGTTAATTTTGGTTATGGAAGATTCTAGAGAGAGAAAGCTTAGTGAAGAAGATGATGAATAGTAAAATTTGGGGGTTTTGAAATTGTTGCTTTAGATTGCTTGAATTAGTGATGAATTTGAGATATCCTAAGTGAATTTTGATGTTTATGTTTTAGGTGAAGTTTAATTTGAAAAATTGTAAATTGGAGGTTTAGGCTTAATTTGAAATTTGGGGATTTTGTGAATTAATGGTGTAGAATCATCAATAATAGTAGGAATTGATGAAATATGAAATCAATTTTGAAGAAATTGTGATTTATGGTATTGAATTTGTGTAAATTGGTTTAGGCCAATTTTGAAAATTGGGAATTTTCAAAATTGGAGATTTAAATATCTTGATTTTATATGGAATTGGTGTTTTCTAAGCTTAATTTGAGTAATTAAGTGAATTATGATATTGAATTTGATTGAATTTTGATGGAATTGTTTTAGGGAATGTTAAATTGGAAGAAAGAAGGAGGCTTTGGAGCAATTGAGGCACAAAGCAAGTTGTTAGCATGGATATGAGGTGGGTAGCATATTTATATTTTGATTTATAGGCAATATACGAATTTTCAAAAATGAAAGAAAGAAAAAGTTTGGTTTTGTGATAATTATTGTTTTGTAAATGTTTGAAAATAAGAATTGATTAAAAGTTTGAAATTATGATTTCCGAATGATTTCTGAAAAATTATTGCAAGCTTAAATGCATTGTTCCAAATGATTTGCTAAATCGCTAGAATTTCTGAAACTGCATTGGTTGTGTATGCATTGATAAATTGTGCAAATTGTTGAAATTATTGATTGATTAAAGTTCTTGACTTGTATGATATGTGTGAATTGCGAGTTTGTTTAAGTTCACTGAAATAAAGTTAGAAAGACAAGATTTTGAAAAGTGCCTTCGGGCAATTCGAATCTCCGTTTTCGCTTACGTGTTATGTGGGTTCGGTTAGGTCCTTCTGTGAGTCAATGCACTGTCTCTATTCGTATAGCCTTCTTCCGGCTGCCCGCTAGTGACACGGAGCTCCGATTTTGGACTCCTTCGTGGTTACACCGACCGCTTATGGAAAAGAGTAATGACGCTTACTCACGTTGCAGATAGGACCGCTATGCGGATTATGCGATCGCTCTGCTTGGACCGAACCAAACCATTTTTGTAGCACCCCCTTACCTTAGGATATGTATCGGGACGCCCGTAGGTCATTCCGACACACACCCTACGATAAGGGTGCGCTACGATCAATCACTAACACTCCACATGGCATCAAAATCATAAAGCATTACTATGAAATCCACTAATTTTTGAAACCATAAGATTTTCATTTCATAACCTCAAAGCAGTAAATTTACACAACTATTATTTTCTGTACAATGGTCCAAAAGAAAATCCAACAAAAGAGCTAGCTAGGTCATCCTTCAAAAAGTGCCAGCTGACCGACCTGTTTGCCATGACTTCTCTTGCCAACTCAATCTACATCGGCAGAAAAGTCCTCCTGAGCTATAAGTCTACTCTCTCGGTCCTGAAAAATAATTTGCAATTTTGGGTGAGTTTGCGAACTCAGTGAGGAACCATCATCGATGGTTCAACAAATTCATCCATATTCACAGATTCACATAGCTATATCACTCAAACACATTCAGAAGTACCACATGATTATCACGTTATCAGTCAAAAGAATCCAATTCAAATGCACATGAAATGTGTATGAGACGCTTTTCCAATTTAATTTGTTGTTGTGACTGAGCGCCTGAAACTGTCCCTTAAAGGGCGCATTAATCGGTGAGCCATAGGCTCTAAATCATTGTGGACTCAAGGCCCAATCCCGTTGAGCTTAAAGCTCTCGTTGGCTGCTCTGGTCACAACTGCCAATTACTGATCATGCAATTATGTATGAATGTAAATATCCAAATCCACACCATAACCGATTCCTATTTAACATATTCACATATGTCTATCCCAAGTAGTCACATGAAAATCAATTCCAAAGACTTCGATATCTCATTCCAAATATTTCGAGACACCCATGGTCCAAATCAATCAAAATCAAACACACATGTTCCCATCCATTATCTCCACATGGCATAATTGCGAGATATTAAACACATAAAAATTGAGAAACCATCTAGGTTACTCACCTAATAACTTCCGAGCTATTGCTGGGAAGTCTCTGCCAAGTCCGTGGATCTACGGTCCAACTGAGCCTCTATAGCAATTAAAATAGGCAAACATTACTAACTGTATAGTTAGAGTGACCAAATAATGCACATGGAATGATTAAAACGTGTATAATGCATGTTCATGACATTCCCGGCCCTAATCCAAAATTTTCCTGTCATAAAAATTCCATCTAAATTTAGAAACTTGTTGGCGCTGACGGTGCGCAATTCGGACCTCTATAAGTCCCCAATTAAACAAAACAGTAATTAAATGTTCCGTTACCCGGGGCTACGTCAATTTCCCGTCTAAAAATTCCCAATTTCTCACAAAATAAAATTCAATGTGTCACGAATCCGATGCCTCAAGAATCAGGTCAATCGGACGTCGGACGGAAAAGAAATTGACAAAAGAAACCATTAGGTCACTTAATGCCAAATAAAATAAAACAATAATAAATTCTACCTCTCTTCCTTCCCCTTTTCTTTTCCTATTGTCAATCTGAATTTCCAACAACCATAATTCTTAGCACACAATTTAGAAAAATACAAACTATACCTCATTGGAAAGCTTATGAAACCCTCTACAATTCTCAAGAAGACCAAAAAAAGTAATTCCACCTCTAAGGGTGTCAAAAATCCAATCCAAGCTACTGCCTACTCAAAACTCATCAACACAGGACAGTAATTTACAAATGCAAGAACTCACTGATTATTCAGCTAAAAATTACCACATAAATATGATCAATAATTTCACAATGTCATCTACAATTTTCATGAACAACCCAAAATTAAATTGCATTGCTAAACAAGTCAATTAATTCACTCAATGTTACTGTCCCTGAAACCATGCAATTTGAACAGTAAAATTATAACAAACATATCTCCCTGTACACAAGTCAGAAAAATCCAAACTTTATGTCCCTGAACAGATAACTCCTCAAACTTCAAGTTTCATGAAGAACCCAATCTCCAATTAGATTTCTAACAATTTCAAATCTGTTATACAAGTTACTGACCTAATCAACACTTAAAACCACACTGTAGGTTCAGCTTTTGAAATTCCATATCTCCCACATCTGATTTCCAAAAATTACATGCCATACACCAATTTCAAGATCAATGTGTCATCTAGAACTCTTCAGTAGATCCCTAAAACCAGTTCAGTTCACAAAAATTACTAAAATTTCTCCAAAACAGAATGTACTCCAAATTTGCTAATCCAGTTAGGTTTCACTCAATACATAAAAACAGTCAATAGTTATCAGGCCATAACTCCTAATATACAACTCGAAAAATAGCAAGATCAGTGGAAATGGAAAGCTAACTCAATATGCTACAACTTTCATGAAGACCATTTGTCCAAATTCCATATCAATTAATTCAGAAGAATCACCAAACTAATTAGGTCATAAATACGAGTACTGTTCACAGACCCCAAAACAGACATTTTCCATGGAAATTTTCGACCTTCTAACATTAAAATTTAACAATACCTATTTCAAACTAAATTGAAGCCAACATCCCAAAGTTTAAGTGGCCACAAACCTCACCTCATTTGCATTCCTACATAATTAGTTATGATCAAAACATTCCAATAGGTCAAAAACTCAATTTCCAGATTTCATCAACAACTTAACTTCTATCACCTCTAACATCAATAACACATCCCTAAGCATCCATTTCTACTTCTAATTCAACCACAACCTCATCACAACAAACTCTTCTATAATAACACAAAAATGGCAGCACACATATATACAATTCCCATACTTTATTTCCATGAATTAGACATCATAAACATCATTAATAACCTTACTTATCACCTATTTAAACTACCATAACCAATTCCCTTACACAAACATGCATTAAACCCATTCTAACCTACTACTTGCATAATCAAATACATACATTAATGATTCCCATAAATGCTTTTAACAATCAAAAGAATGAATACAAACTCAACTCTTACCTTAAACAAGTTACAAGCTATCAATCTCCAAGTCTTCAAAACTCTCCCTACTTTTCCACACCATACATGAACATCATCATGCCAAAAGAGAAAGGAGGTATGCTTGGCCCTTTTAGAAGGAACAAAGAAGGAGGAGAGCAAGCAAAGAACAAGTGGAACTATATGGAAGAAAAAGAAAGAGCCAAAGAAGGAAATCACAATTGAGGAAGATGACAAGTTTGGATGAGAAGGAAACTAGCTTTCCAAATGAGTTTTTTAAGTATAACAAGGAGGAGAAAGTCGTAGATGGTGGATAACAAAAGACAAAAGCCATAATTTCGTTGGACACTTGGCATTTATCAAAGAAAACAATAAAATAAGGATAAGACAAAACTTAAGCTAATCCTATGTAATTAAATGCTAATCCCAATTAAGCTCTAATCATGGCACTAAAATAATTTCCTAACATCATTTATCCACTAATCTCATGCCATTAGGCAATCCTTTTCAAGACTCGATCGATCACCGAATTTTCCTATTCCGCACGAACCCCAAAAATTCCGAAAAATTTCCATAAATCCTTAAAAATGTAAAACAATTTATGGCGCACTCGGAATAATTTTCCAAATACCATTATCCCACAAATTTCACAAAGAATCTCAATTGAAACCTAAGCCGGAAAATGTCATGAATGCATCTATACTATGTGCATGTGCAACCAACCATTAATCATAGAGGCTAAATGCTGTAGGTGTATGCCGAGATATAATTCAATATTCCTAACCTGTCTCAATTTACCAAAATACCCTTTCCTATAGGAGATGGGATATTACAATTCTCCCCTCCTAACAAAAATTTCGTCCTCGAAATTCTTACCTGGTTGATCGAAAAGATGAGGATACTGTCTCCTCATATGCTCCTCGGTCTCCCAAGTAGCCTCCTCAGTCGAGTGGTTCCTCCAAAGAACCTTTACCAATGGAATACTCTTGTTCCTCAACTGTTTCACCTGGGTGCCAACAATCTGAATTGGCTCCTCAACATAACTTAGATTACTCGATACCTCAATCTCCTGAGCCGGAATTACATGTGTCGGATCTGACCGATATCTACGGAGCATACTCACATGGAAGACGTCAGTAACCGAGACATCTCACTCGGTAAAGCTAGCCTGTAGGCCAAAGGTCCTATCCTCTCAGTAATCTCATATGGACCAATGTACCTAGGGCTTAGCTTACCCTTTTTACCGAATCTCAGTACACCACGCCACGGAGACACCCGCAAGAACACTCTGTCGCCCACACTGTACTCAATGTCCCTCCTATGCTGATCCACATAGCTCTTCATCTATCCCGAGCCATTTGATGCGACTCAATCGATTTCACCTTATCAACAGTATCCTGAATCAGCTCAGGACCCTCAATCATCCTGACACCCTCTTCATCCTAATACAACGGTGATCTACATGGTCGCCCATATAGTGCCTCATATGGTGCCATCCCGATGCTACTGTGATAATGATTGTTGTAAGCAAACTCAATCAGGGCTAGATACTGATCCCATGCTCCTCTGAACTCCAATACACAAGCCCGAAGCATATCCTCAACAGTCTTAATTGTCCTCTCACTCTGCCCATCTGTCTGAGGATGAAACGCTGTACTAAAATTCAACCTAGTACCCATAGCAGACTGCAAACTCTGCCAAAATCTCGAAGTAAATCTGGGATCCCTGTCAGACACTATCGACACTAGGACCCGTGCAGTCTCACTATCTCCGCCACATACTTCTGGGCCAACTGATCCATGGTATTATTCTCCCTCACTGGCAAGAAATGGGCCGATTTAGTCAACCGGTCCACTATGACCCAGATAGCATCATGCTGCCTCGGCGTCCTAGGCAAACCCATAATGAAATCCATGGTTATTCGTTCCCACTTCCACTCCGGAATGGGCAACGAATGAAGCTTCCCTACTGGAGCCTGGTGCTCAGCCTTAACCTGCTGGCACGTCAAACACCTAGACACAAACTCCGCTACCTGCTTCTTCATGCCAGGCCACCAGAAATGTTGCTTAAGAGTGTTATACATCTTGGTAGTACCAGGATGCATAGCATATGTGGCCATATGTGCCTCCTCTAGGATCTCTCGCCTCAAGTCATCTACATCAGGTACACAGAGCCTCTGTCCCAACCATAAGGTCCCATCTCTCAACTCAAACTCAGAACTCGAATCAGCTTTTACTTTCTCAATCAACCTCACCATAACCGGATCCTTATCCTGAACCCTCCTAATCCTATCCAGTAGCATCGGTCTCAGTCTCAAAGTAGCCAATAAGACTCCATCCTGCTCCAGATTCATCTGAACATTCAAAGCCCTCAACTGAATCAAATTAGGCAACCTCATTGCCTGAATCTGAGCTGTACTAGTATGAGACTTCCTACTCAGAGCATCTGCTACCACATTGGCTTTCCCAGGGTGATACTCGATAGTACAGTCATAGTCCTTCAACAACTCAAGCCACCTCCTCTGTCTCAAATTCAACTCTCTCTGACTCAGTAAATACCTCAGACTCTTATGGTCAGTGAAGATCTGAAAAGTCTCACCATACAGGTAATGCCTCCAAATCTTTAGAGCAAAAACAACTGCAGCTAACTCCAAATCATGAACAGGATAATTTACCTCGTGCGACCTCAACTGTCTCGAGGCATAAGCAATAACTCTACCGTGCTGCATCAGAACACATCCCAATCCCTGATGCGATGCATCACTGTATACCTCGAATCCTCCAGTCCCAGATGGAATAGCTAACACCGGTGCAGTAGTCAACCGATGTTTGAGCTCCTCAAAGCTCTTCTGACACTCCTCACTCCATCTGAATGGTACATTCTTCCTCGAAGTTTTGTCGAGGGCCGAGATCAATGAGAACCCTCGACAAACCTCCGTAATAACCAATCAATCCGAGAAACTCAATCTCAGGCACATTCCTAGGAGCCTCCCACTTCAGCACTGCCTCAACCTTACTCGGATCCACCTGAATACCCTCTCCAATCACTATATGTCCCAAAAAGATCACCTGATCCAGCCAGAATTCACATTTACTGAATTTGGCATATAACTGTCTCTCCCTCATCGTCTGCAACACAATTCTCAAGTGTTCACTATGCTCCTGTCTATCCCTCGAATACACTAGGATGTCATCAATAAAGACAATAACAAACTGATCCAGGTAGGGCTGAAATACCTTATTCATCAAGGCCATGAAGGCTGCCGGGGCATTAGTCAACCCGAACGGCATCACTAGAAACTCGAAATGCCCATACCTGCTCCTGAAGGCACTCTTAGGCACATCGGCCTCTGCAATCTTCAACTGATAGTAACCAGATCGCAGATCTAACTTGGTGAATACCTGAGCCCCCTGCAACTGATCAAATAAGTCATCGATCCTAGGCAGTGGATACTTATTCTTCACTGTCATCCGATTCAACTGCCTGTAATCGATGCACAGCCTCAATGTCCCATCCTTTTTCTTCACAAATAAAACTGGAGCTCCCCAGGGTGAAACACTAGGTCTGATAAATCCTTCTCCAAAGAACTCCTCAGAATCGAGCCTTGAGCTCCCTCAGTTCCACAGGTGCCATCCTATATGGAGGTATAGATATAGGAGCGGTACCTAGAACGAGGTCAATAGTAAACTCTGTCTCCCGATCCGGCGACAAACCCGGTAGCTCATCAGGAAACACATCTGGAAATTCCCTAACCACGGGAATATCCTGAAGCCTCTGCTCAACTCTGGCGTCAACCACATGAGCCAGATATGCCTCACAGCCTCCCTGCATCAGTCTCAAGGCACTAAGAAAAGAGATCATCCAGGCTGGTACTACCTGACTAACTCCTCTGAACACTGCTCTAGGCTGACCAGGAGACTCCAAAACAACCTCCTTGGTATAGCAGTCCATAATAGCCCTATGGGCCGTCAGCCAGTCCATCCCCAGAATGACATCGATCTCTCTCAGAGGTAATACTATAAGGTCCGCCTCAACACCGCTGATCAATCTGGATCGAGCATCTCCTCGCACCTCTCCCAATCATGAGTCGTACTAGAGGTGTACTCACCTCTAACCCATACCGTAACATCTCCCTAACCCCATGCAATCTACATGTCATATGAGGTGCAATAAAAGAATGCGTGGATCCAGGATCCAGCAATGCAAATGCCTCAATATCAGAGATGAGAAGCATACCAGCTACCACATCGGGAATCCACAGCCTCCCCGCCTCGTCATGGCATACACTGCGGCACAGGGGGTCGATCGCCCGACCCTCAGTCCTCACAAAGGATCCCTCAGCTCTACCACGGCCTCTACCTCGGCCCCTCTGTACTGATCCACGCCCGGATCCACCCACTCTACTCTGTTGTACTGTAGTACTACTCCCGGCTCGGCCACTACCAGCAGATTGAGCTCCCAAAGTAGCTGGGCAATCCCGAATCTGGTGATCCATGGAGCCGCATTTAAGGCAAGCTCCAGTCAACCGCCAACATTCTCCAAAGTGCCTCTTCTCACAATGCTCACAGAATGGGGGAATCTGCCCAAAACCTCTGCCACTGCCACCGCCACTGCCGGTCTGTACAAATCTCCCTCTCTGTCCAAAACCCGACTGTCTGGATCCTCCTGAAGATCTGAAGGCCCTGCTCTGGCGCCTGCTAAAGCTCCTACCAGAGCTGCCCTGACTGTCACTGACTCTCTTTCCTCTAGACCCCTGACCCATCTCTCGATCGTCTCGCCTCACTATCCGCTCCACTCTCACAGCAGCAGCTTTCAACTCTATAAAGGAGCCCATATCAGATATGGCTAAACCAGCACGGATATCAAGATTTAGCCCCATCTCAAACCTCCGGCACCTATCTGTCTTAGTGGAAACCACAGTAGCAGCATATCCCATCAACTCATTAAACCTCACCTCGTACTCTCCATCACATCCTACCCTGCTCGGCTCAAAACTCCCCGATCTTCATTTCCAGATACACCTTGGGCATATAATTGTCTCTAAAAGCCCTCAAAAGTCTACCCATGTCGATAAGCAAGGCACGGTGGTACCGCCTTAATGCCTTCCACCATGTATAAGCGGGGCCTGCAAAGAGATATCGATAATCGAACCTCTCATCAGGTTTGCAGTCCATCCGTCGAGAACTCTCTCGGTCCTCTCCGTGACAACTTCACCTGGGTGCATCAGATCGCCATAGAAGTCGACACCCGCCACGCAAAGAAATCGTATCTCCTCTCCCGTCTCACGGGAACTCTAGGAGGTAACTCCTCAGATCGAGGCACCGAGGGCTCTCTGCTAGCTTCAACAGATCCCTGGTCAGCTGGTTGATCTATCTGATCACCTAAAACAGATGACCTATAACAAAACAAGAACTCTGATCAGTTTTTGCATTTCTCACAATAATTCAAGCCTACTTATGTACTAGTCCCAACAGATGCCAAACCATGCTCTGATACCACCTAATGTAGCACCCCCTTATCTTAGGATATCTATCGGGACGCCCGTAGGTCATTCCGACACACACCCTACGATAAGGGTGCGCTACGATCAATCACTAACACTCCACATGGCATCAAAATCATAAAGCATTACTATGAAATTCACTAATTTTTGAAACCATAAGATTTTCATTTCATAACCTCAAAGCAGTAAATTTACACAACTATTATTTTCTGTACAATGGTCCAAAAGAAAATCCAACAAAAGAGCTAGCTAGGTCATCCTTCAAAAAGTGCCAATGACCAATTGCTTGCCATGACTTCTCTTGCCAACTCAATCTACACGGCAGGAAAAATCCCTCTGGAGCTATAAGTCTACTCTCTCGGTCTTGAAAAATAATTTGCAATTTTGGGTGAGTTTGCGAACTCAGTGAGGAACCATCATCGATGGTTCACCCAATTCATGCATATTCACAGATTCACATAGCTATATCACTCAAACACATTCAGAAGTACCACATGATTATCACGTTATCAGTCAAAAGAATCCAATTCAAATGCACATGAAATGAGTATGAGATGCTTTTCCAATTTAATTTGTTGTTGTGGATGAGCGCTGGCTGTCCCTTAAAGGCGCGATTAATCGGTGAGCCATAGGCTCTAAATCATTAATGGACTCAAGGCCCAATCCGTTGAGCTTAAAGCTCTCGTGATCGCTCTGTCACAACTGCCAATTACTGATCATGCAATTATGTATGAATGTAAATATCCAAATCCACACCATAACCGATTCCTATTTAACATATTCACATATGTCTATCCCAAGTAGTCACATGAAAATCAATTCCAGCACTTCGATATCTCATTCCAAATATTTCGACACCCATGGTCCAAATCAATCAAAATCAAACACACATGTTCCCATCCATTATCTCCACATGGCATAATTGCGAGATATTAAACACATAAAAATTGAGAAACCATCTAGGTTACTCACCTAATAACTTCCGAGCTATTGCCGGGAAGTCTCTGCCAAGTCCGTGGATCTACGGTCCAACTGAGCCTCTATAGCAATTAAAATAGGCAAACATTACTAAACTGTATAGTTAGAGTGACCAAATAATGCACATGGAATGATTAAAACGTGTATAATGCATGTTCATGGCATTCCCGGCCCTAATCCAAAATTTTCCTGTCATAAAAATTCCATCTAAATTTAGAAACTTATTGGCGCTGACGGTGCACAATTCGGACCTCTATAAGTCCCCGATTAAACAAAACGATAATTAAATGTTCCGTTACACAGGCTACGTCAATTTCCGCCTAAAATTCCCAATTTCTCACAAAATGAAATTCAATGTGTCACGAATCCGATGCCTCAAGAATCAGGTCAATCGGACGTTGGACGGAAAAGAAATTGACAAAAGAAACCATTAGGTCACTTAATGCCAAATAAAAATAAAAACAATAATAAATTCTACCTCTTCCTTCCCTTTTCTTTTCCTATTGTCAATCTGAATTTCCAACAACCATAATTCTTAGCACACAATTTAGAAAATACAAACTATACCTCATTGGAAAGCTTATGAAACCCTCTACAATTCTCAAGAAGACCACAAAAAGTAATTCCACCTCTAAGGGTGTCAAAAATCCCATCCAAGCTACTGCCTACTCAAAACTCATCAACACAGGACAGTAACTTACAAATGCAAGAACTCACTGATTATTCAGCTAAAAATTACCAAATAAATATGATCAATAATTTCACAATGTCATCTACAATTTTCATGAACAACCCAAAATCAAATTCCATTGCTAAACAAGTCAATTAATTCACTCAATGTTACTGTCCCTGAAACCATGCAATTTGAACAGTAAACTTATAACAAACATATCTCCCTGTACACAAGTCAGAAAAATCCAAACTTTATGTCCCTGAACAGATAACTCCTCAAACTTCAAGTTTCATGAAGAACCCAATCTCCAATTCGATTTCTAACAATTTCAAATCTGTTATGCAAGTTACTGACCTAATCAACACTTAAAACCACACTGTAGTTTCAGCTTTTGAAATTCCATATCTCCCACATCTGATTTCCAAAAATTACATGCCATACACCAATTTCAAGATCAATGTGTCATCTAGAACTCTTCAGTAAATCCCTAAAACCAGTTCAGTTCACAAAAATTACTAAAATTTCTCCAAAACAGAATGTACTCCAAATTTGCTAATCCAGTTAGGTTTCACTCAATACATAAAAACAGTCAATAGTTATCAGGCCATACCTCCTAATATACAACTCGAAAAATAGCAAGATCAGTGGAAATGGAAAGCTAACTCAATATGCTACAACTTTCATGAAGACCATTTGTCCAAATTCCATATCAATTAATTCAGAAGAATCACCAAACTAATTAGGTCATAAATACGAGTATTGTTCACAGACCCCAAAACAGACATTTTCCATGGAAATTTTCGACCTTCTAACATTAAAATTTAACAATACCTATTTCACACTAAATTGAAGCCAACATCGCAAAGTTTAAGTGGCCACAAACCTCACCTCATTTGCATTCCTACATAATTAGTTATGATCAAAACATTCCAATAGATCAAAAACTCAATTTCTAGATTTCATCAACAACTTAACTTCTATCACCTCTAACATCAATAACACATCCCTAAGCATCCATTTCTACTTCTAATTCAACCACAACCTCATCACAACAAACTCTTCTATAATAACACAAAAATGGCAGCACACATATATACAATTCCCATACTTTATTTCCATGAATTAGACATCATAAACATCATTAATAACCTTACTTATCACCTATTTAAACTACCATAACCAATTTCCTTACACAAACATGCATTAAACCCATTCTAACCTACTACTTGCATAATCAAATACATACATTAATGATTCCCATAAATGCTTTTAACAATCAAAAGAATGAATACAAACTCAACTCTTACCTTAAACAAGTTACAAGCTATCAATCTCCAAGTCTTCAAAACTCTCCCTACTTTTCCACACCATACATGAACATCATCATGCCAAAAGAGAAAGGAGTATGCTTGGCCCTTTTTAGAAGGAACAAAGAAGGAGGGAGAGCAAGCAAAAGAACAAGTGGAACTATATGGAAGAAAAAGAAAGAGCCAAAGAAGGAAATCACAATTGAGGAAGATGACAAGTTTAGATGAGAAGGAAACTAGCTTTCCAAAATGAGTTTTTTAAGTATAACAAGGAGGAGAAAGTCGTAGATGGTGGATAACAAAAGACAAAAGCCATAATTTCGTTGGACACTTGGCATTTATCAAAGAAAAACAATAAAATAAGGATAAGACAAAACTTAAGCTAATCCTATGTAATTAAATGTTAATCCCAATTAAGCTCTAATCATGGCACTAAAATAATTTCCTAACATCATTTATCCACTAATCCCATGCCATTAGGCAATCCTTTTCAAGATTCGATCGATCAATTGAATTTTCCGGTCCGCACGAACCCCAAAATTCAAGAAAATTTCCATAAATCCTAAAAATGTAAAACAATTTATGGCGACTTAATAATTTTCCAAATACCATTATCCCACAAATTTCACAAAGAATCTCAATTGAAACCTGTTTAAAATGTCATGAATGCATCTATACTATGTGCATGTGCAACCAACCATTAATCATAGAGGCTAAATGTCAGTAGGTGCATGCCGAGATATAATTCAATATTCCTAACTTTGTCTCAATTTACCAAAATACCCTTTCCTATAGAGATGGGATATTACAATTCTCCCTCCTAACAAAAATTTAGTCCTCGAAATTCTTACAGTTGATCGAAAAGATGAGGATATTGTCTCCTCATATGCTCCTCGGTCTCCCAAGTAGCCTCCTCGGTCAAAGTGGTTCCTCCAAAGAACCTTTACCAATGGAATACTCTTATTCCTCAACTGTTTCACCTGGGTCCCAACAATCTGAATTGGCTCCTCAACATAACTCAGATTACTCGATACCTCAATCTCCTGAGCCGGAATTACATGTGTCGGATCTGACCGATATCTACGGAGCATACTCACATGGAAGACGTCGTGCAACTGAGACATCTCACTCGGTAAAGCTAGCCTGTAGGCCAAAGGTCCTATCCTCTCAGTAATCTCATATGGACCAATGTACCTAGGGCTTAGCTTACCCTTTTTACCGAATCTCAGTACACCACGCCACGGAGACACCCGCAAGAACACTTTGTCGCCCACACTGTACTCAATGTCCCTCCTATGCTGATCCACATAGCTCTTCTGTCTATCCTGAGCCGCCTTGATGCGACTCCGAATCAGTTTCACCTTATCAACAGTATCCTGAATCAGCTCAGGACCCTCAATCATCCTGACACCCTCTTCATCCCAATACAACGGTGATCTACATAGTCGCCCATACAGTGCCTCATATGGTGCCATCCCGATGCTACTGTGATAATGATTGTTGTAAGCAAACTCAATCAGGGCTAGATACTGATCCCATGCTCCTCTGAACTCCAATACACAAGCCCGAAGCATATCCTCAACAGTCTTAATTGTCCTCTCACTCTGCCCATCTGTCTGAGGATGAAACGCTGTACTAAAATTCAACATAGTACCCATAGCAGACTGCAAACTCTGCCAAAATCTCGAAGTAAATCTGGGATCCCTGTCAGACACTATCGACACTGGGACCCCGTGCAGTCTCACTATCTCCGCCACATACTTCTAGGCCAACTGATCCATGGTATTATTCTCCCTCACTGGCAAGAAATGGGCCGATTTAGTCAACCGGTCCACTATGACCCAGATAGCATCATGCTGCCTCGGCGTCCTAGGCAAACCCATAATGAAATCCATGGTTATTCGTTCCCACTTCCACTCCGAATGGGCAACGAATGAAGCTTCCCTCTTGGAGCACCGTGCCTCAACTTAACTTGCCGCACGTCCAAACACCTAGACACAAACTCCGCTACCTGCTTCTTCATGCCAGGCCACTAGAAATGTTGCTTAAGAGTGTTATACATCTTGGTAGTACCAGGATGCATAGCATATGTGGCCATATGTGCCTCCTCTAGGATCTCTCGCCTCAAGTCATCTACATCAGGTACACAGAGCCTCTGTCCCAACCATAAGGTCCCATCTCTCAACTCAAACTCAGAACTCAAATCAGCTTTTACTTTCTCAATCAACCTCACCATAACCGGATCCTTATCCTGAACCCTCCTAATCCTATCCAGTAGCATCGGTCTCAGTCTCAAAGTAGCCAATAAGACTCCATCCTGCTCCAGATTCATCTGAACATTCAAAGCCCTCAACTGAATCAAATTAGGCAACCTCATTGCACAATAAAATTTATAGTATGAGACTTCCTACTGTAGCATCTGCTACCACATTGGCTTTCCTAGGGTGATACTCGATAGTACAGTCATAGTCCTTCAACAACTCAAGCCACCTCCTCAGTCTCAAATTCAACTCTCTCTGACTCAATGAATACCTCAGACTCTTATGGTCAGTGAAGATCTGAAAAGTCTCACCATACGTAATGCCTCCAAATCTTTAGAGCAAAAACAAGCTGCAGCTAACTCCAAATCATGAACAGGATAATTTACCTCGTGCGACCTCAATTGTCTCGAGGCATAAGCAATAACTCTCTGTCGTGCTGCATCGTAACACATCCCGATCCACGATGCGATGCATCATCAGATACCTCGAATCCTCCAAATCCCGGATGGAATAGCTAACACCGTGCAATAGTCAACCGATGTTTGAGCTCCTCAAAGCTCTTCCGACACTCCTCGGTCCATCCAATGGTACATTCTTCCTCGAAGTTTTGTCGGAGGGTTTGAGATCAATGAGAACCCTCGACAAACCTCCGGTAATAACCACCAATCCGAGGAAACTCGAATCTCGGGCACATTCCTAGGGCCTCCCACTTCAAAGATCGCTCAACCTTACTTGGATCCACCAATACCCTCTCCACCACTATATGTCCCAAAAGATCACTGATCCAGCCAGAATTCACATTTACTGAATTTGGCATATAACTGTCTCTCCCTCATCGTCTGCAACACAATTCTCAAGTGTTCACTATGCTCCTATCTATCCCTCGAATACACTAGGATGTCATCAATAAAGACAATAACAAACCGATCCGGTGGGGCTGAAATACCTTATTCATCAAGGCCATGAAGGTTGCGGGCATTAGTCAACCCGAACGCATCACTAGAAACTCGAAATGCCCATACCGCTCTCCTCGAAGGCACTCTTGGGCACATCGGCCTCTGCAATCTTCAATCGATAGTAACCAGATCGCAGATCTAACTTGGTGAATACAGAGCCCCAGAATCGATCAAATAAGTCATCGATCCTAGGCAGTGGATACTTATTCTTCACTGTCACCCAATTCAATCGCACAGAATCGATGCACGACCTCAATGTCCCATCCTTTTCTTCACAAATAAACCGGAGCTCCCGGGGTGAAACACTAGGTCCGATAAATCCCTTCTCCAAAGAACTCCTCAGAATCGAGCCTTGAGCTCCCTCGGTTCCACAGTGCCATCCTATATGGAGGTATAGATATAAGAGCGGTACACAGAACGAGGTCAATAGTAAACTCGGTCTCCGATCCGTGACAAACCCAGAGCTCATCAGAAACACATCCGAAATTCCCTAACCACGGAATATCCGAAGCCTCTGATCAACTCTGGTGTCAACCACATGAGCCAGATATGCCTCACAGCCTCCCTGCATCAGTCTCAAGGCACTAAGAAAAGAGATCATCCGGGCTGGTACTACCTGACTAACTCCTCTGAACACTGCTCTAGGCTGACCAGGAGACTCCAAAACAACCTCCTTGGTATAGCAGTCCATAATAGCCCTATGGGCCGTCAGCCAGTCCATCCCCAGAATGACATCGATCTCTCTCAGAGGTAATACTATAAGGTCTGCCCTCAACACTGCTTGATCAATCTGGATCGAGCATCTCCTGCAGACCTCTCCCAATGCAGTAGTCGTACCTAGAGGTGTACTCACCTCTAACCCATACCGTAACATCTCCCTAACCCCATGCAATCTACATGTCATATGAGGTGCAATAAAAGAATGCGTGGATCCAGGATCCAGCAATGCAAATGCCTCAATATCAGAGATGAGAAGCATACCAGCTACCACATCAGGGGAATCCTGAGCCTCCTGCCTCGTCATGGCATACACTCTGGCCTGGGACTGTGGTCGACTGCCCCGACCCTCAGTCCTCACAAAGGATCCCTCAGCTCTACCACGGCCTCTACCTCGGCCCCTCTGTACTGATCCACGCCCGGATCCACCCACTACTACTGTTGTCTCAGTAGTACTACTCCGGCTCACCCCTACCAGTGATTGAGCTCCCAAAGTAGCTGGGCAATCCCGAATCTGGTGATTCATGGAGCCGCATTTAAGGCAAGCTCCAGTCAACCGCCAACATTCTCCAAAGTGCCTCTTCTCACAATGCTCACAGAATGGGGGACTCTGCCCAAAACCTCTGCCACTGCCACCGCCACTGCCGGTCTGTACAAATCTCCCTCTCTGTCCAAAACCCGACTGTCTGGATCCTCTTGAAGATCTGAAGGCCCTGCTCTGGCGCTTGCTAAAGCTCCTACCAGAGCTGCCCTGACTGTCACTGACTCTCTTTCCTCTAGACCCCTGACCCATCTCTGACTGTCTCTGTCTCATTATCTGCTCCACTCTCACAGCTGCAGCTTTCAACTCTATAAAGGAGCCCATATCAGATATGGCTAAACCAGCACGGATATCAAGATTTAGCCCCATCTCAAACCTCCGGCACCTATCTGTCTCAGTGGAAACCACAGCAGCAGCATATCCCATCAACTCATTAAACCTCACCTCGTACTGCTCTCACATCCTACCTGTCTCGGCTCCAAAAACTCCTGCATCTTCATTTCCAGATACACCTTGGGCATATAATTGTCTCTAAAAGCCCTCAAAAAGTCTACCCATGTCAGTAAGCAAGGCACCGTGGTACCGCCCGAATGTCTTCCACCATGTATAAGCGGGGCCTGCAAAAGAGATCTCGATAATCGAACCTCTCATCATGTTCAGGTCCATCCGTCGAGAACTCTCTCGGTCCTCTCCGACTAACTCTCACCTCGGTAGAGTGCAGATCTTGCCATAAAGTCGATGACCCCGCCACGCAAAGAATCGTATCTCCTCCCGTCTCACGGAACTCTAGGAGGTAACTCCTCAGATCGAGGCACCGAGGGCTCTCTGCTAGCTCCAACAGATCCCTGGTCAGCTGGTTGATCTATCTGATCACCTAAAACAGATGACCTATAACAAAACAAGAACTCTGATCAGTTTCTGCATTTCTCACAATAATTCAAGCCTACTTATGTACTAGTCCCAACAGATGCCAAACCATGCTCTGATACCACCTAATGTAGCACCCCCTTATCTTAGGATATGTATCGGGACGCCCGTAGGTCATTCCGACACACACCCTACGATAAGGGTGCGCTACGATCAATCACTAACACTCCACATGGCATCAAAATCATAAAGCATTACTATGAAATCTACTAATTTTTGAAACCATAAGATTTTCATTTCATAACCTCAAAGCAGTAAATTTACACAACTATTATTTTCTGTACAATGGTCCAAAAGAAAATCCAACAAAAGAGCTAGCTAGGTCATCCTTCAAAAAGTGCCAGCTGACCGACCTGTTTGCCATGACTTCTCTTGCCAACTCAATCTACACGGCAGGAAAAGTCCCTCTGGAGCTATAAGTCTACTCTCTCGGTCCTGAAAAATAATTTGCAATTTTGGGTGAGTTTGCGAACTCAGTGAGGAACCATCATCGATGGTTCACCCAATTCATGCATATTCACAGATTCACATAGCTATATCACTCAAACACATTCAGAAGTACCACATGATTATCACGTTATCAGTCAAAAGAATCCAATTCAAATGCACATGAAATGTGTATGAGACGCTTTTCCAATTTAATTTGTTGTTGTGGATCGAGCTGGCTGTCCCTTAAAGGCGCGATTAATCGGTGAGCCATAGGCTCTAAATCATTGTGGACTCAAGGCCCAATCCCGTTGAGCTTAAAGCTCTCGATCGCCTCGTCACAACCACCAATTATCGATCATGCAATTATGTATGAATGTAAATATCCAAATCCACACCATAACCGATTCCTATTTAACATATTCACATATGTCTATCCCAAGTAGTCACATGAAAATCAATTCCAGCACTTCGATATCTCATTCCAAATATTTCAGACACCCATGGTCCGAAATCAATCAAAATCAAACACACATGTTCCCATCCATTATCTCCACATGGCATAATCATGAGATATTAAACACATAAAATTGAGAAACCATCTATGTTACTCACCTAATAACTTCCGAGCTATTGCCGGGAAGTCTCTGCCAAGTCCGTGGATCTACGGTCCAACTGAGCCTCTATAGCAATTAAAATAGGCAAACATTACTAACTGTATAGTTAGAGTGACCAAATAATGCACATGGAATGATTAAAACGTGTATAATGCATGTTCATGGCATTCCCGGCCCTAATCCAAAATTTTCCTGTCATAAAAATTCCATCTAAATTTAGAAACTTATTGGCGCTGACGGTGCGCAATTCGGACCTCTATAAGTCCCCAATTAAACAAAACAAGAATTAAATGTTCCGTTACCCGGCTACATCAATTTCCGCCTAAAATTCCCAATTTCTCACAAAATGAAATTCAATGTGTCACGAATCCGATGCCTCAAGAATCAGGTCAATCGGACGTCGGACGGAAAAGAAATTGACAAAAGAAACCATTAGGTCACTTAATGCCAAATAAAAATAAAAACAATAATAAATTCTACCTCTCTTCCTTCCCCTTTTCTTTTCCTATTGTCAATCTGAATTTCCAACAACCATAATTCTTAGCACACAATTTAGAAAATACAAACTATACCTCATTGGAAAGCTTATGAAACCCTCTACAATTCTCAAGAAGACCACAAAAAGTAATTCCACCTCTAAGGGTGTCAAAAATCCCATCCAAGCTACTGCCTACTCAAAACTCATCAACACAGGACAGTAACTTACAAATGCAAGAACTCACTGATTATTCAGCTAAAAATTACCACATAAATATGATCAATAAGTTCACAATGTCATCTACAATTTTTATGAACAACCCAAAATCAAATTCCATTGCTAAACAAGTCAATTAATTCACTCAATGTTACTGTCCCTGAAACCATGCAATTTGAACAGTAAACTTATAACAAACATATCTCCCTGTACACAAGTCAGAAAAATCCAAACTTTATGTCCCTGAACAGATAACTCCTCAAACTTCAAGTTTCATGAAGAACCCAATCTCCAATTCGATTTCTAACAATTTCAAATCTGTTATGCAAGTTACTGACCTAATCAACACTTAAAACCACACTGTAGGTTCAGCTTTTGAAATTCCATATCTCCCACATCTGATTTCCAAAAATTACATGCCATACACCAATTTCAAGATCAATGTGTCATCTAGAACTCTTCAGTAGATCCCTAAAACCATTTCAGTTCACAAAAATTACTAAAAGTTCTCCAAAACATAATGTACTCCAAATTTGCTAATCCAGTTAGGTTTCACTCAATACATAAAAACAGTCAATAGTTATCAGGCCATAACTCCTAATATACAACTAGAAAAATAGCGAGATCAGTGGAAATGGAAAGCTAACTCAATATGCTACAACTTTCATGAAGACCATTTGTCCAAATTCCATATCAATTAATTCAGAAGAATCACCAAACTAATTAGGTCATAAATACGAGTACTGTTCACAGACCCCAAAACAGACATTTTCCATGGAAATTTTCGACCTTCTAACATTAAAATTTAACAATACCTATTTCACACTAAATTGAAGCCAACATCCCAAAGTTTAAGTGTCCACAAACCTCACCTCATTTGCATTCCTACATAATTAGTTATGATCAAAACATTCCAATAGGTCAAAAACTCAATTTCCAGATTTCATCAACAACTTAACTTCTATCACCTCTAACATCAATAACACATCCCTAAGCATCCATTTCTACTTCTAATTCAACCACAACCTCATCACAACAAACTCTTCTATAATAACACAAAAATGGCTGCACACATATATACAATTCCCATACTTTATTTCCATGAATTAGACATCATAAACATCATTAATAACCTTACTTATCACCTATTTAAACTACCATAACCAATTCCCTTACACAAACATGCATTAAACCCATTCTAACCTACTACTTGCATAATCAAATACATACATTAATGATTCCCATAAATGCTTTTAACAATCAAAAGAATGAATACAAACTCAACTCTTACCTTAAACAAGTTACAAGCTATCAATCTCCAAGTCTTCAAAACTCTCCTACTTTTCCACACCATACATGAACATCATCATGCCAAAAGAGAAAGGAGTGTATGCTTGGCCCTTTTTAGAAGGAACAAAGAAGGAGGGAGAGCAAGCAAAAGAACAAGTGGAACTATATGGAAGAAAAAAGAAAGAGCCAAAGAAGGAAATCACAATTGAGGAAGATGACAAGTTTAGATGAGAAGGAAACTAGCTTTCCAAAATGAGTTTTTTTTAAGTATAACAAGGAGGAGAAAGTCGTAGATGGTGGATAACAAAAGACAAAAGCCATAATTTCGTTGGACACTTGGCATTTATCAAAGAAAAACAATAAAATAAGGATAAGACAAAACTTAAGCTAATCCTATGTAATTAAATGTTAATCCCAATTAAGCTCTAATCATGGCACTAAAATAATTTCCTAACATCATTTATCCACTAATCCCATGCCATTAGGCAATCCTTTTCAGTACTCAGTCAGTCAGCTGGAATTTTTCGGTCCGGGCACGAACCCCGAAAAATTCAAGAAAAATTTCCATAAATCCCTAAAAATGTAAAACAATTTATGGCACACTCGGAATAATTTTCCAAATACCATTATCCCACAAATTTCACAAAGAATCTCAATTGAAACCTAAGCCGGAAAATGTCATGAATGCATCTATACTATGTGCATGTGCAACCAACCATTAATCATAGAGGCTAAATGCTGTAGGTGCATGCCGAGATATAATTCAATATTCCTAACCTGTCTCAATTTACCAAAATACCCTTTCCTATAGGAGATGGGATATTACAATTCTCCCCTCCTAACAAAAATTTCGTCCTCGAAATTCTTACCTGGTTGATCGAAAAGATGAGGATACTGTCTCCTCATATGCTCCTCGGTCTCCCAAGTAGCCTCCTCAGTCGAGTGGTTCCTCCAAAGAACCTTTACCAATGGAATACTCTTATTCCTCAACTGTTTCACCTGGGTCCCAACAATCTGAATTGGCTCCTCAACATAACTCAGATTACTCGATACCTCAATCTCCTGAGCCGGAATTACATGTGTCGGATCTGACCGATATCTACGGAGCATACTCACATGGAAGACGTCGTGCAACTGAGACATCTCACTCGGTAAAGCTAGCTCAGAGGCCAAAGGTCCTATCCTCTCAAGAATCTCATATGGACCAATGTACCTAGGGCTTAGCTTACCCTTTTACCAATCTCAAGACACCACGCCACGGAGACACCCGCAAGAACACTCTGTCGCCCACACTGCACTCAATGTCCCTCCCATCTTTGATCCACATAGCTCTTACATCTATCCCGAGCCGCCTTGATGCGACTCAAATCGATTTCACCTTATCAACAGATCCCGAGTCACCAGACCTCAATCATCCTGACACCCTCTTCATCCCAATACAACGGTGATCTACATAGTCGCCCATACAGTGCCTCATATGGTGCCATCCCGATGCTACTGTGATAATGATTGTTGTAAGCAAACTCAATCAGGGCTAGATACTGATCCCATGCTCCTCTGAACTCCAATACACAAGCCCGAAGCATATCCTCAACAGTCTTAATTGTCCTCTCACTCTGCCCATCTGTCTGAGGATGAAACGCTGTACTAAAATTCAACCTAGTACCCATAGCAGACTGCAAACTCTGCCAAAATCTCGAAGTAAATCTGGGATCCCTTTCAGACACTATCGACACTGGGACCCCGTGCAGTCTCACTATCTCCGCCACATACTTCTGGGCCAACTGATCCATGGTATTATTCTCCCTCACTGGCAAGAAATGGGCCGATTTAGTCAACCGGTCCACTATGACCCAGATAGCATCATGCTGCCTCGGCGTCCTAGGCAAACCCATAATGAAATCCATGGCTATTCGTTCCCACTTCCACTCCGGAATGGGCAACGAATGAAGCTTCCCTTTCGGAGCTCGGTGCTCACTTTAACTTTCTTGCACGTCAAACACCTAGACACAAACTCCGCTACCTGCTTCTTCATGCCAGGCCACCAGAAATGTTGCTTAAGAGTGTTATACATCTTGGTAGTACCAGGATGCATAGCATATGTGGCCATATGTGCCTCCTCTAGGATCTCTCGCCTCAAGTCATCTACATCGTACACAGCCTCTGTCCCAACCATAAGGTCCCATCTCTCAACTCAAACTCGTAACTCGAATCGCCTTTTACTTTCTCAATCAACCTCACCATAACCGGATCCTTATCCCGAACCCTCCTAATCCTATCCAAGAGCATCGGTCTCGGTCTCAAAGTAGCCAATAAGACTCCATCCCGCCTCAGATTCATCCGAACATTCAAAGCCCTCAATCAATCAAATTAGGCAACCTCATTGCTCTAATCTGAGCCAGACTAGTATGAGACTTCCTACTCGAGCATCTGCTACCACATTGGCTTTCCCGGGTGATACTCGATATATACAGTCATAGTCCTTCAACAACTCAAGCCACCTCCTCTGGTCTCAAATTCAACTCTCTCGACTCAAGAATACCTCGAGACTCTTATGGTCAAGAAGATCTGAAAAGTCTCACCATACTGTAATGCCTCCAAATCTTTAGAGCAAAAACAACCGCAGCCTAACTCCAAATCATGAATCAGGATAATTTACCTCGTGCGACCTCAACTGTCTCGAGGCATAAGCAATAACTCTACCGTGCTGCATCAGAACACATCCCAATCCCTGATGCAATGCATCACTGTATACCTCGAATCCTCCAGTCCCAGATGGAATAGCTAACACCGGTGCGGTAGTCAACCGATGTTTGAGCTCCTCAAAGCTCTTCCGACACTCCTCACCCATCCAATGGTACATTCTTCCTCGAAGTTTTGTCGAGGGCCGAGATCAATGAGAACCCCTCGACAAACCTCCGGTAATAACCAGCCAATCCGAGGAAACTCCGAATCTCAGGCACATTCCTAGGAGCCTCCCACTTCAGCACTGCCTCAACCTTACTCGGATCCACCTGAATACCCTCTCCAGTCACTATATGTCCCAAAAAGATCACTGATCCAGCCGAATTCACATTTATGAATTTGGCATATAAGCATCTCTCCTCATCGCTCGCAACACAATTCTCAAGTGTTCACTATGCTCCTATCTATCCTCGAATACACTAGATGTCATCAATAAAGACAATAACAAACCGATCCGGTAGGCTGAAATACCTTATTTATCAAGGCCATGAAGGTTGCCGGGGCATTAGTCAACCGAACGGCATCACTAGAAACTCGAAATGCCCATACCGCTCTCAAGGCACTCTTAGGCACATCGGCCTCTGCAATCTTCAATCGATAGTAACCAGATCGCAGATCTAACTTGGTGAATACCGAGCCCCTCAGAATCGATCAAATAAGTCATCGATCCTAGGCGGTGGATACTTATTCTTCATCGTCACCCAATTCAATCGCCAGAATCGATGCACGACCTCAATGTCCCATCCTTTTCTTCACAAATAAAGCTGGAGCTCCCGGGGTGAAACACTAGGTCCGATAAATCCTTCTCCAAAGAACTCCTCATGAATCGAGCCTTGAGCTCCCTCGCCCACAGTGTCATCCTATATGGAGGTATAGATATAGGAGCGGTACTAGAACGAGGTCAATAGTAAACTCGCCTCCGATCCGGCGACAAACCCAGAGCTCATCAGAAACACATCCGAAATTCCCTAACCACGGAATATCCTGAAGCCTCTGATCAACTCTGGTGTCAACCACATGAGCCAGATATGCCTCACAGCCTCCCTGCATCAGTCTCAAGGCACTAAGAAAAGAGATCATCCGGGCTGGTACTACCTGACTAACTCCTCTGAACACCGCCTCTGTCGACCAGAGACTCCAAAACAACCTCCTTGGTATAGCAGTCCATAATAGCCCTATGGGCCGTCAGCCAGTCCATCCCCAGAATGACATCGATCTCTCTCAGAGGTAATACTATAAGGTCTGCCCTCAACACTGCTTGATCAATCTGGATCGAGCATCTCCTGCAGACCTCTCCCAATGCAGTAGTCGTACCTAGAGGTGTACTCACCTCTAACCCATACCGTAACATCTCCCTAACCCCATGCAATCTACATGTCATATGAGGTGCAATAAAAGAATGCGTGGATCCAGGATCCAGCAATGCAAATGCCTCAATATCAGAGATGAGAAGCATACCAGCTACCACATCAGGGGAATCCTGAGCCTCCTGCCTCGTCATGGCATACACTGCGGCACTCGGGCTGTGGTCGATCGCCTCACCTCGGTCCTCACAAAGGATCCTCACTCTACCACGGCCTCTACCTCGCCCCTCAGATCGATCCACGCCGGATCCACCCACTCTACTCACAGTCTTTGTAGTACTACTCCGGCTCGACCACTACCAGTGATTGAGCTCCCAAAGTAGTGGGCAATCCAGAATCTGTGATTCATGGAGCCGCATTTAAGGCAAGCTCCACTCAACCGCCAACATTCTCCAAAGTGCCTCTTCTCACAATGCTCACAGAATGGGGAATCGCCAAAACCTCGCCATCGCCACCGCCATCGCCGGTCATATAAATCTCCTCTCATCCAAAACCCGACCGTCTCGATCCTCTTGAAGATCTCAAGGCCCCGCTCAAGGCTTGCTAAAGCTCCTACCAGAGCTGCCCTGACTGTCACTGACTCTCTTTCCTCTAGACCCCTGACCCATCTCTGACTGTCTCTGTCTCACTATCTGCTCCACTCTCACAGCTGCAGCTTTCAACTCTATAAAGGAGCCCATATCAGATATGGCTAAACCAGCACGGATATCAAGATTTAGCCCCATCTCAAACCTCCGGCACCTATCTCGCTCGATGGAAACCACAGAGCATATCCCATCAACTCATTAAACCTCACCTCGTACTCTGCCATCACATCCCACCTGCCTCAGCTCAAAAACTCCTGCATCTTCATTTCCAGATACACCTTGGGCATATAATTGTCTCTAAAAGCCCTCAAAAGTCTACCCATGTCAGTAAGCAAGGCCTGGTGGTACTGCCCGGAACAGTCTTCCACCATGTATAAGCGGGGCCCTGCAAAAGAGATACTGCATAATCGAACCTCTCATCATGTTCGCAGTCCATCCGTCGAGAACTCTCTCACCCTCTCCAGCCAACTCTCACCTCGGGTCTGCAGATCGCCATAGAAGTCGACAAATTTCGCCACGCAAAGAATCGATCTCCTCTCCGTCTCACGGAACTCTAGGAGGTAACTCCTCGATCGAGGCACCGAGGGCTCTCTCGCTAGCTCCAACAGATCCTCGTCACCGGTTGATCTATCCGATCACCTAAAACAGATGACCTATAACAAAACAAGAACTCGATCGGTTTACGATTTCTCACAATAATTCAAGCCTACTTATGTACTAGTCCCAACAGATGCCAAACCATGCTCGATATTACCTAATGTAGCACCCCTTATCTTAGATATGTATCGACGCCTCAGAGGTCATTCCGACACACACCCTACGATAAGGGTGCGCCACGATCAATCACTAACACTCCACATGGCATCAAAATCATAAAGCATTACTATGAAATCTACTAATTTTGAAACCATAAGATTTTCATTTCATAACCTCAAAGCGAGAATTTACACAACTATTATTTTCTCATACAATGGTCCAAAAGAAAATCCAACAAAAGAGCTAGCTAGGTCATCCTTCAAAAGTGCCACCGACCGACATGCTTGCCATGACTTCTCTTGCCAACTCAATCTACACGGCAGAAAAGTCCTCCGAGCTATAAGTCTACTCTCTGGTCCCGAAAAATAATTTGCAATTTTGGGTGAGTTTGCGAACTCAAATGAGGAACCATCATCGATGGTTCACCCAATTCATGCATATTCACGATTCACATAGCTATATCACTCAAACACATTCGAAGTACCACATGATTATCACGTTATCATCAAAAGAATCCAATTCAAATGCACATGAAATGTGTATGAGACGCTTTTCAATTTAATTTGTTGTTGTGGATCGAAATACTGGCTCGTCCCTTAAAGGGCGATTAATCGGTGAGCCATAGGCTCTAAATCATTGTGGACTCAAGGCCCAATCCCATTGAGCTTAAAGCTCGCTGATCGCCTCTGTCACAACCGCCAATTCTCGATCATGCAATTATGTATGAATGTAAATATCCAAATCCACACCATAACCGATTCCTATTTAACATATTCACATATGTCTATCCCAAGTAGTCACATGAAAATCAATTCCAGACTTCGATATCTCATTCCAAATATTTCGACACCCATGGTCCAAATCAATCAAAATCAAACACACATGTTCCCATCCATTATCTCCACATGGCATAATCATGAGATATTAAACACATAAAAATTGAGAAACCATCTAGGTTACTCACCTAATAACTTCCGAGCTATTGCCGGGAAGTCTCTGCCAAGTCTGTGGATCTACGGTCCAACTGAGCCTCTATAGTAATTAAAATAGGCAAACATTACTAACTGTATAGTTAGAGTGACCAAATAATGCACATGGAATGATTAAAACGTGTATAATGCATGTTCATGGCATTCCCGGCCCTAATCCAAAATTTTCCTGTCATAAAAATTCCATCTAAATTTAGAAACTTATTGGCGCTGACGGTGCGCAATTCGGACCTCTATAAGTCCCCAATTAAACAAAACAAGAATTAAATGTTCCGTTACCCGGCTACGTCAATTTCCGCCTAAAATTCCCAATTTCTCACAAAATGAAATTCAATGTGTCACGAATCCGATGCCTCAAGAATCAGGTCAATTGGACGTCGGACGGAAAAGAAATTGACAAAAGAAACCATTAGGTCACTTAATGCCAAATAAAAATAAAAACAATAATAAATTCTACCTCTCTTCCTTCCCCTTTTCTTTTCCTATTGTCAATCTGAATTTCCAACAACCATAATTCTTAGCACACAATTTAGAAAAATACAAACTATACCTCATTGGAAAGCTTATGAAACCCTCTACAATTCTCAAGAAGACCACAAAAAGTAATTCCACCTCTAAGGGTGTCAAAAATCCCATCCAAGCTACTCCCTACTCAAAACTCATCAACACAGGACAGTAACTTACAAATGCAAGAACTCACTGATTATTCAGCTACAAATTACCACATAAATATGATCAATAAGTTCACAATGTCATCTAAAATTTTCATGAACAACCCAAAATCAAATTCCATTGCTAAACAAGTCAATTAATTCACTCAATGTTACTGTCCCTGAAACCATGCAATTTGAACAGTAAACTTATAACAAACATATCTCCCTGTACACAAGTCAGAAAAATCCAAACTTTATGTCCCTGAACAGATAACTCCTCAAACTTCAAGTTTCATGAAGAACCCAATCTCCAATTCGATTTCTAACAATTTCAAATCTGTTATGCAAGTTACTGACCTAATCAACACTTAAAACCACACTGTAGGTTCAGCTTTTGAAATTCCATATCTCCCACATCTGATTTCCAAAAATTACATGCCATACACCAATTTCAAGATCATTGTGTCATCTAGAACTCTTCAGTAGATCCCTAAAACCAGTTCAGTTCACAAAAATTACTAAAATTTCTCCAAAACAGAATGTACTCCAAATTTGCTAATCCAGTTAGGTTTCACTCAATACATAAAAACAGTCAATAGTTATCAGGCCATAACTCCTAATATACAACTCAAAAAATAGCAAGATCAGTGGAAATGGAAAGCTAACTCAATATGCTACAACTTTCATGAAGACCATTTGTCCAAATTCCATATCAATTAATTCAGAAGAATCACCAAACTAATTAGGTCATAAATACGAGTACTGTTCACAGACCCCAAAACAGACATTTTCCATGGAACTTTTCGACCTTATAACATTAAAATTTAACAATACCTATTTCACACTAAATTGAAGCCAACATCCCAAAGTTTAAGTGGCCACAAACCTCACCTCATTTGCATTCCTACATAATTAGTTATGATCAAAACATTCCAATAGGTCAAAAACTCAATTTCCAGATTTCATCAACAACTTAACTTCTATCACCTCTAACATCAATAACACATCCCTAAGCATCCATTTCTACTTCTAATTCAACCACAACCTCATCACAACAAACTCTTCTATAATAACACAAAAATGGCAGCACACATATATACAATTCCCATACTTTATTTCCATGAATTAGACATCATAAACATCATTAATAACCTTACTTATCACCTATTTAAACTACCATAACCAATTCCCTTACACAAACATGCATTAAACCCATTCTAACCTACTACTTGCATAATCAAATACATACATTAATGATTCCCATAAATGCTTTTAACAATCAAAAGAATGAATACAAACTCAACTCTTACCTTAAACAAGTTACAAGCTATCAATCTCCAAGTCTTCAAAACTCTCCCTACTTTTCCAAACCATACATGAACATCATCATGCCAAAAGAGAAAGGAGTGTATGCTTGGCCCTTTTTAGAAGGAACAAAGAAGGAGGGAGAGCAAGCAAAAGAACAAGTGGAACTATATGGAAGAAAAAAGAAAGAGCCAAAGAAGGAAATCACAATTGAGGAAGATGACAAGTTTCGGATGAGAAGGAAACTAGCTTTCCAAAATGAGTTTTTTTTAAAGTATAACAAGGAGGAGAAAGTCGTAGATGGTGGATAACAAAATACAAAAGCCATAATTTCGTTGGACACTTGGCATTTATCAAAGAAAAACAATAAAATAAGGATAAGACAAAACTTAAGCTAATCCTATGTAATTAAATGCTAATCCCAATTAAGCTCTAATCATGGCACTAAAATAATTTCCTAACATCATTTATCCACTAATCTCATGCCATTAGGCAATCCTTTTCAGTACTCAGTCAGTCAGTTGGAATTTTCCGGTCCGGGCACGGACCTCGAAAAATTCCAGAAAAATTTCCATAAATCCCTAAAAATGTAAAACAATTTATGGCGCACTCGGAATAATTTTCCAAATACCATTATCCCACAAATTTCACAAAGAATCTCAATTGAAACCTAAGCCGGAAAATGTCATGAATGCATCTATACTATGTGCATGTGCAACCAACCATTAATCATAGAGGCTAAATGCTGTAGGTGCATGCCGAGATATAATTCAATATTCCTAACCTGTCTCAATTTACCAAAATACCCTTTCCTATAGGAGATGGGATATTACAATTTTGATATGTTATGTGTTTTTGATTTGTTTTTGTGTGCTGCATTCATGTTCAAAATTGAGAAATAAAAATGTGAGATTTATATGAAAAGTTTGAAAAATTGAAAAGTTGGAGGAAATTGTTTGAAAAGTTTCAAAGTTTGAAAAAAATTAGCCCTTTTGGCAAAAAGCTTATAAAAAATGATTTCTGCTTATTGGTCAATTTATAAATGTGTTATCCACGAGCTTGTGTAGCTCACCCCCCTTTCATCCCCATCTCCAGGTTTCGTGCAGGAGATCAGATGAAAGAGTGTCAAGACATTCGATTCGATTTTGTATCATTTGGCTTTTGTGTAAATTAAGATTGGATATGGCTTAAATTGTCATATATGTATCCGAGTTATGAAGTTTGTATATAATTGGGGGGATGAGTTAGGGAATTGGTTATAATTGCGTTTGAGTTGTATTCGGATTACGTTACGGATTTGTATATTGTATTGAAGCATAATTTCTGTTGGATGTGGATTGAGATAGATTGAATTGTACTTAGATATAGGAGTGTGTCTATTCTGTTGAGATCCCGGACGGAGGGTCCAGTTGATTTTGATGATTGTATGATTAATTGGGCTTTTAGAAGTGTATTTTTGAATACTTTGCAGGTTTGGGTTAGGATAAATCATGGCCGTTATCTTTTCAATTTTCGATTAGAAAATAAATTGGAAAAGAAAAAATAAAATTTAGGCGTATGAAAGATGGATTTATGAGATTGGTATTAATGTTAAAAAGTTTATTATGATTTGAGTGCGATTTGGGATTTGTATGAGTATCCAAGCATATGATGATTTTGTATGTAATGAAATAAAGTGATTAAGAATGAAAAGACAAGGAATAAGAAAAAAAAAATTTTACCGGGTTTGGATAGTCTAAGTTTCCAACGCGATTAGTTTCCTATGCTTCATGTTTGCAACGGATGTCGGTGTTTGTTCAGGTTGATTAATTCGTTCGCTTTGTATTTGATTCGATTCGCATTCGATTCTGAATTATGTTTGTTTTCGGTTTCCGCTTTCCGGTTGGGATCCGGTTCCCAAGATCGGGTCCCAACACCAGCTAACACATTAAATACAACATTAAACACAAAAACTTACTAAATCGAAGATCAAAATCCGAAAACCCTAAAAACCTCCAAAACTCTCTCAAACTCTAACAATCACGGAGAACTCCTCAATCCATGCCAACCCTCATCATCTCCAAGATCTCTAGCAACTCTTTAACCACAATGAAAGGAACAAATGAAAAATCTCGAAGGAAAGCAAACCACACCGTCGACGGGAGAGAAGAGAAAGAAGGAGAAAATGTTTTTCTCCAAATCAAAACCTAACTCTTATATATATAGGTTTAATTTAAACCTATAAATCACAGTCCTCAAATTTACTTAATCTCAGTCTCTAAATTTTAATGGCTCATCAAAAAAATTCCTAAACTCATAAATCTAAATTTTCCATGTCATTTACCACTCACTTTCGGAACCGGAATCTAAATCATCGCCTCTAAGCATTTTCTGGTCCGAGCTCATAGCTCTAAAAATTCCATAAAAATTCTCATAAATCCTCAAAAATACAAAACACAAAGTCCTATACTCAATTCTCAATTTCCAACTCTCAAGATTCAATTCTCACTCAACTCTGATTTCCAAACCCAATAAATCATATATAACACATTTATCTCAAAATTCACAATTCAACTCATAATCACAATTAAATGCTGGAACAATCATAAATGCATGTCACTATGTATGCATGTGCAATTAACTCATTTATCGCTGATGCAGAGGCAAAAATGCACGTGCAGTTCAATTATGAATGCACCCCACTAACCCATCCAAATTATCGATATGTCCTTCACATCGGTAACGGGATGTTACAATTCTCCCCTCTTAAATTAAAATTTCGTCCCGAAATTTCATACCTGACTGGTCGAACAGATGAGGGTACTGCCTCCTCATTTGCTCCTCAGTCTCCCAAGTTGCTTCCTCTGATGAGTGGCTCTTCCATAGGACTTTCACCAATAGAATCACCCTGCTCCTCAATTGCTTGACCTGAGATCCGATAATCCGCACTGGCTCCTCAACATAACTCAGATCACTAGCTATCTCAATCTCTTGAGCCGGAATCACATGAGTCGGGTCTGAGCGGTATCTCCGGAGCATACTCACATGAAAAACATCATGCAACTGGGACATCTCACTCGGCAACGCTAATCTATAGGCCAACGGTCCAATCCTCTCAGTAATCTCATACGGACCGACATACCGAGGACTTAGCTTGCCCTTACGGCCAAATCTCAGCACTCCTCTCCAAGGTGACACTCGGAGGAATACTTTATCGCCCACACTGTACTCCATCTCACACCGATGCTGATCCACATAACTCTTCTGTCTATCCTGAGCCGCCTTGATGCGACTCAATCGATCCTCACTTTATCCATCAGATCTGGATCAGCTCAGGGCCCTCAAGCATCCTCACACCTCTTCATCCCAAAGAAAGAGGTGATCTACACGGTCTCCCATACAAGGCCTCATACGGTGCCTTCCAATCTTTGCTCTGATCGATTATTGTACGCAAAACTCAATCGAGCCAAGCATCGTCCCAAGCACCTCTGAACTCTAATACACAAGCTCTCAGCATATCCTCAACAGTCTTGATCGTCCTCTCACTCTGCCCATCTGTTTGAGGATGAAATCTTGTACTAAAGTTCAACCTCGAACCCAAAGCTGACTGCAGGCTCCTCCAGAACCTCAAAGTAAATCTAGGATCCCTATCTGACACTATCGATATTGGGACCCCATGCAGTCTCACAATCTCTGCCACATACTTCTGGGCCAACTGGTCGAGAGTATTATTCTCTCGCACTGGCAAGAAGTGAGCCGATTTGGTCAACCGGTCCACTATGACCCAGATCGCATCATGCTGCCTCGGCGTCCTAGGCAACCCCATAATAAAATCCATGGTGATTCGCTCTCATTTCCACTCTGGAATGGGTAACGAATGCAATCTGCCAACTGGGGCTTGGTGCTCAGCCTTGACCTGCTGGCACGTCAAACACCGAGAAACGAACTCTGTCACTTGCCTCTTCATACCTGGCCACTAGAAATGCAACTTAAGGGTATTATACATCTTGGTAACACCAGGGTGCATCGCATAAGCAGCCACATGCGCTTCCTCCAAAATCTCTCGTCTCAGATCATCAACATCTGGCACACACAATCTCTGACCCATCCAAAGAGTCCCATCTCTCAACTCAAAATCTGAACCCTGACCAGCTCTAACTCTATCCATCAATCTCACTATCACTGGGTCCTGATCCTGGACTCTCCTGATCCGATCATGCAACATCGGCCTCAGCCTCAGAGTAGCAATCAAAGCTCTATTTTGAGCTAAATCCATCTGCACATCAAGCGCTCTCAACTGAATCAGGCTAGGCAACCTCTCAATTTGAATCTGAGCTGCACTGACATGAGATCTCCAACTCAACGCATCAGCCACCACATTGGCCTTCCCTGGATGATACTCAATCGTTCAGTCATAGTCCTTCAACGGCTCAATCCATCTCCTCTGTCTCAGATTTAACTCTCGCTGACTCAACAGATATCTCAGACTCTTATGATCAGTGAAGATCTGGAACGTCTCTCCATACAAATAATGCCTCCAGATCTTCAGAGCAAACACCACTGCAGCCAACTCCAAATCATGCACTGAATAATTAACCTCGTGAGACCTCAACTATCTCGAGGCATATGCTATAACTCTCCCATGCTGCATCAGAACACTGCCTAATCCCTGCTGCGACGCATCACTAAATACCTCAAAACCCCCGGACCCTGACGGCAAAGCTAACGCTGGTGCCGTAGTCAATCGATGCCTAAGCTCCTCAAAGCTCCGCTGACACTCATCAGACCATCTGAAAGCCACATTCTTTCTCAGAAGTTTTGTCAAAGGGGCTGAGATCACTGAAAACCCCTCGACAAACCTCCGGTAATAACCTACCAATCCGAGAAAACTCCTCAACTCTGACACATTCCTCGGAATCTCCCAACTCCTCACTGCCTCAATCTTATGAGGATCCACCCGGATACCCTCACCAAACACAATGTGTCCTAAGAACACAACCTCATCAAGCCAAAATTCACACTTAGTGAATTTGGCATACAACTGCCTCTCTCTCATAATCCGCAACACAATCCTCAGATGCTCCGCATGCTCCTGTCTACTCCTCGAATACACTAAAATATCGTCAATGAACACAATCACGAACTGATCCAATGTTGGACCCCGAACTTTTGATGAAAATTATAAATATTAAAATGAATTTAAGTGAGAGAGAAAGAAATTGGTGAGAAAATTATGAATTTAAGGAAATTTGAAGAAGAAAAAAAATATACCGAGTTTGGATAGTCTAAGTTTCCAACGCGATCATGTTTCTCTGTTCGTTGTTTCCGGATGTCGGATTTGTTTGCTTTGGTTCGATCCGTTTCGTCTCCGTTTATAGATGGTATCAAAGCTCAGTATTATGATCATACTTGGGCGGAAGTGTTTGTTCAGAGTTTTAATGAATAGGATTGCATTAGTGAGAGAGTGATAAAGATGGCATGATGTGAAGAACCTAGTGGATTGTTTGATTAAGGTGATGAGTGATGATTGATTAGAAGAAAGTGTTATTTGTTTTCGGTTTCCGCTTTCCGGTTGGGATCCGGTTCCCGGATCGGGTCCCAACATTTATGGTATCAGAGCCCAGTATTATGATCATACTTGGGCGGAAATGTTTGTTCAGAGTTTTAATGAATAGGATTGCATTAGTGAGAGAGTGATAAAGATGGCATGATGTGAAGAACCTAGTGGATTGTTTGATTATTAGAAGAAAGTGTTAAGGGCAATTGAGAGGAGAATTTCATGATGAAATGGGAAGAATTGATTTTAGTTATACATGTGTGAGTCGAATTAAGAAATACTTGAAGGATATGATTAACTGATATGAAGGTATGTCATGAAATATTTGACAAATTAAATTTGGATGAATTATTTTCGAATATGCATATGTAAGATGCAATTAAGGGATACTTGAAAGATGAGACAACTTGAGTTTATATCTATATATGTAAGGCATATTGAATCGTGGATATAGTGAAATGTGGTGTACTTGATATAAGAAATAAGTTAAGAATGTGTATGATGAGGAAATTAGATAAGAAAAGTGAATATGATCTTTTGAAAAGAAATCAGCTAAGAGAATGTGTTACTTGATGATTTACTACGTATGAATTTCGAGGACGAAATTCTTTTAAGAGGGGGAGAAATGTTGGACCCCAAACTTTTGATGAAAATTAGAAATATTAAAATGAATTTAAGTGAGAGAGAAAGAAATTGGTGAGAAAATTATGAATTTAAGGAAATTTGATGAAAAAAAATTATAAGAAAAGAATTGTTTAATTTTGAGGACTTTGATATTTGAGTGAACTTATATGGATTATGAGAAGAAAGTGGATGAATTGATTGAAATGAAGTTAAATAGCAAGAATTAAAAAGAAAAAGTGTGAAAATTTGAAGAATTTAGAAAGTTTGACTTTTGGAGATAAAATGTTTGACTTGAGGGTTGACTTTTTTATTTTGGAAGAATTTGAGAAAATGATCTTCTGGAAACTTGTAGTTTATGTCAAGATTTTTCTGTAGCCATAAAGTTTGATATTTTTCGATATCGGGAGTGAGAGTTATAATCAGTCAAAGTTCGCTTGAAGTTTGACTTTTGAGGAAAAAGTTGACTTTTTGATTTAGGCAAAATTCGAGAAAATGATCAATATGAAAATTGTAGCATCTGTCGAGAGCTTTTTGTGGACATAAAGTTTTCTATTTTTCGATGTCGGGATTGAGAGATATGAATTTCTGAAGATATGCTTTGTTTTGAAAAATGCTATTAAGTATAGATTTATGTGTTCTAGGTTTCGAGGCCACTCGTCGTATGGATTTAGTTTGAATTGGAATAAGTGGTCTTCATGAAAGTTTTAGATGATGTTTTTATCTTTCCATTGATATAAAGTTTGCAATTTTTCGATATCGGGGCTAGGAGTTATGAGCGATTAAAAATTGGAAGTCATTTAGGAAAAGTTATTTTAGATAGAATCTTTGAGTGAGTTTTCAACCTCTTTCGAGACCTAATTTGATTTTGAGTTCTTCAGGGAAGTTGTAGAGCTTCCTTTGATCTTTTTATTGACACAAAATTTGTCAAATTTTGAGTTCGAGATCGAGAGATATGATTTTTGAAAAGTTCGGTTTTGAAGTTCCGCTACTTTGTTTCTTTATCCGATCCCTTTCGTAATCTTTTGCTTATAATTCCTTCGTCCGACATCCGATTGATTTGATTCTCGAAGCGTTGGATTCCTAAGAAATTTAATTTCATTGTTATGGAATATTATGATTTTTAGGAGATTAAATGGAAAGAAATTGATTGAACCAAGGTAAGAGATTGGGTTATAGGTTATAAGTTGGATAATTTTCTAAACATGGTTCAGTATTTTGCGATTTTCAGGAGCTGTACAACTCCGATTGAGTTGATTCTTAAGGGAAAATAAAATTAAGATATAGGGCTACAACTCTTATGAAGGGATCGAAATTTAATTTCATCCCTAAGATTGTCCATTTCTGGACTGAAGTTATGTTAATGTTCAGTCTCGGATTTTGTGAAGGTCCGATAGTATTTTGGCTATAACTTCTTCGTTTTAGATCTGAATTGAGCGCCGTCAGTTGCGTTGGATTCGTATGATCTAGAGGAACAATTTTCAAGAAGAAAGTTTGTCCAAATTATTTCGTTTAGATACTTGAAAATAGGACGCAAGTAGTCAGTTTTTCAAGTTCCTGCAGGGGCAATTTTGGAAATAGGCAAATAAGTGAGGGGCAACTTGGTCATTTGTGCCCCATTTTTAATGACATGGCAGAAACAACATGGGGCTGTCGTTTTGTGTCCAGCAACTCACGAAAATGAGGCAAAATGAAAGAAAGAAAAGATGAAGAAGAGAGAAGGAGAGGGGCGATGGTGGAGATGAGGAGAAGAAGAAGAAGAGTGATGCAAGTTCGTTTTTTTTTTCCATAGGTTTCCAGCCAAATTTCGTTTATTTTAAGAGAAAAGAGGAGGAAGAAGAACATGGAAGCTTGCAACATGGTGAAATCCGAAATTAGAGAGAGAAGGTAAGAGAGAGAAAGCTTGAGTTTTTTAGTTTTTGATTTGTTTGATGGTTGATTAAGCTTGGAATGGTTATGGATTTAGTTTATCTATGATTAATTGAAGAGATTAGGCTATGATTGTGTTTAATTTTGGATAGAATGAAATTGTGGTTTATGTCAAAGATCAAAATTGGGGTTTTGTGAAATTGTTGCTTTAAATGGCTTGAATTAGTGATGAATTTGAGATATCCTAAGTTAATTTTGATGTTTATGCTTTAGGTGAAGTTTAATTTGAAAAATTGTAAATTGGGGGTTTAGGCCAAATTAGAAATTTGGGGATTTTGTGAATTAATAGTGTAGAATCATCAATACTAGTATGAATTGGTGAAATATGAAATCAATTTTGAGGAAATTGTGATTTATGATATGAAATTTGTGTAAATTGGTTTAGGCCAATTTTGAAAATTGGGGATTTTCAAAATTGGAGATTGAAATAGCTTGAATATGTGAAGAATTGATGTTTCCTAAGCTTAATTTGAGTAATTATGATTTTTGTGATATCGAATTTGATTGCATTGGTTTAGGTTCAATTTAGAATTTGGGGAATTTTGAGATTTTTAGAAATTGTTGAAGTAAGATGGCTTGAAATATGATGAGTTTGTGAATTATGAAATCAATTTTGAAGAAATTGTAATTTATGGTATTGAATTTGGATAAGTTGGTTTAGGCCAAATTGGTGAATTAGGGTTTTTGTAAATTGGTGAGTTAGATAGCTTGGAATTAAGGTAAATTGGTGAATTCCTAAGTTAATTTTGAAGATTATGTTATTTACGATGTGAATTTGGATGATTATGGTTTAGGTTTTGCTAAATTGGAAGAGAGAGAGAAGTAAAAGTCAAATTGAAGCATTGGACAAGATGCTAGCATGGAAATAAGGTGGGTAGTATACTTATTTATTGAATTTTAATCTAAAAATGTGAATTTGAAAATTCAAGAAGCAAAGTTTTGAGAAATGAATGTTTATAAAAATGCTTGAATATTCTGATTTTGAAGGATTAATTTCCTTATGTTAGAAATGATTTTTAGAAAATACAAGATTTATGAAAATCATGTTTTGAGACAATTTGAGCAATGTATTTTATGAAACTATATATGTTTTGATTTATGTGTGAAAGAAATAATTGCATTCATGTTTATGCGTTTGATTTATATGTGATTAATTGATTTATTGAATATGATTGTATATGTGGAATATGTGTTGGGACCCGATCCGGGAACCGGATCCCAACCGGAAAACGAACGGAAGTTGCCGAAATCAAACGGATTCAAATTCGAGAATTTGAATTCGAAGGCGAACGAATAACAAATTTCCGATCGACAACTAAAGTTAACGGAATCTGAAACAAAACATAAGGCGAAAGTCAACTAATCACATCGGGCCAAAAACGGAAGTAAATGGAAATAAAATCCGACATCCGAAAACAAAGAACAAAGTAACCTGATCGCGTTGGAAACCCTAAGGCGTTCCAAAATCCGGTAAATTTTTTTTTCATCTATATTCAAACTCATTCACTCATAAACACTCATACAAAACATAACCAATCCATACATTTCTATTCATTTTCACTTCATTCATTTTTATCATTTCTTATACATCTAAAACATCTTAATACAACTAAATCTCTTCTTATCTTAGCTCGATTTTTACCGAAAATCGGGCAGCATAACGGCTGTATTTGGACAGCCCAAAAATTTAGAACACAAGAAACACACTTCTAATATTACAAATCAACAATACCAGGCAACATCGGACCTCTCGTCCGGCATCCAAACACCAGCAGAAACACAAACCTAAATCTAATACTTCCATAATTCTCAATTCAATAACAAACTCATAATTCAATCAAATTCCCAAATCAATCATACATATATATTCCCAAATCATTCCCACTTCTCAATTCAATATACATGTACGTAATTCATTACACAACCTTAATTCACTTTCCATTCTATATACAAATCCATAAATCAATTTCATCATAACATACAAGCCATACACAATCGAACAAACGGTTTTGACCATCTTTCATCCAATCTCCCGCTAAACTACCTGGAGATGGGGATGAAAAGGGGGGGTGAGCTTATAGCTCGTGGGTAACAGGTTTATAACGAAGCATAAGCAAAACCGTTGAAAAGTTTATTTGTTATTCAATAATCATAATAAGTTCATAAAATTCTTTGCTCCCAAATTCTCGGTCAAATCCGAAATTCTGAATTCAAACTCGTAGTTGAAAAGTGTAATTTCATAGTAAAAAATGCTATCACATCAACACAACATGTTCAATCAATCATCAATATCAAATGCTCAAATTATGCACATACTTGACAAGTCATAGATGCAATGCACAAACAAATAGCTCGAGGGTTCCATGGAAACAAAAAGGAGAAACCGAAGTTTACACCCTGAACGAAATGAGTCCATTCGGAACTCATAGGCCACAAGCGGGCAACCGGGAGAAGGCTCTTGTCGACGTGCACGTGACGAACGAAATGGTTCCACTCTCGCCCAAACAAAAGCACATAATCATACTCTTTCGTGTTCTTTTCTTTCATTTTCGAATATACAAAATGCCATGAATTTCACAAGGCATGACATAAATATCTCAATGATATGACATAAATATTTCAATGCATTCTCATCTTTATTTTTGCAAATCATTCACAGGTAACAAAACAATATTTACGAAATAGTTGAAATCATTCTTGATTTGGGAGAACACTTTAGTGGCTCATTACTAAATTATAAACATGAAACCCACCTGGAATTTCCTTGCTTATAAACTTGTTTAGGTATGCCTCTCCTCTTGTTCTCCTTGCTCCTCTTTCCTCACTTGGTTTCCTAAAACAACCAAGTTCCATTTATTCAATATTCATAGTAAATATTCAAAGCTTGGAATCCAAAATAAAGCATTATAAATCTATCTTCGACCTTCTCCTATAATTCTGAACCCTTCAAGGATAATTCCGAACTTCCCAACTTCATAGAACTTGTAATCTTTGATCTCTAGATCATAACGAATCTGAAATCACCTCAATCGGATATCTATAACAAAAGATATGCCCAAAATACTACAACTCTCACTTCAGCCAAACGGACGTTCGTCGCGGCGAAGGCCTTCGCACGTCGCGACGAACAAGCTGCCACACGTCGCGGCGAATAAATATCACACGTCGTGACGTGGCTCCCTTCCTCACAAGTCACGGCGTTATTCATACGCACGTCGCGACGTCTGCGTCGAAGAACCGATCCCCGAACTCCAATTTCTACATATCTCATCTTAAATCCTCTTCTAAACTCAAATGCAACACAACCAAACTATAGATCCAGTCCTCTACAACATTTCTAACCCATTCTAAGCTTCAAATCCATCAAAAACACATCAACCCATAGATTTCTACCCATTTTCCCCATAAACCCTAAACCATCGTTTTCTACTCAATCCATGCAAATCTAGGGTTTAATCCAACTCAAACTAAGATAAAAGGGTTAGAACTTACCAGGTATTGCTCCAAATCCGTCAGAAATCGCAAGGATCAAAAACCCAAATTTCTTCTTCTCTCTTCTCCTCCTACGACTTCCTCTTCTCTCTCATTTTCCATTTCTTTCTTTTTCTCTTTCTAATTCTTATTTTCCTCTTTTATATCACTCTCTTAATGAGTGGGGAATAGTCCATATTGCCCTCCCACACAAGCCTTAATACTCTTAGACTTAAGTACCATGCCCAAATTACCCTTATATATTCTTTTAACCTTAATACCTCAAGTTCATAAATTCAAAAATCTTCTAATCAAGTAAATTTTGATTCCTTCAAATAATTGCAGTCCCATGCCTCTAACTTATTTAGAAACAATAATCAACTTGATTAGATCTCAACCGATCAAGATATCATCACAATATCTTGAACCGTGCTCGTAAGATATCTAACTCACTTCGACTCAAACAATCCTTAAACAATCATAATTTCCATCATGAGGTAGGTAATTGTCTTACTAATCCAACGCTTCAAAACTCAGATTAATCGGATGTCGGTCGAAAATGTAAAGCAACAAAAGAAAGAGGGCTAATCACCCCGACAAGAACGAAATTTCTGAAATTGCTATCATGCATGCCAAGGTCCAAATTGGCATACTTATAACAATGAAAATATCGAATATAATCAAAATGTTCACGAGGAATTCAAAAGCAATAGCAACCTCTAATTAGGTCAGTTTGTCGATCGAAACTTCTGTCTAGAAATGTCTCATCCTATACTTCATCCAAACTCATAACATTTCATATCTCCCAAATTTCATAACCGTAAATAACATATTCTACATCATTGATGACTAGATACTCTTCATATCTTTCATATAGATCACTGAACTTATCTATCTATAATTTGCCTCAAATCACATTACACACCTAAATGTACGCTTATGAACAGTTTCACAAATACTTAACTTGTCTCAAGCACCGCATATACAATTCTACGCTAAGAACATTTATAAAAGCAAAGTCAAATGTCCGCAACTTTGACTGATCATAACTTCCACTCCCGATATCGAAACATATCATACTTTATGGCTACAAAGAGCTCTCACAAAAGCTACAATTTTCCTTAAGATCATTTTCTCAAAATCTGCTTAAATCAAAAGTCAACTCTTTCTACTCCAAAAAGTCAACTTTCTCAATTCTTCAAATTCTCATTCTTTCACTATTTATTTATTTCATATTCGTCAACTCCATTTCAATCAACTCATTCACTTTAACTTTCTCTAATAAATTGCATAATACTACACCAAATTTACTCAACCTCATATCAAATTCATTAAACTCAAAACACTCATTTCAAATACTATCCTCAAAATATCATCTTAATCATCCAAACTAACATTGTTCACCCAAACCTTAAACATAACCATTCAAATTCCTAAATTTCTCTTCCTTTACACATGACTAAGTCACCTCAATGTCCTATTTAAATGTCAAATTCTAATTCACAAACCTGAGAAAAGTTCGGGGTCTAACATTTCTCCCCCTCTTAAAAGAATTTCGTCCTCGAAATTCCTACATAAGTAATCATCAAGTAACTTATTTTCTCCAATAATTTCTCCTGAAAAGTCGTAGTCACTTACTTTCTTATCTAATTCCTCATCATACATATATCCCAGTTTATTCACAATCTTTCACTTCTTGTATCTAATACCATCAATACTCTTGTATCTATTATCACCAATGCCATGTCGAAAGCACTATATCCACAAATCAATGTTTCTTAACATATTTGACTCAAATCAATGGTCCAATTCTTAAGGAACCTTAATATGGACCAATCATCATTCAAAATCAACCTTTTTAACTTCTATACATATATCTCTCTATCACTCATCTCATTGTTCAAGTATTCCGTCATTTCATCTCACACACGTATGTTCAAGATCAAATCAACAAAGTGATCGAAGAAGCCTAATCATCAGGACATTCTAACCTCAATATCATACACATTCTCATGATCAATCATATAATTCATCACCTCAATCAAACAATCAATTAGATTCCTCAATAATTCATGAAAACTTACTCATATCAATGTCGCATTCTCACTAATTCAATCATATCCATTCAAAAATTCTTAACACTTTCTCATTCATATCACTAATACAAATGCGCCCATGTAAGATCATAATATCGGCGCTCTGATACCATAAATGTTAGGACCCGATCCGGGAACCGGATCCCAACCGGAAAACGAACGGAAGTTGCCGAAATCAAACGGATTCAAATTGGAGAATTTGAATTCGAAGGCGAACGAATAACAAATTTCCGATCGACAACTAAAGTTAACGGAATCTGAAACAAAACATAAGGCGAAAGTCAACTAATCACATCGGGCCAAAAACGGAAGGAAATGGAAACAAAATCCGACATCCGAAAACAAAGAACAAAGTAACCTGATCGCGTTGGAAACCCTAAGACGTTCCAAAATCCGGTAAATTTTTTTTTTCATCTATATTCAAACTCATTCACTCATAAACACTCATACAAAACATAACCAATCCATACATTTCTATTCGTTTTCACTTCATTCATTTTTATCATTTCTTATACATCTAAAACATCTTAATACAACTAAATCTCTTCTTATCTTAGCCCGATTTTACCAAAATCGGGCGGATAACTGTTGTATTTGGACAGCCCAAAATTTAGAACACAAGAAACACACTTCTAATATTACAACTCAACAATACCAGTAACATCGGACCTCCCGTCCGCATCCAAACACCAATGAAACACAAACCTAAATCTAATACTTCCATAATTCTCAATTCAATACCAAACTCATAATTCAATCAAATTCCCAAATCAATCATACATATATATTCCCAAATCATTCCCACTTCTCAATTCAATATACATGTACGTAATTCATTACACAACCTTAATTCACTTTCCATTCTATATACAAATCCATAAATCAATTTCATCATAACATACAAGCCATACACAATTGAACAAACGGTTTTGATCATCTTTCATCCGATCTCCCGCTCAACTACCTAGAGATGGGGATGAAAAGGGGGGGTGAGCTTATAGCTCGTGGGTAACAGGTTTATAACGAAGCATAAGCAAAACCGTTGAAAAGTTTATTTGTTATTCAATAATCATAATAAGTTCATAAAATTCTTTGCTCCCAAATTCTCGGTCAAATCTGAAATTCTGAATTCAAACTCGTAGTTGAAAAGTGTAATTTCATAGTGAAAAATGCTATCACATCAACACAACATGTTCAATCAATCATCAATATCAAATGCTCAAATTATGCACATACTTGACAAGTCATAGATGCAATGCACAAACAAATGGCTCGAGGGTTCCATGGAAACAAAAGGAAAAACCAAGTTTAAACCACGAATCTAAATGAGTCCATTCGAACTCATAGCCACAAGCGGGCAGCCGAGAGAAGGCTCTTGTCGACGCACGTGATTTAACGAAATGGTTCCACTCTCGCCCAAACAAAAGCACATAATCATACTCTTTCGTGCTCTTTTCTTTCATTTTCGAATATACAAAATGCCATGAATTTCACAAGGCATGACATAAATGTCTCAATGATATGACATAAATATTTCAATGCATTCTCATCTTTATTTTTGCAAATCATTCACAGTAACAAAACAATATTTACTGAAATAGTTGAAATCATTCTTGATTTGGGAGAACACTTTAGTGGCTCATTACTAAATTATAAACATGAAACCCACCGAATTTCCTTGCTTATAAACTTGTTTAGGTATGCCTCTCCTCTTGTTCCCTTGCTCCTCTTTCCTCACTTGGTTTCCTAAAACAACCAAGTTCCATTGATTCAATATTCATAGTAAATATTCAAAGCTTGGAATCCAAAATAAAGCATTATAAATCTATCTTCGACCTTCTCCTAAAATTCAACCCTTCAAGGCTAATTCAACTTCCCAACTTCATAGCACTTGTAATCTTTGATCTCTAGATCATAACGAATATGAAATCACCTCAATCAGATATCTATAACAAAAGATATGCCCAAAATACTACAACTCTCACTTCAGCTAACGGACGCTCGTCATGGCGAAGGCCTTCGACGTCATGATTTAATAATCGTAAATTATTTACACGTCATGACGTGGCTCCCTTCCTCACACGTCATGGCGCTTATTCATACACATCGTCATGACGCTCTGCGTCAAGAACCGACCCTCAACTCCAATTTCTGCATATCTCATCTTAAATCCTCTTCTAAACTCAAATGCAACACAACCAAACTATAGATCCAGTCCTCTACAACATTTCTAACCCATTCTAAGCTTCAAATCCATCACAAACACATCAGCCCATAGATTTCTACCCATTTTCCCTATAAACCCTAAACCATCGTTTTCTACTCAATCCATGCAAATCTAGGGTTTAATCCAACTCAAACTAAGATAAAAGGGTTAGAACTTACCAGGTATTGCTCCAAATCCGTCAGAAATCGCAAGGATCAAAAACCCAAATCTCTTCTTCTCTCTTCTCCTCCTACGACTTCCTCTTCTCTCTCATTTTCCATTTCTTTCTTTTTCTCTTTGTAATTCTTATTTTCCTCTTTTATATCACTCTCTTAATGAGTGGGGAATAGTCCATATTGCCCTCCCACACAAGTCTTAATACTCTTAGACTTAAGTACCATGCCCAAATTACCCTTATATATTCTTATAACCTTAATACCTCAAGTTCATAAATTCAAAATCTTCTAATCAAGTAAATTTTGATTCCTTCAAATAATTGCAGTCCCATGCCTCTAACCTATTTAGAAACAATAATCAACTTGATTAGATCTCAACCGATCAAGATATCATCACAATACTGAACCGTGCTCAGAAGATATCTAACTCACTTCGACTCAAACAATCCTTAAACAATCATAATTTCCATCACGAGGTAGGTAATTGTCTTAGAATCCAATGCTTCAAACTCAGATTAATCGGATGTCGGTCGGAAAATGTAAAGCAACAAAAGAAAGAGGGCTAATCACCCCGACAAGAATGTAAATTTCTGAAATTGCTATCAGACATGCCAAGGTCCAAATTGGCATACTTATAACAATGAAAATATCGAATATAATCAAAAATGTTCACGAGGAATTCAAAAGCAATAGAACCTCTAATTAGGTCAGGTTAAATCGATCGAAACTTCTGTCTAGAAATGTCTCATCCTATACTTCATCCAAACTCATAACATTTCATATCTCCCAAATTTCATAACCGAAATAACATATTCTACATCATTGATGACTAGGATACTCTTCTATATCTTTCATATAGATCATCAACTTATCTATCTATAATTTGCCTCAAATCACATTACACACCTAAATGTACGCTTATGAACAGCTTTCACAAATACTTAACTTGTCTCAAGCACCGCATATACAATTCTACACTAAGAACATTTATAAAAGCAAAGTCAAATGTCCGCAACTTTGACTGATCATAACTTCCACTCCCGATATCGAAACATATCATACTTTATGGCTACAAAGAGCTCTCACAAAAGCTACAATTTTCCTTAAGATCATTTTCTCAAAATCTGCTTAAATCAAAAGTCAACTCTTTCTACTCCAAAAAGTCAACTTTCTCAGTTCTTCAAATTCTCATTCTTTCACTATTTATTTATTTCATATTCGTCAACTCCATTTCAATCAACTCATTCACTTTAACTTTCTCTAATAAATTGCATAATACTACACCAAATTTACTCAACCTCATATCAAATTCATTAAACTCAAAACACTCATTTCAAATACTATCCTCAAAATATCATCTTAATCTGTCCAAACTAACATTGTTCACCCAAAACCTTAAACATAACCATTCAAATTCCTAAATTTTTCTTCCTTTACACATGACTAAGTCACCTCAATGTCCTATTTAAATGTCAAATTCTAATTCACAAACCTGAGAAAAGTTCGGGGTCTAACAATATGCATGTGTCAAGCTTTTTGACACAATTTGATGTTATGATTTGAAAAATGTGAAAAATCAAGATTTTTGAAAAGTGCCTTCGGGCAATCTGAATTTTCGCCGCTTATATGTTATGTGGGTTTGGTCAGTCCTTTTGTGACTCAAAGGTAATCGCCTCTACTTGTTATAGCCTTCTCCCACGCTTGCTAGTGGCATGGAGTTCGATCACGGACTCCTTCACGATCGCATACGACCGCTATGCGGAAGTGCAAGACGTCTATTATGGACCAAACCAAATCATTCAATGTGTTATTGTAATTTGTGTTGATGTGCGGTATAAACCGCAAACACACGCCGCAAATATAACTCGCAAACACCTACGGTGGGGTGTGGGTCCAACATCAAACCATTCTGTTATGTTATGTGGTTTTTATGATGCATTCATGTTTAAAGCTGTGCATGATTGGTAAAAAGTTTGAGAATTTGAGAAATGAGAAAGTGAATTTTCAATTATGAATCTCGAAAACTGTTTATGAATGTTTTGGAAAGTTTGAAAATGGGTTTTTGGATAAATTTCCGAATGGGAAATGTTTGAAAATTTTGAAAAGATAATTTTCGCTTATGTTTCAATTTATAAATATATTATCCACGAGCTTCCGAGCTCACCCCCCTTTCATCCCCATCTCCAGGTTTCGTGCAGGAGATCGGATGAAAGACTATCAAGACGTTTGATTCGATTTTGTATTATTTGGATTTTTGTGCAAATTGAGATTTTGGTATTGAGATTGAATATGGCGAATTGCCATGTATGTATATGCTTTATGAAGTTTGTATGAAATTGTGTATATTAGGTTGATGTAAAAGAATGAAGAGGTCGATGTACGGATTTTGAATTCTGTGATTATAAATGATTTTGGAAATTGTATATGAAATTGTGTATGATTTTGAGAAAATATATTGTTAATTGATATGGGAATTTGATTGAAGTGTTTAGATCTAATATTGCGTTTGGTTGCTGGTGTTTGGATTACGGACGGGAGAGTCCGATGATTATGGATTTTGTGATATTAGAAGTGTATTTTATCTTTGCAGAAATTTTTGGGATAGGATAAATGCAAGATTATCTTTCTTGAATTTTCGTTAGAAAATAAATTGGAAAAGAAGAAAAATAAAATTTAGATGTATGAAAGATGGATTTATGAGATTGGTATTAATGTTAAGAAGTTTATTATGATTTGAGTGCGATTTGGGATTTGTATGAGTATCCAAGCATATGATGATTTTGTATGTAATGAAATAAAGTGATTAAAAATGAAAAGACAAGGAATAAAAAAGAAAAATAAAATAAAAAAAATTTATACCGGATTTCGGAATGGTACGTCTTAGGGTTTCCAACGCGATTAGTTTCCTATGCTTCATGTTTGCAACGGATGTCGATGTTTGTTCAGGTTAATTAATTCGTTCGCTTTGTATTTGATGCGATTCACATTCGATTCCGAATTCTGTTTGTTTTCGGTTTCCGCTTTTCGGTTGGGATCCGGTTCCCGGATCGGGTCCCAACATCCAATTAGGGCTGGAAAACTCTATTCATCAAGGCCATGAAAGCTGCCGGGGTATTAGTCAACCCGAACGGCATCACTAGGAACTCGAAATGCCCATACCTGCTCCTGAAAGCACTCTTAGGCACGTCGACCTCTGCAATCCTCAACTGATAATACCCTGACCTCAAATCCAACTTAGTAAACACTTGAGCTCCCTGCAACTGATCAAATAGATCATCGATCCTAGGCAGTGGGTACTTGTTCTTGACAGTCACCCGATTCAGCTGCCTATAATCGATGCACAGTCTCAAAATCCCATCCTTCTTCTTCACAAACAACACCGGAGCTCCCACGTGAAACACTCAAATTAATAAATCCCTTTATCCAACAACTCCTCAGAATCGAGCCTTAAGCTCCCTCAATTCCACCGCGCCATCCTATATGGAGGTATAGATATAGAGCGGTACCGAACGAGGTCAATCCCAAACTCCGCCTCCGATCCGGTGGCAAACCCAGAACTCATCGGGAACACATCCGAAATTCCCTAATCACGGAATATCCTGCAACCTCTACTCAATCTCGGTGTCCACCACACGAGCCAAATCGCCTCACAACCACCACCCATCAATCTCAAAGCACTCGAAAGGAAATCATCCTAGTAGCCTTTGCCGACTAACGCCTCGAAAAATAACTCTAGGTTGACCAGGAGAATCTAACACGACCTCCTTGGTATAACAATCCATCACGATCCCCATCTTGTGATGTCACCCATCCTGTAATCGATCAATCTCTCTCAGGGGCAAAACTATCAGGTTTGCACTCAACTCTACCTGATCAATCACTATCGGGCACCCCTTGCAGACCTCACCCAAGGCAGTAGTACTACCCAAAGGCGTACTCACCTGCAACCTACACTGCAGTCTCTCCCTATCACTATGCAGTCTACATGCCACATGCGGTGCAATAAAAGAATGAGTGGATCCAGGATCCATCAATGCATATGCTTCAAAACCAGAAATCAGAAGCATACCCGCAACAACATCTGGAGACTCCTGAGCCTCCTGTCGAGTTATAGCATAGACTACAGCACACCGCCGCTTGCTACTCATCCTCGAGACCTCACTACAGATCCTCACTCGGCCTCACCTCGACCTCGGCCTCTCCATCCAGATCCACCTCCACGGCTCTGCACCGAGGTAACATCTGCTGATCTACCAACGATCGTGCATCGGGCCTCCACAATAAAAGGACACTCTCGGTGTAACATCCCACCCCCTCCTGGAAGGGTAAAATAGTAAAATTGGTATAGGATGAGACTAATAGGGAATATTTAGTACTATTCATGCATAATAGGATTGATACACAGTATCAATCGTGTACATGGAATTACAGTAAATGCATTCATGACATTCCCGGTAATTGGGCCTAAAGCACTTTTATTGGAATTAATGGGATAATTGAGTTTGGAAAATTGATTGGACTACACCATAAATGGTTTTACATTTTAAGGGATTTTTAGGAATTTTTCTGGAATTTTCCGGAGAAAGTTCCCGGACCGGCAAAATCGCCGGTAACTGGCCTAAACGTGTTTTCGTGTTAGAAAAAGTGATTTTCGTGTTTGAAAAATTATTTGGAGTGCACTGTTACCTGTTTTATAATTTTAGGGAATTTCATTAATTCTCAGAAAAATGATTCGGGTAAATTCCCGGAAATTCCCGGACCGGAAAAAAAAAATCGTCAATTAGCGAACCGGTTGATTTTCTACTGTTATTTGGTAATTAAACCCTTGTATATTTGGGAGGACCCATAAATGGATCCTTAAATATTGGTAGGACCGAAGTTAGAATGAAATTTGGCTTGGTCTTTGTTGATTTTTGTCAACAATTGGATTGGTTCTTTGACTTTCATCATTCCTCCACAAATTGCCAAGTGTTTATGTCATTTAATGCCTTCATCTTTTAGATTTCGGTGACTTAAGTGGAAAGGGAGGCTTGTTGTTTTATGGAACCGAAAATTGGGTGGCTATGCAATATATATCATAGTAGAAATTGTTGACTTTTCCTTTTACTTGGACAAATCATCTTTTGCCACCCATTGTACTTCTTTTAATGTTTCATTATGCTTCCTTATCCTTCACTCTCGGATATGCCTTAAGGAATAGATGAAGAGAAGAGTTTTAAATGCAAAATACTCCTCCTCTACCGAAAACCTCTTTCACTTTGTCTCTCCATCAAACTTTTCATCTTTCTAAGCTAAAGTGTTATTTCCTCCAACCTTGAGAGATTCCCTTACATGCTTATGAACCTACACCTTCTTCTTCCTACATGAGGAGAATCATTCATAAGATTGAGAAATAAAGTAGTAGGAGAAGTTGGTGTTAGTTGAAGCAATTAAGAGGAAAAGCTTGACTTGGTAAGTTTTTGGTTTGGTTTTAAACTTTCATTTATGCATTTAATAAAAGTCAGAATTGGGAGATATGATTTTTCAAAAACTGATCCTACATTAGGTTATGAATGGCTGATGATAACAGAAACTTCCATAACAGTTTTCAAATTGTTAGAGATCGAATTGGATGTTGAGTGCTTCATGAAAATTGAAGTTTAAGATGTTATCTTTTCAGGGATATAAAGTTCTGAATTTACTGACTTGTATATAGGAAGTTATGCTTGTTGTAAGGTTACTGCCCACATTGAAAAATTTCAGTGACAGTAACATTAGGTGAATTAATTGACTGGTTTAGAAATAGAATTTGATTTTGGATTGTTCATGAAAGTTGTAGAGGACATTGTTAACTTATTGACCATATTTTTGTGGTAATTTATTTCTGAAGAATCAGTGAGTTATGAAATTGTAATTGTACTGCCCTGTGTTGATGGAAATTGAGTAGGCAGAAGGTTTGATGGCTTATTTGACACCCTTAGGGTTGGAATTGATTTTTATGGTCTTCTTGAGAGTTGTAGAACTTTTCATAAGCTTTCCAATGAGGTATAGTGGGCATTTTTCTGATTTGTGTGCTAAAAGTTAGAGTAGTTGGAAATTAGGAATTGAAATCTGGAAAAAAAGAAAAGGGCAAGGCAGGGGAACTCGCCGTCTCGCGAGGGCGACTTCTCGCCTCGCGAGGGCGAGATAATTGTCCTGGTCGCGAGGGCGACGGCTCGCCCTCGCGACGAAGAAGGGTGATTCAGCCTCGCGAGGGCGGCGTCTCGCCCCCGCGAGGTAGGCCTATGGATATATACATATATATTTATTTTTGATTATTATTTGGCATTAATTGATCCGATTGTTCTTTTGTCAATTTATTTCCCGTCCGACGTCCGATTGACCTGATTCCAGAGGCATCGGATTTGTTGAATATTTAATTTCATATTATGAAAAACGGGAATTTTAGGCGGAATTTGACGTAGCCCTATCGATGAAAACATGTAAACACTGTTTTATTTAATTTGGGACCTATAGAGGTCCGAATTGCACTGCCGTCGGCGCTATGGATTTCTAATTTTCATAGAATTTTATTATGAGAAAATATTGAGTTAGGACCGGGAATTCATGAACATGCATATCTCATCAACATGAGCACAAATTTCATATTTAGTGACTCGTACTTTTTCTGATTCATATAGAGGCCCAATTGGAGCGTCGATTGACCGACGTCACAGAGGCTTTCCGGCATTAGCTCGAAAGTAATAGGTGAGTAACCTAGTTGGTTTCTCAAATTTCTGGTTGTTTACATGCTTAACGTGAATTACGTGCAAAAGTGAATTGAATGAGCACTTTATGACTACTGGCATGTATAAGATTGTATTGTATGATTTTATTGATACTGATAGACTGGGCTTTATAGCCACCATACTGAACACTGCTATACTGGGCTTTATAGCCATATTGTGGACTGACTGATACACTGGGCTTTATAGCCAAATACTGCATAGTTACTAAATACTGTACTGCATGCATAATTGCATGATCAGATAATGGATGTGCCCCAAGTTGCTATTATTACTGATAAGAGCTTCGAGCTCTCATCTTTGATTGACCGGACCTCGAGCCCGAGGGGAAAATCTCGACGCGTCCCCATCAACACCGATCGAGCACTTGGGCACAATCTTGAATAAGCGGAAAGAGTCTCATATGCATCTCATTTGCATAAATGACCGCTCGTGATAAGTCTTTATTTTAAATGATGGTATGTATTCTCGTGAATGGTTTATTTATTCTTGGATATAGTTATTGACCGCTTATTGGTAATTGATGATTCTTGATTTTATCAGACGCCATGGGCGTAATGCATGATTTGAGTGAACCATCGATAATGGTTTCTCACCGAGTTCGCAAAACTCACCCAAAATTTGCATCTATTTTTCAGGTCTGAAGAATACCCGTTGACACACGGAGTATGTCTCATCGTAGACGAGTAAAGGTAGAGGTCGGGATCGGTTAGGTATGCATTAGTGTCTTAGTAAACTGTATTCGCAATCATCGTATAACAAGGCATTGTATTTTCTTGAGCCCTTGTGGTATTAATGTTTTTGCATTGATTGATTGTAATTATTCTTGGATGACCGTAATAATCAAACGGGTTTATATTGAACACGGATTTTATTTACTTATTGTGTTTGCCGTGTGAGCGTGGAGTTAATGGCTCCCAAAAGAAAAAAAGTGTATACTGAATTTTAAATCGATCGATGTAATCGCCACTCTCGTGGGACACGGACTCGGATATCACCAACGATATCGAGTTCGGGTCTTATGGGTGTGGGGTGTTACACTCGGAGCTGATGGTCCATAGAGCCACACTTGAGACACGCTCCGGTAAACCTCCAGCACTCTCCACTATGTCTCCTCTCACAATACTCACATAGCGGGATCATCGACTGAACCTCTAGCCACGCTTCGGCCACCATCGGATCGAGCAAATCTACCCCTCGCCCAAATCTGGGTGTCTTTACCTCCTCTAGACGACACAAGGTCCTGCTATGGCGCTTCTTGAACCTCTACTAGCCTTTACTCGACTATCACTAGGCCTCTTGCCCCTGGGTCCCGATCCAACCTCAGGCTGACTTTGCCTCAACAACTGCTCAATCATCACAGCTGCTGCCCTCAGCTCAATAAATGTACCCATATCCGATCGGGCCAATCTGGTACGGATCTCCATAATGAGTCCGCCCTCAAACCTCCGACACCTGTCAGACTCTGAAGCAATCAAAGCAGACGCATAAGCCGACACTTTCATTGAACTGACCTCATAGTCCGCCATCGACATCAACCCCGCTCATTCCAAGAAACTCCTGCATCTTCATCTCTAAATACACCTTGGGCATGAAATTATCCTTGAATACCCTCAGAAAATCATCCCAAGTCAACATGCAGGGCCTGGAAGAACTGCCCGGAATAGTCTTCCACCACTGAAAAGTCGAACCCTGAAGCAAAGACACTGCATAGTCAAAGCGCTCCTCAGAGTCGCATTCCATCTTATCGAGGACTTTCTCTGTCCTCTCTAACCATCCCTCAGCCTCTGCAGGGTCGGTGCTGTCATAGAAGTCAACCGCTCCCTGCTTACGCAGTCTATCATACCTCATCTTCCATCTCACGGGAACTCTGGGAGTCAACTCATCAGAATGAGGCACAGGGGACTCTCTACTAGCTCCCACGGATCCTAGGTCAGCTGGTTGATCCACTTGCTCTCCAAGAACGGATGACCTACAATCAACAAGAATCTGATTAATTTCTGCTTTTCTCACTGAAATTCAAGCCTAAAATACATTATGCCCAAAAGATGTCAAACCATGCTCTGATACCACCTAATGTAGCGCCCCCTCACCATAGGGTACACACCGGGACACCCGTGGGTCGTACCGACGCATATCTCACAGCAAGGAAGTGCTACCGCTCGCAATTATCACTAAATACTCGCATGGCATCAATATAATTAAACCGCAATAAGCAAATCACTAAAATTTAAAACCCCAATTTCATTGCATAATATCAATCCAAATTATAGACAAATCTATCACCCCCTAAGTCTCAATACAATAACCCAAAAGGAAACCGATAAAAGCGTCTATACTAGGTCATCCTCAAAAGTCGCCCCAAATGACCGAATTCATGTGCCATCGCTTTACTTGTCCAAGAACTCGCACAGCAGAAAACGCGTCTATCTCGGGAGCTAGAAACCTACTAACGCCTCTCGAAAAATATTAGCAATATTGGGTGAGTTTGCGAACTCAGTAAGAAACTATCATCGATGGTTCACCCAACTCATGCATATACACATAATATATCGCATAGTACACTTTATCGCAATTTAGAACACTGTATATAATTTACATATTTATACGATAACATAACTCAAACATATCACTTCACAATTGTCATACATCACACGCATTCTCAATTTCACTACGCAGTCAGATGCATAATGTATGCAATTTTTATTTTATGTCATTGTTGTGACTGAGAGTTACACTTTCCTGATTCGGACACTTTTCACAATGATCACAATTTCGGCAAGTAGGAGAGCCCTCTGGGTATGCACTACTGCCCACTCACTTTAGGGATAGGAGAGCCCTCTGGGTATGCACTATTTCTCCTTTTGGCCTTAGGCCTATTCACTGATATTCGAGCTTAAAGCTCTGCACACTGAATGCTTCAGTCACAACTGTTTAATTACCTCTTATAATCGTGCCTAGCATGTACTAACACTTGCACAGTCACTAACACATATATTATCACTTCACTCACTTGTCACGATCAGAACACTTACTCGTAATACTATATACTGATTCATAATCACAAGTATTCACATTAGCAACACATTCAGTACAATCACTCACAATCAGAACACTTATTCATATTTACAGCACATTTATCTCACATTTGTATCATTCACATTGACAATTGATTCACACATTCACAACACAGATTATCACACAAAGATCGAGGAACCAACTAGGCTACTCACCTGTAACTTCCGAGCTACTGCCTGAAAGTACCAGCAATATCCGTGGACTGACGATCCAACAGCGCCTCTATAACAATACAAACGCATTCTTATTACTATATGCTCAATCAATAAGATTCACTAATGCACATGTCTCACATTTAAAATTATATGATGCATGATCATGATTTCCCAGCGCTTTAGTCCCATTCCGCTATCTCTCGATTCACAACCAAAATTCACTACTCACTAGGTCAATAACATCCATAAATTTCACAAATCTCTCATTTAAACTCTAATTATACTCCAATTGATAATACATAACTCTTAGGTCACTTAAGGAACCAAAATCAGCTCTTTTCTATGATTGAGAACTCGCTAATTTAATTTCGAACTCTTATAATTTACCTCACTCAAAGACCTATTTCTCTAGATCATAACAACTCCAGAATTACCCCAATTGGAGGTCTACACTAAAAGATATACCCTAAAACCAATTCAATTTCTCAAAATTTACATCCCTCGCCACGACCTCATTTCTCGCCATGGCCTGAAAAGGGACGCTTCGCTGGCGCGTGGAACGTTCGCCGCGACGAACAACTCTTCTGTGCCTCGCCGCGACGTCTCTATAGAAACTTGCCGCGGCGAAGAATTTATTCACTCGCCGCGACGTCCTCTTGGCTTGCCATGGCGAAAGCACGCCATTCTCGTCATGACGTCAACCACTTCATCTTCTCGATCGTCATTTTCCGCCATTAATACTCTTAAAACCTCCATAAACACATTCAACTACCCCAGCTAACACATTAAATACCATAAATGCCATAAATACAACATTAAACACAAAAACTTACCAAATCGAAGATCAAAATCCAAAAACCCTAAAAACCTCCAAAACTCTCTCAAACTCTAACAATCACGGAGAACTCCTCAATCCATGCCAACCATCATCATCTCCAAGATCTCTAGCAACTCTTTAACCACAATGAAAGGAACAAATGAAAAATCTCGAAGGAAAGCAAACCACATCGTCGACGGGAGAGAAGAGAAAGAAGGAGAAAATGTTTTTCTCCAAATCAAAACCTAACTCTTATATATATAGGTTTAATTTAAACCTATAAATCACAGTCCTCAAATTTACTTAATCTCAGTCTTTAAATTTCAATGGCTCATCACAAAAATTCCTAAACTCATAAATCTAAATTTTCCATGCCATTTACCACTCACTTTCGGGCAGGAATCTAAATCATCGCCTCTAAGCATTTTCTCGGTCCGAGCTCATAGCTCTAAAAATTCTAGAAAAATTTTCATAAATCCTCAAAAATACAAAACACAAAGTCCTATACTCAATTCTCAATTTCCAACTCTCAAGATTCAATTCTCACTCAACTTTGATTTCCAAACCCAATAAATCATATCTAACACATTTATCTCAAAATTCACAATTCAACTCATAATCACAATTAAATGCTGGAACAATTATGAATGCATGTCACTATGTATGCATGTGCAATTAACTCATTTATCGCTGATGCAGAGACAAAAATGCACGTGCAGTTCTATTATGAATGCACCCCACTAACCTATCCAAATTACCGATATGTCCTTCACATCGGTAACGGGATGTTACACACCAACTCCTCACCGTCAATATTTGATGTCTGGGAAACCTCCACTGCCTCGGGTGTCTCTTCAACGATGCCTTTCGGTGTGTCAACAAACAACGAAGGAGGCAAAGCTTGAGAGACGTAGTCGCCGTGGCACAACTTCAGTTGCGATACATGGAAAGTAGGGTGGATTTTTGCAGTAGCCGGAAGCAAAAGACGGTAAGCAACCCGACCCACTCGATCTACTACTGGAAAAGGGCCAAAATATCGCATATTTAACTTCTGGCGTTGGCATAGCTCTACAGAATGTTGTCGATAAGGCTGCAATTTAACCCATACTAAGTCTCCCAAGCGAAATTCATGATCAGTTCTTCCCTTATCTGCCTGATTTTTCATCCTATTCTGGGCACAAACAAAGTTTGCTTTTAATTTTTGCAATAACAGGTCACGTTCAAGTAATAAGGCACGGACATCCGATGGATCACGACTGTTAGGGACGTACCGGCACAGTGTGGGAGGATCCCGACCATAAACAAGCTTAAACGGAGTGAATCCGGCGCTGGAATGCCATGATGTGTTGTACCAATACTCCGCCCAAGGTAGCAGTCTCACCCAATTCTTTTGAGTATCTGACACAAAACAACGTAGGTACATCTCCACACATTTATTAACTGCCTCTGTTTGCCCATTCGACTGTGGGTGATAAGCAGTAGACATGGCCAACGTAGACCCCTGCAATTTAAAGAGTTGACGCCAAAAGTTGCTAGTAAATACCTTATCCCTGTCCGTCACGATAGACTTAGGCAGTCCATGTAGTTTTATGATATTGTCTGTGAAATATTTGGCTACTGTTGAGCTTGAAAAATCTGCCTTGAGAGCTCCAAAGTGAGCATACTTTGAGAGTCTATCAACGACCACAATAATAATCGTATAACCATTGGATTTGGGTAGGCCAGTGATGAAGTCCATAGAAATGTCCTCCCAAATTTGTTGCGGAATGGGTAGCGGCTGTAAAAACCCAGCAGCTGGAGTGGTAACCGTTTTGGTGCGTTGACATGTATGACATTCCAAAATAAAGCGCCGAAAGTCTGATCCAAAGAAGGCCAATAAAATTGAGCAGTAATGCGAGCTATGGTCCGCTTCACCCCAGCATGACCCCCCAATGGTGAGCAATGAAACTCATGTAGCACCTTGTCAATGGAATCTCCTTTTGGGACCACAATACGGTGTTTATAGAATAACAAATTGTCTCTGATCTTGTAAAATGGTGTGTGTTTTGCAGCTGATGAAGAATTCTGCAATATAGAAGCGATCTCCTTATCTGCCTGTTGAGCCGCCCTTAACTCTACCAAAAAGGATGATTGCGGTTCCGATACAGCCAAAAAGAAAGAACGGGATAACCCATCAGCGGCAAGGTTGGTCTTACCAGGTTTATCCGCGATGGTAAAATCATACCCCAATAACTTAGGTAACCATCGTTGCTGTTCGGGTGTTTGAATGGTTTGTTGAGTTAATTCTTTCAAGCTTCGTTGATCAGTTTTTATGACAAACTTGTGTCCCAACAAATAGTGGCGAAACTTGGACACTGCCTCTATAATGGCATATAGCTCACGGACATATGCTGACTGAGATTGCATTCGAGGACATAACTTCTTGGAGAAGAAAGCGATGGGATGCTTTCGTTGGCTTAAGACAGCACCAATTCCCACATTCGACGCATCAGTTTCCAATGTAAAGGGCTCCGAAAAGTTAGGTAAGGTCAATACTAGAGCATTGAAAATGGTGGTTTTAATTTGCTGAAAAACTGAGGTTTCCTCCTCACCCCACTTAAATGCATCATTTTGCAGTAAAGCCGAAAGTGGAGCTGTCAGCGATGCAAAACCCTTGATAAACCGGCGATAATAGCCTGTAAAACTCAAAAATGCCCGTAACTGGCGCACAGATGTGGGCAGAGGCCATGCTACAATAGCTTTCACTTTTTTCGGATTCATAGAAACACCATCACAGGAAACCACGTGACCTAGGTAATCTACTTTCCGTGTTGCAAAGACACATTTCTCACGTTTAGCATATAATTGATTGTCTGCCAAAAGCTGAAGCACGAAATGCAAATGTGTAAGATGATCTTGCCAGGTTTTACTGTAGATTAGTATGTTGTAAAAAAAACCAGTATAAACCGTCGTAAATATGATTGGAATATCTCATTCATAAGAGATTGAAATGTGGCTGGAGCATTAGAGAGCCCAAATGGCATGACGAGCCATTCATAATGACCTTGATGAGTCCGAAAAGTAGTTTTGTAAATATCCTCCTCTTTAATTCTGATTTGGTGATATCCCGAACGAAGATCCAACTTAGAAAAATAAGAGGCACCCCACAATTCATCGAGTAATTCATCCACCTTCGGAATAGGAAAAGAGTCCTTGACAATAACTGCATTTAAGGCTCAATAATCATTACAGAAATGCCATGAACCATCCGTCTTTTTCACCAGAAGTATAAGAGCAGATAAAGGACTAGTGCTAGGTCGAATAAGGCCGTCTTTCAGCATTTTCGAAACCATTTGTTCAATAACAGCTTTATGTAGATGAGGATAACGGTAGGGTCGGACTTTAACTGGACTTGTGTGTGGTTGCAGATCAATGGCATGGGCATGACGACGAAGTGGTGGTAACCCAGAAGGCTCCTTGAAGACGCCTGCATAACGACACAAAAGCTGGTGAACCTCGTCAAGGAAAATAGAATCAGCCGCGTCTGCATGGACATTCTTCCCAGAATGATCGACACAATGCAAGGTATATAACTCTGTTAAGAAACCAGTATGCGCACATTTGAGCAACTGATTAAATTATATAGGTTTTACCGTCGTATTTTGAATTCCTTTCAATGTAACCAATTCATTATTATGGTAAATTCGAAGTGTAGAAGTGATATAATCTGCCATGTGAGGACCCATAGTCGCCAGCCACGAAGCACCCAACACAATATCAGCTGCACACACCGGCGGTAAAAACACATCCAGGTGAATTAAATGTCCATCAATCACTATGGGCAATTTCTCCACTCTTCCTTCTGCATGAATAAAGGAACCATCTCCCAAACGCACTTTGAATTGAGGTGACGGTATAACAGGTAATTTCAAAACTTTTGCAAGCTTAGGTTGTATGAAGTTATCCGAACTAACCCCATCCAAAAATACTTGGACCGCAACACCCTGAACTGAAGCTTTGAATCTGATTGTGCAGGGACCATTACAGCCTTGAATCGCTTGGAAAGAAAGGTGTAATTCCTGCTGACCAACCCTACTCGAATCCGAGTCCAACTCCAGTGTTACAAACTCGTCACTGTCATCACCCAGCAAAAGGAAAACATGCTTATTGGGGAACTTATGAGTGGGAGTGAACTTCTCATCACAGGTATAGCACAAACCCTTAGCTCGTTTGAGTTCTTGTTCTGCAGGAGATAGTCTGCGTATATATGGTGGTTTAGGTTGTAAGTTTAAATGCATGGTTGGTTTGATTTGTGGTGTAGGAAGCAGAGGTGGTAATTGAGGTTTGGAAATAGTGGAAGGATTAGATAGTGTGGTTTTGAAGGAGTTAGTAATGGGAGGGACAGATCGGCCCTTACTCCCAGTAGACTTGCCATACTTTTCTTCATAGAGTTTAGCCAGAGCAACCGCCTTAGAAACAGACGAAAGGTTTTGAGCAATGACCTCCCGGTGAATATCTTCTGTCAAACTGCTCATAAAATAGTCCAAAAGGGCGTCGGAAGAGACCCCATCCACACGGTTAGCAAGAGCGGTAAATTGCATATAATAATTGGCAACTAACCCAATCTGTTGTAATTTAAACAAGGTAGCCCTGGAACACTCAAACTGAGATGGGCCAAATTATATTTCCAAAGCTTGCGTGAATTGTTTCCATGACATGATTTGATTGTTCTTTTTCAGCATTTGGAACCAAAGGATTACATCACCCTCCATATGTACTGAAGCTATCAACAAACGAGTATTATCGGCTACATTGTAATACTCAAAAAATTACTCAGCCTTAAACACCCAATGCAGGGGGTCTGAACCATTAAATCGAGAGAAATCTAGCTTAATATTACGAATCTGGAAAGAGCCCGGTTGATGAAACAAACCACCTGATGAAGAAGATGAGCCTGGAACAACGGCAGCAGCAGCTACCGGAGTCGAACGAGCAGCATGGGACAACTCCTGGATTGCTGACATTACTGCACCCAATCCGCTCTCCACCTTTGATTCGAGAGTCTCAAATCGATGTGATAAAGTATTCCCCCCCCTTCAATTACTGCCATTCTAGTATCATCTTGTAAAGATTTGGATGCAAAAGCTTCTTGTAATGTTTTAATTTCGTTAGATAACTCGCGAAATCGAGTACCCTCAGCCATAAGAACACTCCAAAGCACCCACGAACAACACAAAATAGTGAGAGGAAGATCGAGAATGAAAGCACCAGTGTAATGCTCAAATTTAGGACAAATCCAGAATTATTTGTATACAGAAGAGACAAATCCTTGGGAAAGAAGAAAACTACCAAACTTCCGATCCTTAACCATTACAATATTCAGCTATATATTTAGTAAGTAATATAAGGTTCCAGCAATCGGTTGGTGACATGTATCCTGGTGCTCTTCCTCAAGGGTTCCTCACTCTTAGCATCTGAAACAAGGCTTGGGCCCATGACAATATGTATATATAATATTATTGTTATGTGTCATTTTATAAAGAGATTATGCGCTTTGAGGTGCCAAGGTTCTCTACTATGGCTGTACTTTCACTTCCTTCTTGTTGTTTGAGTTTCAGTTGCCCTTGAAAATGATGTTAGATTCAACTGTTATTAGTAAGGTACGGTGGAATGCGGTCTTGTGCTACCTTTGGTTTAGTTTTTTTTTCTAATTTAAAATAAAATGTCATGTATTTGTTGCTGTATTTTATTATTAAAATATTAATTATTTTATAAATTAACAAATTAATTAATTTATTTTAATTTCTTATGCAATATTTAGTAACAGATTAATCATCTTTTTAAAATAAGTGAAAATCTAATATATATATATATATTATTTAGTAACAAATTAATCATATTTTAAATAATTAGTTAAATAAGTAAAATATATATAATTTATTATATTAAATCTTTAATCTTTAAAACTCTTTTATTAATGAATAACTATTTTAAACTTAAATTTTGTGTATTTTAGATACTTCAAATATAAAAATATTTATTAAATTTAAAAATTTGTATTCAAAGCTTAAGTTACTTATAGAAATACACTAAAATAAAATGAATAATTGAATTGTTTATTAAATATTAAGCAACTAAATCATATTTAATTAGTTGATAATAAAATAAAATTATGATAAAAATGAAAAATAATTTTTAAAATTTTAAATTATGAAATTAAGAAAAAGTTAAAACCAATAATAGAAGCACTACAAGAAATCAGGGTTTTACTGACGGAAATAACCGTCGTAAAATTACAGATTTCCGTCGGTGACAATAATCACTAACAGAAATTGGTGGCGCAGTAATCGGTCGGTGAATTGTCCGTAGCTAAAAATACCGATCGAAATTTTCTGTCGCAATTTTACGACTACATTAACGACGAAACATTTGTTGTCGATATTTATTTAACGACGGAATGGCAAGTAAGATTCCGTCGAAGAAAGTTAGCTACGGTCATTTGGTCTATCGGTGAAGCGAAGGTATATTCAGCAACTTTTTTCGACGGAATATTTTTCCGTCGGTAAATGACTTAGTTTCCGACGGACAATTGACCGTCGGTAATAACTGATAATATAATTTTTTTTTGCTATTTTGTTGTTATAATAATTATTATATTATATATATTCTTTATTTATTTGTGTTGTGTTATATTAATGAATAATGAGAAAATTAATAAATAATAAAACATATAAAGAATTTAATTTAATAATTAAAAATTAAGAATGAACAAATCTCTTATGATTTTTACTTGAAAACAAATGACAATGTTTTTCTAATGTTGTGGTGATCATGGATACTCTGAACTGTGTCCCCCCCTCTTTAACATTTCCATCTCCTGCCTAAGCTTAGCCATCTCCTCCGCGTGCTGTTTCTCCTTGGTCATCTGCTCCATCTCCGCTCTCATCTTAGTAAGCCACTCCATCTCCTCTCTCATCTTAGCTGCCTGCTCCATTGATACTTGTTATAAAGTGATTCGCAATGTCTTGGTGCAAAAAGGTGAATTTATAAGCTTAAAGAATCAAAACTAATAAATGTTAAGAAATGGTACATGGAGATGGTGGTAGTACTACATTATCTTGATGCTTGATGAGTTTACCTATTATTGGGGAAAATCATAGGAAAATCATAGCAATGATGCCTTTATATGACACCTAGAGTAATATATTTTAATAAGTGAAAGATAATGTTATACAAAGATTTTGGTTTGATGATGATAGGTCATTGATTAAAAAAATGTTGCTAAGTTGCTTCTTAGTTAAGACATTAGAAAATTTTATATTTACCATTTTGTTAATAGTTTTGATATTTTACTTTATGTTTAAAGAATAATTAACGATATATAATCACTCCTAAAATTTTATAAGAACTCGATATATTCTTAATGCTTTGATATTTATAAATTAATCCTTAATGTAAAATAAAATAAGAAATCATGATACACAATGTTAGTTTTAAATTGAATTGTCAACTAAAACTAACTAACCCACTCATATTCAATAGAAACAAAAGCTAGTTTTTATATCTTTTATCCATGGCTCTTTGTAATGGGATCTAGCACAATTATTTGATCTTAAACCGAGTAAGTCCCCTTAAGTACCCAAGTACATCTATTTTAACATTTAGACATATTTAATATGATTATGTGACCCTATTGAATGCAATCTAGACATGAATCAATAGCCACAAAACCAAGGCTCTCCTTTAAATAAGAAAATGCCAATTAATCTCTTATTTCCTTAACAACAAGCATATCTTCTAGAGTTTCCAATTATTTTTCCATTTAAGCTTATTAAAAACATCAAAAGAATCCTAAGTAATTTCCTCTTTGATGGATCTAGATCCCTAAAAGCTGGTCTCAAAGTTAAGTGGAAGGATGTTTGCCATCCTAAAACTTAAGAAGTACTACGAATAACATGCATTTGAGCTTCAAGTAAAGTACTTACAACTATGATAATTTGACATTTAATTCATGATAAAGAGAGTCTATAGGTTAAGTAGATGGAAGAGGAATACTTTAAAAGTGGAAGCTTCTCTATATAGCCTACGCTTAACGTTTCTTCAATCACTAAACACCTATTGAAGCTCAAAGACAATATTGTCAACGAAATGAAGTATTTGATAAGAAAGGGGAAAGATACCATTTTTTGGTTGGATAATTGCACAAACTTTATGCTATTACATTTGCATACTAGATTTTCCTTTATTTAATTTTGTTATTCTTGTCAATCTTATTGCCAATGTAGCCATAAGAGAGAATAAAAGCAGTTGCAAGCATAGAAGTATGCCGAGTATACTTGCATCATTCCCAACCTACTCTCGCATTCCGTCCAAAATTAATATTGTCATCATGCTCAAGAATAGATTTGGAAATTCTCCAATTCCTCATGTCCATCATAATTAAATCCTGATCTTTAAAAGGCTCCTCAATTTAAAATTGTATGGTTTAAAGGACATGCCCTTAAGATTTCCTTCATCATTTAGATGGAGGCTATAAATTTCCATATAAGTTTGGATCAAAGGTAATCAAATTTGATTATTTTGAACTACCAATTCATTAATCAGGAGTTGGAACTGGTATTTGTTTCTTCTTTTAGTTTCCAGGGGAAGAAGTGTTTGACAGTGTCTACTTTCATATGTTTGTTGTTCTAGGTTATGGCGACAAAGGGCCATATGTATTAGCCATCTTTCTTGCATGAAAATATACTATATTTGTATTATCTTATTTAGAACGGGCTTAAATGTTCTTTTTCCTCCTTTCGATTTATATAGTTATATGTTTTGTTATTTAAGAATAGTAGATAACATACGAAACTTGATAAAGAGACCATTCACAAGACTTATAGTGGGTTTGATAGTAGTGAAATGTTAACCGTACAATTAAATTAACTAAATTATATTTATTTAAACTTTAAATGAATTTCACTATTATGACAAGATTCAAGACTAGCAATTGTAACAAAAAAGACAAAATATTAGCAATATCAACAACCAAACTTGAAATAGAATAAGTGATAGTGACAAGAAAGAAAATTTCTAGACATTGAAAACAAAACAAATAAACAAACACTTCCAATCTCTAGCCATTAGATGGATGAACTATCGAAATAAATTCAAGATAGATCATTCCATTAATAATGACAATAAGAAAATGCTTTCATCCTTATCTCATACGATATACAATGAAATGAATTTATAATAATTTCATCAATCGGCATACTTAAGAAACATTTTATAATCATAAATTAGCATTATAGAAGCTAAAGTCTCATAACCATTTAAATTTTCCTTCAACCAAATGTTTAACTTTAACATTAAATTTTAAACTTGATCAATGGAACTTAATGATAAGATGAAAACTCAACAAAATCTAAATAATACATACATACATACATATATAGATGTATATTTATTTATTTATTTATTTATTTATTATCCTATGTAAAAATTATCTCTAGATACAAAAATAGATAGCTATAATAAACATCATACATTAAAAATTAATTGCTTGCCAAAATAAGTTCCACATACACAAACGACTAGTCTCGATGTGCATCATATACAAAAATAGCTAGGCATAATAACGTTAGTGTATTTTTCTTTTCTTTTTTCCTTTATGTTGGTCTTTATTTCAATTGGCTATTATGACTATCAAGAGCATTATCATGTATCTATTTGAACATTTTCTTGCTTTTATGCCTTATACAAATGACTTAATTAGCTATCTTAATTAAATAAGTAGGAGGTAAATACTTCATAGAAAAAAAAGTAAATCATCTAAGTATTTAATATTTAATTTAACAGATTAAAATTTAAATTTTAATAAGAAGATTATAAATCACCTCAATTTCAAAAAGGAATACACGATAATTTGTTAATATTACTTAAAATAGATTTTATCATGTCAATCTAAATCATTAATTTAGTAAACAATTCAACTAAAAGGCATAATTTATGAATCATTATATATTTAATGATTTAATTAATATATATTTAGAAATTAATTTATACAAATTTCACCATATTTAATGGCTTTAATTTCTGGACCAAACGTAGCTTTCGGATTAGTAGCATATATAGTCTTGAGTTAGATGTGATTAAGATGATTTTATTTTACAAAACATAATTCAAGCTAAGTCATTATATGTATAGTTGAAGTTCAAATTCTACTTCCAGATCTATCGGACAAAGAGGGGAGGGAGGAGAAGGGACTTACCTTTCGAAGACTGCCGACGTTGGAGGAGACGACTGGGCGACACACGGCGGCAACCGGCGGCGATGGAGTCGAAGGTTGGAGGAGAACCGTCGAAAGGAGAAGAGAGAAGGAAGAACGGAGGAGGAAGAAAGGAGGTCTGCGCGTTGGAGAGGAAGAAAGGAGGAAGAAGGAGGGTTTATTCGATTTTCAAAACGACGTCGTTTTAGTTTTAATGAAGGGCGAAAATTGGACGTATTTACCGACCACTTTACCGACCGAATAGTCTGTCGGTAAATTACCAGAACGAAATTCAGCGACGGAATATTGGACCGTCGTAATGTCTTTTCTCTGCAACTATCTTCCCTAACGGCGTCGCATTTTCGGTCGGTGATTGTAACGGTTTTCATACCGTCGGTAATATTCCGTCGCAATTCAACATTTTTCTTGTAGTGAAGTAAGAAATTGAATCAAATGAATTTATTTACTAAATTTAATGAATCACGTAATTGAAAATATTTTACAAGCTAGAAAAATTGTAAGTCTCATTCGAAATAATCAAATAATACATAAAAATTTATGAAATATATGTATTAAATAAATTGTTTAAGTGATTATATAAAATTAAAAAATTTAAATCTTAAGAACCTTAGTTACTTGTATACTAAGGAGCTTATATAATTTACATTCTAAAAATTGGATGATATTGAAGAGAAGGCATTGTTTGAAGAACTTCCTACCACTACTTGAATCAATGTTTAAAAGATTCGACAGGTTAAATTGTGACTATGAAGGTAATAATTACATTCTCTTAATATAAAAAAAATGTCATGCCACTTAAAGTGGGTATAATATGATTGATTGGGAAGATATGATATGATATCACATATGTTCACTTGTAATTCAAAATATATGACATTTTTTGTTTTTGTGGTGATTGAATGCGAATTATTACTAATCACATGCTTTTCATCCATAGATCGAATGATTATGAGACAGGTGAAATCACTTGTACTCCCAATTGTTGAATGGACAGTAAAAAGCTTTCTTTAACCAATGCTTGTTGGCCTAAGTGGCCAGAAAAACAGCATTACTATTCACTGAAAAGAACCTTAAAGCAAGTAAAAGTAGTATGTCAAATGTTCTTCATAAAAGATTAGTGACTGAAGTTAAAATTGGAATCTTCTTCAAACGGCATAACGCGATTGCTGCTTAGTAGTTATTATATAAACTCGTATTGAGTACTTTCCAAAGGTAATAGGTCATCATATGTAAACGAAGCATAGGTTTTAACGTTCAAGAAAAACATATTATCATTGCATCACAATCAGAATTGGTTCACAAAGTCAAAAGAAGCCAATGGATGTCAAGTGTAAAGACAGAAGAAGGTTACATCTATTAATTATGAGTTGAAGGAGGAATGCTGACCAAACACTTCGATTGCAATTTGTAGGATAACTTAAATTGGCTCAGGCAAAGCAACTATGAGTTGGAGTGTTTGACTTAACAATTAGACTAAGACTTTTATATATATGTACCATTTAAGGCAAAAGTATAAATTTTAAAAGATTTAACGGATATTAATATCTCATAAAATCAGCTAAAATTAAATAAAATTAAAGAATTTAAAATAAATTAAATCGAAAAGTTAAAATTGAATTAAAAATTAAATGGTTCAAAATTTTTACGACATATTGAATTTTTAATCATTGCTTCTAACATCCGCTAATTAAGCTTATTAATTTTCAGAAAATATTCATCAATATATTAACGTACTTAATTCCAATAAATAAAATTACGATTGAACATTTAACACTAATCGAATGTAATCCGGCCATATATATGTATATATATTTCTCCACTTAATTAACTTTCATCCATTGAAACGTGTGTGGTAGGTGTTTAACAAAAGTATATTAGCTAAATGCTAGATTCATTTATTGGATTAATCAGCAGGTGCTTTTCATCGTCCTCTCTGCTCATGTAAGATTGAGTGTACTTATCGTGTAATATTAGAACCAGATATTTTTGTGTTGAATCCAAAATTTACATACACTTAGTGAGAAGAAAACACACTTAATTAAGCTTTACGTTGGTTGTCTTGCCTGCAGAAGCATGAGTAGTGGCTTCAATTATGGTGGCTGGTTATGGAAATGATGACTCTACTTAAATGAAACAACCTCTGGCATTAGCTGAAAAGTTTTCTGTGGAAAGCGTGAGATGAGCAGACATTATAATACATATGGGACCTCTCTGCATTAAAATCCCAACCATTACGGGTTGATGTTGGACCTTGTTCAACCATTAACATACACAACTTATGTTTCGAACTTTTGAGTTTTTGTTGTATAAATGATGTGGAGAAATCACACCACACCAAATGGTCGAGTGTGGCATTGTTTTGAATTTATGATCAAGATCGGCTTTTTGAACATGAAATCTCTCACAATGTCAGTACCAAACTGGGACTGGGTCACTCCATACCTATCCTTTTCTTCACAGACAGAAAACGGCCAAGGCGCATGAACATGCGCCTGTTCCCTGTAACACAAACCACCTTACAATGAATGCAGTGCAGAGACATGTAAATTGTGAGCCCCCTGCAGCTTTCTAGGTAATAACAAAGTATCATGTTCCTCCTATATACTGTATTCTAATAATATTTTTAAAAAGAAATATTAAATAACCTAAATTTCAATATATATAATCAGTTAAAAGCATAAGTCAAGACTGGAAACACTGTCATGTCCTTTTCATCTGAAATTAATAATATAAGCCAAGTAGGTGCACCTGTTACAATTTAGCTTATACCATCATGACTTGGAACCTTCAGCGTTATGATAGTTTCGTGTCTTGACTGTATCCATTCCACGTATAGTTTAGTTGCAAGCTACTGACCTACATCACCCTAAATAATGCATGGAAGTAATAAATGGTCCTCATAATTATTAAACATGTTGCCCAGATTCCATGTCAAGTGAATAAATTTAACCTTTCCACAGTTTCATCTTTTAGAGAACTTCAGATCAGATGATGTTCTCTAGATCCAGTTCTTCCTGCCCTACTCATTAAATGTCACTTACTCTCAGGCGTTTGCACTCGTGAAACACCGACACCAATATTAACTTCAGTGCAAGATACAATTCAACACGATCGATCACGCCATGAATATGGCACATTACATTATATTTTTTATTTTCTTATAAAGTAATTAACAATTCAATGGTAGATCCAAAAGTTAATTATGTCTTCTTTTTCTTTATAACGATGAAAAAAAAAAACAAGTAACTAGTTGAAACCTTGAAATTATTACTGCTTGGAGAATCCTTATTGATAGTTTGAGAGCTCAATCATCATAATGGAAAAAAGCTTAGATCAAGTGTATTTCTAAAGATCATTTAATTAGTGAACTAAGTCGTGGGAAAGTCATTAAAGATCATTTCTTCAAATTTGATCAATGTTTTAAAATCAGAAATTAAACTAATAAAATAATATACTTAAGGTTTAAAAGATTTAAATGGTATTAGACCATTATAAATTTAGCTAAAGATTTAATAAAATTAAAGAATTTGAAATGTGATTGAAAGATGTTGTTCTTGTCCATTTAGTATGTGTATTTAGTATAGTATTAAACAAAGTTAATAGTTAAGTTGATATTTAATTAGTATTAAATATTAAAAAATAATGAGAAATCTTTTACTCTTATTTAGTTATTATATAATTTATTTTTATATAATTAATTAAAATATTTTATATTTTATAAATAATTAATAAAAAATTCGATGATCTATAAAATTATTAATTTTAAATGGTTATGAATGATTTTATGACAAGAATAAAAGTATAAATGAAACAAAATAAAATAATTATTAAAGAAATTAATATAAAATATCGTAAAATATGATTTTGATGATAATATCTTAATAATATTTGGATAATAACTTCTAATAATATCTTTTATCTCGAAATAAAATGTATGATTGCTTAGGATTCACTCCTATTATTCTATATTTTATTTATTAATAAAATTCGCAATTCTTATTTTCAACTCTTTATTACTCGTTACAAGCCCTTGAAGCATATATAATAAAAAAAACAATGTAATTATTGGAGCCAGATGATTTGTGGATCTTTCAGGTTGCTCAATATTTTGTATATATGACCATGACGCCGTGTGACATTTAGGCATATATGTATTATGATTTATGAGCAGCAGCAAATGGAAAACAAGGCAAGCATTTTGTGGAGTTTTATATTATCATGTCACAATCAATCACGGTCCCTCACGTTTGTGTTCTTTTATCTTTAAACTAAACCTCAATCCAATCTTCATCTACATTGTTCCTCCATTTCAACTATACATTCAAAGCCATGGTAATTAATATTCTTCACATGTTCTGTGTCATACCTCTTCTTTCCAATCCAAAACTAGCACCTATTCAAAACCATATCCATATGGGTTCGGTAGTAATCATATCTGAAACGAAATAAATACGCTGATGTCTACCATTGCCGATGGCGGTCATAGGACAAATATCCAAATTTAATATAGCTTGTTTTTGATCCAGTCTAGGCAATTCATTTCAAATTGTTTTAATCAAGTACGAAACCTCAATTAAACTATATTTATCTCAATTTAAAGAAGTTCCAAGATTATTGATGTATCTAAAATCAATCACTAAGATCATGATGATGTATAGAGAAGAGAAGACTACCCCTATTATGTTGCTTAACATTAACCCGTTCCGAACGCTAACAATTCGTTGGAAAGGCTAGTAGAGAGACTGTTTACGAATAACCTAAGAATATCATTAGTTATATTTATTGAGATAATCCTACCGAACATGGCTAATCTAGATAGCTACGCCAAAATAGATAATATTGTTAGTCAACATCTTTTGGCTATTGTAGAGACTAGGCCATCCTCCAAGTGAATCAATGCAAGTAATCATCTAGATAATAACACATATTTCTTGATTGACTCTTAAATCGGATACATATCCCCAACCCTGAATGTGATCTCAGCCCCGTTGAAACTAAAGCCCCTTGCAATTTACATGAAACACGAATTTGATACTTTTCCGCGCAAGAACGTGCAGTACAAGTTGATTCTGTGGGCAGCTACGTTGTAAATGGCGTAAAGGGTATCCATAGAAATCAGAAGGCAGTTTTCAAGTATGGAATGTGTTGCTAATGATAATTATTGATGGTTGGTAGGGTCTACTAAGGCTGTATTCTTATAAATTATGAAAATGGCTCTTCTTTTTTTTTTTGTTTAAGGGTGGGTGGAGACAATGATTAGAGACCAACCCTTCGGATCCCTATTCTCTATCCTTCCTTGCTTTGATAGAATCAAGAAGAAAAGAACAGAACAGGCACAGATCAGAAAACACGACAGAATTTAAAACCTCAGCTCAGGCTCAGCTTTATTGTTACAACAAGTCTGCATTCTCTGTCGCTTTTTGGTTTGTGTGCTTCAACGCAGTTGCTTTACTGCCGCCTCCTCTATTTCAAGGAGAAGTTAATTGATTGAGGTCAACAGTGAAAGTTAATGAAATTGAATTCCGATGTCTTTTACTGTCAGCACAGAAGCAGATGGACGGGAATAGCTGAGGTTGTTCCTTTTGTACCAGAAAAGCATTTATAGAGATAGGGAAAAGATAGAAAAAGAGAGGACAAGTTAAGGTTTCCAGTCACAGGGCATTGTCTATGTTCTCCCTTTCTTCGCATGAAATATTGTGTTGTATTTTAGGAGTCTAAATCTTTTGTCCATTTTTATGGTATTTTATTGTGTTCAGTAAATCTCAGTCATTCATTTATGTGAATTTCACGTAAGTCCTGCATAAATAAATGTGAATTCTGCATAAATAAATAGCTGAGATTCACTAGACACAATAAGACACCATAAAATTAGACAGAAGATCTTATCGTGTAGTTTAGTGCGTTTCAAACTCTTTTATCATTTAATTTTACATTCACGCCAAAACAAAGCAAAGTGTTGTGCATATCCATAGGTGACAAAATATATTGAATCTATAACAGCAGACAAATGAGATATGTAACAATGAAACAAAGAAATGTTTGCAAATATACACAAATTTTACAGTGTCAAGAATAAAAAGACAAAAGACTCTGCCCAGACAACGCATTCCCCAACCACATTCTTCTTCATACATAAATGCCTCAAATGTGTGTCTCCATTCAAAGGCCGTCATTGAACTTGTATCATCAAATGCAACAAGAAACAAAACCCCTCAACAGACTAATGATATAAAATTATATAAAGATTTACGAAACAAATTTGAAATTTTTGAACTTTAATAGACTTTCATCGAAGAAAAGAACCCTTCTAAATTCTGTAAGTAAGCCCCTGAAAAGACTTTGGTGATTGCAGCTCATTCTGAGATGGGTTTGAAAAGACTTTGGTGATTGCAGCTCATTCTGAGATGGGTTTAGTCTTGGATCTGTAGAGAAGCTTCTTCTTCTTGGAGGTTTGGTTATCAATTGTAAGCACTACCTTGCCTGCTTCCCCAATCTTGAAGCTGTCAGATATCACAGGCTCATCTGCTTTAATCTTCCTGGACTTTGATACAATCACAGTATAACCATCCTCTGCAGTAGGTACAAATTCAGCTCCGTAGCTCACTTCATTGCCTATCACTCGGAGTTCCCAAACCAGAAGACATTTCTGCTAAATTTGATGTATTATAATTAGAATCAATTAATATGTGTAATCAAACGGCAAATTTAAGCGGGGGAAGCTTGATTCGTACCTCAGAGATAGAGAAATCTACAGTATGTTTAGAGGTTGCCTTGATAGTGACCTCTGTGACAGCGTCAGAGACACCAAATTCTTGCTCTCCTTCCCTGCTCAGTCCACCATACTGAACTGGTACTAGCTCCGGCGCTATGTATCTGTTTATTGCAAAGCATCAACCAGAGTTGTGAGAAAGCGAAAAAGGTAATCCTCAAGTCCCAAAAAGGGAAACGACATAAAGATAGCACTCCGAATCATCAACGACCATTGAAGAATCCATTAAACCAGCTTGTAATAAAGATGAAACAGCATAAAGAAAGTACTCCGAATCATCAACGAACATTAAAAAAAAAAAAAAAGGTTCCTCAGAGACCACAAATGAACGAGAACTTACTTGAAAAGGGTTTCAGCAGATTTGGGTGGGCTAGAGAACACAAACTTGCTCTTAGTCCTCTGTGTCAGGAAAGGACTGATCACCCTATTGAAAGCAAGGTACCACCACGGAACATTGATGAACACCTTCAGAAACAAGACCTCATATTAAATTCATTACAGAATAAAAAACCAAAACATATACTAAAGAAAAAAGATCATCCCCAATAAAGAAACACATCATTACCTGTTTAGCAACAAATTCGGGATAGTTATCCTGAAGCAGATTGAGAGCCTGATTGGTTACTTGTCTAAGCTCTTTCTTCCCAAGTCCAGGAGAATTCTTAAGATCGTTAACCTGAACAATTGTGGAGATACCCCCAGGATTAAAATCAAGACGCCTGATACTCCTCTCCAAGAACTGGATCCTCCATCGCAAAAACTTCACTCTTTTCTCTTCATCACCAAAGCAATTCTGATACAACTCCTTGTCCTGAAAAGCACCATAAACGTTGTAGCAAACAGGGTGGTTTTCCTTATCAAACCCGTGCATATAAACAAATTTGTCGAACCCATTCCCAAGGTCCTCTTCAAGCAGAGCATCAATTCCAAACTCTTTTCTCCACTTAACGGTGTTCTTTAGCATAGCAAAAGCATCTTTGACCTTGAAATCTCTTGCTCTCAAGAACTTCAAGAGGATCACATCGCTCCTTTCGTCAGCAAGAAGTGGGATACCCCAGATAGAAACCTCCTCTGGTGGCAGAGGAGGATCGGCCGGAGCGGCTTCCTCCGCTGCGGGAGGAGGGGCTGTCTCGGATTCTTTAGGTTTCTCCTCCTCTGTCGTTGCTTGAGCCGTAGAGACTGCAACCACAGTCTCTTCAATGGCCTCCACCGTCTTGGCTCCGTCCTCGTCCACTGCCGTCACCTTCTTCTTCACCTCCTCAGCAACCACAACAGCCTCTGGTTCAGTTTTTGCCTCCTCTTGCACTTTCACTTTCTCTTCCTCCTTTGCTACTTCAACTTTCTCTTCCTCTTTTGCTACTTCAACTTTCTCTTCCTCTTTTGCTATTTCAACTTTCGCTTCCTCTTCTGCTTCAACTTTCTCTTCCTTTTTAGCTATTTCAATTTTCGCTTCCTCTTCTGCTTCAACTTTCTCGTCCTTTTTTGCTTCAACTTTCTCTTCCTCTATCGCCACTTCAACTTTCTCTTTCTCTTTCGCTATTTCAATTTTCTCTTCCTCTTTCGCTACGTCAACTTTCTCTTTCTCTTTCGGTAATTCAATTTTCTCTTCCTCTTTCGCTACCTCAACTTTCTCTTCCTCTTTTGCCGGCTCCGCGGTCTCCGTTTTAGATTCTTCGGCTTTAGGTTCTTCAGAAACAGCGGCTTCCTCCCCCGCCGGCTTCTCTTCCTTTGCAGCAGGAGGAGGAGGAGGAGGAGGAGGAATAAACTCGTGCTTGTTAAGAGCTTCTTGGATGAACCGTTTGAACTCATCAAGAGCTTTCTTTTCTGTGTCAGGAAGCTCACCCGCGATATTACTCTCTTCTTTGAAAGACTCCGACTGGGTCATAGTGGTCTTTGCTTTTTCATCAGACTCGACCACAACAGGTTCCTCCTGAATTGGCGCAGCCGCTTTCTCAGGCTCAGGCTCAGGAGCCGGAGTAGTTTCAGCAACAGGCTTCTCCACCTTGACTTCAGCTGCGGGGACTGGTGCAGCTTCTGGCTTGGAAGTCTCTTCAGCCATAGTATAACTGCAACTCAAGATTGAGACAGACCGAGAGGGAGATAGAGATAAAGACAGAGAGTGGCTTGTGGGCGTCTTAAGACAGAAAGGTGCGTAATGTTATTAAGGTTGTGTGTCCCTTGAGAGAAAGAACATGAAGCATGAACAAAGGGAAAAGACTTGGAAAGGGTTTATAAAATAGAAAGGAATATACAGAGAAGAGAGAGAGAAAAGTCTTAGAGAGATGGAGCGAACCAGTCTGTCAGAAACAGTTTGCCAGCTGGTTCACCACTCAGGGAGTGGACCCCATCACCAACTTCGCATAATATTCGCTTTTGCCTTTGGTTTTTCTAATCCAATCTCTTCCTTTCTCAATCATCACCCTCCATTTATTTATTTATATTTTCTCAACATTTTTGTGAATAATAAATAATCGTGTAATGTGAAAATTATTCTTTGCTGTTAATACTGTCTTAATCAGGCAATCAAAACGTTTTTGGTGGGCGTAGCCGCAAAATAATGGCACAGACAAACAGAGCATTACAGCTGGCTCGTAATCATTGGCCTCAGGTTTCTGCTCCTTTTAGAAAAAATAGCAATTAGTTACCCAAGATTTACGTGAGTCAGTATAAACTCTTTAGATTTAAATGAGGTCGTAAATTTGAATCTTTTTTTTAATATAATCGTTTAAAATTTAAAATCAGAGTATTGCTTTTAGCAAAAAAAAACTTATCTAATTTAAGCATGAAATAATTTAAATTTAAATAATTTAAAGATACTTTCTTATAATTAATAATTAGTAATTGTTATGACAGCTCTCAAGTTCAATTCCTCGCTCTTGCCTTGGCACACCCAAATTCTGAATTAGGGTATATGATCCGTTTTCTAACATTAGTCTCGTTTCACACTCTTTGTCATACCTGAATTTGGGGTATTTGAACTGTTTTCTAACATTGGTCTCGTTTCACACTCCTTGTCATAACCTAAATCTACGACAGAAGACAGTTGGCAATGAAATTTGTTGTCTTATTGTCGTAAGTAACGAAAATATCCCCATTCCCACTTTTATCCATCAACAACTCTATCTCGCCATGTGTGTCCTGCGTCAAAACCCAGATGTGGCCATTCCATTACCTGCTGGCACATTAAGGTGATTCGTATTTTCTCCTTAATATGTACGTAGTTACTCTGAATCATATACGCAATCAATAAGACAAGTATAAATTAACTGCAACAAACGTATGAGCTTAAAAGCAAAAGAAGGTGTTATATATAACATGCATGCTTATGAGGTCATAAGCGAGTAAACAATTCACCTACATTACATGCAGACTTGGTTCTAAGGATTGATTAGTATATTATTATTACTTACTCATCGCACTTACCCAAGTGCTTTAAGCATACGTTTTATTGGATGAAGGGGAAAGAACTCATCAGTATGAACTATACATGCAAAACATGACAAACTCTCCTTTTCTTCCCAAGCCCCACTTTCATTAATGGTGGAATCGTTTATCCAAAACAGTGTCTGTAAATCCCAAGCACCAGACGACTGCCAGATTAATTATTGGGGCAGTTAAATATGTGGGATGATTGCAATAGCAATTGATACACGATTTACAAATGTTAACTAGTAAAAACTACGGAGAAGAAGAAAGAAGCAGTGGCAATTAATTTAAAATATATAGGCAGGCCTCTCTAAACTTCTACTAAAACTTTAGTGAAATTAGGGCCACATTCATTGATTCATCTCCATAATCAACAAAACCTGCATGCACGTAGCAAAAGTGAGCAATATGTTTGAGGCAAGGTGCCTACTGAAGATTTTATTCCGACCCTCCAAAGTAACTATATATTATATTATTATAACAAACGAGGCGTACTCCTCGACGGGATGTAATCCTCTATACTCTATAACCTGTACTAATCATGTGTCAAGCTATTTTAACCTTTCATTTATGTGGGACCCACATAAATGGAAGGTTGGGATGGCTTGACACAGGGTTGTTACAGATGTGTGCTCCTCGACAGGGCTGTATAATTTTGGATTGACACGTGTCATTAGCCCAGAACAGCCTGTCATCAGATCACAAGTCTTCTTTCTTTGATAGCTTCTCGTCTTTGGTTCCGATCGTGTCTGTAGAAAGAGCCGGCTTGATTCTATTTCTATATTACATCGGACCCACATTTGTAGGCCTGGTTATTCTCAGATTCCAAAAGCAAGCCTAATCTGTTTTCCAATTTCTCTTTCCTGTCACTTTATCTTGATTTCCTGCTCCGTATAAGAACGAAACATGGACAGTGCATAACTTAGGACGAAAGCCTAAAAGAGTACACCTCTGTGCGGACCACTTGAGAAATTTAAGGAATACTTGTCAGAGAGAAGGGTTGCTCAGGGAACTGTACATAACTAGGTTCGACCCTTGTTTGGATGGCGAGAAAACGAGGGAAATGGGCTCAGGAGAGGAAAGAAAATATGAGTTATTAAAAAGGGAATTAAATCTTAGGTTTTGGGTTGCTAATGGTTATATTATCCTGTATTGAAAAGGGTTGCCGGCGATAGAGCCGGAGGCCAATGTTATGGTGTTAGGGAACAACCTTTTCATTAGCCGTTCATTAGATTGTTTTGTGAGAAGTAATAATTGGTTGCCAGTGACGTGCGGAGCTTATTTTGTCCTGTTCTTTGGTCGTATTCTTCCTTCCAACTTGTACTTAAAAGCACAAAACAAAAACATTCCTTCTTCTAATGGGATCTTGCTTTTGTTATTAGGATAGGAGCCTTTCGGCCTATCGTTCGATGCTGTATGTGCTAGTTGCGTTAGCTTTTTGACATTTTGTATCCATTGATTAGGAAACAAAATTGTACTTCTGGTTGATTAGAGGACAGAGAAAATGTAAAGATTCTCATTTTATTCGTTTAGATTTGTTAAATCACCGTTTCATAAACCCTCATTTAATATGGAATTAAAGTTTTTGTGATTAATTGATTGTGAGTTCAAATCTTACCACCCACTTATTATTCAGCACAAAGTAGAGTAAATCTGAGCAAGTTTCAAGCCTAAAGAACTTTCATTTAAGAAATGTGTTCGTGAATAGTAATTAAATTGACCTCACACAACAGTTTAAACTAGTAAAACGGTCACTTAACAAGATTAAACAAATCAAGATCAGATCATCTGTTTCAGTTAATTAACTCTTATTTTATTTTATTAAATCTCATCAACACATTTATGCAGAGTTTATATAAATTTGTAGGTTAGATTAAATGGCACGGAATTGGAACATTCCAACGAAAACACCCTAACAAAAACGGGGTGCTCCAACCCAAACCAACAGACTTTGTGAAACTAAAGCATTAAAATACCTTTTAGTTTACTAAATAATATTAATGGAAAAAAGTAAATTCCCCCATAAATCAAAGAAATCAGTATCTGCACGTTAAGTGTTAGAAAAATTTGGGTTATTCCACAGGCTTGATAGATACAACTCAAGTCATATCAACCATAATAAATGATAAATCGTTTTTTGGGTCAGGCGCATAGAGCTTCGTCAATACCATAACCCTTTAGACTCTGGAGTTGTTGTTGATCCTAAAATTACATTTAACAAGACCATTGAACTTTTCCAATCCCATTCAGTTTTTCTGTTTTATTTACAAGGATAATGGTGAAAGAAGATAGCCAACGAAGCGGGCCAGTTTATTCACGTTGGAGGGACATTGAGTCCAAATTCTACAGTTGTCACAATTTTGGACGCAGGCTGGAGTACAGAGTCCTGTAAATGATTTCTTAGCACGTAATAGTAGAAAAAAACAGAGATGTAGGGATCACTACAACATAGAAGAGTTTTGACGACCAAATATAAGGTAGCTGAAAGAAATTAAATTGTCGTAAAAACTGTTTAAAGACCAAAAAAAAAAATTGTCGAATCAATATTCGCAAAAGCCAGGTAGCTAAAAATTATCTCTAACGTTTTAAAGGAATCGTCGCCAAAAGGTTATGCTATGATCATCCTTCGTCACTAATAAAAATAGGCGAGGAGAAGAGAAATAGTTGCAGATGGCTTATTTGCCACCTTTACTTTTGGTGGGTAAAGGTTATTAGCTCTCTTAATGTAGGCATAGGTAATAATGTTTACTGATAATTTATTTTTATAGCAAAATATGTTTAGCTACAAAAATTAAAGCATAGCTAAATGTTATTAGAGACATTCTAGAAAGCGTAAGTAAAAAAAATGGTGACGATTTTATATTTATAGCTAAAGACTTTTAGTGACAAATATTTATTTTAATTTAACTTCCTATTACCAATTTAATTTTAATTATAATTATTAACAATATTTTAATTCATTTTATTGTTTTTAACATGGTTTGAAATTTAGTCACATTTTGTAATTATTGTTAGTGACATAATAAATTAAAATAAAAAGTTTCATAATTAAAAGTGAAATGCATTTTATACAAAACATGTAATTACAATGTTAATTACAAACTTAAGAAAAAAGATATGAACAAACTAAGATTTATCATCGTCACGACTACTGACATGCTGTGATCTAAGTATTTGTTTGACCATCTTTTTAAGCCTAGTCAATTATCTTTTAGTACGGTCTAGTTTTTGCTCATTACGTTGTAATTTTTGTAGTACTATCTAATTTTTTTTATTATATTGTAACTAAACCTTAAGCGACCAGTTCTCTTTTTGAAGCGTCGTTACATATGCTGATCGTGATGATAAAGAATCAATTAGCTTAGGGCCATGCCCAAGGCCTTTGATATGCCTTGATTTTGTACCAAGGACATTGTTGTAAATGTCATCCACATTAGGCTCATCCCTGTCCTGTGCAATAACTCTTGCATCTTGTCCTACAATTTAATACGCAAAATCGAGATATAATTCCAATATTATTACTTAAAATTACATAAATAGATAAACTCCAAAATTAAATTTTTTTATACTTATATGATTATTTTATGCCTCTTTAGATGTCCAGCCTTTACCTTCCTTGTAGTGTGTCAACTTGTAGAGTGTGATCTTATCACACTCTTCTCCATGTAGTTGAGTCTGACTCTGTTATATGAATTAAAAAAATTGAAACACAATTGATTATATTGTATTAACTAATAGAATAATAACTTCTAAATGTTACACTTACAAATACTTGTCGTACGACAACAAATAATTTGGAGTCGGTATTGTGAGGAGTTTTCATTTTTTCTCACCTTAGCTTTCTCACACTTTTTCTAAATAAAGAAAAAAAATCATTAAATGTAAAAAAAATTAATTGAAGGAAATGTGAAGAGAAAAAGACAAACCTTAACCTTCGTATAGGCCAAATAATTACACATTTCACTCCAATTTTCTAGAGTCACCCATTCTGGAACATGCCTTCTTGCCTCCTGATCCGAAGTAAAGAGTTGTGGTATTTATGAAGTCAATAACAATGATCCTTTGTCCTTTGTTTCAACAGTGAACCAACACAGCTTGAAACTTCAAAGTTCTCGATATCGATAATATTGGGTTTCATTTGTGAACATGTATAAGTTAACTTACTCTTTAAATAAGTAAAACCATATTGCATATAATAAAGTGAATTGAAAAATTATCGAAGCTTTGTCCAAAGCATTATGTAGCAAGGTGTCTTTCTTCAATTGCCTAACATGCTGAAGGCAAGGCAATTCATTCCTAACAACGACTCCCAACTTACTGGACAATTTTGTTGATTGGATCTTATCAACAGGACGACGTTATGTGAGGTCAATATGTACAGACAACCTAGTGTTCATTACAACATTCATGCGTTGTAACTCAAATCCTTTAGTGATACCTCTACCTTTTTGTCTTATGCCGGTATTGAAACCTGACAACAAAAGAATAACGATAAGAAAAAACACATTAAACATGCAAATATATATTTGAGCATAACTGTAAATATAGGTGGTTAACAATAACAGGCCTAAAGATCCCTCAGCACTATTTGAGGTATATATAGGTTGTTGCTAACTACCTCCATTTGAGGATGAAAACGGTGGTTGTTGATCGATATGGTCGAATTGATTTGGTTGCTGTGTAGGAGGAACATCTTCGGTAGTTGCCACCCTGTTTTCTTTTATTCAACTAGGTCCCATTATATTGAATATCCATAATGAAATATCAACATAATACATAATCTTTACTCAAACATCAACATTCCACATGAATATAAGTCAAAACAAAACATTCGGCATAAACATAAATTAAACGCCAACATTTCTCATAAACATAAGTAAAACATCAACAATATGCATTGATTCATGTCGAATAAACATAAGTAAAACATCAACAACATAACTCAAATATGAACATAACATTTCAAACAATATAAAAAATTTATTTACATTCAATCATCATGATCAAGATTTTGAAAATCATCATCATTAATTACATTATCATTGGATTCTTCATCACTAATATATTCGGCCAAAGTATCATCATTGTCATTTAATTCATCCTAAGTATAGTCTTCATATGTTTGTATGTTAAGATTGGTTTGGATTTCATCCAGTTGTACTATGTTGGGATCATCATCTCTCATATGAAATGATGATATATCTGTATCTTCTATTTGAATGATTTCATTATTAAACTCCAATCCAATCCTTTGATATACTTCATCTGCATCCTCATTGAGTTGACCATTATCCCTTTCACTAAAATCAAAGACATTTCAGTATTAAACTTTTGAACAACCTTCCAATGGCTACCCAATACAAATCGTTGAGGTAGAAAACTTACTTCACTTGACTTGTAAGGACAAAAGGATCATTATCATACCACGTCTTACTAACATTGATGCTAGTAATATTCCCGTTCACTTTCATGTCAGTAAGATTAAACCATTTACGCTTAAATAGAACAACATTCTTATCCTGATGTAGTGCAACTTTATTATTTCAGAGATGACACTGTAGAAGTCAATAAAATAGTTGTCATAACATCCCTCAACAACAACCCCGCAATTTTGGCTTTTAAATCGATTATCTCAGTCTTGTATGTGAAATCTCAACCCCATTAACAATGCAACCTGTATATTTTTTCCCATAAATATGAGGCCTACATGCCAAACTATATAATGTTATTGTCGCTTCTTGCACGTTACGGTTATGTAACTGTATCATCTGTATGAAAAAAATGAAATTAGAAGTTATTCTAACATAGAAATTGTCATATGTTCATAATATGTAATCAATATGTAACTTACTCGATTTCTAAACCATGATACAAACTTTAACTTATGTCTTTTTTTAACATTAATAATCCCTTTGTTGCGAATGGACTCTTTGTGTTTAAAAAAGTAAATGACAGTAAGGAAATGAGATTCAATGACAAAAAAGTAAATGATAGTAAGGAAATGAGATTCAATGAAAATTATTAGATTATGAATGTTTGAATCAAAAGTAATATACATACTCCATATATATCGACTTTCTCGTAATTATTCAAAATATATCAATTGGCAATTTGGAATTCGTCTTTAGTTAACTCCATATATTTACCCACACCAAGTGGCCTTACTTTTTGGGAGAAAATTGACGGCCCACTCTCTTCATCAAAATTAAAGTTACGCTCTGGTCTACTAAATCTTTTCTCCACATCACTTAAGTACATTGAACAAAATGTCAAGCATTCATTTGCTATATAAGCCTCTACAATAAAACTTTCAGGTCGAGTTCTGTTACATACATAATGCTTAAGAGACCATAAAAACTTGAACAAAATATAAAATATTAGGAATTAATAACAAAAAATAACTTTTAAAAAAGTAAAAGTTAATATGAATTACCTTTTAATCTGGAACATTCATCTATATTGAACCGGTCTACAGAGTTTTTTTTCATATGGTAAGTGAATTGCCAAATAAATCATTACATCAAAAAACAATGGGGAGAATACTAGTTCAAGCTTACATAGAATCAAAGCTTTGTCCTTTTTCATTTTGTCAAGCTCTTCAACTTTAAGTTTCTTGTAACATAATTACTTAAAAAACTCTCACAAAGTTACGGACACATTCTTCAGAAAACACCCACGTATTCTAACATGAAGTAGTTGTTGCAAAAGTACATGACAATCATAGATTTTTAACCCTGATACTTTTCCCTCTTTAACATTCACACAACGACCTATATTTGATACATACCCATCAGGAAACTTCACTGATTGAAGAAATTGACAAAAAGATTGTTTCTCCTCTTTTGACTTATTGTAACAAGTAGGGGGAATAATGTATGGCTCATCATCTCTTCTTTTCAAATGCAAGTCTTTTCGAATATGTTAGCCCCAAAATTTTTTTTTTATTTAATTAAGCATGATTAGGCAAATTAAGTAAATTATGTTAGCATTAATTAAGGTGACATTAATTAATATATGATAGCATTAATAAGTTAGTTGAAGAATTAATGAAGTTAGATATGTTAGTTGGACCTAAATGAGTTAGGTGAGATTTATGTGTTAATTGGGCTTTGGGTCCAAATGAAACAAGTTAGTTAGGTGAATTAAATGAGATGGGCTTAAAGAAAATTTAGAGGCTTAAGTTATTGGGCTTGAGTTTGTTAAGGAGGAAGTTGTAGGATGAAAGAAAGGAAGAAGGAGATAGATGGGCTTAAGTGATGGGCTTAGGAAATAAGAGAGGAGTATAAAAGGAGAGAGTTAAGTGATTTTGGTGTAGGCAAAGAGAGGAACGAAATTACAAGGAGGAGAAGAGAGGAGATGTCGTAAATGAGAGGAGAAAGGAGAAAAGAAAGAGCTTTGCTTAGGTTTGTAATTTCCTAGAGATTTTGTGAGATTTGGAAGAAAGTTCAAGGAGAAAGAAGATAGAGGAAGACTAGAGCTTCATTTTGATTCAAGAAATCCTTTGGTTGGAGGAAGATTTAAGGTAAGTCTTTGGTTTAATATTAAGTTTTAGATGGGTTTTGGTTAGAAGAGTTAAGAACCAAGTGGGTTTAGTTATCCTCTTGCCAATTTCATGATTTAAGCATTTAGGTTTTCAATTTCTAAATCCTATGTTGATTTGGGAATGTTGTTGGTTTTAATGAAGAGAGAGAGGAAGAGAGAGGAACAAGAATTATAGCAAGCTATTCAAGGAATTATCAAGGATTTAAGGTGGGTTACACCTTTACTTTTATATTTATGAGCATTTAATGTAAATTTAATTATGACATTAATAATGGTTGTTAATGCTTGTGTTAGTTATGGATGAATGATATTTATGATGTTTATTGCTCGTGTTGTTGATATTGACGATTGTGTTGAATGTTAGTATGGTTGTTGAAAACCATAACGGATGATATGAAAGATTGATGTTGTGGTTGTTGGATGATTGTAAATGGATGATATGAAGGATTGATGTTGTGGTTGTTGAATGATTGTAAATATTATGCTATGTGATCATAATGTTAGAAAATGTAAATTCTAGGATGATGGGTGAATTAGCCTAGAGAGCTAAATGAAATGAATATAATGAGAATTATGAATTTTGCATGAATGATGCATGAAAAGAATGATTTTAATGAAAACAATAACTTGGATAAGAACAATCCAATTTTATTGTTATGAAATGAATTATGCTTTGTATGGGTAAGGTAATGTCCCAAGAACCGTCACGTGCACGTCGACATGAAAAGCCTTCGCCCGGCTGCCCGATTGAGGCATAGGATGATCCGATATCGGACTCCTCGAAATTGCCCACATTAGGTCATTTGATGAACTTATGTGGTTGCCATGATTGGACTTACCGAGCCATTGTTGTGTTTGCCATGAATATGCATGAATTGTATAAGATCGTGAATGATGGAATGATTGAAATTGTTATGAATGTATGAATGTTTGAGTTATGCATGTGATGTGATTTCCTTGGAAAATTGATAAATGCATGAATCAAGGATGTGCTTGTTATATAAGCGTAAATGTGTTACCTCACAGACATTAGCTCACCCCACAAATTTCGAAATGGCGGAACCCGAGGAGCGAGCATAAGGCATTTTACTCAGCAGTTCTTTTGTTATTTTGGGATTTGAAATCATTTTGTAACATCAATGCTTTAGTTGCATTTTAAGGAAATGATGTATTTTGAAGCTTTTATGTAATTGGGCTTGAAATGCCCACTAAAGCATTATATGAACATGTTATGATTGAATGATGATGAATGAATGAATGAATTTGAAAGTAAAAGTATTAGATCATGAATGTATTTGAGAAATTTATACTTGTGTGTATGGAAATTGAATCATGGTGATGGTTTGGGTATGAATTGAGAATGTCTAGAAAACTAAGAGTGTGTTGCTGCCCTTGAATGTAGAATTTATGTGCAGGTTATGGTCTAGATTGAAGATTTTGGGTTAGGAATAAAATAGGGAGGTGCTGTCAAATTTTCTTAAAATTTGACGGACATCGCTTGACATTTGACCCTCTTCGGGTTTGATTTAGATAAATGAGTCTTCATGAAGTTTGTAGTAGAGGATTAGAGCTTTCAAGGGTATATTGTTTGTCTCATTTGGATCTAGGGTTAAGAATTTATGAGGATTAGAACACAACCAGTTATTGTTCATTTAGCCATAGCACTTTGTTACATAGGTATTAATGGAGCAGTGACCTTTGAGTGAATTTTACCTTATTAAATGATGGAGTTAGTTTTAGCATCCTTCATAAGATTTGTAGTTCATCTTCTTACCTTTCCATAGAGGTATAGTATGCACCAATTGGAGCTAGGGATAAAAAGTTATGAGTCTTGAAAGATGATGATTCCAAGTGGTCTTGAAAAGAGAGGGTTCCAGTCGACTGGAAGGTGTTCCAGTCGACTAGGAGGTTCAATCGACTGGAAAGTGTTCCAGTCGACTACTCGGAGGGCGGAGAATATTTCTCGTAAGTTCCAGTCGACTGGAAATGTTTCCAGTCGACTACAACCAGCAAAATACCCATCCCAGTCGACTAGCATCTATTCCAGTCGACTAGGATTATTAGTCAAGTGTTTTGGGCTTGTTAGAGGCCGAATTTGGTTTTGTGGTCTTCTTGAGAGTTGTAGACCTAGATGTCTAGTTTAAAATGGTCCAAGAACGAAGTCATTCCGACACCTATAGTGAAAGTTATGACATTTGCGCCAAAACATGTTTGATAGGAGTCAAAACATGAACACGTTGAGTTTGTCGGGTCATAACTCCTTCGTCCGACCTCCAAATGGGGTGAGGTTTGGACCATTAGATTCCTAAGACATATGTCTTGTTATCAATTAAAATTTGTAACAATTGGAGTTAAAATGAAAATGTTTGAATAAAAGTAAGTGAATGGTTGGTTAAGAATCCTGCAAGTCTATAAGCACAAGTTTCAGGACTATGAAAGTCGGGCTCCGGGAGCGGGATCCCGACATTTGTGGTATCAAAGCAAGAGGGTAAATGGTAAGTTATATGCGGTTGGGTCTTGGATCCAACAGTTGGGATCCGGTCTACGGGTCGGGTCGCGACAGAATATTCATGTCTTTTAAGTCAAGTCCTTAATTGTGCCTTTCCATTTTCCATCTATTCCCATCACAGTTCCTAAAATATTCTCACACATATTTTTTTTCAATATGAATCACATCAAGATTATATCTTAATAGTAATTCCTTCTAATATGCCAAATTGAAAAATATGTTTTTTTAGTCCAATTAAGTTCAACATCATTTCTCTTTTGCTTTCTATTACTTAGGTGTTTTCCAAGTGTAATGTCACCCAAATGTGATAACTGGTAAACAATATTATCACCAGACAATTGCAACGGAGCTTCACCCAATTTTACTATTCCATTAAATAGTTTACTTCTTTGCCATCTATGCCTATGTTCCAAATAATGACAATGACTTGTATAACATATTTTACTTTGTAGCCTTATTGAATAAGTTTGATGGTTACATACAGAACAAGCCATATACCCTTTAGTGCTCAAACCAGACAAATTCTTATAAGCTGGGAAATCATTTATACTCCACAAAACAGCGGCACGCATTATAAATGTTTCACCTTGAACAACATCAAAAGTTTGTAATCCAAATTCTAATAGATCGTTTAATTCATCAATTAATGGTTGCATGTATACATCGATATCTTTACCAAGAGCAGTAGGTCTTGGAATAAGCAAAAGCAATAACATAAAAGGCTCCTTCATTCACTTCCATAGAGGTAAATTGTATAGCACTATAATAACCGGCCATATGAAGTACTCATCTTACCAAAATGATTAAATCCATCTGAGGCCAATCCAAGTAGAACATTACGATAATCCTGTGCAAACCATGGAAGCTTTCTATCAAATTCTTTCTAGGCCGTTGAGTCTGTTGGATGACATATAATGTTATCATCAGTGAGTTTCTCTTTATACCACCTCATATCTATGACTATTTTTTTGACATAAAAAGTCTTTGTAGTCATGGTTTAATAGGAAAGTATCGAACAATTTTATTTGGTATCTTTTTCCCTCTCCTATCATCTGCTTGCCACCTTGATGTACCATAAATCAAACACTCCTGAACATCTTTAATTTCCTTACAAAATATAACACAAGCACACTTACATGCATGAATTGAAATATATCCTAATCCAAGGTTCCTTAACATTTTCTTTACATCATAGTAAGATTTCAACAATTTGTGTCCAATAGGTAGTGTGTTGTTTAGTAAATTAATTAACATGTCAAAAGACTTGTTACTTCATTTATTATAGACTTTCAAATGTAACAACTTGACAACAAAAGATAGTTGTGAGAAATTTGGGCACCTTGGATATAATTCTTCTTGAGCAATTTTCAATAACTTCCCAAAATCATTTTTTGTAATAATACCAATTATGTTAGGCATACCTGTTTCATTCATAGTCTCCATATAATTTCTATAATAGTCTAACATGTCGTCAATCCCATCATCACCATCATCATTAGCATTACAACCATCTACATCATTATTATTACTATCATCATAACTTGTACCACCATTTCTACTACAACTTGCTTCCTTACGTTTACACCATGATAAAGCCATGGACGATAGAATTGATCTATGCCTCGAATTAGCAAGTGATTATAAACCACATCTTAACTTTGAAAATCAACATTTAAGCAATTGAGGCAAGGACAAAGAATATGAAATTCATCACCCATTTAATGTTGTACAAATTGCATATAACTCTTAACTCCTTCTACATATTTAGTGGATCATTTTTGATGAGACATTCAACTTTTATCCATGCAGCTATACAATAAAAGAAGATAACTGAATTATTAAATGCATTTCTTGTTCAATTTTATGTTACAATAAATGTTTCTATTAATTAAGGTATGTGGAGTTGTTTACAGTTGTGAATTGAGAAAGGGACTTCTTGTTGTCGCTCCTAGGCTCGTGGAATTTTTCATCGATAAGCCTCATCGAAGTTTCATCACTGGTTTTCAGCCTATATACCATCCTATGTTTCTAAGAATATTGCAAACCATTACACAAACCAACACATCATTTGCATTAACAAAAAATCATATCACAACCTAGTAGAAGATTATACAAATAAAGAAGAAAAGAAACACTAAGGTACGTGGCGTTGTTTCAAACTGTGAATCGAGAAAGGGACTTCTCGTTATTGCTCTTAGGCTCATGAAATTTTTCACTGATAAGCCTTATCAGAATTGCATCACCGGTTTCTAGCCTATATACCATCCTATGTTTTTAAGAATATTGCAAACCATTACACAAAACCAACACATCATTTGCATTAACACAAAACTATAACACATCTTGGTTGAGGATTATACACACAAAGTTCGGAAGAAAAGAAAAACCAAGGTATATGGTGTTGTTTCCACCTGTGAATCGAGAAAGGGAATTATCGCTTTCGCTCCTAGGCTCGTGGAATTTTTCACTGATAAGCCTCATAGGAGTTACATCACCAGTTTCCAACTTATATACCATCCTATGTTTCTAAAAATATTTCAAACCATTACACAAAACCAACACATCATGTGCATTATCACAAAACCATAACACATCCTGGTTGAAGATTATACAAACGAAGTTCAAAAGAAAAGAAACACTAAGGTATATGGCGTTCTTTCCACCTGTGAATCGAGAAAGGGACTTCTTGTTGACGCTCCTAGGCTCGTGGAATTTTTCACCGATATGTCTCATTGAAGTTCCATCACTCGTTTCCAACCTATATACCATCTTGTGTTTTTAAGAACATTGCAAACCACAACATAAAACTTAGTTCTTAATTGCAATCACACACAACTCTAGATAAAACTCATGTACTATTAAATCAAAAATATGCGGACATTACTTGTTGCAATTACCTAGACAAACAAACAACCGTAGAGTACAAAGAAGAACGATAAGTTTGGTGGGTTATCGACAATCTAAAACACAAGTGGCCTGTAAAAAAATAAATTTTTATTTAATATAATACAATATGATTAATTAAAAGGCTAAGAGGGGCAATACATTCCTATTGCTATATACTACTTACGAGGAATGAACAATTTTTTTAAAAGGCATTATAAATTACAACAAAAGGGATGGTCCATTCCAAGCTATTAAAAGGAACAATGATAATTCTTATAGCTAGAACTTGTAAGTAAGAATAATTTCAAAAGCTAAAAGTAAGAACTGAGAAGACTTTAAATTGAGAGTTGTTAGTATATTTATCTCTATATTTTATAAACATCATAAACCATTAAACAATTTTCTTCTTTATGGTACATTAAATTTTTTTTGACTTACTTCTTATGTTAGAATATCTCATATTGATTAAACATGAAAATGTTAAAGAGTTTATAAGTAGTAAGCGTCAACTATCTAAATGACTAATTCTAGTCATTTTGGCAATGATTGACCAAAGCCTAATTCTTGTTAATAGGCTTTACACTCTACCTATTTTAAAATTCTAATAGGGTATCATAGTAGGTTTAGTCTGGATTATTAATTTTTCGGTTGTCCATCTGGATGTTCAGTTACAGCGGCCTGATCTAGTTATCGTTACATTTATTTCAAGTGACAACTAGATGTCCAGTCTTAGTTACACTTGAGGGAGATTGTTAGAGTATCCTATATTGACTAAACATGAAAATGTTAAAGGGTTTATAAGTGGTAGGGGTCAACTATCCAAATGCCTAGTTCTAGTCATTTTGGGAATGGTTGACCCAAGCCCAATTCTCGTTACTGGGTTCTACACTCTACCTATATTAAAAATTTTAATTGTTAGAGTATCCCATATTGACTAAATGTTGGACCCCGAACTTTGAGTGGAATTTCAAAATGTGAAAATGAAAGTAAATGAATGTTTTGGTATATAAATTGTGTTATAGATGTTATTTGTGCCTTAATAAGTTACGGGTTTAAGTAAGGAAAATGAGTTGAGAAGCCTTAAGCATGAATCATGATTAGATATGTAAGATATTATGGAAAAGCAAGAGATTGTGAATGACATGATGCTATTAAATGTAAGAAATCATATGAATTGAGGCTGAGATTTGGATGAATTCCAAATGATAGTTAAATTGTTATAAATGATGTGCAATTAAGAAAGTGAGGTTGGCATGAATGTTGAGTTTTCCATGTGGATAAAAATGTGTATACTGATTTGAGGGAAACTAGGGAATGATTGAAATAGAATTGGCCAAAGTTGCCTTTTTTGAAGTTATAGCTTGTTCTTTTATCTTTCCAACGAGACTACATATGCAAGTTTTTGAGATCGGGATTAAGAGTTATAGTTGTTACAAGTTATGATGTTATATAAGATTGATGTTAGTGACAGCTTTGATGACATGTTTGAGATTTGTGGTTTTGAAGAACCAATTTAGTTGAGTTTTTGAGAAAATTGTGAATTGATTTTGTAGCTTGGATTGTTATGAAGTGTTTAGGCTTGTGAATAAGTAAATATGTGAAGATTATAGGTATATATAATGTTAGTTTGGATGTGAGAAGCTTTAGAAAAAGGTTTGAATGGGTTTTGGAAAACCCATGTCCGTTAAACGGACTTATACGGGTCAAAAGGATCCTTTGCCCTACCTATGTCCGTTAAACGGACATGGATGTCCGTTAAACGGACATTCTCAGATGGGTCAACTTGTGAAAAACAAGATTTTGACGATTTTAGAGGCCGAATATGATTTTGTGGTCTTTATAAGAGTTGTAGATCTAGAAGTCTACTTTCAAATGGTCCAATAAAGAAAGCAATACGATCTCTAGATTGAAAGTTATAGCATTTGCGCCAAAAGAGTTTCAAATCGATTTAGGGTTTGAACATGTTGAATTATTTTGATCATAACTCACTCATCCAACCTCGGATTGAGGTGATTCTTGAAGCAGTGAATTCCTAAGACATGTATCCTTCTCTCTATGAAAATTTGCATCAGTTGGATTTGAATCTAAAGAGTTTGATTGAATCTTATGATGATCGGAATGATTTGTCTCATTCTGATCTTGCTATTTTCCTTCCTCATCCTACCTTGTCAAATCATTTGCTTATATCTTTTCCGTCCGACATCCGAATGACTTGGTTCTCAAAGCGTTGGATTCCTAAGACAATGAATTTCATTTTATGTGAAATTTGTGAATTTTAGAGTTTTAATTGAGCAAGATTGGTTTAATCAAAGTGAGTTAGACAATTTTCTGAACATGGTTTTGTATTTTAAGAAATTCGGGATCTGTGGAGATCCGATTGAAGCGATGTTTGAAGCATTATGAAATTAAGACAATGAGGAACATTTCTGTAGAAGGAAGTTCTAGCAAATTCCTTTAATTTGATGATTAGAAAAATGTTCTAAGTTAAGCATGATTTTTTTAATGAGATTTTGAGACTTTGATGACTTTGAAGCATTAATTAGCAAGTTAATGTGATTTAATTATCATGTTAATGGGAGTCAAATTTACATGTTAATTTGACTAAGATCATATGGCATGAATTAATTAAATTAGGGTGGAAAGATGACATGAGGGGCAAATTGGTCAAGCTACTTAAGTTATAAGGTTACAAGGCTTATTAGTAAGGGCAAGGAGGTCATTACACAAGTGGGCTTGTATATAAGGGTAAGTGATCCACGAAAATGAGAAGAAAAAAATAAAAGAAAGGAGAGAAGAGAGGGAGAGTCGGTGGAGGAGAAAGGGAGAAGAAAGAAAGAGGAGCTAGGGCTTGATTTTCCAAGGTCTTCAAGAGGGATTTTCAAGATGTTCAAGAAGGGGAAAACGTGGAGGATGAAGAAAGCTCCAAGATGAGCCAAGCAAAAGTCGAAAATGAAGAAGATAAAGGTAAGAGATGGTTTTGATCTTTGAGTTTTAGTGAGTTTTTGGGTTGATTTGGCTTGAGATTGATATGGGCTTGTGAATTATTAAGTTAATGTTGGTGATTTTTGTCTTGAATTGTGTTTAATTTTGAATGAGAATTACTAAGAGTTATACCCACTTGTATGAGCTGGAGATTTTAGAAGTTCTTGATGTAGCTATCATGAAATTAGTATGGGTTTGTAAGTTATGTAATCAATTTTGAGAATTATGAGTGTTATGATATTGGATTTGGTTGATTATGGCTTAAGTGATTCTAAGTTGGAAGAGAGAGAGAAGTAAAGATCAAATTGAAGCATTGGACAAGATTATGGCATGGAATTTAAGGTAGGTAATGTGTTTATTTTTCAAATTATAAGCTAATTATAAATGTTGGTTTTATAAGCCATTGTTTTACAAATGATTGAATCAATTACTTTTGGAATGCTTATGAATCGTTAAAGTCATTGTTTTCAAATGATTTACGAAAAATTCTACCATTGTTTCGGACGATTTTTCATAAATGACTTGAATTGCTATTTCAATGGATTCTTGAATAAATTGATAAAGTTGAAATACTCATTTGATTTCATTGTGTTAAATTGATTGATAATTTGATTATGTGAACTTGGGTGATATTGTGAATGATCGACGTTATGTTAAATTTGAGATGACATGAAAAGTTCAGTTTCAAAATATGCCTTCGGGCGATATGATTTTTCAAGCATGAATATATGTTAGATGGGTTTGGTTAGGTCCCTCACGTGGAGTCAGTGCACTGGTCTCATTTTTAAAAGCCTTCGCCCGGCTACCCGCTAGTGGCATAGGAGCTCCGATTTCGGACTCCCCATGTGTTTCACGGCTTCACTGGACCACTTTGCGAGAATGTGCAGTACGTCCTGTTTTATGGACCGACCCAAACCGATTGATGTGTTATATGTTTTGCTTTGTGTAGAATGTGGTGCATTTATGTGTGATGTATTCCCTGTGTTTCGATTATATTCATAAATTGTAAAAAGGTTTGGATTTTCGACAAATGAGAAATTTGGGATTTTCAACGATGATAGTTTTGAAAGTTGTTTGTAAATGTTTATGAAAGATTTTGAAATTAAAGTTTTGGAAATAAATCTTGATGGTTTCGATCAATGAAAATAAGGTTTGAAAACGTTTTGCTTATCATTTGAGTTATAAACATGTTATCCACGAGCTTCCGAGCTCACCCCCCTTTCATCCCCATCTCCAGGTATTTGAGCAGGAGATCGGATGAAAGACGTCAAGACATCAGTATTTGTACATGTTTTGTACTTTGTGTATTTGGTTTAAGATTATTGAAATTGGTCTATGGCTTGGAATGCCATTAGAGTATTGTAAGCATTTGGTTCATAATGTATTTTGGATTATGCAATTGTATAATAACTTGAGTCATGGAATTAGAAATATATTGAATATGGATGTTGCATATTGGATTTGTATACAAATTGAATTGAATTATGAATGTAATTGGGATAGATATAATTATAGATATGGATGAATGTGTTTGAAGATGGGATATGATTTGTGATGATTTACTAATGCGATTGGTTTTGGGTTATTGGTAGTATTAATTTGTATATGAGTTAATGGGAATTGTATATGAGTTTGAATGTGATGAATATGATTTGAATATGAAAAATGACTTGAAGTGGTTTAGAAGGATTTTGATGTATGAGTAATTGTCTGAAATTTATAGAAGTGTATTCAAGTTAATTGCAGGTTTGGGTTATTGAAAGTGCAGTCGTTATGCTGTCAGATTTTTTTTTATAGGGTAGTATATGGATAAGTGAAATTGTGTATGAATTTATGGATTTATTGACATGAGTATGAGATTGTTATGGTAAAGAATTAGAATATGATGAATAAGAAGATTTCAGTAATATGAGTTTAGTATGAGTTGAAGGATAAGTTCCCAAAGAGGGAAATTATTTGTTTAATTTTAAATAAGATGGATCAAATGATCAAAGAAAAGAATAAAAGAAAAAGGAAAGAGAAAAAATAATACCGATTTCGGATTGGTTAATCCAAGATTTCCAACGCGACAAGTTTTCTATGTTCATGCTTCGAATGTCAGAATCTGAAATTCAGTTTGAAACCACCATCTGTATGCGTTAATTTCAAGTTTCACTTTCTATTTGCAATTGAATTCTTTTGGTATCTGATGTGGATCCGTTTTGATTCACTGCAACTCGAATTGATCCGTTTGTTTCGCATTCGTATTCGATTTCACATTTGTATTCGATCCTATTAGCTTCGTATTTGTTTCATTTCATTCGCTTTGGATTTCGATTACGTTTGTTTCGAATCAGTCTCGACCCACATGTCACATATGTTTCGATTTTCTGTTATCCGCCTTTCATTTCAGATTCATGTGTTTGCTTCGCTATATGATCCGATTCATTGTTTTTCGTTCCGTTTCGGATTCGATTTAAGAGTGATCATGTTAAGTTTATGCAGTTGGGTTCCGAAAACGGGATCCAACACTAAACATGAAAATGTTAAAGGATTTATAAGTGGTAATTATCCAAAAGACTAGTTCTAGCTATTTTGGCAATGGTTGACTCAAGCCTAATTCTTATTAATGGGTTCTACACTCTACCCCTATTAAAAATTTTAATATGGTATCAGAGCAAGTTTAGTCCAAATTGTTAATTTTTCAATTTTCTGTCTAGATTTCCAGTCTCAGCGGCCCAGTCTGATTACCCATACATTTATTTCAAGTGACAACTGGATGCCCAGTCCCAGTTGCACTTGATGGGGAGTGTTAGAATATCTCATATTGACTAAACATAAAAATGTTAAAGGGTTTATAAGGGTAAGGGTTAACTATCTAAATGACTAATTCTAGTCATTTTGGCAATGGTTGACCTAAGCCCAAGTCTAGTCATTTTGGCAATGGTTGACCTAAGCCCAAGTCTTGTTAATGGGCTCTACACTCTACCTATATTAAAAATTCTAATATCTTAATTCTTTATAATCAAATGATCAATTCTTTTAGATATGATTTGGTATCATGATAAAATGTTCATTTTTATTATGAGTTAATATATTTTTAACATATTAAACTGAATTTGTTGTTTGTAATAAGATGCTTAAAGTTTGTTTATTTTTTTGTTGGCCTTGGTGCTTGTTTGGTTCAGCTTTTGGAGGCTAAAAAGGTACTTTTTTCACCACAAAAACTATTTTAAAGAAAAAAATGAATGTTTAGCTATAAACTTCAAAAGCACTTTTTAAATAGAAATAGCTTTTTTAGAAGCTAAAATACAACTTTTTCAGAAGCCCAAATTTGGAGCTTTTCAAAAAAGCCCCTTATTTGAACTTTTTAGGTAGATGTTTTTGAGTCATTTACGTTTATATCAAAAGTTAAAAAAGTGACTGTTTTGTTCTTTGGTTCTGTTCTGTTTAACTCATCTTCTCAAAGACATAGCAAAAACTCATCGTCTTAAGACATCGAGCAAATCAACTCACAGGTATGTTTTTTTTTGTATGCTTTTTTTGGGATTTCTCGAATGTTATTTCTTGTTCTTTTTCCTCCTCCTCACTTTTTTTCCCCTCCATTCACAATGACTTTGTGTGTGTGCGTCGGCTGATGGTGTTTTGTATTGTGTTGGATGATGGAGTATATGCGTCGGTTGAGTGTCAGAGGATGTAGGGATGGTGTATATTAGGGATTGAATAAATTAGGGATTAGTAGAAGGTTTGGACGAATGTCTGCGTTGAACGCAGACATTATGCATTAAACGCAGACGTTGTCTACGTTTAACGCATGCATTTTCCTTAAACGCATAAGAAGGAGCAGATGTATCTGGAGTAGATGGGGAATTTAAGAGTGAACTAAATTGTCACATCATGAAATAGTGAGAAAGCAGTGAGCAGTGAAGGGAGAAGTGAAAAAGTTTACATAAAAGTTCTATCTATGCATTAATATTGTCTTTGCTTGTAGTTTTTATCCCATAATTTTACATTCCTATGGATTCGAAAATGATAAGCTAAAGTTGGTAAAAGCTCATGATTATGCACCTTAACAAATTCATGAATTGTCCATTTCTCATCTAACCTTCTCTTCACATGCATACTGGCTTTGTAGTCTTCTTTTTGTCTCTTATGTTATCCTCACTTCCCTGTTCTTGAATTTTCTAATACTATGATTCCATCAAACCCGTGAGTGAAGATGCTAGTCCCTTAAAGTAGTTATCTAGTTCTTTTAAGTGCACTCAATGATTCAAAGTAGGCATGCAAAACTATTTTTAAATATAGGCTGAAAGTAATACATTTTGAGTAATTTGTATTTGAGATAGCACCTCCTTATGAAGTTTGTCTCTTTCTTTACTTCTGTACGTGCATAAACTTCCATAGTCGTTGTTATACTTTTAATGCTGAGTTCACAAAAGATTTAATGCTTATTATGCTTTTGTCTATGTTATTTTGGTTATGCTTTTATATTTTCTTATACTTGCTAAATTCATTGTTATATGCAGTGGGGATTTTGCTTTTGATAGAAAATGTCAATACCAAGTCAATATATTCAAGGTGGGGATAAAATGAAAAAAAGGGTTAAAGTGGAGTGGAATGATAGAACTCTTGAAATTTTAATCAAAATTTTGTGGAAGGGACATTAGTTGGAAATCGTCCAAATGGTTACTTTAACAAGATTGGATGGAAAAATATAGTTTCAAAGTTTGCTCATGAAACTAAAAAGAATTATGAATACAAACAATTTAAGAACAAATGGGATGGATTAAAAAAGGATTGGCAGCTTTGGACAAATTTAATAGGTAAGGAAACTAGACTAGGATGAAATCCTACTAATCAAACTATTGATGCAAGTGACAAATAGTGGGAAAAGAAATTGAAGGTGAGCATTTAAGTTTTAGATTTATAATGTTCTAATGTTACTTGATAGTTTAATAACTTAAACAATATTATTGTAGGAAAATCCTGAGGCTGCCAAATTTTGAACTAAAGGTTTGAAACATATTAAACAACTGAATATTTTATTTAAAGATGTTGCAGCTACAGGAGAAGGAGCTTAGGCACCTTCTTCAAGTTTTGTACTAAATGGTGCTTATGTGGCATGTAGAGAAAGCCTAGTTGATACCGATCTTGATGATAACCTTTTTGAAGACTTTGCTGTCAATCAATAAATTGTAAATATTAATAATGAGATTGGTTCATCAACTCCAACTCTAGGAACTTCTATAAAAGGAAAGGGGAAAAAAAGAAAGAAACATGATACTAGAACAGGGGGCAACAAAAAGGTTGTGTAAACATTTGGATAGTATATGTGATGCAGTAGAGGGTAGAACTTCAATAAGCTCTATTAAAAGAGATGAACCTGGTTATAACATTTATGAGGTGATGGACATCTTATGAAGTATAAATGAAATAGAAAGGGGAGGTGAATTGTTTATGTTAGCTACCAAATTATTTTTGAAGAAGGAAAATAGAGAGATGTTTATTGCGCTTAAGGATGTTAATCTTCAAATTGAATAACTTAAGAAAATGAAATGATTGTGATTTTGTAATAAATTAGACATGCCTTTGGTTACTAATATTGGACTACTTGTAATGTGTTGTATTGGAATTCGCTACTTGTAATGTGTTATATTGGATTTCTGTTTGGTTAATTTTGTTGTAATGAATTAAATTGTATTTTATTATTATTGTGTTATGATTATTGCTATATTATCTTATTATACAATAAGCTTATTATTTATTTATTTATTTTATATATTTTGATACAAATGTCATCTTCTGATAATGATCATGAATATAATGAAGAAATTGAAGAAGAAATTTTGCATATGGTTCAAACTAGAGTTGCACTGACCATAGACCATTAGATTAAATATTATATTAAAAAACCATATAGAACATCCCCTCACACTGGATGGATGTTTGTAATAGAGTTGCTTAATGGCCATAAAGATAGATGTCATCAACAATTTAGAATGGAGAAGGATGTTTTTTTATCAAATTATGTAAATTGTTGAATGAGTCATATAGATTAAAGAAAGGTACAGAAGTAATAATAGAAGAGACTATAACTATGTTTTTTATCACTTTAAGTCATGGACTTTGCAATATAATGGTTCAAGAAAGATTTCAACATTGTGGTGAAACAATTTCTTTGAAATAGTATTAGAGGTTATTTCACGTATGTCAATTGATTTTATCAAACCAAAAGATCTATCTTTTAGAGAAATTTCAAACAAAATTAAAGACGATAAAAGATATTGGCCTTATTTTAAAGACTGCATTGGAGCAATTGATAGAACACATATACCAGTTATAATTCCAAGGTCCAATCAAATAAAATATATTGGAAGAAAAGGCATTCCTATGCAAAATATAATGGTTGTATGTGATTTTGATATGTGCTTCACTTTTGTTTGGGCTGGTTGGGAAGGCATAGCACATGATGCTCGAATTTTTATAGAGGCTTTGCGTAATGATAGATTACACTTCCCTCATCCACCTAGAGGTTTTTGACGGATAACTTATTACTTTTTTATTTATTCTTAATAATTCGGTGCTTCTTTATTTATTTATTTTAATTTGGAATGTAGGAAAATATTATTTGGTAGATGCATGATATCCTTACATGCAAGGTTATTTAGGACCATACAAAGGTAAAAGGTATCATCTTCCTGATTTTCGATGTGCTGGTCTCCCAAGAGGAAAGAAAGAAATATTCAATCATGCACATTCTTCTTTAAGATCCACAATCGAAAGAACATTTGGCATTTGAAAAAATAGGTGAAAAAATTTACGTCAAATGCTTAGTTTTTCTTTTCCAAATCAAGTAAAAATTATAATTACTTTAATGCCCATTTATAATTTTATAAGGTTAAATGCTCAAAAGGATGAAAATTTCTCTCTATGATGAAGGTGATGAATTACTTCCTACAAATAAAGAAATCAATGAAAATGAAGACGTTGAAGGAAATCATTTAGACGAGCCACAAAATAATGAGATGAATGATGCGAGGGAACATATTACAAATCTTCATCTATTACAATAAAATGTATAGTTTATTATGTATTTAACTATTTACTCAGCTTGAATATTTATTTTAGGATTATAATATTATTTAGCTTTTATATGTTTTAATATTTATTTTTCATATTAATTTTATTTCCTACAAGAAAATGAAATATCTCTTTAATTAATTTCCTACAAGATGGTTATCCAAGAAATAGGTAAATCAGTAAATATAATAAATTATGCTTTGCATATTGTTTAATATACTTTAAATATTATTTATATGTATAAATAATTTTATTACAAAATAAAATATAGTTAAAATTAATAAAAAGTGTTTTTTATTTTTATGTTATCAAACAGTTTACTGTATGAAGTTCTTTTTACAAAGCTATTTTTTAATTGACAGCCAAACAGTCAACTGGCTTTTTAGAAAAGTTCTTATCAGAAAAGCTCTACTGAGAAAAGCTCTACTGATATAAACCCATCTAAACAGGTACTTAGACTCGAATCTTGAAGGCTTTTACTAGAAGTCTAATACATAACATTTAGAACGTGTTCAGATCATATAAAATTGTTTCTATTGTTTTAAAATAGTTTAAGGATTTTTTCTATTCGTAGGGTTGTATGAATATCTTTTTTTTAATTTGGAAGAATTTCCCTATAACATTTTTCCTACACTATTTGGTTCCTAAGAAGGTTGAAAACAAGGGAAGTTATAAGTGTAGATTTATTCTTGTACTTCTTTCACCATTTTTAACTCTCCGTTGGAAATGCAGGGACTTCCCTCGGTTTAATAGGCTTATCAATTTAATGGCTTTAAATTTCCAAGCTTCCAAAACATTTTTTATTTAATTTTTACGAGTACTCAACAACAAGCATTGAAAATCAGTTTACTATAATTTTTAACATAACAAAAATTTGCAAAAGTAGGTGACAAACTCAAAACACAATCGGGACTTTGGTCTAACACCTTATAGGTAGGTATATTTCAACTCAAGAACACAATAAAAAATGTTTGTTTTCCCTTTCTTCAACAACAATAACACAACTCAACCATTATCATCACCAATTATCGAAAACAAGTCAACAACAAACTCAAAACATAACACAAAACCATGATACTATTTTTGGCTTCAATGAGAAACCAAAATAAAAAGGTCAACACTACTTACTAGATGAAGAGAGAAAGTGCAGGGAGAAGATTCATTCACAATGTCAAAGACAGAGGAGACGATAGGGCAAAAAAAAAGATAGAAAACTTGGGTTTTGAGAAAACAAAAGAGAAGGGGGCCTAGAGGGTGGTAGACCATATGGCTTTTGGAATATCGTTGTGAAAAATTCGATTAACTCCCTGAGTTAATCATGTTATTCTTTATTTAATGAGTTATGATCCACCTTTTTGTCATCTCGTGTATTGTCCTCAAGTTGTAAATCACAAGACTTCATGATAGTGTTACAAGACCAATCTTCAACACCCAACAACTCCAATTCGCCCACTATTTCCAAGAAATGTACTCTTTTCCCACGTGTACGAATTTCATAGAAAGCTTTTCACAAATCCCATTATATAGGACGCAATAGTCTCAACTAGTGCACACCCACGAATTTTATAGCAAGCTTTGCACAATCCCACTATATAAGACGCAATAGTCTCAACTAGTGCACACCCAATATGGCGCAATGATTAGCGAGCGAAAGTGTTGGACCCCGAACTTTCGGTGGAAATTAGAAATATAAAATGAATTCGATGAGTGTTTTCAGATATGAATTGTGTTATAGAAGTTTTTATGCCTTGAGGAAATTGATGAGAAAAAGAATTTATTGGTTTTGATGACTTTGAAGATTAGTTTTGGTTATGAAAGTTTAAGTGGGTGAGATGATTGAAATGGAAGTTGAAATCAAGAAATAGAAAGTGAAAGTGTAAAATTTTGAAAAAATTAGAAAGTTTGACTAGAAAGTTGACTTTTTGATTTAGGCAAAATTTGAGGAAATGATCTTCATGAAATTATAGCTTATGTTGAGAGCTATTTTTAGATATCGGGGCAAGAAGTTATGATAAATTGAAGTTTGGATATTGCTTAGGTGATTTCTAACAGGGCAGAAACTTTGATTGAAAAATTGACTTAGCTAGAGGTTGAAGTTACTTTGTAGTTCTTCATGAACATTTTAGAGCTTGTTTTTATCTTTCCATTGATATAAAGCACGAAAATATTGGATAAGGGAGTAGAAAGTTATGATTGTTAGAAGTTTTGATGCTGTTTAGTGTGAAGTAGATCTACCGGTCACTTTGTGTGAAGTTTTTGACCCATTTAGAGGTCGATATGATTTTTATGGCCTTCATAAAATTGTAGAGGGTTCTTTTACCTTTCCATAGACACCAAGTTTGTCAAATTTGGAGTTCTGGATAAAAAGTTATGATGTTTACAAGTTTTGGTACTGTTGAGGAGTTTATCGATCGGTCACCTTGTAGCAAACTTTGACCCATCTAAAGACCGAGCTTGTTTGTGAGTCCTTCTTGAAAATTGTAGATCTCTCTTTTAGCTTTTCAACGATACCAAGTTTGCGAAATTTGGAGTTCGGAGTCAAAAGATATGAAAGTTTGAAGTTTAGAGGTCGGATCGCATGGCCGATCGATCGGCAACGAGCACCCGCGTGGCCCGCTCGGCAGCGAGCGCCCGCGCTAGTCGATCGGCCCGCGGAGCAGATTTTCAGCTGACCGACCTCCCTCCACTCTTTTGGCCATACCTTCTTCATCTGACATCCGATCGACCCGATTTTTGAAGCGTTGGATTTCTAAGACATTTTTCTATCTTTCCATACTAGATAGGTCGGTTTTGGAATTAAATGGAGAAAGATAGCTCAGATGAAATTGAGTTGATCGGTTGTAAAAGTTTGAATAGTGTTCGGTATTTTTGAGATATCTTGAGCTATAGAGCTCCTATTGATTTGATTCTTTTTTTAAATTTAAATAGAGACATGGGGCTACAAATGTTATGAGGAGCTGAGCTACGATTTAGCCTTTAAGACTTTCAATTTCAGGTCGGAAGTTTGGTGTAGTGTTCAGTCTTGGTGTTGTAATGGCTGAATAGTGTTCAGTATTTTGGAGATATATCGATCGCTAGAGCTCGGATTGCGTTGATTTTTTTTGAAAATTAAAATAGAGACATATATCTACAATTCATCTGAAGGAATCGATCGACAATGTAGCCTCTAAGACTTTCAAATTCGGATCGGAATTAGATGTAGTCTTCAGCTTCAGTTTTGTAATGGTCTGAATATCATTCAGTATTTTGGAGATATCTTGAGCTGTAGAGCTCAGATAGATCGGATTCTTTTTGCAAACGAAAATAGAGACATGGGGCTACAAATTTTATGAAGGAGCCGATCAACAAATGAGCCTCTAAGACTTTCAAATTCGGATCGGAAGTTAGATGTAGTGTTCAGTCTTGGTTCTATAATGGTTTGAACAGTGTTCAGTATTTTGGAGATATATCGATCGCTAGAGCTCGGATTGGGTTGATTCTTTTTGAAAATTAAACTAGAGACATGGGGATACAAATGTTATGAAGGAGCTGATCGACAATTGAACCTCTAAGACTTTCAAATTCGGATCGGAAGTTAGGTGTCGTGTTCAACCTCGGGTCTGAAGAACAGACTTCATTATTTTGGAGATATCTTGAGCTATAGAGTTCCGATCGATCCGATTCTTGAAGCGATGGATTCGTAAGACATAGAGGGACATTTCTATAAAGTTTTTTAAGGCAAAAAAGAAGGGGCAATTTTGGAATTTTACTTAAAGAGTTAAGTTTTAGGCTTATGAGTAAGGGCAAATGGCTCATTCCTCATTCATTTAATGACATGGCAAGATTGTGGTCCTTTATAAGGAGAGAATGCACGACACTTGATAGAAAAACAGCAAAAGAAGAAAAAGAACAAGAGAAAGAAGAGAGAAGGGAGAGCAAGCCTTCGGATGAGTAAAGGAGAAAGAAAAGAGAGAGAGCTAGGGTTTGATTTTTAAGGGTCTTCAAGCAAGCTTTCTATGTTGATTCAAGAGAGAAAAAGGTGGAGAATGAAGAGAGCTCCATTATGAACCCAGAAAATCCGAAATTGGAAAAGATGAAGGTAAGAGTCGATTTTGGATCTTTGATCTTTTAGAGAGTTTTTGGTTTAGAACCATGGAAAATGATATGGGTTTGTGTATTATGAAGTCAATTTTGGAGATTACATGTTTTTATGGGTTTAATTTTGGATGAAAATTAATTAGGGTTATACCCAATTTTGTGAATTGGGGATTTTAAAAATTGGTGATTTAGGTAGCCTGATTATATGTGAAATTAGTGTTTTCTAAGTTCAATTTTAAGGATTATGTTATTTATGAGGTCGAATTGGTGTGACATTGGTGTAGGAATTTTTCAATTGGAAGAATAAAAGAAGAAATGGTCAAATTGAAGCATCGGACAAGCTTCAAGCATGGAAATGAGGTGGGTACCTTTTTATAATAAAATTTATAAGCTACTACTGCTTATTTTAAACAAAGAGATTTTTCTGATTTCAATTGCATCATAAATGTTGCATCATTGTATGAATGATTTGAAAAATCATTTTTGATTCAATACATGAACTTTTGATGAATTGCAAAATACATTTGTGTTATGCCTCGAAAGATTTCCATGGCATTTCGTATATTCGGAAGAGATCATTTGATAAATTGATTTGAGCATGATATGTGCTTTATGTGGGCGAGAGAGAATTTGTTTCCTTAGTCTCGTGCACGATAACCCCTAGCCTTATCCCGGCTGCCCGCTTGAGGCCACGAGATCCTAAGAAATCAGACTCGTCGTGTTTACGATAAAACTTCGATTTTCCGTCGTGTTTATGGAACTCTCGAGCCAATTGTTGTGTGTATTGCATATGTGATTTGCCACTGCATCTATGAATTGTCAAGTTGATGCATTCATGTTTTGTAACCTATGGGTTTATGGCTGAAAGCCTAAAAGTCATATGTTTTGCAAATTGTGATTTCGATTACTGCGTGAAAAGAACTTTGAAAATGTGCTTTATGGGTTTCAAACAAAGTTTCTACAAGAAAAGAAAAGAAAAGTGTTTTTAAAGATTTTGCTTATTTATTTGTTATAAACTGTTACCCACAAGCTATAAGCTCACCCCCCTCCCCCCTTCATTCTCATCCACAGGTGATGAGAAGAAGATCGGGTGAAGAAAATTGAAGGTCTTTGTTTGTATGTGTGCATATTGCTTTGTTTGTAAGTTAGATTGTTGTTGAGAATTCTGCAATCATTGGATTTGTGTACGTATTCAGATTTTAATATTGAGGATGTATTATGGAATATTTTGGTAAGTACGTATTTCATGACGTAAATACATTATGGATTTGTATATGGAATGGTAAAATGAATTATGATTCGAGTTATGAATTTTGTGTATGGAATTGGGTATATGATTGTGATGGTTGGCCTGAAATATTTAAAGTGCTAATCGTTGAAGAATTGATGGTATTTAATTTGGAATGTGTGCGATTTTATGGAAATGAAAAGTGAGAGTTTAAATCGATGAGATATAATTGTATATGAAGAAGCAAATAAATTGAGTTGAGTGCGAATGATTTCAATTGGATATTGAAGTCACTTGTAAGAGATGGAATGAAAATGAAAGAAAGAAGGAAAGAAAGAAAAAAAATGTACACAGATTTGGATTAGCTTAGACCGATAGTCTTAAGGTTTCCAACGGAAACGTTTTTCTTCGATAATAGTGTTTGGATGCTTTTTCTAAAATATTTGTTCACGGATGTCGGAAATGGGTCTCGATTCGATTTGATCTGAAGTTTGCTTCGTTTTGATTTGCTTCCGATTCTTTCGCATTAAGATTGGATTTGCTTTCATGTTGTAAATGCCATTCTTCGCTTTCGCTTATGATTTTGCTTCCTCTTTGTGATTTCCATTTCGTTCGTCCGCCTTATGTTCCTTTCGTTCGATTTCGATTTTGCTTTCGTTTCGTATTCGTTTTCCGTTTCTTCGGTTGGGATCCGATTTTCGGATCGGGTCCCAACAGTTATGGTATCAGAGCCCAGTTATATGATCTTACATGGGCGTATGTGTATTAGGGATTTGTATGAGCAATTGATAAGAATTAGTGAATGGATATGATTGAATTAGCGAGAATGTGATATTGATGTGAATGACCTAACATGTATTTGGAGTATAAGAATGTTTTGATTAAGGTGTCGAAAGCATGATTGATGATAAAATAATGTGATAATGGAGAATAAGGTTCTAATTTCACGATTAATTTGGATGAATTCCTTTCGGATATATATATATATATATGTGAGATGTAATATAGGATACGTGAAAGATGAGTTGAATGATTGAGATATAGATATATATATGGAAGTTCAAAAGGATTAAATTGAATGGTATTGGTCCATATTAAGGTTATTAAGAATTGGACCATTGACTTGTGTAAATCCGTTAAAAAATATTGATATGATATGATATTGGTGGTATTTGATAAAAGAAGTGATAAATTGTGAGTAAGTTGAGAAATATGTATGATGAGGAATTAGTTAAGAAAGGGATTGAATATGATTATTTCGAAGAAATTATTTGAGAGAATAAGTTACGTGGTGATTATTCAGATAGAAATTTCAAGGGCGAAATTTTTTTAAGAGGGGGAGAATTGTTGGACCCCGAACTTTCGGTGGAAATTAGAAATACAAAATGAATTCGATGAGTGTTTTCGGATATGAATTGTGTTATAGAAGTTTTTATGCCTTGAGAAAATTGATGAGAAAAAGAATTTATTGGTTTTGATGACTTTGAAGATTAGTTTTGGTTATGAAAGTTTAAGTGGGTGAGATGATTGAAATGGAAGTTGAAATCAAGAAATAGAAAGTGAAAGTGTAAAATTTTGAAGAAATTAGAAAGTTTGACTTGAAAGTTGACTTTTTGATTTAGGCAGAATTTGAAGAAATGATCTTCATGAAATTGTAGCTTATGTTGAGAGCTTTTCGTAGCCATAAAGTATGCTATTTTTAGATATCAGGGCAAGAAGTTATGATAAATTGAAGTTTGGATATTGCTTAGGTGATTTCTAACAGGGCAGAAACTTTGATTGAAAAATTGACTTAGCTAAAGGTTGAAGTTGCTTTGTAGTTCTTCATGAACAATTTAGAGCTTGTTTTTATCTTTCCATTGATATAAAGCACGAAAATATTGGATAAGGGAGTAGAAAGTTATGATTGTTAGAACTTTTGATGCTGTTTAGTGTGAAGTAGATCGACCGATCACTTTGTGTGAAGTTTTTGACCCATTTAGAGGTCGATATGATTTTTATGGCCTTCATAAAATTGTAGAGGGTTCTTTTACCTTTCCATAGACACCAAGTTTGTCAAATTTGGAGTTCTGGATAAAAAGTTATGATGTTTACAAGTTTTGGTACTGTTGAGGAGTTTATCGATCGGTCACCTTGTAGCAAACTTTGAATCATTTAAAGACCGAACTTGTTGGACCTCACCCCCCACCCGTAGGTGTTTGCAGGTTATACTGCGGCGAGTGTTTGCGGGTTATACCGCGGCATCCAACCTTAATCAGTATTGTACTCTTTGGTCATGGGTGAGCCACAGCTCGAACCCATGACCTCAAGGTTTTATTCCACTTTATGTGGTCGCCTCTCACCATTGAGCCATTGGGATATTGAAGAAGCAAATAAATTGAGTTGAGTGCGAATGATTTCAATTGGATATTGAAGTCACTTGTAAGAGATGGAATGAAAATGAAAGAAAGAAGGAAAGAAAGAAAAAAAATGTACACAGATTTGGATTAGCTTAGACCGATAGTCTTAAGGTTTCCAATGCAAACGTTTTTCTTCGATAATTGTGTTCGAATGCTTTTCCTAAAATATTTGTTCACGGATGTCGGAAATGGGTCTCGATTCGATTTGATCTGAATTTTGCTTCGTTTTGATTTGCTTCCGATTCTTTCGCATTAAGATTGGATTTGCTTTCGTGTTGTAAATGCCATTCTTCGCTTTCGCTTATAATTTTGCTTCCTCTTTGTGATTTCCGTTTCGTTCGTCCGCCTTATGTTCCTTTCGTTCGATTTTGATTTTGCTTTCGTTTTGTATTCGTGTTCTGTTTCTTCGGTTGGGATCCGGTTTTCGGATCGGGTCCCAACAGAAAGTACGAGGACATTCGGTGAAATACAACATTGCCATGTGTGCACTTCAGGTTCTCGCAGCAAGAGGTAACGTCCATTATCTCCTCATTAACAACCGTGACCCTGCATCTCTTAGCCACCTGACTTTTTAGACCCAACGTTTTCATTAGCTTAGAACATACTACATGTATCTATAAGGAAATGAACTAGTTCTCTCTTGATAAAACTTGTCACCTTCATTGTGTGATTACCGATTTCTCCTTATATAGCTTTCAATGAGACATGAACTTCCTCTATGTTCTCCTCACCATCTATTTCTACAAATTTTTAGTTTTGATTGTCAGCCCCTACTTTTGTGGTTCCTTTGGCATCCTCCTCCTCTACAATCAAAACAAACAACTTGACATCTTTGCATTTGTGTTTGTAGGTATATTTGTCTCCATATAAGATTCAAAGCCCCTTTGATCTTCTTTCAACGACAATAGTCTAGTATACAATTCTTTTGTTTTTGTTTTGTTGTTTGTGTGGGGGTATGTATAAGAATTTGTTTTTGGATGAATTTATGTTTGAGTTGGTGGAGTTAAGTGTGATGTTAGGTTTGATGGGTTAGTATAAGAGGTAAATTGGACTGATTGTTGGTTATGATATGGGAGTTTCGTAAGGTATCTTTTTTTATTAAATATGTTTTGACTTGGAAGGAGGTGTCTATGGTAATGGTTACAATTTCAGGAGTATTTAGGGTTTGAAAAATAATTGGATCGGTTATGGTTATTAGCACATAGGTGGGTTCCGTCTAACTCAATAAGAATACCCTCTTACAGTATAACGAGCACCATAACTTCATTGACTGCTTTAGGTTTGTAAATCTGTACAACGTTTTTCAAATGTCCCTTCAATCCACGCAGAAAACAACTAAGTGCTACAAAGCTATCTAAGTTAGCTCTTGCACTTAGTTCATCAATGGGGTCATCAAATAGAGACTCATCAAATCTACAACCCAGATCAATGACTAACTCCAACCAGGTAAGGGTTACATTACCTCGATTTTTGATGTATTGTTGTTGCTAAAAGAATGCCTTCCCCTTTAAATGTAGCAAGATTAGTTTCATCTTTTTCTCCTCCTGGACCACCTCAAGAGCGAAGAATTACTCAATGATTAAGGACCATCCACGCAAGCCTTGCAGGATCTGGAAGCAATGAGTTTGATCACACATGAAAAGCATTTAGTCCAAGCAGATTCAGGTGATAAGGAAAAAGACTTTGATGGGTTGATTAAATTATTAACTCATATTAAGCCTTATGGACTAGTGAAAGCATGCATATATAAGGAACCTCTTATCAGTCACGTGCCCAACACAACTCCAACGGGGGCTATTCTGTTGGACCCCGAACTTTCCATAGAAGTTAGAACTTTTGAATGAGGAATTTTGGAGATTAGCTATAAGTAAAGAACAAATGAAAGAAGATTTTTAAAATTGAGATGATAAGCAAAAGTAAAGTAGTGAATGAAAAATGTGGATTTGTCCAAGTTTTTGCTTTGGTGTTTCTGGTGGATAAAAGATTTCAAAATAGGGAAGAAGTGGAATTAAGGTGCAAGTTAGAAATAATGATGAAGTTGAATATGTGTAGTAAGATGAAATTGGAACCAAATTGGTTGTGTGGTTATTGTAACAAGAGTTACAATCCACCATAAGAATGTGTTAGTAGAATTGAGATCACAATGGTCGATATACATATATAAGATGCAATAAGGGATAAATCAAGAATAATATTGGAGGCCTAATCCGGATGAGGACTCAAGCAAAAAGGACATAATATGCTACTAAGAATGTATGTATTATTGTTTGATGTAAAGAACCCAACTATAGGAGTGGATTTCTGAATTTGAGAAGACATTAAGTATAAGAGGCACAAATAAGATTTGATGAATGTGTTACTAGCACAGAAAGTTGAGTTGTAAATAAATTGAAATGTGTGGAGAAATTAGTACAAATGAGCATACAATAAAATAAGTCAGTGTGGAATCTGAGGAAATCGAATGAATTGAGGAAAAGCATTCGAGGAAGGAAGTCGGTTGGGAAATTGAAAATAATGTGAGAAGTGAGGAAGCAGTTATTTAAGGAATTATAAGAACTAATCAGGGGCATAAGGAGCTTTGGAAACATTTGTTCAAGTTAACAAATGCCCGACAATATTATGGTATTGAAGATTAGAGTGATCCAAGCGAAATTGATGATGTATTAAAGGAAATTTAAAATTGAGAAGAATAATTTAAATACATGAAGAAAACAGTGTAAAGCGTATGAGAAAGGAAAGTAATGAAAGTAATGAAAATTTTAAGGAATTATACTGATATTAATCATATCGTATGGATTTGGAGATTTTATAGCATGCAATGATGTTATATAAGGGAGTCTGATACAATTCAAGGTAGTCATTGAATTGAGAGAATTGAATATGAGAGCAAGAAGATTGATATGAACACCGAAAGACGATGATTGTACAAGTGAGAAATTCCAAGTAAGGCTACATGTTATATCTGATACTTTAAGCAGAAACTCGATATTGAGGATTATCAAAACTAGAGTAAAAAGAAGCATAGAATGTGGGGCTTAAGGATTCAGAAATTGAAATCTTATTAAGGAATTGGAAATGGATCTGAATTCCAAGTTTAAAATTGAAGATGAGGCCTTATGATAAAAAGGGAGAAATATGTACACCTAAAAAAGAGATAAAGGAGTCAGTGGATTCCATACCGAAGGTATGGATTAAAGTAAGATTTAAGGGTAAAATGTACTGATACTAAAGAAATGTGATTTATGAAAAGAGTGATGAAATGTTCCTAAGAGTATCACGTTCCCAAGGTGTGCTTGGATTGAGCACAAGCTCGCTCAAGTTAGGATGAAGAAGTAACTAAGCTTGAGTTATTTTGATCCATATAAAGTTATTAAGAGCTAAAACCATTGCCTTATGAGTTAGTATCATTGGCAAGGATGCCTCAGATTCAAAATGTGTTATATGTGAATATGTTAAGAAAGATCGACATGATTTGATATTAGTGTTGTGGCGTAAGAAATGGACAATTGTGAGTAATTGGAGGTACATACATGTTGAGGAATTGATTAAGAAAGTGAATCAGTACATAAGTGATTGAAAGACTTGAGGAGTCTTTTGACAGTGTATGTTCTACTATTGGCTTTCAGGATTAAGCAAGTTTTTAAAATTTCCTTATGGATGATTTTGATCTGAAATGGAGATGGGAAGGACGATTGAATGGAGTAGGAACGGTGATCTGAGTATGATTTGTGTTAAGGAAAGTTGTGAAATAATAGGGGTTCAGTATGTTGGATGTAGAAAATTGTGTTATGGATTCGAGGAAAAATCTGAATTAATTTAGGCTAGATTAGAGAAAATGTCTACAGTTAAGTTGTAGACTTTTCGTTTAGCTTTCCAGCTATATATAGCATAGAATTTTTGGTCATCTGAGTTGAAAATTAGGATCCTGATAAGGGAGATGTGTAAGAGAGGAGTTACTTCCTCTGTGTTTTTGCTTCTTCTGCGATGACATCATTGATGATGTTATCTTCCTCTTAGTTTTGCTCCGCCTAGACTTCGCTTCTTTTTAGTTCTGCTCCCTCTGTGTTTGTTCTTCTTCTATGAGATGACGTCTTCTCCTTCTATGTTTTGCTTCGCTTCTTCTGTGTTTTTGCTATCCTTTGTGTTTTTGCTTCTTCTGTGATGATGTCATTGATGACGTCATCTCCTTCTGTATTTTGCTCTGCTTCTTCTGTGTCTTTATTTTTTCGGTCTTTCGTTTCTTCTGTGTTACTGTGCACAAACTTCTTTTGTGTTATTGTGCACAAACTTCTTTTATGTTTTGATGATATACTTCTTTTGTCTTTTGTATCGTCTGTGTTTTGATATCCTCTGTGTTTTGACGATACACTTCTTCTGTCTTTTGTATCGTCTGTGTTTTGATATCTTCTATATTTTGATGATACACTTCTTCTGTCTTTGGTATCGTATGTGTTTAAATATCTTCTATGTTTTGACGATACACTTCTTTTGTCTTTTGTATCGTCTTTGTTTTGATATCTTCTGTGTTTTGACGATACACTTCTTCTGTCTTTTCTATCGTCTGTGTTTTGATATCCTCTGTGTTTTGATGATACACTTCTTCTGTCTTTTGTATCGTCTGTGTTTTAATATCCTCTGTGTTTTGATGATACACTTCTTATGTCTTTTGTATCGTCTGTGTTTTGATATCTTCTGTGTTTTGACGATACGCTTCTTCTATCTTTTGTATCGTTTGTGTTTTGCTTCGTTTGTTTTTTGCTTCGTCTGCCTTTCGCTCCTTTTACCTTTTGCTTCTTCTGGGTTACTGTTCACTGATATCTTCTGTTCTATTTTTGACCCATCGGAAGATAGAATTTGTGTTCGAGGTCTTCATAAAAGTTGTAGACCTTGAAGTTCTCTTTCAAATCATATAAAGAACACCTTGATTTGATATCAGTAGGGAAGGTTATAGCAACTTTTTCCTTCCTTCTGTGTTTTTGCTATCTTCTGTGTTTTGTCATCTTCTGTCTTTTCGGCCATAATTTTACTATTCGACCTCCAAATGAGCCGATTTTTTAACCCTTAGATTCCTAACACTTTTATTTTTTTTTCATCTCCATGAAAGGTTATAGATTTTGGTATTGATGTGAAAAAGATGTATTAAATCAAGTAAGGGTATCGATTGGAAGAGTAGGAATTGGATATTTTACTGAACATGCTTCAATATTTTAATAATTTCTAGATCAGTAGATCTCCAAATAAGATGATTCTTGTTTCAAGATAAACTAGAGACATGGAGCTACAAATGATATAAAGAAGTTGAAATCAAATTCAGTTTCTAAGACGTTTAAATTTCAGATAGAAGTTGTGCATAGTATACTGATTTGGACAAGAGCAGTTCAAAAATGTTTGAAGTGTATCTTTCGAATTATTGAACCAAATGGATTGATTTTGGTGTCTTTAGAAATTTAAGACGATAGAGAACATTTTTTAGAAGAAAGTGTTATGTCAGAATGCTCAAGAATATTTTTGGTAAGACACTTAAGAGTAAAAGAACATAAGCCTATAAGGAAGGGTAAAATGAACTTTTTGGACTCAATAAGGGCATAAAAGGAAGATGAAATTATGGTCTTGCTTTTAAGGAAGAAGCAAGAATGAAATTGGGGAAGAAGAAAAAAGAGAGAGAATGTCATGAAAAAGAGAGAGAAATACAAAGAGAAAAAGAGAATGAGAGAAAGAAGAGAAAACAAGTTAGGGTTTGAGTTTTCTTAGTCTTCAAGAGAGATTTTGGAATTTTTCAAGAAAGGAAAAAGGAAGAGGAAGAGAAGAGCTTCCCTTTAAGCTAAAGATCCCTTCATTTGGTGAAGAATGAAGGTAAGATCATTTTAAATCTTTTGAATTTTTGGAAGAATTTTAGTTCATGGAATTTAGAAAATGCTTGGGTTTAAGTATTCTAGAACCAATTTTAGTGATTGTGTTTGAGGGATTTATCAATTGAAAACTCTATTGAGTAAGATTTTTGTTATTGTATAAAGGGATCAAAGGAGGCAAGAGGAACAAGAGAAGAGACTTTTTGAGCAAGTTCATAATCAAGGAAATCAAGGTGGGTTTCATGTTTATAATTGAGTAATGAACCATTAATGTTTTCTTTCAAATCAAGAAAATAAAATGATTTCAATTACTTCATAAATGTTGCTTTTATTGCTTTTGAATGATTTACAAAACTGTTACATATTTCGGTATATGAATTTTGTTGATGAATTTCAAAATAAAGATAGAAATGCATTGAAATATTTTATGTTATGCCTTGAAAATTTCATGGCATTTTGTATATTTGGAAAAGAAGAAGCATGAAAGTATGGTGAAATGATTTGAGCATAAATTTGCTTGTGTTTGGGCAAGAGAGGAACGTTTCGTTAGTCATGTGCACGTCAACATATAGCCTTCTCCCGGCTGCCCGCTTGAGACCACGAGATCCTGAGAAATCAGACTCATTTTGTTTACGGTATAAACTTCGGTTTATTCATTTTGTTCCACGAAACTCTCGAGCCATTTGTTTGTGCATTGCATCTTTGCATAGTTATGAATGGTGCATAATTGAGTGTTATGTGATGATATTCAAACTATGAGTTTGAGTTAAGATTGTGAATTTGTTTGAAAATTTGAGAACTATGCGCTTTATAAATTTTCTATGACAAATGACACATTTCAATGATTTTTCTTATTCCTCGTTATAAACTTGTTACCCTCGAGCTTTTAAGCTCACCCCCCTTCTATCCCATCTTCAGGTGAAGAAAATGAGATCAGGTGATCAAGAGCCTAAGGGAACTTATGGAAATTTGTTAATTGTATTTTGTAATAAGCCAATGGTGTGGCTTTTGATATGTAAATAAAGTTTTTCAAACTCTGTTGCTTTAGAAATGAAATGATAGATTGAAGTAGTTTGATTATGTATGTTCATATTGACTTCCCCGTATATAGTTGAGTTGGAGTAATAAGTTTGTTTTGATGTTTGATTGTCATGGGGCACACCACCCTTGTGAGATGATGCCTAATAAGGGTTCATGAAAATAATCCTATAGGATAATACGCTCAGGTTTCATGTTTTCACAAGAGTTAGGTTCCGGAATCGGTGCCCAACATATTCAATTTCCATCAGTTTAGGATAACTTTATGTCTAAAAATGGTTTGTTTTTATGAATAAGAAGTTACAATGAGGAGTCAATTCGTTGTGACTTTCCTTTGTCGCAACTTTCCTTATTTACTTTGCACTTTTTTGTAAACAGGTCAAGAAAATTATATGAAAACTTTTAAGAACTTCTCGTCAATTTACAGTTGGAATGTTGTAGGGTTTTTTATTTGTTTTCATAAAAACATATGGGTTTTGAAAGTAGTCCCAAAACTTTCATCAAATTGCTCGTTGTTATATAGTTCTCTTTATCGCCAGATTCTGACCACCTGCTACTTTTTTGCATTATCTCATCAACTATTCATCTCCATGACTAGAACCACACCAATCCAGAAACTAGACAAAATTTCTCACAATTTTCGTTCAAATCTGAAACTTTAATTCCTAGTGGATTCTCCATAAATCACTGATCAATTCACCTGCAATTTCCTAACGCCCAGCCACTTTATTTCCTAGCACCAACATGCCATCAAATTTTGGTATCAGAGCCCAAGTGACATTCTTGAACCTACCCACGTCATGTCTGCAAATTCACCAACAAATCCCACAGCTTGACAAGAAGAATTATTGAGACAAATTGAGACCCTTCAGCTTGAAAATGGGGCTCTTAAGGCTAATGAATTAGCCTTTAACCCGTCCACAAGTCATCCTAGACCACCTGATAATTTTCTACCTCCACAAAACACTCACACCACTCTCCATGATGACTATGACGCTTTTGTAGATGAAAGTCATGTGCCGGAAGAAGGAGATGCTGTGAGAAGATTTGTTGCAAGGGGACGAGGGAGAGGTCATTTACGAGTTGTCCATAATATTACACCTCAATTTCGGACAAAAAGATAAGAGAGAAATGAGGCATTTAATTACAAAATTGAAATTTTGGAATTCCATGGGGAAATGAATCCAAATATCTACCAGAAATGGCTTCATTCAATTGAGAGGGCTTTCGACTTGAGGGAGACTTTGGAGGAGAGGAAAATGAAGATTGTGGCCTTGAAACTCAAAGGACCAGCCTCCTATTAGTGCGAAAATATTCAGAGAAGGAGGGTTAGAGAAGGGAGACCAAGAATCAATACTTGGACTCGAATGAAGGAAGAAATGGACATTACATATATGCCTCCACAATATAGGCAGAATTTGGTTGATAAGATGATTGCGCTCACTCAAGACAACAATTCGATGGAGACTTATATCATGCAATTTGAAGAGATGATGGTGAAATGTGATATAGAGGAGGTCGAAGAAGTAACAAATGCTAGATTCTTAAGAGGGCTGAAACAAGAACTTCGAGATATGGTACGTCTTAACACTTATCATGAATTGAAAAGACTTGCCATGCGATGTGAAATCAATTTACAACATGCCCAAACCAAAAAAATCATTTGTGCCTAGATATGCCATGACTCCTTCACCCCAAAAACAAACTCCAACATTTGCTTCCAAATCAAACTTAGCCCCTCCTTCCATCACCACACCACACAAAACCTTTACCACTCCACAAAAGACCTTTACCACTCCAAATCAAACCAATCTAAGACAAGCCTATACATCTCAAACCAACACTTCCAAATCCAAATTGAGTTGTTTTAAGTGTCAAGGCTATGGTCACTTTGTAAGTGAATGTCCAAACCGAAAGGTTATGACTTTGCAAGAGATTGCTGAAATTGATGATGACGTGAGTAGAGAATTGTTGTTTAATAAAGAGGGACTTATTGAAAATGAGTAGGATAGTGATAAAACAATAGAAGCTAATGGAGAGAATATAGAAGGGGAGATGTTTGTATTACTTCGGTTTCTAAACAGTGAGAAAGAAGAAGATGATTGGAAGAGAAATTCCTTGTTTCATACAAGGTGCAAAAGCAAGGGAAAAGTGTGTAATGTAATAGTTAATAATGGAGCTTATGAGAATGTTATTTCCAATGAGATGGTAAAAAAATTGGGTCTCAAAACCGAACCAATTCCCAATCCATACAAGTTGACTTGGCTTGATTCAAAGCATGAGATGAGAGTCAGCCAAAGATGTTTGGTGCCATTTGCAATTGAAAAATATGAGGATGAATCTAATGTCATGTTATTCCTATGACGGCTTGTCACTTGCTTTTGGGAAGACCGTGGCTGTATAATAGAAATGTGGTCCATCAAGGAAGAGCTAACACTTATTCCTTAATTCATGGTGGGAAGAAATTTCTATTAACTCCAATGAGACCGAATCACAAGAAGAAAGAAGAAGAAATAGGTTTGCTTGCCGTGGATGAGAAGAAAGCAATTGTGGAGGAGTTGCCATCATATGCACCACTTGATGTTGAAGATGACCAGCAGCCAAAGATGTCCATTCTGGAGGAGATACAAAGCTTGATTGATGAATTTGTTGGTGTTTTTCCCAAAGAACTTCCAAAAGGTTTGCCCCTTTTAAGAAGCATGCAACATGAGATCCAATTCTACAAAGATGCTACTATTCCCCATAAACATGCTTATAGAATGAGTCCCAAGGAGAATGAAACGCTTCAAAATTGTGTTGATGAGCTGCCATAAACATGCTTATAGAATGAGTCCCAAGGAGAATGAAACGCTTCAAAATTGTGTTGATGAGCTGTTAGAAAGAGGCTTCATTAGGCCTTCAAAAAGTCCCTGTATTGTGTCGGCGTTTGTTGTACCAAAAAAAAGGGAAATGGAGAATGGTGATTGATTCAAGGGCTGTTAACAAGATCACAATCAAGTATAGGTTTCCTATTCCTAGACTTGATGATATGTTAGACTATCTCTACGGTGCAAAGGTTTTTACAATACTTGATCTTACAAACAATTTCCATCAAATCCGAATGAGAGAAGGTGATGAATGGAAAACCGCTTTCAAAACCAAAGATGCTTTGTATGAGTGGCTAGTGATGCCTATAGGGCTGTCCAATTCTCCAGCAACGTTCATGAGATTGATGAATGAAGTTCTCAAACTGTTCCTACACAAATTTGTTGAGATATATTTTGATGACATTCTTATCTTTAGCGGTAGCCTAGAAGAACATGTCATGCATTTTAGAATGGTCTTTGAGGTTTTAGATCATGAAAGATTATATGCCAACGTAGATAAATGTCATTTTGGTGATTCGTTTTTGGCTTTCTTAGGATTTGTTGTTAGTGATCAAGGAATTAGTATGAAACCGTCCAAAATCCAAACTATCTTAGATTGGCCTGAACCTCGGAGCCTTTTTTATCTTAGAAGTTTCCATGGATTTTGTAGCTTTTATAGGAGATTCATCAAGAATTTTAGCACCATAACTAGCCCTTTAATTAAGTGGACACCACAAGCCAAAATTGCCTTTAACACCTTGAAAAATCTCATGACTAGTGCAGCCCTTTTAGCTTTGCCAAGTAGTAATGCACCATTCGAACTTGAGTGTGATGCTAGTGGAGTAGGCATAGGAGCCGTTTTAAACCAAGCGGGTAGACCAATTGCTTACTTTGAGTGAAAAGTTGAATGAGGCTAGGAAAAAAGTACACCACTTATGATAAAGAATTCTATGCCATCGTTAGAGCCCTTAGACATTGGAGAACATATCTAATTGCACGACCATTTGTTCTTTGGACAAATCATGATGCTTTGAAATATGTTCAAAATCAAACGCATTTGAGTCATAGACATGCAACTTGGGTAGAATACTTGCAATCATTTGATTTTGTCATTAAGTATAAGAGTAGGAAAGAAAATGTTGTTGCTGATACCTTGTCTACGAAATATGTAATGTTAGGCTCAATGCATGCACATGTTATAGGATTTGAGGAAATTAGGGGGTTATATGCGAGTGATAAAGATTTTGGAGTTATATTTGCTAAGGTTAGGGAAAATGGTGCATTTAAGGATTTTACACTTCATGATAGTTACTTGTTCAAAAGTGGCTCTTGCTGCGTTCCTAATTGTTCCTTGAGAGAAACAATTCTAAGAGAGGTCTATGGAGGAGGCTTGGCTAGTCATTTTGGATGAGAGAAGGCGTACAAATTGGCTAGTGATAACTTCTATTGGCCAAGGATGTGGCAGTATGTAGCTCGGCCTATTGGAGGGTGCAACACATGCATCAAAGCTAAAATGACTGCACAACCTTATGATCCGTACACACCATTACCGGTTCCAAACTCACCTTGGGAAGATGTAAGTATGGATTTCATCTTGGGCTTGCCTAAGACCAGGAGAGGTTTTGATTCAATAATGGTTGTAGTTGATAGATTTTCCAAAATGGCTTATTTTATTGCTTGTAACAAAACTGTAGATGCATCTGATGCCATGGATTTGTACTTTTGTAATGTTGTAAAACTTCATGGGCTGCCAAAAAGTATTGTTAGTGATAAAGAAGTAAAACTCTTGAGTCATTTTTAGGGAGCATTATGGGCTAGGTTAGGCACACAATTGAAGTTTAATACATCCTTTCATCCACAAACGAATGGGCAAATTGAAGATGTGAATTGATCACTTGGGAATTTGTTGAGAAGTTTTCTAAAAGGAAAGACGAAGAATTGGGATTCTATGCTACCATATGCTAAGTTTGCATACAACAGCTCGACTAGTAAGACAACCGAGTTTAGTCCATTTCAAATTATTTATGGGACTAACCCATTGTCTCCTCTTAGATTTGAGTCCCATGAAGTACAGTGGACCAAGCAACATTCAAGCTGTAACATCCCACCCCCTACAGGAAGGGTAAAATAGTAAATTTGGCATAGGATGAGATGGATTGGAATGACTTAGGACTGTTCATGCATAATAGGATTGATACACAGTATCAATTGTGCACATGGAATTACTGTATATGCATTCATGATAATTCCTGGTTTTTGTGCCTAATGTAGTTTTACTGTGATTAATATGGTTCTGGTATTTGAAAAAATTATTCGGATTGCGCCATTGAGTGTTTTATGTTTTTAGGGATTTATGAGAATTTTTCTGGAATTTTTTGGGTTACTTTCCCGAACCGAAAAATTTTCCAACGGGCTGACCGAGTGAATTTTTCTGTACTGAAAAGGGGTGCCTAATGGCATTGGATTAGTGGATAAATAATTGTGGGAATTGTTATAGAACCCTTAGCATATGTTGGATTAAGATTAAATTAGATTAGAGGTATGATTAAATTATGTTAATTAAGTTAGGTTTTTGTCTTTTCTCTATTTAGGACAAGTGTCCCTTGTCATTAAATGACTTTGTCTTATTCCCTCTAAGCATTCTCGGCTATTCCTCTTAAGTGTATAAGTATATCATCTTGAAAGTTGTAAAAGGGGTTACTTGAAAGTGAAAAACATCATCATCCGTAGGTGCAATTGCTCTCCTCCTTCGCATGTTCTTTTCCATCCCATATGAGAAGCTTTTTCTTGCTACTTGTTTGCCTCTCTTTATTCTTAACCAAGACCAAACTTTCACCTTGTGAAGATGGTGAATTATGTGTATGATCTAGTGAAGGCCGTAGGTGAGGTGTCAAGGTAGGAAGTGTTGAGAGTTTTAAAGATTTGGAAAATTGAGAGCTTGTAACTTGTTTAAGGTAAGAATTGATGTTTGCTTTTATTCTTTTGGTAGTTAGAAGCATTCATGGAGACCATTTATGCATTTACTTGATCATCATAGTGGTAGGTTTGAATGGGTTTAAATGTATGCTTGTGAGAGGGTGAGTGAAAGAATATGGTTTGCATTGATTTTTGGCTTGGTTTTGGCTTGCTTTTTGGAAGTCTAGATGAATGGAACTAAGGAAAGTAAATTGTGTAAGTGCTGCCAATTATATAAGTACATGTTGTGATGATTTTGTGGTTGAATTAGAGGTGTAAATGGATGCTTAGTGATGTGTTATTGGTATTAGAAGTGATAGGAGTTAAGTTGAAGATGAAAGCTGGAAAATGAATATTGAACTTATTGCAATATTTTGATCATAACTAATTGTGTGGTTATGCAAATGAGTTGCAGTTTGTGCCCAATTAAACTTGCGCTTGTTGGCTACAATTTTGTGTGAAATAGGTGTTATTAAATTGTAACTCTAAAAGGTCGAATTTTAGCATGGAAAGTTACTGCTGATGGCTGGAATGCACAGTAACCGAACCACATAATCTAGAGTTTTGCTGATTTGTCTAAACTAATTTAGAAGGAATTAGGGAAAATTGTCTTCATGAAAATTGAAGCATGTTAAGTTAGCTTTCCATTCCCACTGATTTTGCTATTTTTAGATCTGTATATTGGGAGATATGACCTGTTTACTATTGACTGGTTTTGAGCATTTTGATGAAAACTAGCCTAAGTGTAGATTTTGTGAGCATTCAGATTGGAAGCAATTTTAGCAATTTATGTGAATTGAATTGGCATGAGTGATCTTCTGAAAATTTGTAGAGGAAGATATTATCTTGAAAATGATATATGGCATGTAATTTTTGGATGTCAAATTTGGGAGTAATGAATTTGAAAAAACTGAACCTACATTAGGTTTCTCACTGCTGTCCTGATCGGCACATTGTTTGGCAGATTTGAAATTGTTAGGGGTTGAATTGAAATTTGGGTTCTTCATAAAAATTGAAGTTTGAGATCTTATCTTTTCAGGGATATAAAGTAGTGATTTGTTTGACATTTGTGCTAGGAGATATACTGGTTGGAAATTTACTGCTCAGATTGGGACAGTTTAGTAGACTGATGCTTCGGTGAATTATTTGACCCAGTTAGTAAATGAATTGGGATTTTGGTTATTCATGAAAGTTTTAGATAACATTGTGATCTTGATGAGCATATTTATTGTGTAAGTTTTTATTGAAGAGAATGAAAGTTACTGAATTTACAAGATACTATACTGTGTTGAGTGACTTTTAGTGAGCAGTAGCTTTCATGGGATTTTTGATACCCTTAGGGGTGGAATTAATTTGAATGGTCTAAATGAAACTTGTAGAAGGTTTCATTATCTTTCCAACAAGGTATGTTTTACAATTTTCTGAATTGTGTGTAAAGAGATATGCTAGTTAGGATGTCGGACAGGAAAAAGGGAAAAAGAGAGAGAAGGAAATAGGGGCTTATATATATAGATATTAATTTTTTATTTAATTGGGGACCTATAGAGGTCCAAATTGAGCGCCGTCAGCGCCATTAGATTTCTAATTTTTATAAGGATTTTTATGATGGAAAATATAGGATTCAGGCCGGGAATATCATGAACATGCATTGTGTACCTGCAAATTGCTTCATATGCATTATTAAATAGTTCTGATTGGACAAGTGGTAATGGTTATATTTTCTGATTATTATAGAGGCACATTTGGAGCATCGATCTACCGACGTTACTGAGACTTCCAGATATTAGCTCGGAAGTACAGGTGAGTAACCTAGTTGGTTCCTCAATCTATATGTGATAAAAATTATGTGGTTATGCCATGTGGAGACAATGGAGGGATTATGTGTGTTTGCTTTTGATTGATTTCGGACCATAGGTGTCCGAAGTATTGGGAACTTGTTATCGAAGTGCTATTTGTGTGTAACTGTTTGTGAATGATTACGTTTAAGATCTCGGACCAAAGGTTCGAGGGAACGGGTAATTGATATTGAAGTGTTAATTGTTTGTTTCGATAAATTGGTTTTGACTTTCAATGTGATATGGTAGAATTGTAATAAATGAATTCTGTACGTGATTTATTGATAACAGTTGTGACTGGAGCTGCCACCGAGAGCTATATGCTCAACATTTAATGAGCCCGAAAGGGACAGTTCGGAGCTTTATGCTTAATGCTTAATGAGCCCGAAAGGGACAGTTCAAAGCTTTATGCTCAATGCTTAATGAGCCCGAAAGGGACAGTTCAGAACCATAGGCTCACTGATTAATGCGCCCGGATTAGGACAGTACAGGCGCTCAGTCACAACACATAATCTAAATGGGAAGAAATAGAAAAATGTTATACATGTATTTGATTGTACTGTGGATTGGGAAAAGCACTGAATCACTGAAATAAAATGGAAAATGTCATGTATTTGAGTAAGTATACATTAAATTGACTTTTGGATTAGGAAAGAGGTAATATGCCTTGCATTTTTGTGATACTGCTTTAAATTCTTTCTGATTATGCTGTTGTGAAAATCTGTAAATTGCCATATGATATTCTGAATGTGCAATTGTGATAATCCGTACGCTATTCGTGTAATGCATGAATTGGGTGAACCATCGATGATGGTTTCTCACTGAGTTCGCAAAACTCACCCAAAATTTGCATCTATTTTTCAGGTCTTGAAGAATACCCCGTTTAACACGGGAGTACTGTAAGCAAGTAAAAGGTAGAGGTCGGGATCAGTTTGTGTCTGCATTAGTGTATTTTTATTTTCTGATATTCTGTATTATTGAATAAGTCAGTTTGTAAAGTCAACAGACTGGAATTAATTGTATTTATGAAAAGGGCCCCAAGGCCATTGAATTGGTTATAATTGTTTCCGCATATGTTATCATGTGTATGTGTGGGTGTTTGCGTCCAAAAATAATAATAATAATAATAATAATAATTTATAATGAGTTTTTGGACTGAGTGAAGTAACACGTCACCCTTGCGGGGCACGGATTCGGATATCACCATCGATGTCGGGTTCGGGTTTTGCGAAAGTGAGGTGTTACACAAGCTGATCAAAGAGTCTTAGAGATCGTCAAAATGCACACCAAAGTAAAAGAAAACATTGAGAATCACAATGAGAAGTTCAAGCTATAGGCCAAGTTGAAGAAAACAGTGAAATTTAAAGAAGGAGATTTGGTTTGGGTCATTTGAGGAAGGAAATATTTTCAACCAAAAAGAAGGGGAAACTCAAGAAGTGAGTAGATGGACCATTCAAAATCATCAAAAAGGCCGGACCAAATGCATACAAGGTTAATCTTCCTAGCACTTACAATGTTTCTAACACGTTTAATGTAAGTGATCTTAGGAAATATGTTGAAGACACTATGAGTAGTGCCGGCCCTGGGCAAGGGCCAGCAGGGCACCTGCCTAGGGCCCATGACGAGAAAGGGCCCCTTACTCCGCGCAATTCGTGTTTGGAAGATGAAACAAGGGTGAAATATCTTGAAGTATACATAGGGGCAGTGCTCGACGCAATCAAGTACCACTATTTTGTGAAAGGTAACATTTGCACCTGATTGATTGAGGTTGAAGTTCTGGAGGTCGGTTGAGCTCATTATTCTTTAAATTCAGTTTTTCTTGCTTGTAAATTACAAGTTGTAGCCCTTTCCTTGCCTGGAATTGGTTGTCCTGACAGCCCCTGACTGTTTCTAGCTAACCTTGTTCTATAAGTGATAGAACTGTGCTGACACTTTATTCTTTAAAAAAAGTTTTTACCATCAATGATGCATTTATCATGTCTTTCATTTCGGAGCTATTAACACATTCAGTTCCGAAAAGAGGCCCCATTCTCATCCTTTTCTCATGCTAAGAGACTCCTTCAATAACATATTGGTCAATCAAGTCGCAGTATATGCTAGCTCATTTCTTATCGACTGCATAGATTTTGTAAAGATGTCACGTGACAAACCTGTATGCATAAATTGAGTCATTTATGTTTCATACAAACATGTAAACTTAAGTATAATGTCGATTTATTAAGGTCTTTTTTATTTTGTCTGATTTATTAGAGTCCTTTTTTCATTTTACCCTGGGCCTATAAAACGATAAGAACGGCCCTGACTATGAGTGTAGCTCCAAATGAACCAGCCATTCACGGGGAAGAGGATGATGGAGGACCATCCATGCAAGCTTTGCAAGATGTGGAAGCGATGAGTTTGATCACACATGAAGAGCCTTCAGTCTAAACAGATTCAAGTGATGAGGAAAAAGCCTTTGATGGGCTGATTAAATTATTGACTCATTTTAAGCCTTATGGACTGGTGAAAGCATGCATATATGAGGAGCCTCTTGTCAGTCACGTGCCCAACACAACTCCAATGGGGGCTACTCAATTTCCATCGGTTTAGGATAACTTTATGTCTAATAATGGTTTGTTTTTATGAATAAGCAGTTACAATTCGTAAGTAACGAGGAGTCAATTCGTTGTGACTTCCCTTTGTCGCAACTTTCCTTATTTACTTTGCACTTTTTTGTAAGCAGGTCAAGAAAATTATATGAAAATTTTTGAGAACTTCTCGTCAATTTACAGCTGGAATGTTCTAGGGTTTTTATTTGTTTTCCTCAAAACATCTGGGTTTTGAAAGTAGTCCCAAAACTTTCATCAAATTGCTCATTGTTATACAGTTTTCTTTATCGCCAGATTCTGACCACCTGCTACTTTTTTGCCCATATCTCCTCAACCATTCATCTCCATGACTAGAACCACACCAATCCATAAACTAGACAAAATTTCTCAAAATTTTCGATCAAATCTGAAACTTTAATTCCCAGCCGATTCTCCAGAAATCACTGATCAATTCACCTGCAATTTCCTAATGCCCAGCTACATTCACCTGCAATTTCTTAACGCCCAGCCACTTTCTTTCCCAGCACCAACACGCCATCACTAAACCTTCTTTCTCCAAGTCATGAAATCTGTCCCATTGAAGTTAGGGAATGTCACCTTCATGATTTGATTTTCTATTCCAGCTCCACGATTCAATTATAAATTCCTTCCCTCCCTCTAGTTGTTGCTTTCTTCTTCTTCAACTCTCTTTCCTTGGTTCAAGCTTTCAAGACCTCCTGAAGATTATTTCTCTAGCTTCTTCTCTCTCTCATCCAACCTCTCAACCATCTCCTTCTCCATAAAGTTGAGTCCAGTTTGAAGCTCTAATGTGGTCACCATCACAACCTGCTTTGACACTAAAATGTAATAATATAAAAACATAGAGCATAGGATGGATAAAAATCAGAAGAAATCTGAGTGTTGTAGTGATGATATATTCCCTTCCAGAGAGGAAGACCCTGATCAAGGATAACTTCCCAATCCTCCTTACTCAGAGGTATAATATCCCTTGAAATACAACAACCTAACAAACTCGACCAATGTTGATGCTTTGTGTATATTAAAAAAGGCACATTCTAGTCGCTGTGAGCATGTCTGGTTAAGACAATCGTTTTCTGATGATTACGAGTGCAAACCTTTGCAGGCTTCTACATAAGATGGTGAATCTTTCACAATTACACAGGCCACTGTTGCTCTAAACTTCAAAGCACTTCCAAATTACTAAATTTAGGACATTCAACCTGTTCATAAACTACACATTCAAGAACCACTAGTACACAATCTAACTGCAGTACCAAAGATATACTTACAAGACGTGAAAGATTCAATCACATGTTTCGAATTTGCAGAGCTCAGCTTACAGATTGACACCAGGAAAGAAAGATACAAATGCCAGATTTGGCACAGAAATTCTTCATCAAACAGATTTGACACGTATATTACAAGATGCGATACAATATCAGTATGATACAGTTCTTGCTTGCTACTTATCCTGCCACAGCTTGCCTGACATGTACAACAATGGCAATGACTAAAGGGCATACATTCAAACTGGGATTCCCCTATTATAAATATAAGATTTGGAAAAATACAAGAAAGCAGTTAATTGGATTGCACTTAGGCCAGCAAGAAGCCAATAGAAGTAATCAAGATGTGCCTTATTCAGATTATTGGCAAACCAGCTATCATGGCCATTCCCTCCAGTTGCCTTCTCAATGATAGAGACAAGGAAGCTACTAAGAAAGCTCCCTACACCAAAAATGCTTAGGTAGAGGGCTAGGCCCACACTCCTTAATTCACTGGGAACCTGGTCATAAAAGAACTCTTGAAGACCAACCATTGTAAACACATCAGCGATTCCAAACAGAGCATACTGTGGGATTAGCCACCAAATGCTTAATGGAACTGTCACATTAGGCATATCAACTAGTCCATATTCTTGTGCAGTTTTCAGCCTTTTTGTTTCAACAAGGGCAGCAATTATCATAGATACAGCAGATAAAAATATTCCTGTACCAATTCTCTGTAGCATTGTAATTCCACAAGGTTTCCCTGTAAACCATCTTGCAATGGGAACAAAGATGCGGTCATAGATCGGTATAAAGAGGACAATGGCAAGGCTGATAAATGATTGAAGGGAAGCTGGTGGAATGCTGAAACCTTGTGAAATTGATCTATCCATTGTTACTCCCTGCTTAGTAAAGAACGTAGCGGACTGAGCAAAGACAATAGCATAAACCAAGCACGTAACCCATATTGGAACAAGTCTAAGTACTGCTTTGGCCTCTTCAACTTCACTAAGGGTACAAGAATTCTCATATCCCTTTGATCCATTCGGAGCAAGCAGGGCTTTGTTAAGGAATCTGACAAACAACATGCAGAAATTTCCATCATGGTGAGTATTCAAAGGCCAAAGAGCTTAAAATACTTCTTGATTCTCTCACTACCCTAAATAAGGTGGCTCCATCAAGAACAGAAGATAAAGAGGTTTAAGCAACTTCACTCACATATGAATCATTTTTCAATGGGATAGTTAGCCAACTTCTCTCTAATAGCATGGGTAGATAATCACAAAAGGAATGCTGGATGTAAAGCAAATAAGAGTGACTAACACAATAACAAAGTCATTGTCCTCATAGTAACCATACTCAGGACAACCAAAGAATTTCTTTTGGAAAATCTTAAAGTTTATATATTCAAACACCTAACAACACTCTATAAAATTTGTATTATAAAGAAGAATATGCCACAAGACACATTAGATCAACAGTCCCAGCTTTAGATGTAAACCAAATTGTGCTCATAAAAATGATGTTAGATGCAATGTGATCAAAATTTTGGAGCAGGAATGCCTCAAGCATAACTCAACTAAGTTACAGCTTGTGATAAGTCGTGAGCACGAAGGACTTTGAAACTAATGACTAATAGAAATAATTGATATTGACTGCCAAGGACTCTTTTGAATGCTAAATGCTGCCTCACAAAATTTATGATGTTAAAAAAAGTTCCACCAGTTGTGGTGCAGTTGTATTTACTTGGTTAATCATCAAAAGATATAAAAATTTGTTTCTCTTACTTAAATTGCTTAGAGCTCTGGTCAGGTAGGGTTCCACGTGCTTCTTCCTCAGAAGTTAGAGACGAAGAACTAGTTCGCCAATTCTTGATTGCTGCAGCAAATACATGACCTATTCTCAGAAATGCATTTTTCTCTTCTCCCTTGATGCTAAATCGATACGTTCTTGTTCCAAGTAAGAAGACAAGAAGTGCAATAACCATCAAAATACACGGAATTCCAAATCCAAGAGCCCAATTAAGGTTGTCTTGTACGTAGTTTAAGAGCAGTAGTGCCACTAAAGTGCCTCCACACATAGTGAAGTACCACCAATTGAAGAATGAGCTTTTTGCTTTCGTCTCCTTAGAGTCATTTCCATCAAACTGGTCTGCTCCAAAAGCCTGAACGCATGGCTTGTGCCCACCTTGCCCCACAGCTACTAAGTACAGAGAAAAGAAGAACAAAATTACCTGAAGCATAGGAGGAGAACATGATAAGCTAGCACTGGTTTTGTGGCAATCAGAAGCACTGAGAGAAGGAAGCATAGCTGAGAGTGTCAACAAACCAAGTCCCTGAGATTACAACCGACAAATGCAAAGTGTTTAGTTCATAGCAGATATTCTTTTACTAGTCACAATAAAAGGTGCTAGACATTTCTCCAAGTAGCTCAACCAGTAAGACAAGAAGGAAATTCCACTCTACTTGTTTTTGTAATTTTAATGGATTTATAATGCAATTTTCATGCAGAGGATCACAAAACACAATAATTCAGCAATTCAAAGACCCATCTTCCAGTTTTGGTTGGAAGTAAAAGAAAATGATGTGAAGCACCACTGCAATAGGTAACTGCTGTTAATTGAGAGTATAGCAGTCAATTGCATAGCCATAAGATTTGATAACCATCCGTTCAATTCCTACTCATTGTCAAGTATTTTAAAACAGTTTCTTAAAAAAAAAGTATTTTAAAACAGAAGAATTTTGCAATATATGTTTATTTCATTGCGGCGACCATCTCACAACCCATAACTCTACAAACGATGACTATGCAGTCCATGGTTGAAATGATTAAGGCAGTTCAAAATTGGTACAAACGAATAGCGATTTACTTAATGGATGGTTAGATCTCATAGGATGCAGTGCCAATCTAATGTTATTTTTCTTTAACTTTCCTAATAGATTCAAAGCTCAAAAAGCTAAAGGAAAACTAGCCGCAAACAAGCGGATAAAAGTTCTCTTTAAAAGAAAATAACCAAATAAACTTGAGAAGAGAGGTATATACCAAGACATAGATAAGCGAAGCAACGATGATGGTACGGTATCTCCCAAGAAACGAATCAGCTACAAACGCACCGAACAATGGCAACAGCGACGCCGCTCCGGACCACGCATTCACGTTCTCCGCCGCGGTCGCCGTAGACTGGCCCAGCGGCCCCGTCAAGAACGTTATAAGGTTCGAACCTATCCCATAGTACGCACACCTCTCCGCCACTTCCACACCTATATAACAACTAAATTCAGCGAAAAGAACAAACTTTTCCGAAATTCACAATTGCCCATCGAACTAATTTCGATCTTGGTACCAATAATAAAAGCTGCGGATCTCCAACCACCAGAGTTGGGTCGGTATACAGGTCGGCCTTTGTAGTCAACGGAGTCTTCGATGGCTTCGTGGAGGAGAGGCGTTTGGGCCTCCGGCGAGAGGTTGAGGATGGCCATGTCAGCAACTCCTCAAGCTATGGAAGCTTTAAGCACTGTGCCCGACGTCTCTGTTATTATTGCAGCCTATAGGCCCTATACGTCTCTAAGTCCAGTCTGAATCAGATTCAGATATTTTGAGTCTTGACCATTCTCACGTTGGCTGTATTCTTGGTTGTCCTAACCTGTGCTCGTCTTACGTTGCTAGTGTTAGCTCTTTTGTTATTTTTAACATTGTTATTGTAGTTGTTATTGTCATTATTATACGCATACACAAATGTATCACGTCTCTTAATTAACATTTCTATTTTGGCACACCAATGTTGGCTATGAGTTCAGAAAGTATCCTTTATATGCAAATTTGTCCTGACAGGCAACCTTGAGCTGGAAACGATAAGGACATGCTGAGAAAAATGCAACAATAATATAAGATTATAGATATATTAAGTATCAAATAGAAGATTGGGAGTTACATCTCCAGCACATGCCACGAGAAGGGAACTAGTGTGCAGACTTCTTGGCAACCCTTATTGATCGTACCGGCCCAAAGATCCGTTATCTCCCCGACCCTCCCATGTTCTTTATGGAACTCCTCCTTCGGAACCAGCAGAACGTTCAGTACCTTAGAATTGGCGGCTAGTTTAGTGTTTTGTGTCTACTTTCTCTTGTATTAAAAAAAAAAGTATCAAATAGAAGAGGACACCATCAAAGTTAATAAAAATTATTTTTTCCAAATATTCTTACGTATTATATACAAATTTGCAAGGGTTTTTACTATTATCCCTTGCTTCCAAAGCTATGATTCATGACAAGCTAGGAATGATTACAGCAAGAGAACATTGACCATAACCGATCAAATCTACAAGTAAGAAGCTTCAATAGCAAAAGAGGTCATAACTCCATATACCTTTAGTTTCATCTGATTAACCTCTAATTCATATGTTCTCTCCTATAATTGTATGACCTCGCATTACATAAGTAGGCAGTGAATCCAATTGCATTAAGTAAAGCTAGTAGCCAGTAGAAGTAATTAAGATGTGCCCGATTCAGATTGTTAGAGAACCAACTTTCTCGACCTGTCTCATCAGTTGCCCTGTCGATTATAGAGATTAGAAAGCTGCTTAAAAAGCTCCCAACACCCATCACGCTGAAATAAAGTGAGAGTCCTACACTCCTCAGTTCCCTTGGAACTTGGCTATAGAAAAATTCCTGAAGACCAATAATGGTGAACACATCACTAATACCACACAACACATATTGAGGAGCCAACCACCAAACACTAATTGGAACTGTTTCGTATGGCAGATCGATCATCCCATGTTCTTCTGCAGTTTTCAGCCTTTTTGTCTCAACTAAGGCCGCGATTACCATTGAGAGAGTAGATATGAACATGCCGGTTCCAATTCTCTGGAGCGTTGTAATACCTGAGGGTTTCCCAGTTAAGTTTTGAATTACGGGGACAAAAATGCGGTCGTATATAGGAACAAATGAAATAATGGCAATGCCAATGAATGATTGAAGTGAAGCAGGTGGGATATCGAAGCCTGAGATGATTGTTCTGTCCATTGTAGCTCCTTGCTTTGTGAAGAATGTTGTGGTTTGTGCAAACACAATGGCGTATATCAAACTTGTAGCCCATATTGGAATAAGTCTCAACATTGCCTTGCCTTCTTCCACATCTCTTTCCATAATGCACATTTTATTTCCGTCTTCCATGGAACCAAAATCTTCGAGTCCACTGGGCACGGTGTCAGGGAATCTTCGCAAATGAAAGTAAGAGACTGGACCTGTTAAATGCAAGAACATACCTAGCAGAGATAGGAAACCAAACTTGTCCAAGCAAATGAAAGTAAGAGATAGGAACATCGTTACACTTAATCATTGAAGTGATGATACAGAAATTTCACTTACTTTAAATGCCCTGAACTTTTATGAGACAGGTAACCATCCTTTCTCCAAGCTTTGGCCAAATTAGTAATTCGATTCCTGACAGCTCTAACAAGCACCCGAATAGATGTCGTTATTGGATTTTTCTCATTTCCATGGGAACTAAACCTATAGGTCCTGGTACCCAATAAGAAGAAGAGTACCGAAGGTAGCATCACAAATAAGGGAATTCCAAATCCAAGGATCCAATTAACGTTATCTTGTATGTAGACCAAAACCAGTTGTGTGAAGAGAATGCCCATTGAAAAGCTGAAGTACCACCAATTGAAGAAGGAACTTTTGGCTTTACTCTCCTTTGGATGTTGCCCATCGAATTGATCAGCCCCAAAAGCCTGAATGCAGGCCTTATGGCCACCTTGCCCAATAGCTACTAGATACAGAGACAAGAAGAACAGGGTTACTTGGAACTGAGATGGAGAACATGACTTAGAACTTCTGGTATTCTGACAAGAAGTCATTGCAGCTGATAGAGTCAACAAGCCTAGCCCCTGCAAATTAGGTGGGGAAATGATGTGACAAATAGGATCGACTTTCGGTATTTCAAGCAAACAATTGTTAGGTAGGAAAAGGATTAGAATGAGATACAAAAATTAATGCAAGAATACCAGTATGTAGATGAGGGAAGAAAAGAGAATTGTCCTGTAGCGACCGAGATATGAGTCAGCGACAAGGGCTCCGAGAAGCGACAGCAGCGTGGCTGTGCCTGACCAAGTGTTCACATTTTCAGCTGATGATGCAGTAGGTTGGGCGAGCGGACCCGTCAGGTATGTCATAAGGTTTGAATATATCCCAAAATATGCGAACCTCTCTGCCACCTCCGCAGCTACAGAATAGACAAAGAATGATCAAATACTGTGATTTTGCTTCTTAAACGTAGTCATCATCTTCCTAAAGAGCAAACAATGTCCAAAGAAAACAAGTCTCACCGATGATGAAACATGCTGATCTCCATCCACCGGAGCTTGAGCGGCGCACCGGCCTGCCGCAGTAGTCCACACAACCATCAACAGTGTCCTCTATTAGGGGAGACTTACTGGTAGAGACATCAGAGATGGCCATGGCTTATGAAATGAAGTAAAATAAGTAAAGTGTCTTACCAACTATAAATCATAAAGTTGAAGAGGATGCATTGCACGCTTTAATCTTCTTATTATTCAAGTGGATGTTATAAGCAGGCCTTTTTGGGATGGCTCCACGTTGTCTGTTCTTACTTGACGCTTTAAGTCTTTTCTTATTCCTTCATTGTTTTCTATGGGATGCATGTAAATAAAATAATATTTCATTAATCAATAATTTATTTTATATAATATTTTATGTTAATAATTTCAATACATTATTAAAATAATACTTTTCAAATGAATTCTTTATAAAATTCTATGGATTCATATCATAAATTAATAATTTATTTAAACTATATATATATTCTTGTAATGAATACTTAAAGTTATTGAATCAGATTCAATTAATTAAAAGTAATGAACCAATGCATAAGGATCCACCTTATGCATGTTTTGTGAGAGTTAAAAGAGAAACATTAATTATACACTGTCTTTTTTTATTTTTATAAAGAAGTTATTTTCATGACTCGAATTTGTGATCTTACAGTCACAAAACATTAACCTTATCATGTATTTCTCTCATATTCAATTAATCATATTAGTAAAACAAATAAATATATATATATATATATTCATTGAATTATGAATAAATTCCACAAATTATTTATTTATGAATCAATTAATACATCTTCAATTAATAAAAACTATATGATCAAGAAATAATTAATTTATAAGTTTTATTGTATTTATATATGATAAGCCACAAAATCAGATATATGGAAGATTATCTTTTAATTGGTATCTAGTACATTTTTAATTCTTCTTACTTCCTCATTATTAAGATGTTTCTTCTTCTTTGTTACAAAACCACAAAATCCTAATAATTATGAAGTAGGTTAAGCAAGGGCAACAAAGTCATAATTTGATCATTAGATCAGATATTATCCAAATTATTAAAAAAAAGTTAATATAACCAGTATACAAGATTTCAGACTTTATAGGAGTTTAGAGAGGATCATAATGTATGTAACATTCATTTATATTTTTACAAAGAAGATGTTTTGTAATTTGAACATGTAACTTTATGTAACTTTATGATCACAAATGATCAACTTTACATATTACTGTTCAAATTAAGATTTATTAAACAAAATGTGTTTAAAAGAAACTAATCATATGCTAGATCTTTAAGTAAGTGGGTAGGCATGATACCTTTCATTAAATAAGCAATTATGCAACACGTTCTTATTAAATTGATAACCAATACATACCTAAAGCATCAACGTTTTATCCATATTAAAGTGTTTTTCCTATTCTTTTTCCCTGAGGTAAAGAACTTCATATCCTTCCTTTTCTAATTTGTCATTTTCGCGGTTTTGTTGGTTGCTTCCTATCTCCAACCAGTGTACACAATTAATACAGGTCTTACCTTTCCCTATCCTGACATCTACATCAATGATCGCTTTGGCTTTACTCAATGTCTCTAGTTAAGCCAAGAATCTGGTTTCAGGAAGAGATTGTTGCAGAGAGTTGGCAAATAATTTTTGGTGCGATCGGATGCTTCTTTGTTGTTTCTATCACGGTTTGATTTTATGTAAGTATATCTTAATTAATGTTTTAATAACTGAATCAAAATTTAAACCGATAAAATAATATATTTAAGGTTTAAAAGATTCGATATTACATCGTCATAAAATTGGCTAAATTAGTTAATGATTAAATAAAATTAAAGAATTTAAAATATATCAAAAGATATCGTTTTTTAATCGAAAACTTTAAATTTTAATTGAAAAGGAGATGATTAAATGAAATTAATTGATTTATTTTATTTTATAAGAACTTATTGATTTACAAAAATTAATCAATCAATTAATAAACTAACAAATTTTTAACAACAAAAGTTATTAAAGTAAATTGAACCAAAAAGTTGAACGGTTCAAAATTTTTACTGTTAAATTGATCAAATTGATCGAGTTTTTTTAATCGTTGATATTAGCTTATTATAATGTGCTTTATTTAATAATCAACAAAGGAATCAAAGTCTAAAATAGACTACTTACGGGAATGGCCAGGACACTGCATTTGCTTTCCAAACTTTACTCTTCATTCTACGTTTGTCTTCAAAGTTTGGGGGCTACGGTGCTAGAAGATAGAAAGTATCAGCTACTAAGAGACAAACCAATCTCTGAAATTGCACATGTTCGTATATGCTTTATAGTGTTGCAAAATGTGACATATTTAATTAAAGAAATGCTTAAAGTATACATGCTAGTTGATGAGGTATAGTGAATTAATTGGTTGCATAACATGACATATTTTAATTAAGGGAATTTTTAATTCTCATTTGTTTTGTTTAATTAACTAATTAGCTAGATAAACTTAAAATAATTACAATTATAAATAAAATTATGATCAATTCATAATTGTGAAATTTGTAATTCATTAATATGTATTTTGTATTCATCATTAAATTTATATATTAATAAAATAATAATACGAGCATATACATCATGCTTCTTCTTTATTAAAAAAAGTAGTTGATCTCATGAATTAAAGTATATAAATATTTAAAGAAATATTTAGGCACTAGTTTGAAAACCTGTTCATTAAATTGACTCGTTATTAGGATTTCATATAAAATATTACTTGTGTATAAAATGCTCAATACAGTGATTATATGAGCAATTCTATGATTTGAAATCTCCAAAGCATTTTATGTAATAATTCTTATGTTTTGATATCACTTAGAGCCTTTCATAATCAAGGGTTGTCAAATGGTATTCATTGATACTACTTAAGAGTTAAGACCTATTGTAATCAAAGTTAGCAACTAGCAAACATTAGACATTATATAAACTAAATAGGGATAGCTCAGTAATTAATGCATGATTCATCACTTCAAATAATTAGAGATATTTTTTATTATTTTGATAGTATTGATTTAAGAAATCATGTCAAAGTAGAATAATACTTTGAATATAGTTTTAAAAATCATTAAAATAATAATTATTAATGCTACACAACTAATATCATTAGACTCAAATAGAATGAAACTATAAATATATAACCTATGTTTAATCATAATTGTATGATGAAATAATTGAAATATAAAAATATATATACATGAAATAGTTAGCCAAAATTATTTTAAGATTCTTAATATTGACGTAATTATGATATATTACTAAACATCAATATTAATATATGAATATAAAATATTTAGTTAAAGAATCAAAGATAAACTAATAGTTTAATATATCAATTTAAAAATATTTATAATTATAATTTGCATTTATTACCTACATATTTAAGAATATAATACGTTTTTTGGCATTTACATAAAACTTTTAATTCCAAATGAATAATTGACCTAAAGAGGAGCCATACAAAATTAATTAGTTACATTCTGTAACCTCAATTAGCACCTACAATTACACAAACCAAGTTGAAAAAGTAAATTCAAATACAAAACTAAGTAGCAAAGGGAGGATCTCTTCAATACAGGTCCTAATTTCTTCTTTCTATTTCACTTATTTTCACCTAAGCTTTATTAGACCTAATAATTAAGGTTTGAATCGTCTATATAAATAGGCGTAGGCTTTATTGTAATTAGCAAGTCTTATATTACTCTCTCTGTACAATTCTTTCAATTTGCTCACGTAAATATTTTTATAGATCAGACAGTTATGCTATGACAATAGTTGTTCTCCTAACTTATCAAATTCAAAGAGAGATGCAAAGAAGAAATCAAGTTTAATAGATTAATCATGTGCTAGATTAAAATGTCTTATTATAAATAATTATTTAAATTTATTTATTTTATTTTGGTATAGATAAGATAATGATAATTTATGCTCTACATCCAATCGATTGACTAGATATTTGCGACATAATTAATTAAAGAAAATTTTTATCCTATGCATGTTTATTTAATTAACTAACTTATAAAATAAAGTCTATGAGAAAAATATACTTTGCAAATAAAATTATGATGATAACATAATTATGATATTAATATCACATTAAGTTATATTTCTAAATTGTTTGTAGTCATTACTCTATTAAGAATGAAGATTAATATAGTGAAAACACTAGCATACAATATGTTTTTTCTTATGGAATAATTAATCGATCTTAGATTAAAATATAAAAATATTTAAATAAATATGCAAGTACTTGTTAGAAAACAAGTTCATTTGAATCTGAACAAAGAGAATTCCATAAAACATTAATTGTATATAAAATGCTCATTATAATGATTGTATAATTCAACCTTTAAATTGAGAACTATACAATATCTCCTAAAGGGATTATAATATTTTGATATTACTTAATACTTATTTTAGTAAAAACAACTCAACTGGTAGTCATTTGACATGATAGACGCAAATGGAGGTAGTTCAATGATTAATATAGTCACTTAATTAAAATGATTAAGAAAATGTTCTTTTTTATTTATTAGTATGTAGTTAAGAAACCCTTAACTAAGGTAGAATTGTATTTTGAAAATAGTTTTCGATTGTCACTAAAAGAATAAGTTACTAATCTTATAGAGCCAATACGATAAAACTCAAATATAATATATATTAATTACAAACTCAGTGTCTACTCAAAACATTACGCAATGAAATGATTAAATTATATTAAAGAAATATGCAAACTAAGTTTATCGAAATTATTTTGATATTCTTAATATTTGAGTGGTTATGATGAATTATTAGACTTCAATTTTGATTTATAAATATAAATTGTTTAATTAAAAATTAAAATTAAAATTAAATTATTAAATATAATAAAAGATAAAGTATAATTTAATTAAGTTGAATTTTGTTGTAAAATTTGAAAATTTGTATAATCAAATATAAGATATTTAATAAATACTAATTAATATATTAGATACCAGAATTTAGGATTACTTATAATTCTAATTAATATTTAATTAAAATATAATTATAAAGTTTACACTTTATCATAAATGAACGTAGGCTCTCCGGGAGGAAGCAATCTTGGTATATCCTTTTAAATTATTTATAGAATTCTTTAACTTGTTCGTGTGAAAATTATTAGAAATTGAATATTTATGCAGTAAAAATAAATTTTAATAACCTATTTTAAAATTGATTTTAAAAATCAAATTTCATTTAAAAAAAAGATATGATTTATTATTCATAAAAATTTCTTTTATTGTGTACAAGAAGGCATTGCGTCCCAATTTGATTCGCCTATAAGTAGATAACAATCTCAACAAATCCATTATTGCATTAGACTTTGCCTACACGCAGGTCGTATTACCTATCCGACCACCACTATGTGACATGTCCTAATTACATTAACGACGAAAGATGCGATAGGATGTGTTGCTGTCAATCCATGTGCTCTTGGCCCACCACTAGAGAATCAACTTTAACACGTCGCATCAATGTTCTGAAATTCAGACTGGTCATTGAATTGGTGATTTTATTGGTCATCGATTTGACTGGTTCGACCGGTTCAACCACCTGTCAAACATGTGTGACATAATAATTATGCAATAATTATATTTAATTATATATAATATTAGAAATATTTAAAAAAATTCAAAAAATTCAAAAAAAAATTGTCGAACCGATCCAACCGGTCAATTGACTGGTTCAGACTGGATCAATTTACAACCGATTTTGAAGGATAAACCGGACCGGACCACCGACCGGTCACCGGTTGGACCGGCCGATCCGGTCCGAGTTTAAAAACACAGTGCCGCATAATGTAAACAACGACCTGGGATTACCTTGCGAAGCACCACCCAGTCTTCAGTTCTCACCAAACCTAATCCAGAGATGTTTTAAGTTGAAATTTTGTTTCATGTTTTCTGTAAATATTGGGAAAAAGTGAAGGAAGATGGTTGAAAATTAATAATTGTTAGGCAATTATATTCCATCTTTTTACTGTTCCTATATTCTCTAACTTAACCTTTCTCAAGACAAGATCGAAAAGGGAATCAAGCCCGGACCGGTGAATCAAGTAAAATTCACTAAGGAAGACGTGCGACTCTTAGAAGAGAGCTTGCAACACAGAGAAGAGCAGTAGTAGCTGGTGGCCTTAATTTGTGTAGAATCCATTTACATGAGCAACGTGATAAATTTGGTAATCTTGGACTGTGGTACTATCCTCACAATATATCGTGTTTCTCCTTAATTTCTTCTTCTTAACGCAGGGATTGAACTGTAAGCAAATGATGGTGACAGAATGTATGACATTTTCATAAAATTTTGGTAGAAAAATTTTATTGTCAAATTTATGATTGACTATATAAATAGTTACAATGAGATGTTATATACTAATCTACCCAAAAAAAAGAGGCAACCCTTGCCACTAACTTATTATTAATTACAATTTGGCCTAATAAATAAATAAAAACAAGGAAATTATAATACTTCCCCTCAGGTCAGCGCATGAAGATTGTGAATGCTCAACTTGTCAAGAAGAGTATGAAACTGAGCATGTCTAAGAGCCTTGGTGAAGAAATCCATAGGCTACAAATCGATCTGAATATGACGAGTCTCAAGAACACGTGTCTGAACGTGTTTGCGAACAAAATGACAATCGATCTTTATGTATTTTGCTCGCTCATGGAAGACTAGGTTAGCTGCAATGTGAATGGCAAATTGATTATCATAAAATAACAATACAGGCTCGAGATGAGTGACGCCAAGAGAGTGCAACAAAGTCTTGAGCCATAATAGCTTACTAGTAGTGGCTGCCATAGCCCAATACTCTGCCTCGGTGGAAGAACGAGAAAGGATGAGTTGCTTTTTTGTCTTCTAAGCATTCTACGATCTACCCAAGAAGACAAAGTAGTCGGTAACAAATCGTCGTGTAATAGGATAACTCGCTCAATCAGAGTCACAAAAACCTCAGAGATGTAAATCACACTCAGGTCGAAGAAGGATGCCCTACCCGAATTTCTCTTTATGTAGTGAACTACTCGCATTGCTGCATCAAAATGGACTTGGCGAGGTTTTTGGAAAAACTGAGACAAAATGTGGACGGCATAAGAGATCTTCGGTCACGTGATCACCAAATAAATCATACGCCTAAAGAGGTATCCATACATCATGGGATCCTTGGCAAAGTCTCCTTTGCCATCTCGAGGCTATAATGTTGCTCCATAGGCGTGTCGGTTGGTTGACACCCTAACAAACATGTCTCCGATAAAATATCCTGTGTAAACTTCCTCTGGTAAAGAAACAACCCCTAAGGAGATCAAGCTACCTCAACTCCAAGAGAGTATTTTAGCACGTCAAAGTCTTTGATGTTAAAATATTAATGCAAATAGACTTTGAATCTCGAGCAAGCATCATGGTCATTGCCCATAAGAATGAGATCATCCACATAAACTAACAATGGTCTGCAATAAAAAGTAAATAATGAATAGTTAGCTCGAGACTGAACAAAACCATACCTCTGCGAACCAATTCCTAGATGCTTGTAGGAGGTCATACAAAGATTTGTGTAGCCTGTAAACCTTCCCATCCTGCCCATGCCCAAAGCCCAATAGTAGTCTCGTGTAGACCTCCTCCTTGAGATCACCATGCAAAAAGGCATTGTTGACGTCCATCTAATAGAGTTCCTAACCTCGAGCAATGACAACGAACAAGAAAACTCGAATAGTCTCCAACTTGGCAACTAGAGCAAATGTCTCATGGAAATCCAATACTTCAATATGCATAAATCCTTTGGCTACCGAGCGCGCCTTGTATCATTCCACCGTGCCATCTGCCTTATGTTTGATTTTATACACTTATTTGCAACCAATAGGCTTCTTGTACTGGGGAAGAGCCTCAAAAGTCCAAGTTCGATTTGCCTTAAGAGCAGCAATATATAAGGCCATCGCATCCCTCCATTGTTCATATCGCATCGCCTCTGCATAGTTTTGTTGCTCAACAACTGAACTTAACACTCCAAGAACTGCTTGGTGACTATGAGAAAATTTATCAAATGCCAGAAAATCAAATAATGGATAAAAAGTACCTGAGGATGATGCATGGGAAGGAAGATTCGAAGGGGGGAAGACTGCTTTGATCGTTGAGGCATTTGCACGAACTAAACATTCTCAAGCTTCCAATATTGCATTCAAATGTCCACGATCACCTTCAGATTTGGTCCTGATATGAGCAATATCAAAAGGACTAGTAGTGCTTGTTTTTGGCAAGTTGCACGGTCATCCAATAAAATCGAAAACATAATGTAATCATTAAAATGGGAGGGAAGGCTCTTTATGGACAAGATGTAGTGGTCTCCACACGACTATGATCATTGACAACTAAATCTCTAGATGGTGTGACATCCCCCCTTTCGTCCAAGTTCTTCCTCGGGCTCTTTGAGTCCTTGCTACCCCTTAATTCACACTCTTCCAAGTCTCCCTCAACCTCAACACCGTTCTTAAACCCAAGCTCACCCCCATCGCCCTCATTAACTAACAAAAAATTAGTAATAGGTTGGGAAGTCAGTTTTGGGATTTCAATAAGAGAGAATACATTTTATGAAAAACCACATCGCGAGACTAGAAAAAGACATGACACTCAATATTAAATAATTTCCACGCCTTCTAAGTGTGAGGATAACCAAAAAAAATATACCTTCGACTCCTACAGGAAAACTTATCTCCTTCTTTATGATGTGCATAACATAAGCATCCAAACACGCGCAAATGATCATATGAAGGACAAGTACCGAATAGCGATTCAAAAGGCAATTTTCCTTCTAGCCTAATAGTTGGAGTTCGGTTTATCAAGTAGGCTGCAGTCAAGACACATTTCCCACAAAACTTAATAGGCAAATTTGCTTGAAAACGCATCATCCTAGCAACTTCTAAAACATTTCGGTGTCAGCGCTCAACCCACCCATTTTGTTGTGGAATATTGACACACGTGGTTTCATGAATTATGCCATCCAAACAAAATTTCCCTCCATTATTGCTCTTAATCCACTTCACACATTAATTAAATTGTGTTTCAACCTTCTCACAAAAGTTTACCATATATTTGCTAGCTTCACTTTTCTCAATAAACAGATTCACCTAAATACATTGATTATAATCATAAACAATAGTTAAGAAATAGTGAGCACCACAACTAGTAAATTTTCTATAAGCACCCCACAAGCCACAATGTATAAGATCAAAAATATTCGCTGCACGATTATTACTAGAAGGAAATAAAGAGCGAGTCTATTTTGCTTGAAAACAAGAATCATAAATAAAATTGTCTTGAAAACATAAACAACCAGTTTTTGAAATGAAAGATAGATGCTGACTTGTTTGATGACCAAAATGTCGATGCCAAAGAACCAGGAATCCGCCGCTTCCATCTTTAATGCCACATGTTCCCTATGTGACTTCTTTACTTAAAATGACTTGACTCTTCATAGTTGCGATCATTTTTTCACTTTGGAAACAAAATGGGCAACGAGGTAAATTTCTTTACATCTTCTAAAGGTTCGAAGCTCCAAGTCATGTGATTGGATGCACCACTGTCTAATATCCAAACAAATTCATTGCACAGCTTACCAGAAAGTTTGTCGATGCTTTCGCGGTTTAGCAAAGATAATAGCATTTGAAACTGCTCCTAAGAGAGTCCTTGCATCATTGGAAGTCCCTCGGAGTTATTCTTAAAGGCATGGAACGTTGAGGCCCTCTTTCCTTTTGAACCAGAAACTGAGAGCCCTCAATTTTGCTATTGTTGGGCCAAGGGCTGTCCTAAGCCCTGTTGGATGCCTTCGTTGCCACTATTTCTAGATGGATCTCGACTCCCTCCTCCACAGTTCCTTTCTCTTATACCAACCCGCTAATTCGGGTAACCAATAAGCTTTGTTAAGATATTTATTATGTCTTATTATTTAATTTTGACATTTTTTATTATTGGGTATTCAAGATAACAGTTAAAAATATAAATCAAGAAGTGGTGTAAATAAATAACACTTTTTACTTGAATTGGATTTTTGAATAAGAGTTTTTACAAAAATAGAAGTCTATCTTAAATGAAGATTGGTGTGGATCATGTTGATTGAGATATAAATAATGCAAGATGGCTTGAGTGAAGGTTGCATGAAGATTTTTATGTCTTTATCTTACTGCGTGTGTGACTCCGTTCTTTGCACTACACACGTGAGTAATCTGGTGAGGTTTTATAATGTGTGTTGATAGTGATTAGGAGAGAAAATTGTGTTGTATTTGATTTGAGTATTTTACTGCTCTGAGGGAGGCTTGCGTGTGAATTGGTCTGTGTGTTGGTGTGGGTTCATCATAGGTGCATGGGCTGATAACATTGGAGGTGTGTGTAGAAAAGTGTGAGTGAGAGATTTGTGTGTGTTGTTCACGACTGTGTGCGGTTTTCTTGTTGGTTATGTTGTGATTGTCCTGATAACCATGAGTTGCTTGTCATTGGTTATCAATTACCTGGAAGGGTTGTTGGAATAACTTCACGTTGATGCTTATTCCATCTTGGCGTTGTAGTTTTTATTAATTAATTATGTAAAGACTCCTTGGTGAAGTGGGGAACAAAAGTTGAATGGGTCATTAGTGATTCAAGAAACACATGTTGATGTGTGTATGTTGGACCCGAATGTTTCCTAAATGATCAGAACTATTGAATGAGAAATTCTGGTGATTAGTTATCTCCTTCTTTATGATGTGCATAACATAAGCATCCAAACACGCGCAAATGATCATATGAAGGACAAGTACCGAATAGCGATTCAAAAGGCAATTTTCCTTCTAGCCTAATAGTTGGAGTTCGGTTTATCAAGTAGGCTACAGTCAAGACACATTTCCTACAAAACATAATAGGCAAATTTTCTTGAAAACGCATCATCCTAGCAACTTCTAAAACATTTCGGTGTCAGCGCTCAACCCACCCATTTTGTTGTGAAATATTGACACACGTGGTTTCATGAATTATGCCATCCAAACAAAATTTCCCTCCATTATTGCTCCTAATCCACTTCACACATTAATTAAATTGTGTTTCAACCTTCTCACAAAAGTTTACCATATATTTGCTAGCTTCACTTTTCTCAATAAGCAGATTCACCTAAATACATTGATTATAATCATAAACAATAGTTAAGAAATAGCGAGCACCACAACTAGTAAATTTTCTATAAGCACCCCACAAGCCACAATGTATAAGATCAAAAATATTCGCAGCACGATTATTACTAGAAGGAAATAAAGAGCGAGTCTATTTTGCTTGAAAACAAGAATCATAAATAAAATCATCTTGAAAACATAAACAACCAGTTTTTGAAATGAAAGATAGATGCTGACTTGTTTGATGACCAAAATGTCGATGCCAAAGAACCAGGAATTCGCCGCTTCCATCTTTAATGCCACATGTTCCCTATGTGACTTCTTTACTTAAAATGACTTGACTCTTCATAGTTGCGATCATTTTTTCACTTTGGAAACAAAATGGGCAACGAGGTAAATTTCTTTACATCTTCTAAAGGTTCGAAGCTCCAAGTCATGTGATTGGATGCACCACTGTCTAATATCCAAACAAATTCATTGCACAGCTTACCAGAAAGTTTGTCGATGCTTTCGAGATTTTGCAAAGATAATAGCATTTGAAACTACTCCTAAGAGAGTCCTTGCATCATTGGAAGTCCCTCGGAGTTATTCTTAAAGGCATGGAACGTTGAGGCCCTCTTTCCTTTTGAACCAGAAACCGAGAGCCCTCAATTTTGCTATTGTTGGGCCAAGGGCTGTCCTAAGCCCTGTTGGATGCCTTGGTTGCCACTATTTCTAGATGAATCTCGACTCCCTCCTCCTCAATTCCTTTCTCTTATACCAACCCGCTAATTCGAGTAACCAATAAGCTTTGTTAAGATATTTATTATGTCTTATTATTTAATTTTGTCATTTTTTATTATTGTGTATTCAAGATAACAGTTAAAAATATAAATCAAGAAGTGGTGTAAATAAATAACACTTTTTACTTGAGTTAGATTTTTTAATAAGAGTTTTTACAAAAATATAAGTCTATCTTAAATGAAGATTGGTGTGGATCATGTTGATTGAGATATAAATAATGCAAGATGGCTTGAGTGAAGGTTGCATGAAGATTTCTATGTCTTTATCTTACTACGTGTGTGACTCCGTTCTTTGCACTACACACGTGAGTAATCTGGTGAGGTTTTATAATGTGTGTTGATAGTGATTAGGAGAGAAAATTGTGTTGTATTTGATTTGAGTATTTTACTGCTCTGAGGGAGGCTTGTGTGTGAATTGGTCTGTGTCTTGGTGTGGGTTCATCATAGGTGCATGGGCTGATAACATTGGAGGTGTGTGTAGAAAAGTGTGAGTGAGAGATTTGTGTGTGTTGTTCACGACTGTGTGCGGTTTTCTTGTTGGTTGTGTTGTGATTGTCCTGATAACCATGAGTTGCTTGTCATTGGTTATCAATTACCTGGAAGGGTTGTTGGAATAACTTCACGTTGATGCTTATTCCATCTTGGCGTTGTAGTTTTTATTAATTAATTATGTAAAGACTCCTTGGTGAAGTGGGGAACAAAAGTTGAATGGGTCATCAGTGATTCAAGAAACACATGTTGATGTGTGTATGTTGGACCCGAATGTTTCCTAAATGATCAGAACTATTGAATGAGAAATTCAGGTGATTAGTCATAAGTAAAGTACAAATAGATGAAAGTTCTTGAACCAAGAATTTATAGACAAGAGCAAAGTAGGGAACGAGAGATGTGAATAGATTCATGATTTACTATTGTGTTTTGGTGGGTAAAAGATTTTGAAGTGAGAAGAATTAAGGTGAAAGTTAGAAGGAGAATGGAAGTCAAAAATGTAGTTGCATTTGTGTAGTAAGCTGACGAAGAATACGTATATATGTGTGTATGTTCTAACATTGGTGTTCATGATTAGTCATAGATTATGATTTTCTTTACGGAGGAAATTGATTGAAATGAAGTTGAGAGGAAGAATAGGGTTTGAGCATGAAAGTTGAAAATGTAGAAAAGTAACAAGGTATGAATAGGTTGATTATGAATTTTGGGTTTTGATGATTTCTTTGACTAAACTTGTATATTTTGGAGCAGTATAAATTTATGGTGAATGAGTTGATTGAAATGGAGTAGAAAAACTAGAAATAAAAGTTTGAAATATTAGGTTCTGGAAAATTTAAGTATGGAAATCTTGGGAATGAATAGTAATGGAGAGTTGGATTTTTGATCTGAAAGTCATATGAATTTTCTAGGTTGATCTAGAGAGATTTTGATGAAATTGTATCCATGAAATTGTAACTTATCTTTCTAGCTTTCAATTGATATAAAGTATGAAATTTTTGGACAATGTAGTTGGAAGGTATGATCATTAGAAGTTGTGATACTGTTTAGGCTAGAACTTTCGGGACAACCACATTAATTTGAAAATTTGAGCCTTATAAAGGTAGAAATTGTTTTTAAATACTTCATAAAAATTGTATATCTTTCTTTTACCTTTTCAACGATATAAAGTTTGTAAATTTTGGATATTGGAACAGGGAGATACGAGCGTTACAAGTTGTAAGGTTTGATTCGTCTCATTATGACGTCAGCATTCGTCTCAGAATGATGTCAGCATTCGTCTCAATTTGGCCAAAACATCTTCTAGTCCAAATTTGATCCTCTAGATGATAGAATTGATCTTTAAGGTCTTCATAAGAGTTATAGATCTTGAAGTCCTCTTTCTATTCATCTAAATAAAACTTGAATCCAAGTTCTGTACAGAAAGTTATACCTGTTTTTCCAATTTGTCTCATTATGACATCATCATTCGTCTCAGAATGACGTCAGCATTCGTTTCAATTTGGCCAAAACATCTTCTAGTACAAATTTAATCCTCTAGATGATATAATTGGTCTTTAAGGTCTTATGAAAGTTATAGATCTTGAAATCCTCTTTTTATTCATCTAAAGAACACTTGAATCTGAGTTCTATACAGAAAGTTATACCCATTTTTCTAATTCATCTCATTATGACGTCAGCATTCGTCTCAGAATGACGTCAGCATTCTTCTCAGTTTGGCCAGAACATCTTCTGGTCCAAATTTGATCATCTAGATGATAGAATTAGTCTTTAAGGTCTTAATAAGAGTTGTAGATATTGAAGTCCTCTTTCTATTCATCTAAAGAACACCTGAATCCGAGTTCTATACAGAAAGTTATACCTATTTTTCCAATTCGTCTCATTATGACATCAGCATTCGTCTCAGTATGACGTCAGCATTCGTCTCAGTTTGGCCAGAACATCTTCTGGTCCAAATTTGATCCTCTAGATGACATAATTAGTCTTTAAAGTCTTCATAGAGTTGTAGATCTTGAAGTTATCTTTCTATTCATCTAAAGAAAACCTGAATCCGAGTTTTGTACAAAAAGTTATATTCATTTTTCCAATTCACCTCATTATGACGTCAGCATTCATCTCAGTTTGGCCAAAACATCTTCTAGTCCAAATGTGATCCTCTAGATGATAAAATTAGTCTTTAAAGTCTTTATGAGAATTTTAGATCTTGAAGTTCTCTTTCTATTTATCTAAAGAACACCTAAATCCAAGTTCTGTACATAAAATTATACCCAATTTTCCAATTCGTCTCATTATGACATCAACATTCGTCTCAGTATGACGTTAGCATTCATCTCAGTTTGGTCAGAACATCTTTTGGTCCAAATTTGATCCTTTAGATGACAGAATTGGTCTTTAAGGTCTTCATGATAATTGTAAATCTTGAATCCCTATTTCTATTCATATAAAGAACACCTAATTCTGAGTTCTATACAGAAAGTTATACCCATTTTTTCAATTCATCTCATTATGACATCAGCATTCGTCTCAGTATGATGTCAACATTCGTCTCAGTTTGGCCAGAATATCTTCTAGTCCAAATTTGATCCTCTAGATGATAGAATTGATCTTTAAAGTCTTCATGAAAGTTATAAATCTTGAAATTCTCTTTCTATTGATCCAAAGAAAATCTTAATTTGATATATGTAGGGAAAATTATGGCAATTTTCCCAACCTTGTATCGTCTGATGACATCACTTCATCTCAAAATAACGTCATATCTTCTGTTCTATTTTTGACCCCTCAGATGATAGAATTTGTCTCTAAGGTCTTCATAAGACTTGTAGCTCTTGAAGTCTTCTTTCAAAACATCCAAATAAAACCTCAATCATAAATTCTACAGAAAGTTATGTTAATTGTCCCAAGAGAGGTTCAATATGATTGAGGACCAAGTCATGTTTAATTCTTTTGGCCATAACTTCTTGTATAGACACCCGAATGACTTGATTCTTGAACCATTGGATTTGTAAGACGTTTTTCTATATCTTTGACAAAAATCATAGCCATCTGAAATGAAGTGAGAAATATTGAGTGGAAAACGTGGGACGGGTACAATGAGTGTACTCTTAAATAGTATGAACTGATGTTATTCCACTGAACATACTTCAGTATTTTGATAATTTCTGGAGCTCTACAGATCCAAATGAGATGATTTCTAATTTGAGGTAAACTAGAGACATGGAGATACAGATGGAATGAAGAAATTGGATCTAATTTAGTCTCTAATATGTTCAAATTTCAGATAGAAGTTGTGCATAGTATACTATTATGGACAAGAGCAGTCTAAAAATGTTTGAAGTGCATCTTTTGAATCACTAAACCAAATTGAATGATTTTGGTGTCCTTAGAAACGTAAGACAATAGAGAAGAGTCTTCTAGATTAAAGTTGCTATGTTATGATGTTCAAGTGTATTTTTGGCAAGACACTTAAGTGTAAAAGACATAAGGCATAAATGAAAGGGCAAATAGGACAATTCTCAATCATTAAGGGCATAACTGGAAGAAGAAATGTTGTCTTGCTTGTAAATAAAGAATAAAAACGTGAATGGAAGGAAAAGAAGAGGGAAGAAAGAAAATTCTAGAGAAAAGAGAGAGAATGTTATGAAAAAGAGAGAAGTACAAAGAGAAGAAGAGAAAGAGAAAGAAGAGAAAACAAGCGAGGGTTTCAATTTCCCCTAACCTACAAGAGAGATTCTGGAGTTGATCAAGAAAAGAAACAAGTAGAGGAAGAGAAGAGCTTCCCTTTGAGCTAAAGATCCCTTAATTTGGTGAAGAATGAAGGGATCAAAGAGACAAGAGGAATAAGAGAAGAGGCATGTTTGAGCAAGCCTATAAACAAGGAAATCAGGTGGGTTTCATATTTATAATAGTGGTAATGAGCCATTAATGTTCTTCCAAGTTAAGAAAATAAAATGATTTTGATTATTTCACAAAGATTGCTTTTGAATGATTTGCAAAATTGTTACATGTTTCGATATATGAATTCTATTGATGAACTTTAAAATAAAGATGGAAATACATTGTAATATTTTATGTTATGCCTTGAAACATGCCTTGACATTCTGTTTGAATGAAAAACATGAAAAGTATGAAAACATTTCATTTTTGATAGAATGATTTTGAGCATTTTTTATGTGCTTCTGTTTGGACGAGAATGGAACCATTTTATTCTTTACGTGTGTAACATCCCATCACCGATGGGAAGGGTATTTTAGTAAATTGGGACGGGTTAGGAGTATTAAATTATAGCTCGGCATGTGCATACAGCATATAGCCTTTATGACTGATGACTGTTTTGCATATGCACATGATAACATGCATTCATGACATTTTCCGGCTTAAGTTTCAAATTGAGACCTTTTGTGAAATTTTATGGGATAATAGTATTTGGAAAATTATTTGGAGTGTGTCATAAATTGTTTCCCATTTTTAGGAATTTATGGGAATTTTTCTGGAATTTTTCGGGGTTCTTGCCCGGACCGGAAAATTCCAACTGACGGGCTGAGTGAGTCTTTTTGTACTGAAAAGGAATTGCCTAATGGCATAAGATTAGTGCATAAATAATTGTGGGAATTATTTAAGTGCCATGATTAGAGGTTAATTGGGTTTAGTGCTAAATTGATTAAGATTAGTTAGATGTTTGTCTTATCTCAATTAAAATGCCAAGTGTCCTCTTCATTTTTGTCTCTTTATATGCATCATCCACGACTTTCAAAGTTGGAGCCTCCCTTGTCATACACGGTTATCATTCTTTAGTGTATAAATTATCTCCTTGAAAGTTGAACAAGAGTGTTTTTAAAAATTGAAAAGTTCATCCTCCGAAACCATCCTCCTCCTCCTTCGAAATTTTCTTCTACTTATCTCCTACAAGACACTTCTCCTTAGTTCCTTGCTTGCTTTTCTTCATACACAAGCTAAGTTGAAACTTTGAATTGATGATGCTCTTTGGGATGCTTGTCATAACCGTGGATGAGGTTTGAAACAAAAGAAGTTGGTGTGAACTTAGAGCTTGGAGGAAAGTAGAGCTTGTAACTCATTTAAGGTAAGAGTTTTATTTGTTGTTATCCTTTTGGTAGTTAGAAGCATTTATAGGCTTCCTTTGAGCACTTATTTGATCATGAAAGGGGTAGGTTTGAATGGGTTTAATGTATGTTTGTGTAAGGGAATTGGTTATGGTAGTTAAAATAGGTGATAAGTGATGTTATTAATGATGTTTATGATGCCTAATACATGAAATAAAGTATGGAAATGTGTAAGTATAGTGTTGCCAATTTTTCAGTATTAGCCCTAGTATATGTATGACTGTAGAAATATTTAATTTGTATTTATTTGGATGTCTAGTGATGTGAAAAGGCATTGAAGTGGTTGAACTAAGGTTAACCTTAAATCTGGAAAATTGGAATTATAATTGATGTTACTGTTTTGTTCATAATTTATTATGTAGTAATGAAAATGAGGTAAGGTCAGTGGCCACTGAAACTTTGGGATGTTGGCTTCAATTTAGTGTGAAATAGGTGTTGTTAAATTTCAATGATAGAAGGGTGAATTTTTGAATGCAAAGTTACTGTTCCATTGCCTGTGAACAGTAACCGCAACCATGACATCTGAGTTTTGTTGATTTTTATGAATTAATTGAGATGGAATTAGGGAAAATGGTCTCCATGGAAGTTGTAGCATATGGAATTATCTTTCCATTGCTACTGATTTTTCTATTTTTAGAATTGTATATTGGGAGATATGAATTGATTACTAATGACTGGTTTTGAGCATTTTGGATGAAACCTAGCTTAAGTGTGATTTTGTGAGTTTACTGATTGGAGGCAATTTTAACATTTTATGTGGACTGAATTGGTGTGAGTGAGCTTCTGAAAAGTTGTATAAGAAGAGATTACCTTGAAATTGATATTTGGTGTGTAATTTTTAGAAGTCAGAATTGGGAGTTATGATTTTTCAAAAATGAACCCTACATTAGGTTATGAATGGCTGATCATAACAGTAGCTTCCATAACAGTTTTGAAATTGTTAGAGATCGAATTGGATGATGAGTGCTTCATGAAAATTGAAGTTTGAGATGTTATCTTTACAGGGATATAAAGTTCTGATTTTACTGACTTGTTTACAGGGAGATATGCTTGTTGTAAGGTTACTGCCCAAATTGAAGGATTGCAGGGACAGTAACATTAAATGAATTAATGGACTTGCTTAGAAATAGAATCTGATTTTGGATTGTTCATGAAAGTTGTTGAGGACAATGTGAACTTATTGACCATATTTTGTGGTAATTTATTTCTGAAGAATCAGTGAGTTATGAAAGTGTCAAGGTACTGCCCTGTGTTAATGGGAATTGAGTAGGCAGAAGGTTTGATGGGATATTTGACACCCTTAGGGTTGGAATTGATTTTTATGGTCTTCTTGAGAATTGTAGAGCTTTTCATAAGCTCTCCAACAAGGTATAGTTTGCATTTTTCAGAAATGTGTAGAAAGAGTTATGGGTGTTGGAAGTTTGGTTGGAAATCAGAAAATAAAGGGAAAAATAATGGCAATAGTTATATATATTACTTGTTGAATTTTGATTTCTTTCGTGAATAGCTTTTCCGTCCGACGTCCGATTGACCTGATTCTAGAGGCATCGGATTCATTGAATATTGAATTTCATTTTATAAGAAATTGAGAATTTTTAGACGGGAAATTGACGTGGCTCTGGGTGACGGAACTTTTAATCATCGTTTTATTTAATCGGGGACCTATAGAGGTCCGAATTGCGCACCGTCGGCCTAATAGGTTTCTGAATTTTTGATGAATTTTTATAATGGAAAAAAAAGGGGGATTAGGGCCGGGAATTCATGAACATGCATATATCATCATCATGAGCACAAATTTCATATTTAGTGACTCGTGCTTTTTCTGATTCATATAGAGGCCAATTGGAGCGTCGATTGACCGACGTCACAGAGACTTCCCGGCATTAGCTCGGAAGTAATAGGTGAGTAACCTAGTTGGTCTCTCAAATTTCTGGTTGTTTATATGCTCAACGTGAGTTACGTGCAAAAGTGAATTGAATGATCACTGCATGACTACTGGCATGTATGAGATTGTATTGTATGATTTTACTGTACTGAATGATACTGATACTGATAGACTGGGCTTTATAGCCATCATACTGAACACTGCTATACTGGGCTTTATAGCCATATCATTGACTTATCGCTACACGGGCTTTATAGCCAAACACCGACATTCATCGAATATCGCATCGCATGCATAATTGCATGATCAGATAATGGACGTGCCCCAAGTTGCTATTTTTACTGATAAGAGCTTCAAGCTCTCATACTGTACTGACCGGGCCTCGAGCCCGAGGGGAGAAATCCCTGACGCGTCCCCACTGAACACTGACTGAGCACTTGGGCACAATACTGAATAACTGGAAAGAGTCACATATGCATTGCATTCGCATAAATGACTGTTCTGTGACATGTACTGCTTTTGTAATGGCATGAATTACTGTGAATGGTTTTCTGTTACTAGACATTGTTATTGACTGCTTACTGGTAATTGATTATTACTAGACTGTGCTGTACGCCATGGGCGTAATGCATGATTTGAGTGAACCATCGATGGTGGTTTCTCACTGAGTTCGCAAAACTCACCCAAAATTTGCATCATTTTTTTCAGGTCCTGAAGAATACCCCGGTTGACATAGGAGTATGTCTCACCGTAGACGAGTAAAGGTTAGAGATCGGGATCGCCAAGCGTCGCATTAGTGTCTTAGTAAATTGTGTTCCTTGATCGTCAGTATAACAAGGCTTTGTATTGTTATTGAGCCCATTGTGGTTTTAATGTTTTATGCATTGACCGATTGTAAATTATTACCGGATGACCGTAATAATGGCGGTTTATATTGAACACGGGTTTTATTTACTTACTTGTGTTTGCCGCGCTAACGTTGAATTAATGACTCAAAAGAAAAAATGTGTACTGAGTTTTAAATCGACTGATGTAGTACGCCACTCTCGCGGGGCACGGACTCGGATATCACCAACGATATCGGGTTCGGGTCTTGCGGGAGTGGGGTGTTACAACGTGCTTGTTGACAAGAGCCTTCTCCCCGCTGCCCGCTTGTGGCATATGAGCTCCGAAAATGGACTCATTATGTTCAGGGTACAAACTTCGGTTTCTCCCTTCTATTTCCATAGAACCCTCGAGCTATTTATTTGTGCATTGCATCTTTGCATAGTCATGAATAGTGCATAATTGAGTATTATGTGATGATATTTGAACCATGAGTTTAAGTTAAGACTATGATTTTTGTTTGAAAATTTGAGAACTGTACACTTTATAAATTTTTTATGACAAATGACATACTTCAATGATTTTGGTTATTCGTTATTATAAGCTTGTTACTCACGAGCTCTCCAGCTCACCCCTCCTGTCCCCATCTCCAGGTTATGAGCAAGAGATGGAGTAAAAGAGAATCAAGGCATCACTTCGAATTTGTTTGTTTTGTATTTTGCATTTTCAAATTATGTTGTAAGGCGGCTTGAGAAGCCATTATAGCTTTGCAAAACCCTTTTGTTTGAGGGTATTGAAATGTAAAGATGATGATTATTTGTATGTAATCTATTAACAAGTATGATGAAATAAAGAAATGAGAGTCTTATGATATTTCAGTAAGAGTTGGACTTCACATTTAGAGATAGGATCTATCATTAAGCTAATAAGTTTGTTTTGATGTTTGATTGTCATGGGCACGCCACCCTTGTGGAATGATAACTAATATGGGGTTTTTGGAAATAACCTTACAGGATTATACGCTCAAGTATTATTGAAAAACCGAAGGGGTTAATAATTTCACAAACTTTTCGCGAATTTCCTTGGCATCAATAAAATATAAAAATAAGCAAAACTGAAATAATAAAAACACCAGAAATTTGGTAACGCAATTCGGCTCACCTTGCCTACGTCTGCGGGGCCCTTACCCAGCTTAATCACTTTCACAAAAGTACAATAGTTTTACCTAAGGCTTTACTGAGCTGACACCACTTAACCCTCGACACTATCACTCAACCTCACTTCCCGTGAATGAATTTCACACCTACAAGTACGACCGCCTCATACTAACCTCGTCAGAGGATTTGTCTAACTACTTTCACTCAAAAAATAATAAATAAAAACAACTCACGTATTTAATCAACTGAAAATTAAATAATGAAAATACTTGAGACAAAAGAAAACTTCCCTATGAATTTGTCTTCTCAAAATAACTCAACTGAGAGCTTTCTCCACAATTAATTCTTCTATATTGACAAAGCAACATCCTCATGGCACATCTAGAAAAAACGTTAATCACATATAATCCTTAACATACGCAGCCGTGATATTTTCTCCAAATACCCATGAAAACCTCATCCTATAGAAGCTCACGTGTTGGGACCCGATCTGGGAACCGGATCCCAACCGAAAAGCGAAAACGGATACGAAGAATGAGGCGAACAATTTTTCGATATCGGGAGTGAAAGTTATGATCAGTCAAAGTTTGAGTGTGTTAGGGTTGACTTTTGTTATAGTTGAAACTTTGACTGAGAAATTAACCTAGTTAGAGGTTAATTGAGCTTTGATGTTCTTCATGAAAGTTGAAGGATTTTATTTGATCTTTATTTTGATATAAAGTATGCAATTTTTCGATCAAGGAGTGAGATTGCCTTATGGTTTGAGAAATGTTTAGAAGCCTAGGAGTGTGTTGCTGCTATTGGATATTGAGTTTTTATGCAGGTACTTGAGTCGGGATGAATAGAATTGAAGATTATGGTTAGTTGCATAATAGGGGAGGTGCTGTCCAATTTTACCAATTTTTCCTAAAATTGGGCAGCAACTTCACTTAGGTTTTAGAACACTTTAGAGCTTGAATTAGTTTGTGTGGTCTTCTTGAAGAATGTAGAACATGTTTAGATCTTTCCAATGACATAAAGTTTGCCACATTTAGACTTAAGATGAAAAAGTTTTGAGAGCTGAAAGATTTCAGCTGCTGTTGATGAGGGCTGAAATTTTGCAGCACCTTTAGAAGGCTTTTTCACCCTCCTAGAGGCTGATCTGGTTTTTGCTTCCTTCATGAAAAATGTAGATTGTCTTTATATATTTAAAATGAGGTATAATTGGTCAAATTTAGACTTAATATAAAGAAGTTATGAGATTGAGAAGATGACAGTTACTATTCATTTGAATTGAGTTACTGTTTTATTGGATTTATACAGGCAGTAACTTTGAGAGGGTTTTTAACCCTTTAAATGATTGAATCGATTTTTTCTCCCTTCATTAAACTTGTAGATAATCCTTTATTCTTTCTATTGAGGTATTCCATGCCTTATTTCGAGTTAGGAGTAAAAAGTTATGGGAATTAGACTTAGTTCGATTCATCGCTCATTTGGCAATTTTGGACAAAACTTTTGGGAGGGTTTTTCACCCCTTTAGAGCTTGTTTTGGTTTTTCCATCCTTCATAGAACATGTAGATTATCTTTTCCCCTTTCTGATGAGGTATCATTTGTAATTATTGCAGTTAGGAATAAAAAGATATGAGTTTGGGAATGTTGACAGTTACTGTTCATTAGGCTAAATTACTGTTCCATTGATTTTCACTTAGGCTGAAACTTTGTGAGAGTTTTTACCCCTTTAAATGATTGAATGATTTTTGTTTCCTTCATTAAACTTGTAGGTAATCTTCTTATCTTTCCAATGAGGTAAAATGTGTCATTTTTAGACTTGTGTGCTAAAAGATATGAATTCTCAAATTCTTGGTATTGTGTAGGGAAATTGACATTTTTAGTGGCAGCAACTTTAAAGCAAATTTTAACACTCTTAATGGCTAAAGTAGTTTTTAAATCCTTCTAGGAAATATTAGAGATTCCTTTTATCTTTTTATTGACACTAAATTTATGAAATTTCGATTTCGGGGTGAAAAGTTTTTAAAGTTTAAAGTTAGAGAAGTTTTCATTAGTTTTAAGAGTTGAATTTTCAATTTGGAGAAATTAAACCCTGTTTCCTATTTTTATTCGTTTCTCCTCCGTTTGACCTCCGATTTTCATGATTTTCGAAGCGTTGGATTTGAAATTTTTTAAACCCCTCTTTAGTAAAATGAGAGTGACGAGTTTGGTCGGACTTTACGGATGATATTAAAGAGAGTCAATTACGTGACGGTTTTAAATGTAATTCCGTTTTCGGGCGATTTTGTGAGCTATAGAGATCCGATTGAGGCGATTTCTGATTCTAATTGATCGAGAGATATGAAATTTCATGTTAGTCTAGGATTAGGATTTAGTTATGGGCCCTAAGCAGAGAAATTTTATTGGGTGATAATTAGGGTGAACTTATCAAGCTTTGTTCGGATGACGTTAAATAAGTTCGATTTGAGGTTTCTTTCGTGGTGAGGAATTCCTCCCTCGTGAGATGCGCGTCCAGATGTCACGTAGGACGTCGGGCACGCGACTCTTCGGGGAGGGGTTCCAACATCACGTACACACACCGCTGGGCATAAATTCATCAACATATTTCAGCCCATCAACAAGACAATATACGCAGCCAACCAACTTCAATCTAACTCCCACGTAATCTGCTCTATTTCACTCAATTGATTAGCACCAGCTACATCCACTCTCTGCCAGATAATTGTGCAACTGTTTTTTTTTTAAAGCCAAGAAGGTGCGCAGTCAACTTGTATTTTTCTCTCTTCTAACCCGTGACCCACACTCACTCAACAACAAAACAGCTGCAGATTGAATTTTAGGTTTTCATCCTTGTCACATATGTATCTTATACTCCTTTTTCAAATCAAATAGAAATCCACGTAGCCCATAATCTAATTGGATTTCTAATAAAACAAATCCACGCAGATACCATATCCCATTAGCTATTTGGACTTCTAATAAAACACAAAATCCACCTCTTATATGTCCAATTTAAAATTCCAAAATCAAACAAAGAAATTATAAAATATATTCTAACAATCTCCCTCTTTTTGACATTTTTGTCACAAATATGAAACTCCTCTTAAACAACATAATTGGACATATAACCATCAAATACACAAATCATATAACCATCAAATACACAAATCATATGACAAATACTCCCCCTTAATCCAATATCAAGTTCCAAAGAACATCAATCATCCAAATTTCTCCCCCTTGGGACAAAAAGATGCCAAAAAGTAAGACGAATAGTCCCACATATACCTTGAAATCTCCCCCTAAATAGAACATTCACCATAAACAATCTGATGTCTCCCCTTTGAGACAAAATAGTATCAAAACGCATAATCATACCAGCGGAAGAATTATAAGCACACCAAGAAGACAATTTTCCACCATTCGAAATACTGAGAGATATGCCCAAAAGTTAGAGAGATACTGTAACATCCCATCACCGATGGGAAGGTTATAATGGTAAATTGAGACGGGTTAGGATTTTACCGCATATTATTGACTGAGCATTCATTTGACCTCTAATTTTGGAGGCCATGAGTCTTTTGCACATGCACATATAGGTACATGCATTCATGACTTTTCCCGGCATTTGATTTTGAATATGATATGAATTGTGATTTGAGAGATAATTAGATTTGATTGTGATTTATTGGAAATTTTAGAATATTTGGGTCTGAATAGTTGATTTGGAAATATTTTAGAGTGATTATTAATTAATGGGAACTTTAGAAATTTTTTTGAAAATTTGGGAGAAAATGTCCAGACCGAAAATTTTTCGAGTGGCGGATTGATTGAATGGATAGGACCGAAATGATTGTCCAATGGTTATGGAAATTTAGAATTTATGATTTTAGAAATTAAAATGAAGAGCCACTGAAAGTTGGACAAATTGGACTGAAAATGAATTGAAAAGAGAAAGTGAGGAAGGAGACAAGAGGCGTGAGTGATTATCCTTTAAATAGCTTAGGTTTTAAAGTTGAAAGAAAAGGAAAGTTCTCCTTCTCTCCTAGGGCACGATCGTTTCTTCTTCCTTGGGAGATCTTCGATCCTTGCCTTTCCACTTGCTTGCTTTTCCTTCCTTGTGTAAAGCTTTGCTTGATGCTTAAGGGAGCTGATATTTTGTGTGGATTTAAGAGCTAACCGTGGAAGATGGAGGAAGTGAAAAGAGTTGGAGGATTTGAGGATTCGAGCTTGAATTGGTAAGTAATTGATTGTATGTTGTTGATTTATTGTGTTTAAAGCATGCATGGGGTTAATTATTAAAGATTAAAGTGTTTGAGTTAAGTTATAACTGATTTTAGTGAGAGAAATGAGAGAAAATGCTTCGAAGAAGACGAACCAGGACTCGCACGTCGCGACGAGAAAATAATTACACGTCGCGACGAGAAAATGATTAGACGTCGCGGCGAGAAAAGGGGTTTACGCCGCGACGAGCGATAGATTGGGACGTCGCGACAAGCAAGATTATACGTCGCTACGAGCCACTGGATTGACGTCGCGGCGAGCGTCCTCACGTCACGGCGAGGCTGTTTTTCCTGAATGAATATAGTTTAGTTTTAGGGGCATAACTTTTAGTGTAGGCCTCCAATTGGGATGATTTTTGATTCGTTATGATCTACAGAAAGAGGTCTACAATTGAGGAAAAGAATGAGAGTTTGAATTCAAGTTTTTGAGATCTCAATTATAAAAAGAAAGTTAAAAATGTGACTGAATCAGTGTCGTGGATTTCGTACCGTTCCGGCCGGTACCGGCCGGAACGTTCCGTACCAGCCGGAAAACGGTACCGGAACGGGCATATAGGTACTGGGACTGAATTCCGGTCGGTACCGGTCGATTCCGGTCGGTACCGACCGGTACCGCCGATACCGGAATATTCTGGGGTCATTCCGTAAAATGAAAACTTGGAGGGGTCATTTTGCAAATAAAAAAAATTAAAACCTAATTTTACTTCTACCTCTTCCCGCCCCCGACTGTCGCCATCTCGCTTCGTCTTCTTCTGTCTTCTCTCCCTTCCGCCGTCGTCGCGCCTCGACACGCCTCGCCTTTGCCTCGCCTCGCCTCTCAACCTTGACCGTCGTCCACGCTCAAGTCGCCCACTACTGGTTAAGACACCGTCTTGGCGTCACCGCATACCGCACGCCCGAAGACGTCGTCCTCCTCGCGCTCGCCGACCGTCCGGCCTTCTCCGCCAGTCCGCCGTCCTCCTCCCATGTGCGTTTGAAAGGTTCAAAACTTGGTTAAGATTAAACGCAAGTCCGACCGAGCAAACGAGTTGAGGAGCTTTTATCATATTCGTATAAAACAAATGGACTATAATTGCAAAAGACAAAGTCTTGTAAATTAATTAAGTTAATAATTAAAAATATAATTAATTCGGTCTATTTAATTTTAATCATAAAAGTTTGATTAATTAAGTTAATAATTAAAAATATAATTAATTCGGTCTATTTAATCATAAAAGTTTGATTATATTGAGTTGTTTATTTTTAGTATGATTTATTTTAATAACTTGACTGTTAAATTCTGATTAGTTAATTAATTAATTAGTTTGTTTTATAAAATAATTAATTATTTAAATTAATTATTTTTAGTTGATAGTCTATTTTAATTATATTTTAAAATTTTAAAATTATTTAATTTTTAGTTAGTTCTACAATAAATCTTTTATCTTATCAACTTAATTTTCGATCTTGTTTTTAAAATATTAGATTAAATATTATTTATATGTTATTTATTAGATTAAATATTATTTATATATGATTGTTGTATAATTGTTAGATTGAAAATTGTTGTTATTATTTATATGTAAAATATTTAAATTTATTGTTATTTTAAATTAATTATCATTATTATTTATTATTAAGATTTTTGAAAGCATAATTGGTGTAAATAAGAAACCGAAGAAATTTGATACTGATAACCGTATAATATATCAATATGGACTATTTTGCAATTTTAAAAATTTAGGGACTATTTTATAAATTTAAAAATATCCCTAAATCTGCACTCTGCATCAATCGACATCTGTACAGCCTCGCTCGAGTCCAATCCGCATCGAGCCGATGCAGGTATTGATAACATTGGACTGAATTGCAATCTTAGGATTGTTCTTGATAATTAGGGTATAGTGAGAGACTTTGAAAATAAATTAAATGTTACTGGGAATTTAGAACTGAGCATAGAGGATGAATTTGATATAGAGAATAGTGATAATGATTCTGAGGTAATACCCTAGCGAATATGATTGGATAAATGGACTGAACATTAGAATTGAAATTGGGGAGTTCTGTAATATGTTATTGAATTGGAAGTGAGTTATTATTGAGCAATTGAGTGAAAGTTCGAATTTGATAAAATAGAGTGGAAAATGGGAAATAGTACCGGGAAAATCATGAATAGGCATAGTACATCTTTTATTCAAGACATGTGCATCATCAAATTATTTTGACTGTGCATTAGTAATTGGGTAATTATTTGATTGTTTTAGAGGCACCGATGGAACAATTCCACGGACAGTGCTGAGACTTCCAGGTAGGTAACTCGGAAGTTCAGGTGAGTAACCTAGTTGGTTTCTCAACCTTTATGTGTTACATTTTATGCACTTATGCCATGAGGAGTTAAGGAAGGATATATGTGTTTGATTTTGATTGATTTCGGACCATGGGTGTCCGAAATATTGGAAACGTGATATTGAAGTGCTAATGTGTGTAAACGATTGTGAATGCATCAATGCATTAAATTGTAAATGTGTATGATTGAAATACCGGACCGAAGGTCCAAAGGAATAGGAAATGACATTGAATGTAAATGATTGAAAATGACTCTAAATGGAAATTGGAACATATGCATTCATGCATAATGACATGATCAAATGAAGGCAGTTGTGACCAGAGCAGCCACCGTATCAGGGCATATCACGCCCAACGTATATGAGAGCTTTAAGCTCAACGCACAGGACCTCAGGTCCAACGTATTTGATAGCCACTGGCTCAATGTATCAGGGCATATCACGCCCAACGTTTATCAGAGCCTCAGGCTCAACGCAATGTGCCCGCCATCGGGGCGAGCCAGTGCACTAACACAACAACGAAATGAAAATGAAAAGTGTCACATGTGTATTGCATATACAAATGATTGAACATGAATTGTGTTAAAGGCAAAACACCTTATAAATGTGAAATTGAATGCATGCGATTATCTGAATGTGTTAATATATATGATATGATGTGAATTATGTGTATATGCATGAGTTGGGTGATCCATCGATGATGGTTTCTCATTGAGTTCGCAAACTCACCCAACATTGCAACTATTTTTCAGGAATTAAAGAATACCCCGTTAGTGAAACGGGAGTATGATTGCTACAAGCAAGGCAGAGTTTGGCATCGGGATCAGTCTCATGTCTGCATTTGAGTCATTTTGGTTATATGTGAAAATTTGTATTTTCGCAGATAAATATTGTTATTGTATTGGGCCCAAATTGGTTGTGAATATATGTTTGTATGAATGGTTTTATGACTGAAATTGGATTTTGAATGAAAAATGTTTTTGTATTGTGACCCAAATTGTTTACCGATATCTGCGCACTCTATTGTGTTCAAAAAGAAATTAATTGGTTTTCCGAGTTTTAAACTGATATGACCGTTCTAGCATACCACTCTCGCGAGTCACGGGCTCGGATATCACCGTAGATGTCGGGTTCGGGTCTTGTAGGAGTGGGGTGCTACAGATACCCAAGAGAGATTCATACCGATAAGAGAGCTGAAGAGTCTTCGGTAGAGCCAAATAGAAGTTACTAAGTAAACTACTCAAAGATGAGACGTCAATAGCAACATAAAACTAAAAAACAAAAATATCTTTTTTTTGTCCTTTTTTTATTTTTTTGTTTTTTGTTTTAACATAAAAAATACTTCAAAAATGTAAAGCACGTTGTCCCTGTGCCTCTCGAAGAATCTCAAACTTGGGCTTACTCTTTGGCTCGAATGAAGATGTATAACATGAGTAGCCTGCAAGTTCTTGATAATCAACCCTTTTTCTTTCTCTTGTTTTTCTTCTTCTGCTCACATCTCCAATAACATTTTCTGCTGAATAATTTCTTCGAATTTGAGATAAAGAATCTCTTTTCAAATTAGCTATCATTGTTTTGGTTAGTTCATCATCCGAAACAACTGAAAGTTCTTCAGTTCATGCAGTTACTTCCTCAACAATAACTACTGCAAATTTGGGCATTTTCTAGTTTTCCCTTCACTACATTTTTGTGCTTGTACTTGACCTTTCTCGCTTCGATACTATGGGATGCTCTTGGAAATTTAATGGAGAGTGACAAAATTTTCTGTTTCGACCCCTTTGAAACATTATCTGTAACATCTTGTAGCATCTCGATCTTATATGCCCGATAACTCCACAAAAGTGACATGTGGGTAAAAATCTTCGATTCCTTTTTGACGTTTCTTCCTCTTAGCCTGATCTAAACATATCAAAATTTTCTTCATTCACTTTCAAGCACTCACCCTTATAGCCAATGCCTTGAAGATCCCCTTTAACTTTACCAATTTCCAGCAACTTTTTTAGTTTTTCGATACTTCTATTTAACATTATCAATCCCTTTTCGGTACTTACTAATTTCATTCTTGCTTCATCAAGTTCATTTTACGTCAACATCAAATTCTTTTCTAGTTATTGTATGATATTTTTCAAATGAAGATTCTCTTCTTTCAAACTCTCATTCTTTTTCTACATTTTCACCCATTTCTCATATAAAGCCTTGTAATTCTCATAGGTATTCCCAACTTTATCATCACAGCTACTTCTGTCACTGTCATAGTCTGAAGTTGAATCCCGAGCTGAACTAATTCCAAAAATTTTAAATTTTCTCCCTGTTCTGCTGTCGGTTACTTCCTTCTCATTCTTTGCTAAACAAGTAATCGAACTTTTCTCATGCAAGACAACCAAGGCAGCATTGTTTGCTAATTCTTCTCCACTGCCCAAATCACATTCAGAATCATTTTCACTCTAGGTGTTATGAAAGACTTTCTTCTTTGTTTCTTCAATGTGTTAACGCATTCGGATTGAAGATGTCCAAACCCTTAACATTCATGACACTGAATTCTTCTAGCCTTCCATTCACCTTTTTCCTTGCTTCCACCTGTAGTGCCAATCCTTTGCTCCTTTCTTGTTTACCTCTTAAGAGATTCATCTCAAAATTCGTGAGAATGCCGATAACTTTTTCCAATGACAGATTATTAATGTCATGAGCCTCCTCTATTGCTGCAATTTTTAGAATAAACCTTGGATGTAGCGATCTCAGCGTTTTCTTGACTAATTTCACGTTGGAGTATTTCTTCCCCAGTTGATGAGCTTGATTGGCTATATCTCTCAATCTTTCATGAAAATCTCCAATAGTCTCATTATCATCCATCTTTAGCTCTTCAAACCGCACAGCTAATATCTGTAGTTTTGACAATATCACAGATTTAGACCCTTCATGATTAGTCTGCAACATGTCCCACGCTTCTTTTTTCGTTTCACATGATGAAATCATTAAGAAGCGTCCTTCGTCAACAGCACTGAATATCGCATGTATTGCTTGCGAATGTGCTAGTGCACTTTCTTCTTCCATTCTTGCCCATTCTGACGGATCTTTCTGAACTACCTCTCCTTTATCATCAATGATCATTAGATGCGTCCAACCATGTACTACTGAATACCAGGCTCTCGTTCTCTGAGCTTGAATAAAGAATTTCATCCTGGATTTCCATTATGGATAATTTGATCCATCCAATAGTGGTGGTCTGGTAATTGATACACCTTCTCTCATAGCCATGTTTGCGAATCTAGGATCTGCACTAACTTGCTACCAAGTTCTGAATCGGTGACCTTACTCTGATACCAATTGAAAAACCGAAGGGGTTAATAATTTCGCAAACTTTTCGCAAATTTCCTTAGCACCAATAAAATATAAAAACAAGCAAAACTGAAATAATAAAAACACCAAAAATTTGGTAACGCAGTTCGGCACACCTTGCCTACATCTGCGTGGCACTTACCTAGCTTAATCACTTTCACGACAGTACAATAGTTTTGCCCAAGGCTTTACTGAGCCTACACCACTCAACCCTTGACACTATCACTCAACCTCACTTCCTGTGAATGAATTTTACACCCAATAGTACGACCGCCTCGTACTAACCTCGTCAGAGGATTTATCTAACTACTTTCACTCAAAACAATAATAAATAAAAACAACCCAAGTATTTAATCAACTGAAAATTAAATAACGAAAATACTTGAGATAAAAGAAAACTTCCCTATAAATTTGTCTTCTCAAAATAACTCAGCTGAAAGCTTTCTCCACAGTTAATTCTTTTATACTGACAAAGCAACATCCTCATGGCACATCTATAAAAACACGTTAATCACATATAATCCTTAACATACAAAGCCGCCATATTTTCTCAAAATACCCATGAAAATCGTATCCTGTAGAAGCTCACGTACACACACTGTTGGCCGTAAATTCATCAACGTATTTCAACCCATCAACAAGACAATATGCGCAGCCAGCCAACTTCAATCTAACTCCCATGTAATATGCTCTATTTCACTCAATTGATTAACCCCAGCTACATCCACTCTCTGCCAGATAATTATGCAACTGGTTTTTTTTAAGCCAAGAAGGTGCGCAGTCAACTTGTATTTTTCTCTCTTCTGACACGTAACCCACACTCACTCAACAACAAAACAGCTACAGATTGAATTTTAGGTTTTCATCCTTATCACATATGTATCTTAGACTCCTTTTTCAAATCAAATAGAAATCCACGCAGCCCATTATCTAATTGGATTTCTAATAAAACAAATCCACGTAGATACCATATCCCATTATCTATTTGGACTTCTAATAAAACACAAAATCCACCTCTTATATGTCCAATTTAAAATGCCAAAATCAAACAAAGAATATATAAAATATATTCTAACAATTACGATATTCGTAAGAGTTGGGTTTCGGCAACGATGCCCAATAGTGTATATGTGCAGTAGTGAACTTCTCCATGAATTCTTTTTGGGCGTGACTTCAGCTAGGTTCAATTGTGGATTAATTTTGGGTGTGGTCTTTTGTGGTTTTGTTGATCATTGGGTAGTCTTGCTACTACTTTGTCTTGGCTAGGTAATTTAAATGGTGTGTGTGATTATTGTTTCCATATATTATGCTGTTCTCAAATGATTTTAAGGAGATGAATAATCATTGATGACAACTGCATATTCTCTATCTTTGTATGACAACAGTGGGCTGAAAAGTTGTTATTTTTGTGTGATTCTTAGAGCTGCATTTTCTTATGCTTTAAACGTCTATTAAGGTTGGGTTTTGCTGATGTTTGCGTGAATCTTTGGTGGCTATTTTTACTGTCAATATAGTGGTAGTTTTGGTTGTTGTTTGTGAGTAATTGTGTACAAAAAAATTCAGTAGTTGTCGTGAATTTTGTAGCTTTGTTGTTCGCAGCGTTTCAGTGAGGAAACATTTATAATTTTTGGTAATTTTTTTGCTGCTGTGTGTGAGGTGTTTCGATGATAATATCGAAAGACTACAGCAGTGTTCTTGGTAGACAACTTCCTGTTCTTTCTTTGATGAAGCTACATTGTTAGGAAAGTCGTTTTCTTTCTCAAGTGTTTTCGTTTATGTTGAATTTTGTTTAATAACTTAAGTTGTTTATTTTGTTTCGTTATCATTAAACATTATTTGAGAAAATTTTTTGTTGAGGCTAGTAAGAGGTGATTGTACTATTGGGTGTGAAATTCTTTCATGGGTTGTGAGGACGAGGGATAGTGTTAAAGGTTGAGTGGTGTCGACTCAGTAAAACCTTTTATAAAACCATTGTCGTTAGTGAAAGAATTAAGTTGGGTGAGGGCCCCGTAGACACAAACAAGGTATGTCAAACTGTGTTACCAAATTTTGATATTGATTTATATTTATTCATTTATTTTCTTTTTAGTTGTTTATTATGCTAGAAATGACTGCAATAAATCGAAGATTTTGCGAAACTACACCCCTATAGATTTTCAAGCTCGAAATAGTTTGAGGCTTGGTGTCCCTTTTATAATGGGTACATTTTTTATCTACTCTTCACTGATTTTGATGTCCTCCTCTCTGATTACCATCTTATGACAGTTGTCTCCTGCCAATTTGTGCAATAAGGGCTACGACCTATACCCCTCCATCATGACCACGAGTTATGTCACGTTGCTTTTCGTGCTTGAACACCATGGAGTAAGCCTTGTTCAATGTAGGCAAAGGTTCCATGTTCAAAATTTGATTCCTCACATCATCAAAAATAGCATTTTCGAGACTGAATAAAAATTGGTGAAGTTTCTAGGTCTCCTTCTCCCTCTCTTACTCTCGCGCCAAACCACACATGCAAATTCGGGCCTTCTAATAACTCCTAAGTTCATCCCACTTGGACTTAAGGATCATTAAATATTTGGCTACACTTACCCCACGTTGCTGAAGCATCGCGATTTCACCTTTCAATTGATGGACACACGGTTCATTTCTAATAGAATATCACTCCTTCAAATCGTCCCAAAGCTCTTGCACCATCACTGCATAAGAAACGCTCCTCCGAATCTTCTCTTCAAGCGTGTTCAGATTCAGATCACTAGAGCAGATCAAGATCCTACAGTCATCATGGCTACTTTATATCACCAAATGATCTATCGTCTGCATAATCATGCGTTGGGCATAAACTTTCCCAACTCTACTTCGGATGCTCTCTACATGGTTGCTGATGTTGCAAACAATCAGACAACAATCATCCAGATCCCGAAGTAGTTACCAGCACAGGAGCTTGAAAATTTGATGCTTGTAGAATGGATTACCAACTACCATAAGGTATTCCATGCGCCTCATCGACACTCTTTTCATACAACGACTCCTCCGATTCTACGAACACTGAAAGATGGCTCAGTCAAGTCCATATACAACAGACCTAGCGATGACACGCCTGGTCCATCGACGTCAGGGTCAATCCTGATGATCCATCCCATTGATCCTCAAGATCTACCAGATCTATCAACTGGGGAAATAAGCCTTAAGATCTAGCCCGTATTCTCACATACGAAAGGTAAACACAGTCCTTCTATCTACTATTGAAATCCAATAGAGATCTGGTCTAAGTAAGTCATCATCATGACACTTTGTATGGGATGTTGAATCATCCATGTGTGAACCAAACTGTGAGATCTGTCTCAACCCAGAGTTAGACACAGATGACGATGATCTAAGATATCAACGGAGAAGGAAGAAGAAATCAAAGCCCAAATCTTATTCTCGTAATTATCATCCTCTTGGAGATGATAAAGATCCAAACGATCATAATGATCTATCCATGATAGAAAGATCTAGACCAAAGTCTCTTAGTGAGATGCTTAGGTCGTCTATGTTTCAAAATTCAGATCCTTGCAGATCTAATGGTGGATCGTGTAGATCTAAGCTAGCAATTCCTGTTACAACTCATATTGCTCTGCCTTGCATGATGGTATTACCAGATGAAGTAACCCGCTGTGATTCATCAATACTCCTGGATAATTGAAGAAAGTTATCCTCATCTGGTAAGACCATCATGTAAGGCAGAGGAGTATGAGTTGTAACAGGAATTGCTAGCTTAGATCTGCACGATCTACTAGTAGATCTGCAGGGATCTGACTTCTGAAACATAGACGACCTGAGCATCTTACTAAGAGACTTTGATCTAGATCTTTCTATCATGGATGGACCATTATGATCGTCTAGATCTTTATCATCACCAAGAGGATGATAATTACGAGAAGGCAAGCACCGAGATTTAGGCTTTGATTTCTTCTTCCTTCTCTGTTGATATCTTGGATCATTGTCATCTGTGTCTGACTCTAGGTTGAGACAGATCTCACAATCTGGTTCGCACATGGATGGGTTAACATCCCATACAAAGTATCCATGATGATGACTTATATATACCGGATCTCCATTAGATTTGAAATAGTGGATAAGAGGACTGTCTTTACCTTCCGTATGTGAGAATATAGGCTAGGTCTTAAGGCTTGTTGCCCCAGTTGATAGATTTGGTAAATCTTGAGGACCAATGTGCCAGATCATCAGGATTGACCCTGATGTAGATGGACCAGGCGTGTCTTCGCTAGGTCTGTTGTAGATGGACTTGACTGGGCCATCTTTCAGTGTCCGTAGAATCAGAGGAGTTGTTGTATGAAAAGAGTGTCGATGAGGTGCATGAAATACCTTCTGGTAGTTGGTAATCCATTCTGTAGGTATCAACTTTTCAAGCTCCTATGTTGGTAAATGCTTCGGGATCTGGATGATTGTTGTCTGATTGTTTGCAACATTAGCAACCATGTAGAGAGCATCCGAAGTAGAGTTGGGAAAGTTTATGTCCAACGCATGATTCTGTAGACGATAGATCATCTGGTGATGTAAAGTAGCCATGATGGCTATAGGATCTTGATCTGCTCTAGTTGTTAGCCCGAATTTTTTTTTTAAAATTAAGCATGATTAGATTAATTGAGTAAGTTATGTTAGCATAAATTGAGTTAACATTAATTAGTATGTGATAGCATTAAAGAGTTAGGTGGTGAGTTAATGAGATTAAATGTGTTAGTTGGGCCTTAATGAGGTAGGAAAGGAAAGGAGAATAAGATGGGCTTAAAAGATAAATGGGCTTGAGTAGTTTAAAGAGAATATAAGAAGAAAGGAAGAAGAAGTGAGTTGGGCTTTAGGCCTATAGGCTTAAGTAAGTTAGTAAGTAGTAAAAAGGAGAATGAATTAAGTGGGTTAGTAGAAGAAGAGAAGGAAGTTACGAAAATTAGAGGGAGAGAGGGAGAGTTCGTGGAAGGTAAAGGGAGAAGAAGAAAAAGAAAAGCTTGGCTAGGTCTTGAGTTTCCAAGAGATTAAGTAAGTGTTTAAAGAAAGTTCAAGAAGGAAAAGTATAGAGGAAGAGCTAAGCTACACCTTGAACCAAGAAACTCTTTGGTTGAGTCAAGAACCAAGGTAAGTCATGATTTCAAGTGTTAGCTTTTAGTTAGGTTATGGTGTAGAAAGCTTAGAAATGAAGTGGGTTTAGTGATTTTGAAGTTAATTTCATGTAAGAGGTTATGTAGATTTTCAAGTGAAGTTATGTTGAAATGGGTTTTTGTTTCTCTTGAAGTAGAGCAAGAGAGAGGAGAAGAGCAAGGAGAAGAGCACTCTAGCAAGGATTAAGCAAGATATAAGGTGGGTTTCATTTTATCTTTACGCTAATAAGTTTTAAATACTATTTCAACAAATGAAATTAATGTTTTCCAACTGCCTTGGGATGAGCATTGATTGAGTTTTAATTGTGTATAAATTGATTTATGATTGCCATTATGTGAGAGTTTGAACAGTATATGACATTGCTTGATATTGCTTGACAAGTTCATGCATTGAATGAGCATGAATATTAGTGAAATCTTGAAATGTGAGTTAAGCATGAAATACATTTTTTAAAAATCAGCTATTTGGATGCATGAAAAATCCATTTTCAGAATCAGCCAGTTGGACAAGAAAAGTCCAGATTTTGATGCATGAATTCATGTTATGTGGGGTAATTAAGTCCACCCAGTAGAGTCACGTGCACGTTGGCCAAATTAGGCTTCGCCCGCCTGCCCGATTGTGGCAAGGATGTCCCTTTTTGGACTCCTCACTTGTGTAGTTCGTCAGTTATTGTGGACTTATCTTACCGAACCATTAGCTATGTGTTTATGTGTTAGCATGTATTTGCAAGAATGATAGACGCATGAATCATGAAAGTTATGCTTTTAGCTTGATGAATTTGTGAAATGCAAAGTTGTATAATTGTTTGATGAGAGATTTTGCTAGCAGTATGGATAATGAAATAAATTCAGCTTATTTGCATAAATATAAACATGTTACCCACGAGCGTAAGCTCACCCCCTCTAATTCCGTCCCATCTCCAAGTGAGGAGCATGAGATCGACCATCAAGCTTAAAGGCATTGCTTCAGAAATGGATAATTTTTGTATTTCAAGTTATTTTTGTAAATCAATGCTTTAGATGCATTTTGAGCAAATGATGCTTTTGCAAGCTTGTATTTTGGGATTTGATGTAGTGGCTTAAAATGCCCTCTAAAGCCTTGTAATAACTCATATTTTCATATGAATGCAAGAATGTTCAGTTCTAATGTATTTTGTGCAATTCATGTATGTTTTAAAACAATTGCATCATTGTAGGGTTTGAATTTGACAAGAAAGGGGGAAATGTAATTGTGTTATAGTTTGGATATGATTAGAATGCTAGGAGTGTGTTGTTTCCTTTGAATATTGAATGATTATGCAGGTTGTAGCATTGAATTGAAGATTTGGGTTCGGAATAAAATAGGGGAGGTGCTGTCCAATTTTTCCAAAAATTTGGCAGCAACTTCCATTTGATTTTAGACTGTTTTAGAGCTTTAATTGGTTTGGATGGTCTTCTTGAAGAATGTAGAGCATGATTAGAGCTTTCCAACGACATAAAATTTGTCTCAATTGAATTTAGGATGAAAAAGTTATGAGAGTGGAAAGGTTTCAGCCACTGTTGTTAGTCATTAAATTTTGCGGCAACTTTGGAAGGATTTTTCACCCAATTAGAGACTGATTTGGTTTTTGCTTTCTTCATGAAAAATGTAGATTATCTTTCTATCTTTAAAATTAGGTATGATTTGCAATCATTGGAGTTAGGAATAAAAAGATATGAGGTTAGGAATGTTGACAGTTACTGTTCATTGTGCCAAATTACTGTTCTATTGGGTTTTCATTTAGGCTGAAATGTTAAGTGTGTTTTTACCATCTTTAATGATTGAATTGATTTTTTCACTCTTCATGAAACTTGTAGGTAATCCTTTGTTCTTTCTAATGAGGTATTCTATGCCTTATTTCGTGTTAGGAGTAAAAAGTTATGGGATTTAGAAGACAACAGTTTCTGTTCATTTAGGTAAATTACTGTTTCATTGGCTAGTTTTTAGGCTGAACCTTTGGCTGTGTTTTTACCCCTCTAAATGATTGTTTCAATTTTTGTTCCCTTCATGAAACTTGTAGAGGGCCTTTTCATCTTTCCATGGAGGTATGATATGTCTTATTCGGAGTTAAGAGTAAGAAGCTAGGAGGGTCGGAATTTGGCTGATTACTATTTATTTGGTCCTTTCCGATTTTCCTCTTATAACTTTTGCAATTGACTTCCGTTTTCCTCGATTTTCGAAGCATTAGTTTTCTAAACTCATTGTTCCCTTTATTATGCAAATTTGAGAGTTTTAGGAATTAAATTGAAATTATGGATTCAATCAAAGTGAAGCAATTGGTTGAAAGTTTTAGAACATGAGTCCGCATTTTGGAAAATTCTAGCGAAATCAAGGAAGCTCCGATTGAAGTGATTTTTATTGCTAATTTTATAACGACATGAAATTTCATATCAGCTTAGGAATTGGATCTTAATTTTGGGTCCTAAGAAGATTATTTTAATTGGAGGTTAATTACAATGAATCTTACAAATTTTGTACAGAGGACTTTCATTGACTTTATACTTGTATATAGGTATGAGGGTTTCGGATTAAGTAGTTGGGTTCCGAATTTGGGATCCAACATTTGTGGTATCAGAGCAGTCCTAGGTTTATGATTTCCTAGGAACCCTAGTGGGTAGCCTCAAGGGTAGAGTCAGCATGCATCATGTTACATGAACCCTATGCATTGTTTTAAATACAGTACATGCATTATTGGTTTTGAATTGTTTTACATGATTTGAACTGGTTTCAAAAAGCATGAGCTAAAGATTTGAAATGGTTTTCATTTAAAGGAGTAATATGCCTCAAGAAGAACTCGAGGAGCTCAATCTCGATCAGGCTCTCAACGGGAAGTACGGATGAATCCCATATTCCCTGTGATGCGAGGACCATCCTGCTTTAGATTCAGAGGCACCAAGTGTGCGGCATGAAGTGCCTCTCACCCCTCCTATGCCTCAAGTAAATCCAGAGATCCCGGTTCTTTCAAGCCTTCGCGAGCTTTCACTTATGCCATGGGCGAGGAATGTAAGCTCAGATGCCAACTTCAAAGCAGATCGGAGTGGGCGAGATGACAAGCTCCGGAGTATGGGGTCGATTTCAGCAGGACTACTAATTCGAGGAGTCAAGCGGACCAAGAGGGTCCCTAATCGATGAAGTGCTCGAGATGAGGAGAGGTTAGAATATGCAGCTAGTTTATTGCAGGGGATGCGCCTGCCTTTGGTGGAGTCAATGCCCCATCGGCAAGACCTCCAAAGGTTGACATGGAGGAGTTTCGGAAGTATTCCTAAGAAGTACTTCTCGAGGTTTACGCCCAAGAGAAGGTCGGGGAGTTTATGAGCCTCACGCAGAGGGAGCCGGCGTGAGTGAGTATGAGCTGAAGTTCACTCACCATCACGGTATCAGACAAACATTGTGGCGATCAAGAGGATAAGTCCGAAGTTTGAGAGTGGATTGAACTTAGGGATCGGGGAGAAGGTGCTGATCCATAATTTCCATGACTACCGGCGAGCTGGTAGATCTGCTCTCCAGCGAAAAGTTGGAGAACATCAAGTCGAGGTAAATGAAGAGGAAGACCAGAAGCGACCTTCCAGAAAGGAGTGAGTGCTCCAAAGACCAAAGGAGCACCAGGACTTTTCATTCTCGTGGTGGTATGGGCAGAGTGGTCCCGTCAAGAGCCCGCATCAAGGGCGCTTCGAAAGGTGTCTCTAGTGTGGGAGGCCCAGGGAAGACATGGAAAGGCAAGTATACAAACCCTCAATGTGGTCAATGCGGGAAGTTTCATCCGGGGAAGTGTCTCAGGGGGTTTGGTGGTTGTTTCCAATGTGGAGAGAAGGGGAACATGATGAGAGATTGTCCTCAGAGGTCAAGGCAAGAGGACTCTCAATTTCAAGTCCAGAGGCAGACGGAAAGAACAGGAACCAGACCAGTTACAGAAGTAGGCAGTTCAGGAGCTGTGAGGAAGGCAAATCCTACAGGGAGGCCAAGGGCACAGGGTCAGGCACCAGCTAGAGTATTTTCCATGACCAGGGAAGAAGCCGCAGCTGCTCCCGAAGTTGTGACTGGTATGACTCAATTATTTAATTCAGCAGTTTATGTTCTGATTGATACTGGCTCTACACATTCATTTGTGTCCTCAAGTCTGAATATGCATGCTGTGAATCCTGAGATTATGGATAATTTTCTGGTTGTTAGTACTCCTTTAGGGAGTAAGGTGGTGATCAGTTTAGTCTACAAGAAGTGTGAGCTCAGTATCGATGGTGCTAGATTGGTAGTAGACTTGCTACCTCTAGACCTAAAGGGACTAGATGTCATACTAGGTATGGATGCCATGGAAAAGTACCGGGCAAAGTTAGATTGTAGCCGTAAGGAAGTGGAGTTTGACCTGGGAAATGGAGAGAAAGTGGTCTTCAAGGGGGACAGGAAGATGCCAGCACCGAGAATCATTTCACTTTCTTGGTGACGGATGATGGGCCGGGGGTGAGGCCTTTTGGCACATGTGGTGGATCCAGAGGTGAAAGTAGGAAGGTTGGAGGATTACCTATAGTGAGGGAGTTCCAAGTATTTCCAAGAGTTACGGGTTTGCCACCGGTGAGGGAAATTGAGTTTGCAATTGACTTGATTCTCGGAACCGCAGCCATTTCAATACCACCATACCGGATGGCTCCAAATGAGTTGAGGGAGCTTAAGGAGCAATTGCAGGAATTATTAAGCGGTTTATCGTGCCAAGTTCATCACCTGGGGGCGCCAATTCTATTTGTTAAGAAGAAGGATGGAACATGGCGGATGTGTATTGATTACGTGAAACTCAACAAGGTGACGATTAAGAACAAGTATCCTCTGCCGGGATAGATGATATGTTTGATCACCGCAGGGAGCAAGGGTCTTTTCAAGATAGATCTCGTCGTCGTTATCATCAACTCAATCGAGGAGTCGATGTTAGCAAGACGACTTCGGGACCCGTTCACGGGCACTATGAGTTCGTGGTCATGCCATTCGGATGACCAATGCTCCAAATGCATTCATGGACCTTATGAATGTGGTTTTCGGGAGTTTTAGATCGGTTTGTCATAGTATTTATCGATGACATTCTGGTCTATTCCAATGATGAAGGGGAACATGCAGAGCATCTCAGAATAGTGTTGCAAAGATTAAGGGAAAGAGATCTATATGCTAAATTCAACAAGTGTGAATTTTGGCTGCATGAAGTGGTTTTCCTTGGACATGTGATTTCCAGTAGAGGGATCCATGTTGATCCGAGAAAAGTAGAAGCAGTGGTGAATTGGCAAGAGCCTAAGACAGTAAAAGAGGTACGGAGTTTTCTAGGTCTGGCAGGTTATTACAGGAGGTTTGTGGAGGGATTCTCCATGATAGCTGTGCCGATAACTAAATTGTTGAGGAAGAATCAGCAGTTTATCTGGAGCGAAGAATGTTAGAAGAGTTTTGAGGAACTCAAGCATAGATTAACGAGCGCTCCAATCCTAATCCTGCCTAATGGAGATCGGGGTATCGATTACAAAGGATGCTTCGAGAAAAGGCTTAGGTTGTGTGTTATTGCAGAACGACAGAGTGATAGCCTATGCTTCACGCCAGTTGAAGCCATATGAGTTGAATTATCCTACTCATGATTTAGAGCTAGCAGCAGTAATTTTTTCCCTGAAAATTTGGAGACATTATTTGTATGGGGTGCAGACTAGGATCTTCACGGATCACAAGAGTCTTAAGTATTTACTGAGCCAGAAAGAGCTGAATTTGAGGCAGAGAAGGTGGATTGAGTTACTTAAGAACTATGATTTGATGATTGAGTACCATCCAGGCAAGGCAAATGTAGTAGCGGATGCATTAAGTAGGAAGTCATCCATAGCTCATGTCCAAGCAGTTTACTTGCCTTTGTTGGAACAGATGGCTAAGCTTAAGATAAGCTTGAAGCAGGATAAGTCAGAATGCATTCTTGCTCAATTCAGGGTGAGGCCGATACTTAGAGAGAAAGTCAAGGAGTTGCGGAGCGGGATGCAAAATTGAGTAAGCCGTGAGGAAATCCGAATGGCAAGCGATGCAAGTGGTAGTGAGAGATGATGGACTTATGGTAGTCGGAAGCGATCAGGTATTCAATGTTAAGGAAGTCAAGGATGAGATCTTGATGAGGCACATAATCGCCTTATTCCATGCACCCAGCAAAGACCAGGATGTACAGGGATTTGAAGGAGCATTTCTGGTGGAAAGGCATGAAGAGGGATGTAGCAGAGTATGTGAGTAGATGTCTAGTGTGTCAGCAAGTCAAGGCTGAACACCAGTGTAGCACCCCACTCCCGACGAGACCTGAACCTGACATCGACAGTGATATCCGAGTCCGTGACCCGCGAGGGTGGCGTACTAGAACAATCACTACCTTTTAAAAACTCGTTATAACATTTTTCTTCTCTTTCAAAAATAGTTGAGTGTGCAAAACAATAATGATTTGGCCTAATTATAACAAAACATTTGCAATTACAAAACAATTTCAATTATACCATACAAGTACACATAAATCAAAAGGGGCCCACTGAAACAATTCACTACTCTAATGCAGATGTGACGACACTGATCCCGACCCGATACTACGCGCTCTTAGCGGTAGACATACTCCGTGTGTCTAACGGGTACTCTTCACTTCCCGAAAAATAGATGCAATGTTGGGTGAGTTTATAAACTCAATGAGTAACCATCATCGATGGTTTACCCAATTCATGCATTACGCACAATTGCGCATAAAGCAACACATATCATAACTCGTAAATTCACAACATCAAAATCACACATTGGCGCTAGTCCATAGCACATTCATAGCGTGAACACGCATCGTATGCACAATGATTTCCAGATTCATTATTAGTGTTGTATCAAGGCGTCGAGTTATCCCATTTCGGGCACATCACACGTAATCGCGTTTTCGGGTAGAGAGCCTCTGGTATACACTACAGCCCACGCCAAGCACTAGGGATAGGAGAGCCCTCCGGTATTCACTAACCTTTTCACTTATCACAATTGATGAGCTTGTAGCTCCACTCGGATCGTAATGTGCTCCACCTGGCTATCGATTCTCGATTTCTAATCATGCCTAGCATGCTTTCACAATTTATACCGATATATCTCATGCAAATCATTTAATCGTAATCACAAATAATTCACATACAAGGCACATAGCACATTAGAGATTGAGAAACCAACTAGGTTACTCACCGCACTTCCGAGCTACAAACTGAAGTCCCAATTCGTCTGTGGAATGTCGATCCATCTAACCTCTATATCAAATCAAATAAATTGCACATTACCAAATATATCAATTTCAATAACCAATAACAAATACGATAAATACTATACATGTTATGACATTCTGATCCAATTCGAATTTCTCATTTAGATCACTCTCACTCTAATTCATTATCATTCCAAATACCATAATTCAATTCACTAATATCAATACTCTAAGGTCACATTCCCATTAAAATCACATTCACTATTCATTTTCCACTCAACTCTGATAATCATCTAATTACGTTCCGAATTTCCATTCTTATCAATTTAATATTCTTAGTCTCCAAAATTTCAATTAAGCATTTGGGGACCAATTCCTTTAAAATCAACCTTAAACTCATTACTTGTAACAATCATCTTATAATCACTTAATTTCATTTCTCCTAAATTGCAATTTCTAGTCTCAAATGCCATTTAGTTCATAGCTAATCCAAATTAAATCCCAAAACTCTCCAATTCAAAAACCTCAATAATCAACTTTTCAGCAATCAGTCTCCTTCGCCGCGACGTTCGATCCTTCGTCAATCGCGCGTGAAATCTTCTTTCGTCATGACGTCGTTGTTGCTTTCGTCATGACGTCTGGACTAAGTCTGTTAAATCACGGCAAGACACCGCCTTCGTCATGGCGTCGGCCTCCAACCCATTCGTCGCGGCTTGCGGCCTCCAACCCATTCGTCGCGGCATACCAATTAAATAATTATTATTCGTCGCGACGTGCACGCTTAAGGGGCTCACCGCGGCGTGTTCTTCACACGTCGCGACTTGCAAACCCAGAAACTCATCCGAAAACCCAGAAATTCATCCGATCTGCTGATATAAATTCTTCCAAATCATATCTAAACACTCTCAATCGGTTTTAAACGTTAAGCCCAACTTATTTCTAACCTCAGATCATCATTTAAACCCTTTTTCATCAAACACCCAAATCAAACTCTCACAAACCCTATCGCCGATGCTTGCAAATTCTCTAAACAATTTCTCACTCAAATCAATGATCAAATAAAACGATTTTAACTCATAAACATATAGAAACTTACTTGATTCGAGCTTCAATCCGTTAAGAATCCTTCAAGCAACTCCAAATCCCCAGTTTTCTCACCCACGAACGTCGATGAGCTTAATGAACAATTAAGCTTCTCTCTTAAGCTTATACATATATATATATATAATCATTTGACTCATGTCCAATTCTTAGGGTCTAACAAACCGATTTACTCCATTTTCTCCCAATTTTGCAATAACCATTAACAATACTCCCAAAATCATAATTCCAATTGTTCCATATCAATTATCATTCTTCTCGGACTCGAATCAAATAAATCACTCACTAAGCCAATTTTCCTATCCGGATCTCTTACTCTAAAATTTAGGAGAAATTTCCATAAATTCACTAAAATTGAGTAATGCCAATTCCTATGCTCAAATTTCCAAATTTCCATTTCTCTAAATTCCATTTTACTCCAATTCCATAATCAAAACCTAATTATACACTTATTACTAAATTTCCAATTTTCACAACCAAATTTTCATCACATGCGATTTTGATCAATTTTCCAATCGTATAATTAAGTCGATTCTCAATCGACCAATTATAACCAATTTCCGATTTCACAATCAAGTCGGAATTGTCATACATGTACGCATATATATATATATATATCATTATAGAAACAATAACACATGTACGATGCAACACTTGCCTGTACCAAATCCTAAACCCGATCCAAATTGCCAATATACCCGTCACTCCGGTAACGGGATGTTACAACCAGGCACCTTCAGGCATGTTAAGGCCATTGTCCATTCCTGAATGGAAGTGGCAAAAGATCACTATGGATTTTTTGATGGGTTTACCCAGAACTAGTAGGAAGCATGATTCCATATGGGTTATTGTAGATCAGTTAACCAAGTCATCCCATTTTCTGGAAATTAAGCAGACAGATTCGTTGCAGGTGTTAGCAAGGAAATACATTGATGAGGTAGTGAGGTTGCATGGAGTTCCAGATTCTATAGTATCCGACAGGGATCCTTGATTTACGTCGAGATTCTGGAGTAGTTTGCAGGAAGCTATAGGGACTAAGTTGACTTTCAGCACAGCATTTCATCCTCAGACAGATGGTCAGTCTGAGAGGACCATTCAGACCCTAGAGGGAATGCTCAGAGCGTGTGTCATGGACTTCAAAGGAGCATGGGATGAACATTTGCCGTTGGTCGAATTTGCCTATAACAATTCGTACCATTCGAGCATTCAGATGGCTCCTTATGAAGCGTATATAAGCGGGAGATGCAGGACTCAATATGTTGGGATGAAGAAGGTGAAAGGAAGCTGGTAGGACCGAATTGGTTGAGATGACAATGGATAAGGTTAGTTTGATCAAGCGGTGACTTAAGGCACTCGAGATAGAATGAAGAGTTATGCAGATGCTCACGGGAAGGAGATGGAGTATGCAATAGGTGACAAAGTATTCCTGAAGACGTCTCCATGGAAGGAAGTCATGAGGTTTGGTAAGAAAGGCAAGTTAAGTCCTCGGTATATGGGTCCGTATGAGGTTTTAGAGAGGATCGGGCCGTTAGCTTACAGGTTGGCTTTGCCTCCAGAGTTGTCTCAGATCTATGATGTTTTTCATGTTTCCATGTTGAGAAGGTACATATTAGATCCTTCTCACATTATTCAGACCTCGGAGGTTCAGCTGAGTGATGATCTGAGCTATGAGGAGATGCCAAGACAATTCGGATAGCGAGGAGAAAGTTCTTAGAACAAGACAATTCACTAGTTAAAGTCCTTTGGAGGAATCATGCAAATAAGAGGCGACGTGGGAACCTTTGGATGCAATGAAGGAGAAGTATCCACGCCTCTTCAATGAATCAGGTAAGAATTTCGAGGACGAAATTTCTTAAGGGGGGAAGAAATGTTAGCCCCAAAATTTTTTTTTTAAATTAAGCATGATTAGATTAATTGAGTAAGTTATGTTAGCATAAATTGAGTTGACATTAATTAGTATGTGATAGCATTAAAGAGTTAGGTGGTGAGTTAATGAGATTAAATGTGTTAGTTGGGCCTTAATGAGGTAGGAAAGGAAAGGAGAATAAGATGGGCTTAAAAGATAAATGGGCTTGAGTAGTTTAAAGAGAATATAAGAAGGAAGGAAGAAGAAGTGAGTTGGGCTTTAGGCCTATAGGCTTAAGTAAGTTAGTAAGTAGTAAAAGGAGAATGAATTAAGTGGGTTAGTAGAAGAAGAGAAGGAAGTTCACGAAAATTAGAGGGAGAGAGGAGAGTTAAGTGGAAGGTGAAGGAGAAGAAGAAAAGAAAAGCTTGGCTAGTCTTGAGTTTCCAAGAGATTAAGTAAGTGTTTGAAGAAAGTTCAAGAAGGAAAAGTATAGAGGAAGAGCTAAGCTACACCTTGAACCAAGAAACTCTTTGGTTGAGTCAAGAACCAAGGTAAGTCATGATTTCAAGTGTTAGCTTTTAGTTAGGTTATGGTATAGAAAGCTTAGAAATGAAGTAGGTTTAGTGATTTTGAAGTTAATTTCATGTAAGAGGTTATGTAGATTTTCAAGTGAAGTTATGTTGAAATGGGCTTTTGTTTCTCTTGAAGTAGAGCAAGAGAGAGGAGAAGAGCAAGGAGAAGAGCACTCCTAAGCAAGGATTAAGCAAGATATAAGGTGGGTTTCATTTTTATCTTTATGCTAGTAAGTTTTAAATACTATTTCAACAAATGAAATTAATGTTTTCCAACTGCCTTGGGATGAGCATTGATTGAGTTTTGATTGTGTATAAATTGATTTATGATTGTCATTATGTGAGAGTTTGAACAGTATATGACATTGCTTGATATTGCTTGACAAGTTCATGCATTGAATGAGCATGAATATTAGTGAAATCTTGAAATGTGAGTTAAGAATGAAATACATTTTTCAAAAATCAACTATTTGGATGCATGAAAAATCCATTTTCAGAATCAGCCAGTTGGACAAGAAAAATCCAGATTTTGATGCATGAATTCATGTTATGTGGGGTAATTAAGTCCACCCAGCAGAGTCACGTGCACGTTGGCCAAATTAGCCGCACTTTGCCGCCTGATGGGCAAGGATGTCCCTTTTTGGACTCCTCAGCATACGACTACACTTGTGTAGTTCGTCAGTTATTGTAGACTTATCTTACCAAACCATTAGCTATGTGTTTATGTGTTAGCATATATTTGCAAGAATGATAGACGCATGAATCATGAAAGTTATGCTGTTAGCTTGATGAATTTGTGAAATGCAAAGTTGTATAATTGTTTGATGAGAGATTTTGCTAGCAGTATGGATAATGAAATAAATTCAGCTTATTTGCATAAATATAAACATGTTACCCACGAGTGTAAGCTCACCCCCTCTAATTCCGTCCCATCTCCAGGTGAGGAGCATGAGATCGACCATCGAGCTTAAAGGCATTGCTCCAGAAATGGATAATTTTTGTATTTCAAGTTATTTTTGTAAATCAATGCTTTAGATGCATTTTGGGCAAATGATGCTTTTGCAAGCTTGTATTTTGGGATTTCATGTAGTGGCTTAAAATGCCCTCTAAAGCCTTGTAATAACTCATATTTTCATATGAATGCAAGAATGTTCAGTTCTAATGTATTTTGTGCAATTCATGTATGTTTTAAAACAATTGAATCATTGTAGGGTTTGAATTTGACAAGAAAGGGGGAAATGTAATTGTGTTATAGTTTGGATATGATTAGAATGCTAGGAGTGTGTTGTTTCCTTTGAATATTGAATGATTATGCAGGTTGTAGCATTGGATTGAAGATTTGGGTTAGGAATAAAATAGGGGAGGTGCTGTCCAATTTTTCCAAAAATTGGGCAGCAACTTCCATTTGATTTTAGACTGGTTTAGAGCTTGAATTGGTTTGGATGGTCTTCTTGAAGAATATAGAGCATGATTAGAGATTTCCAACGACATAAAATTTCTCTCAATTGGATTTAGGATGAAAAAGTTATGAGAGTGGAAAGGTTTCAGCCACTATTGTTAGTCATGAAATTTTGCAGCAACTTTGGAAGGATTTTTCACCCAATTAGAGACTTATTTGGTTTTTGCTTTCTTCATGAAAAATGTAGATTATCTTTCTATATTTAACATGAGGCATGATTTGCAATCATTGGAGTTAGGAATAAAAAGATATGAGGTTAGGAATGTTGACAGTTACAGTTCATTGTGCCAAGTTACTGTTCATTAGGTTTTCATTTAGGCTGAAACGTTAAATGTGTTTTTACCGTCTTTAATGATTGAATTGATTTTTGCACTCTTCATGAAACTTGTAGGTAATCCTTTCTTCTTTCTAATGAGGTATTCTATGCCTTATTTCGAGTTAGGAGTAAAAAGTTATGGGATTTAGAAGACAACAGTTTCTGTTCATTTAGGTAAATTATTGTTTTATTGGCTAGTTTTTAGGCTGAACCTTTGGCTGTGTTTTTACCCCTCTAAATGATTGTTTCGATTTTTGTTCCCTTCATGAAACTTGTAGAGGGCCTTTTCATCTTTCCATGGAGGTATGATAAGTCTTATTCGGAGTTAGGAGCAAGAAGCTAGGAGGGTCGGAATTTGGCTGATTACTATTTATTTGGTCCTTTCCGATTTTCCTCTTATAACTTTTGCAATTGACTTCCGATTCTCTCGATTTTTGAAGCATTAGTTTTCTAAACTCATTTTTCCCTTTATTTTAATTGGAGGTTAATTACGATGAATCTTACGAATTTTGTACGGAGGACTTTCATTGACTTTATACTTTTATATAGGTATGAGGGTTTCGGATTAAGTAGTTGGGTTCCGAATTTTGGATCCAAAATTTGTGGTATCAGAGCAGCCCTAGGTTTATGATTTCCTAGGAACCCTAGTGGGTAGCCTCAAGGGTAGAGTCAGCATGCATCATGTTTCATGAACCCTATGCATTATTTTAAATACAGTACATGCATTATTGGTTTTGAATTGTTTTACATGATTTGAACTGGTTTCACAAAGCATGAGCTAAAGATTTGAAATGGTTTTCATTTAAAGGAGTAATATGCCGCCTCGAAGAAGACCTCGAGGAGCTCAATCTCGATCAGGCTCTCACGGGAAGTAATGCGGATGAATCCCATATTCCTCGTGATGCGGGACCATTCTGCTTTGATTGAGAGGCACCAAGTGTGCGGCGTGAAGTGCCTCTCCACCCCCTCCTATGCCTCAAGTAAATCCAAGAGATCCCAGTTCTTTCGGGCCTTCGCCCGTGCTTTCACTTTGCCATGGGCCAAGGAATGCAAGCTCGAATGCCAACTTCAGCAGATCGGAGCGGCAAGATGACAAGCTCCTAAGTATGGGGTTTGTCGATTTCAATGGGACTACTAATTAGGAGGTCAAGCGACCAAGAGGGTCCCAATAAGATGAAGTGCTCAGATGAGGAGAGGTTAGAATATGCAGCTAGTTTATTGCAGGGGATGCGCCAGACCTTTGGTGGGAGTCAATGCCCATGATCGGCAAGACCTCCAAGGTCTTGACATGGAGGGAGTTTCGAAGTATTCCGGAAGAAGTACTTCTCGAGGGTTTACATCCAAGAGAAGGCCAGAGAGTTTCTGAGCCTCACACAGAGGGAGCTGAGCGTGAGTGAGTATGAGCTAAAGTTCACTCAGCTTTCACGGTATGCAGCAAACATTGTGGCGACTGAAGAGGATAAGTGCCGCAAGTTTGAGAGTGCATTGCACTTAGGGATCAGGGAGAAGGTGCTGATCCATAATTTCCATGACTACCAGTAGTTGGTAGATGCTGCTCTCCAGGCAAAAAAGTTGGAGAACATCAAGTCAGAGGTAAACAGAAAGAGGAAGACCAGGGAGCAGTCTTCCAGGAAGGGAGTGAGTGCTCCAGCACCTGAAAGGAATACCAGGACTTTTCATTCTTAGGGTGGTATGGGCAGTAGTGGTCCTGCCAAGAGCCAGCAGTCAAGGGCAGTTTCTGAGCAGGTCTCTAGTGTGGGAGGCCCAGGGAAGACATGGAAAGGCAAGTATACAAACCCTCAATGTGGTCAATGCGGGAAGTTTCATCCGGGGAAGTGTCTCAGGGGGTTTGGTGATTGTTTCCAATGTGGAGAGAAGGGGCACATGATGAGAGATTGTCCTCAGAGATCAAGGCAAGAGGGCTCTCAATTTCAAGTCCAGAGGCGACGGAAGAACAGAACTGACCGATTCTGAAGTAGGCGCTTCAGAGGCATGAGGAAGGCAAATCTGAGGGAGGCCAAGGGCACAGGGTCAGGCACCAGCTAGAGTATTTGCCATGATAAGGGAAGAAGCCGCATCTGCTCCGGAGTTGTGGTGGTATGGCTCAATTATTTAATTGATGGTTTATGTTACGATTGATACGGCTCTACACATTCATTTGTTTCCTCAAGTCCTAATATGCATCTTGTGAATCCACGAGATTATGGATAATTTTCTGGTTGTTAGTACTCCTTTAGGGAGTAAGGTGGTGATCAGTTTAGTCTACAAGAAGTGTGAGCTCAGTATCGATGGTGCTAGATTGGTAGTAGACTTGCTACCTCTAGACCTAAAGGGACTAGATGTCATACTAGGTATGGATGCCATGGAAAAGTACCGGACAAAGTTAGATTGTAGCCGTAAGGAAGTGGAGTTTGACCTGGGAAATGGAGAGAAAGTGGTCTTCAAGGGGGACAGGAAGATGCCAGCACCGAGAATCATTTCAGCTTTGCTAGCTGACAGGATGATGGGCCAGGGGGTGAGGCCTTTTTGGCACATGTGGTGGATCCAGAGGTGAAAGTAGGAAGGTTGGAGGATTACCCTATAGTGAGGGAGTTCCCAGAAGTATTTCCAGAAGAGTTACGGGTTTGCCACGGTGAGAGAAATTGAGTTTGCAATTGACTTGATTCCGGAACATGACCATTTCAATACCACCATCTTTGGATGGCTCCAGCTGAGTTGAGGGAGCTTAAGGAGCAATTGTAGGAATGATTAGAAAAGCAGTTTATCAGGCCAAGTTCATCACCTCAGGGAGCGCCAGTTCTTTTTGTTAAGAAGAAGGATGGAACATGGCGGATGTGTATTGATTACAGGAAACTCAACAAGGTGACGATTAAGAACAAGTATCCTCATGCTAGGATAGATGATATGTTTGATCACCGCGAGGAGCAAGGGTCTTTTCAAGATAGATCTCGTGTCGTTATCATCAACTCCAATCGTGAGTCGATGTTAGCAAGACGACTTTCAGGACCCGTTACGGGCACTATGAGTTCAGCGTCATGCCATTCGGACTGACCAATGCTTCAGCTGCATTCATGGACCTTATGAACAGGGTTTTTCAGGAGTTTTTAGATCAGTTTGTCATAGTATTTATCGATGACATTCTGGTCTATTCCAATGATGAAGGGGAACATGCAGAGCATCTCAGAATATTGTTGCAAAGATTAAGGGAAAGAGATCTATATGCCAAATTCAGCAAGTGTGAATTTTGGCTGCATGAAGTAGTTTTCCTTGGACATGTGATTTCCAGCAGAGGGATCCATGTTGATCCGAGAAAAGTAGAAGCAGTGGTGAATTGGCAAGAGCCTAAGACAGTAAAAGAGGTACGGAGTTTTTAGGCCCCGATACGAGTTATTACAGGAGGTTTGTGGAGGATTCTCCATGATAGCTGCTACCGATAACTAAATTGTTGAGGAAGAATCAACGGTTTATTTGGGCGAAGAATGTCGAAAGAGTTTTGTGGAACTCAAGCATAGATTAACGAGCGCCCAATCCTAATCACCTTGATGGAGATCGGGGTATACAGATTATGCAGTGATGCTTGAGAAAAGGCTTAGGTTGTGTGTTAATGCGTAAGCTACGAGTGATAGCCTATGCTTCACGCCATTGAAGCCATATGAGTTGAATTATCCTACTCATGATTTAGAGCTAGCAGCGATAATTTTCATACGAAAATTTGAAGACATTATTTGTATGGGGTGCGGACTAGGATCTTCACGGATCACAAGAGTCTTAAGTATTTATGAGCCGAAAGAGCTGAATTTGAGGCGAGAAGGTGGATTGAGTTACTTAAGGAATACGATTTGATGATCGAGTACCATCCGAGCAAGGCAAATGTAGTAGCGGATGCATTGGTAGGAAGTCATCCATAGCTCATGTCCGCGGTTTACTTGCCTTTGTTGGAACAGATGGCTAAGCTTAAGATAAGCTTGAAGGTGATAAGTCGAATGCATTCTTGCTCAATTCAAGGTGAGGACGATACTTAGAGAGAAAGTCAAGGAGTTGCGGGGCGGGATGCGTAATCGAGTAAGCTTTACGAGAAAATCCAGAATGACAAGCAGTCTGAAGTGGTAGTGAGAGATGACAAACTTATGGTAGTCGGAAGCAGATTGTGTATTCCGAATGTTAAGGAAGTCAAGGATGAGATCTTGGATGATGTAGCACCCCAACTCCCGCGAGACCCGAACCCGACATCTACAGTGACATCCGATCCCGTGACCCGCGAGGGTGGCATACTAGAGCAGTCAATCACAATTTAAAACTTCGTTATGAAATTTTTCTTCCAAAATGTTTTAACGCTGAAATCAAAACACACTTTGGGCCTTACATATCACAAAACACTTTCAGATACAAAACACTTTCGGTTATTAATTAGCACTCAACAAAGGCTCAATCAAGACATAAGCGTAAAGGCATGACCTAACTGGGCTCGATGCCATTTACGAACACAATTCAAATCAAAATCTCAACACACTATTACATTTATTAAGCTAGGCCCACCAAATAAAACATCAGACTCATGCAGATGTGACGACATCGATCCCGACCCGTTACTGCGCTTTGCTAGCAACGATCATACTCCCGTTAGTCTAATCAGGGTACTCTTCGATTCTGAAAATAGATGCAATGTTGGGTGAGTTTGCGAACTCAATGAGAAACCATCATCGATGATTCACCCAACTCATGCATTCACAATCAATTCACATTGTATCACATAATATCACATTCCAAATTAATCCATGCATTACCAAATTCACACATATAAGGCGACGCTTTTCATACAATTCGTGATATAAATATTCATATATGTAATGTACATATGACTCTTTCATTTTCTTTCGTTGTTGTGACCGCGCTTTGAGCTCATATACGTTGAGCCATAGGCTCTGAAACATTGGGCTCAAAATCCCTAATACGTTGAGCATATAGCTCGACAATCGTTAGGCACGAAGCCTCATGCGTTGAGCTTAAAGCTCTCATATCACGTACGCACCGGTCACAACCGCTTTTTATCTGATCATACTATTATGCATGTATGCACATGTTCACTTTACAATACATGCATCATATTAGAATTCCATATACCTAATTCTCACCATTTGAAATCAATTATGAACAATTTATGCACAACCAACACTTCTATATCACAGTACAACTATCCCGAACACCCGTGGTCTGGAATCAATCAAATCAAACACATATAATCCGTCCTTAACTCCACATGGCATATTTGCATAAAATTAAACACATAAAGGTTGAGAAACTAACTAGGTTACTCACCTGCACTTCCGAAGCTACACCTGAAGTCTCAAAGATCGCCTGTGGAATTGCTCCATCTGTGCCTTTAAAACAATCAAAAATCGAATATCACTCGTCGCACAATTTCCAATATTCAAAATGCAAATATAGAAATACATCGAGTCTTCGTATATGTTATGACATTCCTAAATTTTCCCAATTCGATCACTTTCACTCTAATTCATAGCAAAATCCAATTACCATAAGTCAATAGATTAATATCCAATTCTCTGCAGTCACCTTCCAATTAAAATCACAATCACTATTTATTGTCATTAGATTCCCATAATCATCGAATTAAAATTCGAAATTCCATCTTATCAATTCAAATTCTTAATCTCTAAATTCCAATTAATCACTTAGAAAACAATTCAATTGAAATCAAATCTCAAATTCATTACTTGTAACAATCATCTTTAAAAATCACTTCATTTCATTCTCCAGTTGAAATTCCTAGTCTCAGAAATTCAATTGATCCATAGCCAATCCATTAGAAACTAATCCTCCAAATTCATAATCTCCATATTGAATTTAATCCATAACTAATTGAACTGTCAAATTCCTAGATCCCCATAATTTAAAACCTCAAAAATCTCATTTTGGAAAAAAATCAGCATTCCTCGCCGCGGCATCAGATCCTTCGCAGCGGCGAGCTCCCATTTCTCTCCATGTTCGCATGGCGTAACTTTCGCCTTGTCATGGCGAATCGCAGCGCTGGGTCATGGCGTCGCCTGCGTGACGTTGTGACGTGCGCTAAACCTCCTCGCAGATGGCGAAGGCTCGTCTCGCCGACGGGGGCGAATTTCATTAAATCGCGGCTGTCTTGCAAGCCTCGCGGTGCGGAAGAAGGATTGGCTCGCCGCGACGTGTTCATCACTCGCCGCGGCGTGCGATCCCAGAAACGCATACGAAACCCAGAAATTTCCAGATTTCTCAGATTCAACTCCATCCAAATACATTCTAAACACTCTCAATCAGTTTTAAACCTTAAACCCAACTTATTTCTAATCTCAACTCATCATTTAACTCACTTTTCTTCAGAAACCCAAATCAAAATCAACGAAACCCTATCATCGACATTTTCCAATTTCTAAACAATTTCTTACTCAAATCTATGATCAAATAGCATAAAAAAGTATAAACTTACTTGATTCAAGCTAGAAACCTTCGAAAATCCTCCAAGAATTTCAACTCCACGTTCAAGCACACCCACGACCATCGATGATGACAATGAACATTTAAGCTTATCTTAAGCTTATATATATATATGATCATCTACCACATGTCCAATTCTTGGTCTAACAAATCCGATTCTTATTATATTTTTCTCCCAATTTCGCAACAACCATAAATAAAAATTCCCAAAATCATAATTCAAATTGTTTCATATCAATTGCCAATCAATCACGGACCCGAAATCCGATTTATCAGTCACTATACCATTTTTTCGGTCCAGACTCGATTCTCTAAAAATTCCAGAAAAATTTCCATAAATTCACAAAATTAGGAATTGCATATTCCTACACTCTAATCTCATAATTCAGTTCTCTAAATTCAAAATTTTCTCATTCCAATTCATATACAAAACTCATTTATACACTTTTCGCACAAATTTCCAATTTCCACAATTCAATCGGGAAATGTCATACATGTACGCATATTCATATACTTATGCCATCAATAATCATTTACCGATGACTATAGAAACTATAATGCATGAAGAATTCACATTTGCCTGTACTTTAACTTTACGATCCAATTTACAAATATACCCGTCACTTGATAGCGGATATTACAATTCTCCTCCTAATAAAAATTTAGTCCTCGAAATTTTATATCTGATTTGTCAAGAAGATAGGGAGTCTTTTCGATCAACGATCCTCCGATTTCCACTTATTTCACTATACGCATAATTTCGCCAAATCTTTCTTAACTCTACATTGCCTTATTAATCACAATTTATCACTTCCAATATCGATAACACATAAATCGGATCCTAACAATATTTTCTAATCCAGTCTATGTAACATTTTGGATCCGAATCATCTTTTAGGATTTTAGACTGACTTGCCATCTTAATCACACTACAATCACTTACTTACCTCTTTTTCCTTTCTCAAACTTTATACTGTTTTAACAATTTCTTTTCGATTACTCGTAATTCTTTATATCCAATACCAATGACATACACATCAGATCATATCGATATTTCCTATTTCTGTCCATATGACACTTTCCAAATCCAATTCATCTTTTGGGTTATTATCTAGTCACACCACGGTCACATCAAGGTCACTAATAACGAACTTAATTTCCCATTTACCTTTTTTTCTCAATCAATGCCTAGTTTGGCCGAGGTGAACATTTAGAAACATTGCATGTATCGCTTATCATATTGCATCTCTCCTATATCAATTTACTAATCTCATAAGATTTCAACAATCTCGATAATCATCAATTTGACTCATTCTCGTCAATTTGAATTTCTTAACCCCTATTACCGATTCAAAACACCTATCAATCTTAACTCAAATCATTCAGGGCCTTTGACTGTATTAGGTCCCGTTCATTTTACTATCGGGATGAACAACCCCTTTTTAGCTATAAGACCTTTTTATACACTTTTCAAATGATATCTCCAATGTAACACAATTAATCTTACCTATACATCAATCTCATAATCCTATGGACTCCAAACATATATTAGTTTCGAATTGATAACACACAGTCAACTATGGAGGTCCAACATACTCATCATTTCTCAATGTCATATTTTACTTTCTTTTACTCTTCTAATACACTCTCGATAACTTTGATTATTCCTTGAGTTTTCACTAACAGCCCTTTAATGAGTTTTACTCATATTTCTTAGTCTAGTCAAATCACATTACTCATTTTCTTTATAGCTAAGCTATTCACAAATTTTCTCGATAAGGTCCACTATTTCAACATTCTCAATTCGGATTTTGCCATGCTTTTAATACACACCGCACACTTGGGTTGGAATTCCAATCGCTAATACATTCTTTTTTTGCGCTTTACCAAACTCGACGCTTTACACTCATTCTTACGTTGGGTATCATAACCTTATTGCCTCATTATTTGCTCCATTAACTAAATTTCTAAAACACTCAAATGCATAGTCATTTTTCCCAATTCACTCATATAACTTAATCATTATTGCTTTACAAACGATATACATCCAAAACAATTTCATGCGAATGTAATTTCCAAGCTTTCACAACACTTTCCAATACAATGTCTAATACAATAAATTTTCAAATCATCAAATACCAATACAGCCCATAAGCTTATAATTGATCTCCATACATATAGAATCTCTTTACACTATTTCAATCAATCACTTTTAATCTTTACAATTCATTACATATAGTAACATCTCCAATTCAAAATGATACGATCAATACTCGAATTGAACATTTCTTCAAATGTCTCCTCTTACGATCATTAGTCATATATTTCACATATCTCTCCTCCAACACTTTCCTTATCAGTTAAGGTCAGAAGACCTTTACCAATTTTAGACGATCCAAAGATACAATTAATCCTAAAATAACTCCAAATTCCTTGTGTACCTTCCCTTTACAATTTCACATTTAACAACACCTCTATTTGCATTTAATCTCCCGATACCGTGTTTGAATAATAATTCATCCATTAAATTTTCAATCAAGATCTAATTGTCTCTTATAAAACTTGCATACTATACGATTTCCTCAATTGTGCCAATTTATCTTCTTCACTTTTCAATTGTATTCAGTCGATCATCGATGATCATAGTCATCGTCCACTTTAAACACAATTTAGATATTTCACTCTTCAGAAAAATAATGAACTCCTTACACCTATGATCTATTTGCATAACTTTTTATATATATCATACGTCTCCAATGAGGAACAATTTGTCTCACAATCTTTTCTCAATACCTCAGGAAATCAATTTCGACTATTCACGCTATCCCGTGAAGTTCAATCTATGCCATAATCCACATAACCAGAACATCCTTTTTAATACCGTTCATTGGGGTACATACCATTAAAATTATTACATCAATATACCAATTAGTCACTTACGCTAAAGGCACCTCAATCTCATTTGATTTTTGACCACCTTTTTTTTTCACCTATCCTCGATCATGAGGATTTTACCATACCAATATCCTGATTACAATCTCAATTCATTCCCAAATAATCACTATACGTGCTTTCATTTCTTACTCCATCTCAATTTTAACTATAAAAATTGGCGGTTATCCAATAACTCACCAATTGATTTCCGATATCATTTCCATTATCAGGTGTGCATTCGCATAGGCAAATCCACTGACCTTAACAACTGTTCAACTTTTTCATCTATCAATATCATTTTCTTACCTTTCAATCTTTTCATTATTTCATTTTACGCAATCACACTTAAATCCATATCACAACAATCAAAACTCCCATCACGCTTTCGCTGCGCAACTCTGATCATAAAACATTTTATTTCCATTCACTTTCCTTATACACTTTCAATCTTGCCATCTTTCACATATCTTCATAATCTTCCTATACATGTTCACATCTATTTCACATCCACAGATTGTTCCCAGATCATTCTAATGTCGTATTTCATAATACGCCCATCAGTACCAATACACTAATTCTCCAATTATTATATCATACCATATACTCGTTCTTATTCCTTGATTTCCACCCACAACTTTCATTTATCACATTTTCCATATCATCTTTTCCTCACTATTTCTCATCACTTAAACACTAGTACAGGCTCATGTATGAGACTCATATGCTAGACTGGGGATCAGTTGTCACTATCTGCCAATGACATGACTTAAATGTATGCAATTTGACACACTTTTCAGAAAGCCCATATAGATTGTACTTACGGGCTCGATACCACAAATGTAGCACTGAACTCCCGAGACCCGAACCCGACATCTACAAAGACATCCGAGCCCGTGACCATGAGGGTGGCATCTTAAGCGATCAATCACAATTTAAAACTCGTTATGAAATTTTTCTTCCAAAAGCGTTTTAACGCACGAAATCAAAACACACTTTGGGCTGACATATCACAAAAACATTTTCAGATACAAAACACTTTCAGTTATTAATTAGCACTCAACAAAGGTTCAATCAAGACATAAGCGAAAGGCATGACCAAACTGGCTCGATGCCATTTCAACACACCTGTTAATCAAAATCTCAACACATTATTACATTTATTAAGCTAGGGCCCACCAAATAAAACACTTGTACTCATGCAGATGTGGCGACATCGATCCCGACCACATTACTCGCCTTTGCTAGCAACGATCATACTCCGTTAGTCTAATCGGGTACTCTTCGATTCTGAAAAATAGATGCAATGTTGGGTGAGTTTGCGAACTCAATGAGAAACCATCATCGATGGTTCACCCAACTCATGCATTCACAATCAATTCACATTGTATCACATAATATCACATTCCAAATTAATCCATGCATTACCAAATTCACACATATAAGACGATAGCCTTTCACACAATTCGCATATAAATATTCATATATGTAATGTACATGTGACTCTTTCATTTTCTTTCGTTGTTGTGACCGTGCTTTGAGCTCATATACGTTGAGCCATAGGCTCAAACATTGGGCTCAAAAGCCTAATCGTTGAGCATATAGCTCGACAATCGTTAGACACGAAGCCTGTGCGTTGAGCTTAAAGCTCTCATATCAAATGGGTCGCACCGGTCATAATCGCCTTTTATCGATCATCTTGTTATGCATGTATGCACATGTTCACTTTACAATACATGCATCATATTAGAATTCCATATACCTAATTCTCACCATTTGAAATCAATTATGAACAATTTATGCACAACCAACACTTCTATATCACAAGACAACTATCCAGAACACCCGTGGTCCTAATCAATCAAATCAAACACATATAATCCGTCCTTAACTCCACATGGCATATTTGCATAAAATTAAACACATAAAGGTTGAGAAACCAACTAGGTTACTCACCTGCACTTCCGAAACTACACGGAAGTCTCAAAGATCGCTGTGGAATTGCTCCATCGGTGCCTTTAAAACAATCAAAAAAATCGAATATCACTCATTGCACAATTTCCAATATTCAAAAATGCAAATATAGCAAATACAATGAGTACTGTACATGTTATGACATTCCCTAAATTTTCCCAATTCGATCACTTTCACTCTAATTCATAGCAAAAATCCAATTACCATAAGTCAATAGACTAATATCCAATTCTCTGCAGTCACCTTCCAATTAAAATCACAATCACTATTTATTGTCATTAGATTCCCATAATCATCGAATTAAAATCCGAAATTTCATTTTATCAATTCAAATTCTTAATCTCTAAATTCCAATTAATCACTTAGAAAACAATTCAATTGAAATCAAATCTCAAATTCATTACTTGTAACAATCATCTTTAAAAAAATCACTTCATTTCATTCTCCCATATTGAAATTCCTAGTCTCAGAAATTCAATTGATCCATAGCCAATCCATTATAAACTAATCCTCCAAATTCATAATCTCCATATTGAATTTAATCCATAACTAATTGAACTGTCAAATTCCTAGATCCCCATAATTTAAAACCTCAAAAATCTCATTTTGGAAAAAAAATCAGCATTCCTCGCCGCGACATCAAATCCTTAGCGGCGAGCTCCATTCTCGCCACGTCACAAGCGGCGTAACTTTCGCCTCGCCATGGCGAACAATCAGCGCTGGTGTGGCGTACAGACGACGCGTGACGTTGCGACGTCGCTAAACCTCCTCGCCATGGCGTAAACCGTCTGCTTTCGCCATGGCGTCGAAATTTCATTCGCCGCGGCCTGTCTTGCAAGCCTCGCGGTGCGGAAGAAGGATTGGCTCACCGCGGCGTGCGATCCCAGAAACGCATACGAAACCCAGAAATTTCCAGATTTCTCAGATTCAACTCCATCCAAATCCATTCTAAACACTCTCAATCAGTTTTAAACCTTAAACCCAACTTATTTCTAACCTCAACTCATCATTTAACTCACTTTTCTTCAGAAACCCAAATCAAAATCAACGAAACCCTATCATCGACATTTTCCAATTTCTAAACAATTTCTTACTCAAATCTATGATCAAATAGCATAAAAAAGTATAAACTTACTTGATTCAAGCTAGAAACCTTCGAAAATCCTCCAAGAATTTCAACTCCACGTTCAAGCACACCCACGACCATCGATGATGACAATGAACATTTAAGCTTATCTTAAGCTTATATATATATATATGATCATCTACCACATGTCCAATTCTTAGGGTCTAACAAATCCGATTCTTATTATATTTTTCTCCCAATTTCGCAACAACCATAAATAAAAATTCCCAAAATCATAATTCAAATTGTTTCATATCAATTGCCAATCAATCACGGACCAAATCGGTTTATCACTCACTATACCATTTTTCCGGTCCGACTCGATTCTCTAAAAATTCCAGAAAAATTTCCATAAATTCACAAAATTAGGAATTGCATATTCCTACACTCTAATCTCATAATTCAGTTCTCTAAATTCAAATTTTTCTCATTCCAATTCATATACAAAACTCATTTATACACTTTTCGCACAAATTTCCAATTTCCACAATTCAATCGGAAATGTCATACATGTATGCATATTCATATACTTATGCCATCAATAATCATTTACCGATGACTATAGAAACTATAATGCATGAAGAATTCACATTTGCCTGCATTTTAACCCTGATTCATCCAATTTACAAATATACCCGTCACTTGATACGGATGTTACAGATGAGGCACATAACGCGCCTTATTCCATGCACCCAGGCAGCACCAGGATGTACAGGGATTTGAAGGAGCATTTCTGGTGGAAAGGCATGAAGAGGGATGTAGCAGAGTATGTGAGTAGATGTCTAGTGTGTCAGCAAGTCAAGGCTGAACACCAGGCACCTTCAGGCATGTTAAGGCCATTGTCCATTCCTGAATGGAAGTGGCAAAAGATCACTATGGATTTTCTGATGGGTTTACCCAGAACTAGTAGGAAGCATGATGCCATATGGGTTATTGTAGATCAGTTAACCAAGTCAGCCCATTTTCCGCAATTAAGCGAGCAGATTAGTTGCGGTGTTAGCAAGGAAATATATTGATGAGGTAGTGAGGTTGCTTGGGTTCCAGATTCTATAGTATCCGATGGATCCTCGATTCGTCGAGATTCTGGAGTAGTTCTGCAGAAGCTCTAGGGACTAAGTTGAGTTTCAGCACAGCATTTCATCCTCAGACGGATGGTCAGTCTGAGAGGACCATTCAGACCCTAGAGGGAATGCTCAAAACGTGTGTCATGGACTTCAAAGGAGCATGGGATGAACATTTTTCGTTGGTCGAATTTGCTATAACAATTGCACTATTCGAGCATTCGATGGCTCCTTATGAAGAGTCAGTATGGCGAGAGATCAGGACTCCAATATGTTGGGATGAAGAAGGTGAAAGGAAACTGGTAGGACCAGAATTGGTTCAGATGACAATGGATAAGGTTAGTTTGATCAAGCAGCGGCTTAAGGCAGCTCAGGATAGAATGAAGAGTTATGCAGATGCTCACAGGAAAGAGATGGAGTATGCAATAGGTGACAAAGTATTCTTAAAGACGTCTCCATGGAAGGGAGTCATGAGGTTTGGCAAGAAAGGCAAGTTAAGTCCTCGGTATGTGGGTCCGTATGAGGTTCTAGAGAGGATCGGGCCGTTAGCTTACAGGTTGGCTTTGCCTCCAGAGTTGTCTCAGATCCATGATTTTTTTCATGTTTCCATGTTGAGAATGTAGGAAAATCCCGGGAGGAACATCACATGTTCCAAGAATGAAACAAAATTTTTATTCCCGGACCTTCCGAAACCCAGATCCCTGTCGGTATGAAAACTCAAACCTGAATAGCCAATAGAGACTATCTCTAAAGGTATCCACACGAGATCGAAAAACTAACCGGATCAAACACCTTTGACCCGGAATAGCTGTAACGTAATAAAGCCTCGCTAGAGCTTACCTCATCTCAAGAGCTTGAGATTCACGTTGATGAAGGAGAAGAAAGCTTGGAGAAGAGAGTCATGATCGATGATTTCCTTCCAAAGAAACTTGAAAACCCTTTCCAATTAGCCTTCCACAACAAATACTCGACCATCACTCTTCCTTCTCACCTTTTATATATCTTTTAACAATTTCCAAGACATATTAAATGCTTATGGTGAGTCATCCATCCACCTAACCCTTTATATATATATATATATATGGCAAAATGGATGACTTCTCCTCCTTCCCCACGTTTTGCATATATATATATATATATATATTAATTAATTCTTTAAATAATTATATATATATATATATATAATAATAATGCTAAAGTGGTCCAGTCACACTGGGTTGGTCCTACCGGCCTCTCGGGCCCCGATCTCAAAAAGCATTCTAAACCTTTCTTAGCAATATCGATGTCATGATCTCATCGGGACATATCCCAATCCCATCGGGATCCAGCTAATCCGAATGCTTCCATAATTGGAACTCGTCCAATTACTATTTTACGATTCTCCGAGTCACTCTTATCGTGTGACCCTTTAGGTTCCAATATTTTGGCCACTTAGATTAACAATTAATCGAGCAAGTCATGAGCGGTATCTAGCAACACATCACGACCCCTAATTGACCGTAAAGTAATCGGTTTGATGAATTCATCACGAACGGATCACGAACCCTTCCATGTACAATTCTTGTGCAATTAGTCCTTTCATCATCCTATACCCCACTTGGTTATGAGTATGGTCAAAGTGTCAACTCTTACTAGACTAAGTCTAGCCCAGTGAAATCGGTTCTGTCGAGGACTCATTACTTTATATGTCCATGAAGACAATCTTTATGACATAGTCATGCTCGCCGAGACTTAAAGTAATGATCCCGACAAGAGGCGAGGTATCTCTTCGCTCACGAAGTGATGAATCCTTTATTGGCTACTCAATTACCTTCGAATACCTCAAACTGCACTCCAAGCACCATCCTATGAGTAACCTCCGAAGGCCACAAGGAATGGAGTCAAATGTGATCAAGATTCAAGATATCCTCGAGTACCTCAAGTCTAAGGATACTTGCACCATTCTTATGATGAGATTATCACCGACATTAAATCCATGTGATGATCTCATGGCGAGTCATCCAATGAACTTACTACCACTAGTAAGCATCCATATGTCAACTCTAAATATCTCATATTTACAGTTTCTGAGATCCACTGCTTGATCCAATCAAGGAGTATGACATATGCTAGTCTGTCCGGATTAATGATGTCCAGTCTCATTAATCCTATGACTAGGGAAAATTTAGATACTGACATAATTGCACATGATAGGAATCTCAAGATTATGATCATATCATAATTTCCTTCATGCTATGTCATATATCATGGACATCATTAATTTGATTAAAGATCAATATCAATTCATAAAGAACATCAAATAAATGAAACATGCCTTTCTTTATTTATTCATAAAGTCTGTACATGACTATGAACAAAAAGCGCTAAAGGGGATTGCCTTTAGGGCACTACTCTAACAATCTCCCACTTGACCTAAAGCCAATCGCCTTGGTATCTAATACCATAAGCGAGTACATGAGAATCAAAATTCTTCTGTGACAATGGCTTCGTCAACGGATCAGCAATGTTCTGCTCTGTGGGAATCCTCTCGATCGCGACATCACCTCTAGCAATGATCTCTCGAATCAGATGATATCTGCGGAGTACGTGTTTAGATCGTTGGTGAGACCTCGGTTCTTTTGCCTGAGCAATAGCCCCATTGTTGTCACAATACAACTGTATGGGTCCATCACAGCTAGGAACCACACCAAGTTCAGAAATGAACTTCGATCCAACGACTTCCTTTGCACGCCTCGATGCGAAGAATGTACTCTGCCTCGGTCGTCGAATCAGCAGTCGTCTCTTGTTTGGAACTCTTCCAACTGACCGCTCCGCCGTTTAGCGTGAAAACATAACCTGCCTGGGATCTGGAGTCATCCTTGTCAGATTGAAACTGGCATCCAGTATGCCGCCACTGAGATTTCCATCTCCATATATCAAGAAAACATCCTTAGTCCTTCGCAAGTACTTGAGGATATTCTTGACACCACCTAGTGACCTCACCAGATCCGATTGGTATCCGCCGTGACACTCGTGAGCATACAATACATCGGGCTCAGACATAACATAGCATACATGATCGATCCTACTGCAGATGCATACGGGATCCGATCCATGCGTTCCTCTCATCTTGTGTCTTAGGACACATAGATTTCGAGAGTGTTATCCCATGAGTAATGGGAAGAAACCCTCTCTTGGATTGCTCCATGCTAAACCTCTTTAGCATCTTGTCTATGTACGATGATTGTGAAAGACCAAGCAACCTCTTTGATCTATCTCTATAGATCTTTATCCCAAGGATATAAGTTGCTTCACCAAGGTCTTTCATCGCAAATTGCTTGGACAACCAAATTTTAACTGATTGCATCAATGAGACATCGTTTCCGAGTAACAGTATGTCATCTACATACAACACAAGGAAAACGATTGCATTCCCATTAACCTTCTTGTACACACAATGTTCATCCGGATTTTGTGAGAAACCAAACTCTTTGATTGACTCATCAAAACGGATGTTCCAACTCCTGGATGCTTGCTTCAATCCATAGATGGATTTCTGAAGCTTGCATACCTTTTCGCCATCACTGGAAGTGAAGCCCTCTGGTTGTGTCATGTACACATCCTCGGCCAGATTTCCGTTAAGGAAAGCGTCTTCACATCCATTTGCCATATCTCATAATCATAATGAGCAAGAATGACTAGAGTATCCGAATGGATTTAAGCATTGCTACGGGTCAAGGTCTCGCCATAGTCAACTCCTTGTCTTTGACGAAATCCTTTGGCCACAAGCCTTGCTTTGTAAGTAATTACATTACCATCCATGTCGGTTTTCTTCTTGAAACCCATTTGCACCCTATAGGTTTTATCCTTCAGTGCATCAACCAAAGTCCATACTTGGTTTATGTACATGGAATCCATTTCGCTTTCATGGCACAAAGCCATTTTTCGACTCAACTTTTCGTAACCTCTTCATAGGTAGCGGGCTCATCATCTTCTATGAGCAATCGTCATTCGGTCACTTACGAAATCCATATCTCTCGAACAATGCGCATCCTATTTGACCTCTGAACTTCGTGTGTCACGAAGGTTGAATCTGTTATTTCATCTGAATGAGTGACGCCTCGTGTTCAGCGATTGATCGTATTCATTTGAGCATCTTGAACTTCTTCAAGTTCGACTTTGCTCCCACCGCCCTCTCAGAAAAACTCTTTCTCTAAGAAGACGGCATGCTTTGAAACAAACACCTTTTGTTCCTCGTGGTAGAATTGATATCCCATGGTCTCTTTAGGATATCCTATACACAATATCCTACAAACAAACACTTGTCAGACTTTGCTTCAAGCTTATCTGACTGAATCCGCTTCACATAAGCAGGACAACCCCATACTTTCAGATGAGAAAGATAAGGTTTTCGCTAGTCCACATCTCATATGGAGTAACATCAACTGTCTTAGAAGGAACTCGCTTAACAAGTAAACAATGTCTCTAGCGATACCCCAAAACGATTTTGGTAACTTTATAAACCCATCATTGATCGTATCATGTCCAACAAGGTTCGATTTTTCCTTTCACCACACCATTGTCTTTGCGGCGTGTAGGAGGAGTCCATCGAGATAATATCCCATTATCTCTGAGATAATCCTGAAACTGTTGGTCTAAGTATTCTCCACCACGATCGGATCGTAATGCCTTGATACTTTTACCAAGTTGGTTTTCTACTTCATTTCTGAATTGTTTGAACTTTTCAAACGCTTCAGATTTGTATCTCATCAGATACAAGTACCCATATCGTGAATAATCATCGATAAAGGTAATGAAGTAACGACAACCACTTCTGGCATGGATGGACATTGGACCGCATACATCTGAATGTATTAAGTCTAATACTCCAATCGCTCGTTCACCCTTTCCCTTGAAGGGTAACTTAGTCATCTTGCCTAATAAACATGATTCGCATGTGTCATATGATTCATAATCAAATGACCCTAAACTGTCACTCTTATAGAGTTTAGCGATGCGTGTCTCATTTATATGGCCGTTCGACAATGCCATAAGTAAGTTGACTTTAGATTATCTCTTTTATACCGCTTGGTGTCATTGACATTTAAAATTGGATTAGACATATCTAATATGTAAATACCATTGCACAATGTACCGTTCCATAAAGCATTCCATTAGAATTAATAGAACAACCATTGCTACTAAAATTCATATGGAATCCAAATTTATTCGACAAGAAATAGACAATAAATTCTTTGTCAAAACGGGTACAAAATAACAATTATCCAATTCCAGTACAAGCCCAGTAGGGAGAGACAAAACATAGGTTCCTACGGCTAATGCAACAACTCTTGCTCCATTTCCAACACGTGGGTCTACTTCTCCTTCATGAGTTGCCCTCATCGTCCCCGAGGCCCCGTGATATCATTATATATGTGTGAGCCACAACCAAGATCAAATACCCAAATGTTGTGATCGAGAATGATTAACTTCAATGACATACAAACTCGAAGAAGTCGAGGCATCTGATGCCTTCTTCTGCTTCAGCGACTCCAGATAGACTTTGCAATTGCGCCTCCAATGGCCATCTTTACCGCAATGGAAGCAAGTTCCTTTCGGGGCAGCTTCTTTGGTCTTCTTCTTGATGGCGCTTCCCTTTGGTTTCTTTGCCTTCTTCTTCTTTGGGTTCTTTTTCTTCTTGGAACCTGAAGAAGAAGAAGCTTACTACCAAGACTTGCTTACTATCACTCTTGATAGTTCGTCTTTCGGTGTCTTGAAAGCAGATTGATCAGCTCAGGTATTGTAGTGGATATTTGGTTCATCCGATAGTTTAACACGAACTGTGCATAACTGTCGGACAATCCAACCAGAATTAAGTCTATACTTAACTCATGATCCATTGCAAAACCTAAGACGGCCAATCTCTCAATATAGCCATTCATCTTCGTGGCATACGCATGCCAGATGTCCTCGAGCCATCTTTAATGGTGAAGAGAAGCCTTGAGGTCTCGAACCTTTGGACCGGCTTGCTCGTCAAACACTCCCTAAGATGAAATACTATAGTGTGAGCATCCATGGACTCGTCTTGCTTCGCAGCTGGTGACATCGAGGCAAGCATGATGCAAGTAGCAATGTCAATGCCCTTTAGATGCTTATTATATGCCTTCGATCATCATCGAAGCATCGGCAAGAGTGCATCCGGAAGCGGAAAATCTAGGATATATCCTGGACCTTCGATCGAGAACTATTCTCGATTCCTTAACCAACAAGAAAATTCGGTCCAGTTAACTTGTTGGAATCCATAAGCGAGCGAAGATTCACACTTGACGACATTTTCAAATAACCTACACGGATAGAGAGGAAGAATGTTATAATAGGAATAGCTGCATAATCATAAGGACTTGAATGATATGCAAAAAGCTCCCACTAGTTTCATAGAATCCATAACCCTCATTACGAATCCAAAGAAACAAAGTGACATAATGTCCTAGTGGGTTGATATCCGATATTGCTAAGAATGACCTTGGGTTTACCCAACAAGCCACAACTTAGGTCAATCGGTAGGTATCGAACATACCAATTGCATCATCGATAACCGACATTGAGAATGACCTTGGGTTTACCCAACAAGCCACCTTATGTCTCGGGAGGTATCGATATACCAATTACATCTTAGACACGACTATCGATCGCTATCAACTTGTTGATGTATGCACTTACATTGGGTATCAACTCTTTGATGCGCATACATTCGATGTATCGCTTCAATTTCACCTCTGTCCACGCTGACCTTGAGTTTACTCAACAAACCAACGCCCAAAGGAAAACCAACCCATTAATCGTAAAATCATATTTTCATGGTTCAACATATCCGTATAGAGTGAGCTTGGGTTTACCCAACAACCCATCCCTATAAGAACTCTGATTCTTACCATATTAATGGAAGGCGTTAGTTTTCATATACCGAGGAGGGATATAGAAACTCTAGACTCCAAGCTGAAGAATCATAGTCACTAGGACTATATGGAATGATTTAGGTTTCATCAATCCAATTGAATCAATCCTTATAATCATCCATCATCCAACCTGAGCATGCCACATGTCGACTTACAATGAATGCAAGTCGCCTTATTCTCCTGCCCACACACAAGTCGACTTATATGATGCTACAAGTCGCCTTATGCTGCTGTCCCTGCACAAGTCGCCTTGTATACTACTACAAGTCGCCTTATGCACAGCACAAGTCGACTTATCCATCAAAATTTGCTATTTTTCTAATCGGCTAATTCCTCAATCAATGCAATTCCAATTCTCAACACCATCATACCTAGGGTAATATCTGTAAATTGATGCCTCAATGAACACTTCATTGATCCATGAATGCCTTAAATAGTCAAACTATATGAAAAGCTTGAAATGAGTCAAAACTCATAAATATCCAAATAATTTAGGAACACCCAAATTCTCACCCTAAGCATCTCAAGCTAGTGTATACACTCTCAAAACTACTCCGGCACTTGTCACAAAAATTGTGACGGCCAAAATAAGCAAGAAAATGAAATATACCTACGAGACACAAATGTGACCAATTCGGCATTCAAAAATTATTGGAAAAGCAACTTCAAGCAATTCAATTTGAAAATCATAATACATCAAGATAACACATTTTTAATCACATTAAAAATGCTGCAACGCATTGGAACTGAAAAAGCACACTCAATCAAGCCAAGCAAAACAGTCTCAACAATTTCTACCAAAACTGTCCAGTTCTGTACATTGCTCGAAATGATAAATGAAACAATTTCAATAAATTCTGAGAAAATTACATAGGTTACTAAATGTTCCGAACATGCTACCTGAATTGTTTCAGGATTTTAGGCCATCCAAAACTCAGTCAACCAAAAGAACAAAACCAATTCAAAATCTGTGTTCATCAGCACAGCAATTCCCAACAGTATAGAATAAATTCGTGAATAAATATCCAATCACCTTGAAATCCAATTTCCATGCTCACAGACATTAACCAACATCTTTGAGAAATGTAGGTGAAGGAAAATCCAGAAAACGATTTTTCTAGAATTTATTCTCGATTTTATACTACTGCATGTCCACAGAGTGTTTCACAAAACAGCATCTGTGAGCTTAGGGAAATAATTAGCAAAAGTATATCAAATCAAATCTATAAATTCTCAAATTTCATAGACATATTCTCTAACATGTTATGAACAATCCTGGGCATAAAAATTTCGAAAAACCTATCTCTATAGCAATTCGAAATCTGAACAGAATGCATGCTACAACATCACAAGCAATTAGGGTTTGTGATCTCGCTTCAGTTAAAGCTTCATACACGACACCAGACGCTCTGATACCACTGTAGGAAAATCCCGGGAGGAACATCACATGTTCCAGCAGCGGAAACAAAAAATTTTTATTCCCGGGACCTTCCCGAAACCCAGGATCCCGGTGTCGGTATGAAAACTCAAACCTGAATAGCCAATAGAGACTATCTCTAAAGGTATCCACGCAGAGATCAGAAAACCTAACCGGATCAAACACCTTTGACCCGGGAATAGCTAGAACAGAATAAAGCCTGCTAGAGCTTACCTCTGTCCTGAAGAGCTTGAGATTCACGTTGATGAAGGAGAAGAAAGCTTGGAGAAGAGAGTCATGATCGATGATTTCCTTCCAAAGAAACTTGAAAACCCTTTCCAATTAACCTTCTGTCAAAAGCTACGACCATCACTCTTCCTTCTCACCTTTTATATATCTTTTAACAATTTCCAAGACATATTAAATGCTTATGGTGAGTCATCCATCCACCTAACCCTTTATATATATATATATATATAAAAGGCAAAATGGATGACTTCTCCTCCTTCCCCCACGTTTTGCATATATATATATATATATATATATATATATATATATATATATATATATATATATATATATATATATATATATATATATATATATATATATATATATATATATATATATATATATATATATATATATATATATATTAATTAATTAATTAATTATATATATATATAATAATAATGCTAAAGTGGTCCAAATCCTTTGAGAATTAGGTCTCTTAAACCTCTTCGGGTCCCGATCTTGAAACAACTCCTAAACCTTTTCTTAGCAATATCGATGTCGCGATCTCATCGACATATCCCAATCCCATCGGGATCCAGCTAATCCGATGCTCTCCATAATGGAACTCGTCCAATTACTATTTTACTGATTCTCCGAGTCACTCTTATCGTGTGACCCTTTAGGTTCCGGTTATTTTGGCCACTTAGATTAACAATTAATCTGAGCAAGTCATGGCGATATCTAGCAACACATCATGACCCCCGAATTGACCGGAAAGTAATCGGTTTGATGAATTCATCACGAACCGATCACGAACCCTTCCATGTAATTCTTCGCAATTAGTCCTTTCATCATCCTATACCCCACTTGGTTATGAGTATGGTCAAAGTGTCAACTCTTACTAGACTAAGTCTAGCCTAAGTGAAATCGGTTCTGTCGAGGACTCATTACTTTATATGTCCATGAAGACAATCTTCATGACATAGTCATGCTCGCCGAGACTTAAAGTAATGATCCCGACGAAGAGGCTGTATCTCTTCTGTTCTCACGAAATGATGAATCCTTTATTGGCTACTCAATTACCTTGAATACCTCAAATCTGCACTCCAAGCACCATCCTATGAGTAACCTCCGGAAGGCCACAAGGAATGGAGTCAAAATGCGGATCGGTATCGAGATATCCTTGAGTACCTCGAGTCTAAGGATACTTGCACCATTCTATGATGAGATTATCGCGACATTAAATCCATGTGATGATCTCATGGCAGTCATCCAATGAACTTACTACCACTAGTAAGTATCCATATGTCAACTCTAAATATCTCATATTTACGGTTTACGAGATCCACCGCTTGATCCAATCAAGGAGTATGACATATCTAGTGCATCGGATTAATGATGTCCGGTCTCATTAATCATATGACTAGGAAAATTTGATCTTGACATAATTGCACATGATAGGAATCTCAAGATTATGATCATATCATAATTTCCTTCATGCTATGTCATATATCATGGACATCATTAATTTGATTAAAGATCAATATCAATTCATAAAGAACATCAAATAAATGAAACATGCCTTTCTTTATTTATTCATAAAGTTTGTACATGACTATGAACAAAAAGCGCTAAAGGGGATTGCCTTTAGGGCACTACTCTAACAAAGAATGTACAGATCAGATCCTTCTCACATTATTCAGACCTCGAAGGTTCAGCTGAGTGATGATCTGAGCTATGAGGAGATGCCAGTGGCAATTCTGGATAGCAAGGAGAAAGTTCTCAGGAACAAGACAATTGAGCTAGTTAAAGTCCTTTGGAGGAATCATGTAGTTGAAGAGGCGACGTGGGAACCTTTGGATGCAATGAAGGAGAAGTATCCACGCCTCTTCAATGAATCAGGTAAGAATTTCGAGGACGAAATTTCTTAAGGGGGGAAGAAATGTTAGCCCCAAAATTTTTTTTTTAAATTAAGCATGATTAGATTAATTGAGTAAGTTATGTTAGCATAAATTGAGTTGACATTAATTAGTATGTGATAGCATTAAAGAGTTAGGTGGTGAGTTAATGAGATTAAATGTGTTAGTTGGGCCTTAATGAGGTAGGAAAGGAAAGGAGAATAAGATGGGCTTAAAAGATAAATGGGCTTGAGTAGTTTAAAGAGAATATAAGAAGGAAGGAAGAAGAAGTGAGTTGGGCTTTAGGCCTATAGGCTTAAGTAAGTTAGTAAGTAGTAAAAAGGAGAATGAATTAAGTGGGTTAGTAGAAGAAGAGAAGGAAGTTACGAAAATTAGAGGGAGAGAGGGAGAGTTCGTGGAAGGTGAAGGGAGAAGAAGAAAAAGAAAAGCTTGGCTAGGTCTTGAGTTTCCAAGAGATTAAGTAAGTGTTTGAAGAAAGTTCAAGAAGGAAAAGTATAGAGGAAGAGCTAAGCTACACCTTGAACCACGAAACTCTTTGGTTGAGTCAAGAACCAAGTTAAGTCATGATTTCAAGTGTTAGCTTTTAGTTAGGTTATGGTGTAGAAAACTTAGAAATGAAGTAGGTTTAGTGATTTTGAAGTTAATTTCATGTAAGAGGTTATGTAGATTTTCAAGTGAAGTTATGTTGAAATGGGTTTTTGTTTCTCTTGAAGTAGAGCAAGAGAGAGGAGAAGAGCAAGGAGAAGAGCACTCCTAAGCAAGGATTAAGCAAGATATAAGGTGGGTTTCATTTTTATCTTTATACTACTAAGTTTTAAATACTATTTCAACAAATGAAATTAATGTTTTCCAACTGCCTTGGGATGAGCATTGATTGAGTTTTGATTGTGTATAAATTGATTTATGATTGCCATTATGTGGGAGATTGAACAGTATATGGCATGGCTTGATATTGCTTGACAAGTTCATGCATTTAATGAGCATGAATATTAGTGAAATCTTGAAATGTGAGTTAAGCATGAAATACATTTTTCAAAAATAAGCTATTTGGATGCATGAAAAATCCATTTTCAAAATCAGCCAGTTGGACAAGAAAAGTCCAGATTTTGATGCATGAATTCATGTTATGTGGGGTAATTAAGTCCACCCAGCAGAGTCACGTGCACGTTGGCCAAATTAGGCTTCGCCCGCCTGCCCGATTGTGGCAAGGATGTCCCTTTTTGGACTCCTCAGCATACGACTACACTTGTATAGTTCGTCAGTTATTGTGGACTTATCTTACCGAACCATTAGCTATGTGTTTATGTGTTAGCATGTATTTGCAAGAATGATAGACGCATGAATCATGAAAGTTATGCTTTTAGCTTGATGAATTTGTGAAATGCAAAGTTGTATAATTGTTTGATGAGAAATTTTGCTAGCAGTATGGATAATGAAATAAATTCAGCTTATTTGTATAAATATTGTAGGAAAATCTCGGGATGTACATCACATGTACAAGGTGTGAAAAACAAAAATTTTTATCGCCGGGACCTTCCCGAAGGCCAGGATCTATGTGTCTGTATGAAGACTCAAACCTAAATAGCCAATAGAGACTATCTCTAAAGGTATCCACGCAGAGATCAGAAAACCTAACCGGGACAAACCCCTTTGACCCGGGAATAGCTAGAACAAATTAAAGGCTGCTAGACCCTACCTCTGTCCTTGGAGAGCTTAAGAAATCGATGGAGAGAAGGGATGAAGCTTGGAGATGAAGCCTTGATGATCGATGATGGAGAGTAAGAGCATAGGTTTTAAACTCTTTAAAAACCTTTCCTTCCTCTCTTTCAAAGACCAACGATTCTTCTCATCTTCATTTCTTCATATGTCTTTCTCAAAGACAAAAGAAGAAGATGGTCTCCGTATGTTTCCAAGAGAGAAGACACCATAGGTTTGTCTTTTTGCCTTTTTTGTCTTTTAGCCATTAAATGCCTTTTTAATGACTAAGCATAAGGAAACTTCTAAGTTCTTCTCCTCTCTTCCACGTAAATGTTATATATATATATATTAATTAATTAATTATTTAATTAATTATATATATATATATATATAATTCTGAAGTGGTCCAATCACTTCTGAAATTGGTCTACTTACCTCTAGGGTCCCGTCTTGAAAAAGCTCCTAAACCTTTCTTAGCAATATCGATGTCGCGATCTCATCGGAAATATCTCGATCTCATCGGGATCCATTTAATCCTAATGCTCTCCATAATTGGAACTCGTCAATACTATTTTACTGATTCTCTGAAACACTCTTATCGTGTGACCCTTTAGGTTCCGGTTATGTTGTAACGAGATTAACAATTAATCCGAGCAAGTCATGGCGGCGTCTAGCAACACATCATGACCCCGATTGACCGGAAAGTAATCGGTTTGATGAATTCATCACGAACCGGATCACGAACCCTTCCATGAACAATTCTGGTGCAATTAGTCCTTTCACCATCCTATACCCCACTTGGTTATGAGTATGGTCAAAGTGTCAACTCTCACTAGACCGAGTCTAGCCCAGTGATATTAGTTCTCGTTCTAGACTCATTACTCCATATGTCAATGAGGACACTCTTTATGACATATTCTTTGGCCGCGCACACAGTAATGATCCCGACAAGAGGCTACGGGTATCTCTTCGCTAATCCAAGTGGTGAATCCTTTATTGGCTACTCAATTACATTCAATACCTCAAGTCGCACTCCAAGCACCACCCTATGAGCGACCTCCTAAGGCAACAAGGAATGGAGTCAAAGCACGTAATCAAGATCAAGATATCCTCGAGTACCTCGAGTCTGGGATACTTGCACCATTCTTATGATGAGATTATCACCGACACTTTAGAAGAAGATATCCATGTGAGGATCTCATGGCAGGTCATCCAATGTACTTACTACCGCTAGTAAGCATCCACATGTCAACTCTAAATATCTCATATTTACAGTTTATGAGATCCACTGCTTGATCCAATCAAGGAATATGACATGTGCTAGTCTGTCCGAATTAATGATGTCCAGTCTCATTATTCCTATGACTAGGGAGAATTTAGATACTGACATAATTGCACATGATAGGAATCTCAGTTGTATGATTACATCATAATTTCCTTCATGCTATGTCATATATCATGGACTTCATTAATTCGATTAAAGATCCAATCAATTCATAAACACTGTTCATGAATATCAAATTAATGAAATATGCCTTTCTTTATTTATTCATAAAGTCTGTACACGACTTTGAATCTTAGGGCACTACTCTAACAATCTAACGGTACTGGACATCCATAAGTCGACTTACACTGGTGAACAAGGCGACTTATCAGTACCGAGCAAGCATAAGTCGACTTACACTTACAAATATAAACATGTTACCCAAGAGCGTAAGCTCACCCCCTCCAATTCCGTCCCATCTCCAGGTGAGGAGCATGAGATCGACCATCGAGCTTAAAGGCATTGCTCCAGAAATGGATAATTTTTGTATTTCAAGTTATTTTCGTAAATCAATGCTTTAGATGCATTTTGGGCAAATGATGCTTTTGCAAGCTTGTATTTTGGGATTTGATGTAGTGGCTTAAAATGCCCTCTAAAGCCTTGTAATAACTCATATTTTCATATGAATGCAAGAATGTTCAGTTCTAATGTATTTTGTGCAATTCATGCATGTTTTAAAACAATTGCATCATTGTAGGGTTTGAATTTGACAAGAAAGGGGAAAATGTAATTGTGTTATAGTTTGGATATGATTATAATGCTAGGAGTGTGTTGTTGCCTTTGAATATTGAATGATTATGCAGGTTGTAGCATTGGATTGAAGATTTGGGTTAGGAATAAAATAGGGGAGGTGCTGTCCAATTTTTTCAAAAATTGGGCAGCAACTTCTATTTGATTTTAGACTAGTTTAGAGCTTGAATTGGTTTAGATGGTCTTCTTGAAGAATGTAGAGCATGATTAGAGCTTTCCAACGACATAAAATTTGTCTCAATTGGATTTAGGATGAAAAAGTTATGAGAGTGGAAAGGTTTCAGCCACTGTTGTTAGTCATGAAATTTTGCGGCAACTTTGGAAGGATTTTTCACCTAATTAGAGACTGATTTGGTTTTTTCTTTCTTCATGAAAAATGTAGATTATCTTTCTATCTTTAAAATGAGGTATGATTTGCAATCATTGGAGTTAGGAATAAAAAGATATGAGGTTAGGAATGTTGACAGTTACTGTTCATTATTCCAAGTTACTGTTCATTGGGTTTTCATTTAGGCTGAAACGTTAAGTGTGTTTTTACCCTCTTTAATGATTGAATTGATTTTTGCACTCTTCATGAAACTTGTAGATAATCCTTTCTTATTTCTAATGAGGTATTCTATGCCTTATTTTGAGTTAGGAGTAAAAAGTTATGGGATTTAGAAGACAACAGTTTTTGTTCATTTAGGTAAATTACTGTTTCATTGGCTAGTTTTTAGGCTGAACCTTTGGCTGTGTTTTTACCCCTCTAAATGATTTTTTCGATTTTTGTTCCCTTCATGAAACTTGTAGAGGGCCTTTTCATCTTTCCATGGAGGTATGATATGTCTTATTCGGAGTTAGGAGTAAGAAGCTAGGAGGGTCGGAATTTGGCTGATTACTATTCATTTGGTCCTTTCCGATTTTCCTCTTATAACTTTTGCAATTGACTTCCGATTCTCTCGATTTTCGAAGCATTAGTTTTCTAAACTCATTGTTCCCTTTATTATGCAAATTTGAGAGTTTTAGGAATTAAATTGAAATTATGGATTCAATCAAAGTGAAGCAATTGGTTGAAAATTTTAGAACATGAATCCGCATTTTGGAAATTTCTAGCGATACAAGGAAGCTCCGATTGAAGTGATTTCTATTGCTAATTTTATAACGGCATGAAATTTCATATCAGCTTAGGAATTGGATCTTAATTTTGGGTCCTAAGAAGATTATTTTAATTGGAGGTTAATTACGATGAATCTTACGAATTTTGTACGGAGGACTTTCATTGACTTTATACTTGTATATAGGTATGAGGGTTTCGGATTAAGTAGTTGGGTTCCAGATTTGGGATCCAACACTAGTGATCTGAATCTAAACTTGTAGATGTTCAGATAGAGTAGGATCATCCAACCTGATGTTGAAATTAGGTGCTATGGTCAAGATTACACTCCCTTTGTCAAGTGTTATCAGCAAGGTACCAATAAGTGCATTTTGGTACGTTGTATAGGCAGTGTCCAAAAGGGATATCCTGACTATTGTAGGAATACTTTTTCTTCCATGTAAGGTAAGAACAAGTCGTATAGCTCCAACATGAAGATATGTATGGCTTTGTTCCCTCCATAAGGTGATCAACTTTCTTAGGGATTTCAAGCTTTATGTATTGTTTTGTTGTTGTAGATCTGAGACCACACTGTTCTAGTTTGGAACTCTGGATGATTTCCTTCACACAAGGTCTATTAGTAGATAGTACACTCTTAATACTTCTCATCCAAGAATGGTCATGAGAATATATACTGTAAGGACTTAACAATGGTAAAGAAGACTCACAAATACGATTTTCTACAGGTACATGATTAATTTCAACAAGATTTTCTATTTTGTTGGATAAAACACACTTCACACTTCTAGGCAAACTAGCTATTGACAAACTAGAAGATAAATGAACTGGATCTGAAGAAATTTTCATCTGTCTTATGTGACTCTCTTCCTACTCCCTTTTTTAATTTGAATCAATAATGTTCCCCCCTTCAGGAAAAGATGCGAAGGTATGTTTCTAAGGATTTCACGGGTAGTAGTGAAAACCTAATCGTGGAGTAGATGTATACGCAGGTGTATTCAGCATTACCGACTCGACCTGACCACAAACTCACTGTTTATGACTCTGATACCACTCTTGGTATCAGCACGCAGTTACTGTTTATGGCTCTGATACCACTCTTGCGTCCTATGGTCCTTTATAGGGCAACACAAGGAATGACACACGAAAACTATGACCTCTTCTAGTTAACCCTCTTGGCTAACTTCTTCTAAACCACCTGAATGGTTGAAGACATCTACTAACCAAAGTCAGATTGGAAGTGTGTATCACTACATAGCTGTTCCAGTTATCAGAGACTTACACCCCTCAATGCCCTTCCCTCGACTACATGGGACTTATTGCTCATGCCTCTTAGGAACCCTACTTCACTCACACACTTTTACTCTTCATTCCCCGTTAATGCTTCTAACTCAAGGTAGTGGAATAATTGAGAAGCAACAATTCTTCCAGACTGTCATAGATTTTCTGATACACAAGATCCTTATACAAGGCAATTGTAGAGCATACTCATCTCTGCAATCTTTCCAACTGAAGGAGATATGATTCAGGGTTTAAAGGTTTCAGGGAAGAGAAAGACTAGTTGAAGAAAGGATTCTTCATTTTCTCATTTATGAACTAGCTTGATAAAACTTGATTACAAACTAAGACGAACCCTGCTTATATAGGCAAAGCGAGGGATAGAAATGTAAACTATCTTAAAGACATAATGATAAAAGCTTTAACAAAAACATACCTAACCTTATCTCTAAGGAATCTACTTTACAAAAGTAAAGCTAATAATTCACCTAACTTTAATCAAAGTCAACAAGTAAACAGTACTACTTTACAAAAAGGTAAAAAAGAAAGATGATAGGATGGAATCTTCAATAGTGTTGAAGGTGACGTGTGGAACCCATCTATCATCATGTTAGTTGTCTCATTCTTACTTTTTAAAGTACGATCGTCATCGTTTGTCAACTCCATGTCTCCATTGATTTGTTCAATTAGTTCATGGGTGTTGGTGTCAGTGCATTCAGCAGGTCATGGGCCTGAAACAGAGGTGCCAGCCGGACTTGTTGGGACCCGATCCGGGAACCGGATCCCAACTGAAAAACGAAAAACGAAGGGAACGGAATCAAATGAAAACAGAAAATTTTGCATCGAAATATCGAATCGGAATCAAATAGCGGAAGCCAAAAGCAAAAACAAATCAAACGAATAGATTTCGAAGCGAAACGAAATCAAGCAGAACACATCCGACATCCGGCAACGAAAAACGAAGCGGAACCGAATCGCATCATACGGAAACAGAATAAAACAAAAACGGAACGAAATGCAAATTGGATCACAAAGCGAATTGAATCAAATCAAACCAAAAGTAGCGAAACGGATCGAATACAAATCGCAAGCGGAAACATAACAAAGTCCCGAAGCAAAACGAAACGAAGCGGAATCGATACTTAACAAATGCCCGACATCCAAGAACAAGAAGGAACACAGGATCACAATCGCGTTGGAAACCCTAAGACGTTTCAAAATCCGGTATAATTTAATTTTTTTTTCTTCTTATACTCATTTATCAAACTCATACAAAGAAATCTTATATCCTTTTTCCTTGAAATTCTTTCTCATCGCGAAATCTCAAAACTTAACCATATTCTTACACATTGGTAATAATCCCAAAATCATATTCATACTAATTTTATCGAAAATTGGCGAAGATAACTACCGCCTTTAACCTAACCCAACTGCAAAGTGTTCAAAATACACTTCTAAAAGCCCAAACAATCATACACATCAAAATCAATCGGACCCTCCGTCCGGGATCTCGGCAGATAAACACAAACCTATTTCTAAACCGCTTTAAATTGTAATTCAATCCACTAGTCTCATCAATCAAACTCATTCCCGAATCAAACATAAATATATATTCCAAAAATCATACACAAATTCATATACAAATTTCAAAGTACTCAAAATCTAACTTATACAAATGTAAACCGACGTCTTCACATTCTTTCATCCGATCTCCGTCGAAACTTGGAGATGGGGATGAAAGCTCTAAGCTCGTGGATAACACATTTATAAAATGACAAATAAGCAAATCATTTTTCATAATCTTTCGCCAAAAGGGCTAATTTTTCAAACTTTACAATTTTGCAAACAATTTCCTCAAACCTTTTTTATATATATATTTTCAAACTTTTCATAGTCATCTTACTTTTCTTATTTTTTCAAAAATTCTCAATTTTCATAAATATGAATGCAACATCTGTAAACAAAATTGAAAACACATAACATATCGAATGGTGCAGCTGGGTCCAAGCAGAGCGTCGCATAGCCGATCCATGAGCGGTCTGTAATGTCGTGAATGAACGTCTTACACTTTCCGATAATGGTCCATTATAAGCCGTGAAGGAGTCCGAAATAGAGCTCCGTGCCACTAACGGCAGCCGGGAGAAGGCTATACACATAGAGACAAATAACGACTCACCAAAGGACCTACTAAACCCACATAACACATATCGAAAACGAAAATTCAAATTGCCCAAGGCACCTTCCAAAATTTTACTTTTCTAATATTATTTCATCAACTTAAAACAATCTCACAAATTCACATATCATATAATTCAATTAATTCAATCAATCAATAATTGCAACAATATGCATAATTATCAATGCGCATACAAACAAATACAAGCTTTGAGAAATTTCTAACGATTTAGCAAATCATTTAAAACAATGAATTTAAGCTTGTAATAATTTTTGAAATCACTTAGAATCATAATTTCAAACCTTAAAACAATTCTTATTTTCAAACATTTCCAAAAACAATAAGTGATCAAAATTCCAAACTTTTGCTTTCTTTTAATTTTTTTCAAAATTCGTATTAAGCTTACAAATCAAAATATAAATATGCTACCCATCTCGAATTAAATGCCGAAACTTGATTTCAAGCTCCAATTGATCCTTGCTTCTTTCCTTCTTTCAATTAAAATGACCTAAGCCATAATCACCCAAATTATACATCATAAATTTGCATAATTCCCAAAATTAACTATCGAAAATTCATAATTATCATATTTCCAAGCTATTTCAATCTCCAATTTTGAAAATCCCCAATTTTCAAAATTGGCCTAAACCAATACACCCAAATTCAATCTCATAAAACATAATTTCTTCAAAATTAATTCCATATTTCATCAATTCATGCTATTTTTGATGATTCTACACCTTTAATTCACAAAATTTGGGAAAACCCCCAAATCTCTAATTTGGCCTAAACCCCCAATTCATAATTTTTCAAATTAAACTTCACCTAAAGCATAAACATCAAAATTAATTTAGGATATCTCAAATTCATCACTAATTCAAGCCATCTAAATCATCAATTTCAAAAAAAAAACCCAAATTTTACTATTCATCATCTTCCTCACTAAGCTTTCTCTCTCTAAAATCTTCCATAACCAAAATTAACTCATCAATCACAAAATAAAACTCATAGCACATAAACCCACATCATTTCTAATTAATCTAAACCAAAAACTTAACCAAAACTCAAAATCCAAATTTTTCTCTTACCTCTTTTCTTCTTCATTTTCGAAAATTCTTGGTTCCCAAAGTAAGCTTTCTTCTTCTTCTCTCATTTTTCCTTGAAAACAACTCAAAACTCAAGCTAAAAGTCCCATAGGTGTTTTAATGTTGGACCCCACCCCCACCCGTAGGTGTTTGCGAGTTATCTTTGCGGCGAGTGTTCATGGGTTATCTGCAAGCATCCAACCTTAATCAGTATTGTCCTCTTTGGTCATGGGTGAGCCACGGCTCGAACCCATGACCTCAAGGTTTTATAGCTTCCACATGCTCGCCTCTTACCATTTGGCTAACTCTACGGATGGGGGGTGGGGTCCAACAGGACTAGGTTCTTCTGGCTTAGGGCTTGAGTCAGTAGGCCTATATGTTGGACAGGGAATAGATCCTCCATGGATATTGACGTAGTGATCATTGAAAGTGGCCCATTCACTTACAAGAGGAGTCTTGAGAGGCTATCATATAGCATTTTCTCCGAAGTAAGGTCCTTGAGAAGTATAGATAGGAGAAATATCAGATTGTGGATGCTAGCTGTATTGGTCAAGAAGACTGTAGAGTTCTTCAGTAAATTGGGTTTCTTCTTCAGACCAATTTATGCTAGTACGCCAATGTTGAATTTGACTAAGAGTGCACATCATATTATTATTGGTCATACAGTAAGGACGATGCAACAGGTAGAAGGCATAAGCATTTTTGTCAGCAAATGTTGCATTCCATATGTTGGACCAATGGTGGTTGACAAATTAAATCCCTTTATGTTTTGATAATAATAAAATATCTAGAAATAGTTAAGAAATTATTTCAGGTATTATTCAATGAAAGGATTGAGCAAATCAAGATGAAGCAAGTGTCTAATCAAGTTGGGAGTTATCTTACAAGTAAAATGGCATAAAGCTTAAGGATTATAAAGGATTTGGTAATACAAGTCGACTTACATCAAGGTGCGAATATAACAAGTTAACTAGAAGCGATGACAAGTCGACTTATATATGAAGATGTATTAAGACAAGTCGCCTTATAACACACAAGTCGACTTATCGAAGACAACAAATCGACTTATACAAAGACAAGTCGACTTATTGGAGAGCGGAGTTACAATTTTACGTAAATGGTTGAAACAAGTCGACTTATTCATTCGACAAATCGACTTATGAATGCATGATTCAGCTCCAACGGTCCAATTTGCTAAAAATGGAATGGAGATTATCAAGGACGGCTATATCCAATTAAGCAACGGCTAGAAGAGCTCCAACAACTATATTTCTTCAAGTATAAATAGAGGATGATGGAAGAAGATTATATACAAGTTCTACAAGTCTAAATACTCTTATATTGCTTCAAATTGCTCACTATTGCTCTTATTTTGCTACAAATTGTATTGAGCATTTGTTCTTCAATCTTTGTATTGTTTTGTTACAATTTGGTGACGAGTGAAAAGGTCACGTGAGGTAGGATTTGTGCGGAAGACAAATCGAGTGTAAAAGGTTACTTGAGCCTAATTCAAGTGGCGTTGTAAAAGTTCACACTCAACTACAAAGTGTGCAATAAAGTGGTTGGCAAAATCCTAAGTGGGAGCTTAGGTAAAGGGCGTGGTCTTAAAGACCGAACCTCTATAAAAACAAGTGTTTGATCTTCTTCCTACACTTTTCAATTAAGTTTATCTAAATTATTTTGTGTGTTTTAACTTCGATTTTCTTGTAGAAATTTTCAAAGAATTTTAAGATCTATTCAACCCCTTCAGATCACTTACAATTGGTATCGAGCGAAGTATCTCGGGATGACACACAACAACCTAGCGGAAGAAGGTAACACTAATAACCGTCCTCCCTTGTTTAATGGCTCTAACTATTCATCATGGAAAAATCCTATGAAGTATCATATTATAAGCGAGGAGTTGAATCTTGGAAGATCATTATCTTGGACTTGAAGCCCTCTAAAAGAAAATGGTGAGTTGAAAGCAGTTTGGAGTATGATGATAACGATTGGAGGCAAGCGTACATCAACGCCAAAGCTATGAAACGATATATTGTGCATTAACGGTTGAGGAAAGAAACCGGTAAATTCTTGCACCACTTGCAAGGAAATGTGGGAGACTTGAGTTACTCATGAAGGGACAAATCAAGTCGGGAGACAAAATCAACATGCTTCTTCATGACTACGAGATGTTCGTCATGAAGGAAGGTGAGTCAATTTCTACAATGCTCACTGCTTTGCAGAAATCATAAATAGATTAGGCAACCCAGGAAAGCACATGACGGATAGCGAGAAAGTGAAGAAGATTCTTCGCTCACTTTGCCAAGGAATGGGATTCTCAAGTCACCGCAATTATGGAGTCAAAGGATCTCAACCATCCGAATTCAACGCTTTGGTGGGATCACTCATCAACTATGAGATTATTCTCAAATCCAGAGGAGGTAGAGGTAAGCTAAAAATCTATTGCTTTTAAAGCTAACACTTCTTTTGTTGATGAAAGTGATGAGGAATTAGATGAAGACGAGGAAGACGAAGAAATAGCTATGTACGCTAGAAATTTAAGGAAGTTCAGGGACTTCTCAAAATCAAGGAAAGAATTAAATGGCGGAAAAGCAGGTAGAAAGGAAGAGGTTTGGCGCGGAAAGAAAATCAAAAGGCTATGACGAAAAGAAAGGCAACGAAGAATGTTGGAGATGTGGAAAACGGGACATCTCGCAAGAGAATGCAAAAGCTCATCATCAACATCAAACTTTCAGAAAAAATGACAAATCGACAAAGGTAAAAGGAAAACTAGCCCTGGTGGCAACTTGGAGTGATGAAGAGGATACATATCAAAGTGATGATGAAAACAACCCGCACTTATGGCAAAAGTGATGATGAAAATGAGGTAAATTTCAATGACCAAGATTTAAGATATTCTTTTGATGCTTTGCAAGCTAATTTTGAAGAAGCCATTGAGATTAACAAAAATTAAGAAAGAAAATACGTGAATTGGTTCTGAAAATAAATACCATACGTAAACGATTGATGATTTAGATAGTCGAAAGAAGATCATTCTGCATGTCTTATTGAAAAGAAAATCTTATTTGTGAGCTTAATAGACTTAGAAAAGAATTTTCATATGTGGTTGGAAAATTCGCAAATGGAAACGAACAGTTTGAAAAATTGCTATCGCTACAAAGATATTTCATTTCTAAACATGGATTAGGTTATGATCCTTTTGATAGAGATTGTTCTTTAATTTCCAAATTTACTAAGGATGGAAAAATCGCTCAATGTGCTAGATGTTTGAAAGATGGTCACATAGAAATTGCCTCCAAGAGTACTAAAAGATGTGTTAAGATTAAGAAAATTTGGGTTATTAAAGGCACAACACCACCTAATGTGGTTTATATGGCTAACCAATATGGACCCAAAATAGCTTGGGTACCTATAAGAAGAAAGAACGCGATATTGTGAAGTACAAGCAAGGATGAAAGGCCGTCAAGCACTTGGTACATCGACAGCGGATGTTCGAGACACATGAGTGGGGACAAGAACCTTTTTACGGAAATCAAACCAAAAAATCAAGGTTATTTCACCTTCGGAGACAACAACAAAGGTAAGGTCATTGGAATTGGTAAAGTGGGTAAGGAACCTTTGCCAACCATTGACAATGTTTTGCTAGTTGATGGGTTGAAACATAACCTGCTAAGTGTGTCTCAACTTTGTGATATGAATTATATTGTATCATTTGAATCATCACATTGCCTAGTTAAGAAGGATGATCATGTTGCCTTTATTGGTTTGTGTAACATCCCACCCTCAATTGGAAGGGTAAATTGGCATAGGATGTGCTAGATTGAGATTTCATAGGACTGCTCATGCATAATAGGATTGATACACAGTATCAATTGTGCACATGGAATTACTGTTGGTGATGCTGTCGCCTGCAACCAAATATAAAAGAAATCACTTCCGTTAAAACAAGTTAATGTAGTAGCGGCAAGCGGATATCGTTCCCACGGGAATTTTACGATTATGAAAATCACGAATTCAACGACACAAATAATAAAAAAAGGGGGTTTCGTTACTTTACTGAAAGAAGAATAAAATCGAAAAGGAAAAATTGCAATTTGAAGTAATAATCAAGACCGAAAATCGATAGAAAAATACTTGGTTTGGTCACCGATGTTACCATGCTATTATGGATCCTCGACAAAAAGTATGATTATTAACGAACATTCATTGAGAGAATCTTCTATCAATTATATTGACTAGAAACATGTATCCTAGCAACCTTATTAAGCAACAATCTAGATACGATCATAGATTAATTGCATAATAGCATTAAGATCCCAATGAAAAGTGATAACATGTACTACATGAAGTCAATCAGGTGGATAATTTCTTAGAACTTTCCGACTCTAACGTAGAGAGGTTAATCCTAATTGCTACTTGTGATTACCAAAATTGAACGTCAGATTTTGTTAACCTAGCAATCAAATCCATTAATCTCTAGTTGCGCACCTAGAAACTAACGAATCCACTTAAAAATATTAATCTGAAATTACCCGATGAACGTTAATAAAAATTGAAGAAGTTTCAAAACATCTCACCACAATAGCATGGAACTTGGATCCCTCAACCAAGACAAGAAAATTAGTTCCTCATATTTGAATGGAAAACACAAGAAATAAATAAAGAGACAATCTCCATAACTAGTTTTAGTAAAGTAACGTTAATGACAAGATAAATTCTCCGAAAATTGAAGACAAGGGAAGCGTAAAATTAAATCGACTAAAGGCCTCTAAACTTATAATGAAGACTACTTGAAAATGCTTGGAGGATTAAACTATGAAAACTGAAAATAATCTGCGGTATGTGACACCTAGGAATGTGAGTATCGTTGCTAATTTTCTCAAAAACTGGAAAACTCAAGAAACTGTTGTCTGCAGAAAACTCCAGCCGCCTCCCTCCCTATTGCCTTTTTCTCATGTCTCAAAACCTAGCCCTCCTTCACATCCACGTCAGCCTCCTTTTTTTTTACAATCCCCCCAATTTTCATCTCCTTTTCTTTTTGTTTTTATTAGATTCTATCCCCCTTAGGTCATCTTCAATTGTGAGCGGGAACTTCTTAAAAAGGGATCCACAGAATCTTGGCGATTGTGTTCTAATTGGAGATAAATTCTGGAAGTCTGCAGATTTGGGATTCTGTCCTTGGGCGTGCCCACGCCTAATCTCTGAATTTCGCCCAGATTGAGGATTTTCGACTTCTCGCCATATTTTCCCTCTTTTTGATCCTTTTTCGTCTTTTTGGTGTTGAAGACCATCTGTGAACATTTATACAACAATTCCATCAACTTTTATAAACCAATTTCACAAATCAACCAAATTAAGTCCAAAACATATGCATTTAAAATGACTTATCAAATTCCCCACACCAACCTTTGCTTGCCCTCGAGCAACATATCAAACCATTAACTCAATCAATTTATCCTTCAGAAATTAAGTGCACAATCCACCAACTTAGGCTAACCAAATTCAATTTATGACATACATCATAATTGCTTTTCACTAATGCCAACAAACCAAGTCAAAATTCAGCACCTTTGTTCAACAAGAAACATGAAATTAAGTGAATTCTTCTCACGGATTTCACTCTTACACTCAAGTGTTTTCGGGTAGATGTTTCACTCAAATCTCACTCTATCATGTTGCACTACCATAGGCTTGCAATTTCACCAATTCTTATTCATTTGGATCACATGGGCTCATAGATCAAAAGGACTTTCTTAATGGTTGTAATGGGGCTTGGTTCATGGGTGAGGTAAAAATATGGTAAAGAGGTTTTGTCACAAGTTTTCATAAAGCATCAATTAAAAAAAAGAACACACAATTTAACTACTGAGACAAACATGAAAAGGAACTACATCTATTCATTCTAACTCAAGCTACTATACTTTATTCTCTTTTTTCTTTCCTTTTTCTGATGTTTCTCTTTTTGTTTTTCTTTTCCTTCTTTTTCTTTTTCTGCTTTTTTTTTTTTTTTTCATGGAAAAATAACGACAATAATAAGAGCATGAGCAGATGTACCTATGAAAGTATCTCAGATCACACTATATAACAAAAGTCCCAATTTAGTTAATGCTTCATTCAACTTGTGATAAGGTAAGCTAATGGGGTTGTTAGGTTTCTAATGTGAGGTGATGACTCAAGGAATAAGGTCAAGGCTCAAAATTGTTTCCAAAGGAAGAGTAGTAGGTGAGTCAATTTTTTTAAGCCAAATGGTTTTAAACAAAGATGGCCTTAATCATTTCTAAGTCCCTTGTGACCAAACAATACACAAACCGGTTCCATGCAAGTTCTAGAGGCAACACAACTAGAGGAGCACCATTCAATTCAAGAAAATATTATGACATGAAGATGATGTCATTTAGGCTCAATTTCCTCACCGGTCTAATTGAAATTAAGAATCCACTTAAGTTTCACGCTTTACTCCATCACTCCAATTGCAAAATTTTGACCAAGTCTATAAGATTAGTTAGAGCAATTAATCAATGTGTCGATCTTAAAACTACTTAGCCCAAATCAACTTCATGTGTATGCTCAATGTCATCCAAATTACTATGATCGGGTTTCATGGGTTGATATGTAACTTTGATTAAAATGCACCCAAAAACATCACCAACATTCAACCAAAACAGCCAAAATATTCCAGCAATGTGCACATCAAAGCCAAAATTATCCACATAAAATGTAAAGAATGCCCCACACCTAAACTCAAGATTGTCCTCAATGATAGAAAAGCATAAAATAAAGGAAAAGAGGTAAGGAAGCTTCTAGTAAGCAGAATTAGGGTGTTGGTGGGTGGGGCGGCTGAAAGCCGTGATACTTCAATAAGCCATTAAGTTGGTTTCCATCCGGTGCATTGCCCGTTCAAGTCTGCTAAGCGAGTGTCCCGGTCATCATGGCGTTGGGACGGGCAGCGAGTTCTCTTGTGGCTGATTGTGTGGTGCAATGATGGAGTCCGACGACGCCCTGTTGAGGTTCGGGTGCTAGGGAAGGTGGTCGGCCCAGAAGAGTAAAAGAAAGGTGTCCTTGGCTTAGGTCCACAATCCCCATCCTGCATAAACAGTCAATATCCAATGGCTCGAGCTCACAAGCCACAGTCATGTCGAGATTGTCAAGATCTAAAACATTCAAATTAACAGCCATCTGGGTGATATATGAACCAAGGATTAATGGTTTAGATTGTTTTCGCAACACGAATGAAACTGATTCATAAACCAAAATCCTAAGTTGACAGAATATGTCTATCCATACACCACAGAAAGTAAAATTCAGCCTTTGATAAAGTACCTGCAGCATCCTTACGACCAGAAAAATTGAAGGCTAACAACCGATGCATAATTTTGAAAACCGGGTTTTTAAGAAAAGAACTCTTAGACAAGCTAGCATTGTAGGGAAGAGGGTCAACAGACCATTGATGCCAAAGTTCCGACGCATTGAAATCATAATGAAAATCACATTGAGAATTTGGAAATAATTCAGATTCAATATCAGCAGTAGACATAAATCCCAATGCAACATTAAAGTCAGCAATCGAAAAGGCAAATTTCTGTCCCATTAATCGAAATTCAACAGCGTCCGCAGTATGCATATGAAAATTGTCGTCACAATTAAACCGAAATGTGGTATAAAATTCCCTGGTTAATTCGTGGAAAGCAGGACAATTTATACGAGCAAAAGAACTCCATGCGATAGGACCCAATAATTGCACAAAACTATCATATACGCCTAACGCTTGCAGTGTATCAAAGTTAATAGACTTACAGGGAGATATCTTTCGCTGTTGAAGAAGCTCAAATTTTTCGGTATCGTCAGGTAACACAAAGGAGGTGCATCCAGCGTTTTGAGATCGTGTGCGGGTTTCCACTCCTCTACCTTGTTGGGATCGTAGACGCGTTCTTGGAGTTGGGTACCTGGCTGTCGGTGTGGAAGTTGAAGCTGCGGTTCTTGGTGGAGCTTGTGGTGGGTAAACAACCTGAATGGGGACAGGTTCCGTCGATGCTTGGCTCTTTTTGCTGGGCATGGTCACAATCAGAGAAGAAAACCTGCAAAAACCAAACACAACAGTCACGAAAACACCAAAAACGTGAACAGAAGGTGGACTGAGAAAATTAATAATCGACAAAAACAGAGACCAACAGCTGGCGATATGGAGCGTGGGGGTGACGTGAATGGGAGAGATATGAAGAAATTGAAAGATTCAAGTGAATGAGTGGTGAAACCGAGGCTTTAGGCAGTGGACATTGTGGAATGGCCGGAGAAATAGCAAGAATGAAGGGTTGTGGTGAAAAAGAAATCTGGAAAATTAGGGATTGAGGTAATGTCGTGAATGGGCTGGAGAATGTTGGGGAAAATCTGAAGGGAAGACAGCCACGCAATGTGGAGAAGATGGGGTGGAGTTGGCTGTGAACTTGAGGGATTGGGTGAAAATCAAGGAAGAAGAAAATCTGGAAAAGAGGAGAGAAGCAGGGGCTGTCGACAATGGGGAAAGTGATGAGTGGAGAAATAGAAAAGTTAGGGTATGGCCATGAATGGGAAGTGAAGAAATTGGTAAAATCAAGTGTAAAATGGAGGGGTAGATGGAAAGCAAAGAAAAACAAAATCTGGAGGAGAGAAGATGAACAGGGGCTGGCGTGGCTGAGGGAACAAGATGACAGAGGAGAGTGTGTGTGAAGTTATTTGGGGGGGAAAACAAAAGGAGTGGGCGGTGACCAAAAGTTTTTTTTTTTTTTTTTTTTTTTTTTTTAAGAAATTTAAAGTAAATGAAAAACTGACAAGAAAAATAAAACAAAATAAAAATTGTGACAGAAAATAATAATAAAAATAAATTAAAATTCCTAACTAAATAATGAAAATAAAACTATTAAAGAAGGAATAATGACAAACCTGAACACTTTACGAACATGCTTCTTTATAGTCGTGAACTAGACTTATGTTGGAACTTACCGATTCAGAGATAGGTTGGTGGAACCAACCCAATTTCGTCAACCTGTTCGATCGATGAATGTTCATAATAAGGCTTAAGGCGATGTCCGTTAACCTTGAAAATTTTAGAAGTATCAACGCTCTGTATTTCTACCGCACCATGAGAAAACACGTTAGTAACAATGAATGGGCCAAGCCAACGAGATCGTAATTTTCGAGAAATAACTTAAGCTTTGAATGATAAAGAAGAACTTTTGTCCGGTGGAAAATGTTTCCTAGAAATCATCTTATCATGAAAAGCTTTAGTTTTATCCTTGTAAATTTTGAATTTTCATATGCCTCATTCTGAATCTCCTCCAATTCTTGCAATTGTAATTTCCGACTAGTGCTTACCTCTAATTGATCCATGTTTAAGCGCTGACGCCCATAAGCTCTATGTTCAATTTCCACGGTAAATGACAAGGCTTACGAAAACTAACTCAGTAAGGCGACATACTATAGGAGTTTTGTATGCGGTCCGATAAGCCCATAAAGCGTCATCCAAACGAAGACTCAATCTTTGCGGTTTGGGTTAACCACTTTTTCCAAGATGGACTTGATTTCCTGTTGGATACTTGACTTGCCTTGGTTTTGCGGATGATAGGCGGTAGAGATTGGTCGTAATACCATATCGTTTCATGAGCGCTCGAAAATCTTGTTGCAAAATCGTTCTCGATCGCTAATGATGGCTCGAGGCATTCAAACTCGACAAAAATATTTGATTTAACAAAATCAATGACCGTTTAGCATCATCGGATATAGTAGCCTTAGCTTCAACCCACTTAGAAACATAATCCATTGCCAAGAGAATGTAATTCTTACCGAAGAAGAAGGAACGGACCCATAAAATCTATGCCCCAAACATCAAAAATTTCACATACCGTAATGTTCACAATGGCATCGATTCTTGGATCCCAAGTTACCTGTTCTCGACAACGATCACAAGACTTGCAAAACATGTAAGAGTCATAAAATAACTTAGGCCAAACAATCCACATTCTAAAATTTTCCATGCGATTCGTTTAGGCCCAAATGTCCCCACACACGATGAATGACAAAATTGTAAAATAGATGAAACTTCATCATCTGGCGCATCTCTAACAATCGATCGAGACAAAATTTCCACAGTAAGGCTCATCCCAAACATAATATTTAGCCTCACGCTTAATTTTATCTTTTTGACTCTAGTCAAATCATTAGGTAACGACTTGGTAACTAAAAATTAACGATGTCTCGCATACCAAGGTGTTACTGTTGAGCTCGCGAAAAGGCTCTCATCAGGAAATTTGTCGTGAAGGACATCGGATGTAGCATCGGTGTGATTAGACAAGTGATCGACCACCAAATTCTCCGCTCCTTTCTTATCGCGAATTTCCACATCAAATTCTTGAATCAATAAGATCCAAATAATCAATCTGGCTTAACTTCTTTCTTGTTCACTAAGTACCTTAAGCGGCATGATCGGAATAAATAATCACCTTGGTTCCCAAAGAATAAGACCGAAACTTCTCGAGCCAAAGACATTGCTAAAACTCCTTCTCCGTTGTGGAATAATTTTTCTGCGCATCATTAAGTGTCATAGAAGCATAATAAATGACATGCGGTACCTTATCCACTTTCGTCCCAACACCACGCCTCTGCATAATCGGCGCCGCACATCAACTCGAAAGGAATGTCCCAACGTGGTGGTGAATAATTGATGCGATGGTGAGGCGCTCCTTTAGCTCGTTGAGCGCATTTCGGCATTGTTCATCAAAATTGAATTGCACATCTTTTGGAGTAATTGGCACGTGGGTCGCGCAATCTTGGAGAAGTCCTTGATAAATCGCCGATAAAATCTGCATGACCAAGAAAAGAACGAACTTCCCGCACATTCGCGGGGTAAGATAAAGATTGAATAACATCTATCTTGGCCTTATCGACTTCAATTCCTTTTAACGAAGCAAGGTGACCCAAAATAATGCCTTCATTAACCATAAAGTGACACTTCTCGTAATTTAAAACCAAATTAGTTTCAATGCAACGTTTTAGCACTTTTTCAAGGTTAATGATGCATGCTTCAAAAGACTCTCCATAAACAGTGAAATCGTCCATAAAAATTTCCATGCAATTTTCCACTAAATTGGAGAAAATACTTACCATACACCGTTGGAATGTCATTTGGTGCGTTGCACAATCAAATGGCATTAAATCGATGGCGAAGGTACCGAATGGGCATGTGAAAGTCGTCTTTTCCTGGTCTCGTGGTGCCACCAAAATCTGATGATATCCTGAATACCCATCTAAACAACAATAATGAGATTTTCCTGCTAATCTTTCAAGCATCTGATCAATAAAAGGAAGCGGAAAGTGATCTTTTCTAGTAACTGAATTAAGCCTCCTATAATCTATGCATACTCGCCAACCATTTTGAACACGAGTCGGAATTAACTCACCGTTGCTGTTTTCCATTACCGTAACACCAGTTTTCTTCGGTACGACTTGTACCGGACTTACCCACTTACTGTCCGAAATCGGATAAATGATGCCTGCGTCAAGAAGTTTCAAAATCTCTTTCTTTACCACGTCCATCATTGGCGGGTTAAGTCGACGCTGTGGTTGCCGCACCTCTTTCGCCTCATCCTCCATCAAAATTCGATGCATGCATATAGTGGGGCTGATTCCTTTCAAATCGGCGATTGTCCACCCAAAAGCTTCTTTATCGCCTTGAAAACATTGATCAGTTGATTTTCCCGCAAATCGAAAGTTGGTTAGAAATAATCAAAGGCAATGTATCTTTCTCACCTAAAAGATATATTTAAGGTGATTGGGCAAGCTTTTCAATTCCAAAGTTGGTGGTTTGATCGATGATGACAATGAACTTGTCTTCCTCTTGAAGCTTGTATGGGCGTAAGTTCTTTGGAGAAATGGGGTGGTGTTTCCCTCGCATACGTGAACATGTCCTCTTGATTGTTAAGCACCATCAAATCAGCATCTTCCTCCCACTGTAGCGTTTTACCTTGGCTTCCCTAGTCAGCGTAAATTCCTCCTTATTTTGCCAACGTTTTGCGCCAGTTACGTTCCCTCTGGAGTCTTCAAACAACGCAAGCTCCTCATCCCTTGGTGAACAATACGCAATCTGCTGGTGACTTCCAATTTTTGCTGATTCTTCACACCCATGAAAAACTGACGCATCCTCCACTAATTCATCTTCATCTGTGATGTCCGAAGTCCAATGTTCCTGCATCCATGTGTCAACAAAATCTACATAGACAAGATTGCTCATCATCCGAATTTTCATGGTATTATAGATATTGAATTTAATTAAGTCACCATCAAATTCCATAGTTAACGACCCGTCGTGAACATCGATTTTTGTTCTAGTTGTTTTCAAAAACGGTCTTCCGAATAAAATCGGAGTGGAAGATGATGAGTCATCTGTGCCCATCTGCAAAATATAAAAGTCAGCCGGAAAAAGCATGTTTCCCACTTGAACCAATATATCCTCTAGCACACCTTTCGGGTAAGCATTTGATCGATCTGCTAATTGAATCACCACGTTAGTTTCTTTAAGAGGTCCAACATTCAAAGATTTATAAACATCATATGGCATGACATTAATGGGCGACCTAAATCTAACATAGCCCTTTCAATTCGCAGATTGCCAATTTGACACGGAATAGTAAACATACTGGATCTTGGCATTTCGGTGGGAGCTTTTCTTTTGCAAAATGGCTGAAACGTTTACCTAATCGAACTTTCTCATTGGATTTTAATTTCCTCTTGGGCGTACAAAGCTCCTTAAGAAATTTAGCATAACGCGAATCTGCTTAATTGCATCGAAGAGGAATATTTACCGAACCTTTGGAAAGTGTCCAAATTTCCTTTTCTTGTTCTTCCTTCTTCGCCTTTGCTAATCTACTCGGAAAAGGAGGTGGAAGCACCTTGTTAATCACGACTTTTTGCTTCTCTTCGGTGAGTCGTGATCTCTTCCTCTATTTCTCGTTTGAAGCTTTGAATTGATTCCGCAATTCTTTACCACTTCATAGCGTGATTGCCTTTGCACTTTGTCTCAGGATTCACCTCCGGTTGTCTGGAAAATTTCCAATTCCGCGATTCGGTCGGTTTACCGCTGCTGCAATTTGACTCAATTGATTGTCAAAATTTCTTTGTTGATTTTCCAAGTTTGAATGCTCGCTTAGTAGACCGTTGAAACGCCAAAGTATTCGTGGTTAAAGTTTGTAATGCCTCTTCTAAAGAAGACTTACCTTGGAAGTCGACGGTATATTTGGGTTTTAGCCGCATGAATGGTGGTCTATATGGCTGGAAATTAAATGGAAACTTGTTGTCCTTGAGGATTCCCATATCGGAAGTTCGGATGATCGCGCCATCCGGATTATAAGTGTTGGAGAATGGGTCGTACTTCCTTTGATTTGGTCCATTGAATCCTCCCACGGCATTCACCGCTCAAAGATTGTCTTCTGCAAAATTGGACATGAATCGAGGGATGTCCAACCATTGAACAAATTCCACATACCTTAGCTTCTTCTTTTCGAGACCGCTAACCGTCGCACTAAAGAAGTGAGGTCATCAATCGCTTTTCTACCAAGTCGTAATAACTTCATTCACGCCTTTGACCCATGACTGTCACGGATTCCAAGCTGTTGTGTATTGGAGGCCATGTTAGCTATCAATTCTCTCATGACTTTTGGCGTTTTGTCAACTAAGGCACCACCGCCGGCGGCGTCAATCATGCTCTGTCGAAAGTAAAGTCCTTCATAAAAATACTGAATTAACAATTGTTCGCTTATTTGATGATCGGACAACTCATGATAATTTTTAAATCTTTCCCAATATTAGTAAAGTGTTTCTCCGTATGTTGACGAATTCCACAAATCTCTTTCGAATATTGGCGACTCTCGATCTTTGGAAAATATTTCTCGAAGAAAAGTCTCTTCATCTCGGCCCATGTCTCGCACGTTTTCTCCAAATGAATAATAAAGCCAATCTGCGCGTCATCTTTAAGGAAAGCGGAAAAGCTCTCAACTTGATCTGTTCTTCCGTCACATTGGTCGACTTCATTCCCATGCAAACTACATCAAATTCCTTTAAGTGCTTGTATGGATCTTCCCGAGAAACCCACGAAAATAGGCAATAAATGAATCACCAGATTTTAATTCAAAAGTATTATTATCACCTAAATTCGGAAAATTGATGCGATTGGGGTTGTTCTGCGTCGATCGGTGCGCTAATTCACGAAGAGTGAGATTGGCGCTATCCTGCCCATCTTTTGCGTCTCCTTCTATTTGTTTGATGCATTTTGTAGTCTTTTTCTTGTTTTTCTATCTCGGATTATCTCGCAAATTTTCTGATTGGTTTGAACGCAGCGTAGCATACATAAACCGTCAAGATTCCCGACAACGGCGCCAAAATTTGGTGATCTTTGTGCTGCAACCAAATATAAAAGAAATCACTTACGTTAAAACAAGTTAATGTAGTAGCGGCAAGCGGATATCGTTCCCACGAGGAATTTTACGATTATGAAAATCACGAATTCAACGACACAAATAATAAAAAAGGGGGGTTTCGTTACTTACTGAAAGAAGAATAAAAATCAGAAAGGAAAAATTGCAATTTGAAGTAATAATCAAGACTGAAAAATCGATAGGAAAAATACCTTGGTTTCGGTCACCGATGTTACCATGCTATTATGGATCCTCGACAAAAAGTATGATTATTAACGAACATTCATTGAGAGAATCTTCTATCAATTATATTGACTAGAAACATGTATCCTAGCAACCTTATTAAGCAACAATCTAGATACGATCATAGATTAATTGCATAATAGCATTAAGATCCCAATGAAAAGTGATAACATGTACTACATGAAGTCAATCAGGTGGATAATTTCTTAGAACTTTCCGACTCTAACGTAGAGAGGTTAATCCTAATTGCTACTTGTGATTACCAAAATTGAGCGTCGATTTTGTTAACCTAGCAATCAAATCCATTAATCTCTAGTTGCACACTAGAAACTAACGAATCCACTTAAAATATTAATCTGAAATTACCCGATGAGCGTTAATAAAATTGAAGAAGTTTCAAAACATCTCACCACAATAGCATGGAACTTGGATCCCTCAACCAAGACAAGAAAATTAGTTCCTCATATTTGAATGGAAAACACAAGAAATAAATAAAGAGACAATCTCCATAACTAGTTTTTAGTAAAGTAACGTTAATGACAAGATAAATTCTCCAGAAAATTGAAGACAAGGGAAGCAGAAAATTAAATCAGCTAAAGGCCTCTAAACTTATCGAAGACTACTTGAAAATGCTGGAGGATTAAACTATGAAAACCGAAAATAATCTGCGGTATGTAATGACTAGGAATGTGAGTATCGTTGCTAATTTTCTCAAAATGGAAAAACTCAAGAAACTGTTGTCTGCGTAAAAACTCCAGCCGCCTCCTCCTATTGCCTTTTCTCATGTCTCAAAACCTAGCCCTCCTTCACATCCACGTCGACCTCCTTTTTTACAATCCCCAATTTTCATCTCCTTTTCTTTTGTTTTATTAGATTCTATCCCCTTAGGTCATCTTCAATTGTGAGCGGAACTTCTTAAAAGGATCCACAGAATCTTGGCGATTGTGTTCTAATTGGAGATAAATTCTGAAGTCTGCAGATTTGGGATTCTGTCCTTGGGCGTGCCCACGCCTAATCTCTGAATTTCCTTGATTGAGGATTTTCGACTTCTCGCCATATTTTCCCTCTTTTTGATCCTTTTTCGTCTTTTTGGTGTTGAAGACCATCTGTGAACATTTATACAACAATTCCATCAACTTTTATAAACCAATTTCACAAATCAACCAAATTAAGTCCAAAACATATGCATTTAAAATGACTTATCAACTGTACATGCATACATGACATTCCCGGTTTTTGTGCCTAAGGCAATTTTATTGTGATTAACGTGGTTATTGGGTTTGAAAAATTATTCTGAGTGAACCATTGACTGTTTTATATTTTAAGAGATTTTTAGGAATTTTTCTGAAATTTTCCAGAGAAAATTCCCGGACCGGAAAAAAAAATCGCCAATTGGCAAACCGGTTGATTTTCTACTGTTATTTGGTACTTACCTATTACTTATTTTGGTGGGACCCATAAGTGGACCCTTAATATGTGTAGGAACCGAAAATTTGGGTTGATAAGTTGGATATTGATTAAAGTATAATAGTTGTTTTCTTTGACTTTTCATTTTCCTTTGGACAAATCTTCTAATGCCACCTTTGCCTCCATTTAATGCATTCATACCCTCAGATTACGGTGGCTTTTAGTTGAAAGGAAGGAATTCTATCTCTTATTGTTTAATGGAACGAAATTGGGTGAAGTTGTATTGTTTTTGGATTAAATTGATTAAAGTTGACTTTTCTTCTCATTGCTAGACCAATCCCCTTTTGCCACCATTTCACCTCACTTAATGCCTAATTAAGTGTTTTTCTTGGTTTGCTAAGTGCTCTCTCTCAGTTGTTGCCTTAAGTAAAGAAGGAAAGAAGGAAAAGATCATTGGATTGCTAAAACTTTATTGTAAACCGAAACTTACCTTCCATGTTTCCACCTCCATCGTTTCCCTTCTTCTCATCAAAGTGTTACCTTCCTCCAACTTTGAGATTTTCCTTGCCTTCCAACTTAAATCTTCTATCCATGAGAAGCATGTATGGTGGTAGAAGTGAGTAGTGAAAGTGTTAAGTGAGCATAAAGAAAGAATTGAAGGTTGGAAGATTAAAAAGGTAAGTGTTTTAGTTAAGCTTTAAATGAAGTGTTAATGATGCTTTAGTTAAATGCCATGGTAGTTAGAAGCATTTAATGGGAATTTTGGTGTTATTATTAAGCTTATTGATGCATTAATTTGATGAGAATTATAGTGTAAATTGATGGTTATAAATGTATGGTGTGTTAGGATAATGAATGATTAAGGTTGAAATTGGTTTTTAGCTTGATTTTGATTGAATTTTGATGACTCACTTTGCATGGAAAGTAAGGGGTTAGTGCTGCCAAATTGTGGTTGGTATGCCTAGTGAATGTAGGAATGATATAGGGACTGATTTTGTGTCCAATTGGGATGCTTATGGTAGTAGAAGTTCAATTGGCATGATAGGAGTTGTGATTGTGAAGTAAAGCTGAAAATTAGTTTTTAACCTACTGTACTGTTTTGATCATAACTTATTGTGTAGATATGAAAATGAGGCAGGGTTTGTTCCCAATTAAACTTTGGGATGTTGGCTACAATTTTGTATGAAATAGGTGTTGTTAAATTGTAATTCTAGAAGGGCGAATTTTTGCATGGAAAGTTTCTGTTTTAGTGTCTGTGAACAGTAACCGAAACTATGACCAAAGTGTTTTGCTGATTTTTCAAAATTAATTGATATGGAATTAGGGAAAATGGTATTCATGAGAGTTGAAGCCTACATTGTTATCTTTCCATTGCCACTGATATTGTAATTTTTAGATCTGTATATTGGGAGTTATGCATTGTAGAATGTTGACTGATTTTCTGTCATTTGTGGAAACCTAGCCTAATTGTCGATTTTGTGAGCTTTCTGATTGGAAGCAATTTTATCAATTTTTGTGACTGGAATTGGCTTTGTTGATCTTCTGAAAAGTTGTAGAGGAATAAATTATCTTGAAAATGATATACTGAATGTAATTTTTGGATGTCAGATTTGGGAGTAATGAATTTTCAAAAACTGAACCTACATTAGGTTTCTCACTGCTACCCTGATCAGTACATTGTTTGGCAGATTTGAAATTGTTAGAGGTTGAATTGGAATTTGGGTTCTTCATCAAAATTTAAGTTTGAGATCTTATCTTTTCAGGGATATAAAGTAGTGATTTTTTTGACATTTGTGCTAGGAGATATACTGGTTGGAAATTTACTGCTCAGATTGGGATAGTTTAGTAGACAGATGCTTCGGTGAATTATTTGACCTAGTTAGTAAATGAATTGAGATTTTGGTTATTCATGAAAGTTTTAGATAACATTGTGATCTTGATGATCATATTTAATTTGTAATTTTTGACTGAATAGAATGAAAGTTACTGAATTTACAAGATACTGTACTGTGTAGAGTGACTTTGAGTGAGCAGTAGCTTTCATGGGGTCTTGGACACCCATAGGGGTGGAATTACTTTGAATGGTCTAAATGAAACTTGTAGAGCTTGTCATGATCTTTCCAATGAGATGTGGTTTATAGTTTTCTGAATTGTGTGCAAAGAGTTATGGGTGTTGGAAGTTTGGTTGGAAATCAGGAAAAAATGAAAGGAAATAAGGGTTATATATTAATATGAATTTTGGTTTCTTTCGTGAATAACTTTTTCGTCCGACGTCCGATTGACCTGATTCTTGAGGCATTGGATTCAGTGAATATTTAATTTCATTTTCTGAGAGATTGGGAATTTTGGACGGGAAATTAACGTGGGTCCGGGTAATGGACCGCTAATCACTGTTTTATTTAATTGGAGTGATTATTTAATTGGGGACCTATTAAGGTCCAAATTGAGCGCCGTTAGCGTCATTGGTTTTCTAATTTTTAAACGGATTTTTCTAATGGGAAAAAAAGGGGATTAGGGCTGGGAATTCATGAACATGCATTCTACACCTACATGTGTATCATTAACGAATTCTGATTGAAATTTTAGTGATCGTTTTGCTCTCTGATTCTTTTAGAGGCCCAATTGGAGCGTCGTTCAACCGACGTGGCAGAGACTTCCTGACAATAGCTCGAAAGTAATAGGTGAGTAACCTAGGTGGTTACCTCAATCTATGTGTTTACTGTGACTTGACTGCCCTACGGGGATTACTGTGCTTAGGAATTATGGGCTGTGAACTAGGAATTATGGACTGTGCAATGTGATTACTTATACGATATGGACTGTTAATTGAATGATTGACATGAAATATTAATCTGTTAATTAATCGTAGATCACCGATCATTGTGAATTATATCTTTATTCGTGATCGTTCAAATGGGCATGTGCATCCATACACGATGCATAAGCGATAAAGAATAATTGTGAACCGAGTCGCCATCGACATCGATCTGCGAGCTTTGAGCTCGAAGGAGTCTACTCCTGACGCCATGCGTCTCTTGGACCGATCTTGAAAAAGAGCTTGAGCTCGAAGGGAGTTCTACCTCCCAGGGCGCTAAGCGCCCTCTTCATTTCTTGTTATCGCTTCGGTCACAACACCGTAATAATCGGAAAGAGTCACATGTGCATTGCATCTTATCTTGAATGCCCGAAATGACCGTGATGACTCTGTGATTGATATGTTCACTGATTCAGTAAATTGTTATATGATGCATGAATTGGGAGAACCATCGATGATGGTTTCTCATTGAGTTCGCAAACTCATCCAAAATTGCAATCTATTTTTCAGGACTAGAAGAGTACCCCGTTTGACACGGGAGTATGTCTGGTGCAAGTTGAGATAGAGGTCGGGATCAGTTCGCGTCTGCATTAGTGTTTCCTAATTTTGTAATGCCCAATTGTTGTAACTGATTTGTAGTTGTACTTTATGGTTACTGTAAAATATTATGAAATGATTGTATCTACTGTAAAAGATTTACTACTGTTTACTGCTTCTTCCGCGTGATTGTGTTGATTGAAACTATTTCCTTTTAACGTGGAATGAATGGTTCAAATATATATATATATATACTGAATTTTAACCGACCGACTGATGTAGTACGCCACCCTCGCGGGGCACGGACTCGCATATCACCATCGATGTTGGGTTCGGGTCTTGCGAGAGTGGGGTGTTACATTTAGGTGATATCAGAGCCCAGTAGTACGTAATGTATCTGGGCACAGTCTGAAACATAGGGTGCATGCATTTGAGTCGTGTCATTGCAGACCGTGGCAACTGATCCCTAGTTTGAGTCGTACGGGTATAAATCCTACGTGTGCATACGTGTTAAGTGACTAAGTAAGAGAAAAGTGAGACCGTATGAGAGTGTGAACCCCTGAAAGTGTATAAGCAATTAGGAAAGGAAGAAGGAAAAATGGATAAGGAGATTAATATTGTACTGTGGTTAGAATGACTGTGTTGGCCTAGACGGATTAAGGAAAGAATTGATATCAATGAATTCCCGGATTAAAATGGTAATATTGTGGTGATAGAAAAATGAATATGTCTAGAACTGGGAGAGGTCCACTAGAGATATAGGAAGCATACTGGTTATAGTAGGCCTAAGTGAGATTAAAAGTCCGGGATGATTAGGTAATTACAGCTCTGACTGTATATGTCATGAAATGGGAAATATTGGACCGGAGTAAAGCGTAGATGGTCCGATCAGGCATATATTGATTCACTGCATTCGTGTTAGATATCGTTAGATATTATAGGCAAATGATGATAGCGAGATTGTACTAAGAACAAGGTTATCTTTAACGGTCTACTTTGGACCGAAAGAACTGAAAGAGCAAGGTGCTAGTGCTAGTCTGCCGAGTAGAGTGAGAAAAAGTAAAAGGGTGAGATAAAAGTGTGCAGATAAACTGAAATGAATTAATGAAATGGTTATGATCTGGACCGCATAAGCTTGAGACTGAAATGGTTATGTGACTATTGTGCTAAGAGTTTGGAAATCGGTATGATAAAATCGTAAGGAAAAAGACAAGCGGATGATTTCTACTAATTGTGTATCGGAAATTCGGATTTGGTTGAAAAGATGTATATGGACACGAAGCGGTAAATGAATGGGTAAATAGATAGAGATCTGATGGAGTTGTAACAATGATTTTGTCGTGTTTTGGGGACTGTGAATGCCCTATCATAGATTGTTTGAGGATAATAAAGAGATACGTAACAATAAGAAGATGATATTGTATAAGCCAAATGGTTATGACCTTAAAGAGGTCAAGCTGACACATAAATGATATGAGAATGAAAAACCAAGGATAGCGATATATGAAAAGAGTTGTCACATTTAAGTCGATTTACCATTGGGAGTATCTATTGGACAATAAGGTTGATCATGATTAATGAAACGTATGTGAAAGATACATGAAAATCACAGAGGAGATGATCGGTGAATGATTAGAGTGGCTATAAATTGAAAGTTTATCTTTGGGTTAAAGTAAGACATAGGAGGACCGAGTGTACTGTAGGAGAAGAAATGAAAATGATTATGGCATCATTCATTTATTTGAGGATTAGCATAAGCGGAAAGGAGTCTTACTAAGTCTGAATTGTATAGGTTACTAATTGGTTTCGGATAAAATGCTAAGGTATAGATTCTTGAATAAGTGGTAAAGAAAGTGTTTATGTGGTCGCATAAGGAACCTTAGTGTAAGGAATGTTACGATCTTTTAAATTATGGCATAAACTTGTTACGATTGAGATAGTGCTTAAGAATGATTAAAAACAATTAGGGACACTAATTGGTGATGAGACTTTCGTGAACAAAGATAAAGATGGTAGCAAGACTAATGGACAAACGAAAAGAAGTATGGACGAAATTAAAAGTGAAATTGAGGTTATCTGTCCTGTGTGTACGGAAATGTAAAGTATCCAACAACATGAGTGGAAGTTTAATTTGGGGTGATCCTATTGCAATGTGAAGCGAATAGAGCTCCATAGGTGAGGCAAAACTGTAAAGTAGTCCCGAACTGTAAAGTGAAATACTCAAATGAAGTGGAAATTGATGGAAGTCCAAGTACAAATGATTAGGTATTGGTATATATAGATATATCGATGTGGATGACAGGAAATCGAGTGAAAAGAGAAAATGAATAGAGACAAGAAGTCCTAAAGGGAAACTGATAATGACGTGATGTAGTGTTATCTTCATAAAGGGATTGCAAATACACTAATTGTGGACTGAATGAATTGAATGATGTTTGGTAATGTATGGAAAAGTTTAAGAGGGAATGATGCAAAGTAAGCAAATGGTAGTGACGATAATTATCGACAGAATGTGTTTGAAAGGATTGAACAGTGAAAAGTAAAATGAACTATATGAATTATTGAAGAACTTAATACTACTGATAAGCATACCTTTGGAGAGTGGACAATGTGTGTTGAACTAAAACATAATGTTCAAACGGTAGTAGATAAATTGAATTGACGTTGATAAATGATATTGGTGTCATGATCGCGATTGAAAGCCTTGGAGACTGTAGATTCCTATAAGGATACCTTGTGTTAATTTGAGGAAAGAGGCAGGCATAAATACCGACAATCTTTGAAATGAGCGGAAAATTACGCCTACTAAACTCAACTAGTGAGCAGATAATCTTGCAATGAATGGATCAATTACGATATTGGGATTTTCAAAGAATGTCAAGTAGATTATGGGTAATTGTGAAGTGTTTCTGGAAAATTGAAGTTGTAGATCTAGTGATAAGAAAGGTTAAGAGTGCAGAAATTAAAGTGGTGAGTCTTATGATGAGTTTGAATATGCGAATGAAATTGGAAAAAAAATAATAATAGTGAAAGATTCAAAGAAGAGGTATGTCTACCCGATAAAAAGTGTTAGAACAAGAAAGTGAACAGTCGAAGTTAGACATTCTAGTAAGCATATCGAAAAGTGAAATTGAACTTATAGTGCAGATGTTCAGCGGTTGGGGTTGCACGAGATTTTGATCGTGTTATAGAGTTTTGATTTATGTAAAGATACGGTCTACATCAGTCGATTACTAACGAAGTCAAAACCACAATGAATTTGAGGCTGTGTTGAGTGAAACAAAGGAAAGTGACATAGGAAAACAACATGGGTTAGCTAAAGTGGATCAGGATCGGATAAGTGAAACAGAGTAAAATGCATATCCGGGATAGAGTGCGTGAACACTATAAAACAGTGAATTGTCTAAGGAAAATTGAATTTGAACAGAGAGTTGGTTGGTATATAAAGAATGACTGCATTAGGTAAAGTATCACTGGTTGTAGTGAAATGGAACTAAATGTCATTGTATTGGTACCAAAGGAATGTGAGGGATGAGATAAAGGAGGTTATGGTGCGTATCACCTTGAAAGGATGTCTAGAATACGTATTAGTCTGCATGTTACTGGAGAAAAAGTATTGGATTGATAACGGGTTCGAAAATAAGGAATTGAGTCATAGCATCGGAACCAAAGTTAATGGCTACTCCGAAAATGGCAAGTGAAGTAGTATGATAGTAAGGTCACCAACTGACAGCCTTGTTAACTTCGTCTATTGTGAGGAGTGTTAATGAATTGGCCAAATAAGGAATTTGGATAAGCGGTCGAGTGTAATTCTTGTAATCTTTAGTGGAAAAATGTATGGAATTTGTATCGACATTTGATACTGTCATAGTGAACTGTTGATTGAGAATTTTGCGGACGAAATTTTTATTAGGAGGGGGGAATTGTAACATCCCACCCTCAATTGGAAGGGTAGAATAGTAAATTGGCATAGGATGTGCTAGATTGGGATTTCATAGGACTGTTCATGCATAATATGATTGATACACAGTATCAATTGTGCACATGAAATTACTGTACATGCATACATGACATTCCCGGTTTTTGTGCCTAAGGCAATTTTATTGTGATTAACGTGGTTATTGGGTTTGAAAAATTATTCTGAGTGAACCATTGACTGTTTTATATTTTAAGAGATTTTTAGGAATTTTTCTGAAATTTTCCAGAGAAAATTCCCGGACCGAAAAAAAAAATCGTCAATTGGTGAACCGGTTGATTTTCTACTGTTATTTGGTACTTACCTATTACTTATTTTGGTGGGACCCATAAGTGGACCCTTAATATGTGTAGGAACCGAAAATTTGGGTTGATAAGTTGGATATTGATTAAAGTATAATAGTTGTTTTCTTTGACTTTTCATTTTCCTTTGGACAAATCTTCTAATGCCACCTTTGCCTCCATTTAATGCATTCATACCCTTAGATTACGGTGGCTTCTAGTTGAAAGGAAGGAATTCTATCTCTTATTGTTTAATGGAACGAAATTGGGTGAAGTTGTATTGTTTTTGGATTAAATTGATTAAAGTTGACTTTTCTTCTCATTGTTAGACCAATCCCCTTTTGCCACCATTTCACCTTACTTAATGCCTAATTAAGTGTTTTTCTTGGTTTGCTAAGTGCTCTCTCTCGGTTGTTGCCTTAAGTAAAGAAGGAAAGAAGGAAAAGATCATTGGATTGCTAAAACTTTATTATGTAAACCTAAACTTACCTTCCATGTTTCCACCTCCATCGTTTCCTTCTTCTCATCAAAGTGTTACCTTCCTCCAACTTTGAGATTTTCCTTGCCTTCCAACTTAAATCTTCTATCCATGAGAAGCATGTATGGTGGTAGAAGTGAGTAGTGAAAGTGTTAAGTGAGCATAAAGAAGGAATTGAAGGTTGGAAGATTAAAAAGGTAAGTGTTTTAGTTAAGCTTTAAATGAAGTGTTAATGATGCTTTAGTTAAATGCCATGGTAGTTAGAAGCATTTAATGGGAATTTTGGTGTTATTATTAAGCTTATTGATGCATTAATTTGATGAGAATTATAGTGTAAATTGATGGGTATAAATGTATGGTGTGTTAGGATAATGAATGATTAAGGTTGAAATTGGTTTTTATCTTGATTTTGATTGAATTTTGATGACTCACTTTGCATGGAAAGTAAGGGGTTAGTGCTGAAAAATTGTGGTTGGTATGCCTAGTGAATGTAGGAATGATATAGGGACTGATTTTGTGTCCAATTGGGATGCTTATGGTAGTAGAAGTTCAATTGGCATGATAGGAGTTGTGATTGTGAAGTAAAGCTGAAAATTAGTTTTTAATCTACTGTACTGTTTTGATCATAACTCATTGTGTAGATATGCAAATGAGGCAGGGTTTGTTCCCAATTAAACTTTGGGATGTTGGATACAATTTTGTATGAAATAGGTGTTGTTAAATTGTAATTCTAGAAGGGAGAAGTTTTGCATGGAAAGTTTACATTTTAGTGTCGTGAGCGATGGCAAAAACTATGACCAAAGTGTTTTGCTGATTTTTCAAAATTAATTGATATGGAATTAGGGAAAATGGTCTTCATGAGAGTTAAAGCCTACATTGTTAGCTTTCCATTTCCACTAATCTTGTAATTTTTCGATCTGTATATTGGGAGTTATGCATTGTGGAATGTTGACTGATTTTCTGTCATTTGTGGAAACCTAGCCTAATTGTCGATTTTGTGAGCTTTCTGATTGGAAGCAATTTTAGCAATTTTTGTGACTGGAATTGGCTTTGGTAATCTTCCGAGAAGTTGTATAGGAAGAAATTATCTTTAAAATGATATATTGCATGTAATTTTTGGATGTCAGATTTGGGAGTAATGAATTTGCAAAAATTGAACCTACATTAGGTTTCTCACTGCTGCCCTGATCAGTACATTGTTTGGCAGATTTGAAATTGTTAGAAGTTGAATTAGAATTTGGGTTCTTCATGAAAATTGAAGTTTGAGATCTTATCTTTTCAGGGATCTAAAGTAGTGATTTGTTTGACATTTGTGCTAGGAGATATACTGGTTGGAAATTTACTGCTCAGATTGGGACAGTTTAGTAGACAGATGCTTCGGTGAACTATTTGACCTAGTTAGTAAATGAATTGAGATTTTGGTTATTCATGAAAGTTTTAGATAACATTGTGATATTGATGAGCATATTTATTGTGTAATTTTTGACAGAAGAGAATGAAAGTTACTGAATTTACAAGATACTGTACTGTGTTGAGTGACTTTGAGTGAGCAGTAGCTTTCATGGGGTCTTGGACACCCATAGGGGTGGAATTACTTTGAATGGTCTAAATGAAACTTGTAGAGCTTGTCATGATCTTTCCAATGAGATGTGGTTTATAGTTTTCTGAATTGTGTGCAAAGAGTTATGGGTGTTGGAAGTTTGGTTGGAAATCGGGAAAAATGAAAGGAAATAAGGGTTATATATTAATATGAATTTTGGTTTCTTTCGTGAATAACTTTTCCGTCCGACGTCCGATTGACCTGATTCTTGAGGCATCGGATTCAGTGAATATTTAATTTCATTTTCTGAGAGATTGGGGATTTTGGACGGGAAATTGACGTGGGTCCGGGTAATGGACCGCTAATCACTGTTTTATTTAATTGGAGTGATTATTTAATTGGGGACCTATTAAAGTCCAAATTGAGCGTCGTTAGTGTCATTGGTTTTCTAATTTTTAAACGGATTTTTTTAATGGAAAAAAAGGGGATTAGGGCCGGGAATTTATGAACATGCGTTCTACACCTACATGTGTATCATTAACGAATTCGGATTGAAATTTTAGTGATCGTTTTGCTCTCTGATTCTTTTAGAGGCCCAATTGGAGCATCATTCAACCGACATGGCAGAGACTTCCCGACAATAGATCGGAAGTAATAGGTGATTAACCTAAGTGGTTACTCAATCTATGTGTTTACTGTGACTTGACTGCCCTACGGGGATTACTGTGCTTAGGAATTATGGACTGTGAACTAGGAATTATGGACCGTGCAATGTGATTACTTATACGATATGGACTGTTAATTGACTGATTGACAGCGAAATATTAACTGTTAATTAACTGTAGATCACTGATCATTGTGAATTATATCTTTATTACGTGGTATCGTTCAAATGGGCATGTGCATCCATGCAGATCATAAACCGATAAAGAATAATTGTGAGCAAGTCGCCAATCGATCATCGTCTGCGAGCTTTGAGCTCGAAGGAGTCCTACTCCTGAGCGCCGTTCTTGGTAATCTTGAAAAAGAGCTTGAGCTCGAAGGAGTTCTACCTCCTGGGCGCTAAGCGTCTCTTCGCTCTCGTTATCTTTCGGTCACAACAACGTAATAAGCTGGAAAGAGTCACATGTGCATTACATCTTGTCTTGAATGCACGAAATGACCGTATGACTCATGATTGGCTATGCAATCACTGATTATTGTAAATTGTTATATGATGCATGAATTGGGAGAACCATCGATGATGGTTTCTCATTGAGTTCGCAAACTCATCCAAAATTGCAATCTATTTTTTAGGACTAGAAGAGTACCCCGTTTGACACGGGAGTATGTCTAGTGCAAGTTGAGATAGAGGTCGGGATCAGTTCGCGTCTGCATTAGTGTTTCCTAATTTTGTAATCCCCAATTGTTGTAACTTATTTGTAGTTGTACTTTATGGTTACTGTAAAATATTATGAAATGATTGTATCTACTGTAAAAGATTTACTACTGTTTACTGCTTGTTCCGCGTGATTGTGTTGATTGAAACTATTTCCTTTTAACGTGGAATGAATGGTTCAAAATATATATATATATATATATACTGAGTTTTAACCGACCGATCGATGTAATCGCCACCCCTCATGAGAGCGCGGACTCGCATATCACCATCGATGTTGGGTTGGGTCTTGAGGAGTGGGGTGTTACATGATTTGAGACATGGGAACACATACATTGTTGATTTGCATGATGATAGTTCATTCAATGAAAATGCTGGTGACCTTTAGAAGAAAATGCATTTTATGGCATAGAAAATTAGGACATACCTATTGCCTTTAATTTCTAAGCTCTCAAAGAATGACATTGTAAGAGGTTTGCCTAAGATTAAATTTGTTAAAGATCATTTGTGTGAGTCATGTTTGAAAGGCAAACATGTTAGAGAATCTTTCAAACCAAAGAAAGAAATTTGCACATCTAGAATTCTTGAACTTGTGCATATGGATTTGATTGGACCATCTAGGCATGCTAGTCTTAGTGGAAAATTATATGTACTTGTGATTGTAGGTGATTTCTCTAGATTTACTTGGGTAAGATTTCTTGCGAATAAAAATGATGTCGTTAATGAATTTACCAAGTGGTGTAGATTGGTTCAAAATGAGAAAATTTTGTCTATCGTTGTAATTAGAACCGATCATGGAGGAGAATTCGAATGTGAACCTTTCGAAAGTCTTTGCGACAAATACGGAATGGAACATAATTTATCGACACCAAGGACTCCGCAACAAAATGGTGTAGTAGAAAGGAAAAATCGCTCACTTGAATAAATGAGCGGGACTATGCTAAATGAGTACAATCTTCTAAATCATTTTGGGCGAGAGGCGATCAACACCGCTTCTCGTCATCAACAAGGTGCACTTACGAAGAGACAAAATAAGACACCTTACGAGCTATGGAAAGGTAAGAAACCTAATATCTCTTATTTTCATCCTTTTGGTTGTAAAGTTTTTATTCATAATAATGGAAAGAACAATTTAGGAAAATTAGACTCTAAATCGATATTGGTTTGTTTATTGGTTATTCTCAAACTAGTAAGGCTTTTAGAGTTTATAATAATAGGACTAAATGTGTTGAAGAAAGTATTCATGTCAAATTTGATGAAATAATTTCACCCCGAGAAAGGTTTGTTTTGATGATGATCAAGAAGTTCGGGTAATAAAGTTGAAGAAATTGAATCCAAGATTGAGGAATTGAAGCTAGAGCGAAAAAAACATGTACCGACATTAAATCATGGGCAAAAGAAAAGAATCATCCTATGGAGCAAGTCATTGGAGATTTAAATGTTGGTGTAAGAACTAGGAGAAATATCTATGAGAATATGAGTAATTCACTTTCATTTAGTTGGTAGAACCCAAGAATATAAAAAAGCACTTAAAGATGAAAATTGGCTTTTAGCTATGCAAGAGGAGCTTAATCGCCAAGCGAAATGATGTTTGGGATTTGGTAGCTCCACGGAGAACAAGACCATCATTGGAGTCAAATGGGTAAATCGGATAAAGTATGATGAGAATGGTGAAGCGGTTAAAAATAAATCAAGGCTAGTGGCTCAAGTTTTTTCGAAGAAGAAGAAGGCCTTGATTACAATGAGACATATGCTCACATGGCTCGTTTGGAGGCAATTAGGCTACTATGTGCATTCGCGTCTCATAAAAGGATCAAATTAAATCAAATGGACGTCAAGAGCGCATTTCTAAATGGGTATATTCAAGAGGAAGTCTATGTCAAACAACCGGGATTTGAAGATCATGAGCATCCGGATTACGTCTACAAACTCGAGAGGCACTTTATGGACTAAAGCAAGCACCTAGAGCATGGTATGAGAGGTTAAGTACTTTTCTAACTCAACATGGATATGTTCGTGGTAAGATAGATAATACTTTGTTTATTAAACATGTTGGTAATGATATGCTTATTTGTCAAATTTATGTTGATGACATTGTGTTTGGTGCCACTAATGAATTTTTGTGCAAAGAATTTAGTGATTTAATGCAAGGTGAGTTTGAAATGAGTATGATAGGAGAACTCAAGTTCTTTCTTGGATTGCAAATCAAGCAACACAAAAATGACTTTTTCATCCACCAATCAAAGTATACCAAAGAACTTCTTAAGAAGTTTAAAATGGATGGATGCAAAGTGGCAGCAACACCAATGGCGACAAATCTGGTCTTGGAAAAACATGAAAATGAAGAAGACGTTGATCAAAAACTCTATAGAGGTATGATCGGCTCTCTTTTGTATTTAACTGCTTCTAGACCTGATATAATGTTTGCCACATGTCTTTGTGTTAGATTTCAATCTTGTCCTAAGATTTCTCATTTGAGTGCTTGTAAAAGAATTTTTAGATATTTGAGTACAACTATTAATCATGGTTTATGGTATCCTAGTTGTGATTCATTTGATTTGTATGCTTATAGTGATGCTGATCATGGTGGCTGTAGAATTGATAGGAAAAGCACTAGTGGCTTGTGTCATTTCTTAGGATCATCTTTGATATCTTGGGCTAGTAAAAAGCAAGTTAGTTTAGCCATTTCCTTCTTTGAATCAATATGTAGCATTGGGAGTGCTTGTGCCCAAGTTCTTTGGATTAAACATCAATTGCTTGATTATGGTATTGTGGTTAAAAATATTCCTATTTATTGTGATAATACCAGTGCAATTTGTTTGAGTAAAAATCCTATATTGCATAGTAGAACAAAGCATATAGAAATTAGACATCATTTTATCCGTGATCATTGTTTAAAAGGTGACATTTGCTTGAAGCATGTATCAACTAGTGATCAATTGGTGACATTTTTACTAAACCTCTTAAGGAAGATGTGTTTGTGAACATTAAATTAAGATTAGGCATGTTTGATTTAAATTCATTTGGTTGAATTTATGTTTGGCTATATTCATATATCAAATGGTCAAAATTTGAGGCATTTGTGCAATCACATCCAAGATACATTCATCGTGTTGCTTACTTGGGCTGATTTAAGTGAATTATTGGAGTTTTGGACACACTTTTATGTCTCGGACCATCAATGAAGTCGACTTATGAGGAAATCAGTGTTTTAGGAAGCGAAAATTGGAGAATAAGTCGACTTAAATGGATCGACAAATCGACTTATTAAGGTCGATAAATCGACTTATTCAAGAACAAGTCGACTTATGCAGACGAGTCTTTAAAACCTTTCTTCTTCTTCTTCTCATGAGATCCTCTCTCACTAAAACCCTACCCTCTTCTCTCACAACTCGACTTATCTTGCTCAATCTCTTCAAATCTCCCTTACCCATCCATTTTCGACCTCCATCTACTCTAAACCCACTCATTTTATCCCCAAATCAACCCTCTTTTTTGAAAACCCTTTTCTTAAAACCCTAACCCTAACCTACGAATTTTTCCTCCTTCTCTCTAAATCTTCCATGGCTCCAAGAAAAGCTTCTCAGAAAGGGAAAGAAACGGCTCAAACTCACGATCCCCACGTTCCTCAAAGACCACGGGTTCGGGGGTCTTCTTCAAGGGAAGATGCAACAAGGGAGGAAGAAGCTATTGAACCCAGATTTATTTCGAGGGATGCTCAAACATTGTATTACAAGGTAATCAAAGATGAAGTTTTGATTCCCTCCATGAGATTTGATTGGGTTGAGTTAGATAGCAGTGAGTTCTCGGATGTGTTTTTTGAAATCGTTAATCTTGGGTTATGAGATTTTTTGGGTTTTCATGATGATATATATGAAGAGGCAGTAAAGGAATTGTAACATCCCGTTACTGTTAGCAAGGGTATTAGGGTAATTATGAGACTGACTGATAGGCCTTCTCAGTATTCTTGTTGACATGTTCTTGGCCTCTAATTATAGAGGAACTGGTCTCTGCATATGCATATGTTCATTGGTACATCGTTCATGATTTTCGGTATTTAATTGTGAATTGGGCCGATCGAATTGATCGGATCGCTTAAATCGTGATTAATTGAGAAAATTAGAGTAATTGGGATCAATTGACTGATTTAGAATAGTTTATGAGTGACTGGTATTTTATAGTAGCTTATAGGAAATTTTCGAAAATTGGTGAGAATGCGGGACCGAAAAATATTTGGGCGTAATCGATCGATTATTGAATATTCTTGAAAAAGCAGTTCAATGACAATGGAAAATTAGAGTTTCTTGTTAGATGAATTATAGTTGGAGCCATTGAAAATTTGAGACTGAAATTTGGGTGATTAGAAGACCTATAGCTATATATATAGCGAGACTTGAAATCGGGGAAAATTTTCAAGGCAATTGCGAGTTTCTCTTCTCCTCCTCCACGGTGACTTGCGATTCCTCTCATCGGTGAGGATTTCTTGATTTCTCCTTATGGTGTTCTCCTTATTGTGCAAGACTAATTGGTTCATTGTGTTTGATGAAGGATTGAGGAGTTGTAGAGTGGAAAATCGTTGATTTGAGAAAGATTAGGGTTTACGATGATTTCTTGAGATTTTCGGATATGAGAGTGATTGGTAAGTTTTACTGGTTTTAATGTTGCTATTGATAGTTTCTATGGCATTTATTATGGTTGATTGAGTAGTTGGGAGAGTTAATGGGAGTTTTTAGAGAGAAAACTCGACGGAAACCGATCGGAGAAGACGACCTGCGACTCGCACGTCGCGGCATGCCTGAGGCCTCGCCGTGGTGAAAGGATTATTATTTCAGCGCGGGCAAAAGGGTTTCACGCCGCGGCGAGGGAGAAGGGGACGTCGCGGCGAGCATCATTTGGTTGGCCTTGACGAGCCCGCTCATGTGCATGAGTGGCGTGAGGCGTTATGCTTGGCGGCGTGTTACACGTGAAATGACGACCCGTTTAATGGCGGCGCGCAAGGCCGCAAGGTCGCGACGACGGAACTGCTTTTATTGGTTTAATTATGGTTTATTGGGCATAACTTTTGGTATAGACCTCAATTGAAGTGATTCAGATTCGTTGCGAACTAGGGAAGAGGTCTCGATTGAGAATAATTATGAGAATTAGAATTTAATTATGATGGTACTGATTACGTAGAGATTAAGGTCAATTATGGTTAATAGTGTGACCAAAATATTGAATTGAGACAATTGGAGTTCTAATTGAGTTTTCAACGTGTATAATTTGACCAATGGATAGGAAATTGTTATAGGAAGTATGAATTGAGAAAATTGAATCTGAATCGAGGATTGAACTAAATCGAGATTGATCCAATTGAGTGAAGAGTTGAGATCGATCATAGGATATCGAAATGGGGTTTTAGCACCGGAAATCGTGATCATGCATTGGACATAATTTCATAGAGACATATGCATTACTGTACTATTTAATTGAGCGATTTTGTAATGGACTGTACTGTACTGTTATAAAGGCACCGTTGGATTGTCGTTTCACGGGCATTGCTGGGACTTCCAGGTAGTAGCTCAGAAGTTATAGGTGAGTAACCTAGTTGGTTTCTCAAATTCTTGAGTGTCTAAATGTTCACTGTAAATTACTTGATAACGTGAAGTACATGATTACTGAATTATATGTGATTGGATTGCCTTTGTATTATTCTTGAAATGTATATGGTAGAGTTGCATGCTCTTCTTGTATAGAATCAACAATGTGAATTACCTTGTATGACCGCATGACTCTTGGAAAGAATACGATCGCATTGTATGTGTTTCTTGTATTGGATCAATTCTCAATCACCGAGTCTTCGTACCTTTGGGCTTTATAGCTATACATCGTAAATTATCAATCATTTGAATCTTGAATTTCGTATATTCTTGAGAAATACACTCTAGGGCTTTTATAGCCATATCTTGACTCTTGAATCTGCTCATGAATCTTGAATTTATTGAACACTTGCATTGCATGCATAAATGTATGATCGATAAAGAATCGTGACCCAAGTTGCTAATCTCACCGAAAAGAGCCTAGAGCTCGAACATCGCATCGTGTCGCTTAGCCCGAGGGGAGAAATCGACGCGTCCCGATCGATCATTACTCTTGGCCACCGCCTCGAGCCCGAGGGATTTATCCTAAACCTTTGTAATGACCGGCCTAGCCGAGGAGAAATCTCGACGCGTCCAACCGATCACCGATGAGCACTTGGGCACAACATTGAATAATCGAAAAGAGTCGCACGTGCATTGCATCTTGTCTTGAATGCCTCAAATGACCGTATGTGACTCATGAATGACCAGAATCACAATCGTAAATTATTGTGAATGAATGACCGAATTGTGACATGATTTAATATAATCTTGATAAGTGTTAGTCTTACATAAATTGTATATAATCTTGTTGATCAGATATTAATGAGATATCTTTATGCATAATATGCGTAAATGCATGATCCATATTCTTGTTGAGCACTTGAGCACAACATCGAATAACCGGAAAGAGTCTCATATGCATCATATACATGATTGATTGAATCGCCAAATTGTGTGATGATTCTTGAATCGAGTGATGCCATGATTTATCAGTAAATTGTGATGTGATCTGTGAATCGCATTATGCTATCGTAATATTGTTACCGATCAGATATCTCGATATAGACTCATCGTACCTTCGTTACGTAAACGGTTCTACGCTATTGTATTAGTGTTCTTGCATCAGATATCGTCAGAAATCTTATTATAGACCACCGAAAGCTGTTATATAATATCATTAATTAATATTCTTGTGCGTCTATACGCATGATTTGCGTAATGCATGATTTAGTGAACCATCGATGATGGTTTCTCACCGAGTTCGCAAACTCACCCAACATTGCAACTTATTTTCAGAAATCGAAGAGTACCCGCTTAGCAAAAGCAGAGTATGTTCGCAGGATTCAAGTGAAGGTCAAAAGTCGGGATCGATTAGGTATCGCATTGCATGTCTTGACTTTTGTACTAAAATGGTTATTTGTATTCGTAAGATTGATCTCAGCGGCTATTGAAAATGTTTGTACCCAATTGGATAGACTTCTGCGCATTTGTTATTTAAAAGTAATGTACTAATTTCTGATCGAGTGGTTAACACGCCATTCTCGCGGGGCACGGACCCGGATATCACTGTGGATGTCAGGTTCGGATCCTGCGGGTGTGGGGTGTTACATTTGTGGTATCAGAGCCCAGAAGTACGATTGTACATGGGCATTCTGAAATTGGTACTGAGTTACATGCATTAAAGTCGTCAAGTCGTCACGGCAGACAGTGATAACTGATCCCCAATCTAGCGTATGAGTCGCATGCATGAGCGTGTATCAGTCGATAAGCGGTCAGAGATAGAGAGGAAATGATAAGACGGTAGAGTGTGATGAAAGGAAGTGGCGATCATCGAAGGATAAGAAAAGTATATGGTCCGATCGACAAATGAACATTTAGTGTACCGATATTGATGGATATACGATGATATGCAAAAGAGAGTGGTACTGAAATATGTGATATGAATATAGACTTGTGGATTGATAGAGGGAATAGAAATATGATAGAAATGACCAGAGTTTCAGTGTGTAAAAGGGAATGAAATGAAATGTTACAATTGGGATTGATTACTGTGATAAGTGTTATAAATAATGATTTATGACCAAGATCGATTCGTTAGTGAAATGTCGATAAAGGTTATGAGGTAATTAGTTACTATAGTGCAATGTGATTAAACGTACCTAGGGACAAGGATAACGTTGTATACTGTACTGTGATCGATTTTCTGAAATTGTGGCGCCTTAAAAAGTGTGGGGGCATTAACTGTATAGAAAGGTTATGGATATATCCATGGATATGCAAATCAATGATGATCGAGATACTTTGGGAATTTGAATGATTCGCAAAAGAGATTAAATGGATTGAAAGAAATTCAATAGCGTATAAAATTATTCTTGTTGATGGATAATTGTCAAACCGGTAAAAGAAAGTAATATGAGTTATCGAAATTCCAAATAAATTGTGTATAAAAGGTACCGGCAAAACAATCGGTGATTCGAAAATCGCAAACTGTATTGGGAAATTCAAATGGGAGTCAACTTATGAGAAAATGATATTTATGGTCAGATTGTGAAGTGTGTGTTTTACCCGCCAAAGAGACTGTTAAAGAATTTTAAGGAATCGATGAAGTGTTGTGTTTCAACAAGAGTTTACTAAAAGAGAAATCAAAGGTCTAGAGTGAGAAATTGAATATTAAATTGTGGGAATGATTAATGAATGTGACTGCTGAGGCAATCGTGAGACTAATATCCTTGGAGTCCGTTGTGATTGTGCGAACATAGTCAAAGACTATAATTGAATTGAGTAAATGATGACGATGGCGTGAATCAGTAATAGGGGTTGAGTGATCCAGTCATGACTATGAGTCGAATCGTTAAGGAACTAAAATCGTTATTAAATGGCCTCTGCGTGACCATCGTGAAAATAGATTGGTAAAGTGGTTTAAGGTAAAGTGGTTTAAAATCGAAAGATGATCCCGATTCTGAGTGTTTTTATGGATTTGGATTAAGAACACAGATTAAGAAATGATAAATGTGTTCTTTGATGCTGAATATGAGGATTTGCAAATAATTATAAGGATATGAATGAAGATCGAAATAGAAAAGAGTGGATCAATTCTCCATCCTCTTGATTCATCAGATATGAAATTTCGAGGACGAAATTTTTATAAGGAGGGTGAATTGTAACATCCATTCTTGTTAGCAAGGTATTAGGGTAATTATGAGACCGATCGATAGGCCTTCTTGTATTCTTGTTGAAAATATTCTTGGCCTCTAATTATAGAGGAACTGGTCTCTGCATATGCATATGTTCATTGGTACATCGTTCATGATTTTCCAGTATTTAATTGTGAATTGGGCCGATCGAATTGACCGGATCGCTTAAATCGTGATTAATTGAGAAAATTAGAGTAATTGGGATCAATTGACCGATTTAGAATAGTTTATGAGTGACTGGTATTTTATAGTAGCTTATAGGAAATTTTCAAAAATTGGGTGAGAATGCGGATCGGAAAATATTTGGGCGATGATTATTGAATATTCTTGAAAAAGCTGCTCAATGACAATGGAAAAATTAGAGTTTCTTGTTAGATGAATTATAGTTGGAGCCATTGAAAATTTGAGACTGAAATTTGGACTGATTAGAAGACCTATAGCTATATATATAGCAGAGACTTGAAATTGGGGAAAATTTTGAAGGCAATTGAGTTTCTCTTCTCCTCCTCCACGGTGACTTGCGATTCCTCTCATCGGTGAGGATTTCTTGATTTCTCCTTATGGTGTTCTCCTTATTGTGCAAGACTAATTGGTTCATTGTGTTTGATGAAGGATTGAGGAGTTGTAGAGTGGAAAATCGTTGATTTGAGAAAGATTAGGGTTTACGATGATTTCTTGAGATTTTCGGATATGAGAGTGATTGGTAAGTTTTACTGGTTTTAATGTTGCTATTGATAGTTTCTATGGCATTTATTATGGTTGATTGAGTAGTTGGGAGAGTTAATGGGAGTTTTTAGAGAGAAAGCGGGATGAAACTGATCGGAGAAGACGACCATGACTACTTGCGTCGCGGGCGTGCTGAGGCCTCGCCGCGAAAAAGGATTATTATTTCAGTATGGGGCAAAAGGGTTTCACGCCGCGGCGAGGGAGAAGGGGACGTCGCGGCGAGCGTCATTTGGTTGACGCCGCGACGAGCCCGCTTCGCCATGATGAGCTGGCGTGGCGTTATTGCTGACAGCGTGTTACACGCCGCGCGAATGACGACTCGTTTATGTGGCGCGCGAAGGCCGCATAGTCGCGACGACGGAACTGTTTTATTGGTTTAATTATGGTTTATTGGGCATAACTTTTGGTATAGACCTCCAATTGAAGTGATTCCAGATTCGTTGCGAACTAGGAAAGAGGTCCACGATTGAGAATAATTATGAAATTAGAATTTAATTATGATGGTACTGATTCGTGAGATTAAGGTCAATTATGGTTAATAGTGTGACCAAAATATTGAATTGAGACAATTGGAGTTCTAATTGAGTTTTCCTTTGTATAATTTGACCAATGGATAGGAAATTGTTATAGGAAGTATGAATTGAGAAAATTGAACTGAATCGAGGATTGAACTAAATCAAGATTGATCCAATTGAGTGAAGAGTTGAGATCGATCATAGGATATCGAAATGGGGTTTTAGCACCGGAAATCGTGATCATGCATTGGGCATAATTTCATAGAGACATATGCATTCTTGTCTTTATTTAATTGAGGATTTTGTAATAGATCCGTCTTTGTCTTTTATAAAGGCACCGTTGGATCGTCGTTCCACGGGCATTCTTTGGGACTTCCAGATGCTTCGGAGATTCTGGTGAGTAACCTAGTTGGTTTCTCAAATTCTTGAGTGTCTAAATTTTCACCGTAAATTACTTGATAGCGTGAAGTACATGATTCTTGAATTATATGTGATTGGATTACCTTTGTATTATTCTTGAAATGTATATGGTAGAGTTGCATGCTCTTCTTGTATAGAATCGAACAATGTGAATTGCCTTTGAATGACCGCATGACTCTTTGGAAAGAATGCGATCGCATTGTATGTGTTTCTTGTATTGGATCAATCTTGAATCACCGAGTATTGTTACACCGGGCTTTATAGCTATACATCGTAAATTATTGAATCACCGAGTCTCAATTTCGTATGTTCTTGAAAAATACACTCTAGGGCTTTTATAGCCATATCTTGAGCTATTGAATCGCTCTCAATCTGAATTTATTGAACATTTGCATTGCATGCATTACATGCATGATCAGATAAAGGACTGTGACCCAAGTTGCTAATCTCACTGAAAAGAGCCTAGAGCTCGAACACTGTACTGTCAGGGCTTAGCCCGAGGGGAGAAATCACAGCGCGTCCCCATCGATCATTACTCTTGACCGACCTCGAGCTGAGGGATTTATCCTAAGCCTTTGTCTTGACAGGCCTAGCCCGAGGGAGAAATTCTGACGTCAGTGATCCTTGTTGAGCACTTGGGCACAACCTTGAATAATCGAAAAGAGTCGCACGTGCATTGCATCTTGTCTTGAATGCCCGAAATGATCAGTATGTGACTCTTGTGAATGATATGTATCAAATCGTAAATTATTGTGAATGAATGACCAATTGTGACATGATTTAATATAATCTTGATAAGTGTTAATGCTATTGTAAATTGTATATATCTTTGATTTGTATATTAATGAGATATCTTTATGCATAATATGCGTAAATGCATGATCCTTGTTCTTGTTGAGCACTTGAGCACAACAATGAATAACCGGAAGAGTCTCATATGCATCATATCATGATTGATTGAGCTGCCAAATTGTGTGATGATTCTTGGGCGAGTGATGCCATGATTTCTTGTAAATTGTGATGTGATCATGTGAATCGCATTATCTATTGTAATATTGTTACCGATCGTATCTTGATATAGACTCATCGTACCTTTATTACGTAAACGGTTCTACGCTCTTGTATTAGTGTTCTTGACATATCTTCGTCAGAAATCTATTATAGACCACTGTAAACTGTTATATAATACTGTTAATTAATATTATTGTGCCATGCTATACGCAATTTGAGTAATGCATGATTTGAGTGAACCATCGATGATGGTTTCTCACTGAGTTCGCAAACTCACCCAACATTGCAACTTATTTTTCAGGAAATCGAAGAGTACCCCGTTAGCAAAATGGGAGTATGTTCGCAGGATTCAAGTGAAGGTCAGAAGTCGGGATCAGTTCGTGTCTACATTGCATGTCTTGACTTTTGTACTAAAATGGTTATTTGTATTACGTAGATTGATCTCGGTGGCTATTGAAAATGTTTGTACCCAATTGGATAGACTTCACTGCATTTGTTATTTAAAAGTAATGTCTTGATTTACGATCGAGTGGTTAGCACACCATTCTCGCGGGGCACGGACGGGATATCCTTTGTGGATGTCGGGTTCGGATCCTGCGAGTGTGTGTTACAGAATTTTATCTTGAATTTGGTTGTGATTAGGAGTAATGTTGAGGATGGAGTTACCTTGTCCTCTAAAATTAACGGGAAAGCATTCTATCTTTGTGAATCAGATTTGTGTAGTTAGGCCTAGAGCCTCTTTTACTGATTTTAAGATTTTGAGAAATGCTGAGGGTGACACTAATGAGGAAGTCGAAGAAAATTTCGGATATACTGAGGAAAAAGAGGCTGATTTTCTAATTCGGTTATGTTCCGATCATTCCCCTCCATTTGAGGCGATGGATTTACCATTGAATTATAGGTTACTGCATTATGCGATAAGCAGGTTGTGTATCCAAAGAAAGAGCAATAATCAGATTACTTCTCTAGATAAGGAGATTACATGGCATATGGAGGAAGGACGGCAAATAAACTATCGAGTTTGATTATTCGATGATAAGGAAAAAGCGAGTTTATTACGTGGACGGTGAAGGGAAACTAGTCGGCGATAAAGGAATGTCGTATGCCAGACTGATCACCCATATCTCTCAGGTTAGGAGATGCAACTTGGACTCCTATGTTAGTTTTCCTTATCCTCAGAGCTGGAGGTTCACACCTTACAACTTACGGAACATGAAGCTGGTGAGGACAGTTGAAAGAGTTTGGGTCTATTCCTATCACGTTGAGAAGCTTGGGTTGACTTTGGTGGGTGAGCGGGTTCCTTGAGAAAGCGATCTAGGACAGCAAATCGTCCAAGTAGCTCACGACCTAGTAATGTTGGAAGAAGTGAGGCATCCCAGGCTTATTTTCAGGAAATTCGGGATCAGTTGGATGAGATAAATGAGCGACATGATGATCAACAAGACACTCGATTAGATGGAAAGAAAAATTGATGAACAACGCAGCATACTTACCCGCTTGGAGAAGAGCATTAAGAAGATTTTTGATAAGCTAGGGTGTAGGCACGATGATTCTTCATGATGTGTATTGCATTGTGCTTTGACCAACATTTCGACTTATGTTTGTTTGCTTTATGTTGTTTTCATGTTTTATGTGTTTGTTGGGTTGACATTTTCTTTTAATGAATATCATTTGTGTTTGATGTTATGTTTGGTGTTACATTTCATTAATCTTCATTTGTTTTTCTAATTAATTTTTGATTATGACAAAAAGGGAGAGTAAGATTGAAATTGCTATTTGATTAAGGGGGAGTGAACATTTCATTGATTTGCAATTTTATTGAATTCTATTCTAATCATTGATTTATGAATTAAGGGGGAGTTAACCTAACCAATCAAGACAAGGGAAACCTTGATCAAATTTTATGTCTTTCAATTTTCTTGTCAATTTCTAAATATTTTGTCATTATCAAAAAGGGGGAGATTGTTGGACCAGTGGTGGTTGACAAATTAAATCCCTTTATGTTTTGATAATAATAAAATATCTAGAAATAGTTAAGAAATTATTTCAGGTATTATTCAATGAAAGGATTGAGCAAATCAAGATGAGCAAGTGTCTAATCAAGTTGGGAGTTATCTTCTAAGTAAAATGGCATAAAGCTTAAGGATTATAAAGGATTTGGTAATACAAGTGGAAGCTTACATCAAGGTCTGAATATAACAAGTTAACTAGGCGGTGCAAGTTTAAACTTATATATGAAGATGTATTAAGACAAGTCGCCTTATGACACACAAGTCGACTTATCGAAGACAACAAATCGACTTATCAAAGACAAGTCGACTTATTGGAGAGTGGAGTTACAATTTTTACGTAAATGGTTGAAACAAGTCGACTTATTCATTCGACAAATGGACTTATGAGCATGATTCAGCTCCAACGGTCCAATTTGCTAAAAATGGAATGGAGATTATCAAGGAACGGCTATATCCAATTAAGCAACGGCTAGAAGAGCTCCAACAGCTATATTTCTTCAAGTATAAATAGAGGATGATGGAAGAAGATTATATACAAGTTCTACAAGTCTAAATACTCTTATATTGCTTCAAATTGCTCACTATTGCTCTTATTTTGCTACAAATTGTATTAAGCATTTGTTCTTCAATCTTTGTATTGTTTTGTTACAATTTGAGTGACGAGTGAAAAGGTCACTTGAGGTAGGATTTGTGCCAGAAGACAAATCGAGTGTAAAAGGTTACTTGAGTCGGAATTCAAGTGGCGTTGTAAAAAGTTCACACTCAACTACAAAGTGTGCAATAAAGTGGTTGGCAAAATCCTAAGTGGGAGCTTAGGTAGAGGACGTAGGTCTTAGCACCGAACCTTTATAAAAACAAGTGTTTGATCTTCTTCCCTACACTTTTCAATTAAGTTTATCTAAATTGTTTTTGTTTGTTTTAACTTCTGATTTTCTTGTAGAAATTTTCAAAGAATTTTTAAGATCTATTCAACCCCCCCTTCTAGATCACTTACACCATAGACGATGTCGTGAGAGTTCACAATACATATCTATCCACCATTTTCAAGAGGTTGGAACCATTCCAGGAATGTCCACATAAGGGATCCTGAGTTTGTTGGATCTACCAAATGGCGATACAGATGCAAAGGAGAGAGTGCGATTGTACAGGTATATGACACACAAAGAGCCCAGAGGTGTTAAAGTACATCCTCATCAAGGGAATCATAGAGGAAATAAATATACTTATAGGGTGTAAGCAAGTCAATGTGACTTGGCTTAGCAATAATAATCATGGCTAAGGAGGATGTTGTGCATGTAATAGAATATACTCTGGTAAAGAATAGGAGAAAGACTTTCAACATTATTATATCTATGAGAGAACCAAGGAGGGAAGTGATTCTTATAACGAGCAAACCTAGGAAACTCATGAGCCAAAACAAAGGAATGGGGAGTTTCAGTGAGGAAGAAACAAAGAAGAGTGGCTTGGAAGGTCTAGAAAGATAATCTGCGAGGATATTTTTGTGACCTTTGAGATATCGGACTTCAAATTTATAGGCAGAAAACCACTCCTGCCAGCGTAAGAGCTAACTGTTGGGAATCTTTCTTCCCACTTGTTCTAGAATTTTGGGAAAAGCAGTATTATCCATTTCAATGACGAAGTGATAAGGAGTGAGGTGGATGGAGAACTTTTCAATACATCTTTTTACTGTGAGAATCTCCTTGTATGAGATATGGTAGTGACTTTCAACAGTGTTGAAGGCTCCACTAGCATGACCACAATAATGGCGTTTGTCATTGAGTTCTTTGATAAGGACAACACCCCAGTGGGTGTCATTAGCATCTGTTTGGAGGACATGTTGTCCATGTTCAGGAATCTTCAAAGGTGGAGGATCCTGACAAGTATGCTTAAGATGCTTGACAACTATGGATTGCTCTTTTCCCCATATTGATGGATTCTTATGTAAGAGTTTAGATAAGCTTGATGTGAGGGTTGCCACATGTGGAATAAAATCTCAAATATAATCAACAATTCCAAGGAATTGTTGAATCTATTTTACCGTGAGATTTTCATATGAAAATTGCAACAACTCTTTTGCAATATGTGGGCCTAGCTGGTAGAATCCATCCTTGAATTGCATTCCAAGAAATTCTATTTCTGATGTACCAATAGTGCTTTTCAAGGCCGAAAGCATAATACCACACTGCTGTGTAAGGTCCAAAAATCTTTAAAGCAAGTTTTTGATCTTAAAGAAATTTTGATATTTGAAACAGTGATGGAGCGACTTTAAGTCCAAAAGGCATCACAATCCATTGGTATTGAGCATTGGGAATGCAAAATACAGTCTTGTAACATTCCTCAGGGTGAATACCCAATTGCCAAAAACTTGCTTTAAGATCAAACTTTGAGAATATGACAGCTTCATTAAGAAATAGTACCTGTGTACTAATTTTAGGCAATGGAAACTTATCATCTTGCAGGAATGCATTCAGAGGCTTGTAGTCTATCACTAGAGGTTTCTTTCCACGTTTATGTTCTGAGCGCTTATTGACATAGAGCGCTTAGCAAGCCTAATCCGACTTTGTGGGCTCTACTAAGCCTTACTGCAATAACACGACACACTCATCTTATGCGAGCTTCAAGTCATCAGGGTTCATCCCTGGATGTGTGGCTTTAGTGGGATTAATATCCTCATTGTTCTTGAATGGCAGACTTATGAAAAATTCTAAGGATACTATCTAATCAAAGGGTAGTTGAACTTGAATACCTTTGAATAGTCAGCTTCTTCTGGATACCATTGATACATAGGTGATGGATATAATGGCTGAAGAGTTGAGAAATCTGAAGAAGATGAGCCATATATCTGCTAAGATTGAGAAGCATGCATGTCTGCTTCCATTTTTTTTTACACTCCTTTGTATCTCTTGTATCTTTTTAACTTTTAAGTCAAACTCTAGCCCCATATATCGAGCTGAGATGTATTGCTTGAGTTCAGCATCAAGACGCTGAATCTGAGCTCTGTACGATTGATACATCTTTTGTATTTGTTCTGTAACAGAATTGACTTGTTTATGAGTAGCAGTATTTTGTTGACGAATTCTATCCAGCTTGGAATCAATCCTTCTTAGAACTTTATTCTGTGCTACTGCATTAGATGTCTACCAGTTAAGGACTTCATCACTAAGATTTGACATTGGAGTTCTTGAATGGCAGACTTATGAAAAAGCCTGAGTTTTGAACAGAGGATTTGGATGAGTAAACTGTGCATAAGTGTTGGATCCCAATCTTTGAGTGAAAATTTGAATTATGAAAATAAAATTTAAGGAGTGCTTTGTGTATGTATTGTATAATAGATGACTTAAAATTTAAAGGATATTGATAAGAAAAGAAATGATTTGATTTTGATATCTTTGGAGTTTTGAGTGGGTTGGTATGGTTTATGAAATTAAGTGGATGAGTTGATTGAAATTAAGTTGAAAATCATGAAATAAAGAGAAAAAGTGTGAGAAAGTGAAAATTTGTGAAAAGTTTGACTTTTTGGCCTTTGATGGTTGACTTTTGATTGAGGTAAAATTTGAGAAAATGACCTATATGAAACTTGTAGATTATGTTAAGAACTTTCTGTAGCCATAAAGTTTGCAATTTTTCGATATCGGGAGTGGAAGTTATGATCAGTCAAAGTTATGTGTGATAGGGTTGACTTTTGACTTTAATTATGACTGAAATTTTGACTGAGAAATTTACTTAGTTAGAGGTTGTTTTAGCCTTTAAGTTCTTTATGAAAGTTGAAGATTTTGATTTGATCTTTATTTTGATATAAAGTATAAAATTTTTCGATTAAGGAATAATAAGCTATGATTTTTAAAAGTTTATGTTATGGTTTTAGCATGATATATTAGAGGACAGAATCTTTGACTGGAAAATGGACTCCCTTAGGAGTCGAATTGATTTTTATATCATTCATGAAAGTTGTAGAGTTTCCTTTAAGCTTTCCATAGAGACCAAGTTTGTTAAATTTGGAGTTCGGAATCAAGAGATATGTTTTTTGAAAATATTCAGTTTTATTAAAAAAATTTGGTTCAGTGCTGAACGACTCGCCTGGCGCCCTCGCCGAGGTGGCTGCTCGCCTGAAAGTGCCCCCATGAGAGGGCGAGGGCTCGCCCAACACGCAGGCGTTTTCACTGATGCGACGCCGTTTCTGTTTCTCCACGCGATGTCGTTTTGTCCTTCGCCCCTTCAGTACGTGCGCGTTTCGACTCCGCACAGCGCCGTTTTGGAACTCCTCTATACGACGCCGTTTTGATTTTCTTACTTGTTTTTCCCTCCAATCCGACCTTCGTTCACTATTTTGCTTATATTTTTTCTGTCCGGCATCCGATTGAGTTGATTCTTGAAGCATTGAATTCCTAAGACAATTCCTAACATATTCATAGGAAATTTGTAATTTTATGAGATTAAATTAATGGTGATTAATTTAATCAAAGTGAGTGAACAAATTTATCGAATATAGTTCAGTATTTTGAGAAATTTGGGAACTGTGGTGATCCGATTGAAGTGATTCTTGAGGAGAAATAAAATTAAGACGTGGGGCTACAAATCATATGAAGAAATGAAATGTCAATTTTCCCCTAAGACCTTCAAATTATTAATGGAATTCCGAATTAGATTGCAGTTTTTGGATTAGAATATCTGAGAGTATTTTGAGCATAACTTTTGATCTGGGAATCGAAATGAGGCGATTCTTATTTTGAATTAAACTAGAGATATAAGGCTACAATTTCTATAAAGACTTCGAGTTTCAATTTTGTGGTTAAGAATGTAAATTTCTGGATGGAAATAACGTGCTGGAAAATGTGTTAGAACATGAACATATCCGAAATGTTTTGAGCATAACTTTCGATGTAGTGCTCCGAATTGGATAATTTTTGTGGCGTTATGAAATTAAGAAATAGAGTAACATTTCTCTAGAAGGAAGTTTTGACAAATTCCTTCAACTTGATAGTGCGAATCAAACCCGCAAGTGAGAATAACTTAAAGGAAAGTATAGGGGCATTTTGGGTAGTTCACTTAAAGAGAGGGACAAAAGGGTCATTTTACCCTTATTTAATGACTTGTCAATAAGACAAAAGAGGTGGCTGTCATTTGAAGAGGAGGAAGCACGATAATTCTAGAAGAAAGGAAAGAAAATAAGAAGAGAATGGAGAGAAGAAGCTTTTGGATGGAGAAAGAAGAGAGAAGAGGAAACTAGCTTAGGATTTTCGAAATTGTTTTGGGAGTTTTCAAGGTGATTTTAAGTTGTTTCTAAAGGGAGAAGATGGAAAAGAAGAAAAGCTTCCCATGGGCTTTGCATAAATCCGAAAATGGAGAGGAAAAAGGTTATTTTAAATTTGAAAGAAGAAAGAAGAAGTGGTCAATTTGGAGCATGGAATAAGTTTTTGCCAATAATTCGAGGTGGGTAGCATATTTATATTTTGATTTGTAAGCTATACATGCAATTTTGAAAATTTTAATGAAAGAAAAAAATTGGATTTTTGATAAATAATGGTTTTTGTAAATGTTTGAAAACAATGTTGAATAATGTTTGAAAAATGGTAAGAGGCAAGCGTTTACATGCTACAAAACCGTGAGGTCGCGTGTTCGATTCGCGACCAAAGCGGACAATACTGATTAAGTTGGATGCCGTGGTATAACCCACAAATACCCGCCGTGGTATAACCCACAAACACCTAAGGGTGGGGGGTGGGGTCCAACAATAAGACTCTGGACAGTAGATCAACAGTTTATCTCGAAGTCTAGTGTAACATGTCGGAACCCGTTTCAGTTCAAACACGTTTTTTAGGTCAGTGTATGGACTCAAAAGGTATCGATACCTGAGGCCTGTGGGTAAGATCTATAGATGTTTGGCTTTGCAGTAAACATCCATTCCAATAAGAACATCTAGGCCTAGTAGATTACTTCCAAGTACTTTAGTCCAAACTATACACTAAGGAAAGAAGCGGATGCCAATTCTGCTTCTTGTACGTAACCCAATTTTAAAGGAATTCCTATCAACTGCAGTAAAGTATTCCTCATGAGAAGTCCATGCTTCTGCTGGTAGGATATTGAGCTTCATGATCATACGACTATAACCAGTATCCATAAACCCAATGGCTTTAATAGGCCGATGATATTTGTCTTGCTGAAAGATCTAGATCTGAACATATGGTCGTTTAACTGGTGTACGATCTAGCTTCATACATGTTTGCTGTAACATGTATAGTGAATCATCATCAGATGGTGTAGATGAGCTTGATGATTCTACTTTCGATGTAGACATAGTAACATCAAAATGTGTTTCACTGTCCTCACTAGATTGTTCTTCTAGTACTTCCTCAATGTGACTCTGAGGATGTATAGGCATAAGTTTTTCAAGTTTCTCCAGGAACTTGGCATCTTTCTTGTTTGTGTTAGGACAATTGTTAGCTAAATCCATCTATAACAAACCTAGCGACAACACACTTGGTCCATCTACATTAGGGTCAATCCTGATGATCCAGCCCATTGATCCTCAAGATCTACCAGATCTATCAACTGGGTCAACAAGCCTTAAGATCCAGTCCGTATTCTCACATACGGAAGGTAAAGACGGTCCTCCTATCCACTATTTCAAATCCAATGAAGATTCGATCTATGTAAGTCATCATCGTGGACACTTTGTATGGGATGTTGACCCATCCATGTGCGAACCAGATTGTGAAATCTGTCTCAACCCAGAGTCAGACACAGATGACAATGATCCAAGATATCAATGTAGAAGGAAGAAGAAATCAAAGCCCAAATCTCAATGCTTGCCTTTTTGTAATTATCATCCTCTTGGTGATGATAAAGATCCAGACGACCATAATGGTCTATCCATGATAGAAAGATCCAGACCAAAGTCTCTTAGTGAGATGCTCAGGTCGTCTATGTTTCAGAAGTCAAATTCTTGTAGATCTACTGGTGGATCGTGCAGATCTAAGCCAACAATTCCTGTTACAACTCATACGCCTCTGCCTTGCATGATGGTATTACCAGATGAGGATAACTTTCTTCAATTATCCAAGAGTACTAATGAATCACAGTTGGTTATCTTCAACCCTTTTATCAGAACGTCAGGAATTACTTCACAAGGAACTCCAATGTCAAATCCTAGTGATGAAGTCCTTAACTGGCAGACATCTAATGCAGTAGCACAGAACCAAGTTCTGAGAGGGATTGATTCCAAGATGGATGGAATTCGTCAACAAAATACTGCTACTCATAAGCAAGTCAATTCTATTACGAAACAGATACAAAGATGCATCAATCGTACAAAGCTCAGATTCAGCATCTTGATGTTGAACTCAAGTAATACATCTCAGCCCGATATATGGGGCCAGAGTTTGACTTGAAAGTTCAAAAGATACAAGAGATACAAAGGACTGTACAACAAATGGAAGCAGACATGCATGCTTCTCAATCTCAGCATATATATGGCTCATCTTCTTCATAGTTCTCAACTCTTCAGCCATTATATCCATCACCTGTATATCAACGGTAACCAGAAGAAGCTGACTATTCAAAGGTATTGAAGTTCAACTACCATTTGATTAGACAGTATGTAAATCCTCAAAAAACTCATGAAAAACCTTGACGATCAAAGACAAAGCCAACATCTAATCGTATGCCTAAATCTCGAGTTTCTGAGCATTCTTCAAAGGTTCCAGAAGTATCATCTTCTTATGTACCTTTTGAACTAGAAAAATAGTGAAGAAAGCCCTTAAGGATTCAAACTCCTCCAGAATCTCCACCACCAGCACCAATACAACCTTCCACTACTTTCTTGGCAAGGACAAAGCTAAGCAGACAGATTATATGGCTACTCTGACCTCTAAAACTCTTACAGATGATTCTAACTCTTCACCAAAGTCAAATTCTAGTGTGAATCTGAGAATTTTGCAACACCATCTAGTTGTTCAGATGAGCAATCAGTCATCGCGTCAGAAGAACAACACTCATCAGAGTCATCATATGAACCAGTCTCACCATTGACTGATGAATCAACCAATCTTGCTCATCTTTCAGAATTATCTAATGTTCTGATGACTATGCCTCAATATACTGAAGTTGAACCAGAAATCAATGAAATTCAATCCACTAGTACTGAACCTTTCAGACCAGAGCCTGCACCTCAAGAAACACCAGCTACTACAGCTGCATAGTAGACTACCAAGCCTACTTCAAGGCCTTGGTTTACTTTTGATGATCTACCTCCAAAGAAAAGACGAGATAGACTTCATGAGTTTGGTGCATGAATTGATCTACAAATGACCAGACCAAATCATCCTCTCTAGGATATTTTGTCTAAATTTACATCCAAATTTACTAGTACTTTGCGAGAATGGTGACAAAGTGTTAGTGAGTATCAACGTCTTCAGTATATCTACGTTACAACAGCTGGAGCACTACTTGGCATAATTCACAAAAAATTTATTGGTGACTTCTAGTTGATTGACAAGCAAATCCGTCAAGAATATTTCAAGATGAAATACTGTTCTCTTGACAAGCGTGATCTTCAAAAGCATTTTAAACGTATGACGGAAACATATTATCTCTTGAATGGATGGAATGATGTTAACTTGCGTTATACTTTTATATCATCCCTTCCAGATGAAATACAGTCAGAACTGCAACGGACCATAGCTTCTCTTCAAAGAGATATGTCTACAATCTCTCTTGGAGAAATCTATCAGCTTGCTATAGCTTCTCTTAACAAATTATGTGATCAGTATACTTTGTTCAAGAATATCCTTAAAGGAGGTCTAGTTCTGAAACAAGCTCGTAAGAAGCCATATCTCCAGATCAGATGTAAAGATGAAAAGACTTGTAAGTGTCATAGAAGCGGGAAAGCTCATCAATCTCAAGTCTACTATGAAAGGAGAAAGAAAAAGTTCCACAGGAAGGAAGGCTTGAAGCCTTGGAAACAAAACTTCAAAAAGAAGAACAGGAGCAACAAGTACAAACGTATATGGTTCTTTAAGAAATCCTCACATCGACGTAAGGAGAAGCCTCGATGTTTTTTCTATGGAAGCTTAGAACATTTAGCCAACAAATGTCCTATGGCAACCAAGAAAAATGTCAAGTTCCTAGAGAAACTTGAATAACTTATGCCTATACATCCTCAGAGTCACATTGAGGAAGTACTAGAAGAACAATCTAGTGAGGACAGTGAAACACAATTTGTTGTTACCGTGTCTACATAAAGCAGAATCATCAAGCTCATCTACACCATCTGATGATTATTCACTATACATGTTACAACAAACATGTATGAAGCTAGATCGTACACCAGTCAAATGACCATATGTTCAGATCCAGATCTTTCAGCAAGACAAATATGCTCAGCCCATTAAAACCATTGGGTTTATAGATACTGGTTCTAGTCGTACGATCATGAAGCCCAATATCCTACTAGCAGAAGCTTGGACTTCTCATGAAGAATACTTTACTGCAGCTGATAAGAATTCCTTTAAAATTAGGTTACATACAAGAAGCAAAATTGGCATCCGCTTCTTTCCCCAGTGTATAGTTTGGACTAAAATAATTGGAAGTAATCTACCAGGCTCAGATGTTCTTATTGGAATGGATGTTTACTGCAAAGCCAAACATCTACAGATCTTACCCATAGGCCTCAGGTATCGAAACCTTTTGAGTCCATACACTGACCTAAAAAATGTGTTTGAACTGACACAAGTTTTGACATGTTACACTGGACTTCGAGATAAACTGTTGAGCTACTGTCCAGAGTCTCATGCACGATTTACTCATCCAAATCCTCTGTGAAAAAACTCAGACTTTTTCATAAGTCTGCCATTTAAGAAGAATGAGGATATCAACCCCACAAAAACTACACATCCAGGGATGAACCCTGATGACTTGAAGCTCACACAAGATAAGTGTGTCGTGTTATTGCAGCAAGGCTTAATAGAGCCCACAAAGTCGGATTGGGCTTGCCAAGCATTCTATGTCAATAAGCGTTCAAAACAGAAACATGGAAAGAAACCTCTAGTGATAGACTACAAGCCTCTGAATGCAGTCATGCAAGATGATAAGTTTCCATTGCCTAAAATTAGTACACAGGTACTATTTTTTAAGGAAGTTGTCATATTCTCAAAGTTTGATCTTAAAGTAGGTTTTTGGCAATTGGGTATTCACCCTGAAGAACATGACAAGACTGCATTCTGAATTCCCAATGCTCAGTACCAATGGACTGTGATACCTTTTGGACTTAAAGTTGCTCCATCACTGTTTCAAAAGTCCATTACAAAAATCTATGAACCTATCCTCAACAGTGCCTTGATCTACATCGAAGTTATACTTTTGTTCTTAAAGACTCGTGAGGAACATCAGGCCCTTCTTCAAAGATTTTTGGACCTTACACAGTAGTATGGTATTATGCTTTTGGCCTCGAAAAGCACTATTGGTACATCAAAAATAGAATTTCTTGGAATGCAATTTAAGGATGGATTCTACCAACAAAACCCACATATTGCAAAAGAGTTATTGCAATTTCTAGATGAAAATCTCACGGTAAAATAGATTCAACAATTCCTTGGAATTGTCAATTATATTCAAGATTTTATTCCACATGTGGCAGTCTTTACATCAAGATTATCTAAGCTATTACGCAAGAATCCACCAACATGGGGAAACGAACAAACTATAGCTGTCGAACATCTCAAAATGCTCTGTCAGAATCTTTCACCATTGAAATTTTCTGATCATAGACTATCTCTCTTTCAGACAGATGTCAGTCTCAGTAAGATAGGAATGGATAACCTATCTACACAGGTTCAACAACATCCACCTTGGCCACCAGATACTTTTTTGCACTATAAGTATCCTCCTTCACTTCAGAAAAATCACAAAAATATTTGCCTTACTTCTTTTGATTCTTATCATTTTGATAGCATGAATAGCCACATTTTTGCTTTCACAAAGAAAGCTTTTCCTCCTTTTTCTAGGCCTCCTCATAGAGTTTCTGAAGTTGCCTCACTTGTTCGTAGTAGTTTATTCTATTACTTGCATTTCTTTCTGTTTGAACATAATTCTTCTTGGACTCCATTTATCTTCAATATCAAAGCACCATACCAAAATGTGATTCTTTTACAAGGACCCTTATCTGAAAACACATTATGGTATCTATGGGCATTATTTGCTTTATATGCCTGTGCTTTTACAATATCTTTTATTCATCTGTATCAACATCTCTGTAATCAAAACAATGGTTGTTCGTTATTGTGGACATTATTAGAATGGTTCTAACCTCTTAGCCAATGGAAGCAACAATTCGGTATCATTATTCAACATCATCATCTTTGGTCTGCTACTGCGAGATGACAAAATACACAATATTTTTTCATTGTGCATCGTCCTTACAGAGAAACATCTACTAGAGTTCTATACACTGAACAACATGTTCAATTTTGGCATACAGCCTTATATTGGCCACGATATAAGGAGAATGTGTTAATCTCTTTAAGAAGACAAATTAAGGAGCTTAATCACTTTCCAGAACTTCTAGAGTTAACTACTTCTACTGGACCATCAATTGGAGAATTCATGCCTGGTGAACCAAAAGAACCAGAAGTCAACATTCCTGGTCCCAACAGTCCTGAATACACAAATTTAGGAGAAGATGAAGAAGCAGATATCTCACAGATTGCAAGACAATCTCAACCGTCCACCTATGTTTTCCAAGATGCTCAGGATCCTAATGACAATATTGATAGCATTGAGGAAGACAAGTTAGATCAATTCCTGCATAAGCTACACATGGCAGAACTTCGTCGCATAAAAGGTAAAAGACCTCATCAAACAAATTCTGACGACTCAAGTGATCCAGACTCTCTATCCAATTTGCAAGGTTGGCACTCACCTAGTTGCCATCATTAACTTTGGACTCTTTGGATCCATTATTGTGAGATAAAGACAGAATATCTTACTTTACACCTGTAAAATAAGAACGAGACAACTGACATAATGGTAGATGGGTTCCACACGTCACCTTTAACACTATTGAAGATTCCATCCTATCATCTTCTCTTTCACCTTTTTGTAAAGTAGTACTGTTTACTATTGTTTACTTGTTGGCTTTGATTAAAGTTAGGTGAATTATTATCTTTACTTTTGTAAAGTAGATTCCTTAGAGATAAGGTTAGGTATGCTTTTGTTAAAACTTTTATCATTATGTCTCTAGGATAGTTTACATTTATATCCCTCGCTTTGCCTATATAAGCAGGGTTCGTCTTAGTTTGTAATCAAGTTTTATCAAGCTAGTTCATAAATGAGAAAATGAAGAATCCTTTCTTCAACTAGTCTTTCTCTTCCCTGAAACCTTTAAACCCTGAATCATATCTCCTTCAGTTGGAAAGATTGCATAGATGAGTATGCTCTACACTTGCCTTGTATAAGGATCTTGTGTATCAGAAAATCTATGACAGTCTGGAAGAACTATTACTTCTAAATTATTCCACTACCATGAGTCAGAAGAATTAACAAGGAATGAAGAGTAAGAGTGTGTGAGTGAAGTAAGGTTCCTAAGAGGCGTGAGCAATAAGTCCCGTGTAGCCGAGGGAAGGGCGTTGAGGGGTGTAAGTCTCCAATAATTGGAATAGCTACGTAGTAATACACACTTCCAATCCGACTTTGGTTAGTCAATGTCTTCAACCAGTTAGGTGGTTTAGAAGAAGTTAGCCAAGAGGGTTAATCAGAAGAGGTCATAGTTTCCATGTGTCGTTCCTGTGTCGCCCTATAAAGGACCATAGGATGCAAGAGTGACCTCATCAGACAGATTTTGACGATTCAAGTGATCTAGAGTCTCCATCCAATTTGCAAGGTTGGCACTCACCTAGTCGCCATCACGATTCCGCTAACAAAACCGAACTTGTTTTTCACCTGTAGGGTTGTCATTGTGGCTCTCATCCACACATTGTAATTGTCTCCATTCAATACACAGGGATCAAAATCATTCCTGGATGATCCGATTGAGAAAAGAAGAATGGTGAAGATTGCTCGATCATCTTCTTCTTCTTATCTCTAGACATGAGATTCACAACAAAAACGACATTGCTTGTACCTTTCAATCTACCTAAAACAAACCCAACTTCCTTGAAATTCAGTGCAAAGAAACAACACTGTTTGTCTTCCTAAATATGTTCGAGATAGACAGGAGCATGGCTTCATAGTGGTGCGACGGCGGGAGGCTTCAATAGAAAACCTGCTCTGATACTGTGATAAAATTTTGGGAGAAAAAATTTATTGTGATTGATTATACAAATCGTTACAATGAGATGTTTTATACTAATCTACCAAAAAAGAAATCGCAACCCTAGCCACTAACTTATCACTAATCACAATTGGGACTAATAAATAAATAAAAATAACGAAATTACAATACATTTAGTACCCCTCATCGTCACCATAAAGTAATTGAATCCCACACTCTTTTACCTTCATATCAAAGAAGCTGCTATGGAAGTAGACAGAAGCCTCATTGTATTTATTACAGTCGGCACTGAAACAACTGCCATTATTGTTCTTGAGTTTCTTCAAGAAGCCAGGATCATACCAGTGGATGAGTACGTGATCTCTATGATAATACGATTGTATGGAACCAGCTGGTAGGCAACCCTCGAATACAAATTTGCTATCGCCAGATTTTGTTTTCAGGTGGCATTCGTACTTAGGAGTCATCCAATCACAGAAGTAACGATCCCTCTCAAAGACAATAGATAGAGCGAAACCCAAGAATTTACCACTACACCAGTTAAAGGGCAGTTCAGTGGCGATTGAAGATCCTAAATTTCGCTCCCCAGCATGAATCTTTTCATCCGGCAAAGTAAGAAAAAATGAAATATCACCACGACTCTGCAATTGGCAATTGGTATTGATAAGCATTATTTGCATGCAAAAGGAAAAATAATAACCAGCAATGATATACATATAAACATGTGTAATTATTTGCAAGCAGTAAATGAAGAAGAAAACCAAGGAGAGACAAGGGATTGGAGACAAGTAAGACTGATTACCTGAAAGTGAGGAGGCACACACTTAGACTGATTAGTCATGAGCATTATCCTCATCTGTGCCATATTCCAAATGTTTCTTCGTGCTATCTGAATCAGTTGTTTACACCCATTAAACCTGAAATACCACTCAACTCTCTTCGCAACTTGAATGTGGCTAAACCTGGAACTTGACACAGATGTCATGGAAGTGCAGTAAATTGCATCTAACACACATAATCTTGGTGGAAGCTCTGGCAGGTATTGGAGGCTATAACAGTAGCTTATAATGAGCTCTTCAAGACACAAAAGGTCTTTAATGCTTGTGGACAGGGTCTTGATACCGGTATGACTTAGATTCAAGCGCCACATTGAAGAAAAAGAATTACCAACTAGGGTCTTTGTGTATGCTTGACTGCTTAAATCATCATTATGTCTCTCATGCCTACACAATGCTATTATGTTTGATGGTGATATTCCTACTTCTTTTATATCTGTACAAAGACTAAGGTTGAGGGTTGTAAGAGATGTTAGATTCCCAATATCTGGGATGCTACTTAGTTTCCGACAACCACGCAGATTTAACTTTTTAAGTTTGATAAGAACCACAATCGAATTAGAGACCTTCATCAGATTCCCACAGCCAGTGAAGTCCAGAGTCTCGAGGTTAGGGGCCGCAGAGAAGTCCGGCATTTCAACCAAGTACTTGCATTGTGACATGTCCATATGTTTCAACTTTGGAAGATCCTGCGTTGTTTGACAAAAACAAGTCCATAGAACGTTGGCAAAAAATCATACTGAAGTATGATACGCATTCTTAATTCATTATGAACAAGATTATTCAGTAGACCAAGCACATTATCTTTAAGCTTTATAATCTGAAAAATTGAAATTGTAAGCACTTTCTTAGCCATAACATTTAAAAACAAGAAGTGAAAATTGTCTAAAACTTAGACCCTGTAATTAAATGCAAGATGTAGATGTGTACCTTGAGTCCTGTCCAAAGTCGTTCAACCTTGCTAAAGCTCAGGTTAAGTACCACAAGGTTTTCTGCTTTGAAATTTGATGGTAGAGATTTCAAAGGATAGTGATCCCAACGTAAATATCTTAGCTCATCAGGAAGATATTCAAGGCCTTGAGGAAACTGCTTCGCACCTAATTTATCTAGCACGTCGCTCTTGAAGTTGAGAAATTTTATTCGATTCATCTTACAGAAAACTGTAGGAGGAAAGCATAACCTTGGTACTTTACACAGGTCAAGAGATATGCCTTCAACGTCTTCTGTTCCCTAAAACCACAAAGCGAAATTATCTCAGAGAGATTTATAAATTAGAGATTAATAGAAGTGAAGCATACCGTATCTTTACTCAACACATGATGAATGTCTTCCACATCATGAAGTCTACTCCGTCTACCTGACTCTTTTATATCATCTTGGCGAACAATTTGATGACCCATCTCTCGCAACAAATCATGCATTTTGATGATGGAGTTTGATATAGTAATGAGAGCCTTATCAGCAAGATTACTTAAGCCAATTGATGTTGAGAAACCTAATGAATCTAGTATAACTTGGATATCGTACTTGTCTAATGGCGAAAAACCAAATCTGTAAAAGCTATTGAAGAAACATGCAATGTCAAGAAACAATTGTTGGTCATGGTGATCAAGTCCATCATAACTTATTCTCAGCATCTCCATAATATCGTTGGGAGGATTTCTCTCAATTTTCTGCGCTGCACTTTCCCATTCTTTTTTGCTCTTGCCACGTAAAGATGAACCCAAAACTTTAAGAGCTAGAGGATTTCCCTTAGTGTAAGTAACAAATCTTTTGGACACTGTGATGTAATCCTCCTTGTAGGGTTCTTTGAAGGCGAAGCTATTGAAAACCTCGAGTGCCTCCCGGTCAACTAGCGACGGGACTTCATACATACTGTTAGTATCAACAGCATACTTCAACAGTTGTCTGTCTCTTCCTGTAACAATGATCCTACTTCCAGCACCAAACCATTCTCGCTTTCCTGCTAAACTTTCAAGTTGCGATATCTTGTCAACATCATCAAGAACAAGGAAAACCATCTTATGGCGAAGCTTGTAACTCATTGCTTTATTCGAGCTAATAGTTCCTTCATTAAGTACTTCCCCAAGAAGTTCACATCGCAATCGATGTAGTCCAAGCTTTTCTGATTCTTCTCTGACATTTTCAAGAAAACAGCTGCCTTCAAATCGACACGAGTATTTATCAAAAATAACTTTGGCAAGAGTTGTTTTGCCAATACCACCCATGCCCCATATTCCAATGAGTCGAACATCTCCTTGCCCTATGCTTAACAATGGTTCGATTTCTTCAAGTCGTTTGTTTATACCAATTAAATCCGAGAAATCATTCGAGTAAAAATGATTTAATGAATTTGAGATGCTCCTACCGATCTCTTTTATCAAAGCTGATTCAGGCCTATCAAGTTTATAAATAATGGATAAAAGTAAGTATCATGGGAAAAAATCAATAGTGAAGCAAGGTCTTAATGAGAAAAAAATGGTACAACCCAACATTCAAAGGGTCAATTAGCTATTATTTACTGAGGAAAAAAGTAAAATTTGTTGAGAGAAATACCTAATTTGCATGGAACTCCACCCTGATATTCTGGCAGCATCTTTCAAGGCATTCCTCCAGCTGAGGACCTTATCAGCACTAAAATTAACTACATGTCTATCAAATGCGGAACCGAAACTTCCTGTTTGCTTCTTCACATCAGCAGGATCAACGTGATAGAAAACCGGAAGTACCTCGAGTCCATTAGTTTTGTTGCATTCCATGATCTTAGCAAGCTCATCCAAGCACCAATGTGAAGATGCATATTCTTGGGAGAAAACGGTCACTGCCACCTTTGACTTCTCAATCCCCTGAAAGATGGCTGATATGTATTTGCCTCTGTCAAGCGCTTCAGTATCCAGGAAAGTCGGTATTCCATGTTGGCGTAATGCTTCATGAAGATGACTAACAAAATTGTCCCGAGTGTCTGCACCTCTGAAACTAAGAAACACACCGTACTTTATTGGATGAACTATAGGAGAATATGCCGATGAAGAAACAGCCATAGGATTGCTTGGTTGGCTATTATGTGTGCCTAGAAAAATATAAAGCTGCCTAGATGTAAAAAGTCAAATGTACAATTGTGAGGAACTTGCTTGCTTTTGTTTTGATTAAATACAAGAGCATGAATTTGATTGTAGTTGTTTATTTTAAGGACAAGTAAGCTTCCAAGAAAATGCCAAGCCGTTGACTTATTATAAAAGTGTACAGAGCATTTCCAAAAGTATTATGCACTGTAGTTTAAACAGTTGACTTTGTAATTTTGTTTTTTGGTTGGCCTTTTAATTGTTTGCTTGGCTTTGTGGCTGTTTTGATCAAAATAAACTTTTGAATAGATACAACCCTATATATCAAACAGGATTACAATTAAATTCCTACAACTCCAAACTTACAATCAATAATGGAGAAAAGGAGTTTACAATATTAATATTTTATGTAATATTTTCTGATATATTATTATTATTGTTTCCAATAATTTTTCTTAAATCAATCTACTTGATAAGGGAAGTTGTAAAATTAAAAGAATCAATGATAAGATTAGCATAACACATACCTTCAACTGGAATATTTAGAGCTTCAACTCTCTTTATGACATATTTAGTTATTAAATTATAAATTAATTTTCTTGAAGATATACATGAGATTAATGTTTGAAGATAAACATGGATTCTAAGTTAAATGTGTTTAACGATTTGAATTAAGTTAAGTATATGAAGGATTATAAATTATTTCTTTTGGTATTCAAGAATTGTTTAGTGTGTTTAGTTATGTATTAATGTATGAGTATAATAAGAGTTGAAATTTCAAAGAGTCCAAGTATAGTTATTTAGTTACTACTATATATGTAGTGTTGTAGTATTGTATGAAGTTGAACTTAATACTGTAAGTATAGTGTTTATTATAATGTAAGTGTATTTTGTTAAAGTCTTCCCTCATTTTAGGATCCCTTTTACAAACACTTAGTTTCCTTTTTCTTTTTCTCTATATCCAACAAAGTGGTATTAGAGCTTTAATAATAAAATCAATGGTAAATAGTAGTCTAATTCCCTCTAAATCCCAAAGCTTATAAAAGACAAGTTTGATAGTTAGAGAATTTGTAAGAGGGTAAATACTCTCACACAAGTCTAAAAGGGTCTTCTATAAAACACTAAAGTCCTGTCTTTCATTCACCAAACATTTGATGAAATACCTTTGAGGCATCTAATGCCATTACAGGGAAGAAGCTACATAATATAATTTTAATTAAAGGAAAGGAGAATGCAAAGAAAGTTCACTTACAAAATTTACAAGGTGAATTTGAAGATATTCAAATAAAATAATTTGAAAATGTGTTAAATTATTTTGCAAAAGTCATGGTCATTATGAACTAAAAGAGAAATATTAACGAAGAAGTACTTATTTAAGAGTTATTAGAAAAATCCTCAGATAAATTAGTAAGAAATTTAATCATAAGATATAAAGAATTAAAGGACTTGGAGGACATAACAATTGAAGAACTAAGTGGCTCTTTAGAAGCTCATGAAGAGAAGTTTAATAGTACGAGCTAATAGCCTTTAGAGCATGTTTTACATTCAAGGCTCACGTTAAAAGACAAAGAGGAAAAGAAAAATATAACACCCTATATACGAAACCTACAACTACCCATATACATTGCAACCAGATTCCTATATATATGTCCATGGCATACATTCATATTCATTTATAGGTCTATTCAATATTGTACACACACATATTACAAAATTTTATATAACTTAACAATACCATTTAAAAGTATTATTATATCTTTACATTTATATGATAATCTAGAAGAAATATTAAACTTAAATTCTTAGTTACAAACTGTTGAGAAATTACAATTTCCTTCATTACATATACAATCATCTTAACCAAAAAGATGCATTACAAAAGTACATTTACTTCTAGTGGTTAGCTCTAGTCCGTGCAAATGATCACTATGCATCACTCCTATTATTTGGATCTATACGAATTAACGTTCGTGCTAAGCTTGAAAACTTAGTGCGGAAACACTTAGTTTAGATGACCATTGATAGCAGTCATTTGCCATGCACACACACATTCATGAATATCATAAACTCATATAAATAGTGATGGTATAATTAATCAAGGTACATAATGCAACTATGCTTAAATATATTACTCATATATTGTAAATTTACATTTATAAGCCAAATATTGATATTCAATGCTCATCAATACAAATTATTCATATTGTCATGTTGTATCTCTTATTTATAACTGTTTATTTTACTTTTTGTGTTAGGCCTACACATTCTTGGAGGTGTGGATAACAAAAACTGTAGATTTTCGAAGATATCAAACTATAGATACTTGAAGGTATCGAGCTATAGTTACCTATAGGTAACAAACAATAGATACCCGAAGGCATCAAACTGTAAAGACATTGTAGTCTCGAAATGAAGACATCATTGGTGTCAAACTATAGTAGTTGTACAGTAACCCTATAGGCATACCTATCTATTCACCACAAGATAAGAAAGCAATCACTATAACATTTTCCTTTAATCATTTACTAATTTTATAATTAACATATTGACAAATCTTATGATATTCATTTGAAATCATAAAATATGTATTTAAGTCCATACATGCAAGTCACAACTTACCACCATTAGACAGTATAAAAATTTTATGTACTCGTATGATTTATTCCATATATGTTTCGTTCAGCTGTATTTCTCTATGTACATTCACATATATAGCGCTCCCTTACCGTAGAGTACGCACCGGGACGCTCATAGGTCATTCCGATATATAACCTACGATGAGGGTGCACTACGAACGATCATTTCTATAATCCACATGGCATCAATATAATAAAATCATAATGTCAAAATCACTAAAAAAAATTAAAACTGAAAGATTTCCATTTCATAACCTCAAAATACAATTTACAAGCTTATCAATTTCCACAATCTATACACATATTCCAAAAAGGAACTGATACAAAACTAACTAGGTCATCCACAAAATCGTCCCAGCTGATCGACCTGTGTGTCATCACTTCTCTTGTCAACTAGATCCACACGGTAGGAAAAGTCTAACTCTGGAACTAGGAGTCTACTATCTTTACCCTGAAAAATATTTGCAATGTTGGGTGAGTTTGCGAACTCAGCGAGAAACCATCATCGATGGTTCACCCAACTCATGCATATACAAACAATTCATATAATATTACACAATAACATATTCGGAAAATATCGCATGCATCATCATTTCACAATATAAGGCATTTCGCCTTTCACACAGTTCACAATTTATCATTCACATATATAATGCACATGTGACACTTTCCATTTTGTTATGTTGTTGTGACCGTGTGCCTGATTACGGTGGGCTTGAAGCCCTGATACGTTGAGCCTATGGCTCTAAAAATTACGTTGGGCTCGAGGCCCTGATGCGTTGAGCTTAAAGCTCTGAAATACGTTGGTTGATCCGGCCACAACTGCCATTATCTGATCATGCCTTTATGCATGAATGCACATGTCTCATATCGCATTAAAATCAATTTATTGCCATGTACCACAATTGACACTTCTATATCGAGTTCCAAATATTTTAGACACCTATGGTCCGAAGTCAATCAAAGGCAAACACACAAATCCTTCATTAACTCCACATGGCATAAGTGCAGAAAATTTAACACATAAAGGTTGAGAAACCAACTAGGTTACTCACCTCTAAACTTCCGAGCTACTGCCGGGAAGTCTCACCTACGTCGGAAGATCGACGCTCCACTTGAGCCTCTAAAACAATCAGAATACATAAACATTACCATTTGCACAATTACAATAATCAATAATGCACATGCAGCGAATGAATTGTGTACTATACATGTTTATGACATTCCCGTCACTATACCCGAATCTTTCCAATGCAACTCTTTATCTCTCTAAAATAGCAATTCCTAGATTCCATAATTCACTTAACTAATGTCCGAACTCTCTAAAATCACACTCCAACTAAAAATCACATTCTCTACTCAATTGTCATCCGATTTTAAGAACCTTCGAAATTAATTCAGAAATTCCATTCTTATAAATTCAAAATATTTAGTCTCCAATTTGCAATCACTCATGAACCAATTCAATAGGAATAAAACCTCAAAACCATCAATTAAAACAATCAACTTCAATTTCAGAAAATGGGCGTCCTCGCCGCGGCGCGAGATCGCTCGCCGCGGCAAGACCCTTCGCCTTCGTCGCGGCGTATGCGACGACTCTCCCCGCGGTGTGCCTGCTTCTGCTCGTCGCGACGTGATAAGACAGAATCGCTCGCAGCGGCGTGCGGAAGGGGATTTGCTCGCCGTGGCGTGTTCATCACACGTCGCAACGTGCAAATCTAGAAAAACGCCCGAAACCCAGATTTCTCAAATCTGTCGATTTTTCATCCATCTATTCTCTTTAAAAACACTCCAGAACAACTCAATACACTTCCCAAAACTCATCCCTAATCTCAAATCCCTCAAATAACCATTATCTCTCAATTACCCAAATCAAAACAAAATAAACTCAAAAATATTATATCATCCGAAACCTAAACATTTCTCAATCATCAAATTAAACTATCTAAAGCATAAGGGAGTAAGAACTTACTTGATTAAGCCTTCGAAACTTTGAAAATCACTTCAAATCTCCAACCCTCAACTCAAACAACACCCAAGGCAATTACCTCAAACCAACACCAAAATTCATTTCTCCAACCCAAGGCTTAAAGCTAAGTAAATGATGAGGAAGGAGCAATTTAGTGAGAAGGGAATGGAAGAATGAGCAAGGATGGAGATCCACAAAGAAAAGAGAAGAAGAAGATTCAAATTTTCTTTCAAAGCAAAGGAGAATATCGTGGAAAACAAATTCAAAGGTAAGGGTTTTTATACTTAAGACTTAAGGCCTGTTTGGCAATTCAATTGCCACATGTCCAATCCTTAGGGTCTAAAAATCCAATTCTTATTCTAATCTCTCCCAATTTTGCAATGGCTATAAAATAATAAGTCCTAAAAATCATAACTCTAATAATTCTCGTGCCCATTGCTAATCAATCTCAGAACCGGAATCTAATTTATCAGTCATTAGGTCATTTTTTCGGTCCAGACATAAAACTCTGAAAATTCTAGAAAAATTCCTATAAATCCTCAAAATTATGAAACACCTAATCATACACTCCAATTCCAATTCTTAAACTCCTAAAATTCAATTTTCACTCCAATTCTATATCCACAGCACATTTCACACAAAAGTCACAAAATTTTCAATTCACACAATTATACCGGGAATATGTCATACATGTATGTACATACATATGCTTATGCAACAATAATCATTTATTACGAAATATAAAGGCTAAAATGCATGTGCAATTTAAAATATGAATGCACTCAATTCTAACCCAATCCGAATTACCAATATGCCCATCACATCGGTAACGGGATGTTACAATTCTCCCCTCCTAAAAAAAAATTTCGTCCCGAAATTTCTTACCTGACTAATCGAACAGATGAGGGTACTGCCTCCTCATGTGCTCCTCAGTCTCCCAAGTCGCCTCCTCAGTGGAGTGGTTCTTCCATAGGATTAATGTAGAGCCCGGCCTCTACCGTCATCACTCCAGGTATTGTCCTCTTTGGTCAAGGGTGAGTCCACGACTTGAACCCATGAACTCAAGGTTTTGTTGCACTTTAAGAAATGACTCAATGGTAAGAGGCGTGCACTTAAAGTGCAACAAAACCTTGAGGTCATGGGTTCGAGTCGTGAACTCACCCTTGACCAAAGAGGACAATACCTGGAGTGATGGCGGTAGAGGTCGGGCTCTACAACATAATTCTAGTATATAAATTCCTTTACTTCATTTAAATATAAAACATGATAAATTGTACTTAATTATATTTATAAAATTAATATGTAAACTTATATAGCCATACTATACATATATAAGCAATAAATACGCATATAAATCATCTATATACATGTAAATTTCCTTTAGCCTGCATTATATTCAATCTTAAATTTCAATATTTATTCACCTAATTTACATATGGTAAGTCATATTTCATTTATTTTTAGGTGTTTACAAAGTTTCATAAACATCTAAAAAGATTTAGATGTGATTCAGTACAAATTGGAAGCGAAAAACTCAAAATAGTGCAATCTGGCTAGGCACACGGTGGGGAATCAAAGGGCAAAGGGTGGGGAAGAAATCCCTCCCCACCATATGGGTCTAAAAAAAATGAGCAAATAAATCATTCCAGAAGCAAATCACATGACGAGAAGGATTTCCTGCTTGTTGTGTCCCCTGCACAGAATTCACACCTTCACTTATTTTGCAATTTTTACATAGCCAACATTCAAATTAGACCTTTAAATATTCTATACATTTGTCCCTTATGTCTCTAGTTTCTAGATCATTAAAAATCAGGTCATTTTGACTTCTAAGTAATGAGATATGCACCAAACATCTCAAGTTGCTCTAAAAAAGGACAGCATCAAGTCACCATTTTTAATCTCAATTTCTAATATCATTTAGCCAGAATTAGGTCTCAATCTCTTCTAAAGATTTTTAGTGATGTCTTTAATTTTATTCCCAATTGAAATCACCCAATTTTGAGGTCTTTGAACGGATTTATGACCAAAACAATAGGACTGGTTCAAGTGAATCTTAGACAAAATTCCACCAAACTTTACTCTCTTCTTATATTCAACTAATTCCATACAAAGTAACACCAAGACATCATTCAAGCAACTACTCCATGTCCAAATTAATCTTTGTACACATTCAAACAAATACAAATTGAAATTAAACTAAGTGTAGTCTCAAACCTTGAAATTGACCAACTAGCCCTTTTAGCGCTTTTCCTTCTCTTCCCATTTAACTTTGCTTGATTCACCAACTAGAAACACCACAAATACATATTTCAATCCCAATTCCAACCTTATATTCTAGCTATTCATGAGCAAAGCAAGAAAAGATAAAGATGAGGAGAAAACCCTCCAACTTTTACCTTGATTTTTACTTAGAATTAGCTTGATTCCTTATACACGCAAAATGATATGATTAAGAAGATGAAATGAGAAGAGGAAAATATAGAATTAAAACCCCAAAATGCACTGTCTCTCTCTCCTCTCTTATATACCCATTTCATGCACTTTCTAGAATTACACATATGATTCAATCTTATTAGGTCATTTGTTGACTTTAGGAAAATTTCACATTTGATCCTTCTTCTTTCTTTAGTTCCTACATTGGCATATAATATCATCAATTAATTTTTTATAATCCATATTTCATGTATAATTATGCATGTCCATGCCAAAAATAAAAAAATTACTAATTTACCCTTATCTTTTAAATTAATTACCATTATGTCTCTTACTATGCTTAGATGCACTTAATTCTTCATATTCACTTCTCAATACTCCCTAGACATGCTAGTATGCTTCTAAGATATGTGTTGGGACCTTACAAGAAATATAAGATATAAAGGCCAAGATCGTGGACATAGACAAAGTCGTGAAAGAGGATGAAGAGGTGCCCAATTTTTTATGTAAAGGATGTCTTCTTAGACAGCAAACCCAGAACAGGTTTCTAAAGGAGTCTCACAAGAGTTTCAAGTCCATTATAATTAATTTACACTAATTTTAATTGGCATATTACTCTATATTCTTTTGGTAAAATATATATTTCATTTATTTGTTGATACTTTGTGTAGAAAATATGAATATACCTTTTCAAATAAAAAGGCTTCCAAATATTTCAAAATTTAAAGCTTTTATTTATATATGAAAAAATGTAAACTTAAAATGACCAAGATAGGAGAGGCAAATTCACTTCCAAGGAGTTTCCAAGAGTTTTATGTTAAATACAATATTTATCAATTTTAACTGTTATAGAATTGCCATAATATAATGTGTAATCGAAAGGAAAAAAAATAATACCCAATATGGTAATATAATAAAAAGGAGATGCCAAAATAATTTTGGGCAAGTTGTAACTAACAAGACTCTCTTCGATGTATGGAGTGGAAAAAAGCTAGTAGTAACTCACTTAAAGATATTCAAAAGTACTACATATGCTTATGCTCTTGATGATAAACACTCTAAGATTAATGACAAGGATAAGAAATGTGTGTTTGGCAACTCAAAGAAAATGGAAGATTTTTTAAATAGATGTTAAATCAACCTTGCTTAATGGCTATATTGAAGAGGAGGTTTATATAAAATAACCTCTTAGCTATATGGTGAAATGATAAATAGATAAAGTACTAAATTTAAAAAAAAAGGTTCTATAAGGGCTAAAGCAAGAATCAAGAGTTTAGAATTTTATAATCAAAAATATTTTAAAGAAAATGACTTTATCAAGTACATTTATAAATATGCCCTCTATATAAAAGTAAGAGATAGTGAAATTCTAATCATCACCTATACATAAATGATCTTAGTTTTATGTCATAATCTACTAAATCTTAATAGAGAAATGAATCATAAATTTGAGATGATAGGTTTAGGATTCATATCATATTATCTTATAATAGAAGTAAAGAAAATGATGAACAATATTTTCATCTTCCAAAATATTATAGAAAAATTTTGAAAAATTTTTACAATTGTAGCGAAAAGAATGGCTTTTATTATTCAAAAAATAAGGTGGTTCCTCCCACTGTCATAATATGTGCATAGAGAGCAAGTTATAAATAAACTATTACATAAATGCTATTATACAGGATATAAATAAAAGATTATGATCTCCTCTAATTCAGGAGCAAACAATCGATAAGAATATCTAATATATATGTCAGTTAGTTGGAGTTTCCTTTACGTATTGAACTACCAATTACATAGGAATTTGTTGCTCTTTGGATGTCCTTACCACCAATCATATTTTCTTTAATATTTCTTTGAGTATTATCATCCTTATTACTTCATAACTTCTGGGATTCTTTATCACTCCATGGACTCACACGTTGGATATCAAGATGGGTTGTGTTAATATCCCCCCGCAAGCTCAGTCAGGGCTGAAGGCACAATTTGTTGCGGAAAAAAAAGCAAGAGCAGCCTTGGGCACAGATTTAGTGAATATATCAGCAACTTTTGCATTAAAGGACACATGTTTAGTGATAAGTAATCCAAGAGCAACTCGTTCATGTATATAATGGTAAGCTAATTCGATATGTTTACTCCGTGCATGGAAGATAGGATTGATAGTCATATACAAAGCACTGATATTATCATAGTATAAAACTGGTGTAGATGAGGGTGGGTGATATGTGGAGATCATTAATAATGTAAGTGAGTCAGTAAGTTCAGTAGCAGTATGGGTCCTTGCATGATACTCAGCTTCAGTACTAAAATGAGAGATTGTATTTATTTTTTTACACATCAGGAAATGATATTTGAGCCAAAGAAGGTACAATACTTGGCGGTAAAACGCCTCATTGTAGGACAACTAGCCCAGTCAGCATCAGAGAAGGCAGACAATTCAAGAGGCATATTGAAAATGAGATGTAAACTAGTGCTAATGGTGCCTTTCAGATATCGAAGAATGCGACGAACAATTTTGAGATAAGAAACTGTAGGGGTGTGCATGTATTGAGATATATAATTGACACTGTAGGAAAGATCTGGCCGTGTGAGGGTGAGATATTGGAAAGCACCAACAATTCCACAAAAGGATCATCAAGAGGGGTCAAATCAGTAACAAGTCTGGAATTAACCTCTACAGGTGGCGACATGGACTGACAGTGAAGCATATAGGACCATTTAAGAATAGTAAGCACATAGTGAGACTGAGATAGATGTAACCCATCAGATGTAGAGGAAATCTCAATGCCTAACAAATGATGCACCAGACCTAAGTCTTTCATAGACAACTCACAACTTAAAATTTGAATAAAAGGAGGTAACAAGCTCCATAGAGGATCCTGTGAGAAGCATATCATCAATGCAGAGAAGTAAAACAAGTAAACCATTAGCAGAATGAGAAATAAAAAGAGAAGGATCAACCAGACTACAAACGAAACCATATGAGATAAGAAACTTGCTAAGTCTATCAAACTTGTTTGAGTCCATATAGATCACGTTGAAGCTTACACACATGGAAAGGGTTTTATGAATCAATCATATCTAGTGGTTGTTCCATATAAATGTCTTCAATAATGTTGCCGTGTAAAAAGGCATTCTTGACGTCTAGTTGACGAATAGGCCAATGTTTTACGAGAGCAATAGTTAAGATTAAGCGAATTGTACCTAGTTTTGTGTCAGGAGAAAATGTCTCTGTGTAATCAATACCATCCACCTGATGATAGCCTTTAGTAACTAGTCGAGCCTTGAGACGATCCAACATAACATCAGGTTTAGGCTTAGACTTAAACACCCATTTGGAACCAATGACATGCACATCTGGAGTGCGTGGAACTAATCGCCAAGTTTCATTTTGGTGAAGTGTAGCAAGTTCATCAGGCATAGTGGCTTTCCAACTAGGATGTGAGAGGGCATATTTAGTGTTTTTGGGTTCACGTGGAATTTTAACAGGTCAAGTTACTATTAAAGCATGTCATCGATTTGGCTTAACAATTCCAAGTTTAGATCTAGTTAACATATGTTGAGCAAGAGGTGTGGCATAAAGACGTATTGGATTTGTGGAAGGAGGGGACACAGGTGAAAAGGTATGGTCATCAGTGTGTAATTCAGGAAGCTGGGTAGGGAAGCTGAGTTCGGCAAAGGTAGGATTAGGAAAGTCAATCTCACCAATGTTTAGCATAGGGGTATCACTAAGTGAGTTTGCCTCTTACTACAAGCCATAAACAGTTGGTAAAGGAATAGGATTTGGTGAGGTGGACATTTGAAGAAGTGTAACCGAATTAAGATAAGTGTTAGACAAAGGTAACCAAGTATCAAATATATGAAGAGCATATGAGACAGCAGTAGGAACAGATGAAGATTTAAAAGGAAAGACAATCTCATCAAAAACAATGTGTCGAGAAATGAAAATTTTCCTAGTAAATGGATGGAAACAGTTGTAACCTTTATGTTTTTCACTATATCCTACAAAAACACACAAAATAGTTTTAGGATCAAATATATGAGTTCTTGTATCTTAGGGATAAGGAAAGCATTTAGAACCAAAGACACGAAGTGATGTACAATCAGGATAAGTGCCATATAGCTAAAAATATGGAGTGTCAAAATGAAGAGACAAAGATGGTAACCTGTTAAGAAGAAACATTGTTATGGTAAATGCTTCTACCCATAGACAAAGAGGTGCATGACTATGAAATAACATTGCATACCTAGTTCCCGTATAATTTTGTGCCTTCTCTCAACCATACCTATTTGCTCTATAGTATAAGGGAATATGATTTGATGAATAATACCTGTTGTAAGAAAATGTGATGATAATCTAGAATTGACAAACTCTCCTCTACCATCTGAATAAAATATTTTTTTATTAAATTGTCTTAAGACATATTGTTCGAAAGCTAAATATGTAGAAAAAATCATATTTATATTTTAATGGAATGATCTAAGTATATTTTGAAAAATCATCAACTAAACATGCATAAAACTTAAACTTCCCAATAGATAATATAGGAGCAGGTCCCTACAAATCACAGTGGATTTTATAAAAAATACTAGAACTAAAATGTTCAGAAGAAGCAAAAGGAAGTTTGCTGAGTTTTCCTAATTGACAATTGTCACATAAATGTGCATGCCGTGAAGGACCTGTAACATCAATAAAGCCTTTATTTTTTAACAATTGAACAGCTGAAGCTTGAGAATGTCCTAAATGTTGATGCCAAATTTCTATAATGTCAAATTTGAAATGATGAGAGAAGTGGGCTTCGGATAAAACATACAGGCTATGCTTCCTTTTCCCTATTAGTAGAGGATGTCCTATTTTGTGTTCCTTTACACACACAAAAAACATCATCAGAAAATTCACAGTTGACAGAAAATTGGGAGGTTAATTGACTTATTGAAAGCAACAAAAAAAATTCAGATTCAAAACTAAAAGAACATCGTGAAGAGGCATAATCTTTTTTTGTTTAACATATGAATCACCAATACTAGTTATAGGTAGAGAAGAGCCATCTCTAATTAAGATTGAATTAGACACAGGATATTTATGAATATTAGTCAACATGTTATACGTACTTGTCATGTAATTTGAAGCTCCTGTATAAGCAGTCCATTCTGTGTCAACAATGGAGTTATCTAAGGTGAGGGCAGTAAGAGCCTATGGGATTGAATCACTTTGAGTCATTCGTTTTGTTACCCACCAGCAAATTTTGGTAATATGGTTTAGTTTCCCACAATATTGACATTTTTCATTCCAATACAAATCTCTCTTTGCCACTGTCATTCGTCGTTTTCCTGGAGGCGGTGGTCGCCATTGTTGTAGCTGATGATGAGTTGTCTAGAAAATTTTTACTTTGGTTTCGTGTTTGTTGTGCCTGAAATCCACGACCTGAGGAAGTGAAAGTACTATTGTGATTCCTTAAGGAACTACTTTGGGATTGTTTCTCTTGTTGACCATAGAAGGCTAGGTGTGGGGTGAGGTGAGAGAATGATGTGTTTGTTTGGTTTAAAAACTATGCTAATCAAAATTTTGTAGTTATGAAATCAGCTCAGAATAGGTCTTGGAGGTTTCAACATCATTGTTGTAAAGGTTTCATACTATGGTCCAAGACTAGTGAGAAGGTAGAATACTTTTTCTTTGTCTGGGATAGGTTTTCCAATGGCAGCAAGATTATCACACAAACCCTTAAAGATGTGTATGTGATCACCAATAGTTTTGTTATCATCGTTGCTAAGATAAGTCAATTGTTGTCGTAGTGTAAAGTCTCGCTCTTGAGAGTCACGTGCATAAGCATCTTTCAGTGCTCCCCAAACTGCATATGTTGTATCTAAACCAATTACAAGTCCAAAAGCTTCTTCAAAGACAGTGTCGATGATCCAACCTCGAAGAAGACGATCAAACTTTTGCCAAACAATGAATTCTTTTATCAATTGTGATGTAGTGTTTTCTATGATGTTTGAATCTGGAGTAGTAAATTTTGCTAGAGCTGGTATTTCATTGGTGAGATAACCAACTAAATCTTGACTTTCTTCTAAGCCTGGAATTTGTTCTCTCCACAATGGATAATTTGATTGGGTGAGCTTTAAGGTGACGAAATTTCCAACATTCAAAGACAATGAAGTCATAGTAAAAACAAGAAGATGCTAACTAGCAATGAGAGCAAACACAACTGAAGGACAACGAAGAGAGGAAATGTTGTTAACAAGAGAAGTGGATAGATCTGACCTGGTATCTAGCAATCAACACGGAACAGTGGCTATGTGTAGCATTGAGCAAGACGAGAGCAACAGTGGAACTAATAGTAAAAGATCTAGACAATTATGTTAATTTAGAGTGCAGGAGGTGGCTGTTGTGTTAGATTTGGGTTTCGAAAGCCAAATTTAAGGAAGATCTCTAGGCTATTGACTGGAGATTTAATGAGCAGGTGGACTCAATGGCGGCAGTTTGTGACCAATAATAAAAGTTCTACACACAAAGTGTTTGCAAAAAAGGACTTAAAGAGTCAGCACCTTTTGTTTGTAAAAGTTCCACAGAGACTAAACTAAAGAAAAATTTTGGCTATGATACCAAGACAAAAAATAGAATTGTAGCAAAAAAAAAAAAGGTTTTTATTATTCAAAAGACAAGGTAGTTCCTCCTACTATCTTAATATGTACATAAAAAGCAAGCTATAAATAGACTATTACATAAATGGTTGTTATATAAGATAGAACTAAAAGATTAGAATATCCTCTAATTCAGCAGCAAACAATTGATAAGAATATCAAATATATTTGTCAATTAGTTGGAGTTTCCTTTACATATTGAACTACCAATTATATAGGAATTTGTTACTCTTTGGATGTCCTTACCGCTAACCATATTTCTTTTAATATTTTTGTGAGTATTATCATCCTTGTCACTTCTTAACTTATGAGATTCCTTATCACTCCATGGACTCACATGTTGGATATCAAGATGGTTTGTGTTAATATCAAGACAAAAAATAGAATTGTAGCAAAAAGAATGGCTTTTATTATTCAAAAAATAAGGTGGTTCCTCTTACTGTCATAATATGCACATAAAGAGCAAGCTATAAATAGACCATTACATAAATGGCTATTATACAAGATATAACTAAAAGATTATGATCTCCTCTAATTCAGCAGCAAACAACTGATAAGAATATCAAATATATCTATCAGTTAGTTGGAGTTTTCTTTACATATTGAACTACCAATTACATAGGAATTTGTTGCTCTTTGGATGTCCTTCCCGCCAACCATATTTCCTTTAATATTTCTGTGAGTATTATTATCCTTATCGCTTCATAAATTATGGGATTCCTTCTCACTCCATGGACTCACACGTTGGATATCAAGATGAGTTGTGTTAATATCAAGTCAAAAAATAGAATTGTAGCAAAAAGAATGGCTTTTATTATTCAAAAAACAAGGTGGTTCCTCCTACTGTCGTAATATGTACATAAAGAGCAAGCTATAAATAGATTATTACATAAATGGTTGTTATATAAGATAGAACTAAAAGATTATGATCTCCTCCAATTCAGCAACAAACAACTGATAAGAATATCAAAAATATGTGTCAGTTAGTTGGAGTTTCCTTTACATATTGAACTACCAATTACATAGGAATTTGTTGCTCTTTGGATTTCCTTCCCACCAACCATATTTTCTTTAATATTTCTGTGAGTATTATCATCCTTATCACTTCATAACTTATGGGATTCCTTATCACTCCATGGATTCACACGCTGGACATCAAGATGGGTTGTGGTAATATCAAGACAAAAAATAGAATTGTAGTAAAAAGAATAGCTTTTATTATTCAAAAAAAAAGGTGGTTCCTCCTAGTGTCCTAATATATACATAGAGAGCAAGCTATAAATAAACTATTACATAAATGGTTGTTATACAAGATAGAACTAAAAGATTTTGTTCTCCTTTAATTTAACAGCAAACAACTAATAAAAATATCAAATATATCTATTAGTTAGTTGGAGTTTCCTTTACAGATTGAATTATCAATTACATATGAATTTGTTGCTCTTTGGATGTCCTTGTTACCAATCATATTTCCTTTAATATTTATGTGAGTATTATCATTTTTATCACTTCATAACTTTTGAAATTCCTTATCATTCCATGGACGCACACGTTAGATATCAAGATGAGCTATGTTAATAGTTGTGACTTGGTTGACACTCCAATAAAATATGGTATCAAATTATCTAAATATGATAAAGGCCAAAGTTGGATCCAGTACTATATCCGAGCCTAGTTTAAAGTTTGGGATATTTAAGGCCTAATATATTATTTAGAGTTAAATCGATTAGTCCCTATATGCAGGCTCTAATATTAACTTGCCTGAAGGATTCTTTTTACATCAAAAGTACTCTTAATTTTGGGTTATATTGTTCTACTTCTAATAATTTCATAGATAGTGCTTAGGTTGGAGATATTAATGACCAACCCTCGTATTTTACTTGATTAATACAACTTTTACTTAGAGGTTGAAAAAGCAATTGATTGTTTCTTTTTCAGCAGAATATGTAACAAATTATAATTAGTTCAAGTAATTTGGCTAAAAATTGTGATGAAAGAATTTCATTATAGAAAAGGGAGCTTACTGAAGTTTGTATTGATGACAAATCGATCATTGCCTTATCAAAGAATACCTTATTTCATGAATGCAAAAACATATTTCATTTTATTTATAAGTACATACATTTCAATTATGTGACTGTGTTTATTTTCACAAATTTAATACTTCCAATACATTAAAAGTCATGCTTAAAGAAAGGAGAGGTGTTTAATATACACATAATTTAAATTAAGTATATAAAAGTTCAGTTATATCTTTTGAGATTCAAGGGTTTAATTAGTGCTTACTGTTTAGTGTTTAGTATTATATGAAATTGGAGTGATATAATGATTGTTAACGTATAAATGTGTTTTATTATAAATTAAGACGAGGGCAACTATTTTAGGGTATGACTTGCTTTACTCCTATCCCGTAAAAGGGCTGCTTTTGATTTAAGAAGAGACTGTCAATTGACAAATTGGTCAATTTGTTTTTACTTTAATTTTAATTTTATGGATTACAAAATGATTTATACTTTCTGTTTTGTTTTTCTTTCATAATATAATGCATTAATTAGTACAAATATAGTATAATTATTTAGTGTTAGCTATTAGTACAAATTATAATTAATTTAATTTTAAAACAAAAGAATTTTAACTTAATACTTACTTAGTAAATACAATTTAAATTTAAAGCTTCCTTTAATAATTATTTTAATAAAATTTAATCATTTTAAAAATATATATATAATAATTTTACTATTAATTTATTAATAAATAGTAAACAATAAATTAATTTATATTTAAAGTTTATTATTATCAGTAATGAAAATATAACTTTATTGAAATTAATAACTAAATAAGTTTTTAAAAACAAAATAACACATTTCTTTTATAACAGAATAAAAGATTATGAACTCATAATTTATTTTTATGATGTTATAATTAGATTCAAAAGAGACCATAAATACTAGAATGAAGTATGCTTCTCTCTGGTAAGAGTCTCCTGTTACCTATAGCTACGAATTCCAAAGTAAAACATCATAACCTCTGTTCTTATGAGCTAGTCCTTGTTTGTGTAACAAAATTCCATGCTTTTCATCCACATTAAAACGTTCCGAAAGAATGATTCAGCAAGAGCTAGTCCTATGAACACAAACAAGGATACATATTTTCCATGCCTACTTTACAGTAACGTTGTCCTCACCTCCACAGGAGTAGAAGAGCAAGGCTAAGCATATCAGGACATCAGTAATCATGACACCAACTACGTCAAATACGAATTTCGGTGCAAATAGCCCCCATACCTGCAATGCCACACACAAGTGAACTTATTGTCCAGGATGTTTAATCATCTTCATAAGCCTATTCAACCAGTAAAAGTTACCATTAGATGTCGTCTTTGAATGGTAACACAAATTATTGTCGCCGTAACAGTAGTTGCCACAATCAATCCATACATCATGTACATCTGTAACATTGACCTTAATCTTGTACATCAACCGCACAATTATAGGAATTAACGTTCAAATATTGGACTTCAGAAAGCAGAGACTCCTAGGGAAAGCTGGACGAATGCATCTGTTCAACAGATTAACTAACCTGAGACAGCCGTGTCAAAAGAAAGCTTCTCTTACAGCCTGCATGATCCCACAAATATTGGCCCAAAGCAAGAAATGGAAGTCCCAACACAGGAAGAATGAGAGAAAAGCCAAATGTGTCTAATGTTAGAAGGATCGCTTGGCGAACAAGGATGAACTCATCAAACCTGAAAATGTTAACTTGTAGATTCAGTTTTTTTTTATAATCACCTTATTACTTAGGCCCGGCTAATCCTGAATCGTTAACTTCGGATTTATCTAATACATTTGCATCAATGCGCATACTCAAAGACTCACCCAATAAATGCAGCACCGTAGCGAAGACCATCAAAAGCACACCTGAAAGAAAGGTAGTCAAATTATCGAGTATACTTTTAGGCCTGAAGAACTACTTACTATTAAAGCCACAAACCAGAGTAAACGAAAAGCATCTTACCAATGACCCGTAACGAAAAAGAGGCACACGGCTAAAAGATTCCATTGTATTACAACAAGAGGATTGAAAGTAAAGAGTCCAACAGTTGGGTTAATGGCATTTTCTTCCATGCTATCCAGCCTTACTATGCAATACCCTGTAAAGAGACTTCTATATATTTGAAGAAGCACACCACTAAAGAAATAGGCAGCACATACAATTATAAGCAGAGTAACTTATAGGAAGAATAACATCAAAACAACATGAAACTCATGGACTAACAAGAATTGTCATGTCTGAACTTCTTAAAAGCCCATGCAATCAAATGAGAATGGTTCACTAATGATTCAGGATATCACAACTATAGGGCCAAAAATAAAAGAGTGTCAGTACCTCCAATCAAGAACGCTAACATAACAAAGGAACCCTGTTTCCCAGACAGCATAATGATTGTTGAGCTAAATGAAGATAGGACTGCCACTATTCTCAAAACCAAGCTGCTTTTCCAATTTGCAGCTTTGTCAAGATCAAAATATCTACCAAAAATCAACAATAATAGCTGTCCAAGCCCAATAAAATAAACTATTCTAGGAATGAAATTTCTACCAGCTCCTCGAAGTAGTATTGCTACAACTGGTATTTTACTTTCAGATGCCCAATGCACAGAAATGAGCATATAACTTAAAATGGTTCCCATTATAGTATACTTCAAAGTTCCTTCCCCAGGGATGCTACCAATGGTTTTGCACAACAAAAAGATCAAGAAGATGAGAGCTAAAATTGGTCCTATTTCAGATACAAAGGTCCAGATCGGATCACCCAAGACAACCCCAAGCACCCATGAGTGAGATGCCTTCATAAATAAGGACGTGGCAGCCTGCTTTATCAGCCCAATTTCAATGGTCAATCTAAGAATTGTGACCAACAGAAGAAGTACAATAGCCTGCAAATGAATTCATTAGAAATTAGATACAAAAGATGATTTAAAATGACAACACACTTCAATTTGTCAAAATAAAGGATGACATCTGTCTTACATACTTCAAATATCATTTTCTTTTTTCTGATTGAATCGCGCAACTTGATAATGCCAGTAGTGGCTAACAGAAAACTTGCCACTTTTCCTTCTTCCACTGACATCAAGATTAACATAACATTCAGTGTTGAGGCTTAAAAAGCAACAACAAAAGTTTTCAAGAAGCCATAAATAACCATGAAGATGGAACTTACATATGTAACTATTTGAAAGTAAGCTGCATGCGCGTATTGCAACTATTATAAAAGCAAACACTGATTCAAACGATATCCGGGAATCTCCATGTAAAGAAAAAAAGGTTACACCTGCCTTGTTCACCTCTTGACTTGCAAGAAACATGAGAAAGAGCGATGCCAACATTATCCCAAGACCAACACCCATCATTCTTAGATTAAACTCAGTCCATTTTGAGCGTGCCAAATCTGAAACATTAGTTAGGAAATTGAAGTATGTATCAATTTGCTTTGTGAGCACATGTATTGGTGAGTCATAGCTTTTATTTTGATGGATCAGCAAATTCTTTGCAGTTTGTAACCAGTTGTCCTGTGCCTTATCATATAAATCTGATATGTGTAACAAATCTTCACTAGAAAACCCAATGACTGAAGAGGCTGAGTAGGCATCAATGTATCTTTTCACCTACAACAGAAAATTGGGAAATGACAGAAGGTAACGAAAAGAAGACTGACAGAGATAAACATCTACCAATACACTATCAAAGCTGGAATACACTATCAAAGCTAGATCCTGCAATTAAAAATCCAATCTGCACATTTTGCTAATGCATGTTTTGCATGCATCTCCTAGAATCCTTTGTAGAACAAGACGACAAACCAGTATGAGGATTACTAATGATAAAGAAGAAACAATGGCACACTGTGAGGGACCTGTAGTCAAAACATTAATTCCATCTGTCTATGTTTGTGCAGTAAACTAGTCAGAGTTCTTGTAAAGAGAAGCCTGAGCTGTTGTGCAAACAAAAAAACTGTAGGTCTAGATATTAGTAGAAATTGGGTAAATAAGAACATTGGTTGATGCCTAGAAGGTTTTGATGGAATGAACTATCCAAAGGGAATCTTCAATTTATAGTACAGTTTATCTTATCATACAGCAAGTTGCACTTAATATTCAAAGGAAGAGTTGCTGAAGATTCAATGACTAGAATCAATCATCTATTTAAAAAACTAGTTAGGACACGTTTTGGCCTATGTTTTTAATCACTTAATGAATAACAATAGATGATAGCAGAAAGAGTTGCACGTCACAAATATCCATGCTTAGAAGCTTATTTAGTACCTAAGTAGAAATTTTCCAAAATATAAGAATATGTTGAAAGAGAGAGAGGCAGCTTCATATAGGATTGGCACCAAATATTTATCTTAAATCCAATAAATTTAGAAAAGAAAGAAATAATAAAGCACCTGCCAAGAGTTGACGCAGAGTACATCAGCATAATTGTGTAACCAATTTTCCCATTTTGCCTGATTGTCGAAATTCTCCATGTTGGCACCCTCCACACTCCATGTACCAGTAGCCAAAGCATACATCTCCAGATTTACCCGGCCAATGCTGGTAAAGGAAACTAAAAAACAAAATCAGTCATATAGAAACATCTAAAAGATGTTGCAAGGACATCAAAGCTCAATATGGACACTTTTAAAAACAAGAACCAAACTCAAGAAGATTGTCTCAGGCAAACCAATAAATTTACATTACGGAGACAACCTTCAGAATATTTGAAACCCAGATTTAACTACAAACTTTCAAAGCATTTTAAACAGCAAAAGCATTTAAATCAAATGCTGGTAAATAATATATCCTTGTCAAATATGCATAAACTTCTAACAAGAAAAAGTATCCAGGACATGTCAAGTCTTCCAAAGCCTTGATTAAGAAACTAAGAAAAGCAAGTGACCCCTACTCCCTACTAACACTTAAGTGCAAGGCACCAGCAATACTATTATGTGTAACAACTAAAGTATTGCTCAAATTTCATGAAGAAGAACATGAAAAAGAAATTTCTGTAGCACGTGTATGTGCTCAGATTATGATAGAATATTAAACATTTTCTTCATGCACATTTATTTAGGCAGTAGAATCCACGGGTTATTGCAAGAGTTATGTGCATCCTGTTGACGTGATTGATTGCTAAATCACAAAGAACATAAAGTAATAATTGCATGAGGAAAGTTGATTTTGGGATCTCATCAATCACATACAAGTCCTCACATACGTGTAAAGTGTATTCAATATAATGATACAAGAGTCTAATTGAAGGATGCTTACACGGCACCTTCCAAAAGGGAAGGGAACACCTAGCAACACTGACATTGTTGCTGCAAAATCAAGCTGCAAAAAATGAGCCAAGTACTTAACATAAGAAAATCACTCTAGAAAAATAATGGGCGAATAACATTCAGGAATTCTATGGTTTACCTGTTGGATTGAACTGATGCATATCTTCTTCCCAGCCTGAAATATACAGAACATAATATTCAGCAAGAACAAAAATTATTGATCTGAACTTAAACTAAAACTTCATCCTTAAATCTATCCATTTTATCTATATAGCCTCCAGTTTCTTGGAGGTGAAAGAGGCAAGGACAGTATGGTCCAGCTAGACAGCAATTAAAAGTGTTGAAGTAATGGTTCAACTTCTTTCTCTGCATTTCTTAAGAACTAAAAACTATGAATAAGGTTTTCATCCATTTTAAAATAAGTTCGTCATCTTTCTACAGGACTTCTCCATCCTCTCCTAAAAACTTTTGATATTAAGTAACAACATGCTTCTCCATTAATATAGTAAAAGATAAAAAGTAACATGAAGAACAAACTTGCACAAAGAAGGATGTCTTGAAATTAAAAGCAAATGTAGAATCATTTAAAGAGCAGGCAATACCAAATCGAGAGCACAAGAAGAGGTATCAAAGTCAGATGGAAGTGGATAGGAAGATTTCTTAAAACTCATGCCGAACATTAATGTTTCAACCTGCAACATGTAATTTTGTTACAAGGGAAACAGAGAATGAAACCAAATTGAACTTCAGAAAGTTAAATCATATACCTCTTCAGCGCTTCCTCCACCGTGATCACCATTCAGGGTTTGTCCATGGTCGCCCATAACAAGAAGGAAAGTATTTTCATGCAAGCCACCTGAACTAGACTCACCATCCAGAATTTTGATAAGCTTCTGCAGTAGAATATGTGGTCAAGCATTATCAAATAAGGATTAAGCATGCAGGAAAGATTAAAACCAACAGACAAAGGCAGCTTGATAATGGAAACAAGATGAGCTTATTCCACCATAAGCAACAAATGTGTATTGAGAAAGTTCACATGTATAGTAGGGTCAATGAATAAGCAACCAATGTGTATTGAGAAAATTTCACAAGCATGGTAGAGTCAATGAAGGTGGGACATCTGGAACAATAGAATACCCAAAATTTTGCAAACTTCACCTTTCTGTCACTAAAGACCAACAAAAGCTCAATTTCTAGTTCACTTATATTCTTTCCAAAAAAAATTCCAGGCATCAATCTAACATTAATAGCTGAAAGTTTGTCTTTCCCATGATTTCAACAGGGACTTTTGGAACACCAATAAGTATTAAATTAAAATGAAAGGAAAATGGGGAAGTAGTTTAGTTCATTTTGATGAGCAAATTTCACTTTGATGTTTCACAGATATATTCCACATGGCCCAAGTCATCAAGCTAAATTTTATTTCTATAATTCTTATAGGTGCAGAATTTCCAATGTTCATCTACAATCTTAAATTTTGAGATCAATATATTTCAAAACTTGCTGTACATGATAAAGGGACTGGACCACAATGGAAGTACTTCAACAAAAGGTCAATTGTGATTATGCTCAAAAAGTAATAGGTACACATTTTGGTTTTATAAACGTATTTCAAATTGGATGATTAATTCAATGTTGTTCCGTAGCTTAATTTCAACATCTATCAATTGGAACAATTTCTTAAACCCTAAATTTTACATTATTTTATGAAACTTATCCTGGCTAAAGGGCATTGTCAAAATTAGGAAGCAAGATGTGAATTAAAAGGCCCGAAGGAGAGAATTCTAATGGTTTCTTCAGTTTCTCCATAAAGCATGTACATCTGAACACAAGCGTTTTAAAAAAGAAAAACTTAGATAAAAGGAAACACAGAAAGAAAAACTTCCAAAATGGCTGAACTTAAACCAAAAAACAGTGTGGTAGATTTATGATTTCAACAAATTTGAATATTTTTGACACTATCAAAAGTATATGGACACTATCAGCAAGCTCATGAAATATTTTGCCATAACTTGCGTGCATAATTAAGAAACCTACCTCTAAAATGAGATTGTACTGCTCCAACTTTTCTACCATTGGCAGAGAATCGACTCCATATATATGTCCAGCATGATCCTGCAAAGAGATTACCCAAATCCACCCTTATGTCTTCAATTTGATAGATAACTCATAACGACTTACACATGTACACAAATTTACAAAACTCATTAATCAAACAAGAGATATAAATATTTTGCTATTTGCAACTGATAAAATATGTCAATCATACCACACCAAGAAAATGAGCAATAAGAACATCCCAATCTTCTTGAAAAAGGGCAGGAAAAAGGTGTTCGATGCACCCATCATCAACCTGAAACAACAAGTTTTTTGGTATATTCTGAAATGTGAGAAATTGACAGCAAAAAAATAATAAAGAAGCCATAATGCAATACCGTATGAAGATCTTTAACATTAAAAGAAGGATAGGGATAAGATTTGTTAAAATGTTGAGGAAACAGCTGAACCCATGTATCATCACCCATCATCACTACACGTTTCCCATTGAGAACCATCTGCAACAGGCCAAATCATGTGAAAATGATATTGGAGTAAGAATTTTCACCGTTTGACAATAATTGAATTAACAATAAAGAAATCAAAATAAAATTTGGTGTAAAAGTGAAAGATAGACCCAGATAATCTCTGGGAAATGGGAGAGATGGGAATAGCAACAACAGAATTAACAATAATGAAAAGAGACCTGCTGTATGAAGTTGTCTTCAATAATAGCAGGAGCACCAAAACTATTACCAACATCTATAAATGTCGGCAGTCCACCAGTGGTCAAGCCCTGGTATATTTAAAACAGCATATAAACACAATCAAAGTGGTACCAAAAAACATGAAAAGTTTTTGTCAGGAATCACTGAATAATTAAAGAATAAAAACTGGAGAAGTTAAAACACCAGTGAAGACCTTCAGACGTTGAAGACTAGTTGTAGGGGGGTCTGCAATAGCTTTGAAAATTCTGGCTGAAGACCCATTTGTAGATGCCAGGTTCTGCAGCACAGTTAGACGATCCATCCATGGTTTCTTTTCTATGAACCAAAAAAATCAGCAACCCGTAGGTGTTAATTCATGTCAAAAATCAATTCTTTATGTCAGAAATCAAATCTTTCATAATCAATGAGAGAAAATGGGGTAGATAGGGATATGTACCTTGAAAAAATGTGCTAGGAGCAACAAAATCAAACCTGAAAACAACCCAAAAACTCAACTTTAATCGCGAGATGGTCCAACTTACGCTTGACTAACAAAGTTAACTTACCTTAGAGCATCGAGAATAATAATGACAAGGCGATCGATGGCGGGTTTGGTCCAACAGCCATCACCACTATTAGAAGAAGAAGAACTAGTGCTTGTTGTAGTAGTGGGAGAGAAGAAACAAGGAGACTGAGAAACGTCAGAGCAGTGACTGGAATTGGGAAGCTCAGTTCGAGTTAAAAGAAACCCTCTTATGAAAATGAGTAAAGCCACCAAATGAATCGCCGTTATCAACCAAAAGCACCATCTGCTCCTCCAAATTGCCTCCATTGCCATTGCTTCTTCCTTCTGATTTGAGGCGTTCACTTAATGGGTCTTTATGGGTTTTGGAAATTTCTTCATTTTATCACAAGGACTTTCGGGCGGAAACTTCCTAATTGAATTAGTGAATCAATCGAATTCAATTACATTAATAAAATTGAGATTAAATTTAATTTACATCGAAACAAATCTAATAATATTATAATTAAATTTAATTATATTATTTAGAACAAATATAATAATATTATAACAATTTCATTAGATTCAATTATCTTCAAAATATATAAACTTCAATTTATATTTGATTTAATATTTAAAATTAATTTAAATAAATATTAAGTATTAAATAATTAAAATAATTTAAATAAATATTAAATTTTAGATAAAAGTTAATTTTAAAATATTTCATTTTATTTAATTAATAATTTATTTATAAATATTATACCAGAGATAAAAATAAATTTAATTAATTAAAAAATTAAAACTAAAAATAATTTAAATAAATATTAAGTTTTAGATAATTAAAATAATTTAAATAAATATTAAATTATAAATAAAAAGTTAATTTTAAAATATTTCATTTTATTTAATTAATAATTTATTTATAAATATTATATAAGAGATAAAATAAATTTAATTAATTAAAAATTAAAACTAAAAATAATTTAAATAAATATTAAGTTTTAGATAATTAAAATAATTTAAATAAATATTAAATTATAGATAAAAAGATAATTTTAAAATATTTCATTTTATTTAATTAATAATTTATTTATAAATATTATATAAGAGATAAAATAAATTTAATTAATTAAAAATTAAAACTAAAAATAATTTAAATAAATATTAAGTTTTAGATAATTAAAATAATTTAAATAAATATTAAATTCTAGATAAAAGTTAATTTTAAAATGTTTCATTTTATTTAATTAATCATTTATTTATAAATATTATATAAGAGATAAAAATAAATTTAATTAATTAAAAAAATTAAAACTAAAATAATTTAAATAAATATTAAGTTTTAGATAATTAAAATAATTTAAATAAATATTAAGTTTTAGATAAAAGTTAATTTTAAAATGTTTCATTTTATTTAATTAATAATTTATTTATAAATATTATACAAGAGATAAAAATAAATTTAATTAATTTAAAATTAAAACTACAAATAATTTAAATAAATATTAAGTTTTAGATAATTAAAATAATTTAAATAAATATTAAATTCTAGATAACAGAAATTATATTATTGAATTGAATATAAAATAATTAAATTAATAATATAATTTTTAACTATTTATTATAAAAATATCAAAACATATCAAAACATGAATTAAGTTATAAATCTTAATTCATGTTAACAGGTGATGTTAGAGGAGCAAGCTAAGTAAAGTGGGGTTGAATTCACATACTTTTTAACGTGAATTCAACCCCTTTAAAATGTGGGGATTAAATCCATACTTGAATTCAATTCTTGTGATTTTTGCATTCCAAACGGATGAATTGAATTCAATCACATTCCAAACACCCACGACATTTTTCTGGCTCTGTTTTTTGATTCTATTTTCGCAGCTTTGATTTGCACGCAACTTCCTGAAATCGGTAAATTGGCTTGGGGAGTTTCTTCCTTGCGTTATTTCCACGTACTATATCCGTTTTTCAGCTTCTAAAGTTGTGATCTTGTTTGTCGATTTGCAATCTAGGGTTAGGGTTTTCTTCCAAAATTTTGGGGCTTCTGATTTTGACGAATTCGCTTGGGGATTTGTTTGTTGGGACCCTAAATCCTTATTAAGCATTTATTTTGTTGTCTCTGGAGTCTAATTTAAGTTTGTTGGGACCCTAAATCCTTATTAAGCATTTATTTTGTTGTCTCTTGAGTCTAATTTAAGTTTCATATCCTTGTATTAACATTCAGAAGCTTGAATTCGACGAATTCCAGAGGTACCTGCTTGCTAGTATGAAATTCTTGTGATATTAATTACGCAGTTTAACCTTTTTTTTTCCCGATGTTATAAATTATAATTACCAATTTTGCTCAATTTTTTATCATGTTGTTATTTATTTTCCAGAAAATTCTGTCCTAGCGTCAGGTCTGTTTATATGCAACTTTAGTTTCTTTCTTTACATGGTTTTATCGCAATATTATGTGAGTGTAAGATTGAAAAATACTTCATGTCATGCATAATTAGATCAAGGTCATAGGTATATATTTATTTTTAGATAATGTGCAAAAATTAATGTTGTTTGCGCTGCCATCCACGACACCACTATCATTCACTACTAGTAAATTTTTCACGATCATCGACCCAGATATATATTTTACCTATTCCCCGAATGATCTTTGTGTCCTTTAAATAGAAATAAGCTCCTGTTATTATTATTATCCTTTTATTGGGTTTCCTTTTAGCAGTAGTTTTATTATTATTATTATTATTATTATTATTATTATTATTATTAATGGTTATTTTATTTATTTAAATATTTTGCATATTTCTTTAACAACTTATATCGCTATTTTCTTGTCACATATGTATGTGGGTCTACAGAAAATAGTCTCTTTATTATGTAGGAGTAAGGCTGCAAACTATTAGACCATCCCAAATCTTGCTTTATTGCGAAACTTCAGACTGAGTGTGATGATGATGACGATACGACGACTTTCTTAACATAAAAAAAAGATACCAACTCCGCCTATATCTGCAAATTGTACACTTAAAACTACTTTCCAATTTTTATTAGACTAGGAAGAAACAATGTGAATGAAATACGTGTGTGAATTGTTAAGGGCTTCTGTCACCAAACACTTACTTAGAATTGGTAGTTTGGGTCCAGGAGCTTCTTCACTAAGACGCACGCAGGGTTTTGTACTACCGTCATATGTGCTAGACTCTTTTGTTTTCTTTCTTTTGTATTCAAAAAAAAAAAAAAACTAGTAGTTTAGCATGAAAACTTAGGTATTGCGTGCTATTAGATATTGGACTAATAAGTTGAGCATGCCAATAGATTGAGATTATCTCAATATTTAGCTGCAATAATGTTACAATTATCCTAATTCTAAATTTGGCTGCATTTTATTGAAATGGATAGCTAATATGCTTTTCAATTTTTTTTAGTGACTTAACCAATTTTTTGGATATCTTTTTTTTTCCAATTTTTTTCTAAACATGCCAAGATCATGATGTCAAAGTTATGCAACATGTGTGTCTACTAAACACACATAATCAAATTAGGACGAATAATTAATAACTAATATAACCAATAAATGGACAATAACTCGATATAACTGATATAACCAAAAATAACCATTAATCAATAAGTGTCATTTGTAACTATCACAATCAAAAGTTGAAGTAAGCTTTAGCTTGTCCCAAACATGAATTTTTAGCAGCAACAATGTCATGATTATCCCAATTCTGAATATGACTGCATTTTACTAAAATGGTTAGTTTATAGAATTTTCAATTTTTATCGTCTTAGCCAACTTTGTAGATAATATTGTTACCTCAATTTTTTGCCAAAACATGTCGTCATCGTGTTGTCAAAGTTATACAATGTGCGTGTCTATTAAACACTAAAAAAAAGTCTCACGAACTTCCCATACTAAAAGAAAGTCTACATCCTCGTCGATAACAATCATGTCAAACTTATCTATCATGTTTGTCCTCGAAAACTTACTTTCAAAGTTGGTTAATCCATCACCTTTTGCCATGCAAAACACTAACAAAATATTTTGGATACATGTATAATAAAATGGCACTCTTGTGGATCTCATTTCATAGAAATTTTGTTGCAATGGCCCTCTCTACCTATTTTGAGTCCCACCAAACAACACATATCTTATCACTAATGGAACAACCATGAATGGGACTACAAGTCCATTTGCAACCCCTTATCAACATCTAAAGAAGTTTGTATGACACTGTCTTGAGCCCCTTAAATGTTCAATCATCAAATTTATTCATCAAAGGTCCCGAAAGCTCCACTCCTAGGAGCCTTTTCACTACTAATAGATTAACAATCACTACTTTAATGTTGTCCTCTGATAGGTCCCAACAATTGCGATTGACGTTAACATTAACAACTTCTCTTTGGGTGAGAAATAAACCACAATTTTTTTTAAATATAATACTTGATATCCCATTAATGACAATATTGGCTACTTAAATAAGCACAGCTATGAACAAACAAACCGAAATACAAGGAAAACTTACAACCCACAATTGGAACTCAACTCACGTAAAACAGAGCATAACTAACGAGTGACTCACGTAAAATAAAGCATAATTAACATAAATAAATGACGTCAAACTGTTCATGAACTACTGCATGCAACTTATGTCCCACATCTTCCCACATATTTGGGATTTGGTTTACGGCTACGCGAGGAGCATCGTGGCTTAACATCCTCCTCCTCAACTAACATTCAACTCCTCTTTTCTTGGACATTCCTTTGCACAGTATGGTTTACTTCATATGAAACAACTAATATTTGTTTAATAGAATTTTAAGAGGATTGGTTGTGCTTACCTTTCTCATTTACCTTAACAAAATGCTCTTCAGCACCCTTGCCAGTTCTATTATTGTTGGAGAGTTTTTTCTTATCCTTATTTATTCATAAATCCATCAATTGATCTATGATCGCAAGGGCATTAGGTAGGTCTTAGACACCTTGCCTCTGTAATACAATTTGTTCCTAAGATTGGCATCCCAAAAGAAAGTTAAATAGCTTATCCTCTTCCCTCACTACCTAAGATACAAGGCAAAAACTACTCCTTTAGTTCATGCATTAGCACCTGCCCTGTCTCAATTTATGGTTGTCTCACATTTATATCATCGTCGATTCTTACTGACTACCATAACTTGACATCACCTATGAAATACATACTAGCTAGTAGTACTTTGTCTACTTATAACACTCTTGTTGCATAAAAATATTACTATATATCTCATAAAAATCTCTCCAACATTTTAAAAAATCAGACACCATTGAAATGTTTTGATTCCAAGACTTTAAGCCTTGTCTAGTTCCCTTAGTTATGCTAGACAACATTAGTTTGGGGAAGTGCCAAAGCATCCTCCATAATAAATGCTCTCCTATTTGTCTCTCCCAAAATATCTTCCATTAAGTTTGGATGTATTCTTATGTCTTAGTCATATGATCTAACTGAGTAGCCATAATGAATCTTTTTTCTTCTAGGACTAGCCTAAGAATATGCTCCAATTGAACCATTATTTCCCTCAATTATTCCATATTCCACCCATCATTTACCTCTCGCATTCCCTTGAGATTTAGCTCTAATATCAAATGTGACAGCGGTGTTTTAAGGCTAGTTAAATGTCTTTAAGTGCATTGTCTCGCAACTTAGTTTCTTAACTAAGTTCTTAACGAAATTTAAACAAATAACGTAGGTGCACTTTACTTAATAATTATATCAATCACCTTCTAGACACTTCTGTGGAACATTTCGGGTGTGTTTGGTAAAGAGCTTATCAACTCTTTTTTAATTGGTCAACTCATTTTAGCTGGTTGATTTTAAAAAAAAGATCCATAAACTTGTTTGGTAAATAGCTGATTGGGTTGGTTGATTCAACCCAATCAGCTATTTTTCAACCAGCTCCACATAGGAGCGTTTCACACCCATAAGCTAATTTTTTTCAGCCAAATCTCTAAAGTATCCTATACACTCGCATCTCACTTCTTTCTCAAGTTTCCAGACATTCTAAAGCCTTCTTTCATTGCTTTCGTTTGTAGTTAATAAACTATAATAATATTATTATTATATTATTCCTTCATTCTCCCTTCTTTTGTTAATTAGTATTATTATTATTATTATTATTATTATTATTATTATTATTATTATTATTATTATTATTATTATTATTATTATTATTATTATATGTTCTATATTTTTATTAAAGTTATAAATTTAATTTTTGTAGAATTAAATGTCTAATATCTATATTCTTATAAGAATATTCATTGAAATACTAAAATGTATAATATTTATATTCTTATATTTTTAAAAGTCATATCCTTATAAGTCATTTTACACTTAAATGTACTAATACTAAATAAACTAATTTTACCAAATATTTTAACAATAGTTAAATGCAATCCATTTGGTCAAACCAGCTGATTGCTAAACAGAGCCTTCGTTAAGCAGGTGTTAGGATATTCAATTTCCACACTTTATGGCTTTAGGTAATGTTAGGATATTCAATTTCCACACTTTATGGCTTTAGGTAATGCTACAATAGTTGTTAGAAATTCATAAACCAAGCAGCACAAATTTCTAGACAAGAGAACTAATGGAAATCTCACTTCACTCTTTAATACATTCTAATAAACAAGTTTGATTTTGTGACATTTGTGTAAGAAATAATATAAAATCATATTATAGATAAGGAACATTTATTAATGTCTCACAATAAGAAAAACACAAAATGAGGTATGGAATAAGGCAAAAATCAATACTTTTCCAACCTACAACACACATATATAACCAACAAGTCTTAAATAAGTTTCAACAATTTTCCTTAAGCATCATAGCTCTTCATGGCTAGAACTTATCCATATCAATTTTTGTAAATTTTTGAAGCAATTTGCTCCAAATATCATATTAGGAAACCAATAACTAACATAAATGACAAATTATAACTATTGATCATTAACTATCATTTTGTAACTACCACAATCAAAAACTGAAGTAAGCTTTAGCTCATCTCAAACATGAATTTTCAACTACCAAAATATCATTATCATCCTAATTTCAAATGTGACTGCATATTACCAAAATGGACAACTTATACACTTCTCATCTTTTTTAGTGCCTTAGCTAATTTTTCGAGCAACTTTGTTACCTTAATTCTTTGCCAAAACATGTCATTATCATGATATCAAAGTTGGGCAATGTATGTGTATATTGAACACCAAAAGAAGGCCTCACAGTTGGCTAGCATCTGCTACCTAAAAATCCTATTAATACAATATAAACAATATAAACTCTCTTTAGTAGACTTTGACATTTCACACAACTTCTCCTTATTGTCTTTTTCCTTGACATACTTCTCCTTTGTAACCTATTATATTGCAAATCACAAAGCTTCTTCCTTTGTCCTATAAACTAAAGGGCTATTAACACCCCTAGTTGAGCAACCCCCTCTCTTGTATATGGACTTAGTTAATAGAAGAGAAGATTTTACACCAGAACAATGACTTGAATGTATAACTTTTACCTGTTTGTATTAAGAAATCACTTTATATTTTTGTGATCATTGTGAATGTAAAATACCATGAAAATTAATCTCTTAAGCATCTTAACATTTGCTGCATTCATAATACATTGTAAATGATAATTCATACATGAAGATGATAATTTTATACACATGTATGTTTAAATCTAATTTTATTGTTCTATTTTAAAAGTAGGTATACTAGTAAATTACATATTAGGTATGATATTTAGTTGATGATACTTCTTTGTTTAGTTCCATATGACCTTTGAAATCCACCTACTTTCATGGCTTTAATAGCTCAAAAGTGGCATCAATGAATTACAAAGTCTTTAAAGTTCATCTAAAAGCATTGTCTCTTGGATTGTTAGATAGAATTGAGTTTAAACCCTTTATTTATTTAGATAAAGTCACATTATGGAATTTTCATAAATCTTCTAATAAAGGTCAAGGATAAAATAATTAATGAAACTTCAACATGAGCTAGTATGCTTAGTTCAGAATTAGTTGTAAGCTACATGTTAGATATATCAATTCAAATATTGCCAGGAGATCATGGAATTCTTTTGCTAAGGTAATACAGGGAAACATGGAACTTTGTATATCATATTCATCAAGTCAAGTTAATCAAATAGAACTTTGATATCTATATTTAGTCAAACTCTTTATAATGTCTTGTGTGTCCATTTAACAGACTTTTCCAAAACTCCCCCTCTAATGGTAGATGCAATTAAGGATGACAATTAGTCGGGTCAAGTCTGGTTGAGGCATAATCGGGTCCGATACATTTGAGCCCAAGTCTGAGCCCAATTAAGCCCTTACATTAGAAACTTAATCCGGTTCAACTTGTCCTGAATTAAAAAAAAATTAAAAATAGAAGTAAAAATTATTGTTTTATCTATACATATCCAACTTCGAGCCAGTCGGGCCTGGATAATTTGAGCTTAGCCTAAGGCATGATTTTTTAAATAAAATTTGAGACTCAATCAACTCGAACCAAATTGGGTCAAACTATGAAACTTGGATACAGTGAATCATGGAATTGAGTTTTAGCGAATCTTGCGGTTGAGACACTATGGTCCATGGTAGATATGTATAATCATAGAAGATTATTAATTTTTATATTATTCTACACCTTGTGATACATATATAATTATAAAAGATTAATGAGATGTTTCAAAAGAATCCATTCTATAGACTATGAAAATACATTGCCTAAGAGTCCACTGTGAACAGGGAAAAGTTCAATTAAATTAGATATTTCATAAGAGTCTATTGTGTAGAATATCCCTTTATATATATAGTTGTATGTATAATGCTTCATAATAACAAATTATGTCATCTTCTTTACACGATCATTCATCTTACCATCGTAGGTATGTCATAAAAAATTCATTTTTAGATAAATTGTTGAGTATGCTAATGACTAGTTTCAATTCATCATTCAAAAGATGGATGCAAATTCGAGAGTCAACTCATCATTCAAAAGATGTATGATGCAAATTCGAGAAATGTGGTTAATACTATATATCAGAGAAAAAAACGCAAGACCAAATCTAAACACAGTAGAATGAATTCAAATTTTTTTATATAATCAGCTATAACAAAATTTAGTTAGAAACATAAAACAAGAAATTGACAAAGCTATACTAACCTGTTTCGATTTCTTGTTATAATTTTTTATTTCTTTGAATCCGTCAATCAACGAGTCGTTCAATAGTCCGGCCTTTAATAGGATCCATAGATCTATTAAAAAAAAACTTAAATCTAATTTGAGAGGAAAAATGTAAGAAGTGCAAGCTCCAAATTTTTCTAATTTTTCCTTTTATATGAAAAATCATATTTGTCATGTTCTTAGATTTTATTAAAATTATAAGTAAAGTCAAACTTTAGTCATAATTATGAATTAATCCTTATAAGATCAAATATCAAATATTGATCCTTAAAATTTTAAGACTTTTCAATTAATTCCAACTTAATTCAAATTTCACTTTCTCCTTTATAGACCTTTTTACGTGTGTATGTGTGACCCAATAGGTTCTAATATATTGGTCATGATTATAAATTATAATTTAATTCATAATTAGAATTAGATAAATTAAAACTTATTTTAATTTATCTTTAATTCCTAATTAAACAATCTATAATTAGAATTAGATAAATTAAAACTCATTTTAATTTATCTTTAATTCCCTAATTAAACAATCTATAATCATAGATCATGATTGACGTCTAGCAACAAGTCATGACCACCCAAATATTAGGAATGTTAAAGTGGTTTGACTTAACCTGTCCATGCATGGCTATAATGTATAAATTAATCATTTCATCATCTAATGTTCTAATTGGAATTAGAGTATAGAATTCGTGTCTACTCTAAATAATCCAATCATGTTCGTTATTGCTAATTAGTAAATGATTTACAATTGATATTTGAAAATAAAATTTTCAAATTTCAATTTACTTTGGCCAGAAACTCCCAAAATTATTACTAATCAATAACAGTAGAATATTCTCCTTAATTACTTTAGGACAACGAATTCTTTATTAATTTACTCAACTATCTCCACATAGTTCATACTATATTCAATATCTATCGAATTGAACTATTTCAAGAATAGAACATAAGTAGCATTAAAACATAGTAATTTTACATAAGATAACTTTGGTAATCTCAAGTATGAAGATCAATTATACAACCATTATAATGAGATAATTCACAGACATACAAGTAATGTTTCAATCAAGATTCTCATAATTGGGTCAGTTCATTGAACTTATTCTCTAATAAGTACCCACATGTTTGTTTAAGTATCTCCACACTTTAATCTATGAGATCGATTACTTTCTTTATAAGAAAGAAACAAATATATGCTAGTCTAACCATTTCATTAATACTCCGTGTTGATGAAACTATAACTAAGAACATTTGGGAATAATACAAAATGCAATTTGAATATCATAATTATAATCACATTATAATTTTAATTACATAACAATTATTCTTATAATTTTAACTTTATGATTAATAATTAAAACTTAACAAATACACAAAACAAAGTGTGCCTTTTATTGAATAATTTTTTATACAAACAAATATATAGCCAAAATTGGCTACAAGGGCATAAACCAATATTGTAAATATGTGATAAGTGAATTTTAAACAAATCAACTCAATGTGTTCATAATTTCATGCTGCAAACTATATGGTAGTATGATATGCCATTATATTTTAAAAATATATAATAAGTGCTACGTTAGGTTTTGTTTGGATGGAGGTTTAGTAATAGAATATAATGAAATGTAATATTATTCTATTATTTGGGATGATGATTTATAATGAAATACAATGAAACGAGATAAAAGAAGAGGGTTTCGTATTATATCTCATTTCATCTTACACAGTAAAAATTAGAAACTTCCTAAGTGTTGGGCCCCGTTGCCGGAGCCCAACATCGGACATGAGAGCGTGGTACTATATGCGTGGGGTGAAACATGTTAATTAAATGATTAAGGAAAAGACCCTCGGAAGCTCAATGGGCCCACATGAAACAAACTTGAAACCTGCTTTCATTTGATTTAAACAAACACATCCATAAATCGTTATCCAAAAGATGAGTTTTACAAAGCTTTAAGAACATTTCAAACCAAATTACAACTTTGAGTTCAAGGGACAAAAATACAAAATACCCTTGAACCAATGATACTTGAAATGTAACTAAAGCCTTGACTTTCAAAAATATAACATTGAAAATAAGTAAGCATAACAAAATGGAGTGCTGCCATAACTCATGACTCATTCGGTCTCTTGCTCGTCACCTGAAGGGGGGAGAATAGAGGGGGTGAGCTATAAAGCTCGTGGGAACACATTTATAATATAGAAATAAGCAAAAGAAATCAAAAATAACTCACTGTCGTGGTACTTGTTAAAATCATAGCAATTGAGCATGTATGAGTCATTATCTTGAAATGCTTGATTCTTGAACAATTCATGATGCATGAAACATAACAACAGATCATAAACACATAACATAGCATAATGGTTTAGGTTAGTCCAGGTTTATGACGTACTACACATTTCCATCTACATGGTCCTGTGTAGTCGTAGTTGGAGTCCTTGTGAGGAGCTCCGTGCCACTAGCGGGCAGGCGAGAGAAGCCTTTTCATGGTCAACGTGTACGTGACGGTTCTTGGGACTACCACAAACCCACATAAAAATGCATGATCCAAAGTTTTGTAACCTTAATTGCCAAACTGGCACTTGCTTGTAAACTTGCTTTTCATACATCTTGGAAAACATGATTTCATGAACATGTATTCTTGAAAAGAGAAAACTCTTTTGTAACCTTTTCATTAATCATGAATGCAAATCATATAACATATAATCATTCTACAATAGCAATTAAGGCAACATTGATGATGCAAATTTAAATCATTAAATCTTTCTTGATTTGAACAAAACAATGAGTGACTTATTTACTCTATTATAAATATGAACCCACCTTGAATTCCTTGCTTGATCTTGCCTAAGAATGAGTTTCCTCTTCAGCCTCTAGATCCTCTTGCCTCACTTGATTTCCTTAATCAAGAACCAAAAATCCTATTCAATTTGGCGTAGAAATCGGAAAGTCATACCTTGGCAATTCAAACCATAATCAAAACTGAAACAAGAATTTCATGCTCAACTTTCATCCACAATTGATATCTTTAGAGACTGATTCAGAACTTCTTTTCTTCATGAAACTTATAGCTCTATGTCTCTAGTTTACAACGCATCAAACATCACCTCAATAGGACTTTTGTAACAAAAGATATGCTCAAAACATCAAAATTCATCTTTGCTGGAAACTGAGGGCTCGTCGTGGCGAAGGCCACGCTCGTCGCGACAAACACACCTGCCTCGCACGTCGCGACGAACGACTTGTGCACGTTGCGACGAACGACTGGTACACGTCGCGACGAACAGCTTTGTGCACGTCGCGACGTACGAGTCGGGAGAACGTCTCCGAACCCAATTCTCCAGCATTTTCCCCACTTCAATCCACCTCTTTTGCTCATGCAACACACTTAAACTTTAGATCATGCTTGATACTTCATTTCTAAACTCATTCAACACAAAATCATCAACAAAAACACAACAAGATCAACAACCCTAAGAAATTTCACCTATTTTTCCCGTAAATCCTAAACCATCGTTCCCAACATCATTCCAAACAAATCTAGGGTTTAATCCACTTTAAACAAGAAGAAATAAACTCATACTTACCAGAGAATACTTCAAATCCTTCGAAAATCGCCAAACCTAGCTTCCTCTTTTTCTTCTTCTTCCCCTCTTCCTACGACTCCCTCTTCTCCTTTCCTTTCTTTTTATTTTCCTTTCTTTTCTTCTTCTAACTCTAACACCTAAGCTAAAATGAAAGCAAAATGACTACCATGCCCTTCTTGCAAAGCCTTAAACCAACCTACTTAAGTGACTTGCCAATTTTGCCCTTATACACTTTTATTCTTTTATTACCACTTATTCCACACTAATCTCAATTTAATCTTAATTTTCCACTAACACTTTCACTAAAATCAAACTATGCAACAATTTATACAATCAACATAATTCATACTTAATAACATCAAGAAAAATAATTTGGGGCCCAACATTTCTCCCCCTCTTAAAAGAAATTTCGGCTTCGAAATTTACCTGAATCATCGAAGAGACTTGGATACTTCTCCTTCATGGCGTCCAAAGGCTCCCACATGGCCTCTTCTACTGAATGGTTTCTCCACAGAACTTTGACTAACTGAACCGTCTTGTTCCTGAGGACTTTTTCCTTGGTATCTAAAATCTCTACTGGAATCTTCTTATAACTCAAATCATCTCTCAAATGGACCTCCGAAACCTGAATGATATGAGAAGGATCCGATCGATACCTCCTCAACATGGAAACATAGAAGACATCATGAATCTGAGACAATTCTGGCGGTAACGCCAACCTGTAAGCTAGTGATTCGATCCTCTCAAGAATCTCATAAGGACCCACATATCTCGGACTCAACTTGCCCTTCTTCTCAAACCTCATTACTCCTTTCCAAGGAGACGTCTTAAGAAATACTTTCTCACCGACCTCATACTCCATCTCCTTCCGATGAGCATCAGTGTAGCTTTTCATCCTATCCTGAGCTGCCTTAAGCCGCTGCTTAACCAGATTGACTTTATCCACTGTTATCTGAATCAATTCTGGTCTTACCAGTTTTCTCTCTCCTTCTTCATCCCAACATATCAGAGTCCTACACCTCCTTCCATACAATGCCTCATATGGAGCCATCTAAATGCTCGAATGGTACGAATTATTATAAGCAAATTCGACCAATGGCAAAAACTCATCCCAAGCTCCCTTGAAATCCAACACACATGCCCTGAGCATTCCCTCAAGTTTCCGAATAGTCCTATCAGATTGACCATCCGTCTGAGGGTGAAAAGCCGTGCTAAAATGCAGCTTAGAACCTAAAGCTTCTTGCAATCTTCCCCAGAATCTTGAAGTGAATCGAGGATCCCTGTCAGAAACTATAGAATCTGGAATCCCATGCAATCTCACTACCTCATCAATGTACTTCTTGGCTAGCACATGCAACGAATCAGTCTGCCTGATTGCTAGAAAATGGGCTGACTTCGTCAACCTATCCACAATAACCCATATGACATCATGCTTTCTACTAGTCGTGGGCAAACCCATCAGAAAATCCATGGCTACTCTTTGCCACTTCCACTCAGGAATGGACAATGGCCTTAACTTGCTCGAACGCTACCGGTGTTCAAATTGACTTCTTGACACACGAGACACTTCATCGACATACTCTGCTACATCTCTCTTATGCCCTTCCACCGAAATGCTCTCTCAAATTCTCAGACATCCTGGTGCTACTGGTGCATGGCATAAAGGCGTTTGTGTGCCTCATCCAAAATCTCACCCTTCACTTCCTTGTCATTCGGAATACAAAGTCATCCCCCATCGTCATGAGTCCATCATCTCTCACTACTACTTCAGAAACCTTACCATTCTGAATTTCTTCCCGAAGCTTGCTCAAATCTGCATCCTGTGCCTGTAACTCCCTAACCTTCTCCCTAAGTATAGGTCTCACTCTGAAATTAACTAGAAGGCAATTTGGTTCCTTCTGCTTCAAGCTTATCTTAAGCTTGGCCATCTCTTCCAATAAATGAAGATAAATTGTCTGAACATGGGCAATAGAAGACTTCCTGTTCAAAGCATCTGCTACGACATTCGCTTTGCCTGGATGATACTCGATCAACAAATCATAATCTTTGAGCAACTCAATCCACCTTCTCTGTCTCAAATTCAGTTCTTTCTGGCTCAGTAAGTACTTGAGACTCTTGTGATCTGTAAAGATCCTCGTCTGAACCCCATATAGATAATGCCTCCAAATTTTTAAGGCAAAGATCACTGCTGCCAATTCCAAGTCATGAGTCGGATAATTCAACTCATACGACTTCAGTTGCCTTGAAACATAAGCTATCATCCTGTCTCCCTGCATCAACACACAACCGAGACCCTTCCTCGAAGCGTCACTATATACTGTATAGCCCTCATCACCAGAAGGTAAAATCAAAACTGGAGCACTTGTCAATCTGAGCTTGAGCTCCTCAAAGCTCTTCTGGCATTCATCAGTCCAGATAAACTTCTGATTCTTTCTCAATAGCTTGGTCATCGGAGTAGTTATCATGGAGAATCCTTCCACAAACCTCCTGGGTAACCTGTCAGACCCAGAAAACTCCTTACCTCTGTCACTGTCTTGGGCGCATGCCAATCTACCACTGCTTCAACTTTTCTTGGATCAACATGTACACCATCCTGCGATATCACATGTCCAAGGAATGTCACCTCATGAAGCCAGAACTCACACTTGTTGAACTTAGCATAAAGCTCTCTCTCCCTCAGAGTCCGCAATACAATTCTGAGATGCTCCTCATGCTCTTCTTCACTCTTATAATACACCAGAATGTCATCTATAAACACTATGACAAACTGATCCAGAAATTCTTTGAAAACCCTATTCATGAGATCCATGAAAGCAGCTAGAGCATTGGTCAAGCCGAATGGCATAACCAAAAACTCATAGTGCCCATATCGAGTCCTGAATGATGTCTTGCTCACATCAGACTCCTTAATTCTGAGCTGATGATAGCCTGACCTGAGATCAATCTTGGAGAAGACTCTTGCTCCCTGCAGCTGGTCAAACAGATCATCTATCCGTGGCAGAGGATACTTGTCCTTAATTGTCACCTTGTTGAGTCTCCGATAGTCAATACACATCCGTCATGATCCATCTTTCTTCTTAACAAACAGAACTGGTGCTCCCCAAGGAGACGAACTCGGTCTAACGTACCCCTTCTCTAACAGTTCCTCCAACTGTTCCTTCAGCTCCCTCAATTCAGCTGGAGCCATCCTATACGGCAGTATTGAAATAGGCGCGGTTTCGGGAATCAAGTCAATGGCAAACTCGATTTCCCTCACCGGCTGCAAACCGGGCAATTCATCTGGGAATACATCTGGAAACTCCCTCACAATCGGAAAATTCTCTAACTTTCCTTCATGCACATCGGCATCCACAACATGTGCCAAGAAAGCTTCACACCCCTGGCCCATCATTCTTTCAGCTAACATAGTTGAAATCAGTCTTGGCGATGGTGTCTTCCTGTCCCCTCTGAAGATCACCTTCTCACCGTTACCCAGATCAAATTCTACCTCTTTCCGACCACAATCCAGCTTTGTCAGATATTTCTCTATAGTATCCATCCCCAGAATAACATCTAACCCTCGAAGGTCTAGCGGTAGTAAGTCCACTACCAATCTAGCACCATCAATGAAAAGCTCACACTGCTCAAGCACCTGACTGATCACCACATTCCTCCCTAGAAGAGTACTAACAAGCAAGGGCCTATCCAACGACACAGAATTCACACCATGCAATGCTATGCTTGCAGAAACAAAAGAATGCGTGGAACCAGAATCAATTAAAACAAATACTGCTGAATCAAGTAACTGAGCCATACACTTGACAACCTCAGGTGTAGCTGCAGCTTCGTCCCTAGTCATGAAAAACACTCTTGCCGGTGCATGACCCCTTGGCTTTCCTGGAGGAATAACCTTCCTTGCAGTCCTAGAGCTGCCTACCTCAGTAACTGACCTGGTTCCCACAGTTTCTGCAAGCCTAGGAGCTTGAAACTGCGACCATTCCTGTTTCGATGCCTAAGGACAGTCCCTGAACTTATGCCCTTTCTCTCCACATCTGAAATAGACTCCAAGCAACTTGAGACACTCCCCCTGGTGATGTTTCCCACACTGGTCACATAAGGGGTTGGTGAACCAATTCTTTCATGCTCTTCCAGTGCCTCCCACATTAGAAGCTTACCCTGATACTGCCCTCACCTGCTTGTCCCTGGTAACTCCACTGCTACCCACTTCACTCTGACTGTGAGAGCTCCTCGTGCTCCTCTCAGGCATAGGAGCACTAGTTCCTTTCTTGAAAGTCTGCTCCCTGTTCTTCCTCTCCTTGCTCACTTCCTGCTTGATCTTCTCCAGCTTTTCAGCCTGGAGTGCCGCATCCACCAATTGCTAGTAGTCGCAGAAATTATGGATCAAGACTTTCTCCCTGATCCCCAAGTGAAGACCTCCCTCAAACTTACGACACTTGTTTTCTTCATCAGCCACAATGTTGATCGCATAACGGAAAGCTATGTGAACTTCACCATACTTGCTCACACTCATGTCTCTCTCGAGTGAGGTTGAAATTCCTGCCTTCTCTTGCACATAGACTCTGGAGAGATATTTCTTTCTGAACACTTCCCCAAAGTCTCTCCATGTCAGCACCGATGGAACAACCTGACTGTGAGGCACTGTTTCCCACCAATGCAGTGCGTCACCCTGCAACAAACTGACTGCATAGTCTAGCTTCTCCTTATCTATGCATCTCATCTGAACTAGAACCCTCTCGGTCCTCTTCAACCAGGCTTCAGTCTCTTCTGGATTTGTCGTCCCATTGAAATCCACAGCCCCAAACTTACGGAGCTTATCATACTGCCCATTCCTGTCTACTGGAGCTTGCATTGACACCTGAGATCTCTGACCCATGACATACGTGAAAACCTGAGCAAAGGCTTGAAAGAAACTCGGATTCATGGGATTTCCCTGAGACATAGGAGGAGGCGGAGGGGGCACTTCTTGTTGCAAACTAGATGCCTCAGAAATCGGAGCAGAATGTGTCCCAGCATCCTGAGGAACATGGGATTCATCTGTGCTCCCTTGACGAGAATGAGATCGAGTCATAGCTCCTCGAGTTCTCTTTCGAGGCGGCATATTCACTCCTTCAATATAAAACCATTAAAAACCTTTAGTTCAAGTAAAACAATTCCCAAAGCATGCAGAAATAGTTCAAATCATGTAAAACAATGCAAGTCCTTGAAAGCAATGCTATGCAGCCTCAGACCAAAACCTAGGCCGCTCTGATACCACAACATGTTGGACCCCGTTGTCGGAGCCCAACATCGGACATGAGAGCGTGGTACTGTATGCGTGGGGTGAAACATGTTAATTAAACGATTAAGAAAAAGACCCTCGGAAGCTCAATGGGCCCACATGAAACAAACTTGAAACCTGCTTTCATTTGATTTAAACAAACACATCCATAAATCGTTATCCAAAAGATGAGTTTTACAAAGCTTTAAGAACATTTCAAACCAAATTACAACTTTGAGTTCAAGAGCCAAAAATACAAAATACCCTTGAACCAATGATACTTGAAATGTAACTAAAGCCTTGACTTCCAAAAATATAACATTGAAAATAAGTAAGCATAACAAAATGGAGTGCTACCATAACTCGTGACTCACTCGGTCTCTTGCTCGTCACTTGAAGGGGGGAGAATAGAGGGGGTGAGCTATAAAGCTCGTGGGAACACATTTATAATATAGGAATAAGCAAAAAAAATAAAAAAATAACTTACTGTCGTGGTACTTGTTAAAATCATAGCAATTGAGCATGTATGAGTCATTATCTTGAAATGCTTGATTCTTGAACAATTCATGATGCATGAAACATAACAACAGATCATAAACACATAACATAGCATAATGGTTTAGGTTAGTCCAGGTTCATGACGTACTTCACATTTCCATCTACATGGTCCTGTGTAGTCGTAGTTGGAGTCCTTGTGAGGAGCTCTGTGCCACTAGCGGGCAGGCGGGAGAAGCTTTTCCATGGTCAACGTGCACGTGACGGTTCTTGGGACTACTACAAACCCACATAAAAATGCATGATCCAAAGTTTTGTAACCTTGATTGCCAAACTGACACTTGCTTGTAAACTTGCTTTTCATACATCTTGGAAAACATGATTTCATGAACATGTATTCTTGAAAAGAGAAAACTCTTTTGTAACCTTTTCATTAATCATGAATGCAAATCATATAGCATATAATCATTCTACAATAGCAATTAAGGCAACATTGATGATGCAAAGTTAAATCATTAAATATTTCTTGATTTGAACAAAACAATGAGTGACTTATTTACTCTATTATAAATATGAACCCACCTTGAATTCCTTGCTTGATCTTGCCTAGGAATGAGTTTCCTCTTGAGCCTCTAGATCCTCTTGCCTAACTTGATTTCCTTAATCAAGAACCAAAAATCCTAATCAATTTGGCGTAGAAATCGGAAAGTCATACCTTGGCAATTCAAACCATAATCAAAACTGAAACAAGAATTTCATGCTCAACTTTCATCCACAATTGATATCTTTAGAGACTGATTCATAACTTCTTTTCTTCATGAAACTTATAACTCTATGTCTCTAGTTTACAACGCATAAAAAATCACCTCAATAGGGCTTCTGTAACAAAAGATATGCTCAAAATATCAAAATTCATCTTTGTTGGAAATTGTGGGCTCGTCGCGGCGAAGGCCACGCTGTCATGACGAACACACTCGCGCCGCGTCGTCATGACGAAACGACTTCAGCACGCCGTGATTTAACGATCGGTACACGTCATGACGAACAGCCTCATGCATCGCGACGACGCATGGTCGGACCCGATTCTCCAGCATTTTCCCCACTTCAATCCTACTCTTTTGCTAATGCAACACACTTAAACTTTAGATCATGCTTGATACTTCATTTCTAAACTCATTCAACACAAAATCATCAACAAAAACACAACAAAATCAACAACTCTGAGAAAATTCACCTATTTTT